>CM038673.1:396851588-399251588 GCA_021605145.1 Aegilops bicornis | reverse complement strand
ACGACCATGGACATTGGATGTCGTTGATAACGGGATCACATCATTAGCGTAATGATGTGATGGACAAGACCCAATCCTAAGCCTAGCACAAAGACCATGTAGTTCAGTATGCTAAAGCTTTTCTAATGTCAAGTATCATTTCCTTAGACCATGAGATTGTGCAACTCCCGGATACCGTAGGAATGCTTTGGGTGTACCAAACGTCACAACGTAATCGGGTGGCTATAAAGGTGCACTATGGTATCTCCGAAAGTATATGTTGGGTTGGCACGAATCGAGACTGGGATTTGTCACTCCGGTTGACGGAGAGGTATCTCTGGGCCCACTCGGTAGGACATCATCATAATGTGCACAATGTGGCCAAGGGGTTGATCACGGGATGATGTGTTATGGAACGAGTAAAGAGACTTGCCGCAGAACGAGATTGAACAAGGTATCGGGATACCGACGATCGAATCTCGGCAAGTACAATACCGCTAGACAAAGGGAATTGTATACGGGATCGATTGAGTCCTTGACATCGTGGTTCATCCGATGAGATCATCGTGGAACATGTGGGAGCCAACATGGGTATCCATATCCCTTTGTTGGTTATTAACGGAGAACGTCTTGGTCATGTGCGCATGGTTCCCGAACCCGTAGGGTCTACACACTTAAGGTTCGATGACGCTAGGGTTATAAAGGAAGTTTGTATGTGGTTACCGAATGTTGTTCGGAGTACCGGATGAGATCCCGGACGTCACGAGGAGTTCCAAAATGGTCCGGAGGTAAAGATTTATATATGGGAAGTCCTGTTTTGGTCACCGGAAAAGTTTCGGGTTTTATTTCCAGACGTCTGGGACCACCGGGAGGGTCCTGGGTCCACCAAGTGGGGCCACCAGCCGGGAGGGCTGCATGGGCCAAGTGTGGTAGGCGACCAGCCCTGTGGGCTGGTGCGCCCCACAAGGGCCCAAGGCGCCTAGGGTTTGGGAGGCGCCCACCTAGCTTGGGGGCAAGTTTCCCCCTCTTCCCCTTGGCCGCCACCCTAGATGGGATTGGGGGCAGCCGCACTTTGGAGTGGAAACCCCAGAGGGGCGCACCCTCCCTCTCCCCTATATATAGTTGAGGTCTTGAGGGCTGCCAACACACGAAGTTTCTCTCCCTCTTGGCGCAGCCCTACCTCTCTCCTTCTCCTCTCCCGCGGTGCTTGGCGAAGCCTCGCAGATTGCCACGCCTCCACCACCACCACGCCCGTTGTCAGCTGCTGGACGGAGTCTTCCTCAACCTCTCCCTCTCTCCTTGCTGGATCAAGGCGTGGGAGACGTCACCGGGTTGTACGTGTGTTGAACATGGAGGTGCCGTCCGTTCGGCACTAGGATCTCCGGTGATTTGGATCACGACGAGTACGACTCCTTCAACCTCGTTCTCTTGAACGCTTCTGCTTAGCAATCTACAAGGTTATGTAGATGCACTCTCCTTCCCCTCGTTGCTGGTTTCTCCATAGATAGATCTTGGTGACACGTAGGAAAATTTTGAATTTCTGCTACGTTACCCAACAAAAAGTTCATCTGACATAACGAGCAACGTCTACGTTGCCTTGCATATTCTTCTCGCGGGAAGAATAGACTGAAAGTTTGTAGTAATCCCCCTACCCAAATGTGAATTCTCACTCGGATGAAAGATGTATCACTTTTTATTTTGCCTTTAGGAACTAGATATGCATCACTCTATTCTACACATGGAATATAAAGCAACGATCAATATCATAGCTCTGGCGTGGACGTGGTGGAAGAGGAGGAGCAAGATAAATACAAGAGAAGGTGTCCTAAAAGTAGATGAGGTTTGTGGCTATGGTTGGCAGGAGTGCACTTGAGTGTGAAGAACATTGCCTCCAACCAACAAAGACCACACAAACTGTGATGTAGAGATGGAAACCGCCAGCCGCCGCCGTCGTGCTAAGGAAAAACAATGAGGCGTCTTTTGACTCAATTAGCAACTCTGTAGGTTGGGGCTTTGTGATTGGTAACGTTCCATGGATTGCAGGTCAGATGAATTCAGAAAGCAGTTGATGCTTTGCAAAATGAAGCTATTGCATGTTCAAGTGGTATACGTGCAGTAGTTGACTGAGGGATCCAGTGAATTGGGATAGAATTTGACAGTAGCAGACCGGGGGATGCAGTGAGTGGAGATAGAATCATCAGTAGTAAGAAGTATGATCTTTCAGCCAGTAGTGTGCTTTCCTAGCAGATAAAATTTATGTTGTCTTTGTGTTTTTCTAGATTTTTGTTGTCTTTCTATTCGAGAAGTTGTAATAAGGTGGCTCTGTGGCTGATGCTATCGCGGTGTATGATGCAAAGTTGGAGCAAAATCCTTGCATTGCCTGGTAGGAGGATGTTTCGGATATTGTGAAGGGCCTTGTAGCCAGCAATTCTGCTGAGCTTGTCTATTAATGGAACACAGTTTCCAACACAAAAAATATAGTTTGCAATAATTCATTGGCCATTCTTTCATTCATAATGAAACATAATGGTCCCGCATTTCACTTAGAAAACTAAAACCAAGTTTCTAAGGGACATGCATGCCTAAATGCCTAGGAAGATCGGGCTTGACGAAGGTAAGACACCAGGCAGGTGACACAAGTTGGTTTGCTTAATATCAAACATGAAAAGGTGACACAAGCTGGTTTGTTAAATACTCGTATCAAACATGAATTTTTTTGGCTCCCATAGCAACGCACGAGCATTCACGTAGTACATACTACTGAAGATGCAACTTGAGATTTCTAGATTCCAAGGCAAGGTTCTACTAGTAAATTAGTACATGAAACAATTTTTGTCATGCTTTGCAAACCTTACAGAAATAGGCTTGGAGCATGCAATTATACCCTTTACATGTTGAGTGGCTCAACATCGTCCATGACCAGTTTTTGATGTGCCTTCATCAACTTAACATAAGTAGTACAAAACACAAGATGGTTGTGATCAATTTCACATGGATGGGGTGAAAAGGGTGTTGACAACCTTATAAAAGGGCTCAGGTTTTGAGAGAATAGATGAATTGTGACTATGAGGTGTGTTTTTATGATTAAACAGTCTACACATCAAGTTGAATATACAATTGAAAGGTAGTATAGCTATATATGCAGGATGTGATATTAGAGGAATACTGAATAAACACATGTATGAAGTATTGCACATATATGTGGAGATCAATTCGAACTAGTAGTTGTGGCTTATGTGGAAGATATGGACATGCATGCGCGAATGCAGGAACTCAGCCATGCTGTATACTGTTGATTGTACTCCTCCAATCTCATGTTTAGCTTCAGTCAAGGTGAACTCAGCATCATCTTGGAGTTCCTCCTGATGTTCTCTTGCAATTGATTGATCGGATGCATCAAGGTGATAGTGCGCAACAAATTTGTACACCACTTGTGTTCATGCTAACAGTACTAAATGGAAAGTTATCATCGATCTTAATTGGTGTTTGTGCATAGAGGCCGACCGTTATTCTATTATGTACAAAAGTATATTTGTTTGAAATTACAATATTCAATCTGGATTTCCATTATATTGCATTCTATTTGGAAGTTTCAAGGCATGGATTAGACATAAATATATCCTAACAATATGGAAAGCGGACATTGTTCGAAAGTGACGTGATGGAGTCACCCTTTCCGATGACTCTCCTTTGGCAGGCTGTGTGAGCAGACCAGCAGAGTGGTGGATGGTGATTATGGCAACAAATACTGTTGATGTATTCTCTCAAGATGAAAATCCATGATCTAGCCTTCTGGTCTGATCAGGTATCGTTGCGTTTGCGCATCATTGTCTTGTTGAAGGTGTTGGTCAACACCAACAATATGTCCATGGTGCTCAACCTCAAAGCTCATGTGGCTTCACCTTTGGAAGGATCGGTTCCCGGAACAATGCGTGTGCGCATTGAGCTAGGCCACAACCCATGTACCGCTGTCCACCTACCTAGACTATATATTCCGTGCCCGCTGGAAGTTTTAGGGTTATGAAAGTATATATTAGACCAAAACTAAAGGGGGCTTTGCTCATCTATCACCTCCTCTTGGAGACCAAGGTCTCCTTGAAGGAGAAGACTCCAGTTGAGTACCCAAGACCACTTGGAGAAGATCCATCTTGGATTCAAGATCCCATCTCTCTTAGGGATTTGTGAATACTATCTACCCCCTCAAGACCTCAACTCCCTTGTGGATTCGGAAAGAATTTTACATTGTTACTTGTTTCCCTTGTTGATTGTGAATCTTGTGGTACTTGTGTGGATTTGTGGAGAGAGTAGATGTGTGATTTGGATCTCGTCTTGCGTGTTCTTCTTCTTTTCTTTTGACCCATCTCCAAGTATGAAAGATTGAGCCACATGGGGCTTTATTACCATACAACAAGCCTCCTGATGCCACCTGCACTCAAGCTTTTAAATAGCGGATAGCGGCCTGGTTGCGGATTAGGATCCGCGTAGCGAAATGCGGATAGCGGGCGATATTGCGGGCGCTATGTCCACATAGCCAATTTTTAAAAAGCACTCATAAATTTGAGATTGTTGTGTATATTTCTAGGCCATTGACAAAAATATGACACTTAATCTGAGAAATCATCATTTATATAAGAATATAAACTATAATTGAACAATATTTGGTCATGTTGGAAATATGCCCTAGAGGCAATAATAAAA
Organism: Aegilops bicornis; assembly: GCA_021605145.1. NCBI lineage: Eukaryota > Viridiplantae > Streptophyta > Magnoliopsida > Poales > Poaceae > Aegilops > Aegilops bicornis. Next base: position 399,246,911 of record CM038673.1, on the reverse strand, counting down.
GGATTATTATTATATTTCCTTGTTCGTGATAATTGTCTTTTATTCATGCTATAATTGTATTATCCGGAAATCGTAATACACGTGTGAATACATAGACTACAACATGTCCCTAGTAAGCCTCTAGTTGACTAGCTCGTTGATCAATAGATAGTCATGGTTTCCTGACTATGGACATTGGATGTCATTGATAATGGGATCACATCATTAGGAGAATGATGTGATGGACAAGACCCAATCATAAGCATAGCACAAGATCGTGTAGTTCGTTTTGCTAGAGCTTTTCCTATGTCAAGTATATTTTCCTTATACCATGAGATCGTGTAACTCTCGAATATCGTAGGAGTGCTTTGGGTGTACCAAACGTCACAACGTAACTGGGTGACTATAAAGGTGCACTACAGGTATCTCCGAAAGTGTCTGTTGGGTTGTCACGGATCGAGACTGGGATTTGTCACTCCGTATTACGGAGAGGTATCATGGCCCACTCGGTAATGCATCATCATAATGAGCTCAAAGTGACCAAGTGTTTGGTCACGGGATCATGCATTACTTAAGATGAGTAAAGTGACTTGCGATCTAGATTGAACGAGGTATTGGGATACCGACGATCGAATCTCGGGCAAGTAACATACCGATTGACAAAGGGAATTGTATCTGAGGTTGCTTGAATCCTCGACATTGTGGTTCATCCGATGAGATCATCGAGGAGCATGTGGGAGCAAATATGGGTATCCAGATCCAGCTGTTGGTTATTGACCGAGAGCCGCCTCGGTCATGTCTACGTGTCTCCCGAACCGTAGGGTCTACACATAAGGTTCATGGACGCTAGGGTTGTATGAATATGAGTATGCAGCAAACCGAAAGTTGTTCGGAGTCCCGGATGAGATCCCGAACGCCACGAGGAGTTTCGGAATGGTCCGGAGGTAAAGAATAATATATAGGAAGTGAAGTTTCGGCCATCGGGAGAGTTTCGGGAGTCACCGGTATTGTACCGGGACCACCGCAAGGGTCCCGGGGGTCCACCGGGTGTGGCCACCTATCCCGGAGGGCCCCGTGGGCTGAAGTGGGGAGGGAACCAGCCCCTGGTGGGCTGGTGCGCCCCCTCCCCCTTGGGCCCCCCCTGCGCCTAGGGTTGGAAACCCTAGGGGTGGGCGCCCACTGCTTTGGGGGGAAGCCTCCCCCCTTGGCCGCCGCCCCCCCCTTGGGAGGTCTCATCTCCAGGGCCGGCGCCCCCCCCATGGGGCCTATATAAAGGGGGGAGGGAGGGCAGCCGCACCCTAAAGCCTTGGCGCCTCCCTCTCCCTGCTACACCTCTCCCTCTCGCATGAAGCTCGTGGCTTCTGGGAACCTGCTGCATCCACCACCACGCCGTCGTGCTGCTGGATCTTCATCAACCTCTCCCTCCTCCTTGCTGTATCAAGGTGCGGGAGACGTCATCCGCTCCGTACGTGTGTTGAACGCGGAGGTGCTGTCCGTTCGGCACTTGGTCATCGGTGATTTGGATCACGACGAGTACGACTCCCTCAACCCCGTTCACTTGAACGCTTCCGCTAGTGGTCTACAAAGGTATGTAGATACACTCCTATCACTCGTTGCTAGATGAACTCATAGATGGATCTTGGTGAAACCGTAGGAAAATTTTTATTTTCGCATAGCGTTCCCCAACGGTGGCATCATGAGCTAGGTCTATGCGTAGTTCTCTATTGCACGAGTAGAACCCAAATCTGTTGTGGGCGTAGATGTTGTCAACTTTCTTGTCGTTACTAGTCTTATTTTGCTTCAGCGGTATTGTGGGATGAAGCGGCCCGGACCGACCTTACACGTACGCTTACATGAGACAGGTTCCACCGACTGACATGCACTAGTTGCATAAGGTGGCTAGCGGGTGTCTGTCTCTCCCACTTTAGTTGGAGCGGATTGACGAAAAGGGTCCTTATGAAGGGTAAATAGAAGTTGACAAATCACGTTGTGGTTTTTCGTAGGTAAGAAAACGTTCTTGCTAGAACCCTATTGCAGCCACGTAAAAGATGCAACAACAATTAGAGGACGTCTAACTTGTTTTTGCAGCAATTGCCTTGTGATGTGATATGGCCAAAAGTTGTGATGAATGATGAATGATATATTGTGATGTATGAGATCATGTTCTTGTAATAGGAATCACGACTTGCATGTCGATGAGTATGACAACCGGCAGGAGCCATAGGAGTTGTCTTAATTATTGTATGACCTGCGTGTCATTGATTCAACGCCATGTAATTACTTTGCTTTATTGCTAAACCGTTAGCTATATTAGTAGAAGTAATAGTTGGCGAGCAACTTCATGGAGACACGATGATGGAGATCATGGTGTCATGCCGGTGACAAGATGATCATGGAGCCCCGAAGATGGAGATCAAAGGAGCTATATGATATTGGCCATATCATGTCACTACTATATAATCGCATGTGATGTTTATTATGTTTATGCATCTTGTTTACTTAGAACGACGGTAGTAAATAAGATGATCCCTTATAATAATTTCAAGAAAGTGTTCTCCCTAAGCGTGCGTCGTTGCTAAAGTTCGTCGTTTGAAGCACCACGTGATGATCGGTGTGATAGATTCCTACGTTCACATGCAACGGGTGTAAGACAGTTTACACATGCAAAACACTTAGGTTAACTTGACGAGCCTAGCATGTATGCAGACATGGCCTCGGAACACAAGAGACCGAAAGGTCGAACATGAGTCGTATGGAAGATACGATCAACATGGAGATGTTCACCGACGATGACTAGTCCGTCTCACGTGATGATCGGACACGGCCTAGTCGACTCGGATCATGTAACACTTAGATGACTAGAGGGATGTCAAATCTGAGTGGGAGTTCATTAAATAATTTGATTAGATGAACTTAATTATCATGAACTTTAGTCTAAAATCTTTGCAAAATGTCTTGTAGATCAAATGGCCAACGCTCATGTCACCATGAACTTCAATGCGTTCCTAGAGAAAAACCAAGTCAAGGATGATGGCGAAACTATTCGGATCGGGTCCGGAACACGAGGATCATCCTCATAGTAGCCAAGAAACAATATGTCCTAGAAGCACCGCTAGGTGAAGCACCCATCGAGAGAACCAAGACGTTATGAACGCTTGGCGGTCTCGTCTTGATGATTACTCCCTCGTTCGGTGCGGCATGCTTTGACTTAGAACCGGGCTCCAAAAGCGCTTTTGAGCAACACGGAGCATATGAGATGTTCAAGGAGCTGAAAATGGTTTTCCAAGCTCATGCCGGGTCGAGAGATATGAAGTCTCCGACAAGTTCTATAGTTGTAAGATGGAGGAAAATAGTTTTGTCGGTGAGCACATACTCAAAATATGCAGGTTGCACAACACCTGTCCCATTGGATATTAACCTCCCGGACGAGGCGGTCATTGACAGAATCCTTGATCGCTCCCACCGAGCTACAAGAGCTTTGTGATGAACTACAATATGCAGGGGATGGTGAAAACTATCACGAAGTATTTTCAATCTTTGAAGTCACAGAGGTAGAAATCAAGAAGGAACATCAAGTGTTGATGGTCAATAAAACCACTAAGTTCAAAAAGGGCAAGGGTAAGAAGAACTTCAAGAAGGACGGCAAGGATGTTGCCGCACCCGATAAGCCGATTCTTGCCGGAAGAAGTCAAAGAATGGACCCAAGCCTGAGACTGAGTGCTTTTATTGCAAAGGAAGGGTCATCGGAAGCGAACTGCCCCAAGTACTTAGCTGATAAGAAGGCCGGCAACACTAAAGGTATATTTGATATACATGTAATTGATGTGTACCTTACCAGTACTCGTAGTAACTCCTGGGTATTTGATACCGGTGCCGTTGCTCATATATGTAACTCACAGCAGGAGCTGCAGAATAAGCGGAGACTGGCGAAGGACGAGGTGACGATGCGCGTCGGGAATGGTTCCAAGGTCGATGTGATCGCCGTCGGCACGCTACCTCTACATTTACCTACGGGATTAGTTTTAAACCTCAATAATTGTTATTTAGTGCCAAGTTTGAGCATGAACATTGCATCAGGATCTCGTTTAATACGAGATGGCTACTCATTTAAATCTGAGAATAATGGTTGTTCTATTTATATGAGAGATATGTTTTATGGTCATGCTCCGATGGTCAATGGTTTATTCTTAATGAATCTCGAACGTGATGTTACACATATTCATAGTGTGAATACCAAAAGATGTAAAGTTGATAACGATAGTCCCACATACTTGTGGCACTTTGCCGCCTTTGGTCACATTGGTGTCAAGCGCATGAAGAAGCTCCATCTTGATGGACTTTTAGAGTCTCTCGATTATGAATCATTTGACACATGCGAACCATGCCTTATGGGCAAAATGACCAAGACTCCGTTCTCCGGAACAATGGAGCGAGCAACCAACTTATTGGAAATCATACATACCGATGTGTGCGGTCCAATGAGCGTTGAGGCTTCATGAGAGGATATTGTTATGTTCTCACTCTCACTGATGACTTGAGTAGATATGGGTATTTCTACTTGATGAAACACAAGTCTGAGACCTTTGAAAAGTTCAAGGAATTTCAGAATGAGATAGAGAATCAACGTGACCGAAAAATAAAGTTCTTACGATCAGATCGTGGAGGAGAATATTTAAGTCACGAATTTGGTACACACTTAAGGAAATGTGGAATCGTTTCACAACTCACGCCACCTGGAACACCTCGGCGTAACGGTGTGTCCGAACGTCGTGTCGCACTCTATTGGATATGGTGCGATCTATGATGTCTCTTACAGATTTACCGCTATCATTTTGGGGATACACTCTAGAGACAGCTACATTTACTTTAAATAAGGCACCGTCTAAATCCGTTGAGACGACACCGTATGAATTATGGTTTGGGAAGAAACCTAAGCTGTTGTTTCTAAAAGTTTGGGGATGCGATGCTTATGTCAAGAAACTTCAACCTGAAAAGCTCGAACCCAAGTCGGAAAAATGCGTCTTCATAGGATACCCTAAGGAAACCATTGGGTATACCTTCTACCTTAGATCCGAAGGCAAGATCTTTGTTGCCAAGAACGGATCCTTTCTACGGAAAAGAGTTTCTCTCGAAAGGAGTAAGTGGGAGGAAAGTAGAACTCGATGAAGTACTACCTCTTGAACGGAAAGTAGTGCAAAGACACGGAAAATGTTCTGTGGTGCCTACCTGTGGAGAGGAAATTAATGATGATGATCAAGGTACTTGGATCAAGTTGCTCTTGAACTTCGTGGGTCCACAAGGACACGTTCCACACCAGAGTGGTATGGCAACCTGTCACGGAAATCATGTTGTTAGACAACGGTGAACCTTGAACTATGAAGAAGCGATGGCGGGCCCAGATTCCAACAAATGGCTTGAAGCCATGTAATCCGAGATAGGATCCATGTATGAAAACAAAGTATGGACTTTGGCAGACTTGCCCGATGATCGTGACGATAGAAAACAAATGGATCTTTAAGAAGAAGACGGACGCGGATGGTAATGTTACCATCTATAAAGCTCGACTTGTCGCTAAAGGTTATCGGCAAGTTCAAGGGGTTGACTACGATGAGACTTTCTCTCCCGTGGCGAAGCTGAAGTCCGTCCGAATCATGTTAGCAATTGCCGCATACTATGATTATGAGATATGGCAAATGGACGTCAAAGCGGCATTCCTTAACGGCTATCTTAAGGAAGAAGCGTATATGATGCAGCGGAAGGTTTTATCGACCCTAAGAATGCTAACAAGGTATGCAAGCTCCAACTATCCATTTATGGGCTGGTGCAAGCATCTCGGAGTTGGAACATTCGCTTTGATGAGATGATCAAAGCGTTTGGGTTTATGAGACTTATGGAGAAGCTGCGTTTACAAGAAAGTGAGTGGGAGCTCTGTAGCATTTCTCATATTATATGCAGATGACATACTTTTGATGGGAAATGATATAGAACTTTTGGACAACATTAAGGCCTACTTGAATAAGAGTTTTTCAATGAAGGACCTTGGAGAAGCTGCTTATATATTAGGCATCAAGATCTATAGAGATAGATCGAGACGCCTCATAGGTCTTTCACAAAGCACATACCTTGATAAAATATTGAAGAAATTCAAAATGGATCAGTCCAAGAAAGGGTTCTTGCCTGTATTACAAGGTGTGAAATTGAGCTCGGCTCAATGTCCGACCATGGCAGAAGATATAGAAGAGATGAGTGTCATCCCCTATGCATCATCCACAGGGTCTATTATGTATGCCATGCTTGTGTACGGAACCTGATGTAAACCTTGCCGTAAGTTTGGTAGGAAGGTACCAAAGTAATCCGGCAAGGAACACCGGACAGCGATCAAGAATATCCTGAAGTACTGAAAAGGACTAAGGATATGTTTCTCTTTATGGAGGTGACGAAGAGCTCGTCAGAAGGGCTACGTCGGCGCTTAGCTTCGACACAGATCTGGATGACTCTAAGTCACAAACCGGATACGTGTATATGTTGAATGGTGGAGCGAAGTCGGTGCACCGCAAGCGAGCGTCGTGGCGGGATCTACATGTGAAGCGGAATACATGGCAGCCTCGGAGGCAGCGCATGAAGCAATTTGGGTGAAGGAGTTCATCACCGACCTAGGAGTCATACCCAATGCGTCGGGCCGATCAAACTCTTCAGTGACAACACCGGAGCTATTGCACTTGCCAAGGAGCCGGGTTTCACAAGAAGACCGAGCACATCAAGTTGCCGCTTCAACTCCATTCGTGAAAATCTTCAAGATGGAGACATAGAAATTTGCAAAGTGCATACGGATCTGAATGTCGCAGATCCGTTGACTAAACCTCTTCCATGAAAGCAAAACATGATCAACACGAGAACTCTATGGGTGTTCGATTCATCACAATGTAACTAGATTATTGACTCTAGTGCAAGTGGGAGACTGTTGGAAATATGCCCTAGAGGCAATAATAAAAGGATTATTATTATATTTCCTTGTTCGTGATAATTGTCTTTTATTCATGCTATAATTGTATTATCCGGAAATCGTAATACACGTGTGAATACATAGACTACAACATGTCCCTAGTAAGCCTCTAGTTGACTAGCTCGTTGATCAATAGATAGTCATGGTTTCCTCGACTATGGACATTGGATGTCATTGATAACGGGATCACATCATTAGGAGAATGATGTGATGGACAAGACCCAATCATAAGCATAGCACAAGATCGTGTAGTTCGTTTTGCTAGAGCTTTTCCTATGTCAAGTATCTTTTCCTTAGACCATGAGATCGTGTAACTCTCGGATACCATAGGAGTGCTTTGGGTGTACCAAACGTCACAACGAATCGGGTGACTATAAAGGTGCACTACGGTATCTCGAGAATTGTCTGTTGGGTTGTCACTGATCGAGTCTGGGTTTTGTCACTTCGTATTACGGAGAGGTATCACCGGGCCCACTCGGTAATGCATCATCATAATGAGCTCAAAGTGACCAAGTGTTTGGTCACGGGATCATGCATTACTGATGCGAGTAAAGTGACTTGCGGTAACGAGATTGAACGAGGTATTGGGATACCGACGATCGAATCTCGAGCAAGTAACATACCGATTGACAAAGGGAATTGTATACGGGGTTGCTTGAATCCTCGACATTGTGGTTCATCCGATGAGATCATCGAGGAGCATGTGGGAGCAAATATGGGTATCCAGATCCCGCTGTTGGTTATTGACCGGAGAGCCGTCTCGGTCATGTCTACGTGTCTCCCGAACCCGTAGGGTCTACACACTTAAGGTTCGGTGATGCTAGGGTTGTATGAATATGAGTATGCAGCAAACCGAAAGTTGTTCGGAATCCCGGATGAGATCCCGGACGTCACGAGGAGTTCCGGAATGGTCCGGAGGTAAAGAATAATATATAGGAAGTGAAGTTTCGGCCATCGGGAGAGTTTCGGGAGTCACCGGTATTGTACCGGGACCACCGGAAGGGTCCACCGGGTGGGGCCACCTATCCCGGAGGGCCCCGTGGGCTGAAGTGGGGAGGGAACCAGCCCCTGGTGGGCTGGTGCGCCCCCCCCCCTTGGGCCACCCCTGCGCCTAGGGTTGGAAACCCTAGGGGTGGGGGCGCCCCACTTGCTTTGGGGGCAAGCCTCCCCCCTTGGCCGCCGCCCCCCTTGGGAGATCTCATCTCCAAGGCCGGCGCCCCCCCAGGGGGCCTATATAAAGGGGGGGAGGGCAGCCGCACCCTGAACCCTTGGTGCCTCCCTCTCCCCTGCTACACCTCTCCTCTCGCATGAGAAGCTCGTAAGCTCTAGGAACCTGCTTGCATCCACCACCACGCCGTCGTGCTGCTAGATCTTCATCAACATCTCCCTCCTCCTTGCTGTATCAAGGTGCGGGAGACGTCATCCGCTCCATACGTGTGTTGAACGCGGAGGTGCTGTCCGTTCGGCACTTGGTCATCGGTGATTTGGATCACGACGAGTACGACTCCCTCAACCCCGTTCACTTGAACGCTTCCGCTAGCGATCTACAAAGGTATGTAGATGCACTCCTATCACTCGTTGCTAGATGAACTCATAGATGGATCTTGGTGAAACCGTAGGAAATTTTTTATTTTCTGCAACGTTTCCCAACAGGTCATGCAACCATACAAGCAAGACACATTTACCAAAATAGATTACACAACAGAACAACAAGGACTTATATAGCGAGCGATATTGCGGATAGCGGCCGATATAGCGGTCTAACAAGTGATACTAGAACATAAAGGCGCATGTTGCCGCGCCTGATAGAGTCATAGGATTTTTTTAAATGGAATCATAGAAATATATGCCATAATTTGAATAGTAAAATATCTACTCCTATATAATATGAGTGTTTGTAGTTACAACTGCTCAAATATTTGCTTCAGTTCCTTGGGAGTAATTAGCTGAAATAGCCGAAAAACAATCAAATATTAAGCATTCTAGGAGGCTAACACTTGCAACGAAGCTTTACCATTCTTCCGCTGTTCTTCATAATGCTTACCCCTCTTTGTTGTATTGAATATTCTTTTTGTCATCATGTGCCTGCAAGAGGTACGACCTTGGTGAGGCAAGAGCCTGAACTTCCCAAGAAAAAAGTTGAAAGATAATAATGCATGAAAATATCACTCAATCTTGCAACCATTCTCACCTTGGTGTTTTAGAAGAATATCAGAAGGCGAGAAAGGTTGTCGAGTCTTCTTGAAACAACTTGCAAGCTTCGGTGAACTTCTCTAAAGCACAAACATAAAAAACCTGCAAATTGTTGCATCAAATTTTAAGCATAGGCAACAAGAGCTGACACCACAAATGGATGAAGATTGACTTTCAATGTAGAACAGCCTAACCTTGCTAGTCCATCAAATGGCGTGAACAGCCTACCCATGGCCTAGCTATCACAAGTATATATCAAGAATTTTTAATATCTGAAACATGAAATGACCCGAATAAAATGGCACATCAGATAAATCTTTTAGGGTACATGAGCAGTTGATCAAATAACCAATAAAAAGTACTACCAAACTGAACTTCCAAAAACTTGCTAAAGTATCAAAGGGTATTCTTCAATGAGCAATTTAACACAAGAAATGGGCAGGCGTAATCTATTTGTATATTTGCATATAATCAACAGAGCTAATGCATGAATAGAATGTAATTAAGTAACTATGATAGTACCAAAATGTCAATCTTGCAAATTAAGCTTCTAATCTGCTGCAAGCAAATAGCTGAAGGCTCGGCCTCCAGGATTGAGGTTCAGAGTGAAAGTGTCTGAAATACAATCCTTCCGAGATGTCCTCCGACTTCATTAGAACAAATTAGCAACGCCATCCTCCATGGAGATTATTAATCTAGAATAAACAATCAATAAATCAGGAGGAGAGATATAAGAACTTGGCGGGAGAGAGGAATAGCAAGATCGTCTAACCTGCACAATGACGATAATTTGAAGACGCTAAGCAGGGTGGGGACGCCGGCAGCTTTGAGAGGAATACCTTCAAACTCTGCTAGGTCGTTGATGAGGCGAGGCGAGAAGTGGCGATGGTGTAGTGTCGAGCCGATGGTCAAGTTGAACGTTGTCATTGCCGTCGGACCAGCAATCCAAGATCGTGCATCGCTTGACTCCTATTTTTCTTTCCCTCACCTCCATCTCCCGAGAAGTGACGTTGTCGCCGCGTCGAGATATGGCGGGTAAACCCATTGAATAACCCATCGCAATTGCTTGTAATGTCGCATGACGGAAGATGCTCTGGTCACCTGCAACGTAGAGGAAGATGAGGCGCTATAATGACCTGCATTCCTCCCTTTTTGGCCACAACCATCTCTCTCGATTTTCCGTGGACGTCGCCCCCGCCGCCGCCGCCACGGTCGTCGTCTCAGGCATGCCTTAGTCATGTAAACTACTCCCTCCGTTCCTAAATGTAAGTCTTTTAAGAGATTGCACTACAAACTACATATGGATGTATATAGACATATTTTAGAGTGTAGTTTATTCATTTTGTTTCGTATGTAGTCCATAGTGGAATCTCTAAAAAGACTTATATTTAGGAACAGAGGGAATAGAAAAGGAAACGGGCAAAGAAGGTGGGTAGACACACATGAAATGGTCATCCACCACCAGATGTAAGGTAACGTAAGGCGAACCCCCTGCCATGCCTTCACCCGCCGCACGACCAAACATTCCATGAGCGACGAGGCTGTGGTGCGGAGGAAGGTACCACCAAAGAACCACCGATAAACGAGGAGGAACTGGGTGGCCGAACGTCGGAGGCCCATCGAACAATTGTCGTCGGCCGATTCACGCCAAGACACACAGGTCTGCATTTGGAGCAGCGGCCTGTTACGTAGAGCAGGCCGTTATGTATCTTAAGCGGTGAAAAGGAAGCAACGAGGCTCGATGCATTTGGATGATCTGGGGCGTAACGTCACTATGAACGGTTAAGAGCCTTAAATCATTGTGGGAAGTCCTAGCTAGCTCTGTTTTACTGTTTTGTAATTGCGCCCACATCATGACAACACGCTATTTTCTAACGCAACCTTAAACTAATAGCGACAGGGTAACGCTACCGCTATTGCGTCGTCCACCTGCGGCACGTCGACATAAATGGAGAGGAAGAAGGTGGATGGGAACGGTGCGTTGTGTGGGTATGGATTGGGGATGGAAGGAAATGTAGTTCCTCATCAACATGCGTTCGCGCTAAACCATCTTTGAAATGGACACATGTAAAGCGTGACGTGGCAAGTGCCTTTGTGCCAAGATTCGGGTTCGTGGTCGAATGGCCGGACAAGCGTCAAATCGCTATAGAACTAGCCTCAGTTTTATAGCATTTCGGTACTACCCGCTCCGTTGTATAGAACGTTTTTTAATATTAATGCAGTGTTAAAAAAATGTTTTACCCGAAAAAATATAATTATGGAACGGAGGGAGTTACCCGAAAAAACAAAATGGAACGGAGGGAGTAATTTAAAGCTGGACCCTTGTTTGTCGGGCAGAAAAGAAAAAATCACACCATTTGCTGCGGCCGTCTTCCTTGGGGTTCGGCACGTGACTTTTTGTGCGAACCGTTCGCTTTCTCCCTTCCCTTGTCGCTCGGAACTTGGGAATCCGGAAGCTATTCTAGAGAAATCGGGAATCCCCTGCTCGTCGGCCCCGCAGTCTCGCTCCGTCCTCCCGCGACCCCCTACCCCCATCCGCCCAAGGAAGCGAGATTGCTACCCCGGCCCCAAGTGAAGATCCATCCGGCCGTAGTTCCTTCGTTTGCTGTTGGTAAGAAAGCCCTCTTTCCTTGGATTCATGTTCTTTTCGCTCTCATTTCAGCCGCCGCCAATGGTCATAGTACTAATAACAGGAGCAGATTTATTTTTCTGAAAAATATGGGGGTTCAGTTGATTGATTGAAACAATCCACATGCCCCGCGCCGCGCCCCTGATTACCTGATTCTTGTGCAATCCCCTCAGCAAGGTCCTAATGTTTGGGCAGACTGCGGGGCTGGGTCTCAGTTTTATGCAAGTTGGGAGCATTTTTAACTTTGGATTGACTATCAGTTAGAAATAAAATAGAAATCTTGGTGGCTGAATTTGCAATTCGAGTGGCCCTTTTAGCTAAAGTTGGTACCGCGGTTCGAAATACTTCGAAAGATCGTATTATTATTTTGGGGGCCAGCTAGACCAGAGGTTACACATCCTAACCAGTGTCATTGCATTAAATTACTGATTTGATGGGTGCGATTATGGAATTTCTGTAATAAGCTTCCTACTTGTAATAGTGGTACCTCTAATTATTACCTTCCTGATCAATGATTGCAAATTATCCGGTTGAATTGTTTTGTAAGTGAGCACCTCAAAGGGGATGTGAATTTTGATGCTTCCTGTGCTGGGTAACTGAAGTGTTGCTCAAAGTTGGACACTTGTAGCTAAAGTGCTTCATCACCAACCTGTATAGATTCGTCCTCATTGCTTTGTCACTTTGTTTGCTGTTTTGCATTTGATGAACAGGACAGCAATGGATATAGATGATGTGTTCTGCAACTTGCGTGTTGTTGGCGTGCCAACCAAGAGTGCTATATACACATGGGGATATAACCAGAGTGGCCAGACTGCACGCAAGGGCAAGGAGCGCCACCTGAGGATCCCCAAGAGCCTACCTCCCAAACTATTCACCTGTAGGGATGGCGAGAACCTCAGATGGATTGATATTGCATGTGGCCGTGCGCACACTGCTGCAGTCGTTTCTGACGGATCACTCTTCACCTGGGGTAGGTCCATTTTTACTAAATCTTGTATATTACGGAGCGTTAGATAATCATCAAGGGGAGTGTTGCCATTAATGCCATGCCATCACTGTTATATTTGGACCTGAAATTTTGTAGTTGAGTTATTATCCCTGATGATTTTTACGGCCGGGGCCAGTGGCGGTGCTACATGCGCATGGCCCACCCAGCTCTGGAGCATTTCATCAGATTACAGCCAGACAATGGGCCCTAGAACTTCATCCATGAGCACTTTTGCAGCCTGGCCCACCCAGCCCATCCAGTTTTTTGGTGCAAGCTCTGCCACTGGTCGGTGCTACATGCTTGGAAAAGTTCCTGCCCAGTAGCGAATGGACTATTCTCTACTATTCATGGATACTTGGCACATCATACTCGCTAGGCATTTCCAGACCAGTCTCACCAATTGTATTTATCTCCTTAATTTAACTGGCTTGTCGCTTGTTCTTCTGTGTCACTATATGGATTGCGTGTAGGTGATAATTGTGATAGGCAGGAGGCCGTGGACCAGTGCCCTGTCGGCAGAGCTGTGATAGCAGAAGTGGCACATGGTACAGGGCATCCGAAATATGGGAGGCAGAAGCAGAGAAATAGAGATTAGTGATTAGACTTTGTAGCTTGATTCATAACAACGGTGATTGCCTCGTTATATAGAGGTTGGCCTTTCTCATATGACTCAAAAGCAAAGTTGGACTTAGGACTCTTCCCTAAGCTGAACGTGCAGCTACTAAGAGTCTAAGACACCATATAGGACAAGGACTGGAGCTTCCTTGGCCCTCTCAGCTGGAGGTCTGAAAGCATGGTGCCTCCTCTGATAACATGACATTCTGATAGTTATTACAACAACAACAACAAAGCCTTTAGTCCCAAACAAGTTGGGGTAGGCTAGAGGTGAAACCCATAAGATCTCGCAACCAACCTCCTGCGTAACCCTTTTGTGTTTATAGTTTGGTAGGAAGTACCAAGTATTTGTGAACATGTTTGGAATTCTTCAAAAAGCAGATCACATTTAACTTAAAATATACAGGTGCAAATGACTTTGGCCAGTTGGGAGATGGGACAGAGGAGAGTGCAAAGGAACCTAAAAAAGTCAAGGCACTGGCGACTGAGTTTGTGAAATCGGTGTCCTGTGGTGCACACTGTACAGCTGCTATTGCTGAACCTCGAGAAACTGATGGCACAATATCGAGAAGCAGGTTATGGGTTTGGGGACAAAATCAGGTTTGCCTAAATTAATTGTACTGCTGAATCTGTCCCTTGTAGATTGAGAACCAACTTACAACACAAAAATAGTTAGCATTTGTGTTTGCATGATCCTTGCAGGGCTCAGATTACCCTCGCCTATACTGGGGTGCTTTTGCACCAAACACGGTAAAGTTCAATTACACTGGATCAATTATGTCGCACAGTTCAAGTAGATTCATGAGACCGAATGTTTGTGTACTCAAACATTGCAGCCTTCTTTGTTTGTCCTTTTTATTTGATGTTTCCTCTTAGTTTACCCTGTTTCATCTGTCCGGAAAGTAAACACGATAAGTTATGCCAACCATACGAATAGATACATTCACCATATAGGAAAGTACTCCCTCCGTCCGAAAATACTTGTCATCAAAATGGACAAGGGATGTATCTAGAATTAAAATACATCTAGATACATCCCCTTTTATTCATTTTGATGACAAGTATTTCCGGACGGAGGGAGTATTTATTAAAATCCCTCGTTGTCTTGATCCTTAATTTCCTATATGAAGCTGAACACCAAATGTTTAAACAATACTCATGTGCTGATATGTTTTTTCCTGTTGTCCATGAACTATTTGAGCCCCCAGTGACAAGTATCATGGTGGACTGGGAAACTTCACCTAGTTTGCCAAACTAAATCTCAAGTAGAATTTCTGCTTCCCACCTGGCAGGTTATATGTGTTAGACCTTTCAGCCTGAGCATTGATAGTTGTGGATGACACTAGGAGAGTTGGGACAATTTTCGTTGGTTTATTTCTCACACAATGCCATGCAAACCTGAGGGGTTGGGGATACATATTTATAGGCTGCTAGCCAGCCAAGGCATATGCTAAGATGCTGCTAAGATGCCAGTCTAAGATGCTAGTCTAAGATGCTAACTGACAGTCCTTGATGGTCAAGAACAGAACTCTATCCTAACAGCCAGTCCTTGATGGTCCAGGACTTTATCCTCCTAACTGCCACAAGGACCATGTGCTGCAGCCCCACAAAGACCCTAGTACACAGACTTATCCATCATTCTCCCCTAAGTCTTATGCGTGCGTCTTGTGGGAGAGTTGAATCATCCCAATCACTGGAGCAAAGTTCGAGGAACTTGACCCTCCCAAGGGGCTTGGTGAGCAGGTCTGCGAGCTGATCCTTGGTGTTGATGTAGCTTCGCCTCGATGCTCCCTTCTTCCACACAGCTGCGGATGAAGTGATACCTCGGTCGGATGTGCTTGCTCCGCTCGTGGAACACGGGGTTCTTTACCCGAGGCAGGCGGACTTGCGTCCACCAGAGCTGCACCGTTACAGTGTCTTGAACGAGAAGATCACCAAGCGATCGAGCAAGCCAGGGCGCTGAGTGCGGCGGTGGAGGCCGCTATGTACTCAGCCTCACACCGTGGGCCAGGCCACCGCCTGCTTGGTGATTGCCCGACTCACGAGACACTTGCCGAGGAAGAGGAGGATCCCGCTCGTGCTCTTCTTGGTGTTGATGTCGCCGGGCGTGGTCATTTGTCGCATGCAGGACGAAGTGTGCCGCCCGGGACACCTAGGGTAGTGGAGGCCGTGGTCGAGGGTCCTGCTATGTAGCGGACGATCCTCTTCATCGCTTTGGTGTTCCGACGTTGGTCGCTTCCATGAACCGTCGACATAGCCGACGGAGAATGCCAAGTCCGGCCGTGTGTGAGTGAGGTAGCGAAGGCTCCCACAAGGCGTCGGTCTTGTGTAGCATTCACTTCCTCCGTCGTCTTTGTTGCGGCTCGATTTCAGCCTCTCCTCCATTGGAGTGAGGGCTGGATGGCGATCGTTAAGCCCGGCTAAGCTCAACGATGCGCTTGGCGTGAGGCGGTGTCGGCGCGATCCGGAGTGGTCTGGTGCACCTCAATCCCTAGATAGAAGGAGAGGAGCCCGGTCACTCATCCGAACGTGGCCTTCATGTCTTCCTTGAACGCCGCCACCTCTGCATCTTTGGTGCCGGTGATCACCAGTGTCGTCAACGTAGACGCCCACCGCCAGGGCATTTCCTCCACTCCCGTTGGTAGACGGCGGCCTCATGCGGGCTCGCTCGAAACCCATCTTCTTGACGTGGAGTCCGACTTGGCGTTCACGCATACAGGTGCTCGCCGCAGCCATAGAAACCTTTGCGCAGCGGAGTACCTGCCCTCTGGCCGGGAATCGTAAACCCGGTGGGCGATGCACGTAGACTTCCTCTTTCAAGTCGCCGATTGAGGAATGCCGACTTAACGTCCATGTGGTGGACACGCCACCCTCTGGGCAGCCGCGCAGGAGAAGTCGACGGACTCCATCCGGTGCGCAGGGGAGCAAAGCGTCGTCGAAGTCGACTCCTTCTGTTGCAAGAAGCCTTGGGCCACCAAGCGAGCCTTGTGCTTGATGATGGCGCCGGCTCCATCCTCTTCGCTTGAACACCCACTTAAGGGTGATTGCGCGGTGACCTCGAGGGAGATCAGCGAGCTCCCAGGTGCGGTTTTGCTCGACCGCATCCATCTCCAACTGCATCGCGGCGCGCCATGCCGCGTCTCTCTCGGCCTCTGCAAAGGACCGTGGTTCGCCGTCTTCACACGCGAGCTGTAGCTGCGCCTCCAGGTCGCGTGGCACCAGTCCTGGCACCGGCTGGTCGCCGAGCAGATTATCCATCGTACGGTACCGCAGCGGTTCGCCGTCATGCCACGCGTCGATACGCTCCTCGTCGTGAGTGAGCGGGGAAGCGAACTTCATCGGGTTGTGCTCTGCGTGAGCTGGTGCTGATGAAGACGAGCCCGGAGTGGCGACCGCCGGGGCTGGAGTATCTGGCGTCGCCCGGTTGTGGTGTCGTCGGCGTGGCGGTAGCCGGAGTCGATGTAGTTTTGGGGGCGGGGTAGGCGTGCGGTGAAAAGGAGCTGCTTGCTCCCCGGCTTCCTTGAAGTGGGCGTACTCGACAATGAAGTCGTCATACGTCGGCGTCCGAGCCGTCGTCCACCGCCTTTGTCCCATTGCCACCTCGCCTTCGCCGTTGAACACGACGTCTCGCCAGGCGCACACGTTGTGTCTTTGGGTCAAGGATGCGGTAGGCCTTTGAGCCCTCCGCGTAGCCGATGAAGACTCCCGGAGTGCTCCTGTCGTCGAGCTTGCCGATGTGGCCGAGCTCCTTGGCGAACGCAAGGCAGCCAAAGACACGCAAATGAGAGGCTTCCGCCCATGCCAGGCCTCGTACGGAGTTCTGCCGTCGAGTGCCTTAGTAGGAGAGCGGTTGAGGATGTAGACGGCCGTTAGCACCGCCTCTCCCTAGAAGACAGCCGGCATCCCTCTCTGCTTGAGGAGAGCCCGAGCCATCCCCACAACCGTCTGGTTGAGCCGCTCGGCAACGCCCGTTTTGTTGCGGGCTGTCTGGTAGCGAGAGTGGCGCTGGATGCCCTCATCGGCCTTGAAGACGACACGAATTCAGCCGCCGTGAATTCGCCGCCCGTTGTCGATCGCATAACACGCAGCGTAATTTGCGGCCGCTCTCCGCCTCCACACCAACTGCTTTGCGCTGATGGCGTCCGCCGCTTCTCCCTTCTTGCCGAGGATCATCACCCACATGTAGCGGGAGAGATCGTCGACAGCAGCGAAAGTAGCGTCGACCTCCGGTGTGGCTGGCGTCGCCGGGCCGCCTGAGTCTCCGTGCACGAGCTCTAGCTTCTCCTTGGCCCGAAAACTACTTTGTTGGGGAAAGGAGTCGTCTCGCTTCGTCGACACGGATGTCGCAGAACTGCTCCACATGGTCGAGGCATGGCGTGCCTCGCACCATCTCCTTGGCACTTAGACGGCAGAGGCCTCAAAGTGAAGGTGCCCAAAGCGCTCATGCCATCGCCACGCCTCGTCGTCCCGGCAGACGGCGAGACAGAACCGGTTGTGCCACGCTGCATCAAGGGCGTAGAGTCGATTTTCACCTCTGGGCACCTTGGCGAGAAGGCGTATTTGGCGATCCCAGATCGTGGGACCCCATGCTCAATCAAAGACGCATGAGCCGTTCTCATCCAAATGTCCCAAGCGATGATGGAGTTCATAGCGGGGATGTAGTAGACACGGTGAGCAGCCGGTGCTCTCCCGTCTTGGTGGTGAAGATGACGGAGCCGGCGCCCTTTATCTCCACAGCGGAGGCATCCCGAACTTAGCGGAGCCTCGCGCGTGGTCGAGCTTCGGCGAAGAATTCCCTCGACCGGTCATGTGGTGGGTGGCGCGGTGTCGAGGCACCACCCGTAGTCTTGTCCTTCCGGAGCCATCACCGAGAAAGGCGTGTGCTTTTGGCTCATCGAGGTGGATGAAAGCCTTTGCGTTGGAGTCGCCGAGGGTAGCTCAATGCTTGCATGCGCCATGAACAGAGCCGTCTCTCCTCCTTCGTCTGCGTGCGACGTGAGCTCGGCCTTGTCGTGGTTGCCGACACTCATTGGCCCAATGGCTAAACCGGCCCTGATTGTGGCTGTTGTCTTGTGCCGGCTTGGGCTTGCCAGTAGCGCCGTCCTTAAGCGCCTCATGGCGTCACCTTGACGTCCTTGTGCCACTGCCGAGAGGCCTCTTGGCGCCTTTACGCTGCTTGCCACGCTTGCGGCCGCCCGTCGAGGAGGAAGGCTCCTTCTTCCTGTCACCAAGGCTGGGATCCCACCGCTCCCGAGTTAGGAGCAGCTTCCGCCCGGTGGTGATGGGCCCCGAGGGCTGTGGCTCGTTGGTGTTCACGACCTTGAGGCGGCCTACTCGCCTCCTCGATCGTCATCGTGGAGAGGTCCGGCAACGACTTCGATCGAGCGAGCCATCTGCTTGTACTTCTCGGGAATGCACCGAAAAAGCTTCTCGGCGACTCTCTCCTCGGTGTAGGTGGCATCGCCAAACTTCACCATCTTCTGCAGCAGAAAGTGTTGAGACGGAGAGCAAAGTCATCAACGTCCTCACGGCTTGAAGCCCGTGTTCTCCCACTCCCACGAAGTGCTGCGGGGTGGACTTGCGAGCACGGTCGTTGCCGATGCGTCTTTGCGGCGATGGCGTCCCAAGCCTCCTTGGCAGTCCGCTTGTTGAAAAGCGAAGCGCATCTCGGGCAGGACTGCGGCGATGAGGGCGTCCAGCGCCCGTCAATCCTCTAAGTGGTCGACGTTGCTGTCCTGGACTGCCTCCCACATGCGCCGCACCGAGCTGACCTTCATGATCCCGCCCGCTCGGCGTAGTTGGTTTTAGTGAGGGTAGGCCACCCAACACCGGAACCAACATCCACGACTCCTGATCCGGACCTCGTAGAGGCCGCGGTCCTGGTCGTTGCAGCCGCCGTCGCGGTGCGCGCCTCCACCTGGAGCGCGGGCGTGCTCGGCTGCCCACTGCGCCGTCCGCTCCTGCGCCACTTTGGCGCGATCTGCGTCGGCGCCGTCGTCCGCAGGCGCGGAGCTGCTGGAGCTGCCGGGGCTGCCGCGGAGTGCCTTGGCATCCGCCGTAGCCTCACGGGCTGCTTCTGCTGCTGCTGCTTCTACCTCCGCCCTGGCTGCTTCTACCTCCGCTCTGGCTGCTGCCAGCTCCGCTGCAGCCAGCCTCGACACCCTTGCCGCCGCAGCAGCTGCTGCTACAGCCGCTCGCTCACGCTCCTCTGCCACGGCGCGCTCGGCCTCCTGCCGGCGCCGCATGCTCGAGGTAGCCGTGTGCTGAGAGCGACCTGCAGACATGGCTCGCTGCAGGGGGGCTGTTGCGTGAAGAGGAGGCTGATGAAGACGAGCTGCTGCTCGACAGTCCGGAGGGAGGAAGGTAACCAGAGGCAGACGGAGCAGCTGCTGCTACCGACTTGGGCTGCTCACAGGAAATGCTCGGTACAGGTTAACGAGGCTCGATACCACTTGTTAGACCTTTCAGCCTGAGCATTGATAGTTAATGGATGACACTAGGAGAGTTGAGACAATTTTTCGTTGGTTTATTTCTCACACAATGCCATGCAAACCTGAGGGTTGGGGATACATATTTATAGGCTGCTAGCCAGCCAAGGCATATGCTAAGATGCTGCTAAGATGCCAGTCTAAGATGCTAGTCTAAGATGCTAGTCTAAGATGCTAACTGACAGTCCTTGATGGTCAAGAACAATCCTAACAGCCAGTCCTTGATGGTCCAGGACTTTATCCTCCTAACTGCCACAAGGACCATGTGCTGCAGCCCCACAAAGACCCTAGTACACAGACTTATCCATCAATATGCTTGTATGTTATTTTCACGTGCCCCTTAAAGTGCTTTTTTTCTTAATAAACCTGATAGTTATGGAAAACCAGATGATGGTAAACCCTAAAATTAGTCTATTGCTAGGAAAATAAAGAGAGGGTGTGAGGGAATAAATATTGCTTATTTTTTAGCTGGGGGTGCAAATGTATTATATGGCCTGTGTTACTTGCCTAGGAGGATGGGATCAACTTGGGCCTTGTTAAGGGTCCCTGCTGGAGATGCTGTGTAATAGCACCCCAAATGAATAATATTAACTGTTGGCAGATTTACTGACTGTTTTGTAATGTATGTTTTGAGGTGATATCGTCGCACTGAAAATATCGGTCATACATTCACAGGTAATTCGGCAGGTTTCTTGTGGAGCTGTTCATGTGGTGGCCCTATCAGATGATGGCCTGCTGCAAGCATGGGGTAATGTTTCACGTTAAAAGTCTTGTCCATCTTCTGTCCACATGTTTTACTTGTAAAATTCTTAGGAAAGACGTACCAGTCTACATACTAGACTGAAACTTTGGGCGTTGGTGCTAGCTTTGTCAATCACTAGTGACCAAGGTTCTCAGAATCAGATCGGAACTGTATGGTAAGATCACAAATTGTAGGATCGTAACTGTTAAAATCGTAAAATTGTAGTAGAATCAGTCCAGTCAGTTTGGACCGTGAAGTCGTAGAATCATACAACAAAATCGCTGTTCACAACCTTGATTAGTGACCATAACTTAAGGTTTAATCTATCAAGATAGCTTATCATGACTGATGCTTTTTTTATTGAAACATGCAAGATGAGCCAGTTCTTCCATCAAAACAGGACCCAGTTCTTCAATTATTTGATTTCTCACTATTAACAAGATATATGCTATTTTCTTACTAGCCAGGCTACAATGAGTATGGTCAGCTTGGCAGAGGTTGTACTTCTGAAGGATTGCAGGGAGCTCGTGTATTAAATGCTTATGCAAGGTTCCTTGATGACACACCTGAGCTAGTGAAGATTGTTAGAGTATCATGTGGAGAGTACCATGCAGCAGCTATATCCGAAAACGGGGAGGTGTAAGTCATCTCAAAGGATGCTGTTCTCTGCTGTTAGTGGAAGTGGTGTGGTTTCTTCAGTTGGCAAAATAGAAGAGCTTGACTTATGACGAGCTAACCATGACTAACAGCTGTGAAGGAAACATTGCACAATGGTTATGTTTTAGCTCAGTGTCATGCGATCTAATAAGTGGCATCAGTACGGCCAAAACCAGTTTTGCTATTACTTAAAATCGCTGCACTTCTCCACATCTTAAAGCAAAATAAATGTGTAATATACTTATGGTTAGAAGCTGCAAAGTATAACACCATGGCTTGCCTATTGGTTTACTGAGTTCTGTGTGAACTATCTTGGATTTTATCATGCCCCCCCCCCCAACCCTGTTTCCAAGTAGATATAGTTTAATAAACCATGCTTGGAATGCTTTAAGTTTTTCACATGAAAAAGGCAACAGTACTTGTCATAAAAAAATACTCAAATATAATTTCTATAACTTCTATTGACATATATTGGAAAAAAGTAATGGCCAAAGTGCGTGCTGGAGTATGTTTTGATTATAAACGACATCATTTGGAGACATTGCAGTACAGGTTTTTGGAGCATGTTCTTTTGAAAGCCTTCATGTGAAGTCAGTCTGTTGTAACAGCTTCTGATCTTCAGCCTTTTATCATGTAAGCCCATCTATTTCTATTTGTAAATACCTTTGGATTTTGCAGGTATACATGGGGACTTGGAAGCCTGGGGCAGCTTGGGCATCGCTCGCTTCAGTCTGGAGATAAGGAGCTAATCCCAAGGCGAGTTGTTGCCCTTGAAGGAATAGTAACTAGGGATGTGTCTTGTGGCGGGGTTCACTCTTGTGCTGTAACGGAAGGTGGAGCCCTCTACGGTTGGGGCGGAGGACATGTAGGCCAGCTGGGGCTTGGACCTCAGAACGGTTTCTTTTCATGTGCTCTTAATGGATCCGACATGCTACTTCGTAACATTCCAGTCCTGGTCATACCATCAGGTGTCCGGCTTGTTACTTGTGGTCACTCACACACACTTATATCGATGAAAGATGGCCGTATATATGGATGGGGCTATAATAGTTATGGTCAGGCAGCTAATGAGAAATCTACTTATGCTTGGTACCCTTCTCCGGTTGATTGGTAGGCCGCCTACTTCCATCTCTCCTTTTTGAGTGTGAAATGTGTAACTATTCTTAGTAGTTGATTAGCACATTATGTGAAGTCTGAAATCTTTTTCTGCGGTGTAGGTGTGTTGGAGAGGTGAGAAGACTTGCTGCAGGTGGTGGGCATTCAGCTGTGTTAACTGATGCATCGTCCTTAAAAGAACTATGTGAGTTTAAGCTAGCAGAGACTGTAAATAGGTCGAACGCTCGGCTAATAGAAGATGTTGCATCACGAACCGGGGCTGATGCATTGGCACGCCTGTGTGAGAAATTAAGGTATGGACAAAAAATTGGCTCATATTAGTGTTTTGTGTGTTTGAATTCTCATCATGCAATCAGTTCATTATCCAGTACAAAAGGGGGTGGGGGGTAAAGAGAGAGTACTTTAAGCACAATTTATTTGTGTGAGCCAATTTACAAGAACTAAAACAAGCATATCTCTACTGAAGTGCATAGTCGGCCAATGATAATTTTTTGGAACAGCCGGAAATGAGACAGACTCGCTTTTCTTTTACGGTCTCCTGATTTATTTATTTTTGTGCATCGGCGTTTCTTAATATTGGCATTTTGCAGGGAACATTTGGTTGAGCAAGGAGACTCCGAGCTTATGGAAATGCACATGGTTGAAGAGATCGAGGCCAAAGCCGGTTAGACTCATAGTGAACCGATGTGGTCCTGGTTCCATTTCACCATACACATTGATTCAAAGCATTAGCGCTGTTGTATTATTTCACGGGAAATAGCAATTGTTTTCTACTTGCCTGAAACCTCATTGGTGGTCTCCCAAGTGTGTAACAAAGGAGTGGAGGCTCCGTGTATCATGAACTTCCAAGCCTAAACATGTATACGCTGGGAACTGCATGAAACTATACCTGCAAACTAGAAGGTGGTAAATTCGATAAGCGGCACAACTTCGTGCTTTATTGTTCAGATGTTAGGATATGGCGGTTGTTTGTTTTCAAGTGGTGATAACTGTGGTACTGTCTCCGGTGGCTCGATCGAGAGTATCTTTGGGACGGTGTGCTTGAAGCATTTTCTTAAGTTTGTTGAAGAAAACCCATTCATGCGCTCCAAGACCTACAAGCCGAATGGAATGAACGGGAGGCGGAGTGGTTCTACCTCTCTTGCCCTAGATCCCGTGTTCACCATGTCACTTGTTTGGAATGATGCCTTGGTGGTACACAAGCAAGTGTCGTGGACAGAGCCTTCATTTGCCGATGGGTGGAAGATTTGGCAGATCATCGAGTGTGCGAGACATGTTGGAGGAGATGGTGTTAGTCGGCAGTAGCGTTCCGTTTTGATTCCTTAGCCTTCTTGAGCTGATATTTCATTCTTCATTATTGACAGCAGCATCCCCGTACGAGGTGGCAGCTGAGTGGGCGATCTAGATGATTGGACCTTTCACACATGCCGAGTACTTCCTCCGTTTTAAAATATAAACCTTTTTAGAGATTTCAATATATAAACTACATGTATATTATATGGACATATTTTAGATTATAGATTCGCTCATTATGCTTCGTATGTAGTTTATATTGAAATCTTTAAAAGGGCTTATATTTAGGAATGGAGGGATTACATGAGGTATGACTAGGTGATGGAGGACTGTGTGCCACAATCTAGTGGCGAAATGTCTCAAGTTGGTGCTCCCTCCTCATCATGATTCAGGACTCGAACCATAGGGTGCCCTCCCCATGGGGCGTTTTGTACACCTGGCGACTCCTTCCATGCTCGCAGTGAGGTCTCGACATCGAAATGGTTTGAGGCGGTGATTCCTAGAGCCACGATAGGCTTGTGTTTTGACAACGCGAAGCCTGAAAGCCTTCGAAGAAAGTGAAGTCGAGACTTGTTGCTGAAGAGGTCAAGGTGGCTCTAAAGGGGAAGTCCGCGATCGCCAAGCTATGGTTGAAGAGAAGACGAAGTCCCGAGTCATCAATCCAAAGGCATCTCTTGGTGTTCACGATCTTCTGATCCAGCGTATGGGAGGCACTATTCACTTGATGATTGGATGCTTTTGTGAGATGGAGAGTGTGGCCCCACCCTCGATGTTTGAGGCCGAGGCTTTGATTAGTTCCGTTGGACCCAACTTAGCGGGGAGCCCTTAAGAGCGAGCGTCCTCGGAGAAGGTGGGGATTGATGATGATGAAGATTGACTTAGTGACTACGTCCTTCCTTACGAGAACACATTACAAGAGCAAGTGTCTAGTAAGGGCCTCTTCTCATTAAGCTTTGCTGACATGATCATGTTATTCCCTGGGCGATCTTCTCCAAGCCGTCCGCTTGGTGGGTGTTTGTCTTTACATCTATCCATCTTGTTCCCTTGTCTTGATCCTTTGGCTTATTTAGACGTGCGCGACTGGAACTGCACACTGCGCAACTACAATTACAATCTGATGCACATGCACACAATTGTAGTTATACGTTGCTAGCATACCAAGCTACCATCGCGCATTTGTAGTTGCACTCCGACCCGCAACGACATGTTTGTCAACACCCGTGACTGTAGTTGCATGCCTGCCCACTACGCGAAACCGCATGTCAACCAGTCATGTGCAACCATAGTTGCATACCCGTGCTCCTATGCACAACAACAATTGCACGCCTAGTGGCTGTGCGCAGTTGTATTTTCACATGTGCCGCACAATAGCAGTTTTGCACGCCTGTGTGCGTATTTGGTAAGATAAAATAAAAAGAGGACAAAATAAAAGCGAAAGAAGAGGAGGAAGAAGAAGAATATGATGTGAGTTCAATGAGATTTAGTTAGTTCTCGTCTAGAGGAGAACTAGGGATACACCCACATCCTTTTTTTGAATTTTAATGAGTTGATAAATGTGGGGACCACACATGCACGAGCGTGTGTGTGTGTGTGTGTGTGTGTGTGTGTGTGTGTGTGTGTGTGTGTGTGTGTGTGTGTGTGTGTGTGAAAGATTTGCTTTTTCTCTTACAAACGCCCACACCCTCACTCCCTCCATTCCATAATGTAGTCTTGTATATATTACATTTAGAACTCAAACTTTGATCAAGGTTGTAGAAAATAACATTAACATCTAAAATGTCAGATCCATATCAATAGATACATCGTGAGACATATATTCATATTATGCGTTTCTGGTATTTTTTTTCTCAGATGATATATATTTGGTATTGTAGTTATAGATAACTTTTACATTAAATTGTTTAAAGTTTGATTTTTCTAAATCTATAAGCACTATACGTATTATGAAAAGGAGACGCACCAAAATCTTTCTCTTGTTCTGTCCTCTAACTCTAGGCGGTTAGGGCAAACTTTCCCCTCCAGATTTTGCCGCGGAGCCTGTGATTCACCTTCTCTCTGCCTGTTGCTCCGGTGGCCGATGGCGGGGAAGGGAATCCTGGTGCCTCCGCTCTAGTTAGTAGCTTAGTGTCGGGGGTTGGGTGCGACATATGCCAAAGGATCGCTTATCATGGAGGGGGCGAGTAGAACGTCGCCGGTGCCTGGAAACGGGATGAGGCGAAGGCATGCACGCCGGCGAATCTTACCCAGCTTGAGGGCTCTCCGGGAGATAACACCCCTCACTGCTGCTGCTGGGGTCTCCGCATGATCACTATGGCAAAGTGGGTACAAGGTTGCTCCTTGAGTTTGTTGAGGTGAGGAAGGAGAAGGGCACGGCTAGCTCTTCTCTTCCCTCTATGTGTATCTAAAGCTATTAGGGTCCAACCTCTTGCATGGGTGCCCCGGGGGGTTTATATAGGCCTACCCCTCGGGGGTACAATGGTAATCCGGCTAGGCGCAGGTCCCAGCCGTCAATCTCTTAGGTCGCCGTCTTCTCCGCCGACTTCTGGGGCCCGCCGACTAGTGGGCCCGCCGACGATCCAAAGATGGGGCCGACAGCCCTTGTCCATTGCTGGCGGGTCTTGCCGGCTGCGGATTCATCAGTAGATGCTTCTAATGACGCGAGCTTGGTCATGGGGTCATGGCAACAATGCCGCCGCCTGACGGGCGATCACGGTTGCCATTCCCCATCTTGTCTGGTTAATGGCGCGCGAAGCCCGCGGGAGGGGCCGGCCGACTCCTGGAGGCCGACTCCCAGCGGGTCCGTCTAGGGGTGCTCTTGCCGTCTTCTGCACTCCCGCCGGTAATCCCGCCGTCTTGAATCGTCTGCAGACGGGCCGTCGTGGAGTCTGAGGATACGCCCAGGGCTGATGTCGAGGGCAGCGTGGCAACATTGCGCCGGACGGAGATCTCCGTCGATCTGGCGCTCTGTGGCCATGCATCCCTTGTGAGCAGGCGGGGATGGGTCATGAGCTGCCTCATCCCATCCCGTCCGTAGTCGCATAGGCGGGGAGGTGGTTGAGTCATGGGCCGACTCCCATAGCCGGCTTCTCCGGAAGTCGCTGGCCGGGAGTCGGCTTATCTCGAGGCCGTCTCACGGGACTCGGTGGGAGGGGCGATCGGTGGCTCTACCGCCGACTCTCGGAAAGGCGGCTCTTCGTCTTGGGGTCTTGAGGCGTGATGCCCGATGTTTTGAAAGGTCGAGGGCTCGGGTTTGCCTACCCGTGGCCCATTACTCCGACAGTAGTCCCGAGGCGGTGAGGCGCCGAGGGCAACATGTCGAGGAGCCTCAACAGTTTTATCCCTCTAATGGAAGAATCTGGGCTTGGCTCGCCGTCTCTCTTGAGCCGACTATTTGGAGTCGGCCTTGCAGAGGCTGTCTTGCTCCTCAAAGGTTTTGAAGGTTGTGGCGGGATCCGGGCGTGCTCGATAAGCTTCCAGTGGTGCCGTTCGGGCTCCGCTGACGCCATCCTGTGGCGAGGTCGATCTGCCCACTGCAGCAGCGTGTGCAGGCAGGCCCGTCGAGCGGGGCCCGCCACTAGCGCCTCGGCGCGACAGGCGGATCCGTTCTTGGCGTGCGGCGGTTGGGCTTTCACGTCGTTCTTGCACGCGATAGCGTCGTGGAATTAAATCGTGGGGCGTGAAGTGCTGGCGCGATTAATCCCACGCCCGCCCCATCGGCTTCTCGGCCTAGGCGCCTATAAGTAGGCGGGAGGAGAGGGGCGACGACGCGCACCCATCTCCCGTTCCCGCTTCCTCTTGCTCTTCTCCTCCTTGCCCGTCCTCCTCTCGCCTCCGGCTGGCCGGACCACGCCATGCAGCATGGAGATGAGCTTCTCCTCCGCCCAGCTGCGCCTCCCGCCTTGGCGCTCCGGCGTGTGGGGCGGCTCCGAAGTGGACGAGCGACATCATCGAAGTTCCTCCGCCAGACGCGCCGCATCCCGGCACCAACCTAGTGCGGACCAGCGCGTGCCGTGGCGAAATAACGCCGGCGCCGGAGAAGGGCGAGCGGGTCATATTCCGCTCGCACCTCATGGGCGAGCTAGGGCTGCCGGCGAGCGGCTTCTTCCGCGCATTCCTGGAGTTCCACGGGCTCCAGCCGCACCACCTCACTCCAAACCTGGTGGTGCTTTGCTGGCAGCCGCCTCCTTGTGCGAAGGCTTTCTTGGCATTCTCCCCACCATCGAGCTGTGGGGGAATTCTTCGAGCCAAGCTCGACACACACGTCGCTCAGCGCCGGGCTCAGGCGGCACTTTCATCGCAATGAGGAGGCCGGTGCCCGACAACCCCTTCCTGCCATCCCAATCGATCAAGTCGGTGAAGATGTGGCGGCGCCAGATTTTCGTGAAGAACGTCGCCCCAGAAGGCGACTGGGTCAACCTGCCGCCTTACGAGGCCGGCGAGTTGGCGGGGCGACTCCCACCTGGTCCCAGCCGGGCCAGGCGCTGACTCCTGCGAGCGCCCGCCGCCCGTCAGCTGACTTCGAGTCTTGGCGGATCGGAGGAGCTGGCTGGGGCCGACTTTGCTGGCCGCCGCCGTGGCGCGCCGAGTTCTTCCTCTCCATGGCCGACCTCATCCGATGCATCCGGATGAGCGGCCGCCGGGACTGATCGGTTTGTGCTCCAAAGACATGCCCCACGCGGAGGTGGCGGACACGGTGAATTTCCTGGCGAACTGCGGCCTCACGGAGGAATGGCAGTTCGACAAGGAACCGTACTCACGCGCCAACCCCCCGCCTGTGGTAAGTCATCTCTCTTGCTTTTCTGTTTCCTTCTTCAGCCGAATCCAACTCTGATTTTCTTTGGGTTTTTTCGAGTCAGAACCCCCTCATCCAGCCCTCAGCCGGCACCACGGGGCCGGCCAGTGAGTTCGTCCCTGACCGGGCGGAGAGCGATGTCGACGACCCCGACTTGGGGGTGGCGGCGATGGAGGCCGACGCCGAGGGAGGAGGAGGGGCCGACAACTTCAGGCCTTCGGCAACCTTCGCCGACTGGCCTGAAGACGACAGCGAAAGGGAAGTCGTCCCCCGCCGCCAACCGAAGGTCGGCCATCCAGGCGTGAGTTCCTCCGCCGGCTTGGGTGGTCGAGGCGGCGCGAAGAAACGCCGGGCCGGGCCGAGCTTGCCAGGCGGCCGGGCGAAGAAGTTCAGGGGGACGGCCGCCGCGACCCAGCGTGAAGAGGCGGTTGCAAAGGCTAACCGCTTCCGCAAGGAAGTGAAGAAGCCGCCGCTGGTCTCTGCGTAAGTGCTTCTTAATTTGTCTTGTTTTCTTCTGGTCCGTCTTGTCCAAGTCTTTTATGTGTCTTTTTCCCATCAGGGCTCCTCTCACTTTGGAGAGGGTCGCCGCTGCCTCCGTCATGGGGTCGGCAGAGATGTCCGCCAATACTCGGCGGATTGACCCTGCGGCCGACCTCCGGGAGGCGACGAAGCAGAACGCGCAGGAGAAGCGCGACGAGGAGGAGGCCGCCCGTCTGGAGAAGGCGGCAGCTTCCGCCCATAAGAAGCTGGAGGAGGCCGAAGCCGCCGTTGCAGCCAAGAGGCGAGCCGAGGAGACCGCGCGCCTCCAGTCGGCGCTGCTCGTCACCCCGCTGAGCTCTGCGCCGCCACTGCCGGAGTTCACGGGGCAGACGGAGGAGTCAGCGGTGAGTTCCCGTCGCGGAGAGAGGGAAGGCGGCGAGGCCTCCCTGTCGGGCACGGGCCGCGTTACCACCCCGCCGCCTCCACCGCGATGCGAGAGCGCGTGAGGCAAACAGCCGGCGGACCGCTTTGTTACCGCCGACCGGCGACGCAGGCTGTGGCGTAGCTGCTCCTTCAAGTCGCCTCGCCAGTAAGGCCGCCCGTCTTGAGAAGGCGACTTGGCGCCGCGCTTCTTGGATACCGGGCGCCGCCAGCTTCGGCCATTCAGACGAGGCGACAAGCGCCGCGCCCATTGGGTGGGTGCGAGGAGGCGGCACAAGCCCGCTGAACACGGCGCTCTGGACGTCCGTGCGGTTGCGCTGAGGGCGACGCCATCCAAAATCGCACCAAGGCACACCGGCGTCGCGAGCTGCCGTGCGGGTATGTTTCCTTCTTTGAGTTTTCTTGCTCTTCTTCGTAAGGCGCCAACACCCATCGGGTGTAGTCCCGAAGTTTCGGGTCGGCCGAGCAGCAGCGGCTCGTAACTCTATCTGTTGACTTCCAAAATTTTACTTTGTCTGAAATTCTTGTCGCAGGAGTATCACAACCTCCGCGCCACTGCCTTCAACCGCAACGTTGAGGAGCTGGGCAAGCGGACTGCCGACTTGTCGAGGAGCCGAGGTGAGTTTTCTTTCTTCTTCGTGGGGGCGCGCTGGCGCACCCGCGGGCTGTAGTCCCTGAGATTCGGGCCGACTGCTACGTAGTCGGGCCGGATCTTTCTGGCAACCTTCTTAGCTGACGACTTTGCGTCCTTCTTATTTTTATTCTTCAGAGGCCAACGCCACTCTTCGGCGGCAGCTGGCACGCCAACACCGCCTTGCGTGCCAAGGGGGAGGAGTGCAGCAAGCTCGCCGCAGAGCGCGACCTGCTGGCTACGCAGCTGGCGGAGCAGAGGGAGCTACTTAAGGCGGCGCAGGACGAGGCGGAGAAGAGAGAGGCTACTCTCCTGGCCGAGTTCGAGAGCGAGCGCTCCTCCTGGACCGACAAGGAAGCACTGCCGACCTCCGGCTTCCATGAAATCGAGGACATCGTCGACGGTGAGTTTTTTTTACTTTTTCCTTTGGGCCGCCGACTATAGGTCGTGCCGACTCTGATTTTGACTTGCTTCATTTTCATCTTGGCAGACTTCTTCCCGCCACACGCAGCGGCCAATCAAGCCATCGAGGCTGACCGCGAGGCACGGCGGGCGCAGTGGTGCCGCGATCGCTAAACGCCCCGACCCTTGACGAGCAGCTCCACGAGCATTGAGGCTCGTCTGCGCCGCCCATCGGATCTTGCGCCCGGCTTGTAGCGTCGGTGCCCAGCGATCGCTGCCACGGGCCGGACATGCCGGTTCTGCAGACTCCTGACGAGACCACCGTCGGCTGGAGGTCGCGCTGGCCGTCTTGAGGCTGGAAGGGTTCCGCGCCCAGCCGAGCGCGCCGGGCCCCGGAATTCGTCAAGGCGTGGTATCTGTGGCTGAATCTCGACCGGCCGGCTGCGTTCTGCCGAGGCCCAGCGGAGTTCTTGGCTGCGTTCTGTCGAGAGGCCCAGCGGAGTTGCTGCGGAGGACGCCCTTGTCGGCGGCGGGCGGCGATTGCCGACTACACGGACACCAGCGTCTTCATCCCCGAGCCGGGCCGAGGGCGGTGGGGAAAGGCGCCGCCGAGTGGTTCGAGATGAACCCGGACTGACGAGGACTTCGGCGGAGGTGATCAGCTCCAGCGCCGAGGAGGAAGACGAGGCGGAGGACGGAGATGAGATGGAGGCGCCAGAAGACGGAGCGGGCGACGACCAGCTCACCGACCGCGCCTCCAAAGAACGAGCCGCGCCCGTCTGGCCGGGCCGGAGACGATCAAGCCGAGACCGCCCAGCCGGCCGCCCCGGCGCCTGACGCCGCCGTCTCCTCCGGCCTTCCGACCCCATCTGCCGCTTCCTAGGCCGCTGTCTCGCCTTTATTTTATCTGCTTTGATAGTCTTTGAAAAGAACTTGTTAATTCGCACAATTCCACCGGTGGGGTGTATTTTGAACCTCTTCCCGAAGATTCGGCCAAGGGCCTATGTTGTGTAAATATTATTTTAATTCTATCTTTCCTTGCTCATTGCTCTTTATGGATTTTTCCTTTGCCGCCTTCCCTTAGTCGCCGCCTTGCCCGTCGGACAACCGCTCTGCGGACTGCCGTTTGGGTCAAGTGCTTGGCTACCTTTGAGAAGGCAAGTACTTGGCCATTTTTTAGAGTCTTTTAAACAAGTTGAATAGAAAGCAACCAGCCGACTACTTAGGAGTCGGTTTTTGCAACAAGGGGCTGGAAGCCGGCTTAAACTATGCCTATGCTTTGGGTCCTTAGCCATTTTTTCGTGTGGGCGCCCGTTCTTCCTTACTCCTGCCCATCAAACAGTCGCTCCGCGAGCTGCAGCTTCTGACAGGAGACGGCTTAGGCACCGCACGTTACTTGTCTGACTGCATGAAGCATTTCATAGCCCAAGGCGGCGAGTCCCGGGGCCGACTAGTCGAGCCCGGTGCCGAACAACATAACAAAGAGTAACATACTCGAAGGCATAATTCTTATCATACAGATAACAAAAGAGGGCAGTCCTCGAGCCTGCGTCTCGGGGCCCAAGTCTTGGTACTTTAAACACAAAAGGTAGTGTGGTACATACTTGCATCAATCGTAAAATCTTGGAGGAGATTCGCATTCCATGGCCGTTTCGGTCTCTTTATGGAGTCGTCCCTCTTGCGTGATCGGGGCTTACGGCGTCGATCGTAGTAGGAGTTGTTGCCCAACACTTTGTCGATGATGAATGGGCCTTCCCAAGGCACCGACAGCTTGTCTTTGGCCGGGCTGTTCGTTGGATCAGCCGAGCACAAGGTCGCCTCTAGGAATGATCTTGGCTTGACCTTCTTGTTGTAGTAGCGGCGCAGCTCTGCTTTGGTAGATCTTTGGACGGTGAGTGCCAACACCGGCCCTCTTCCAAAGCAGATCGATGCCATCTTGACGTGCTTCTTCTGCTTCCTCTTCGGTGTACATGATGACTCGCGGGGAGTCGAACTCTATATCCGTTGGGATGACGGCTTCGGCACCGTAGACGAGGAAGAAGGGTGTGAAGCCAGTTGACTTGTTTGGAGTCGTGCGCAGACTCCAGAGGACGGCTGGCAACTACTCAAGCCAGCAGCCGGCCGAACGCTCTAGTGGTTCGACCAGTCGAGGCTTGATGCCAGATAGGATGAGGCTGTTCGCTCGCTCCACCTGGCCGTTTGACTGCGGATGGGCAACGGACGCTAAGTCCAGTCGGATGCCTTGTGTCGCGCAGAAACGGACTAGGGCGCCTTTGGCAAAATTTATGCCATTGTCGGTGATGATGTTGTGTGGTACGCCGTACCGAGTCGTGATGTCGGCGATGAAAGTCACTGCAGTAGGACCATTCAACCTCTTGATGGGTTTTGCTTCTATCCACTTGGTGAACTTGTCCACCGCGACAAGTAAGTGAGTTAGGCCGCCTCGTGCCGTTTTGAATGGTCCCACCATGTCCAGGCCCCCAAACAGCAAAGGGCCAGGCGATGGGGATAGTCTTGAGTCTGAAGCCGTGAAAGCGGCTTGGAGCGGAACACAGCACCCCTTGCATTTCTGAACTAATTCCTTGGCCTCTTCTAGTGCAGTTGGCCAGAAGAAACCGTGTCGGAAGGCTTTGGCGACGAGTGCTCTTGAGGCCGCATGATGGCTGCACTCGCCTTGATGAATGTCTTTGAGAATCGCTTGGCCTTGCTCTGGTTCGACGCAACGCTGGTAGACACGAGTGACGCTGCGCCTGACCAGCTCTCTGTTGACTATAGTGTAGGCTGCCGCTCGACGTTGTACTTGCCGAGCTAAGGTCTCATCGGTTGGTAGCTCTCCGCTTACTAGGAACTTCAGGATGGGTTGGGCCCATGAGGGTGCTGCTATTTCTTCATTTGCCGATCTTGCTACTTGGACGAGGGCTAATTTGGGAGGCGGCGGCTGGAGTCTGCAGCAGCTTCTTTGGGTTGAAGAAGTCCTCGGCCCGACCGGGCGCAGTCCCCGGCCGAAAATCTTGGAGTCTTCGTAATGGTCGCCAGAGTCCTGGGCGGGTTACAAGTCCCGGGCGGCTTCGATCTTGGCGTTCTTGGGCCGTCTGCAAGAATTCTCTTGACCTCTGCTGAGGCTTTGGAGTCGGATCCGACTTCTTCAGGGGGAGTCGGCACAAAATGGAGTCTCGACTGTGACGGCTTGACAGATGGCTTGAGGAGGCGTACCAAGGGCGGCGCCGATGGTATTACTGGCGGGTGGAGCCGATTCTTGCTGTGGTATCTACTTGGTCGTTGTCGTTTCTTGGCACGTGGAGGAACTTCGCACCCCTCAAAATATCCACTCATTTCTTGTACCAGAAAGCGGTAGCTCGCCATGTTTGCGTCTTTGGCGTCCCGATCGGCCGGATGACTGTTGGACCACCAAGTCGAGTCGCCATAACAGGATCCGGCGAATGCCAAGCTCTTTGGCAAGCCGGAGCCCGTGAATGAGCGCCAGATTCGGGCGACGTTGTTGGAGGCGGCGAAATGGATCTGCAGCACAGATACTTGAGCTTGTCGCCTATGGGGGACTAGAGGACAACACCAGCTACAAATCCGGAGCGCATCTTTGAGCCATCGAAGTGCATCCGCCAATGGGTGGAGTCGTTGGCGGCGGTATCGGGTCTCGCCCGGTCGACGAGGAAGTCGGCGGTGCTTGTGACTTGATGGCGGTGCGGGGCTGGTAATAGATGGTGTAGGGGCCAGCTCTATGGCCCATTTGGCCACTCGCCGAAGCATCTCGGCTTAGATGATCTCGGCTAGTGGGGTTGTGCAAACCACGGTGATTGGATGCTCTTGAAAGTAAGGCTTCAACTTCTTGGCGGCAGAGTGCACGCCGTAACACATCTTACGGTAGTGGGGTAGTTACGCTTGGAGGTCGACGATGCCGCTCGGCGGGTAATATCTTGGTCTCTGGACAGTAGCGCCTTGCCTTCCTCCTTGCGTTCAACTACAATGATCAGTTGTCTGACTACCCTCATTGGTGGCGGCAATATACAGGAGCATGGGCTCCTTGGGAGTCGGGACCGCCAAAGACGGGGAGTAGTCAAGATTTTCTTCAATCGGAGAAAAGCTCCGTCCGCCTTGGGGTTCCATTCAAGAAGGTGGTCTTCTTCATGAGCCGGTACAAAGGAAGAGCTTTCTCGCCACCGGCCGATGAATCGGTGATGGACGCCTAAATGCCGGTGAACTTTTTGCACATCTAGCGATCGGCGGGTACTTGCATCCTCTCGATTGCCTTGATCTTCATGGGGTTGCACTCTATGCCGTGTTCGGAGACCAGGAAACCAAGGAGTTGGCCGTCTGGTACTCCGAAGACACACTTCTCTGGGTTGAGCTTGATCTGGAATCGGCGCAGATTTTCAAAGGTCTCCTTGAGGTCTTCCAACAGTGTTCCTCGCTTTTCCGTCTTCACCACCACATCGTCCACATAGACGTGGGCGTTTATAAGCTGCTTGAGGAGGCACTTCGCATGCAATCTTTGAAAGGTGGCGCCGCATTCCTTAAGCCGAACATCATGGTCGCAGCGAAGGCTCCAAACGGCGTGATGAAGGCGGTCTTCAATCTGTCGGCCGGGTTCAGCTTGATCTGGTGATATCCACGAGTATGCATCTAAGAAGCTCAACTGCTCGCATCCGGCTGTGGAGTCTATCACCTGATCAATTCTCGGCAAAGCGAAGGGGTCCTTGGGGCAAGCTTTGTTGAGGCTTGTGTAGTCAATACACATCCGCCACTGCTTGTTCTTCTTTATTACCAAGACCGGGTTCACTAGCCACTCTGGAAAGAACACTTCCATGATGAAACCGGCTGCGAGGAGCCGGGCTATCTCTTCTCCAACAACTCTTCTCTTCTCTTCTGACAGGCGGCGCAAGGGCTGCCTGACGGGCTTCACATCAGATCGGACATGTAACTTGTGCTCGGCGAATTCCGTCGGTACACTTGGCATGTCTTTAGGGGACCATGCGAAGATGTCGATTCTCACGGAGGAAATCGACGAGCTCGCTTTCCTATTCTTGTCAAGGTTTGCACCTATGATAACAGACTCTCCGGTGCTCCGGGTCCAAGGGTATCTTCTTTGTCTCTTTGGGGCTTGAACGAGGCCCTCGGCTTCCGACTCCTTGGGGTTGGGCGACATCTCCGGCTGCTTACGGCCATTGCCACAACCTGATCAAGAAGCCGCTTCTCACCGCGATCACGAGGGACTCGGCCAGCCGACTTGCTTTCGGTACCGCAGACAGCGGACTTTACTTTCAGAGTCGCTGCCACGGGTCGAGAATCCCTTGGTACTCGGCATCTTCATCTTGAGGTAGGCGTAGTGGGGACCGCCATGAACTTGGCCAAAGCAGGTCGGCCAAGCAGAGCATGGTACGGCTTTTGAGGTCCACCACTTGAACTAGACCGGCTCTCGAAAAGTGATCTTTGTCCCCAAAGAGGACGTCTATCGAGGATCTTGCCGATCGGTGAGCGTGAAAGGCTGTGTACAATGCCGTGGAACACGGTCCGGCTGTTACGAAGCTGTCTTTGCTTGATTCCTAACTTCTCCATTGTGTCCTTGTACAGGATGTTGATCTGCTGCCTCCGTCTATCAAGACTCGCGAGAAGCGAGCGCCCGCCTATCCGCGGCAAGGGTGGCTCCCAAGACCAGGCGTGGAGCCCAGATTCGGCATCACCTACGGGTGATCATCCCGACTCAACCGATAGGTTTCTCGGACCGGTGCATGAACTCGGGGTGTCGATGCTCTGCATTCACTTCCTCGCGACCCTTTCTTCGTCGGTCGTCGGCCACACCTTTGGTGAACACTACATAAGCTCCATGCTCTTACGGGTACTCGTCTTGTCTTCAAGGCCGACCGGTTCGACAAATTCTTTGGCGGGCGGTGGAGGCGGCCCAAAGCGGGGAGGCGAAAACCGTCTCCATAGCGATCCTGGTGAGCCAGTGGCATTTCCGGGTGGTGTGGTTCGACGGCTTCGCGCCGCTATGGAACTTGCAGGGACCATCTAGAGAGTGCTCGTAAGAGAAGGCCGGCAACCAATTGGATTTGCCGCCTTTCTGTCGCTTGGCCGGAGGCTGCCCCTCTGGCTGTTGATCTTTAACTATCGCCACCTGCCGGCTGTTGGAAGCCAGCTGCGGGGCCTTGCGCTTTTGATCATTCTGCTGCTGTCGCCGACTGGTGTCGCCAGCCGGAGTTCTGGGAGCCTGAGGAGCCACCTTGCCGGCCGTGACCGACTTCGATCTCCGTCTTCATGGAGGAGTCGGCTGTGGCGATACTTATGCCTTATGATCAGCGGTTAAATCGAGGGTTTCCGGCTGCGTCGCAAAGGAGCTTGTGCTTGAGGAGGGTGCCTTCTGCACCCGGGCGGTGAAGTACTCGATAGCTCGCACATCGTGCACTCCCTCGCAGGAGTTCCGGAGCTCGGCCCAGTAGCGTGAGGTAGTCGCGAGTGGACTCGTTGGGGCCTTGCACGCACAAGGAAAGCCGGGCGAGGCTTGGGAGGTCGCTTGTATGTGCTCGTGAAGTTGCGGATGAAGGCCTCGGTGAAGTCGACCCAAATTTGTTGATCTGCCGGGGCTTCAAGCTGTTTAACCATGTCCGGCCGTGCCACAGAGCATGAGGGGAACATACTTTACGGCAACGCCGCTTGTTGTCGTCGCTATGCCGACGACCGTGGAGTAGTCAACTAGCCAGTCCTCCGGCTTCACGGAGCCGGTGTATTTGGGTGTATCTCGGGGGAGTGTGAACCCTCTGGGGAAGGGCTCGTCTCGAATGCGAGGTCCGAAACAGGGCGACCCAACTCGTCTTCCTCTTCCAGCGCCAGGGATCGGTGGAGTCGGTCGATCCGGTGGCGGGTGTCGTTTTCTTCGACTCCTCTCGGCGGCAAGGCGGTCGTAGAGTCGGATGCTCGACGGGTGGCGGGGAGACTCGCCTTTCTCTGCGGGGAGGAGGGCGAGATGGTCGTCCCGCCGCTCCACCGCTCTTGGGCGGCCGTCTTCGTCGCGCTCGATGGAGATGTGAATCCGACTATGGCTGACAACCGGATCCTTGTTTTTTCTTCCATGGACACCGCCAGTCGGCGTCCGAGACGTCGCGCCTTGATCTCGGCGGGGAGGCAAGTCGCCCTGTTGTCGTCGCGGCGCCTCCGTGCGGCAGCCGGCTTCGTCTTGCGCGGCAGCCGCGTCGAGGAGCTGTTGGACTCGCTCCGTCATCCGGACGACGGTGCACCTAGCCCCATGGTGGGCGCCAAATGTCGGGGGTTGGGTGTGACATATGCCAAAGGATGGCTTATCATGGAGGGGGCGAGTAGAACGTCGCCGGTGCCTGGAAACGGGATGAGGCGAAGGCATGCACGCCGGCGAATCTTACCAGCTTCGTGGCTCTCCGGGAGATAACACCCCTATCGCTGCTGCGGGGTCTCCGCATGATCACTATGGCAAAGTGGGTACAAGGTTGCTCCTTGAGCTGTTGAGGGGTGAGGAAGGAGAAGGGCACGGCTAGCTCTTCTCTTCCTCTATGTGTATCTAAAGCTATTAGGGTCCAACCTCTTGCATGGGTGCTCCGGGGTTTATATAGGCCTACCCGGGGTACAATGGTAATCCATTTGGCGCAGGTCCCAACCGTCAGTCTCTTAGGTCGCCAGTCTTCTCCGCCGACTTGGGGCCCGCCGACTAGTGGGCCTCGCCGACGGATCAAAGCATGGGGCCGACAGCCCTTGTCCGCCATGTGGTAGTCTTTACCGCGGATTATCAGTGCTTCTAATGACGCGAAGCTTGGTCATGGGGTCATGGTAATAAGGCCGCTACCGACGGGCGATCACTATTGCCATTCCGTCTTGTTCGGTTAATGGCGCTTGAGCTCATGAGAGGCCGCCGACTTCGAGGCCGACTCCCAGCCGGGTCCGTTTAGGGGTGCTCTTGTCGTTTTCGCACTCCGCCGACAGCGGGTCCCGCCGTCTTCGGGTCGTATGCATAGCCGTGGGTACGAGGATGCACGGGCCGATGTCGTGGCAGGCGTGATAACATTGCCGCGCCGGACGGAGATCTCCGTCAAGACTGACGCTCTGTGGCCATGCTCGCCTTGTGAACGGGCAGGATGGATGAGGTTGCCTCATCCCATCCCGTCCGTAGTCGTGACAGGCGTGAGGTGGTTGGAGTCGCGGGCCGACTCCCCATAGTCGGCTTCTCCGGAAGTCGCTGGCTGGGAGTCGGCTTATCTCGAGGCCGTCTATGGGACTCGGCTGAGAGGGGCAGTCGGCGGCTCTACCGTCGACTCTCAGAAGGCGGCTCTTCGTTTTGGGGTCTTGAGGGGCGCAGTCTGCCCCGATGTTTTGAAAGGTCCAGGGGCTCGGGTTTGCCTACCCGTGGCCCATTACTCCGACACTTAGGTTAGGGTTTTTAGTCATCACAGTTGCGATACTCGGACGAATGGCGGCGCTTCTTCTTTGAGTTTGTCTTTCGAGTTTCGATCTCTCGAGTTCGTCCATTTGAACGTAGTCGACGGAGCTTCGGCATAGATTCCTGTCGTCTCCTTGGGCAGTGAGACAGTGAGGTTAGGATTTTTCGTCATGTGGCCGGATTTGGTGTCAGGTACTTCAGATCTATACAAGGGTTCAACGACTCCGACTCCAGGGCGTTGGTCCCTAGCGGCATGTGCACGAAGACTTTCCGGCTGTCATCGACAAAGTCAAGCCGGCTCCGATAGGGGAGCGACAACAATGGCGAGTCGGCGGCTCGTTCTGACAACAATAGTGGTCGTTCGGTGGTGTCGAAATCTCAATGTAAGTTTTATTATGTTTGAGATATTTTATATATCTGGTGAACTTTTATAATGGATCTGATTCTGGTTGAAAAGAAATATTATTAAAAGGAGGAAGAAAACACAGAAGAAAGTGATTGTGCTAAGGAAGGACAGATGCGACAGTGCAACTAACCAGCCTGTCCCTTCCTTTTCCCCAGCGACTCAACGCGGAACGTGCTTGGGAAGTCTTCTTCCACGCCACGCGTCCCCGCGGCGACGGAAATCCCACTTTTCCTCGCCTCGCCGCCGTAACAAACAAATCTTCCCTCTTTTCTTCTTCCTCCTGCTCCCGGTCTGCCCGCCGCTACCCCTACGAGCAAGCAATCCCGCCTGCCTGCCCCAAAGGCGCACCACCCCCCAGGGCCTCCAGATCGGAGCTGGCGAGTCCCGGACCCTACCGCACCTGCTGCTCAGAGTGAGGCGGCCGGGCTGGGGGTTGGTCGCTTCCTGGCTGGCCGCCCGCGACCAGTTCTTGATCCCGGACCGCTTCAAGCGGGCCGGGTCTGGTCGTTTCTTGGGTTGAACTGATTGGTTGCTGCTGACTTGGTCGATCTCCTCTTCTTCCATTGCTTCTTCGTCGTGTCGGCTGGCCATTGCAGACAAGGTGTTTGTTTGGCGGCAGCGGGCGCTGCTGAGCTAGGTAGCTCGCTGGCTTCTTCGTTGGCGTTCGGGGGTAGGCCAGGTAGGTAGATCTGCTCGGCTCCGAGGGACGGCCATTCGACAGTTGCTGTATCAAAGCTAGATAGACAGGCAGATCTTGAGAGACGCCGATCACTGTTCTGCCGCTCGGACGGACCCTGTTGATTCGTAGCTCTCAAGCTTTACCATGCTGAGAAATCCTTGCTGAGTGTGGATAAACTTCACATAGGAGGGTTCTGAGGCTGAACCAGGCGCTTTTGACTTGTGAGGGCTGAGGATCAGTAATTAATCAAATCATGTGGAGACCGTTCAGGCAGCTCATGCCCAAAGAGCATTCCGGGCCTTCTGGCGGCCTCGAGGGCCGAACCATCGACGTCGGCAATGTGAAGGTGCACGTCCGGGAAGCCATTGCCGAGGGTGGGTTCTCGTGCGTGTACCTCGCCCGGGACCTGACCAACCCGGCGAAGCAGTACGCTCAAGCACGTCATTGTCCAGGACAAGGAGTCACTGGACCTGGTGCAGAAGGAGATCACGGTGATGAGGGCGCTCAAGGGGCACCCGAACGTGGTCACGCTCGTTGCGCACGCCATACTGGATATGGGCCGTGGGAGGGAGGCGCTTCTGCTGATGGAGTTCTGCGAGAGATCGCTGGTTTCTGCCTTGGACGCTAGAGGTACTGCAGGGTTCTATGATGAAGAGCAGGTTGCTCTCATCTTCCGGGATGTTTGCAATGCGGTCTTCGCGATGCACTGCCAGACACCACCTGTTGCTCACAGGTCTTCCTTTCATATCCCAACCTATGGAATTGCTGTGTGAAATGTCTACAGCAAGCAGTTCTCTGTCGTTGGTGCTTTTGCAATGAACGTTCTGCATGTAACTCCATTGCTTTGTCGGATAGAGTTAGTCCCATGACAAGCAGCAGGAAATCATGTGCTAGTCACTCCATCTTATCTTGAGCATATCTTTTCATCTGTATTGGAATACTGTATTGCTTTCTGATGTACATCGTTAAAAGCTAAATTATCAGGACACAAGTATGTCAATAACATCGACCATGTGGCAGCTTTAGTTTTGCATAATTCTACTCTGTCTCATATAGCTTTGCTCTTAGTCTTGGTTGTGTTGCTTCATCTAGTGCGTTATAAACTCCAGTTGGCTGTAGATTGCAATTGAATAATTCATTATTACATGTTATTCTTTTAACATTGT
The DNA here is from genome assembly GCA_021605145.1 of Aegilops bicornis. Taxonomy (NCBI): domain Eukaryota; kingdom Viridiplantae; phylum Streptophyta; class Magnoliopsida; order Poales; family Poaceae; genus Aegilops; species Aegilops bicornis. The sequence continues at coordinate 399,205,795 of CM038673.1, read as the reverse complement.
CAGTCTGATCCTTCAAGAAATTGCTACGTTCATTATAGAGGCATCACAGCAAATCTATTCTATGTGCAGGGATCTAAAGGCTGAAAATGTGCTTCTTGGTGCTGACGGGGCTTGGAAATTATGTGATTTTGGTAGTGTATCAACAAACCACAAGTGCTTTGATAAACCAGAGGAGAGGGGCATTGAAGAAGATGTCATCAGAAAGCATACAACTCCTGCTTACAGGGCTCCTGAGGTTTGATTGAATCAACCTATTATGAGCTCTTTCTCAATTCTTTCACATATATACTTAATATAAGCTTGTTTACTGATTGCAGATGTGGGACTTGTACAGGAGGGAGGTTATTAGTGAGAAAGTAGATATATGGGTATACCATCTTTGCAGCCATTACACTATTTTTTTTGTTTCCTGTATCACCTATCTTGTTCTTTGAACTGGTGTTTTACTTTGTTGTATCTGATTAACTCTTAATAACTGCATAAACTAAGGTGGTGTTGATTGTTTTAGGCTCTTGGATGTCTCATGTATAGAATCTGCTACTTAAAATCAGCTTTTGATGGAGAATCAAAGCTTCAGATCCTCAATGGAACTATCGTATCCCTGAATTACCGAAGTACTGTTCTTCCATTACAAGTCTGATCGAAGAGATGCTTCAGTCCTCTCCAGATGCCAGACCAGACATTACACAGGCAAGGGCTTTGCTTGATTGGCCATTCACTTCCATGAATTTAGGTTGGTCTTAGTTAGTGCATATGGCCGAATTAGCCTTCCATTTCTCTAATATTGATGCATGTACTGTTATAGGTATGGTTTCGTGTTAATGAGTTACTTCCTTTGGAGCTGCAAAAGGATTTACCTGATGGATCCCCATCTGGATCAGCATTTGAACTGCAAACTACTGAAGATGAAGGTTTGGCTTCTGCTATTTTGCCCTTTTTAAGAATTGAAGCCGCTGCTGTGAGCATGGTTTCTTATTTGCATGTTACTTCTTAGGTTTATGTGTAGAAAGATTAGTAAATGTAAAAAATACACGCGAAAGCTTACCTACTAGATAAAGGCAATTGGATGCAATATATTTCATGAGATTCGGTTGTATGGAACATGAACATTTGGTTCAGTAATATGATAATTAAAACTGAAAATACATATGATTTAATGCATTGTATAGTTGTTTTTTTATTGAATATAAGTGTAGGTATCATAATAGAAAGAAAATTTCCATGCATGGTTGCGTGTTAAGGTGGGCCTTCTCCCATGCATGGTTGCATGCAGTGGTGGCATGTTTGCATGTGAAGAGAAATAGATTAGTGGGGATCACCTATTTAGTTATATATTCCCTCCGTTCACTATTATAAGACGTTTTGGATGTTTCAGTATGGACTACATACGGATTGACATGAGTGAACAAACACACTAAAACGTGTCTATATACATCCGATTCAGAAAAAAGTTAGAACATCTTATAATAGTGAGCGGAGGGAGTAGGGCCTTAAGGATAACAAGGAAAAAACATTTTTTTAGATAGTGCAAGAATGACATGGAAAAGCCATTTTGTTATAGTAGTTCATCAGATCTTTCTTCTCTAGGTCTCAGTGATTTTTGTTCCATATGAGAACAATTTCATCTGCTATATTTATTTCGTAATGAAAACAATGTATTTCAGGACCCTCTTCATCATGGTCAAGAGACAATGTGAGAAATACACCTCCGGAAGGTCCTTCCAGTCTGAGGTCACAAGTTCCTGTTGAGAGTAAGGGTTCTGTAGGTGCATTTTGGTCAACTCAACATGCACAAGAACTAGCTTTTTGCAGATGACAAGGGTCAGTTCTAGATCAAGAGCCCATATATGATGGCATAACAAAGCAACCTCAGGCAAAGAACCAGAACACGACACGGAATGCATACAGACAGTCCCTTTCTGCTTCTGTTGATAGTTCTCCTGGGGATTTTGAAATAAGGTTTTCTCCAAATGGTTCAGAATATGGACTAGAGAAAACCCAAAACACTAAACCAGATAACAAGACCAGTGCACAGACTGCCACTTTTAGCTCCTTTGTGGCAGACTTTGATAATGTTAAGGTGAGCTCAGAGGACAATGCCGGCAGTTTAAACACGACAAGTAAATTGAAAGAACAACAGCTGGAGGCCGAAGTAACTTTACTCAAGGAGCAATTGAAGATAGCAAACTTGGAGAAGGAAGAAATTTCACTGAAGTTTGATAGATTGTCAGCCATTTGCTCCTCTCAGAGGCGGGAGATACAGGAACTTAAACAAGCTCTACCCACAGCTTCTGCACCAGCGCCAGTTAAGGAGTTGAAAGAAAATTTGAAGGCTGAATTCTCCCCACCCAGCACAAGCCTTGACACTCCGGTATGATTACTCCTACATGTCTAACTTATCTTCTCACTGTACTCAATAATATCTAGATTAACTGGCTAGAGGGAAAAAATCGTAACAGATATACATAAGTCGAACCATATAGTTTTAAGTTTTAACCTATAATGAATTAATGATCTAGCCCGGTGTTTCCAATTTCCATAGCTAAATTATCCATTACTGCAAACAATCTGAACCCTTAGCTGATACAGTAATGTATTACTTTTCACAGCCAAGGGAGAAGATTGCAGGAACCCCACCAGAGCTCCGGCAAGGTCTATTTACATCAAGTCCAGGGACACCAAGCCCGGATCACAAGCCATGGTCCGCTTTTCCTGAAGAGCCGAAAGCTCAAGCAGCTGTAAAAAGTGCCCGCCCGAGGTCGGTCCGAACTTTAAGGGCATCGCAAAGCAACAAAGCCGGTTCGCTTAGTCAGTCAAAAACAAACTCTGGTGCCGACCCCTTTGCCTTCGGTCAAGATAGCTTTAAGGCTGTACCTTCTGGCACCGTGCCTTCTGAGATGTCAAATTTGGGGAATGCTTCTCAGTCCCTCAACACTCTGAAGGCTGAAGTGGAGAAAGATGCACCCTACCAACCAGCTGGATGGACTGGGTTTTAATGTGCTATCGCTAATAAGGATATTTGGTATCTGATGAGACTATACTCCTATAGAATTACAGAAATATGGTCCATCCACTGTATCATAATCATATAAATTGTGTGGTGTTGAGAGGGAGCAAAATGGGCCCAACCTAGGAGTGCCAGAATTGACGTAGGTACGTTCGCCAATGCTTTTGTACAAGTTTATGTGGTACTGAAATTTAGTGACATGTATGTTGGAACTTGCAAATGTTTCACTGAAACCTGTAACTTGCCAGATAATAGAAATACTAAAGGAGAATTTTCTTTTTCTTTTGTTAAAGTTTTTTGGTGTTACATCTATAATATTCATATAATTAGATCTGGACACATGTGACATGGTATAGGATGTAGCACTATCAATGTTTAGACACAGCATGTACACATACCGAGGTAATACATTGTTATCTTTCGAGACTTTTGAATAATTATTGTACAGTAATATGCAATGTCGAGAATACTGTTCTATTTTGGGGTCAACACATACATCTTGCAAGCATGAGAATCCATCTTTTTCGTCAGGTTTCCTTGCACTGATGATGTAACCTCATCCTGCAAGCACAAAAAATCATACGCAGAAAAAGGGGGATGAAGAACAGTTTTGTATGCAAATCAGAGAATGTTTTGTGGTTTTAACCAGGAGGCTCGTATGATTAGACAAAGTGCTTACTGTCCACAGATCATGAGCATCTACAACAGCTGATTGGTTTAGACCAATGTTGCTCCAACTAGCAGTAATAGATGCTTCATCAGGCCCTCTGTTCCACAGCACAAGAGCAACTCTCCCTCGACTTAAGCGACCAGCCCAAACCTAAGCCCAAGTAAATCAAGTATAGATGAATTATACTAAGTGTCGAACATAACATGGTACTATGATTTTTGCCTACCACATGATACTATAAATAAAAAAGCTTATGTTATATTCCTTTTACTTACTTCTAGTTCTCCATCTTGTTGCACTTTGCGCCCTTGTACCCCAAGTTTGTCTAATGATGAATCGGTAAAGCTTAGTACCATCTTTAAATTTTCACATGACCATTTTGGAGAAATGACTCTACCTTGATTAACTGCAATGACATTCTGATTGCTGATGATGTCCTTGGTTTCAGGGGTCATTGAGCTGACATCGCAGCCAAGTATCAGAGGAGCCTAGTTGAATCCAAATCAACAACATAATCTTGTGAAAATTCTTGCCCTAACAATGCTGTTCTGTTGGTTTACTTCTTTTTTTATCTCTCATGCAATGAAAGTCACTTATCATTACCTTGACTAGAGCCCATATGCTGAAATGAGAACGGTACTCTTCTATTGTCATCCCCCCGTTTCCTACTTCCAGCATGTCTGGGTCTGAAGCAGAAACAATCAAAGAGATCACTGTGAATTGTCATCACAAGCATAATTTTTTTTTGTTGGGAACAAACCCCAGATCCTACATCCGTCTTCCTACACACTTGCATGATCAATTTTATCATAGGCCTACAGAGACTAACCATTCCATCCACCAGGCCCTGCATAAGGTGCCCACTTGTCGTTCTTGTCAGCGTTGTCCGTCATGCTGCACAATTTGCCGTAGTATTCAGGATAGGAATTAGAATCTCCATCTAAACTTTGCAGAAGTTTGGAAGGGGCAGTAAAAGTTCTCCAGGATGTAAACTTCTTCACCTTTCCCATGTGTTCTTGATGTCTTCTGTTGTCCTCCAGCTGTTTGCAAAGCTGCCTGCCCATGTCGCTGGATCATCCACACCCCTGCACATCATTGTTGTTTTTTCTCAAACAGATGAATGAAATTCGAGCCCTCCCTTTTGGTCAGTTGAAAAGCAAGAATCAGTTACCATTCGCAAAGGGAGAAGAAAACGTCCCTTCCAGAATTCATAAGGGCTTCACTCATCCTGTTATATCTGCATTTTTGTTGTGAATATGTCAAAAATATCTAAATTCGGATGAAATGTGACAAGCTTCTAAGTTCTGTAGTTGTAAAGGTTACCTTGTTAGTGGGCTGATGTTTTGGTTGTTGCAGTTGTCATACTTCAAGTAGTCAATCCCCTTGCAACACAACAGTTTAGAAAAATCAGTTTTTCTCCTCCTTTGGAACCCCTACCAGGAAAACCATTTTTGACATGTGTAAGTTTTAGATGGTCTAATGAACATTTTAATTGGTTTACCCAAGCTGCCAAAGTTCTCGCATCTTGGTCTTCGTATCCTAGCGAACCGGGCTGCAGCCTGCTGCAAGTTCGCAGTCTGAAAAGAGAGAGTGGTGTGATTTAAGCAAGGGAGAGGTCCATGTGGACTGGGGTACTTGTCACGTCTCACGTGTTCCCAGTCATATCAGAAACATTTTGACTGGCTAAATTTTTGCGAGTTCTCTATAAAGCGCATACCCTGCATCGCCGTAGACTCCGAGTTTGAGCCCTTTCCCATGCACATAATCTGCTAAGGCCCTCATTCCTGATGGAAATGTTGTTCCATTTGCAGCTAGATTGCCCTGTAAAATAACAGTCGTTCTTTTTAACGACTGAACGAAACCTATGAAAATAGGGCATTCTAACATTGCAGCTGAAAAGCTTATGCTGGTTTCACATGGTTGAGGATCAATAATGGATTTCAAAATTTGTTTTGCTCTTTCTATTTACACACATATCATCTCTTCTGTTGACATGTACTACTAGTCACCCACCTGGGAGTCTCTGTCATGAGATGCCCAACAGTCGTCTGCAGTTTCAAAACAAACATATCCACTGTGAATATTGCAGGCCTCATTTCTAAACATGAAGGGTTGAAAAGGGCGACAACCAAAGAGAGCGAGAAACGCGAAGCGATTACCTAAGTTGACATACTCATACCCCAGTTTCGCAAGACCAGTATCCACCATGGCATCAGCTACACAAACACAATGTGATTTATTTATTTTTTGCAGCAATGCAAGGTTTGATTTTCCTGGCTAAGAGAGAGCAAGGGAGCACCGTCCTTACCTATTTTTCGGATTATCACCTCGTCTATCTTGCAGCCGAAGTGGTTCCAGCTATTCCACCTGAATACACCGTGCTGTCAGTTCAGCAAGAGACTTGATTGTTGGAAATATTTCATGGAGAAGCAGATAGAAACCAGTTCTCCCTGTTCGGTTTAGAGGGGCTTGAAGAGGACTTAGGCCTTTTTTGGTTCATAGAGTAGAAATATCATAGGAATATGAAACTTGTAGGAATTGAGGTGCATGTATTTTAAATCCTATGAATAGGAATAGAAAAATAGATGTCCGTTGGTTCACATTATAGGATTTTTTTTATTGAGTCTATGCTAATGTTTATTTTCCTGAGATGTGGAGGATGGGAACAATTCTTCCGTAGAAATATGGTTCTATTCTTACAAACTAAAGGACTATAAAAGATTTTTTTTCCTTTTAAAAATCCTTTCCTATAAAATTCCTACAAAAAAATTCCAAACCAAAGGAGGCCTGAAGGGGGTTTACGGGGAACAAGCCCTAAAGGCAAGAGCAGAGCATATCATTTTTTGTGACTACTGCAGGAAGAGACTTAATCAAACGAAAATGTTTCCCTGGCGAATGTTCGCTTTAAGAGGATGACAAACGAACCATCTTTGCTATAGCAGTTTTAGTTGTAAAACGAGAATATCTTGTGAAGAAAATGCCATATCTCCCCACTTCATCAACTAAAAATGCCATTGAATTGTTTGCATGTGCCGCCTCCCCCAGCGAACGTTCGCCAGAGGGTCCTAATCAAATCAGTACTTAACCACACGGACCAGATTCCGAAAAAGAGAGGAACATCATAAAAAGGACGCAGCATTTGTATGGAAGTTTACAACCAAAACTGACTGAATAGAGTACAGAGGTGACAGATCCATTACCCCATCTGGGGAGTCCGGCCAAGGCGATTCTTCTGGGCCGCCGCCGGCGATGTCGACGACAGCAGGAGGAAGAAGAAGGGGAGCAAGGGCGCCGCCGCTCTCGCCATGGCAGAGGATCCCTTCACTGTCCCTGTGCGCGCGTGAGTGTGACGTGACTCGGTCTTGCGAGTGATCCGCTTATATGCGTCCCACCTCCACGCATCCTGGGTGAGGTCGTTGTAACGACAAGACCAGAGCCTGGGATCTCACGGTGGCGGTGCCACCCGGCTGATTACCAATTCCTTCATGCAGCTGTGTGCAGAACCAGTATAATTTGAAATGGTCATCTGAGAATCGTGTTTGGACTGCTGTGGGTGAGCCATCCAGAAACAACCACGTTGGACCTACTGGCACGTCTCTACTTCACTCCGAGAGAAATGCGGGGAGACGGGGGCGCGCCGATAACTTTGGTCACCTGAGAATCATGTGTTGCTTCGGAGCCATAAAAAAGACTGAGGAGTTTGACCACCGACCTGGGAGATGGTTAAAATACATTAGGTATCTCCAGCGTTGACCTTTTTTTTAGCATCAGTACAGACACAAGCGCTCATATACACGCGCATACACTCACCCCTATGAACGCATACACGCACACCCTATCCTTATGGGCACCTTCGAGAGACTGAGCCGGCATATCATCTTGAGATTTACGAAGTCACCGTAGGCGCCTCGTCGTCGACGGGAACGTCTCCTCCCACTGAAAGCGCATCGCCGGAAATTCTGAGTCCACTTAACCAACTCAATCACAGGTTGATTCGCAACATTGACCCTTAAACCATCCACATCCGTCTCGAGCGCATGGTTCGGACGTTTTTTGCCATCCAACATAGCCCTGCATCCATCCGCGAACGGGTCCGGGCGTCTGTTTTCCCGCAAACTAGAGGGGGCTTTGCGGCGCCTGACACACCTGACCCACCCAAAACCCTCTTATGTTTTTTCTTCAACGGATGTGCCGCATTCATGCCGGCCCAGAGCTGCAGCGGCCGGCATTGATGCCACCAGACATGCGTTGCCGCTTCAATGCGGACGTGTTGTCTCAAGAAACCAACTCTGGCCATTGTGTCGCATTGAAGCAGGCCGACCCGTCATTCACCGCCTAGCCGCGCCTATATAATCTGTTCTCCAGCGACGTCCACATCCACATCTTTGCGCTCATTCGCTTCTTCAAACTCCTCGTCTTCTCCCCATCCAAACCATGCCCAAGTTGTGGTTCTCCTTGGCGGCAGGCGGTGACAGCGGCTCTGGATCTTCCTTGGATCTTGATGCCGTCGCCATCGCTCTCCGGGGCCCTCGGGCTCTTCGGCTGCTAGCTCCTCTGGCAAGGAGGAGATCGTCATCTCCTCTAACGACAACGAGGACCAGTGCCATCGCAGAAGCAAAAGCAACCACGCCTCCTCTCGAAGGTTGTGGTGACGAATCGGAAGTTCGTCCGTTAGATCGAGCTGCTGATGGAGCAGTTGCTCCCGGAACTTGGTTAGACACCGCCCTTGATGCCGCGTGCCGTCAAGGAAGAGTCACACCCCCCTGACTACCGCGTCAAGCAGGAGTCGGCGTCCCCTCTCCGCCATCTCAAGGAGGAGCCGATATCCCCACCACGTAACTGTGGCGTCTAAATCGGGCGTCGCGTGAAGGAGGATCTGGTGTCGTTGCGGCACAGCCGGTACCGCCGGATCAACGGGCTGCCCCCTGGTAACTGGCACGGGTAGGTCGTCAAGGAGGAGCTGCCGCCCGTGATCACGAAGGCACACAGGTAGGTCGTCAAGGAGGAGTTGCCACCCGTGATCACGAAGGCACGCAGGCGCATCCTCCACTACCTCGGTAGCTGCAACTCCTCATTGTCGCTTTATGCCGAGGACAGAGCGGCGAGGTGCGGCGCAGCATGGCCCACCACTTTGCGTTTGCCAAGTCGGACAAGGCGCCTACCTGGATCCGCAACGTCCCGGACCTGGCGGCGACCTAGGCTCTCGGCTGGCCCGTCACCACTGTGAAGACATCGCACGGCTCCGCCGCTGCCTCGAGGGGAGCTCGCCAAGATTGGCGAGGAATGGTCGCTATGTGACAGTTCGCCAATGCCGGAATGGCCAAGGCAGACACGAGGGCACCGTAGTCGGGGTTGGCATTGGTCGTGGCACCCCTCCGCATGGCGTAGGAGGAGGCGAACCGGATCCTCTGTGAGCGTCAGGCGGTAGCCGGGCAAGGCGGTTTCAGGATTTATCGGGTAATACCGGTAATTGATATATAGCTGAAAAATGTTTTTTGGAGATGTTAAATTAATAATAAAATGCCCTAATTATAATTAGAATGCTTTTATTATTAAATAAATTCCATGGGCCAAGGAAAATACTAAAAAAGGCCAAGTGGTGGAGATTTATTAGGTCCTAGGGCCCAATAACACTTCGGGCGCCCCTAGCTTGTATGACAAGCTAAGGGGCCGAATTGCAAAGGGAGGATGACTCCTTGTTAAGGCATATCTCTCTCTAATGGTTTTGCTGATTGATGACAATGCTATTTGTGTATTAATCGTGTGCATTGAGCATTTCAAGCATTCTCACATATGACACAAGACTGTCTTATTCCACTCGTTGGAAGAAAGAGCGAAGACAAATTTTTTGGCGTTTCTTTTCGGTTGAATTGAGTCGTAGGAAATCCATACTATTTAGAGGGGGTCTGCTTTGAAAAGGTTTGGATGGAATCAACACATACACAACCCCATATGCACCCACATACCCTTTTGGCAACATGGAGGATCCAACTGTCGATGCTTGGGCACTTTTACAGCAACCAGGTGGTAGTACCGCTCAGGTCCACGGTAGTACCGCTTAGGCGGTACTTCTGCAGCCTGGTTCCACTCCTACTCCTGCCTATTCTGGGGCTTCTGTTGTCTTTGGTTAATTATCGGTAGTAGCACGGTAGTACCGCTTGCACAAAACTTTCGCTTGCTACTATCGATGCTACTTCTGCTTAGTTTCGAGGAGCGTGGAAGCTTCTGTTGCCCATTTTAACTTTAGCGGTAGTTACACGGTAGTACCGCTTTACGCGGTACTTCTGCTCTGGCACCGCTTCAATACTATTGTTCCTCTCTGCCCTGTGATATGAAGCAGTTATACCACTCTGATGGATGGTAGTGCCGCCGGCACTACCGCTCCAGTAACAGTGTACTCACATGCTACGACAGAATCTACCGCTCCCTCGAGTGGCAGTACCGCTTGAGTGCGGGTTGTGAGCATCATAACGGTTGGATAGTGCCCCACTATATAAAGGGGGTCTTCTTCCACAAGAAGACCTGCCTCTTATCCCCTTTGCTCCATTGTTGCCCCCTCATACATCTTCAACGTATCTATAATTTTTTATTATTCCATGCTATTATAGTACTTCCTCCGTTTCTTTTTAGTCTGCATATAAAGTTTGGTCAGAGTCAAGCTTTGTAAAGTTTGACTAACTCTATATTAAAAAATATCAACATTCACAACATGAAATAAATATTATCATATGCATCATGAAATGTATTTTCATACTACATAGTTTTAGTATTGCAGATGTTCATATTTTTTGATATAAATTTTGTCAAACTTTGTGTAGTTTTGACTTTGACCAAATTTTATACATAGAGTAAAAAAGAAACGAGGGAGTATCGATCTTGGATGTTCTATATAAATTTTTGTGCTATTTTATATCATGTTCTGGGACTAACCTATTAACCCAGTGCCAAGTGCCAGTTGCTATTTACTGCTTGTTTTTGGTTTTCCCAAAAATGAGTATCAAACGAAGTCCAAACTCTATGAAACTTCTTGACGATTTTTTATGGACAAGAGAGACCCTAGAAGCTTCGCGAGGAGGCCGGATGAGAATTGAGAAGACGACAAGGCAACTGAGCGCGCCTACTGTCGGTGTCAAAACCGGCGGATCTCGGGTAGGGTGTCCCGATCTGTGCGTCAAGGCTGATGGTAACAGAAAGCAAGGGACACAGATGTTTACCCAGGTTCGGGCCCTCTCGATGGAGGTAAAATCCTACTTCCTGCTTGATTAATATTGATGATATGGGTAGTACAAGAGTAGATCTACCACGAGATCATAGAGGCCAAACCCTAAGAGCTAGCCTATGATGGTATGATTGTAATCGTGATCGGCCTTCTAAGGACCAACCTCTCCGGTTTATATAGACACCAGAGAGGGCTAGGGTTTACATGGAGTCGGTTACAAGGAAGGAAATATAATATCCGGATCGCCAAGCTTGCCTTCTACGCCAAGGAAAGTCCCATCTGGACACGGGCCAAAGTCTTGAGTCTTGTATCTTCACGCTTCAATAGTTCGGACGTTGTACACAGTCCGGCAGTCCGGATACCCCCTAATCCAGACTCCTCAAGAGCTCTCGAACCAGGCTTCAATGACGATGAGTCCGGCGCGCAGTCTTGTCTTCGGCATTGCAGGGCGGGTTCCTTCTCTGAATACTCCAAAGTGCTTGTTATGACGAATAGTGTCCAGCCTCCAATCAATGTTGTGCTCCTCGGCTTCGGTGCCTCAGTAATGAACATCTCCACGTGTCGAGCGAATGCGAGGAGTCGAGGCATTTTTGCATTTGCCACCCTCGATCCTCCAGGCGAACCATCTATTTGAAGGGACGGGGATTCTCAGATCCAAACCTCACTCTCCCTCCTAGAGCCAGCTTCCAACATAGCGCTCCGCAAAAAGCCATTCCAACATGCTCGGCCGTCGCAGCTCATCTGCTTGCCCTTCTTGTTCCAAGTCGGGGGATTGGGGAGAGTGTTCAGTTCCTCATAGCTATTTGACAAAGTTACAAACCCAAGGGTTTCTCCCACCGGCGTTCATGGTCTCTGTCCGAGCTGGAATAGCCACTTATGACGGAGGAGACCAAGCTGAGGGATCTCCTAACCCATCACGGAAGGAGCGTATATGTCTGATCCCTCATCTGCCGAGGGGCGTCGGGTTCCCTATCCACCTGTTTCTTCGCGGGCTCCTGGATTTCTACGGCCTCTAGTTACACGATCTTACCCCTGCCTCTATTCTGCACATAGCGGGGTATGTTGCCTGTCTGAAGCTATTTTAGGCTGCGAACCACACTTCGGATTATGGCGGAAGCTGCTCGCCTCGTCCCTCGCACCTGTGGGGAGTCCCTATGCCAAGTGGGCGGGCCAAGTATGGCGCATTGCAGAGACCGGATACTGTCCGACACTCCTAAGAAGGCACCGTAAAACTGGCCTTCGTGAGTGGTTCTATATAAACGACGCCCCTTACGGATCCAGTCCGGACAGGTCTCCGCAGTTCAAGAACGCCCGCCTAGGGCACGCCTAAGCTGGTGCCCCCGGGGCCCTCAAGAAGAGGACACGAGGGAAATATTCCTCCTGATGGACAGAATAAAGTTACTGGCCAAGTCCGGACTGACGATAATTGAGGTTATGGAGATATGTATAAGACGGGGAGTGCAACCGCTCCAATATCGGGGGAAGCCCATGTGGCATTTCAACGGGGAAGACGACGCCACCCGCTGCGGCCGTAAAGGTCCGGACTCCGCTGCTGCTCTGGCAAGGATATTGTCCGATCTGTACAAAGGGGAAGAGGAGGAATTTCTTCGCATAAAAACGCGGGACGGATTCTCCATGTACACCCCCCAGCGTGGGTAAGTTGCCATTCTTTTTCCCTGCTTTGCTCTAGCGTTCTTCTGCTAAGATTACTTGCATCAATGCTTTTGGGCAGGAATTAAGGAGGGCCGTAGAAGGAATCTTCAGCCCTCCCGCAACCGTGAGGACCTGGAAGGGCCCTAGATCCGGGACTTAAAGTGGATCCGGATATCACTATGGAGCTCATTAACGGGGTATTTTATCGAGCGAGCCGGGATGGCGCCCTAGTGGCCATTACAGTTGACTACTAGACTGCTCCCGCCTCGTGTGTAAGCCGAACTAGAAAGCCCTATCCTTCAAGAGGACTCCCTGTGTGTTATAATTTACCTTTGAGGCGTCGTTCTATTTGCAGAAACGATGGCCGGAGCGAGGGGCCGAGCCCCTAGGGACTCGTCAACCACGGGCGTCCAGATCAGGCAGGCTCAAGAGGAAGGCGGTGAGGGTTGACACACCGCTACAGAGGTAAAAACAATAACCTGCCCTGTAATTATAGAATTTAAAATATGACAACCGCCTTTGTGTCTGGCAGGAAGAAGAACTATATCCGGAGACCCTACCAATCACGCCTCAACCAGCCGGGTTGCAGAACCGGCTTCAGGGGTGGATGCGGACACGGGGCCAGCGCCGCATGGCTCTCCAACAGAGAGTGCGGACATGCTCTCAGCCACAAATTCCAAAATAGAGAGCGCCATGAATCATAGGCGCCGACGGGCCGTACTTCGGAACAACATCTTTTCCAAAGAGGTGTTTAATGCCTTCAATTCGGCGGATGCGTACGTCCAAGCTGCTCGGGGCGGGCTTGCCCAAGCGACAAACCAGTATACCAAAGACATATGAGTGAGAATTTTTGATAAGTATGTATGGCAGTAGCCCCTGAGACTTGAAACGGTTGAAACAACAGTTTTAAGGATTAATTTATGTACAGGTCCTTGTAGAGAAGAACGAGCAATTGTTTCGGGAGCTGGAGGACTGCAAGGCCGAATCGAGGGTCAGTAGCTTCAAGTTAGAGGAACCCCAAAGGCCCTCATCTCGTAACGATTATCACAATTGTGCGAAGATGCACCAGTTAGTAAATGGATAATATGACAGGTCTAATGTAAAGTTGCAGACAATCCCGGGTGAATCCAGAGGGCGAGGGAGAGGACGATCGCATCTCAAAAAGCAGCTAGAGGCCGGCGGCGCATTCTTACGCGAAGTTAGGCGGAGAAGAACGATCTTCAAGATGCCAAAGTCCACCGGACGTGGAGTTAAAGATCTCCGCGCCACCGGTGGCGGACTCCATGAAGGAGAACAAGAGGCTTCGACGTGGCATTTACAAGAGGTTTCAGACGAACTGTTGTACAGTTCGGCGAGGAAGTATATTGAAAGAATTTTGCTTGCAGGAATGTTAACGGGTCACCCCAAGGAGGAGATGCCCTCATCTGCAAATGATTTACTGCAAGACCTTTCGCGACTGCATGAGCAAGCTCGGCAAGTGATGCGGGGTGTTGCTCAGGCTTTGTGGCCATCAAGCCTACTGCCGAATGGCCTGGGGGAACTTGTAGACCTGCTTCAAGGAGCCCGACGGCGCTTCCGTCTATGGAAGATATCAGCATGCCGGCAAGGAGCAAGAGAAGCCTGGGCAATGGTGAAGACACGCTACACCAAGCTGGACCCGAACCATATGGGTCAAGTGGGATCAAGGGGCCCGATGGGCAAGAAATTCCCGTTAGTCTGGTGTATGACCAGGTAGCGTTAGCCGCTAAGTATTCTCAATGGGATTGTAAGCTAGATAGCCTGTTGGATGGTATAGAAGAGGAATGTAATCAGTCCAAATGACTGTGAAAATTAATGGGCATGATTAGCCCCTAGCCGGATTAAAATCATTTGTCATGGCGGACCTTAGCTTTAGCCCCGGACCCTATAGTCCGGGTGTGTCCGAATACCCACTCGGTTACACAAAACCGGGTATGCGTGGAAACAAGGCGAGGGGTCATAAGTGCTTGAATGCATAAGTACCCAACTAGTTATGTTATATTACATAGATAGTAAGAAACATCTTACAGAGAGAATAGTTCCGTTAGGGGTTCCTTTCCCTGGGTACGCATGCGACGATGCACATGTCCGGACTGCGAACGATGGTGCAGGATACAAGACTTATGGGGATTCATGTTATAATAAATGAACACATCTTTTGTTCACCGACCGAATATTCTCTTAAGGAAGCTAGCTTTCGGCTTCACCCAGTCTGAGGTACACATCCGGCTGAACCGGCAAGAATAATCGCAGAGGTGCTCCCCTTATGCCCTAGCCGAATTAACGGGAACGTAGGGCATAAACACAAGAGCCAGCCAACCCAGCTTGGCAACATCTTAAGTCATATCGATGCATATAATGGTGAAGAAAAGGCACATATGGAAAAAGAATGCATATGTGATGGGCAGAAAGCCATGTGAGTAATCATTTTTAGCTTCCGTATAGGAAGCCCCCAGGTATTGCTTACACACTTAGTGCGGCCGGAGTGATCCGCAAATCCACACTGTATTGAATACTTTGTGTGAAGATAGAAAAAGGTCGAGAAAGGAAAAGGGGATGGGGCATAATTAAAAGGGAGGGGTTAGGAGACGAACACTGTGTTCGGTGCTAGGCGTAGAATCTCCGTAGTCTTGCCGTGTTCCATGGGTTCGGCTCGAGTCTGTTATCGGATGCATTACGTAAGCGGTACGCTCCTCCGGTGAGAACTTTGTCAATGACGAAGGGACCCTCCCACTTGGGTTTGAGTTTGTCCTTCTTCTTCTCCGGTAATCGTAGAACGAGCTCGCCAATATTGTAAGTTTTGGCCCGCACTTCTCTGCTTTGGTATCGTCGAGCCTGCTGCTGATAGAATGCGGAACGGGCTTTTGCGACATCGCGCTCCTCCTCCGTGGCATCCAAATTGTCCCGCCGATCTAACTCAATTCCTTCTCTTCGTACATGCGCACGCTGCGGCAAATCATGTATTATGTCGCAAGGTAATATCGCTTCGCGCATACACCATAAAAAATGGTGTGTATCCGGTGGTGCGATTTGGCGTGGTCCGTAGCCCCTAGAGTACGGAGTCGAGCTCCTCCACCCAGTGCGTATCCGACTCTTTCAAGGATCGCACTAGCCTGGGTTTGATACCGCTCATAATGAGACCATTTGCCCGCTCTACCTGGTCTTTAGTTTGTGGATGGTAGACAGAAGCGTAATCGAGCTTGATGCCCATTTTTGTGCACCAAGTTTTCACTTCGTCGGCTGTGAAATTTGAGCCATTATCAGTGATGATGCTGTGGGGGACACCGTATCGGTGTAATGCGACCCGGATATGAAGTCTATTATCAGTCCGGATTCAGCCATTTTGACTGGTTTAGCTTCTATCCATTTGGTGAATTTGTCCACCATGACCAATAAGTATTTTTTCTTATGGCTTCCCTTTAAGAGGTCCGACCATATCCAGCCCCCGGACCGCAAAGGGCCAAGTTATGGGGATTGTTTGTAGAGCGGTAGGGGGCATATGACTCTGATTGGCAAAGAGCTGGCAACCGACGCAATGTTGGACAAGGTCTTGTGCGTCTGCTCGGGCTGTCGGCCAATAGAAACCTGTACGGAAGGCCTTGCTGACTAATGCCCGAGCCGCAGCGTGGTGCCTGCTCAGGCCGGCATGGATTTCAGCCAAGAGCTGCCGCCCTTCCTCTTCGGAGATGCATCTTTGAAGTACTCCGGTAGCGCTTTTCTTGTAGAGTTCCCCTTCGTAGACTTTGTAAGCTTTAGAGCCACGGACAATGCGTCGTGCTTCATTTTGGTCTTCGGGGAGCTCCTGCCTATTTAGGTAGGCCAAGAAGGGCTCAGTCCATGGGGCGGTTACAGCCATGATTTCGTGGCCCGAGGACGTTATTTCGGGGGTAGAACCTCCGACTATGTCTGTTGGTTCGAATCCGGGGTGTATTCGGTCCGTATAGTATTGCGGACTCCCTTCCCATACTACAGATGGCTTGAACAGCCGTTCCAAGAATATGTTAGGTGGGACAGGTCGCGTTAGCGCCGGCGCGGCGAGGACATCCGCCACCGATTGTTTTCTCGAGCCACATGGTGGAATTCGAGCCCCTCGAACCGAGCTGACATTTTGAGGACGGCATTACGGTAGGCCGCCATTTTCGGGTCCTTGGCATCAAAATCTCCGTTTATCTGTGATATTGCGAGGTTCGAGTCCCCGCGCACTTCTAGGCGTTGAATGCCCATAGAGACTGCCATCCGAAGACTGTGCAAGAGAGCCTCATATTCGGCTGCATTGTTGGAGTCTGTGTATAATATTTGGAGGACGTACTGGACCGTGTCGCCGGTGGGAGATGTCAGGACTACCTCGCCCCAATCCAGCCAGCATTTTAGAGCCGTCGAAGTGCATGATCCGGTTTGAGTATGCGCCCGTACTCTTTAGGGAGTTCGCTTCGGCCCATTCGGCGATTTAAGTCAGCCAACACTTGCGACTTGATGGCCCGCCGTGGTTTGTACGTTATGTCGAACGGAAGGAGCTCAATAGCCCACTTGGCAATCCGGCCCGTAGCATTGTGGTTATTTATTATGTCATTGAGTGGTACTTCGGAGGCCACCGTAATCGAACACTCTTGAAAGTAGTGTCGTAGCTTCCGGGATGCCATGAACACCGCGTATGCTATTTTTTGATAGTGTGGGTATCGGGATTTGCATGGGGTTAGGACCGTGGACACGTAGTAGACCGCTTCGAGCGGGTATTTGTATTCCGCTTGGACTCTCGCTCGACGGCATTTGTTAATCAACGCCATTTACTTGATGCGTTGCAGCTATGTACAACAACATAGGTTCATCGATATTCGCGCCGTTAATACCGGATTACTGGCCAATAAGGTCTTTATTTCATCCAGTCCGCCGCGGCTGCCTCCGGCCCATACGAAGTGTTGATTGCAATCAAGAAGGCGATAAAGCGGTAGTGCCTTTTCTCCTAACACGGAGATAAAGCGGCCGAGAGCAGCCACACATCCGGCTAGCTTTTGGATGTGCTTGAGGTCTGTTGGTATAGCCAATCGTGATGAGCTTCGGATTTTTGCGGATTCGCCTCAATTCCTCTGTTGGAAACGATGAAGCCCAGCTAGCTTTCCCAATGGGACGCCAAGACGCACTTTTCCGGATTCAACTTGATGTCGTATGTCCGGAGGTTTTCAATGTGAGCCTCAAGTAATCTATCGTGGTTTCGACGTGTCTAGTTTTTATGACCACGGGCCCACATATGCTTCTACTGTTTTGCCGATTTGTTTTTCCAGGCATGTTTGAATCATGCGTTGATAGGTTGCGTCGGCATTCTTGAGCCCGAAGGGCATATTGTTGAAGCAAAAAGGGCCATATGGTGTTATAAAAGCTGTTGCAGCTTGGTCAAACTCTGCCATCTTTATTTGATGGTATCCAGAGTATGCGTCGAGAAAACACAGCGAGTCGTGTCCTGCTGTGGCATCGATGATTTGATCGATGCGAGGGAGGGGAAAGGGATCCTTGGGGCAAGGCTTATGGAGGTCTTTGAAGTCGACGCATAGGTGTCAGGATTTTTCCTTCTTTGGTACCATCACCAAATTTGCCAGCCACTTCGGATGTTTGATATCTCTGATAAATCCGGCCTCGAGTAACTTGAATAACTCTTCCCCCATTGCCCGCCGTTTGGGCTCTGAGAATTGCCTTAGGGTTTGCTTGACTGGTTTATATCCTTTTAGAATATTGAGGCTGTGTTCGCCAGTCATAAGGGGATGCTGGCATGTCCGAGGGTGCCAAAGTAAATGTCCCAATTCTCATGTAAGAAATCTCGCAGTGCGGCGTCAATCGCGGGGCTCAGCTGTGTCCCGATGGAAGCTGTCTTCGTGGGGTCCGTTGGATGGACCTGGAATTTGACTATCTCATCTGCAGGTTTAAATGATGTGGACTTGGGTCGCTTGTCTAGTATCACGTCGTCCCTGTCCACGGTGGCCCGCAGTGTTGCTAACTCTTCGGCTGCTAGGGCCTCGGATAGTGCCTCCAGGGCTAGTGCTGCGGTTTTGTTTTCGGCGCGAAGTGCAACGTCTGGGTCACTGGCTAGAGTGATGATTCCATTGGGCCCGGGCATTTTAAGCTTCATTTACCCGTAATGGGGTATAGCTTGAAAGCTTGCAAACGCGTCCCGCCCTAAAAGGGCATGGTATCCGCTGCTGAAAAGGGCTACTTGGAATGTGATTTCTTCGGACCTATAATTCTTCGGGGTGCCGAATACTACGTCAAGTGTGATTTTTCCCGCACACCGTGCTTCCCGACTAGGGATAATTCCCCTAAAGGTTGTACCGCTTTGTTTAATGCGGCCTTTGTCAATTTCCATCTTACTGAGTGTCTCTTCATAGATCAGATTTAATCCGCCTCCACTGTCCATGAGCACTTTGGTGAGCCGAAATCCGTCCACGATTGGGCTAAGAACCAGAGCGGCTGGCGCCCGGACAGTCTGGGATCGAGGTTCGTCACTAGCGTTAAAAGTTATAGCAGTGTCGTTCCAAGGGTTTATTTTTGCCACATGGTAAATTTCAGTGGAGCTTCGACGAGCTCGCTTGCGCCTATTGTTCGAGGCAAAAGTCTCGAAGACTGTTAGTACCGCATTGTGTGTTCACGGGCAGGATGTTGTCCTGCCAGTGGCCCATAAGAAGATCCTCGCCACTTTTTGCCACCTGCCGGAGTATCCAACATGCCTTAAGGCTATGAGTAGGTGGTGTATCCGGAGTACTGTGGGGCTTACATGGCCCGTCGAGCCAATCTTCCAATACGGATCTCTGCCCTGGAGTGGGATTTGGTTTCTTGGGGGTTGGTTCGGACGACTTACGAGAGTTCGTCCGTTTAGTTCGGACAAAGGTTTTGGCGAGAGCGATACTATCCTGAATTCTGTTTGGGTCTTCCAAGCGCTCTCCATCGCACAAGATTTCCGTACTATGGTTGCCAAGTCCGTGAAGCGTACTATGTCGCGCGGCTTATAGCATTGAGGAGTCCTTCGTCCGTGCAGTTTTGCGAAAAAGTGAGACCACGTCCTCTTCGCGGCAGTCCCTGACCTTGTTAAGCACAAGGAGGAATCTGGCCCAGTAGCGATGTACGGTTTCCTGGGGCTTTTGACTGATGCGAGAGAGGCAGTTTAGGTCCGGTTTAGAGTCCGGATTTTGATCCGGTCTGACGCCCAAGGGCGCGGGTGGCCCCGAGCTAAACAACTCAGTATCCGGGGTGCCCAATTTCTTCGGCCTGATGCCCGGTTCTAAGGCCGGGACCTGGGTCAGGTTTTCTTCTCGAAAGGTGTCTTTGGCTCAAGGAGTTCGGTGATCCGAACACAACTTGTCCTCAAAGTTGAGGGGCAATCTGTGTGTGGTTCCTCCACTATCGCTATCTCGTGGGTGGCCGGCAGGGACCTGATGTCCCTCTGGTCGGGTTTAAGCCCAATCCGGTCATAGTCTGTAGCGACTCCCAGAGCGGCGATGCGATCCAAGAGTTTGTTAAGGGAGGAGAGCTCCATTGGATCCATATGTTCGGCAAATTCTGAACTGACGCGGAGGTTATGATTGATGACCCGAGAAGTCATCGTCGGCGCCACCGCCGATGGGGCGGCCATGATAAAGCCGCCAAGCCGGAGCATCTGGCCTACAGCCAGAGCCCCTCCGAAGTAATGTTGTCTTTGACGATAAGATGAGCCATCGAGCCCGATTTACGCATTTACGACGCAGGAACTCTCAATGAAAGCACCAATGTCGGTGTCAAAACTGGCGGATCTCGGGTAGGGGGTCCCGATCTGTGCGTCAAGGCTGATGGTAATAGGAAGCAAGGGACACATATTTTACCCAGGTTCGGGTCCTCTCGATGGAGGTAAAACCCTACTTCCTGCTTGATTAATATTGATGATATGGGTAGTACAAGAGTAGATCTACCACGAGATCGTAGAGGCTAAACCCTAAGAGCTAGCCTATGATGGTATGATTGTAATCATGATCGGCCTTCTAGGACCAACCTCTCCGGTTTATATAGACACGGAGAGGGCTAGGGTTTACATGGAGTCGGTTACAAGGAAGGAAATATAATATCCGGATCGCCAAGCTTGCCTTCTACGCCAAGGAAAGTCCCATCTGGACACGGGCCGAAGTCTTGAGTCTTGTATCTTCACGCTTCAATAGTCCGGATGTTGTACACAGTCCGGCAGTCCGGATACCCCCTAATCCAGGACTCCCTCACCTACCCCCCGGGCGGGCCCTGATGCCTTGTGGGCCCCACATGGCTCCGTCTGACCTAATTTCACCTCTATAAATTCTCTAAAATCGGGAAACCAATAGAGAGTCACCCCAAACACTTTTTCCGTTGCCGCAAGTTTCTGTTCTTCCGCAATCCCATCTTGAGGCCTTTTCATGTACTCTACCAGAGGGGGAAGCGATCATGGAGGGCTTCTACATCATCCTTGCTGCCTTCCGATGATGCGTGAGTACTTCCTCACAGACCTACGGGTCCATAGCTAGTAGCTAGATGGCTTCTTCTCTCTCTTTGATCTTTAATACAATGTTCCCCCCAATGTCCTTGGAGTTCTATTCGATGTAATCTTCTTTAGCGATATATTTGTTGGGATCCAATGAATTGTGGGTTTATGATTAGATTATTCATAAATATTAATTGAGTCTTTTTTATTTCTTTTATGCATGATTATTATAGCATTATATTTCTCTCCGATCTATCTGTTTAGTTTAGCCAACTAGATTGATTTTCTTGCAGTGGGAGTGCTACTTCTTGAGCTTGCGTTGATTTTTCCCTTGAAGAGGAAAGGGTGATGCAGCAAAGTAGAGATAAATAATTCCCTCAGTTAAGAACTAAGGTATCAATCTAGTAGGAGGCACAAGCAAGTCTCCAATATATGCACCTGCACAAACTAACAAACACTTGCGGACAACGCGAAAAAGGGGTTGTCAATCCCTTCACGGTCACGAACAAGAGTGAGATCTAATAGAGATAGGTATAAAAGATAAATAAAAGAGCAAACTAAAGTAAATATAAATAAACTGCAGCAAGGTATTTTTGGGTTTTTTGGTTTATAGATATGAAAATATATGATGGAAAATAGACCCGGGGGCCATAGGTTTCACTAGAGGCTTCTCTCTTGAAAATAGCATACGGTGGGTAAACAAATTACTGTTGAGAAATTGATAGAAGAGCGCATAATTATGACGATATATAAGGCAATGATCATGAATATAGGCATCACGTCCGTGAAAAGTAGACCGACTCCTGCCTGCATCTACTACAATTACTTCACACATCGAGCGCTATCCAGCATGCATCTAGAGTATTGAGTTTGTTGGGGAACGTAGCATGCAATTTCTACGCTCACGCAAGATCTATCTAGGAGATGCATATCAACGAGAGGGGGAGAGTGTGTCCATGTACCCTCGTAGTCCGAAAGTGGAAGCGTTTGATAATGCGGTTGATGTAGTCGAACTTATTCTCGTTCCGATCGATCAAGCACCGGACGTACGACACCTCCAAGTTCTGCACATGTTCAGCTCGATGACATCCCTCGAACTCTTGATCTAGCAAAGTGTCGAGGGAGAGTTTTGTCAGCACGATGGCGTGGTGACGGTGATGGTGAAGTGATCCACGCAGGGCTTCGCCTAAGCACTACGTGAATATGACTGGAGGCGTAAACTGCGGAGGGGGGCGCCGCACACGGCTTGGAACAATTGATGTGTGTTAGAGGAGCTGAGGGAGTCCTGGATTAGGGGGTGTCCGGATACCCGAACTATCACCGTTGGCCGGACTCCTGGACTATGAAGATACAAGATTGAAGACTTCGTCCCGTGTCCGGATGGGACTTTCCTTGGCGTGGAAGGCAAGCTTGGCGATACGGATATGTAGATCTCCTACCATTGTAACCGACTCAGGTAACCCTAACCCTATTCGGTGTCTATATAAACCGAAGGGTTTTAGTCCGAGGATCTAACAACAATCATACCATAGCTAGCTTCTAGGGTTTAGCCTCTCGATCTCGTGGTAGATCTACTCTTGTACTACCCATATCATCAATATTAATCAAGCGGTAAGTAGGGTATTACCTCCATCGAGAGGGCCCGAACCTGGGTAAAAACATCGTGACCCTTGTCTCTGTTACCATCCGCCTAGACGCATACGATTCGGGACCCCTACCCGAGATCCGCCGGTTTTGACACCGACATTGGTGCTTTCATTGAGAGTTCCTCTGTGTCGTCACCTATAGGCCCGATGGCTCCTTCAATCATCAGCAATGACGCAGTCCAGGGTGAGACTTTTCTCCGGCGGCTTTGCACTGCGGGCCAATTCGCTAGGCCATCTGGAGCAGATCGAAAGCTACGCCCCTGGCCATCAGGTCAGATTTGGAAGCTTGAACTATACGGCCGATGTCCGCGGAGATCTTCGACGGATTCGAGCCACAGCCGAGCGTGCCGCACTGTCTTGATGGGTACGATCTAGCTCTGCCGCCGAACAGTGCCCTGGAGGCCGCACCAGTGCCCGCTCCGACCCTTAATCCGGAGCCGGTTTCGCCGATCGAGGACGGTTGGTTGGACACCGCCTCGGGGGCTGAAATATCTACGGTGATTGAGCCGAACACCATCCCTGTCCTTTGCAAAGCTCATGACTCCCAGGTGCCGGACTCCTTCTCGGACTCGAACCTCCCGCGCCTCTACCAGTCGAATCCGACTGGGCGCCGGTTATGGAGTTCACCGCCACGGACATCTTTCAGCACTCGCCCTTTGGCAATATCCTAAACTCATTAAAGTCTCTCTCTTTGTCAAGGGAGCCCTGGCCGAACTATGGTCAGGAAGGTTGGGATTCGAACGACGAAGAAATTCAACGCCCACCCACCACCCACTTTGTAGCCACTATTGATGATTTAACCGACATGCTCGACTTCGACTCCGAAGACATCGACGGTATGGACGACGGTGCTGGAGATGATCAAGGGCCAGCGCCCACGGGGCACTGGAAGGCCACCTCGTCATATGATATATACATGGTGGACATCCCAAAAGATGGGAATGGCGATGGAACGGCGGAGGATGACCCCTCCAAGAAACAACCCAAGCGCCGACGCCGTGGCGCCGCTCTAAATCCCGCCACAAGAAAAGCGGCGATTCCGCACGGAGACAATAATACCGGACGGTGCCGAAGATGACCCTCCGGCAGGACTCAACACAGAGGAGGAGAAGCAAGTTCGCACGACGGTCGGGCAGAAAGAGAGGTAGAGGACGATAATTATGCGCCCCAAGACGAGGCAGGCAAGCCTCGACGACGCATTTAATTCGTCGTGCCGAGGACCCGTCGAACAAGAGCGTTTTAAACGCAGGCTCATGGCCACGGCAAGCAGCCTCAAGAAAAGCTGCAACAGCTTAGAGCTGACCAAGACACGCTAGGCGACAGATGGATCAAGTCCTTGCAGCCGAAGAGTATGAACTCGAACGCCCCTCCAAAAGCTACCCCAAACGCAGGCCGTTGCCTCGATCAGAGGAGGAAGCACCCACGTCACCAGCACACGACATGGCAGATCGGCCACCCCATGGCCGCGACAGAGAAGCCTCTCGGCCCTCCGCTCAAGCCGCACTCCGGCGTCGCTCGAAAAGTACCAAGGCACGGGGAAACGCGCCAGACCTGCGAGACATATTGGAGGACAAGGCAAGGCAAACAAGATCAATCTACGGATCGCGTGGGCGCCCCACGACACGTGACGATAACCGTCACGCCGCGATACATCAATTCCGGCCGGGCCGAACACAGTAGACAAAGCTCATTTGAGCTGCATCGTGATATAGCTCAATACAGAGGCGCCGCACACCCACTATGCTTCACAGATGGAGTAATGGATCATCAAATCCTCGAGGGTTTCAAACCCGTAAACATCGAATCATACGATGGCACAACAGATCCTGCGGTTTGGATCGAGGACTACCTCCTCCATATCCACATGGCCCGCGGCGATGATCTACACGCCATCAAATACCTCCCACTCAAGCTTAAAGGACCAGCTCGGCATTGGCTTAACAGCTTGCCAGTAGAGTCAATCGGTTGTTGGGAGGACCTGGAAGCCGCATTCCTTGATAACTTCCGGGTGGCACATACGTGCGACCACCAGACGCCGATGACCTCAGCCACATAATTCAGCAGCCAGAAGAATCGACCAGACAATTCTGGACACGGTTCCTAACCAAGAAAAATCAAATCGTTGATTGTCCGGATGCAGAGGCCCTTGCAGCCATTAAACATAACATCCGCGACGAGTGGCTTGCCTGACACCTAGGACAGGAAAAGCCGAAATCCATGGCAGCCCTCACAATGCTCATGACCCGCTTTTATGCGGAGAGGACAGGCTAGCTCGTAGCAACAACTTGACCAAAAACCCCGGTAGTTCGAATACCAAGGACAACAATGGCAGGTCGGCGTCACAACAAGCACAAAGCGCCGCATTAACGGCGATAATGCTGAAGATACGGCGATCAATGCCGGATTCAGAGGCTCTAAACCCGGTCGCCGGAAAAAGCCGTTCAAAAGAAATACTAAGGGCCCGGCCCAATCTGGACCGAATACCGATCGCTCGTGCCAAATACATGGCACCCCGAAAAACCAGCCAACCACACCAACAGGATTGTTGGGTTTTCAAACAAAGGCAAGTTAAATGCCGAACTCAATGACAAGGGCTGCATAGCAATGACGAGGAGGAGCCTCGGCCCGAACAATAGAGGATGAAGGGCTTCCCCCCACAAGTGTGGACGGTGAACATGATATACGCAACCCACATACCCAAAAGGGAGCGGAAGCGTGCACTAAGGGACGTATATGCGATGGAGCCAGTCGCCCGAAGTTCAACTCATGGTCCTCCT
The DNA here is from genome assembly GCA_021605145.1 of Aegilops bicornis. Classification (NCBI taxonomy): domain Eukaryota; kingdom Viridiplantae; phylum Streptophyta; class Magnoliopsida; order Poales; family Poaceae; genus Aegilops; species Aegilops bicornis. The sequence goes on along the minus strand of CM038673.1, from coordinate 399,180,341 downwards.
GCCCGATCACCTTTGATCGAAGGGACCATCCCACTAGCATCCGCCACGGCGGATTTGCCGCATTGGTTCTTGACCCAATCATCAACGGATTTCACCTCACTAGAGTCCTGATGGACGGCGGTAGCATCCTGAACCTGCTTTATCAGGATACAAAGGCGCAAAATGGGCATAGACCCCTCAAGGATTAAACCCACAAAACGACCTTTAAAGGCGTAATACTGTGTAGAAGCCAATTGTACAGGCTCGGTTACACTCGAAGTGGTCTTCGGATCCCGGATAACTTCCGAGCGAAGAGTTAATCTTCGACATAGTCCCGTTCCGCAGCGGCTATCACGCGATCGCTTGGACGAACCGCATGACGGTAAAGTTCAATGCGGTGCCGCACTACGCATACCTAAAGCTCAAGATGCCAGGCCCTCGAGGAGTAATCACGGTCAATGGAAACACCGAACGCTCTCTCCGAACGGAGGAGCACACGGTGGCCCTCGCAGCGGAGGTGCAAAGCAGCCTCTCACAGCAATTCTCGAGCCCAGCTATTAAACGTCTGGCCACCGTCAAGTGCGCCCGGAGTAACCTACAACAAGACCGCCTGGCACGATCTGAGCACGCGTAGCAATCTGGCCCCAACCCCAGCCCTCGCGAAACAACGAAGCCAGTACTACGCGTACATAAGTACGCTTTGGAGATACCATGGGCCTAAGGGGAGGGGCACGACCACGACACGCCTGCACGCGGCTCAACCGCACTGTGGGCTCCCAATTGTGTCATTCTTTTTCTTTCTTCTTTTTCTTACTTTCAGGACTCCATTTTCCAGAAGTCCCGTCCGCACTAGAATTGCCGAACTCACGATGCAACAGCCAGGGGAAATGTAGCTACGTCGAGTGTCCAGGTGGTCTCTACTACGAGTATTATACCTGTTTTACATACCATCCCGCAGCTTACCCCTGGAGGGGGACTTGTTAAATAGTCCCATCCCTTGATTATCGCACTATTTGTATCATTCTGCTTCCATTGCAGTACCTTTTTGAATAAACAATACATAGCTTTTGCCTATTATTGCACTCCTTTCTTTATCTATATATATGTACATTTCATGACATATTGCACCCGTACACTTTGGTACGGCCAATACACCAGGGGCTTAAGTACCCCAAAAGTATGGTGTGATAAGTCCGAACACTTTCACAAGTGCGGCACCCCGAACTTATAGCATTATATGCATCGACTTCGAATCATGTCTTGGGTCAATAGTTGGGTTTGCCCGGCTCCCATGTTTTGGTACCTTACGCCCGTTATATCGGCTAAGGTAAGGCTGGGAGAACCACTGCGATTGTGCCCGGTTGAGATGGGTTGAGCACCTCGGTGGAGAAAGCTAAAACTGACCCGTCATGATAGGGCGAGAGCCGGTCGCTGTTCGAGAGGTTTTTTCGGTCCCTAAAGACTTATGCCGCTTAGAGCGAGGAGTCGGCATTGGCCGGCCAAGGCGTGGATAGCGCCTCAACTCGGTCTTCCGAATACTAGGGGCTTCACGAAATTTAAAATTATAGAATTCTATGGCTAAGTGAGAGTGTTCAAGCACTATAAGTCCGGTTGCCTTGTTCGCTATGCTGAGCGCCTCCTCGAAGGACCCAAGAATGGGAACAAGAGCGCTCAAGTTTATCCCGAACACCCCAAAGCACTGTGGCATGGTGGCTGAAGCCAACGACTTGCCATCTCTCAAATTTGATAAACGGCCGCCTGAAGGTAATATTTTAAATTCACAAGCGTTGCTTAGCGCATATGAACAAGTTTTCAGCAGACAGGATAACAAATGCGAGTCTATTCAAAAATTACATCTTTGGAGCATTCACCCGCTATACGGCGGGCACCCTTCAGGACGCCCTCATAGTACATTTCGGGCTTGCGATGCTCCTTGCCCTTCGGTGGCCCGTCCGTCACAAGCTTCTCCGCATCCAGCTTGCCCCAATGCACTTTAGCACGGGCAAGGGCCCGACGGGCACCTTCAATGCAGAAGGAGCGCTTGATGACTTCAATCCATGGACAGGCGTCCACCAGCCGCTGCACTAGCCGAAGTAGCTCCTGTGCATGGCTTCCAATGGCCACACCGAACTATGAGGCCCTTCATGGCCTGTTCGGGCGACCTTAGGAGCTCGACCAGCTGCTTCATTGGTCGCTCAGGCACCGGACATTCGGCCTCAAAGATACATCGAGACCAGAACACCTTCTCTGCCGAGCTCCCCTCCTTGGCGCGGTAGAACGCGGCAGCATCAGACACACTACGGGGCAGATCTGCGAATGCTCCTGGAGAACTCCGGATTCGGGTAAGTAATAGGTAATTCACTTTCACATGCTTGCTTCACATAAAGAATGCCTTACGTGCCGCTATCTTCTTTAATGATTCAATCTCTTGGAGGGCTTTTTGGGCTTCGGCCTTAGCGGCTTTGGCACTCTCAAGAGCCGAGGCGAGCTCGGACTCGAAGTCTCGAAGTCGCGCTCCAAACTCTCGTGTTTTTCCACGAGAGCCTGGAGCTCTTGCCGCACCTCTGTCACCCGCGCCTCGCTTTCTCTCGGTGCGCTCCACGGCCGCTTTGCTTTCGGCCGCGGACACCGCTTCCTTCAGGGTCGCCACCTCGTTCGTGGCCACTACAATACCCACGTTACTCCTATCATTTTTGCAACCAAATCCTTTCTATAAGGTATTTCTTTAATAAGGTATTACTTACCTTCCTTGTCCTCGATCTGCTTCTTGGCAAGGCCGAGCTCGTTCTCGGACCGCTCGAGGCTCGCTTCAATGCATTGACCTCCGCCAAGGCAGAGGTCAAGAAATGACAGCAGCCTGCATTCCCATATTGACATACTTATGTTAGACTCCTGCGTATATCTTTTTAGATCCTTAGTCCGGCTTTTCTTTCCGAACACCGAACTAAGCATCAGGCGCTACTGTCTATGCGGTAATATTTTTACGTATTCTAAACTTACCTCAAAGCCTGTTAGAAGGCTGGTACAGGCCACCAGCCCGCTTGGCGGATCGAACTTTCTCGGATCACCACACTCATAACAAAGGCGGTGCTTTCGTCGATGGAGGCGCCTTTAAGCGCCTCCAAAGAGCTATCCGGTGCCTCCGGATGGACGGAGGTCACCGGGCGTCAGAGTCTTACCCTTCTTACGAAGGGGCCGCTTGCCGGACTTGGAACCATCGAAGGTTCCGCAGACGGAGTCCAAAGACAGGCCAGACTTAGAGCCCTTCGGGTCTCGCCCCTTCACGCCGGAGTCCGGGAGGTCGCCTTATGGCGCCTGCCAGACCACCTCCTCTGGCTGGGCCCTTTTGGGACTCCACCGCAGTGTCGTCGGCGACACGAGGAGAGGAGGCGGTCAGAAGTGAAGTACTATTCACATCCGACGAGCCCAGGGAGCCGCTCGACGAAGCGGCAAGCTCGTCCTTGGGCGGGCTACATGGTCATATTCAGCGTTAGAAGACACTATGCGACAAATAAAAAGTCATGAACTATTCCGGATACCGGACACTTACGATCTCGCCAGGGGCTTGGCCCTTGGTGGCCACTCCTCCTCGCCGTTGTCAGCGTTGGTGGAGAAGTCCGGAGGAAGGGTCCTTCCTTTCTTGGACCCTCCGGCCTCCCCAGTCAGGGCGGCCTTCCTTTTCTTCTCTCCCCGCTGTGGAGAGGCTTTTCCTCCTCCTCGCCCTTAGAGGAGGATTCCGCCGAGGCGTCGGATGATGAGTCCGACAACACTGGCGTCGGGCACTCCTTCGAGTCCTCAGGTTTTCTTCTCCGGCACCACGTGAGGTGCCGGAGCCAGCAGCCCTGGCCAACCGGGCGTCCACTGATCTTCGGCAAGGGGGACAGTTAATCTGGCGGACGTCTTCAGCCGATCTGTCAAAGGTTAGGGAGTTTTAGATCCCGCATAGAGTCAAACTATGAAAAAATAGTCCCATAAAGGGTAAAATAACTTACCTCGCTGGCTTGACGCTGCGAGCTGAATCCACGATCTTCGGTAGCAGATGTGGGAGCCTCGGCGCCCTTGAACAACACCTTCTAGGCATCTTCGTACGTAGTGTCGAAGAGCCTTTTCAGAGTTGGGTGCTGTGCCAGATCGAACTCCCACAATTTGAAGGCCCGTTGTTGGCATGGGAGAATCCGGCGGATGAGCATCACCTGGATTACGTTGACAAGCCTAAGATTCTTGTCCACCAGGTTTCGGACGCAGGTTTGGAGTTCGGACAGCTCGTCCGAATCCCCCACGTCAGGCTCGTCTCTTTCCATGATGTGAGCCATGTGGGGAAGCCAGATCAGAATTCGGGGGCCGCCGCCCATTGAGAGTCGCGCGGCTCGGTGATGTAGAACCACCCCGATTGCCACCCCTTTATGGTCTCCACAAAGGAGCCCTCGAGCCATAGGACTTTGGCCATCTTGCCAACCATGGCGCCTCAAGACTGGCTTGGCGGCCGCCCACTACCTTCGGCTTGACATTGAAGATCTTAAGCCATAAGCCGAAGTGGGGCTGGATGCAGAGGAAGGCCTCGCACACGACGATAAACGCCGAGATGTTGAGGATGAAGTTCGGGGCCAGATCGTGGAAATCCAGGCCGTAGTAGAACATGAGCCCCTAAAAATGGGTGAAGTGGAAAACCTAGTCCATGGAGGAAGTGGGTGAGGAACACCATCCTCTCATGGGGCTGGGGTGGGAATGAGCTGCCCCTCATCGGGTAGCCGGTGCGCGATGTCGTTGGACAAGTATCCGGCCTTCCGCAGCTTTTTGATGTGCCCGTCCGTGACGGAGGAGGCCATCCACTTACCTCCCGCTCCGGACATAGTTGGAGAAGGTTGAGGAGGGATGTGCGGACTTGGTATTTGGAGCTCGAGTCTTGTGAAATGGATGGGCAAAGGAGGAAGAAGGCGTGGGTGAAAAGGTGGATCCTTATCCCTTATATGGACGGACGAAGCTATGCGCGTCCCCGCCACTGGTAAAACTCGCTTATCTCCCAAGCGTCGTAATCAATGGCGCGGTTGGGTTACCCACGTCCGTATTGATGAGAATCCTGAATAAGGGCATGATCTCCGCTTTGATAAGGCGTGCCAAGGAAACCTCCTTGCTAAACGCTACCGAGGTGGAACAGTAAAACGATTCGTATAAAGGCCTGGCCGTGGTGTGATGTCATGTCACGCTGAATACGTCACAGATCTGTGCAAAACTTATTCTCTACGGTAGTATGTGGAACTTGTTTTGCAGAGCGGACACTATCCTTGTGTTCAAAATCTTCTATGAAGTATTCGGAGGAGGAACCCGCCTTGCAATCTTGAAGAAGACAATATGCTACCGGACTCGTCGTCATTGAAGCCTGGTTCAGTGGCTACCGAGGGAGTCTGGATTAGGGGTGTCCGGATAGCGAACTATCACCGTTGGCGGACTCTGGACTATGAAGATACAAGATTGAAGACTTCGTCCCGTGTCCGGATGGGACTTTCGTTGGCGTGGAAGGCAAGCTTGGCGATACGGATATGTAGATCTCCTACCATTGTAACCGACTCTGTGTAACCCTAACCCTATTCGGTGTCTATATAAATCGAAGGGTTTTAGTCCGTAGGACGAACAACAATCATACCATAAGCTAGCTTCTAGGGTTTAGCCTCTCTGTTCTCGTGGTAGATCTACTCTTGTACTACCCATATCATCAATATTAATCAAGCAGGAGTAGGGTATTACCTCCATCGAGAGGGCCCGAACCTGGGTAAAAACATCGTGTCCCTTGTCTCATGTTACCGTCCGCCTAGACGCACAGTTCGAGACCCCCTACCCGAGATCCGCCGGTTTTGACACCGACAGGAGCCCCCACCCCCGTATATAAAGGAGGGAGAGGGGAGGAGGCCGGCCCTAGGCGCGCCCCAAGTAGGAGGAGTCCTACTTGGGCTCCTAGTAGGATTTGCCCCCCTTCCTTTTATCGAAGGGGGAAAGGGGGAATGAGAGAGAGAGAGAGAGGGAGAAGGAAAGGGGGGTGCCGCCCCCTCCCCTAATCCAATTCGGACTCCTCCCTTTTGGGGGGCGCGCCACCCCTTCTGGGCTGGCTTGCCTCTCTCCTATGGCCCATATCTTCCCCCGAGGGGTTCCGGTAACCCCCCTGGTACTCGGATATGTACCCGATACATCCCAAAACACTTCCGTTGTCCGAATACTATCATCCAATATATCAATCTTTACCTCTCAACCATTTCGAGACTCCTCGTCATGTCCGTGATCTCATCCGGGACTCCAAACAACATTCGGTCACCAAATCACATAACTCATATAATACAAATCGTCATCGAACGTTAAGCGTGCGGACCCTACGGGTCGAGAACTATGTAGACATGACCGAGACACCTCTCTAGTCAATAACCAAAAGCGGAACCTGGATGCTCATATTGGTTCCTACATATTCTATGAAGATCATTATTGGTCAGACCGTAATGACAACATACGTCATTCCCTTTGTCATCGGTATGTTACTTGCCCGAGATTCGGTCGTCGGCATCTTCATACCTAGTTCAATCTCGTTACCGGAAAGTCTCTTTACTCGTTCTATAATGCATCATCCCGCAACTAAATCATTAGTCACATTGCTTGCAAGGCTTATCATGATGTGCATTGCCGAGAGGGCCCAGAGATACCTCTCCGATACTCGGAGTGACAAATCCTAATCTCGATCTATGCCAAACCAAAAAACACCTTCGGAGGTACATGTAGAGCAACTTTATAATCACCCAGTTACGTTGTGACGTTTGATAGCACACAAGGTATTCCTCCGGTATCCGGGAGTTGCATAATCTCATAGTCAAAGGAATATGTATAAGTCATGAAGAAAGCAATAGCAATAAAACTTAACGATCATTATGCTAAGCTAACGGATGGGTCTTGTCCATCACATCATTCTTTAATGATGTGATCCCATTCATCAAATGACAACTCATGTCTATGGTTAGGAAACTTAACCATCTTTGATTAACAAGCTAGTCTAGTAGAGGCTTACTAGGGACACTGTGTTTTGTCTATGTATCCACACATGTATCAAGTTTCCGGTTAATACAATTCTAGCATGAATAATAAACAATTATCATGATATAAGGAAATATAAATAACATCTTTATTATTGCCTCTAGGGCATATTTCCTTCAGTCTCCCACTTGCACTAGAGTCAATAATCTAGATTACATTGTAATGATTCTAACACCATGGAGTCTTTGTGTTGATCATGTTTTTCTCATGGAAGAGGCTTAGTCAGTGGGTCTGCCACATTCAGATCCGTATGTATTTTCCAAATCTCTATGTATCCCTCCTTGACTTGATCGCGGATGGAGTTGAAGCGTCTCTTGATGTGTTTGGTTCTCTTGTGAAATCTGGATTCCTTCACCAAGGCAATTGCTCCAGTTTTGTCACAAAATATTTTCATCGGACCCGATGCACTAGGTATTACACCTTGATCGGATATGAACTCTGGAGGACCTTGAAGTATGTCTAGAGGGGGGGGGGGTGATTAGACTACTTGACCAATAAAAACCTAACCTTTTCCCAATTTTAGACTTTGGCAGATTTTAGCTATTCTAGAACAAGTCAAGCAATCTTCACACAATTCAAGCAAGCATGCAAAGAGTATATAGGTAGCGGAAATTAAAGCATGCAACTTGCAAGAATATAAAGGGAAGGGTTTGGAGAAATCAAAAACAATTGGAGACACGGATGTTTTACTCGTGGTTCCAACAGGTGGTGCTATCGTACTTCCACGTTGGTGGAGACTTCAACCCACGTAGGGTAACGGTTGCGCGAGTCCACACAGGGCTCCACCCACGAAGGGTCCACGAAGTAGCAACCTTGTCTATCCCACCATGGCCGTCGCCCACGAAGGACTTGCCTCACTATCGGTAGATTTTCACGAAGTAGGCGATCTCCTTGCCCTTACAAACTCCTTGGTTCAACTCCACAATCTTGTCGGAGGCTCCCAAGTGACACCTAGCCAATCTAGGAGACACCACTCTCCAAGAAGTAACAAATGGTGTGTTGATGATGAACTCCTTGCTCTTGTGCTTCAAATGGTAGTCTCCCCAACACTCAACTCTCTCTCATAGGATTGGATTTGGTGGAAATAAGATTTGAGTGGAAAGCAACTTGGGGAAGGCTAGAGATCAAGATTCATATGGTTGGAATGGAATATCTTGGCCTCAACACATGAGTAGGTGGTTCTCTCTCTAACTGGTAAGTTGGAAGTGTAGGTTTGTTCTGATGGCTCTCTACGAATGAAGAGGAGGTGGAGGGGTATATATAGCCTCCACACAAAATCTAACCGTTACACACAATTTACCAAACTCGGTGGGACCGAATCATCAAACTCGGTTAGACCGATTTAGTAAACCTAGTGACCGTTAGGGTTTTCGGTGGGACCGACATGCATTTCGGTAGGTCCGATTTGGTTAGGGTTAGGGCATAACGTAATCTCGGTGAGACTGACATACAAACTTCGGTGAGACCGAATTTGGTAATTAGCTAACCAGAGAGTTGGTCAAGTAAACTCGGTGGGACCAATTTCCTCTTTCGGTGAGACCGAAAAGTTACAAAAGGGAAACAAAGAGTTTACATTGTAATCTCGGTGGGACCGATTCGCTCTTTCGGTGAGACCGAAAAGTTACGAAGTGGAAACAGAGAGATTACAATCCCATCTCGGTGAGACCGAGATCCCTATCGGTGAAACCGATTTGCCTAGGGTTTGTGGCAGTGGCTATGACATCTCGAACTTCGGTGGCGTCGGATAGAAAGAATCGGTAGGGCCGAGTTTGACTTTGGGTTTAGGTCATATGTGGATGTGAGAAAGTAGTGGAGGGTTTTGGAGCATATCACTAAGCACATGGAGCAAAAGGCTCATTAAGCAACACCTCATCCCTTCTTGATAGTATTGGCTTTTCCTATAGACTCAATGTGATCTTGGATCACTAAAAAGTAAAATGAAGAGTCTTGAGCTTTTGAGCTTGAGCCAATCCTTTGTCCTTAATATTTTGAGGGATCCACTTTCATCATCCATGCCATGCCATTCATTGAGCTTTCCTGAAATATTTATCTTGGAATAGTATTAGCTCAATGAGCTATATGTTGTTATGAATTACCAAAACCACCTAGGGATAGTTGCACTTTCAATCTCCCCCTTTTTGGTAATTGATGAAAACATATAGATTAAAGCTTCGATAAATGATAATAAGATTGAAAAACATCGTCGCTTTGAGAAGTATGTGATAAGCAGGAGCTCCCCCTAAATTTGTGCATATCTTAAGATTTGCTTTGGACTACAAATGCACAAGAAATTAGGCTCATGGGTTACTCTTTCATGTCACATACATCTTGGTGGAGAGCTCAAAATAATAACGATTGAATACATGCACTCATCACAAAGCACAGTGAATGATCATATAAGGATAGATAACATAGTATCATAAAAGGCATAAGTGTAGCTTATGATCAAACACATGATCATCAATGTCTCACAGGTAATGCATAGTATCTCAAGCAATCAAACGCAAAAAAAGTTTTCAACCAAGAAGACAAGAGAGAACAAAAGCAAATCTCTCTCTCTCGAAGCCTATGATCTATACATTTTTCTCCCCCTTTGGCAACAAGTTACCAAAAAGTTCCTAGAAAATGCATAGTACTATGTCGTCTCTCAGGCTTGGTCTTCTGGTGGTGGTGTAGACAGGACTCCAAGGACGAACGCATCAGTAGACATGGTAGGAGCTGAAGAAGTTGGAGCTGGAGCTATAGCTGGAGCTGAAGTAGTGGCTCTGGTGTCTGGAGTTGGTACTGCAGCTGACCTCTGAGCTCTTGGCACTCTGGCAAATGCATCAGTTGTCGTCTTGCCCTTCCTCTCCTGCATATCATCTTGTAATTGTTCCACAAATGGTGAATCTCACCACTTTGACATCAAGATCATAGAATTTTTGTTCCATGATTCTCTCCAGGCTCTCATGGTTTTGAGTTAGGGTGGCCAACCCCTTCTCAATCCGCAGAGATGATGCTATTAAGTAACCAAGATGCTCCTACTTGCTCTTCAGAAAGTAGTCAGATGCCTATGCTTGAGTTGGCATCTTTGCAGCTTTCTCTTGTCTTGCCTTCTCCTTTCGCTCCTGAGCTTGCACTGATGATGGTTCATTCTCGGTCATGACAACTCGATTGTCCTCAAAATCAGGATAGAGAACCATGTGTTCCTTATCCAAGAGATACTTGCCTATGCCCATCTTTGAGTTTATCAACTCCTGAATCTGTGGGGCATATCCACAGCTTCTCTTCTGATCTGCTGCTATCCTCTTGATCGTCTCGACTATGAGGCTCATGACCTTGAATTTCTGAGGCACATCAAAGACATGAAGAAAATTGATTGCATGCCCTCTAATCATGTTATGGTCACCTGATTTGGGCAATAGAGTATGCCTTAAGATCTAGTTGATCGTAGGCAGCCCTGACAGCAGAAAATGGACTGATCCAAACTTGAAGGTCTCAATTGCATCATCTGGGATCTCCTTGTACATGTGTGCCATTGAGTTATGATCCATTTTCTTCTTACCATAAATGTCTAGGTCATCCTCACTTTCCTTTGGGGCATTGATCAATTTGGCCCATTCCTCTATGGTAGACTTGTATCTGGTTCCTTCTGACATCCACACTATCCTGCCATTTGGATAGAAATGTGCTGTGGAGTAGAATTGCATGATAAGTTCATCGCTCCAGTTGGTGAGCTTCTGCCCAACAAAATAAGCAACTCCACAAGCACTGAAGCTGTCATAAACTCCAGGGTAGTGTTCTGCATTCTCCTTCATGTAGGTCCAGTTGAACCATCTCATATCGCAAACTATGGGCTTCTTATCCAGCAAGACAATCTCATAAAAGTCATGCTGCTCCTTGGTGTGGAACCTATAATCCACAGCAGTCCTTCTCCTCGTGGCATATGGATATGTCTCTCTCCATAGCCTCAACCCATTATCTCTCCTGATCTTCATGTTTTCAGCCACAGGATGAGCATCGTTGTGGTCTGGGATCTTGGGTTTGAGTTTCCTTAGGACCTGCCCTTCTTCTTCTTCTTCAGCTTCAACCTCAGGCAATGGAGCCTTGTTCTTTTCAGCTGCTGGAATGCTCCTTGTATTCCTCTTGGGTGCATTCTTGGGCTTGGAGGCAGCTTTGGGCTTGGAAGTTGCAGCCCCTGACTTGATTGCATCACCCATCAGATTTTGTGCCTTGGGTGCTGGCTCTGCAGTCTCTTCTTGTTCTTCCTCTTCCATCATGGAAGGCTTCCCTATCACTGTTGCCATGGTCTTCTTGACCCTTTCTTTCCTTTTCTTTCCCTCTGCAGCAACAGGCTCTTTGGGTTGTGATTCCAAAGGAGCTTGAGTAGACACTCTAGCTTTGGACATGGGCTGTCTGCCTGCTGGCCTTTTGATTTTCAATCCAGGCTTCACTACAGATGAACTGACCTTCCTCTTGAGCACTTTCTTCTTGGAGCTTGCCTCATCCTCAACTGCCACATAATCCTCATCCTCAGACTCTGAGGTCTTCTTCTTTCTTGACCTTGTGGCAGCCTTGGGCAAATTGCTCGGAGTGCTTCTGCTCCCCTCATCTGAGCTGCTTGAGGGACTAGTGCCCTCGCTAAATTGAACCTGCTCTTTAGATTTGTTCTGGCTGTCACTCTGGTCTGACATGCTGTCCAACTGACTGCTGACCCTGTGAATAGTTATAGATGAGGTAGAGTGGATGAGCATCACAAAATGCAGAGATTTTTGCAAAAGAGTGATTCAAAAACTTAGTTTTAGTTTCCCACTTAAATCATTTCGGATCTACCGATTTTCAAACTCGGTGATACCGAAGCAGTTTTGGAACCTAAACTAGTGAACTCAGTCAGACCGAGTCACAGTTCGGTGGCACAGAGACTGCTAGGGTTTCACAGAGTTCGGAAATCGGTCACACCGATCTGTAATTCTCGGTCAGACCGAGACTTACAAGTGCAATGGCATCAACCAAATCGGTGGGACCGAGTTTTTCAACTCGGTGGGTCCGAGATGGTTTCGGCGGAAACCTAACCCTAAATTTTCGAATCGCAGCTATTCTAAGGATTGATATGACTGGATAGGAGTGATTCAATCATGGCAAGATGCATAATGTTCACAATGTGCTGAGAATCAGACGAGGAAAGCACTATGATCGAGTCCATACCCTAGTTCGGCGGGAACTCGCTACGGCGGCAACGGTGGAGGAGAATTCCGTTGACGACGACGGAGACCAGTGACTGGAGGTGGCTGGCGACGATGTCGACGATCCATAGACCACGTTGGCAGAGTGAGCTATGCGCGGGCGAGAGGATTCGGAGAAAGTTTTCCAAATTTTGCCCGTGCAATATATATAGCCCGACCCTGTCGGTGTGACCGAGTGGTACAACTCGGTGGCACCGAGATGCAAAACTGTGAACAGTTATCGCAACTCGGTGTGAACGAAAAGTACAAATCGGTTGCACCGAGATGAAAACCTAGATCGACTTAGTAATTTCGTATGACCGAAATGGAGGAATCGGTCAGACCGAAAATCACAAAGAAGTTTTGGAAGTTTAAGTCTATGACGAATCGGGGACTCCGAGTGCTCCTCACACAGAGTGGTTTGAATCTGACTTGATCAAATTTTGTGATGTAGCATGAATAGAGTTTGAGACGAGAAAAGCATAGATAGCTAGAGAAGGTTCTTAGGCATTCTTGTCCATCCACTTGGCCAAATAAAGAAAAGCCAAACAATCAAAACAACAAGTGGATGTCCTCGAATGAGTAAATATGCAACCAACATGCTCACACAATAAAATGACAAATGAAGTATGTGACAAAGCATGCACAACCAATTCTAGCATCTATCAAACAATTGGCGATGACTAGGTCATCTATATATGAGTATATTGACTTAGGAGTCAAATGAGAACATTTGATCATAGGTCATACTCATCGCTTAAGCTCAAGTGGGGTTACCACTTTTACATAAAGCATTTATGTGTTCACATCATTAGAGTTGCTTTGACTCAATTCTTAGAGTTAAGCTCCCCCTAGATGTGAGATCCCCCCTTAGAGGGATAAACTAACCTTGGGTTTTGTCGATGATGACTTCATGTAGGTGTTGAAGATGTGGATGCTCAATGTTGATGTAGATCGTTTGGAGAAATCCTTTGGAGTCAGTTGCACTTTCAATACCTACATGGTTAGTCCCACAAGGAACAAACAAGGATATCCACAGACATAGAGTGACGCACACACAAAATGATGTCCATGAAAACATTAGGTTACCTTGTCCCTTGCCTTACCAACATGAGGGTTTGTGACTCCTTGAACTAGTGCAATATATGGAAGTTGATTGCATTTGTCCTTGCCATAATGATATGAGTGAAAAATGTTGGCGGAGTCACCCTCAAGAACTCTCTAGTTCTTCTTCTTCGGGATCCATATCAACTTGATGGGAATCCTTGGTGTAGTAGTTGTACTTGATGAAGTAGAACTTGACGTAGTCTTGGGAATCCACTTGACCAAGGCCTTAGGTGCTTCTTCAAATGCATCAATCTCCTCTTGAAGCTTGTCCTTGCCTTTGTTCTTGTGGTCTTGTGGTGGAAGATCATCTTGAGCGTGTTCCCTTGAAGGAAGTAGGATCATACTTCTCTTGTTGAGGAACAAACTTCCTCTTGGGGTATTGATCTTCTTCCCACTCAACTCCATTGGCATTGAACTTTCGCTCAAAACCAACACCTTGATTCTTCCGATGCCTTCCTTGCTTATGCATAATTTCCTCAAATTGCTTACTCCCGGCAAGACTCTTGTATACACCTTTACCTATAATTCCCTTCAATAAGCTGTTTTCTTGCTCAAGTGTAACTTGGCTAAGAGGATCATTAGTGGAATCAAGAGAACTACTAGAAGCAACAATATTAGATTTAGCATTATTATTGTTACTACTAGAAGAAGAATCTTTATTTTTCTTGTTACTAGACTTGACTTGAGGCATGTAAGTAGATAAGAGTAAACGCTTGGCAATGTAAGAAGAACTTTTCTTATGAAGATCATCATTGATTGCCTTTAAGAACTCATGCTCTTGCTCAAGATTGAGCTTTTCAAAGCGTAACTTCTCATGAGCCCTTAAAAGTTCTCGATGATCTTTAAAGATAGTTTCATGAGCTAACTTAAGAGTGTTTAGTTCTTTAGTTAGACGCTCAATTTTCTCCTTATCATTGTCATTCGTTTCAACTTGATTAGCATGATTAATTTTTCATCATAGTATTCATCACTAGAGTTGTCAACAAGTAAATCATCATCACCTAGCAAGTCATCTTCATCAACATCAAAATCAACATACTCGGGGTGTGTTACCTTAGGACCTTTGGCCATGAAGCATCTACCAATTCCTTCATTTGGTGATTCAAATATGTCGTAGGAGTTGGTTGACACAAGTGCAAGACCGGCAACACCTTCATATTGAGTATATTCGGAGTTGGAGTGATAGCTTCTCTCGGAGTGATGGTAAGAGTCGGAGCCGGATACCCATTCACCAACATGAGCTTGATGTCTTCGTTTTGTGTAGCTCTTTGATGACTTGTCCTTCCTTTCCGAATCCTTGCTTCTCCGTGAGGGTCTTCGCTCATAACGATCATCTCTACTCCTTCTCTCTCTTGGTGGTGATTCTTCTCTTCTACTTCTTCTCTTGGGAGAATCTTCTCTTCTTTTGTAGGGTGCCGTACACTCATTGGAATAGTGTCCGGTCTCCCACAATTGTAGCGATTGCGCTCTCGACTAGAAGATCTTTTGTCATTGTAGGACCTTGACTTAGAGCTTCTTTCTTTGCTTCTACTCTTGTAGAATTTGTTGAAGTTCTTCACCATTAAGCTCAATTCTTCATTGAAGGTTTGTTTCTCACTTGAAGATGTGGGGTCTTCACATGAGGCTTTGTAAGCACCACTCGACTTGTTGTGAAGTTCCTCCTTATCCTTGAGTGACATCTCATGAGCAACAATTCTTCCTATGACTTCCGTAGGCTTGAGATCTTTGTAATTGGGCATCATTTGGATCAATGTGCACACGGTATCATATTTTCCATCCAATGCTCTTAGGATCTTCTTGATGATGAATCTGTCGGTCATCTCTTCACTTCCTAAGCCGGCAATCTCATTTGTGATGAGAGCAAGCCTAGAGTACATTTCAGTGACACCTTCACCATCCTTCATTTTGAACTTGTCAAGCTGACTTTGGAGCACATCCAACTTGGATTCCTTGACGGAGTCGGTACCTTCGTGCATATCAATCAAAGTATCCCAAATTTCCTTTGCATTCTCAAGACGGCTGATTTTGTTGAACTCTTCGGGCACAATCCATTGAAGAGGATATCACAAGCTTGAGCGTTGTATTGCAACATCTTCAACTCATCCGCACTAGCTTCACGGTTCGGTTCTCTCCCATCAAAGAATTCACCTTGCAAGCCAATACACACAATAGCCCAAACGGCGGGGTTATGTCCAAGAATATGCATTTTCATCTTATGCTTCCAACTAGCAAAATTGGTGCCATCAAAGTAAGGACCTCTACGGTGATAATTTCCCTCGCGAGACGCCATACTCTCATAGGTTGTGAAACCAAGGCTATGACCACCAAAAGCTATGGAAATCAAAGCAAATGGAGACCAAAGCTCTGATACCACTTGTAGGACCTTGAAGTATGTCTAGAGGGGGGTGATTAGACTACTTGACCAATAAAACCTAACCTTTTCCCAATTTTAGACTTTGGCAGATTTTAGCTATTTTAGAACAAGTCAAGCAATCTTCACACAATTCAAGCAAGCATGCAAAGAGTATATAGGCAGTGGAAATTAAAGCATGCAACTTGCAAGAATATAAAGGGAAGGGTTTGGAGAAATCAAACACAATTGGAGACACGGATGTTTTTCTCGTGGTTCCGATAGGTGGTGCTATCGTACTTCCACGTTGGTGGAGACTTCAACCCACGTAGGGTAACGGTTGCGCGAGTCCACGGAGGGCTCCACCCACGAAGGGTCCACGAAGTAGCAACCTTGTCTATTCCACCATGGCCGTTTCCCACGAAGGACTTGCCTCACTAGCGGTAGATCTTCACGAAGTAGGCGATCTCCTTGCCCTTACAAACTCCTTGGTTCAACTCCACAATCTTGTCGAAGGCTCCCAAGTGACACCTAGCCAATCTAGGAGACACCACTCTCCAAGAAGTAACAAATGGTGTGTTGATGATGAACTCCTTGCTCTTGTGCTTCAAATGGTAGTCTCCCAACACTCAACTCTCTCTCATAGGATTGGATTTGGTGGAAAGAAGATTTGAGTGGAAAGCAACTTGGGGAAGGCTAGAGATCAAGATTCATATGGTTGGAATGGAATATCTTGGCCTCAACACATGAGTAGGTGGTTCTCTCTCAGAACTGGTAAGTTGGAAGTGTAGGTTTGTTCTGATGGCTCTCTCTACGAATGAAGAGGAGGTGGAGGGGTATATATAGCCTCCACACAAGATCTAACCGTTACACACAATTTACCAAACTCGATGGGACCGAATCATCAAACTCGGTCAGACCGATTTAGTAAACCTAGTGACCGTTAGGGTTTTCGGTGGGACCGACATGCATTTCGGTAGGACCGATTTGGTTAGGGTTAGGGCATAACGTAATCTCAGTGAGACCGATTACACAAACTTGGTGAAACCAAATTTGGTAATTAGCTAACCAGAGAGTTGGTCAGGTAAACTCGGTGGGACCGATTTGCTCTTTCGGTGAGACTGAAAAGTTACAAAAGGGAAATAGAGAGTTTACATTGTAATCTCGGTGGGACCGATTCGCTCTTTCGGTGAGACCGAAAAGTTACGAAGGGGAAACAGAGAGATTACAATCCCATCTCGGTGAGACCGAGATCCCTATCGGTGAAACCGATTTGCCTAGGGTTTGTGGCAGTGGCTAT
Source organism: Aegilops bicornis (assembly GCA_021605145.1). Lineage (NCBI taxonomy): Eukaryota > Viridiplantae > Streptophyta > Magnoliopsida > Poales > Poaceae > Aegilops > Aegilops bicornis. Next base: position 399,163,336 of record CM038673.1, on the reverse strand, counting down.
GACGTCTGAACTCGGTGGCGCCGGATAAAAAGAATAGATAGGGCCGAGTTTGACTTTGGGTTTAGGTCATATGTGGATGTGAGAAAGTAGTGGAGGGTTTTGGAGCATATCACTAAGCACATGGAGCAAAAGGCTCATTAAGCAATACCTCATCCCTTCTTTTCAATGATAGTGGAGGGTTTTCCTATAGACTCAATGTGATCTTGGATCACTAAAAAGTAAAATGAAGAGTCTTGAGCTTTTGAGCTTGAGCCAATCCTTTGTCCTTAATATTTTGAGTTATCCACTTTCATCTTCCATGCCATGCCATTCATTGAGCTTTCCTGAAATATTTATCTTGGAATAGTATTAGCTCAATGAGCTATATGTTGTTATGAATTACCAAAACCACCTAGGGATAGTTGCACTTTCAAACTCCTTCATACAGACTCCTTCATTTGCTGCTTCTGAAGCAGCTATGTACTCCGCTTCACACATAGATCCCGCCACGACGCTTTGCTTGGAACTGCACCAACTAACAGCTCCACCATTCAATATAAATATGTATCTGGTTTGTGACTTAGAGTCATCCGGATTAGCGTCAAAGCTAGCATCAACGTAACCATTTACGATGAGCTCTTTGTCACCTCCATAAACGAGAAGCATATCCTTAGTCCTTTTCAAGTACTTCAGGATGTTCTTGGTCGCTGTCCAGTGATCCACTGCTGGATTACTTTGGTACCTCCCTGCTAGACTTATAGCAAGGCACACATCAAGTCCGGTACATAGCATTGCATACATGATAGAACCTATGGCTGAGGCATAGGGAACGACTTTCATTTTCTCTCTATCTTCTGCAGTGGTCGGGCATTGAGTCTGACTCAAGTTCGCACCTTGTAACACAGGTAAGAACCCTTTCTTCCACTGATCCATTTTGAACTTCTTCAAAACTGTATCAAGGTATGTGCTTTCTGAAAGTCCAATTAAGCGTCTTGATCTATCTCTATAGATCTTGATGCCCAATATATAAGCAGCTTCACTGAGGTCTTTCATTGAAAAACTCTTATTCAAGTATCCTTTTATGCTATCCAGAAATTCTATATCATTTCCAATCAACAATATGTCATCCACATATAGTATTAGAAATGCACAGAGCTCTCACTCACTTTCTTATAAATACAGGCTTCTCCAAAAGTCCGTATAAAACCATATGCTTTGATCACCTCATCAAAGCATATATTCCAACTCCGAGATTCTTGCACCAGTCCATAAATGGATCGCTGGAGCTTGCACACTTTGTTAGCACCTTTAGGATCGACAAAACCTTCTGGTTGCATCATATACAACTCTTCTTTAACAAATCGATTAAGGAATGCAGTTTTGACGTCCATTTGCCAGATTTCATAATCATAAAATGCGGCAATTGCGAACATGATTCGGACAGACTTAAGCATCGCTACGGGTGAGAAAGTCTCATCGTAGTCAACTCCTTGAACTTGTCGAAAACCTTTTGCAACAAGTCGAGCTTTGTAGACGGTAACATTACCATCAACGTCAGACTTCATCTTGAAGATCCATTTATTCTCTATGGCTTGCCGATCATCGGACAAGTCAACCAAAGTCCATACTTGTTCTCATACATGGATCCCATCTCAGATTTCATGGCCTCAAGACATTTTGCGGGATCTGGGCTCATCATTGCTTCCTCATAGTTCGTAGGTTCGTCATGGTCTAGTAACATGACTTCCAGAACAAGATTACCGTACCACTCTGGTGTGGAACATACTCTGGTTGACCTACAAGGTTCGGTAGTAACTTGATCTGAAGTTTCATGATCATTATCATTAGCTTCCTCTCTAGATGGTGTAGGCATCACGGGAAAGGTTTTGTGTGATGAGCTACTTTCCAATTTGAGAGAAGGTACAATTACCTCATCAAGTTCTACTTTCCTCCCACACACTTCTTTGGAGAGATAGTCCTTCTCTAGAAAGGATCCATTCTTAGCAACAAAGATCTTGCCTTCGGATCTGTTATAGAAGGTGTACCCCATAGTTTCTTTTGGGTATCCTATGAAGACGCACTTCTCCGATTTGGGTTCGAGCTTATCAGGCTGAAGCTTTTTCACATAAGCATCACAACCCCAAACTTTAAGAAACGACAGCGTAGGTTTATTGCCAAACCACAGTTCATGTGGTGTCGTCTCAACGGATTTAGATGGTGCCCTATTTAACGTGAATACAACTGTCTCTAATGCATAAGCCCAAAACGATTGTGGTAAATTAGTAAGAGACATCATAGATCACACCATATCTAATAAAGTATGGTTATGACGTTCGGACACACCATTACGCTGTGGTGTTCCAGGTGGCATGAGTTGTGAAACTATTCCACATTGTTTTAAATGAAGGCCAAACTCGTAACTCAAATATTCGCCTCCGCGATCAGATCGTAGAAACTTTATTTTCTTGTTACGATGATTCTCAACTTCACTCTGAAATTCTTTGAACTTTTCAAATGTTTTAGACTTGTGTTTCATTAAGTAGATATACCCATATCTGCTCAAATCATCTGTGAAGGTCAGAAAATAACAATACCCGCCGCGAGCCTCAACACTCATCGGACCGCATACATTGGTATCCAATAAGTCGGTGGCTCTCTCCATTGTTCTGGAGAACGGAGTCTTAGTCATCTTGCCCATGAGGCATGGTTCGCAAGTATCAAATGATTCATAATCAAGTGATTCCAAAAGTCCATCTGCATGGAGTTTCTTCATGCGCTTTAGACCAATATGACCTAAACGGCAGTGCCACAAATATGTTGCACCATCATTATCAACTTTGCATCTTTTGGCTTCAATATTATGAATATGTGTATCACCACGATCGAGATTCAACAAAAATAGACCACTCTTCAAGGGTTCGTGACCATAAAAGATATTACTCATACAAATAGAACAACCATTATTCTCTGATTTAAATGAATAACCGTCTCGCATCAAACAAGACCCAGATATAATGTTCATGCTCAACGCTGGCACCAAATAACAATTATTCAGGTCTAAAACTAATCCTAAATGTAGATTTAGAGGTAGCGTGCTGACGACGATCACATCGACCTTGGAACCATTCCCGACGCGCATCGTCACCTCGTCCTTAGCCAATCTTCATTTAATCTATAGCCCCTGTTTCGAGTTGCAAATATGAGCAACAGAACCAGTATCAAATACCCAGGCGCTACTACGAGCATTAGTAAGGTACACATCAATAACATGTATATCAAATATACCTTTGTTCACTTTGCCATCCTTCTTATCCGCCAAATACTTGGGGCAGTTCCGCTTCCAATGACTATTCCCTTTGCAGTAGAAGCACTCAGTTTTAGGCTTGGGTCGAGACTTGGGCTTCTTTCCGGGAGTGAAAACTTGCTTGCCATTCTTCTTGAAGTTCCCCTTCTTTCCCTTGCCCTTTTTCTTGAAACTAGTGGTCTTGTTAACCATCAACACTTGATGCTATTTCTTGATTTCTATCTTTGCCGATTTTAGCATCACGAAGAGCTTGGGAATCATTTTTGTCATCCCTTTCATATTATATTTCATCACAAAGTTCTAGTAACTTGGTGATAATGACTAGAGAACTCTTTCAATCACTATCTTATCTGGAGGATTAACTCCCACTTGATTCAAGTGATTGTAGTACCCAGACATCCTGAGCACATGCTCACTAGCTGAGCTATTCTCCTCCATCTTGTAGGCAAAGTACTTGTCAGAGGTCTCATACCTCTAAACATGTGCATGAGTCTGAAATACCAATTTCAACTCTTGGAACATCTCATATGCTCCATGGCATTCAAAACATTTTTTGAAGTCCCGGGTCTAAGCCGTAAAGCATGGTGCACTAAACTATCAAGTAGTCATCATACCGAGCTTTGTCAAACGCTCATAATGTCCGCATCTGCTCCTGCAATAGGTCTGTCACCTAGCGGTGCATCAAGGACATAATTCTTCTGTGCAACAACGAGGATGATCCTCAGATCACGGACCCAGTCCACATCATTTCTACTATCATGTTTCAACTTAGTTTTCTCTAGGAACATATCAAAAATAAAACAGTGGAGCTATACGCGAGCTATTGATCTATAACATAGATATGCAAATACTATCAGGACTAAGTTCATGATAAATTAAGATCAATTAATCATATTACTTCAGAACTCCCACTTAGATAGACATCCCTCGAGTCATCTAAATGATCATGTGATCCATATCAACTAAACCAGGCCCGATCATCACGTGAGATGGAGTAGTTTTCAATGGTGAACATCTCTATGTTGATCATATCTACTATATGATTCACGTTCGACCTTTCGGTCTCCAAAGATTCGAGGCCATGTCCGTACATGCTAGGCTCGCTGGGTTAAACCCGAGTATTCCGCATGTGCAAAACTGTCTTGCACCCATTGTATGTGAACGTAGAGCTTATCACACCCGATCATCACGTGGTGTCTCAGCAAGACGAACTGTCGCAACGGTGCATACTCAGGGAGAACACTTATACCTTGAAATTTTAGTAAGGGATCATCTTATAATGCTACCGTAGTACTAAGCAAAATAAGATGCATAAAAGATAAACATCACATGCAATCAAAAATATGTGACATGATATGGCCATCATCATCTTGTGCCTTTGATCTCCATCTCCAAAGCACCGTCATGATTTCCATTGTCACCGGCTTGACACCTTGATCTCCATCGTAGCGTTGTTGTCGTCTCGCCAACTATTGCTTCTACAACTATTGCTAACGCGTGATAAAGTAAAGCAATTACATGGCGATTGCATTTCATACAATAAAGCGACAACCATAAGGCTCCTGCCAGTTGCCGATAACTTTTACAAAACATGATCATCTGATACAACAACGTATATCACATCATGTCTTGACCATATCACATCAAAACATGCCCTGCGAAAACAAGTTAGACGATAACGTCACAATATTCATGTGGTATTCTAGAATCTTGATAACCCACAAGTATAGGGGATTGCAACAGTTTTCGAGGGTAGAGTATTCAACCCAAATTTATTGATTCGACATAAGGGGAGCCAAAGAATATTCTCAAGTATTAGCAGTTGAGTTGTCAATTCAACCACACCTGGAAAATTAATATCTGCAGCAAAGTATTTAGTAGCGAAGTAGTATGGAAGTAACGGTAACGATGGCAAAAGTAACAGCAGCAGCTTTGTAGTAATTGTAACAATGACAACGAAAAAGTAACTAAGCAAAGATCAATATGTGAAAAGCTCATAGGCATTGGATCAGTGATGGATAATTATGTCGGATGCAATTTCTCATGCAACAGTTATAACATAGGGTGACACAAAACTAGCTCCAATTCATCAATGTAATGTAGGCATGTATTCTGAATATAGTCATACGTGCTTATGGAAAAGAACTTGCATGACATCTTTTGTCCTACCCTCCCGTGGCAGCGGTGTCCTATTGGAAACTAAGGGATATTAAGGCCTACTTTTAATAGAGTACGGACCAAAGCATTAACACTTAGTGAATACATGAACTCCTCAAACTACGATCATCACCGGGAGTGGTCCCTATTATTGTCACTTCGGGGTTACCGGATCATAACACATAGTAGGTCACTATTGACTTGCAAGGTAGGATCAAGAACTCACATATATTCATGAAAACATAATAGGTTCAGATCTGAAATCATGGCACTCGGGCCCTAGTGACAAGCATTAAGCATAGCAAAGTCATAGCAACATCAATCTCAGAACATATTGGATACTAGGGATCAAACCCTAACAAAACTAACTCGATTACATGATAAATCTCATCCAAACCATCACCGTCCAGCAAGCCTACGATGGAATTATTCATGCACGGCGGTGAGCACCATGAAATTGGTGATGGAGGAAGGTAGATGATGATGACGACAACGGATTCCCCTCTTCGGAGCCCTGAACGGACTCCAGATCAGCCCTCCCGAGAGAGATTAGGGCTTGGCGGCGGCTCTGTATCGTAAAACGCGATGAATCCTTGTCTCTGATTTTTTTTTCTCCCCGAACGTGAATATATAGAGTTGGAGTTGAGGTCGGTGGAGCTTCAGGGGGCCCACGAGACAGGGGGGCGCACCTAGGGGGTAGGCGCGCCCCCACCCTCGTGGGATGTGGTGTGGGCCCCTGGTCTTGATTCTTTCGCCAAGATTTTTATGTATTCCAAAAATATTCTCCGTTAAGTTTCAGGTCATTCCGAGAACTTTTATTTCTGCACAAAAATAACACCATGGCAATTCTGCTGAAAACAACGTCAGTCCGGGTTAATTCCATTCAAATCATGCAAGTTAGAGTCCAAAACAAGGGCAAAAGTGTTTGGAAAAGTAGATATGATGGAGACGTATCAAATGTCTCTCTCCCACCCCTCCACCTACCTACCCTCTCCCTCCCGGCGGCCATGGCTCCGACCATGATCTGGCCGGATCCCTCCAACAAAAAGCCTTTTCTCTCCAATGGATCCATTCTCTGACCCCAACTCTATAGCCCATCTTCTGGATTTCTCATTTGGTCATCAATTCAGAGGTGAGATACGTAAGTATTTTCAATCTTCGATGAGCTCGGTCTCCTTCTTTCATGGCTTCATGACGGTGATCTCCTTTGCAAGATTTGCTTTTCGTTTGAATAATCTCAATGTCAGCCTGGTTCTCTCTGCATGCACGGGTGGTGATTACCAATCATTTGAGGTCCTCCATGTTTCTGGAAATGTATATTGCTTCAAAGTGTGCTCCAAGGCTTTGGGTTTCTATTTGGTACCCAAGATCTTTTTCACTTGTGATCTATTTAAATGTTACTTCCACCTCTGGAGTGGTGGCGGCCCAAATTGGATTTTTGAAGAAAAGAGATGGTATACTGAGCAAGATGTTGAATGGACTACGTTTTCGTCTCGGGGAAAAGCTATAACAAATCGTAATGTGCCTTTCAAGCAAGTATATCATCGTATCCTTGATCATTTCACGCCTCAGAACAGTGGATATGTCTCATCTCATCATGCTAATACTACTTTGACTGGTGCTAATGTCATTCCGATTGGATCATCCATGGTTTTGAATGACCACGCACATGATCGTGATAATCGCACGTCTGTTGCTACCGCAATGACTGCCATGCATAGCGGATCAGTTGTTCCAGGGCCCAACCGCGTTTCAAACTCCAACCCTCCTGCACGCATTGTATCTGGGCCGCCAGAGCCCAATCAGCAAAACCAGCTCACCTGCCCAGAAGCCGGAACGACTAGCACACCCAACGTTTATCAGCCAGATTATAATTATTTTTGCTCTAAATGTCTGGGCTATGGTCACACGCGCTATCATTGTTACAATAAAATCAGGTGTCATGCATGTTATGGTTATAACCATATTGCTAGATACTATTTTAACATGAAAATCTCAGTTCAAGCTTAGCAGATCAAATCAAACCCGTAACCTCTGCCTGTTATATCTGCCACCCGCGATGCCTCCTCGCCTTCTCACCTTCGTCCACCATCCCCTGCTCCGCCTACCGCTTCCCCAGATGGCTTGCTACCCCTGCAACCCTCTCCCTCACCTCCCTCCGGGCACCACCATCACCCCCTGGCCCTCTCCATGCTCGTCGTGGCTATGTGGTTTTGGGAGGAGAACTTCCCATGGTGTGCGATGAGTGGGCTATTGCCACCTTGGTTTCGGAAGTATCTGCAGAGGAGTTCCACGGTGCCATTGCTCTGATCACCAACTACCTCGAAGGTCGCGGATGGCGCATCAACTACACATCTTGCAGCGGTATGGGTACAACTCTCATCCAATTTACCACTGCCTGCTCTAGAGATACGACTGTCAGTCATAGCCCGTTTCAGATCGGGGACTCTGTTTTGAGGATTACTAGGCAGGACAGAGGATTGAATTATCGTAGCATTGCGTTTACTCATGATATTTGGATCCTGATGATGAACTATCCTCTAGAATGTTGGGATGTTGGGGTTATGGGTTGCATAGTTTCTCCCTATGGTAGATTTCTTATCTAGAACAAAGATCCTAGGGATAAAACTAGAACTATAGTGAACCTCAGAGTCTTTAATGTTGACACTATTCCCATCAGTATTGTTGTGCTTCGCAATTTGGATGATGTTGGCTATGGGGATTCGTGGACTTGCCCTACATACATTCTGTCTAGAGAGATGATTGGGCTGCAGGGTGGTGATGAGGATCCACTCCCACCAGATGGTGGCAATCCTCACCCGCTGCCTCATGTACATGGAGGGTTTTGGCATGATGAAGTGTTGGGCAATATTCCCATGGATCAAGTTGTTATTAATCCTCACAATGAAAACCTAGGTGCACCATATGAGGATGTACATGCTGTCAACAATAACAACAATGCTAATCATGAGGCAAAGTCTGATGAGCAATCTGAGCAGGTCCCAGTTGGTGTGAATTCAGTTACTGTTCCTTTGGCCAATGTGGTATTGAGCAATGCAGCTGGTCTGAATGAAGTTGCTGTGGAGCAGGCTTATGACACTACAAAAAATACACTTCCGTGATGATACGTGTTTGTCACAGTAGGTCACATTTTTTGTCATGCATGTACATCCATGACAAATTTATGACAGAATCAAGATAGTCATACATGTGCTGTCGTAGAAGTGTTCCATGACATTACCAAAATTATCATCACGGAAGTGTCCACTTCCATGACGATAAATCGCGTGTCACAGAAGTGCTTTCATCAAGGGTGACCGACACGTGGTATCCACCGTAACGGAACACCGTTAAGCTATCGGGTTTGGTTTTGGATCCGATAACCCATTAACAGCCCTGACCAATGGGGATTTTCCACGTGTAAAATCATCATTGGCTGGAGGAAACACGTGTCGGCTCACCATTGGGACAGATGTCATCCACTCATTGGACCCAAAGCGCCTATGATACGCCGACACGTGGCACGGCCCAACAGAGGCCCATTCCTGTGAAAAGGCCGGCCCATTTGACTTGGTCAAAAGGTGGCGGCCCGGCCCACGGCAAGCCTGTTAACAGCCTGTTCACATATAGCCCATTTACAGCCGGCTAACCCAGGGCCCATTTACGGCCTATCCGGATTAGGCCCACTAGCGTCATCTGGGCCGTCCAATATAATTCCAGCCTGTTTTAACTTTCGGCCCATGTATGGCCCATGAACACTTTTGGTCCATCTGAGGCCCTTAGTAACCCTCAGCCCGTTAACGGCCCGTGGTAAAACTGGCCCGTAATGAACAATGTATCACTTTATACCCATTAACGACCCATTATTCCGCTAATGCTTCAGCCCATGTTATCTTTCGGCCTTCTCGGGGCCCATTTATTCTTGGGCTCATTTCAAAGATTCGTTACTTACGGCCCGTTACTATCATTTTCTGCTTGTGGGCCAAATTCAGCCCGTGCATACAGTCGGCCCGTTTATGGCCCGTTAATACGTTGGGCCGTTTTCATAGCGTAATCAAATACGGTCAATTAACGACGACCTATTATGGTCGGCCCATGAACGGACGATTCCACCTCTAGCCCGTTTACGACCATAAAGCGGTATGTTATTGGCCCATGTTTGGGCAGTCGATCATACGGCCCGTAGAAGGCCCATTGATAATATGGCCCGTAGAAGGCCCATTGATGATACAACCCGCAGAAGGCCCATTGTTTCTACGCCCCGTAGAAGGCCCATTGTTTCTACGGCCCGTAGAAGGCCCATGGTCACTACAGTAAATATGTAGCCCATGGTTATTGTGGCCTAGTTTAAAAAAGGTTATTGCGGCCACTAGCAAACCGCGGAAAAAGAAAAACACTGACTACAAGCAAACAAATAAACAAGACAATAAGGAAATAAATAAGCAAGCAACTTACGCTAGGCTATCACTGCTATTACAAATATTACATCCACTCGGCATCAAAGTTCGCCACCAGTGCAAATATAGGGAACAAAGCAGCATATCATATACACTAGTTGTCCAAGTTGGCGACCAGTGCAGATAAACGCCGCAGCAAAACATGTCCAGAACTGAAACCAGTTCAGAAGATCTGAAGAAACAATATCCTGGGTACCCATAATGCTGGCAAGATGCTTAGCAAGCTTATTAACTTATCTTGTTTGGCGCTTAAATCCTCCAGCGCTTGCTGTTGCACTAGAAAGTATGCATCTGAATTCTGCAGGGACTTCCTTAGTCCTTGACTTCTGCCATAACACATCTCGATCGATGTCTTTCAACTTGAAGTCGAGACTCAAGAAGGCGAACTGATTCAGCAAATGAAGTTCAAGAGCTTGTGCCAGCAGTGGCCAAGAATCTCGAACACTACATCGAGACAGGACTTACGGGTTCTCTCACCGTCGTCAAGGTAGTTTTTATCAGCTTTCTTGGAGACCAACCAGGATGTCTCACTATCTTGAACCTTATCTGCATTACTTCCTTCACCATTGCATAACGAGGTACTGTTCTCCAATATTTTGTCCGCATTCTAAAAGAGAAACAAGCAGACACATCACAGGTTTACCATGTTGTATATGAAACTCATTTTGGTAAATCAGTTCAGTAGTAAAGTGCACAGGATAACAGCATGAAACAAATATATATCTATGTACCACGGTCACTTTATGGTCTATATCATTCTAGTTTTTGTTGCCAAATCAAGATAGAGACACAGTTCAAATGATATTGTTCAAGACAAAGCAGAATAAACAGAATATAAGTGTGGGAAACTATAGAGACACTTGTAATGTGCATGACATGAGAACATAACTATTTATTCAATTGAAACTGAAATCAATATAGAGCAAGTTACAACAGCAAACCAGTTAAAGAAACAAGTTTAAAACATACCTGTTGCGCCATTGGAGTTTCAATTCCATCCTTCAAATTTTAAAATAGTTGGTCTGAGTAAATACAGTGATGCAAGAGCAAAGGAGTATGAACCATAGCTACAGAACCTGACCTAAGAACAATTGTTCTTCTCCTTTAAGCGTTGAGTTGGGATTCGGAGTGGTGGTCCTCGTGCTTTGGGCACTGCAGTTCCCTTACTAACTGCTCGTGTTTGGGTGCTCTGTGGTGGGGACGGTGTTGTGTCAATTGGAACTGGGTTACTATCTGCTAGGGTTGGCGTTAGAAGGGGTGTAGCTGGGTAGGGGTACAATCTGCGAGAGTCTGGGTTATGTGTGGTGGGGCTGGTTCTTGGGCAAGTACAACCGTGGTTCTATCCGCATCAACTGGTAGCACTATATTTTCTGAAGACCGTGTTGTTACTCCCTTAGATACTGCCATCACCCTCTCCAATTCAAATGGTTGATAAACAAGAAAAGTAATTGAATGTACATACATTGTATGATAGACAGGTGCAATGGATAGTGGGGAATAAAAGAGGGCATGAAATAATTCACATTTATGTTGTCTAACCAAACAGGATAGCATGACACAGTTTCACATATATGATGGCTAACTAAACAGGATAGCATGATACAATTTCACATTATGATGGCTAACTAAAAAAGATGGAAAGACATAATTCAAAATATGATGACTATGTAAACAGGATGACATGATATAACTATATAATGTGTTTATTAAATAGGTTGGCATGCCATAATTCACATACATGCCACCTATGGAAACATGATAGCATGATATAATTCTCGGATAGAATGACATAATTCAAAATATGATGACTGTAAACACTAAACAGGATGAGATGATATAACTATATGATGTCTTTATTAAATGGGTTGCCATGCCATAATTCAGATAGATGTTGTGTATGTAAACATGATGGCATGATATAATTCAAATATATGATTTATATAGTAAGCAGATGGCAATCCATATATGATGTAAAAACTAAGCAATGCAAGACAACATGCATGACGTGGGTAATATAACTCGCTAAGTTTGGAGCATAGACCTCGGGGGAAATAGGACTGGTCATCAGTCTACGAATCCTCCTCCGAGGAGCTCTCTCAGATTCAAAGAAGATGTCTCGCTTCAGAGTAGCATTTTCTGCTCAATACCTTGTTTTCACTCCAGATAATTCCATCACCGCTTCAAATGGCCGATGCACAGGAAGAGTAGTTGAATATACAAACGTTGTCAACAAATGGAACACGTAATACAAAAAATTGATAGCATGATGTAATTCACATACATGATGATTGGCTCAACAACATGGCATTGCATAATTCACATATATAATGCCTTTGCAACAAGATAGCATTACATAATTCACATATATAATGTCTTGCAACAAGATGGCAATGCATAATTCACATATATGGTAATTAGACACTAAATAGGTGACATTCACACAAAGCATGTCTAAACTAATCAAATGACATCGCAATGCAAGACACCATACGCACGATATGAGCAACATAACCCTGCCAAGTTAATTAGAGCATACACCCTGGGGGGGGGTGAATAGGACTGGTCATCATCTCGAATCCTCCTTCCGAGGAGCTATCCGTAACCAAATAAATATGCGCTTTGTCGATAGCATAGTACGCTCAAGACGTTGTTTTCACTCCAGAATTTTCCATCACCGTGTCAAATGGCTGATGCACACGAAGAGTAGTTGAATGTACTAACATTGTTGACAAATGTAATACGTAACGAAAAAAAGGATGGCCTTATATAATTCACATATAAGATGACTGGCTAAGCATGATGGCATTGCAAAATTCACATATATGATGCCTGGCTAAACAAGATGGCATTGCATAATTCACATAAATGATGAATAAACTAAACAGATGGCATTTACACAAAGCATGTCTAATCTAAGCAGTTGACATATTTGATGTATAAAGTAAGCAATGCAAGGCACCATATGCATGATATAACCAACATCAGCATGCCAAGTTAGAGCGAAGACCTCATGCGGTAAATAGGAGTGGTCTTCGCTTACGAATCCCCTCCTAACAGCTTATCTTCCTCTTGATTACAATCCGAAATGGGTGGAGGGGGGCTGCCTAAGCGCCCACCATGGAGCAACGTCTGCATGAAATTTTGTTGCCACGCAAAGGCTCGTCTCTTTTGCTCTACATGTTCGGGCTTGCATTGTGTACAATAACCGACATGCATAGGAATAAAACATAGTGAGATTATGTAAGGAGTGCATGCACAAATCCAGAGTGATGGTAGCAAATCGTGGATAGACCCAAAACCAATGATAGCGAGATAATAGCTTTAGTTAAAAATACAGATAATGGCTCCTTTAATGTTTGTTTGCACCCAACATGAAACTCATAGTAGATACCCGAGATTAACCAGATAGTAGACAGATAGTACTGATTGCTGCCCCAATGTGTACCCCACAACCATTTTAAAAATTCAAGTTTCAGCATAAGTTTGGACCTGACTCGGAGTCTAATAGGTGAACACGACGATAAAGTAGCATGTCATCATATTAAGCGATGCATAACGTAAGCAGACACGGAAGAGTGCGACCTCTCTTGCGTGTAGTCCTCAAGGTCATCTCGCTTTCGATTGATGATGGTAATGCAGTTGTCGTGGCTGCCGACGGCGGGAAGAAGATCCGAGGCGGTGAAAGACACTGGAGAGCGGATCCTCGCTGTGGTGAACCCTTCCGTCGTTGGAGCAAATTGAGGGTGGAACACAAAGACCGCAGAGCATGACAAACCACACAAGGTTTTCTTTGACACATATCTGTAACAGAAGTAATTGTGTAAGGGCTTGTTTGAATTTGAGGATTCTAACAATGCAGGGATAGGAAATAGACAGGAATAGGATAGGAATGCACGTGCAAAACAGAGAATTTAAAAACACAGGATTTCTGCCAATCTGGGTGTTTGGTTCATAAGAATTGGAAGATCACATGATGCAAAGAAGCATGGTGAGATTAAGTCAAACCATAAGAAAATGTACGGTTATAATGCTATTGTGCTACTATCTCTTAGTCTTGTGCTTCATGAATAGGAATTTGATAAGGAGGACAAGTGGAAATTAAAATTCCTGCGGTTTTTCTTTCAAGGAGACACTAAAGGAACAAATCCTACAATTTTCCTTTGCTCCATTCCTTTGCACTAAATTCATGAAAAGTAGTACCATACGAAACTTTCCAATTCCTATGTTTTTCATTCACTTTTCCTTTCAAGCCTTTGGCGATTCCAGAGGGCAGGCTTGAGCAAGGAAAAGCCTACACTAAAAAAATGTTTTTGTGCTACTTCTATTACTTTGGACCTGTGCCACTGCCCTACTAGCTCAACTCCGGGGCCATCGACAAATGCACAGCTCAAACGCTACAGAGATAAATAATGATGGCGTTCAAGAGATTCCATCACGGATAGCTAAGTTGCCTGGTACCTCACTGCTTGTCATATAGTAGGATAAAATAATCGTATTTCCCGTTACTCCGTGTGCTCAGTGGACAATATATATAACCTGTAGAGTAAAAAAGATATGCAACAAGTGTACAACCTCTTTGGCGAAGCCATGTCGATCTCAGCGTGATTGGGTTGGCGGAGAGGATGCTCCGCTGACTTGGCTGTCGGAGGAGGGAAGAAGATCTTAGGCGTCTGGAGATGGAGCGAGGTATTGTCATTTGTGATGGAGGGTGTTGTCGTTGTAGCAGCTCCGGTGAGTTGTACGACGCCGAGGCTGAAGCAGGACAAGAGAGACAATGTTAACCTGAGTGGAATTCTAATAGCATCTCCAATAGATGACGTAAAATACATAACCACAAAGTGCTAGATGTATACATCAGCCGCTCATCTCTGAACTTAACTATCGAATCTGAATTTAACTGTCGAAACTGAGCTTAATTGTCGAAACTGAATTTTGTTGTCAAAAATGAATTTTACTGTTGAAACTAAACGCACTAGAGGTGAGGCTACACGTCAGTCGACTGAATTTTTCATCTCTGGTCAGTCGATTTTGCAGCCGTTGGATACGAAATCAAGGGCCTGCAGTTCATCTTCAACCTCCAACCCCCTGAGCTGCCAGCCACCACCGTCCAAACAGCTGCACCGCCCGCCCTGAAAACACTCCCCACCGTTGGTCCACCGCCGCCCCGGCCATCCCTCTAGGCCCCCCCGTGCCGAGCTTTTTCTCCGGCGATCCCCACGCCACCGCCCCACCACCGCCGGCGACCACCGCCCCCACCCTGAACCCTAAGATAGATAGTGGGGTACTTCTCCGGCGAGCCCCCCTCCCCGCTGCGGCTGGTTCTTCCTTAACTCCGGCGAGCCCCCCCTACCCCCTGAAAATCGACTGACCCAAAAGTCAATTTAGTCGACTGAAGTGTAGCTAAATCGGAGTAACATCGCAAGCAAGAGCAAGAACGAGAGCAGCAGCGCGAGCAAGAGCAAGAGCAAGAGCAGACCAGGCAAGTGACCAAGAGCAAGAGCAGAGCAGCAGTGCAAGCGAGAGCTAAAGCAGCTGCAGCTCCTACTGATGTGGACGTCGCCGCCGAGGGAGCACCGCCGTGGAGGAAGTGGTCAGCGACGCCGCGGTGGATGGAGCCGCGCCGTGTCGGATCGGGACCGAGCGCCGGCAGCACCGTGAGATCGAATCAAGAGGAAAATGCAGCGATTATTGTACAACCTCTTTGGTGGTGCCGATTAGGCCACAGCTTCATCCGAGGAAACGGTGATGCTGATGCTCTTCCGGTGGTGTAGGTGAAGACGGTGGTGTGGGAATGGAGGTGGCGTGAAATACGAGGGGAATGTCGGGGCAGCTCCTTGGAGGTGGAGGACGGGGTGGCTGAACCGGCGGGACGACCAGATCGATGACGGATCCTCATCCGGTACGATGGATGAGGGACATCGAGGTGTTGCTGTGGATGACATCGTCGGGGAAGAGGCTCCGGCTGGGTGGCAGACGAAGGAGGGTGAGGGGCTTCGCGGGTTTTCCCGGCCTCGGTGTACGAATGGGTGGGCGGATGGGATGGGAGTGGGGAACCATGGCTTAGGGACGCGCTTGTCCGAAATGTGGGGTAAGTTGAAAAAGTACCCCCACCGATTTGAGGCGGTTCTTTCGGTTCAGGGGTATCACGGGCATTTCGCATGTCGGGATTTCACAGGAGGTGGGAGTTTTCGCGCGTGTTGTAATTTTGGAATAGCAAGGCGCGGGTTGGGATGGAGGGAGTTGTCGGAGCACAACGAGACAAAGATATATCTTAAATATTTCGGGCTAACAAGGCGCGGGTTGAAGAGGCGGGAGTTTCGCAAAGACGATGACAGAGACGCTAGCTTGAAATTTCGGCATAACAAGGCGCGGCTTGAAATTTCGGGAGAACAAGCTTAACGTGTACCAAAAAAAGGACAATTTAGACTAGTATGATATACTACGTACAATGTGTTTAACACGCACAACACACACATAGACACCATTTAGACTAGTAAGGTACACGTGCATTGCACGCATGAGATTTGACAACCAAATTATGAATAAATACCACATTATAGCATGTAAGCTTTGAGTCATATATGCATGATGTAGATGTTCGTTTCTAGTTTTTATAAGAAAGCTAATCTATTTTAAGATTCATGGAGTTGTGCGTTGTAAGGCATAAAGTAAAAACAAATCATGTAGAAAAACATTTGGGCAACTCTGATACGGAAGATTCTAGAACAAAGAAGAAGTGCTTGTGTTTTGAGGTTTGTGCATTATGCTTAAGTTCAACCATAGAGTCTTCTAGATTGTACATGTGGCAAAATATGGTGGAATCTAGATGATATCCAACGGCCAGTAGTGCTCAAATTTGCCAGCTCTGCACCATCGGATTGGCCTCATCCAATGACCATCTTTCAAAGTTAAAGTTATCCGCACACTATATAAAAAATATATAATATAATATATATATATATATATATATATATATATATATATATAGGGGTATAGATATAGATATGTGATGCGAAAGCCACTCATCATCTCCAATTAGAATAGTTTGTTCATGCACGGATGCAATGTGGCCAAACGATGTCTGCCATCGGTATCTCAAATTCAAACCAATCTGACCTTGTTCAATGTGTATACATTGCAACATGCTCTTTTACAAACCACACCGCACAGATCTCCGTTATATTCATGCATGCATGGGTTTCAAACATCATGATCTCTTATTCAAATATTTGAATTCAACTTTACATTGATTATGACCTCACCTAGTCTTTTACACCCACAAATTGGTCTTCTCTTTATAATTGTACCACTAACTTTCTCTCGTGCATGCATGCACACACACTACCAGCCGGCATTATCCATCGCACACATGCAATCTTTTTCTTTAGGTCGGTCTCCCATGAAGGCACACACATCCCCCTCTCCATCATATTGGGCATTCTTTATCTCTGACGTGCATGCGCAACGATCGATGTTCCTCTATGTGTGTGTGTGTGTGTGTGTGTAGCTAGGTCTTTCATATTTTTCCACATAAACTGATCAATCTATATATCTAGGGAGGTCTCACCCTATTTCCCACGTCCACATCGATCAATCTATACCTCTCTATATAGGATTACATATATAGCTAATGCACACACATTAATTATACATCCAACGCCCCCTCTCATCAGCCATGCCTTCCGCTTCATCTCTCAGACGCGTGCACAATGGCCAAGACAGGGGGCAGCAAGGGCCCTGCCCCTCCTAACATCACTATATATCGAGGCTAATATGAATGTGATCATTAGAAAATTGCTGTAAAATGGTTTAAGTTGATGAATTGGCCCTCCTCGTAAAGGATTAGCAATGCTTGGCCCCCTAGCTCATGGGACATTTTTCATGGCTCCGCCACTGCGCGCAACAGCACACGTTCTCACCCCCCTCTCTAAATATCGATCTCGCAACTGTGCACTCCTTCATAGTCTCCCTCCATTCGGCCCCTCGCACCATCTTCTAGCCCCCCCCCCACCGGATTTTGCCACATGTACAATCTAGCAGACTACATGGTTGAACTTAAGCATAATGCACAAATCTCAAAACAAAAGTGGTTCTCCTTTGTTCTAGAATCTTACGTATCGTAACTGCCCAAACTTTTTTTCTAGTTAAATTGCCATTCTTTGTTTGTACTTTATGCTTTACAACACACAATTCCATGAATCATAAAATAGATTAAGGGCTTCTTTGATTCAAAGGATTCTCGAAGGAATTTTGGAGGATTCTAATCCTTAGGAATTTTTCCTATCTTGGTTGTTTGATTTGTAGGATTGTAAACCATAGGAATTTTTCCATATGATTCATTTGCACTAGATTTCATAGGAAACATCCCATCCACTCAAACCTCTTTGAAAGAATTCTGCGTTTTTTCTATGCACAATCAAACACTGCATCATCCTGTAGGATTCAAGAAGACATTCCACTCTAATACCATGTTCTTCCTATTCCCGCGTTTTGGAAATCCTACGAATCAAAGAGGCCCTAGGTTTTTTATAAAAACTAATTGATTTTGAATGAGTTGAACTATAAGAATTAAACGAAGGTCTACATCAGGCATATATCACTCAGAGCTTACATGCTACAGTGTGGTATTTATTCGTAATTTGGTTGCAAAATGTGACGCGTGCAATGCACGTGTACCTTACTAGTACTTCGAGTATGTGCAAAACACAATGGCACGCTACACAGTGTCTCTCTTATAGTTCATGAAGCCACGTGGGGACGTGGCACATATGGAGGCGTTGTCGCGACATCCTTGTGTGGATTGATCACAGTGACGTGCTGCTTGTTCCAGAAGAATGTACTCATCCTCCCTGAGCCGCACTGGTGGTACATGCGTGAAGCAAAGATGTGCATGCACGCCACGCACGCACTCATTCCCTCGCACGCACACATGGGTACACGGGCGGACGAAATTTTGTACCAAGATCCACCCCATGTGATAATTTGACGCGTGTAAAGTCCTTCACTTCATTGATGGTCAATTAATACAGCACATGCAAATTGAGTGGACGTGAGGGCGGAAGAAAGACATTACTACTCGACTGCGCGCATGCGAGTAGTTAAATCATGGGTTTCTAGTAGTACTTCCATTGGTCTTCTTCGTATTTTGTGCCAATTTTTGACAGTAACATAATATTTACGCATCTGAGTAGTGCAGTCTACTTGAAATTTATGTTCCACTAAACTCATCGGGAGCCGTTTCGGGCCTCGAAACCAAAAACCATCAATTAATCTTTACCTTGTTCCCATAACATTCGAAAGTACTAGTGCTACAATTAAGTGCAAGCCTTCTCACACCTACCAGTACGTACCAAACCTGAACATGTTCCCACTATGCAGGTTTTAGTACTAGTGCTAGTACTTAGGCTATAAAAAGGGGAACTACCTAACCGAAAATTACTCTACCTTCCTCCTCATAAGTCCTGCTTCTTCGTCCGTCCTTGCCATGGCCGGTGTGCAGAGCTCTAGGTCGAGAACTACTCGTAACAAGGGAGCGGCAACCAAGGCTGCGGAAAAAAAGAGAGGGCTCGCAGCCACACAGAGACCTTGAAAGATCTCTCACGGGCAGGCGATGGCTCCCAGGATCGCCCTAGATGCGGAGGCAAACATGCCGAGCTGGCGGCGGTGGAGTCGTTATCCCTCGACGGCATGCCCGATCAGCTCAATAAGCACCTCAATAAGCAGAACGAGTTCATCCACGGCTTGGTGGAGTTGCTGAAGGAGAGCCTCAACGACATGCCCGCTGAGCTCAGTGAGCAGGGGGAGTTGACCGTCGGCTTGGTGATGCTGCTGAAGAAGAGCATTGCCTCGGAGAAGAAGGCGACCAGCGAAATCCTGCAACTTCAGGAGGACAACGCGAAGCTCTGCCACGAGCTCGACCTGCTGAAGGAGGAGAACGCCGGCTGGAAGAAGTTGCATGAGAATAGTAGTTCCTCAATGAAGCTGTTGCAGGCCCTCGTCATGGAACAAAACGAGGAGTTGGCAAAGTTCCGCATCGAGCACCCGGCTGCTGTCAAGGTACGTAATGCGGCCGTGAAACAAATGATGAAGGCTCGTGTCACCTTCTCTGCGATGGACACAATGATGAAGATGTCGGAGGAGACGCGCAAGGAGATGGAGGTCGTGGAGGCGATGAAGAAGTAGTTACGACTCCGCGGCCAGCAACCCTTCATGTAGTGAGAGCAGCGCCCCAGACTTGTGTGTGCGTCTTCCTTCTTTTTTTGGGGTGATAATCCTCCTTCTTCTTTTGCTCTTGTGTTTCTTATTTTGCTTCGGGTGTTTCGCCGCACGTGTCACCTTCTCTGCGAGGCATGAATAGAGCAATGCTAAAAATGAGATGACTAGCAAATTAGATCATTCTTTATCGCCAATAGAACAATGCCTCTTGCTAGTAATATATAATAAGAGTAGAGAGTAGAGGATATGGCACTGGGCTGCCATGTTTCGTGCTCCTCCGTCAGACTCAAAGGAAAACTTGAGTATACCGCACGGTTCTTTGCTCCTCCTCAGGTCGTGGCACATTTATACGAGTAGTCAAATCACAAGGCCCTGCCTTCCAGCAGTAATGAGCCGTCAAATCACAAAGGCCCTCGCCTCTCATGAAAAGGACCAAGCTAGACTGCCCCGCCCTCTAGCCTTTTAAAAAATTTATACATTTATACAGTAGTAGTATCGATGGATTGCGGCATGGAGCAAAACTATGCATATACTACGTATATGACACTACCCACTATGAAGGTACTAGTAACATAGACTAGTAACTGGTCTATGTTACTCTCCACTATGACCAGCCAAAGTTGAGGCGCGGATACCAATGAGGGCCTGGTTGTGTCTATACTTGGACAACTCACCCGAGTGCATGCGCACCAGGCAGACGAAGCTCGTGTCGTGTTGGTGCTGTGTGTGGCCCGCGCATTAACCAAAACCTCGCGCCTCCATCTTAGCCTCCGCGTTTAAAACATCTCAATCTCAAGGCCAAGGAGCAATGTGAAACCTATGATAGAGCCAATCAGATGGTTGAGAACACTACAATTCGTAGCTACAGATGCGTGTGTGAGAGAGGACGAGTGCATGCGTGCACCTCTTATCAGAGTACAACTGTATGTGGGTGGCATCGGCCTAGGGAGCAGTGATGGTGCGTGCGAGAAGTCCCGAGAGATAGGTGTAATGCGTCTGAAAAAAAGACTAGTCTATAGCTCGCCACGAGGCTATTCCTGTCGAACGCCAAGCGTAAGATATGTATCCGACGGTGCCTGTTTTTGCACGCACACAACAGTAGAAAAAGATCTAGTAGTACCATGGCATATGCTACACCATGACCGAGAAAACATGCCGACGTTATGCCGTCCGGGAATAGTGCCGCAATTCGAAACTAGAACCGTCAATAAATCTTGAGCGCGTCTCGTCACATTCCAAATTACTACTACTGCCACGCTATATTTAATTGCAAACCTGTTCACACCGATCACAACCTAAACGGTTTCCCACTTAGCATAGTAGTAGTACTCGGTTATAAATACTACTATGCTAAGATGACTGCACATTCCTCCTCAACTCCTCATCCACAAGAAACAATCAAGCCATAGCCAGCGTGAGTTCTGGGTCGAGAGATTTCCACCAGGGAGAGGCGAGCATGGAAGAGGAAGCACGAGAGATGTCCCGCCTCGCCGCAAAAGCGGCCAACATGTCCAGCCACGCAGCAGTAGCAGCACAGAGGTCCCGCCGTGCCGTCGAAGCAGCACGGAGGTCCCGCCGCGCCGTTGATGTAGCAGACTGGTCCGGCCACGCCGCGGAAGCAGCAGAGATGTCCCGCCATGCCGCCGAAGCAGCAGGGAGGTCCCGCCATGCCGTGGCGGCATGTGAAAATTTCTCGTGGGCAGGCGAGGACTCTTACAGGCGCATGCATGCAATAGTCCATAGCCAGATGGATCAGATCTCCGGCTGGGCGAGGATGCAGGACGAGGCTACTGGCGTCATCCGACAACTCGGGGAGGGCAATGCAAAGCTCCGGGGCGAGCGCGACCTGCTGAGGGTGAAGATCGCCGGAAGGGCGAAGCAGGAGGAGAAGACCGCTGTCGTGTTGCAGAGGACGGGCGTCATCATCAAGAAACTTATGGACGAGAATGCCATGCTCCACATCGAGCGCAACAGGCTGGTGGAGGAATCTATGGTTGCTGCCAAGTAGTGTATTAAGGACATGAAACTGATGAAAGAGATCATCGCCCGCTGCGAGAACTAGTCTCTGCGACCTGCAGCGCATAAAGAAAGTAGAGATCAGCGAGCCAGATCATTGTATGCGTCTTCCTTCTTCTTTTGCCCCTGTGTATTTCGGGCGTAGCCACATGTGGCTTTTTTTATTTATCTTCCTAATTATGTAAGACAATTATTATCCACTCTCGTCGTCCTTATATATATTCATCAGTCTTGCTATAAGTCGTAGTAGATGCTATATAGGTCCGTCGGATCTTACATCAAGATCCGTGCAAAATTTTCTTTTCAGATTTTCTTTTTTCTCTCTTAAATCTCATTCGAGTGAGACATTGCCACGCCATTAAACAGAGGCTCGGGCGCCATTAATGGTACCTTGGGACAGAGGTGGACGGCAGATGGAGGTCAAAGGGCTCTCCTCCCGATAAGCACGCGCAGGGGTCTGATCGCACGCCTCCCGTACTCAAATAGCTACCACGGGCGCCTCCTAGCTAATAAAAAAAGGGGACGCATGGCGGCACGTAAATGGTAAATAGAACACCCACGGTTTCAATAATACTTGTGTTTCTGATTGTAACGTGACAACACTTGTTCCAAAATGACTTTGTTTATTGTTAATGTGTGCGCCTTCGCAAATCGGACAGCAAAATTACCACATCATGTTGGTGCCATGTCATGGAACCAAGCCAAGTTTCATGATTGTCATGCGTGTTTTGGATTTGCAGGAATTAAAAAACCAAGTTTCTCAATGTTTCCAGCCGAGCCATGACGCCCAGATGTTTGAATTTCATTCCCATTTCTGGCATGGGACCTAGAAATTTACCCGAGGACACATATGTGTTTTCTTAACCAGCTTTGGTGCACTGGAGCGTGTGCTTGTATTTAAAATTTGAATTATGCACACAAAGGTGACACGTTCCCTCTCAGAACCACGAGCCTTCTTGAGAGAAGCTCCGGTTTGCAAGAAACTTATACCAAAACTTGTTCCTATTCTGCATTTTTTACCACAACATGGTAGTACCATGACATGACACCATGCCAAGTTTCATGATTTTCAGGCGTGTTTTGGATTTACAAGAATTTTTAAACCAAGCTTCTCAATGTTCTCGGCCGAACAACGATGCCCAGATGTTTGAATTTCATTCCCATTTCTTGCATGGGGCCTAGAAATTCACCCGAGGAGACACATGTGATTTTTCAGTCAACTTTGGTGCACGGGAGCATGTGCTTGTAGTTCAAATTTGAATTATGCGCATTAAATGACCAGAAACTCAATTAATGTATAAAAAAGGCCAAACGAACCCAGAATAATTCGAAAATTTGATAGGGCACTCATATAGTTCTATGTTGCCTCTGTAAAGAAAATCTGGCTGTAGGCAACGTATATTGTTTCGCACACAAAGGTATAAAGAAATAAAGAAATAAAGAAATTAGCCCTATTTAATTCTTGGGTTCTTATTATTTATGCCACTAGTTGTGTATCACTACTCAGTTTTGCCATTAGAAGTTACAACTACTCAAAAAATGCCATCGATCCGTTAGATGCCTGCTCAAAAATGCAATTAGATATCTAAAAAATGTCATCGTTAAGTTAGATGTTTGCTCAGAAATGCCATTAAACATTGTTATTTTCACGTCAAACCCGTTGACCATGTTACATGACAAAAATAAGCCGATTATCACAATGATAAGTTGATGGTGTCCAGCACAACACACCCCTCAAATAAAACTAAGCACCCTGGAATTCTTTGACAAAACTAAGCACCCTGAAATTCTTTGACAACTAAACTGCTGGCTATATGATGTTGTCCATATATATTGTACGTATATAATGTCAAGAAAGGAGTGGTAGTACTATACCAACTAAAAGATGAAATGTACGAAATATAACGAGAAGACACATAACATAGTTCTGCTGGGGGCTCAGCACAACACACCCCTCAAATAAAACTAAGCACACCAGAAATTAAACTAAGCAACTAATCTGGTAGATACTGCATTAGAACCACCATGAGCAATGACACTGCCACCTTACTCGGAGTCCTCGTCCACGTCCTCGACTTCGTCCTTGTCCCTCCTCCTCTTGGGCGATACTTCTTTGCTTGAACCGCACACTTGGCTCTTGCTCTTCATCCAACCCTTGTAGATATTGAAACAAAGGTAGCCATCCATTGCAGCGTAGTGGATGTGGTCCATATCTAGTACATTCCACTGCCTTGCATGACGATGAAACATGTATGGAGGTTTCTCTAGTTTACCGTATGAAGGATGAACCATGGCTCCTGCCAGGGTCAGCATTGAAGGCTGATCAAGGGAGGGCACCAGCCCTTCCTTCTGGAGGTTGAAGGGGTGGCCTACAACGAGGCCTATCCGACACAGGATTTCCTTGTCGTTCCTAAAGTCTACAGTAACGAATTTGACTCGGCCGCCCTTGAGGAACTTCTTAAATTCCTCGCACTCAACGTCGGCATGGTATATGTGGTAGACCAAGCATAAGTCATGCACGCAAACATGGATCATGGCGAGCTTCTTCTTCTCTGCCTCCTTTGGTTTCTTCTCGCTTCCCAGGAATGTGGTGTACTCAACATCTAGCCCAGCGACCCACTCATCATTTGAGTTTTTGAACATGCGTTTGAAGCGAGCAAGGCATTCTTTCATCGTTGCGGAAGAACGGGTGTAGATGACGTCGAACTCATCGCCGGTGATGGTTCTAACCTTGTACTCACCGCCAATCATGGAGATTTGGGAGGCCATGGATTTGGAGGAGGGTTAGTATTAGTGGAACTGCCGTAATGTGAAAGGACGGGACGACTAGGAGCGGTTTATCGATTGTAAAAATGTCGAGTGGGGGGCGCGTGCGAATGGCAGGGTAGTGGCTTGCCTGGTGGATAAATGGATTCATGCACAGTACTATGGGGGCCCAATTAGATGTCATGTCTACTCGACGCCCAATTAAATGGCTTTCGATGTCATGTCAAGCGTCGGGAAAATTACAGGTGATACGAAGCTTTCCATTCTCCCATGATACGGGCTTCCGAGAGCCCTTGGATCTGAGATCGAACGGTTGCACGGCGTGATTCTTGACCTATGGGTGAATATCCTATCATGGAGGGTTATTCTGCAATTTTTAGCAACTTAGCATGCGACCGTTCGATCTCAGATCCAAGTGCTGCTAGCAGCCCGTATCATGGTCGCGCCTACCACGACCGTCGCTTTCGCCTCGCTCGCGTGGCAGCATATGGAGATTTAACACGGTGCGTTAGGGCTATCCAATGTTGGCATGTCATACATAGTCATCACTTAGTCACTCATACAACAAGGTTAGCTATAAGGTTGGCTATAAGAGTATTTTTTGTTTACTTCTCTCTATCTCTTTCTTCGTAGTATTTATTGCATTTGCCAAGGAGTGACCTCTTCCAATGAAATGGTGCTTAGATGAGGTGCTATGGGCATTAAACGGCTTAGCAACTCAAGTCCCCAATGCATAGGTGGTTAGTTTTTTATTGCTAAGTTTGCTTCATCTAGGTACACGCTTAGCACCGCTTTCTTCACGGGGTCACCAAACTAGTCTCTCTCTTCTTAATTAACTTGCCACATCAGACTTTATGCCTATGTGGTAGGCTTAGCACCTGTAGGATCAAGTACAATAGTGGGCTATAAGCCCGCTTTACATGGAATTTTTGCATATGTGGGGAAAGAGGCAAGGAACAAGTGGAGTGGGCTCTCAAGCAAGAGCCAGCCTCTACATGGTGGAGCATCGGGAGAGGCACCTGTATGGAGGTGGTCAGGAATCAGGAGACTCAAGCCGGTCGTAGCGCCACAGTTAAAATGACAATGGCAAGTCAAATCACCGGGCCCCACCTGTCCAGCAGTAACTCACTATCAAAACACACGGCCCTACGTTTTGCAGCAGCCTACTCCCTCATCTTCTCGCGTCTCTGTCGAACCGACTAGGCAGAACTGCCCCGCCTACCGCGCGGGAAAAGCCCCACCATCGACTTTTAAATAGTACAGTATACTAATTTTGTATCCATGGATTGCGCCATGGAGCATAGCCTCAAGAAAACGGCGGTACACATGTACGGAGTATACAACACGCCTGTCGCGTTCGCGTCGCACCACAGACGGTCGGTCGGTTTGGCACGCCGCTCTCCGAATGGGACGCGCGTCATATTGCGTTTGCACACACATGTGGGACCGCAATTGAGAACCGACCATAGGCACACTCCCCGGCCCCGCAAGTCGGCTGAGTTAATAGAAGCCCATACTCCACCTTGGTACCTGGACGATCCCTGCAAGACATGAAAGATCAGTTCATCCATGCAAGTGATCAGAATCCAGCAGACACGCCTGGATTGGCGATCGTCTACATATCGTGCAGGATGTGTTGTACAGGGCTGTAGTTCTGGTGAGAAATCTAAAAAAAGGTTACTTGTCATCTCGCAAAATTAGGTATCATGTGCTTCGGATCACTGCGAGGGTTAAACAGCGACAACTGAGTTGGGCTAGTCATTGGGGGCACATGCACGAAGACTACTATCGACGGACCCCTTTTCTACGAGTTTATCTTTAATTTGAGCTTTGATCCTCGTCTAGTTTGTCCGTCGGGATTCATCTTGTCTCCTTTGGGTAGTGAGGTTATGATTTCTTGTCATGTGACATTTTTTTGTGTAATATGTTATAATCCGGTGCTTCAGATCAAAATGACGACAACTGCACCTCCGGGCCACGTGCATGAAGACTTCTCGACAGTCATTACCGAGGTCAAGCCGGCTCCGGCTGGTAGACAAAAGAAAACTAGTACTCCACTATATAGGCAGGAGCCTCCGCGCTTGCTTGCTACTGTTGCTCTGTTCACACTATCTCGTCCTCTCCAGATCTAAACACGACAGTGGTGGCCACACACTCTCTCTCTACTCACCGCTGGTCACAGATCCAGCCGGATCCTCTCTGCCGGGGAAGGTGAGAAGGTGCAACATTCACGCGGTCGTCCTTGATGACGGCTCTTACCCACTGCCGGCGCGTCCCGCCCAGCGTGCCTTGCTATTCTCTCCCAAGCATCGCTGGCGAGGGAGGGCCTCCCACCCCTTCTTCCTCGCTGCTGTAGTGTGGGCAGATCCGGCCTCCCGCCGCCCACCTAGCGACATCCCGGCGACCCTCAGGTATAACTTCCTTTGAAACCGGCCTTGCTCTACTTCCCGAGCTCCTGACATCGCTGCATTTGTATCTTTTACTATTTCTCAGGCCCCCTCGTGTAGATAGGATCGATCGGCTGTTCGAAACCACCTAATTTTTCTTGTTAAGAGGTAAAACTAGTTCATGCACTCGAATCTAGTAGTACTTGGTTCAAACAAGGAAGAAAGGGGTGGGGAAGGGGAAGATTTGTTACCCGAATCTAGGACTTGGTCGAAAGAGGAAATAATGGGGGCGAAAAGTAGCAGAGATCGGCTATCCAAGCGGCATCTGCCGGTGTTGCGGGAACGGGGTACCCAGACTTGCTGCCTGCGGCTCTTGGCGTGGCTCAAGGGTGGCCCAAGACGGCCCATCTTCATCGGCACAAGCTCAAGACCCTCGCGAGGGGCCAAGCCTTCTTGGGCGGACGACATGAAGCTTCCTCGAGCACGGCCTCGTCAGTGGCTCGCTCATGAGGCGGAGAGATCAAGGCGGGGTACCTCACAAGGTTCCGAAGACGCAATCCTTGACGACCAAGGGCGCCAGGCGTGCGCCAGCCCGCACTGTGTCCTCATTTCCTCTTTGGTGCAAAGGAGGCAAGCGCAGGCGAGAGCATCAAGCAAAGGCAACCATTTCGGTGCAACGAGACCAAGACCAACACAACGGCAGAATGAGGTCATCCTGGAGCCCAAGCCGGCGTCATCGTCAGAGCCTTTGGCAGGCGAGGACCAACTTTAGTTAGGATAAGTGTACTAGATGTTCCCCTTCAAAATGGCCAATTGTTGGCGCCCTTCCCGCTCAATATTTGGGAAGAGGCCCAGGGCCTCTTCCTATAAATAGGACTAGCCACCCACAGGGCAGGAGAGATCGATTGAGCTAGAGATCAATCTTGGAGAGAGAGAGAGAGAAGCGACTGAACTCCCCCTAGCAGTTCGTCGCACCGGCCAAAAACAGACCCTCGCGAGGCTGTTCTTCCTTGTACTGTTCATCATCAGCCCTTGAGGCAATCCACCACACCACACACTGGAGTAGGGTATTACACCACAATGGTGGCCCGAACCAGTATAAACCTTGTGTCCCTTGTGATGCTCTTCATGTAGTTTAGATCCTTGCGAGGCGACAACGTGGAGGTATGTTGGAGGTGAGATCTCCGCGTGCACCCCAGAGTTCGAACCTAGAGTGTCTGCCGGAACCCGAAATCCGACATTTGGCGCGCCAGGTAGGGGTGCACCAGAATCCGCCTTCTGCCGCCTCGCGCCTCGTCGCATCGTCATCATCATGTTAGGCAACCCAATGGGCAACCCTAATCCCTGGGCGGCCTGGCCCGCCCATGCAGAGCCGCTTGTCCTGGGCGACCTCAACCCCGTGCCTCAGTCAGCCCGCGGTCCGCGAAGGCTGGCCGCTGCCCATGATCTCTGTGATCGCAACGCCAGCTCTCAGGCCGTG
Source organism: Aegilops bicornis (assembly GCA_021605145.1). Classification (NCBI taxonomy): domain Eukaryota; kingdom Viridiplantae; phylum Streptophyta; class Magnoliopsida; order Poales; family Poaceae; genus Aegilops; species Aegilops bicornis. The sequence goes on along the minus strand of CM038673.1, from coordinate 399,134,575 downwards.
GCAAGTGCGGTCGGCGGCGAGGGCCTCGAACCACGCCGCGGCCACGACGCCGTACACCCGACGGGAGCAGGCGAACTCGAGGGCCGCGCTCACGGTGGCCCGAGAGCTACTACAATGCAGGCTGCTGAAGGCGTCCACGACGTGCTGCTGGAGCGGGTGGCAGAGCTCCTGGGCTTCGCCGCGTCGGGGGCTCACCCCTTCTGCACCCAACTGCCACCTCACGTCCAGGGCGAGCCACATGGAGGCCCCACGCGCGCCCGCACAACTCCAAGCGGACTCCAAGGCCACTCCAACGCCAACCAGGCCGTCAGCACCGGGCTAACAGCGGCGTTGCCTTCGCCCCCGGCCAGCGAAGGAGGACTCGCCACAGCCCATGGTCCCAGTGGGCCGCCCCGCTACCGCCCCCAGGTTGGCACCTCAAGCAGGGCTGCGTGGCACGCTGGGCACTACAGTGAAGCATTCGGGGTGGCGGCCCCGGAAGAGTATGTGCCCCGCATGATGGATCAAGGGCACGCGCAGGAGGACGAACATGGCTCGCTCCTCGGCCCAAGCTGGGGGGACGAGACACCCGAAGCTGAGCTCTTTCAGGAGCCCCGGGAAGGCCCCGTCGACCGCGCTGGAGGCAACGATTATCGGGTACCGCTAATTCCTCAGGAGCAGGCATACGCTAACCATGGGTCGCAGGAGGTACAGGTTGTCGCAACGGGTGGCTGCCCCAATCCAGCAGCTTCCCACCCCTCAGGAGGAGGGCGCCGGGGGCTGCGGGAGAGGGGCCGAGATCCGGCATCACCACCGCGGCGTTCGGAGCAAGGCGTCCTCAGGAGGTAGGCCCTCTGCTGGGGAGGCGCCAGGGCCTACCCGGCGGAGGACCCGTGGTCGTCAGGGAACTGGCGGCGATCGCTCTACCCCATCGGCGGCGTCCTCGGTCTCCGGCCGTCGTCGATGGCACTAGAGTGTGGCGCAAAGCGGGGCCCTCGTCTGGCGATATGAAGCAAGGCCGGTACACATGAAGAAGGCCCAGTGCTCGTGAAGCTTCGCCACCCGTGACACTCTCACGTAATAATGAGTGGGGCTGTACACGCCCCGGAGTCTCAGGAGCGCCGGCCTCAGGCCCTGGGGCTCCCTCCCATGCCCAGTGGAAGCACTTAGCTCCGCGCTGGTGAGAAGACGTCCAAGACTAGACTAGGTGCCGGACGCGGCTTTTTCTGCTTTTCTTGCTTTTCCCCTTGGCTGTCCCTTTTTCCCTCGTTTGGATTTAAGTTGGATTTGAGCTTGAGATTTGTGTGTGTTCGGGGAAGGGGTGTTTAGTCTCGTTCGAGCAATCTCTCGCGTTCTGGTTACCACTTTGCCTCAGCTGCCTCCCCTCGTGAGCCCCTCGCGAGCCGGGCCAGGCCTAGCATGCGTGCAGCCCGGACTGCCGTCACCACGCCCTCTCAGGAGGTTCTCATCACAGGTACAATGGGCTCGTTCAGGAGGCACTCGGGACACCACAGCCCTCCGCAGGCTATCTCGGGCCCCACGCTGGTCGAAGATAAACAAGCCAGCCGGCTCGTCGCAAGGCCAGCCACTTGGCGCAGGCGTACGGGTGATATTGTATCTACTAATACACTAACAGCAAGTTTTTTACACGAGGGGCTCCCCCTCCCAAAATGCTCTTACAACTTTCAGGGCCAAGCCCGAACTCTATCTGCAGAGGGTAAGAAAGCAGGAACAACGCGCGGTCAATCGGATAAATCCCGCAATGCATCCTCAAGGGCACCTCCAGAATCGTCACTGGCGTCGCTGGCATCTCCATCGCCCTCCGCGTCGCCGTCAGCGGCATCAGGGCCGTTCACCACGCCGCCTTCATCAGCAGCGACGACCACGCCGTCCTTGTCAGTAGTGAAGGCCCTGACGAGGGCATCCACGTTGTCCTCCACACCCAATGCGCCAGGTCGTCCCGGATGGCACGGGTGCGAAGCGATAAGCGGCATCAAAGTCAAAGTTGGGATTCATGTCCCGAAGATGGCTGAAGACGCGAGAAAAAGCACGCCCGAGCAGGGCACGGCTCCTCTCCTCCACCAACCTGTTGGCTCTGCCCGACCGCGCCTCCAGCTGCGTCACCACATCAGTGAAGAACTGGAGGTTACCAGCATAGTTAACCGCATGAGGCTCCCCAACGGCCGCCTCACAGATGTTGCCCAAGGCCATGTTAGCTCTTTCCCGGAGCGTGCGGAGCATCGGGCCATGCTCGTGCTCCAGGATCTGCCGCTGGCGTATCTTGTCCTCGTTCCGCCGCGCAACGGCCTCAGCCGCGTCCACCCATTGACGCAGAAGAAGCACCTCGGCGCAGGAGGAAGTTAGCTCCTCCTGTGCCGCGCCATGGGATGCCCGGGAAGCATTAGCCCGCCGCATCACTTCCTCCAGCTTGGCCCTCAGGGCGGCGGTCCTGCCTTCCGCTTCGGCCCTGATCAACTCCAGCCTCTCCTCGAACTCGCGCTCGAGGTTCGAGCGGGCCGCCGTCACCCGGCGATCAACCTCTTCTAGGACTCGGGCCTGCCGCGCAGCGACATCGTCCTCCGCCTGCGCCACCAAGCGCTCCCTCGTCTCCAGCTACTCAAGGTCACGGGCGCGCTCGGCAGCTTCCAGCGTTAGTGCCTCCTCACATCTCTGGAGCTCCGCCTGGTCGACCTGAGCCCCCTTCATCGATGCGAGGGCCGCCTCACGCAGCTCCACCTGCTTCTCCAGGGAATTGCTCCAGGCCTGGAGCTCCCGCGCTCGCTCCCCCGCCGCCTCACGCCGCCGGACAACCTCCTGGGCCTCCTCGACGGCCCGGGAGCGGGCCTCCCGAGAAGCCGCCAGCGACACCTCGGCTTTCTCATTGTCAAGGTCACGCTGGTGGCGCGCAAGGGCAACGGCCACCTTCAGCTTGCGCCTCTCTTCAGCTAGGCGCAGGCCCTCAGCTTCAAGGCGCGCGTCTTCGTCAGCGAGCTCCACACCAAGCTGGCTCACTTCGTCAGCCGCCCTCCGGACAAACCCTTGGCGAAGGGCGTGGCGCTCCCGGGCGCGCTCGAGCACGTCCTCCGCCCCAGGTGTGCGCGGGGGGCCACGAATCAGCACTCCCCCTCTGGGCAGGGGGCTGGGGGCTGGCGCCCTCGCGGTGGCCGGGCACGCCTCGCCAGAAGCCCGGCCCGGAGCCGGCTCATCCTCAAAGGAAGAATGCAGGGCCGACCTCAGCCAATCGCCGTCCACGACCAATCGAAGAGCCCAAGGCAGGCTGGCTATACCCTGGGAAGGCTCGCGAAGGAGGGTCGTGAGGTGCGCAGAACCATGATGCATCACATGATGGCTCACCTCTCCAACCAGCCTCACCACGAGGGTAGTGCTTGAGCTCGGAGCGCTTGGGGACGGTGGAGAGGGCGAGGCCTGGGGCGATGGCTCCTCAGCCATCTCCGTGTGCTCGGCAGGAAGGGCCCTACAGAGCAAGGATCAGCCGAAGCAACGGGAAAATAAGGAACTAAGAAAGGGGAAGGCTTACTCATCAATGGCGAAATACTTCCTGCGCTTCAGTAGGCGGGAAGGGTAATCATCACCCAAGGCCTGCTTTCTCTTTTGGAGAGCCTCGAAGTCCACGCAGGCGGCCCAGAGGCTTCGGCTGGGGTCAGCTGACGAGGAAGAAGCACCAAAGTGACCAGCGTCAGGCGTCGTCTGGCGCCACGCCGCCTTGATCGCCTCACCAAGAAGGGTAGCCAGGGCCTCGGGGCCTCTCCCACGGGAGCAGCGGGCGCGGCTCAACGCCTCGGCCGCCTGAGGCGAGCCACGAGAGCTGCCGCCCCAGGAGTGCCGCCTGGCGTCGTCATCCCGGCGGAGGCCCCCTCAGCCCCTGGTAGCCCTTGCCTCCCTGCTCCGCCACTCGAGGAAGGACCACCGTGGGCAACCGGAAGGGCAACCACCACAACTGGGTTCTCACGAGGTCCCATGAGGCCTGCGGGGCGCATCCCCCATTCGTCAAGCCGGGCATCTGCTTGAAATCACCCTATTCGAGCAAAGGTACAACAGGCACCCCTTGCGGATCTTGCCAGGGAAGGATCCCCAGTAGGGATCATGAGAACCTTCCTCAGCACTTCAGGCGTCAGGTCCTCCTCCTGGAGCCTCATGCGCTCTTCATGCCCCCGAAGGCCCACATCCGGCAGGAATGGCGCAGGAGAGGGGCAATGTGGCATAAGAGGAACTCCTTCACCACCTTGGGCGCCGTCACGCCGAGCGCCCTCAAGTACGCGAAGCGATGCCAGACGAAGACGAGCCGTGGGCTCGTGAGCGTCTCATGCCCCAGCCGAATTGGGGATAGCGGGTAATGTTTGCTCCGAAAGCAGGGGGCTGGGCACCCCGACATCCACATACAGCCACCGCTCGCGGAACCCAGGCGCGGGTGGAGGAAGGCTGAAATCAATTCCTGAAGCCGCTGTTTCTGGTGCGGCAATGAAGCTCACGCACCCCGAGCATTGGGCGGGGTCGCTGAGGCACAAAGAGAAGAAGTGGCGCAGCAAGGCAACTCAAGGAGGAATGCCCATCATCGCCTCGCAGATAAAAGCGAAAACGGCAAGAAGAGTAATGGATTCGGGACCCAAATGCATCATGTGGATCTGGTAATGGGAAAGCATAGCGTTGAAGAAATTGGAAAAGGGGAACCGGTCCATACAGGCGTCGGCGAAATCTGGGACCTCGGTGACTATTACATCAATGGAGAAGTGAGGCAGGGCAGACCATCGTCCTCCCTTTTCGTTGAAGATGGTGGCGATGGCAGAACTGACCTTGTCCAAGCCTTCTCGGTTGAGTATGATCGACCGATCGACAGTAGGAGCCGTCGGCGACGGCGAGCGGGGCGAAGGCACAGGCTTTTTCCCTTTCCCCTTCTTCGTCAGAGCCATGACGACAGGAATGGGGAGGATTCGAGATTGGATTGGAAGCGGAGACTGGAGCTTGAGAGGAGGAAGAGCAGGGGACGCTCGAGCAGCGAGAAGAGGGATGACTGTGTGCAACCACGGGTCCGCCTTGCTGGGCGCAAAATAAGGAGGCGTGGGGGAACAGGGACGCACACGTCCAATCAACCGCCACACGGCGCCCAAGGCCGCAGACTGTTAGGGCCCGCGGTGCTTCGCACTTGCCCCTTCGCTTGTCTGCTAAGCCAAGTCCAGGCGCGCCTTGGGCCCGGGGGCAACTGTCGGCGTTCTGGGAACGGGGTTACCCAGACTTGCTGCACTGCGGCTCGGGCGTGGCTCAAGGGGTGGCCCAAGACGGCCCATCTTCATCAAGACTAGCTCAAGACCCTCGCGAGGGGCCAAGCCTCGTGGGGCGGACGACATGAAGCTTCCTCAGGCACGGCCTCGTCAGGCTGGCTCGCGAGGAGGCGGAGAGATCAAGGCGGGGTACCTCACGAGGTGCCCATGACGCAAGCCATGACGACCAAGGGCGCCAGGCGGGCGCCAGCCCGCACAGTGTCCTCATTTCCTCTTTGGTGCAAAGGAGGCAAGCGTAGGAGAGAGCATCAAGCAAAGGCAGCCATTTCGGTGCAACAGGACCAAGACCAACACAACGGCTGGAAGGAGGTCACCGTGGAGCCCAAGCCGGCGTCATCGTCTGAGCGTTTGGCAGGCGAGGACCAACTTTAGTCAGGATAAGTGTACTAGATGTTCCCCTTCAAAATGGCCAATTGTTGGCGCCCTTCCCGCTCAATATTTGGGAAGAGGGCCAGGGCCTCTGCCTATAAATAGGACTAGCCACCCACAGGGCAGGAGAGATCGATTGAGCTAGAGATCAATCTTGGAGAGAGAGAGAGAAGCGACTGAACTCCCCCTAGAAGTTTGTCGCACCGGCCAAGAACAGACCCTCGCAAGGCTGTTCTTCCTTGTACTGTTCATCATCAGCCCCTGAGGCAATCCACCACACCACACACTGGAGTAGGGTATTACACCACAATGGTGGCCCGAACCAGTATAAACCTTGTGTCCCTTGTGTTGCTCTTCGTGTAGTTTAGATCCTTGCGAGGCGACAAGGTGTAGGTAGGTTGGAGGCGAGATCTCCGCGTGCACCCCAGAGTTCGAACCTAGAGGGTCTGCCGGAACCCGAAATCCGACAGTCTCTAGGTCTAATAGGGAAATTAAGGGAACACGATACAAACTCAATATTAAATCGATCTATTGGTTGAAAAAGGAAAGAAAGTGGGGACTGGGGGACAAGTCAACAGAGTAAGTCCAGCACTAGATTTGCTAGCCTCACACAGTATAAGGTGGCTATATACCGAACAAAAATGGGACCAACCCAGATATCCTCTTCTGATGTTTGTTGCCCCGAGCCGCTCTTATGTAATGCCACTGGTAAAATGTAGCAGTCGCACTGTTAAAAGTAAGGACACGTTAAACCAATATTGTTTTCAATGTAATGCCTCTAGTAATATGAATCAATGGCAATTTTTTTCATGTCCTGCTAAATTTCCCATTAAGATAAGTTGCTTCTTTTTGTTAGAGATGCAACTGTCCTGGTCCGCCTACTCTCCAGGAGCTTCACGACCAACCTTGATGTTGCTCAATTTTATTGCAACTAATGAAGAAGCTCTGTTGGTTTTGTTTTCTGATGGAAATGGAACCGGGGCTCGAGCCCTTTCCTTAAAAAAGAAGAAGAAGCTGCTAGCTCATGGGACATTGCTTCATTTTAGGTGAACTGCACCAAAAGGTCCCATGAATTGAATCATCCATGTTGGTGACTGGTGTCATCCCTTCTACGATGGCGTTTTCTACAGATGTGGTTCCCATCACGAGGTATGTTCCTTTTTGGTCTGACCGTTTGCCAAAGATCCTGCATGTTGATCATGCTCTTGTGCTACTGTTTTGGCACTGCCATGATAAAGCAGTTCTAGCGACCCGACCTCGGACGGTCAAGTCTCTGTGCTTAAGTGTCATCCCTGGATCGGTATGCTGACACACACAGTACTCGAGGATTTATAACAGAGGTAAATCACATGTATAAATAACGTAAATACTATTACCTCAATCCAAATAGCGGAAGTAACAACAAGGTTGTGGATTCCCATCAACACCAACGACAAAGTTGAGTGTAGAAATCGTAACCCTAATGTATCACTTACTCGTCGTAAGATTCCTGCAACATGAGACGTTGCAGCCACAAAGGGTCAGTACATTGAATGTACTGGCAAATTCACACCATAGGATAATGATGAATAATAACTATCACTACATGCATATATGGCTGGTGGAAAAGCTCTATGGTTATAATGTTTTTGCAAAAAGTCAATTTTTCCCTACTGCAAAGGAATACATTTTATTTAACTACAAAGTTTGTTGAAAACATTGAGAATGGTAAACCCCATCTCAATCCCAATTAAAAAGTAATTAACAACCCAACAAAATTAATTTAGAGTGATGAGATCAACATGATAATTCAAGAACTAGATACTCAAGATGTCCATAACCGGGGACACGGCTAATCATGACTAGTTTGTACACTCTGCAGAGGTTTGTGCACTTTTCCCCACAAGACTCGATCTCCTCCGTTGGATTTCTCGCACTACATAATGTTTGAGAAACGAATGACCGAGACACAGTCTTTCCGAAGAGGTCCCCTTAACCGATAGATAGGCCTGTACACCTACAATCCCCTACATCTGCTAGCCCATCATGGAAAGGTTTCCCACAACTTACTCAACTATGTCAGAGCCCATAATGGCATGTGGCTGTCACATCCCAGTTAGACCATGCATTAGTGTGTGCATCATGTTTAAATTTCATTTGAATTTGAAATGGGGAAGACAGAAACCCCGTAACCCCCTTAATTCAACTAGGGTTTACTAAAAATTATTTCAAGGCAACTGAAATGCCCTTCAAAATGCTCATCATCTTTGCTATGGTTCAGAGCCTATGTCAAAAGTGGTGCATCATTTTCTAGGTCATCCAAAGGTCCTTGAATTAACTCATAAGTTTTTGAACTTGATCATTTCAAATTATATAAAATATTTCAAATGTCCAAAATTGCCAAACCAAAATGTTTCATGTTGGAAATATTTCAACAATGGACCAGGAACATTTTGGTGAATTTTAAAACTGTTTTGGTATTTTAGAAAAACTCCACAAAGTTGCAGAAAAATAGAAAAGATAAAAACCAGGAAAGGACTTACTGGCGCCACCTACCGGCCCACTGCCCGGCCCAGCCAAGCAGCGCCATGGTAGCTGCTTGGCTCAACGCCAGTGCAGTGCTTTCGACGGCGGGCACCGCATGGGTGCCACGCACCTGGTCGCCGCCTCGCCGCTCCTCTCGCCAGCTGCCGATGAGGATCGCCGTCTTCCTCTCCCCCGAACCCTCTGGACACTTCCTCTCCTCCCCGGTTCATCTCTCTCGCTCTCCCCCGCCTTGGCCGACGCCGCCGTCGCCGCACCATCGCCGTAACCACGCTCCCCGCCGTCCGTGCTCCTCCTCACCTTGTCTAGGAGCTCCGCCGCTCTAGACTACCCCAAACTAGCCAAGCCCCGCCTGCTCTAGTGCCCCGAATCCACCACACCGCCCTCGGCCGAGTCCACCGTCATGGAGATCCCCTTCAACGCCGTCGTCGCTCGGTCCGTCCCGACCTCGACGAGAGCTTCTACGGCGTCGCCCGTGAGCCCATCTACCTCCCCTTCCCTCTCTCTCTCGCTCTCGAGCAGCGTAGCAACCGAACCAAGCTCACCCGCACCCCGCCGTGGAGTTAAATGCCGACGTGCTCGGTCACTCTCCGCCACCTCGTGGTGTCCATCACACTCACCGCACCCCATGGGGTCTAACCATACACTCCTCGCACCTCATGACCCCTCTAGCCCAAGTTCGACTTGGCCGAACCCGGTGGCCGCCTAGCTCGTCACCGGGCGCCGACTCCGCCACCCGGCCAGTGACTCCACCAATAGCTGCGGCTTGTCCCCGACTACCCATAGCCACCCTCCATGGCTCGTTTGGTCGCCGGAATCGTAAACGCACTTCCTCCGCGCGTCGGGCTCGCCCGTGACTAGTCGCCGGTGCAGCCGACGTGGACTTTGACTTCAGGTGGGCCTGGTTGACTCCGATGAGTCATCGGCAGATGGGGCCCAGCTCGCTAACTAAATAGGATTAGTTCAATTAATTTTAGTTAAACTAATTACCCCGACACCCCGGACCTTTGTCGGGTTTGATCTGGGCGTCTCCGATTGACCACGGCGTCATCTTTGACGCATGGTCGACGCATTAATCTAATTTCTGGATTTATTCTAATATAGTAATTCCAGAATATAATTCAAATTTCAAATGCTTATAACTTTTAATCTGTAACTCCAAATGCAAAGATTTATTATATGAAAAATGATCAGAAAAATCCATTCTATCCATTGGTACAGGTTTCATGCATGTCAAAACAAGTTAACCTCACTGAATAGGATGAATCATGATTAGGGTAATTTATGAAATAACATTTGGAGTTGGAATTGTTCTTGTTTGAATTCCACTTCAATTAACCTGGCTAGACATTGCATTAGGTGAATTCAGTACCTTAACATGACATGTCATTCATGTGAATGTGCATTGCATTGCATTGATTGTGTTCTCTCTTGTTTGCCGGTAATTGTCCCTCTCGATGAGACGCATCGACGATGAATTCGGTGACACCGATGAAGAACTATATTATCTTCAGAAGTGCCAGGCAAGCAAAACCCCCCTTGTTCATTCCGATATAATCCCACTCTCTCGCTCCTGCTCTATTTTACTGCATTAGGACAACAACGACTCATGTGTTACTTGCTGCGGTAGCTGAACCCCTTTATCCTTTGCATGACCTGTCATTCCACAGTAATTAGATGAAACCCTCTAGCATGAGTAGGAGTTGTTTGAGCCATGTTGTGCCTACTCATTCATGCTTGTTGTCATGCCTGCTCTCGCTTAGAGTTGAGTCAGGTCGATTCATCGGGAATGAATTGGAATGGTTGTGTGAACATGTCCATCTGCGTGTGTGAGCTAAGTGTGTGAACACGATTTGGTAAAGGTAGCGGTGAGAGGCCATGTAGGAGTAGATGGTGGGTTGTCTCATTGCGGCCGTCCTCGTGAACTGAGTTACGTGTTTGTGATCCATGAAACAGTTACTACCACGCATTGGGCCCGAAACCAATGGACCCTCTCGGCTTCTTAACCACCCTTGTCCTCGGTCAAGGGAGTTGCAAGTAGTTTACGGTGTTTGTAGTATCTTTGGGGGCCGCATAGCGCTGACCGTAGGGGTGGGTTGTGTTGCGGTAGGCACCGTGTTGATGTACCGATTCGCCCGTTTGGTGTCTCGGGAACCCTGCTCACATCGTTCGGGGCTGTATGGGAAACCTCGGCGGACTCCCTACGGATGGAACCGAATAGGCGATAAACGGACTAGGGACTTGAGTGTTTAGGTAGGTCGTGGCCAACACCCACGTTGGGCTTCCACTTGAAGGTTGCCGAGTACATGTCGTGTATGGCAGCGGTAAGTGGTGAGAGCGTGTGTGAAGAAGTACACCCTATGAGGGTTAATATGATCTATTCGAATAGCCGTGTCCACGGAGAAGGACTTACAGGTTGCCTATATCAGTTCATAGACAAGTGAAAGTGGATACTCTAAAATGCGCAAGATAAGCGTGAGTGCTATGGATGGCGTTCTCGTAGGGAGACGGGATCAGGTCCATAGTGGTGTATTGATATGGTGAATATGTGGACTCATGTGCGCCACCTCAAAAGAGTTACTTGCAGTCGTAGTTCAGGATAGCCACCGAGTCAAAGCTGGCTTGCTGCAGTCAAACTCCACCACCCCTTTTGATAATGATGCATATGTAGCTAGTTACGATGTAAGTCTTGCTAAATGCGTTTGTACTCACGTTTGCTTATTTTATGTTTTGCGAGAGAGACTTGGTCTCGCTAGTAGTTCCGCTTGGACTTGACGGTTAGCTTGTTACCTCGGCTACGATCTTGTGCCCTCGGCAGATCTGGTAGATAGTCGGGCTTCTCGGCCTTCTTCATTTATAGTTATGCGTACTCGGACATGTTTAGCTTCCGCTTGTGCTTTGACTTGTATGTTTCGAGTGTTGGGTCATGAGACCCATGTTTGTAATATCTCGCTCCTCGGAGCCTATTGAATAAATATTTGAGTCGTTGAGTTATGTTGTGATGCCATGTTGTATCTACACATATTGAGCATATTGTGTGTATGTTTGAAATGCTTGGTATGTGTGGGATCCGACAAACTAGTTGTTTATCCTTGGCAGCCTCTCATATGGGGAAATGTAGTCTCGTGCTTACGAGCGATAGTAGTCCGCTTCTGACCCGGTTCACCGAGTCCTGCTAGCCCAAAGACTACCGCTTGGACACTTGACTGGCGGCATGTGTTTCACTTCGTTCCTATGTCCGTCCTTCGGGAAATGTCACGCGGTGTTATTTGGAGTCACCTAGCTTTGCTACAGCCGGGATACCGAGTCCTGTTAGCCCAAAGGTTACTGACTGAATTTATCGTTGATGACCGACATGCTCGATGTGATTCATGTATGCCTGTCCCCATGGGTTAGCGCCGCTTTGGGTTCCACGACTAGCCATGTCGGCCGGGTTCTTTGTCATATGGATGCTAGCGACACTATCATATACGTGAGCCAAGAGGCGCAAACGGTCCCGGGCCATGGTAAGGCGACACCCGTGGGAATACCGTGCATGAGGCCGCAAAGTGATATGATGTGTTACATGCTAGATCGGTGTGACTTAGGATCGGGGTCCTGACAGTGGCTGCACACGGAAGTTTCTAGCATGAATAATCTTATGATCCCTTTGAGCCTGGGTGGTAGTCCGTAGGATGATCACACGGATACCCCGGGATCTCCTAGGACAACACTGGATACCCCAGGTGCCCAAACAAGCAATCCACCAAGATGTGTATTAAATTTGCCACCTTAAGTCGAACCATTAATTAATAATCTCACATCTGTCATGGATACACTCAAACCCAATCCACGTGTACGAGCATAGCATAGCAATATAAGCATAACGTAATAGTAACTCCCAAGGTTTGAATGCAGGGCAATAGGTTCCCACCTCATCAACTACTTACCAATACCCACATGTTATCAATTCCTAACCATGCAATGTTTGAGGGTGAAACTAATGCATAAAAACTGGGTATGAAAGGGATATGATCAAAGTGTGAACTTGCCTGTACTGTTGATGAAGATGATTCACACTCAAAACTCCTGATAGATCTACTTGTCACACTCCGGTCAATCTATCGTAAGCAAGCAATAGTAACCACACATAAGCAATCACTCAAAAGATCGGAAAGAACGAAGAAAACAATTCGGAAAACTTCAAAACCAAGCAAATAACTCTTGCAGCAGAAAACAATTTCTAACAGTACCAAAATTACATGTATTTGGCCTTATCAGAAAGTTTAGGTCAAGAGCTTCGATTTGCAAAAGGAAGCAACTCAAACGGAGTTACGAAACTCAAGTTACGATCAAACGAAGTTCAAATACAAATCTGTTTGAATTCAAAATTTAAAACTTTCAAAAATATATTTAAGTTGTTTTACTGGATAAAGCAGATCATAACAAAGAAGTTGGCGTTGGTTTCGTAGGATTTGGGTAAACGGGTAAAAAGTAGTGATCAATTGAAAATCAGGGACTAATCTGTAAATAAAATCATCACAAATAGGTCCCTGGCCGAAATTAAAAAGAAAAAGAAAAATCTACCGAGCAAACGCTCGCTAACAGAACCTAACGAACGAAAATCGTTCGCTACCGATCTAAACAAACGAACGTTCGTTAACTAACTAGACTTAAAAAGAAAACGGTGTTTTAAAGAAAAACCGAGAAAACCAAAATAATAACCGATCTAGGGTTCGGTTTTTATACCAGTCCACGGCGGTTCAGCGGTCTTGGCGATAAGCGTGGCGGCGGCAGGCGGCGTCCATGAGCTAAAGCAGCGGCGTTCGGCAATGGCCTTGGCTGGGCGGCCTTGAGCTAAGCGACAGTGGTGAGGTGGGAAAAGGCCTTGGCGGCGGTGTCTGGGCGGTGGCATGTGTGGAAGTCTGGCGATGCGGCGAGGCTGGCGGGTATTTAGAGGAGGCGAGGCGGCGTGCGGGAGGGCGGGAGTAGGCGGAGGCGGCATCGCGAGGTCGGCGGCGGACAAGTGGCTACAGAACTCGAGCGGAGTCCCTTCGACGGGGAAAGCGGCGGCGTGGGCTGGGCCACGGCCTGACCTGGGAGCTGTGTCGGCCCAGTCAGCGGGAGAAAAGAAATTTTTTTAAACAAACATTTTTTTCAGACAAAGAAAAAAAAGAATAACAAAATAAATAAGAATATTATATAGGCATATAATATATCAAAATTTTCAGAAAATTATTTTCTAGAATGTGAACATTTTTGTATAGTCAGATAAAATCAAGAAAAATTCAAATAATTCAAAGAGTGCTACTGCCCTACTAAAATCCAGTAAAAATCATATTAAAAATACCAAATTGATTTCAATTTTATTTATCTCCAATTTTCTGACGTAGGGAATCATGTTACCCTATTTTCCATATATTTTTATTTTGGAGAAAAATAATTTGAATAAAACCCAAATAACTCTAAATTGAAAATAATTTCAAAAGGACCTTGAATTTGATCCTTTTAAACTTCCAACTCATATTTCATATATTTTGAAGAAGTCATTTTATCTTCTCTCATGAAAATCATTGAGTTGCTTAAAGTTTCTGAATTTGAAATATTTTCAAATGAAATTCAAATATTTTCAACACCCCTTTTCATTTTAAATAAATGGAAGAAGTCATGTCATCTTCTCTTGAGGGTTTTGTGATGAAAAGAATTTGAATCCATGGAGATCATAAAAGCAAAGGTGAAAGTTTGGGAAAGTCCTTTTATTCCCTCTCATTTAACTTTCAGAAGTTTTGAATTTCACCTAACTTCACTCATCAATCGAACAATTAATCATAACTATCTATTTATTATAACATTCCAAAATTTAGAATTTTGGGATGTTACAGTAGTAATGTTATTATTTTGCACCTTAATCTAGTGGCACTATTAATTTGAGGCAATGTTTTGGCACCGCTAGTGCCACTGTTTTTTTTGTATATCGGAAGAGGGGGTTCCCTCTGATTTCATTAAAGAAACCCAACCATAGAGAACCATTATCCGAAAACATCTCAGTGTAAACGGGAAGTTATGCAACTACTACTAGAACGGACTGAGTACTAGGAGGAGATAAGTTCGCCACATAAGCTAGGCAGGTAGGGGGCCTTGATGCCAGCTCGACCAAGTTTGGACTACAACCCAAATGCTACCACAGAAACATCAGGGGAAAGATAGGGACTGAAAGAGCCAGCTTCAGCATCCCAGTCTAAGCACCCCCGGCCTTCATCCTTGCAACACACGGTACACCTTGTTTGCCACCTGCTCGACCCTAGTGTCACTGATAAAATGAAGTAATAATACAGTTAAAATAGAGCGAGTGTCCTCTCTATCATTTCATTTCCAATGTAGATAAAGAAAGTGCTTCTTTGTTAATGTATGTTTCATCAACTAGTCCCATTGTCAATGTTTAAGCATTTCTGCAAACTGGGGTGCTTAATTTTAGTTGATCTGCACAAAATAGAGATTTGAATGTCTCAAGGCCCCTCCTTGTACTAGCGTTGTAATCGATGTTCATCCTTTGGCGAGAAGGTGTATCGGGAGACTTGGGTCAATTTCGATATGATGTAATATTTTCTTCTGTTTATTAGTGTATGTTTCATCAACTAGTGCCACTATAATGTAATCACGCCTTTTCATTATCTGTGCAAACATGGTTATTCATCTGCATTTTGGTGGAACTGCACAAATGTACGGATGGAACCAGCATATATGCAGAGTGCTAGGTGCCAAGTAAAAATTACCGACACCAACCTTGCTCCATCTAAGCATTCGCATCCACCACCATCAGTGGGATGTGTGGCGCTCACTGTGGACGGATCTTTCTCGGCAGCAAATCCTCTAACCAAATACTAGTAGCTTAGACTTAAAAAAATACTAGTAGCTTATATTGGCAGTTTTCTAGGAGTGTACTCTTTTCTGAAAGAAGCACCAATCTATTTTTCTTTATTTGTACACAGTGTCACAAGTTTGACCCAAAGGTCCAGAGCTATTTTAGGGTGATTGGCGTAGTACTCGAAGACTAATTGTAAGCATGATTTTTATTAGTTGTCGCACTGATTGTAAGCATGAGCAGATGGAAGATTAGGTTAGTGCGAAGCTTACCTTAAACCCTACCGACGCCGTTGAAACGAGGTGAGCATCGAGGGAACCATGGAGAACGGTGGGGAAGCGACGTCGCGCCATCCGGCCTCCTCTTGCGGTGGGAGAACGAATACTCCTGTGGCTCCGGCTGGCTCTGCACCCTCACAAACGACACACCGTACTCGATCGATTCGTTATCCTCTGGGTGCTCGACCTTCGACCTGTACGCCCACCACCTCCGCCTGACTTTCGCCTCCAGTGAATCTGTCTGCTCCGTCAGCCCAGAGGAGATACTTGACGAACTCGAAGGACTGCAGCGTGACTGCCGCCGAGGAGTACATCGCCGCCCTCATCGCCGTCGTCTCACTCTTTTGCATACATTGCCACATGGCCCTCACCGTCCTCGAAATCTCCCACTCATTATCAAACCAAGTAAGGATCTCCTTCAACCTGGCTAACTTTGCCTGGTCGCCACCGGCGATCTGCCAGATTCGCTGCTTCATCCCCTCCATAGAATTCCTTCTAAGTGGTCCGGTGCTAGCTTTGGAAGATGGGAGGAGAGACGGTAGTCTTGCAATAGAGAAGAGGGAGAGGCAAGACGGTGGTTTTGGAATGGAGATGATGGAGAGGAGAGGTTCCCCTGCCTTTCGGTCGCTGACAGGTGGGCCCCACGCTTGGTGGGACCCATGTGTCAGTGTCTCAATGGCAGGATGGGCTACGTCAGGGGATCCTCGTCCGAGGAGAGAGGAGGTGGTTTTGCAATGGAGAAGAGGGAGAGGCGAGACGGTGGTTTTGGAATGAAGATGATGGAGAGGAGAGGAGGTGGTTTTGCAATGGATAAGAGGGAGAGGAGCGTGCGGCAGCGATTGAGGATTGGACGAGAGGGCGGTAGCTGGATTGGATCAAAATCAAAATCAGTTTACCCTTCAATTAAGAAAGCAACCCCACATTAACTAGTCTCCCTTTTATTCTGGGTCATAATTGACCATGATTTTCGAAAATTAAATATATGTTATACATTGCAAAAATAATATAATTCGAAAGTACATTCAGATACGAACCAAATGATACAATTTTTGGTGACATGCATTCACATTTTGCTTGTCAAATACAGTACGTGGTCAAACTTTGACCCAAAATATGCAAAACAGAAAAAATACTTCCTAGACCAGCGCCGCTCTTCCGCTCTTCTCCTCTTAAACCACCGCCGCTCCTCTCTTGTTCCAATCTAAATCCAGCGCCGCTCCTCTCCTCTTCCATTTCAAAACCACCGCCTCCTCTCCTGCTCCAATCCAAAACCAGCGTCGCTCCTCTCCCGTTCTAAACCAAAACCAGCGCTGCTCCTCTCCTCTTCCATTCAAAAACCACCGCCGGTGAGTGAAGGTGTTGTGGAGAAGTAGATCGATGGAGGAGTACAACCGATACGTGAGGATCATAGACGACGACCCTGTGAAGCTAGCTAGGATGTTGGAGATACAATCTTGGTTTGACAACAAGGACCAACTAGCGACGACGGCAACATCCATGGCCAAATATCTGCAACAGAGCAAAAAGGCGGCAATACTCCCAGAGGGAGTCGCGCGGGAGTACATAGAGCTGCTCCTCTGGGCCATGGAACAAACAGATTCACTGAATCCGATCGTGAGGGAACGGTGGTGGGAGTATCGATCCCAGATGGAGCATCCACCAGAGATTGAAGGATCAAGCATCTACAGGGTGCCGTTTGTGAGGGTGACGTGCCAGAGCGAGCCGGTGGAGTCTTCGTCGACCAAACCCAACCACAAGAGGAGAAAAACAGTTGGCCCGACGACGCTTCCCCGCCATCCTCTCCCTCGCCGTTCACATCGTCTCACGGGGCGGCTGCCTGCCGCCGAGGAATAGGAGTGATTTGCCCCCCCCCCCAGACCAATAGTCGGGCAGGTTGTGAATTGTCAGGAGGAGCTTAGGTTTGTTAGTATTTGCAGGTTGTGAATTGTGTTTTGTGTTGGGTATTTTGAGAGTACTTTCAGATATGAATGTCTTTTGAATTTCAGATTTGCAGTATTGAGCATATGAAGTATTTTATGAATTCTAGAGATCTATCTTTAGCACTTAAAAATGTAGTTTCATAGGAGTATAAAAGTGCAGACAATGTGATTCTCAGAGAAGAAACTGCAAGTTTCAGTTTCAGATAAGAAACTCCAAGTTCAATTTCAGATAAGAAACTGCAACTTTCGGAGACAGATCATTTATATTAACACAGCCTTTTCAAATAGTGTTAACATCATGCTGGAAGTTTTATTCATGTCGAAACTTGAACTACCAGCCAGTTAACATCATGCCGATCAACATTCATGCATAGCACATCTTCATATGATGCACAGTCAAAAAGATATGCTATTTTCAAATGCCCACACAATGTCGAGTGTGCGAAAGACAGAGAAAACGAGGGACGAAGTTTTGACAAGTGTAGGACGTGGTGTGCGTAGATGACAATTGGGACCCACATGTCAATAAAGCCAGAGGCAAAAATTTTGGAGATATTTTCTCTACACAGGTGGAATCGAACCCGGGCAGAACAACTGCCCCGTCTAAGCTTTCTTTTTTAACATGCGCAGCCCACGACCTCGGATGGGAGGTCCATAAGGCTGTTTGTATTTTCTTGAGGGCCATCATGTATCGACCGGCCTATGGACCTCCCATCCGAGGTTTTATTTTTCCTGAAACATCGGCAACCCAATTTATGTATTTTTTTTGAAGAAAACGCAGAGGTCTGTTCTATTTTTCTATATAAGAATAGGAACGCCTGGTCCAACTTATGTTTCCCTTCTAACTAAATTATATATATTTAAATTATTTTATATGTTATTATATATTATTGTTATTGTCATCATATATTTAACAAATACTTACATATGTAAGAAAACAATATCCCACATCTTGTTAACTTATAAAAACTAGTATGTATACACGTGCAAGGCACGTCTTAGTTGAAGAGAGTGGTTTTGGTAAAAGATAATAAGCCATAGATTTGTTGATAGATAAAAGGCAAAAATAAAATATAGAAATGTGCGAATGTAGATATTAATTAATTATGATTGATAAGTATTATAAAGGTAGGGATTATTATTCATACAAGAAACTATATGTGCACATCTAAAAAGACTGCACCTTACTTTTTGCTCCTTGTTTTACTCCGAAACAATCTCGTTTGGGCTCAAACTGCCATGTACTCAAGCGGCAATACGGCCCATGAGGCAGGGAACATGGGCTTCTTTTGTTCTTGAAAGGTCACGTGATTGTTCCAGAACACGATGAGGCGATGTCGATCTCTGCTCATGGCGAATCCTGATGATCTCATCCATTGGATTTAGGTGACCAACGGCTATAATTGATGCTCTAGGTCTAGTTCGAAACTGATACACTATATAGTAGTATAGATAGTTTCTTAACAATAAAATCCTAGAATATTTTTGGCAACGAAAATCCTGGTGATTGTGTACAAAAGCTTGGTAAGATTTAATGACCAATGTAATAATAAATCACTTATTATTTATATATATATATATATAACAAAATGCTCAGCCCCTCTTTATTTTTTGATAACATTGCTGCGCCCACCCCAACATTATAATTAGAATCAGCCCAGCAAAGTCGTGTATTTCGATAAAGTGCAAATGGCCTGTAATTTTTTAGGAAAAACATAAATGGACCGCATGGACGCTACATTATTTGTTCACTCAGCCCAGCTAATGGACTGTAATTCAAAAAAAAGAGATCAAATGGACTGTAAATTCTACCCCACAAAAAAAAGACTGTAAATTCTGAAAAAATGGGTTGAATACGTGCCACATTTTTGGAGGATGAAATGTGGGCCAATAGGCCGAAGCCAATGCAAGTCGTTGTCAACTTAGTCAACAAATGATTCTGACATCGTTAGCCATTGGATTTACATCCAACGACCGCATCCATCTTCAATCTCTCGTCTTCTTCCTCCAGCGCCGCCGGGACCACCTGCTCCCGCCTCCTGCTGCTAGCAGCTCTGCTTAGCACGCTTCACTGTGAAGCGCTACTCCACCGTTGGCCAGGCCATCCCTCCACCCGTCCACACCTCCTGTTCTTCTCCACCGACTTCCGAACCACACCGCACCAGAACCAGTTAACCCTCGTACACCTCTCCGTCTCCAACTCTACTCCCGCATCTTCCCATCTCCGGCTCATTGCTGTCCGGGGCCTCGCCGTCGTCCACCACCTTGGATGCGCTCGGCGCGGAGTGGTCAACATGGTCAACGAACGACACTATCGGAGGTAGACTGTGCGTGGAGAGGCTGACAGCTGGGTCCACGACCGCACGCAAGGAAATGCCTCCTTATTACGCGCAAAATAATGATTCCTCCACCTGACAGCTGGGACCTACCAGAAGGGCCTCTGTATTTTGCGAAAAAAACATTCCCACTGGCCGATGTGTCGGACCCACCAGCTATATCTTCGCACGCAAGGAAGTGCCTCCTTATTACGCACAAAAAATGAATACTCCCCGCTAGTTGGGACCCACCTTGGTGGGAGGCTGACTTAGGGCCTACTAAGTTGACGGGGATGCAGTGTTTTGTCAACTTAGTCAATATGAACGATTCTAGCTTCAAAGGATCAGACGATGTCCATCCAACGGCCGTAGTGCTTCTTCAACCTCTGGTCTTGTTGCTCCAGCCGCCCAAAGCAGCGCTGGTCATGCCGCATGCTCCTGCCTCCCATGGCCAGCTATGTTGTCGTGGAGGCCTCACCGCCCTACTATTCCCATCGCTGGCCAGGCCATGCGGCGACGGCAGCCTCACACCGCAGCCGAACCAGTGAACCCTCATACTCCTCTCTGCGCGGGCTTCCACTGTCGCGTCTTCCCCGGCTCCGCGTCGTCCCCTTCCTAGGCCTCGCCGTCGTCCACCGCCCTGGTGCTCTCGGCGTGGCGTGGTCAACGTGGTCAAGGAACGACTTCCATTGGACGTGCACTGTACGTGGAGAGGCTGACAGCTGAGTCCACGGCCGCAGCAAGGAAGTGCCTCCTTATTACGTGCAAAATAATTATTCCTCCACCAAGATAGCGCCTTTTGCTCTCAACTTTGACCGTGGGAAGAAGTTTCAAGTGGAGATGAGGACCAAGTTTGGTCACCCGGTGGTATTCTCTCTGGGATTTCATCAAAAGGAGTTCACCATGGTGGTTTCGTTTTGCCGTGCATCTTTCAAGCTTGATGTGCACACGGTTAGTGTTTCACTTCTTGCCATGTTTGGTGGCTATGCCCAAGGTTTTTGTGTTCGTTTCCTTTGAGATAGATGTTACAAGTTCTCAGTAGCCTCAAAGTACGTAGGTTTTGAGATTTATAATGCGGGTAGAATCATTGAAAAGGATTTTGAAATGGTTTTTAGTCTTTGGAACTTTGGTGGCCCAAACTGGCGCCGGGAGGAAGCTCTTTACTATGATGAGCTTGACAAAGAATGGACTATGGTGGGCAGGGCCGGCAAGGCTATTGTTCCTCACTCCGGTGATCGCCGGAGCTACTCCACGGTGGTCAGAGACAGTAGATCAGTTTTCGAGCGGTTATCGGGGCTCAATCATGAGGGCAATATTCAGGGCATTAACCACAATTCATCACAGCATAATTCTGCCCGGTCAGGCCTCAATTGGTGCACAATGAAGTGCAATATACCGTTACACGTAATCACGTGGTCTGTCATGCATGCGGGGCCAACGGCCACTTCGCTCGTTTTTGCACCGTTCCAAACTTGACTGGGCTTTGGCCTTATATTCCTTTTAGTACTTTCCCAAGCCCACCAGAGAATGCTTGGGCTGATGGATAGGTCGAGTCTTGGTTCCACTGTATTGGCCCGGCAGCACAGATTAGGCAGGTGACATCATTTAAGGAGCTGGTCAAGGATTTTTTCCCAAACTTCCAGCCGAGACCGTCGCCTGCCTCCTCGCATTCCACTTCACCTGCCTACTCTGTCTCCTCCACTGCTACTACCTCCACCCCTGATCATGCCTCGACAAGCTCGCCTTCGCTGCCATTGTCGTCGGAGAGGGCTCTGGTCGCCTCCCTGCCAGAACCGACTGAGATGGCCAATATCCCCATCGATCCTCTACCTTTTGTCCCGCATGGATTCCAGGTTCAGGCGATTGAGGGACGAACTAGGGTTTCTCGCGTAATAGTGCCTCATCGTCCCAGAAGGCACGAGGACTGGGCGATTGCCAATATTCATCCGCACCCAGACGAGGTATTTTTTTCCTAATGTTTGTGAAGTTCTGGAAGAGTTTCTTCAAGGAGATGCTCATGTTGGATTTAGGGAAATTCAGCCATGCCCGTTTGGAGAGGCATATGTGCAGTTCAGGCACGTGAGAGATGGGGATATGCTCATCCAGCAGGGTCCGCATGCTTTCGGAGATGTTTTCATCTCTTTTGCCAAACACAATGAGGGCAGAAATTGGCGCAGAGTTCATTTCAATAGGACCTGCTGGTTGCTCTTTGTGGGAGTTCCTTTTGATTTTTGTAACACTGAAGATATTGCATCTGCTATTTCCAAATGGGGAAAGATCATTAGTTGGGAGAAAGAGGATGCACTCAAAGGTAAAATCTTAGTAAAAGCCAGAGTGACAGAGCTTGATGAGATCCCTAAGAGCATTAGATGGTCTGAAGGAGAGCGGTTTGAAGAAGACTCCTGGACTTGCTCTGTTGAAGTGCTGCTGGAGGAAATGATGGGTGGTGGGCCTTCTGATGAAGACCCCATTCCACCTGATGGTGTGGACCCACACACCATTCCACAACATGCAAATGATTTCCCAGGTTTCCAACCTCTGCCCAACCGCAATATTCATGCCCAAAATGAGGACTGGGATGCTTGGGAGGAGCAAGCAGAGCAAGATCAGCACTGGGCTTTTCCTCAATCAGAGCCTATTCAGCCAGAACAGCAAAAAGTTGTAATTCCTGCATTGCCAGAAGAGGGGGCACCTAATAGTAGCATTACAAGAACTGTGTCACTATCTGATGGTTTACATTCCATTACTCACTCTGCTAGTGAAGAGGTCAATCAGGGAGTACAAGTTCCTCAATTTGTTCAAGGATTGTTAAACATTGCATTAGCCTATAATGCAATTGAAGAAGAGGAGGATCAAATGCCTCAGAACAATTTGGACAATGTTCAACAGCAGAATCCAGTCTTAGAGCCTGCTTTGGTACCTCAACTTGCTGATGCTGAGCCCCAGCTGGACTTACAGATGGGCCACATGACTGATGATCCCACTGATGGTAGAGAAAATGAAGTTAATGACAATTCTGTGCCTGAAATGAACACAATCACCGTAATGAGGCAAAGGAGCGATTTTCCCATCGCCGATGCTTTTGCTGCCGCCAAATTTCTTTGCTCGAGCAACGTCACCGTTTCTACACACTCTACTTGCTAATGAGAAGGGCAAGGAAGATGTCCCAATTCCACATGTTGGCACATCTTCAGATCCTAATAATAAAGGTAACTATGGATCTTTTTCATTGCCAATCTCTCCTTCTATGTTTGATTTACATGAACTGGCTCGAATCATGCTTTGCAAATTATTGATGGTTCACATTTAATGTCTGAAGAAGGACTTGACCTCTGGATTAAGCATTTTGCACCAGCAACCCAAGGAGCTGCAAACACTTCCAAAATTGAAATACCAGTAAGTTAGTTCAACTTCATAATACATTTGTTGTTGACTCCTGATAAGTTTGGTTGGACAATGCACTTGCTAAAGTCTGATGTGTGGAAAATGTTGACTGCCAATTGTAAACAATAGGAAACTATGCTCTTTCATATACCTGATGGATGTTCTACTTCCCAGGCACCAACTTGCAAGGATTTCTTTCTGGGGCAGGGTAAGGAAAATGAAGGTGTAAGTCCAGCAGCCCACTCCTCTAGTGGGGCAGGCAGTCCTCTACAACAAGTCTCCCCAAACAAATTTCTTCCACTGGGAGAGGCTATTTCAAGGAAGAGGAGGGAAAAGGAGCCTCTGGTAGAAACTGAGGTAAGAAGGAGTGACAGGATTAAGAAAGATAATATGGGCTATAGAAGAAAATCTTGTGATGCTAAATCTTGTTTACCATGTAATGCTATCCCACCAGTTATTCAAAATTCTGTGGTGAAAAACCTAACTAAGTCTTTCTGTAAGGTTGCTGAGGATGAACTTCAAGGAAGCTGTCCAAGAAGCCTAAAAAGAAGGGGCAGGAGGAGGTGGCCAAGGTGTCCAAGGTCACTGGACAGGACTGCAAAGATTGTGTGATGATGAGAAGACCATACCTGATGAGCTGGAATAGCAGAGTGTCCTGTTGTTCTCTTTTGGAATGTCCTTTCTATATGTTTGCAGTAAATCCTAATATCAGAACTTGTTCCATAGTGCATGATCATCCTGAAAGACATCTTTTGTTCCTGGACTGTAATGGATTGGTATGTAAACTATGGTACCCTTTTGTGGGAATGACCTATGATGTTCCTGTTGTCATGAATGTTCTGCTTATGCATTACTTGTTGCTTTGGCATGGGCTTCACTTTTCTCCTGTGCAATGCTTGTATGATGGGACTACTTGTATTAGAAATGCTTTATCTGTGATTCAAAGTAGAATCAATTATTGGGATAGTCACCAGAGGTTGGACCTGGGTGTACAAGGACACATACTTTTGGTTTTCAATGAATAACAACAGAACCTGGAATATACTGAACTGGAATGTGAGAGGCATTAATTCTTCAGATAAGTGGTTGGCTATAAGGCAAAAAGTGGAACAAAGTGCTGCTGGAATTGTGTGTTTGCAGGAAACAAAGAGAGAGTTCTTTGATTTAACATATATACATAAAGTTCGCCCACAGAGATTTAATAAATTTGAATACTTACCATCCATTTGGGCCACCTGGTGGCATCCTCACTGCTTGGAATGGAGCTTTATTCACTAGAGAGTTGATGTTCTAAAATAAGTTTTCTCTATCCATTCAGTTCACATGCAACACTTCCAACGTCTTGGATTCTAACAAACATCTATGGGCCTTGAAATCATGAAGATAAGATTGAGTTCATTGAATGTTTTGGTAATATTCAAATGCCTAGTGATGTGGACTGGATTATCATGGGTGATTTTAACTTCATTAGAAAACCTAAGGACAGAAATAAACCTGGGGGTGATGTTAATGAAATGCTCATGTTTAATGAAGCTATTAGTGAACTTGGTTTGATTGAACTACCCCTAAAAGGCAGACAATTTAGCTGGAGTAACATGCAGGACAGCCCCCTACTTGAGAAGTTGGACTGTTTTTTCACATCTGCTGCTTGGATGACCAGCTATCCAGATTCCATTGCTCTACCCATGGCTAAACCTATTTCTGACCACCTTCCTTGTATGATCAAAATTGGCACAAATATTCCAAAGTCAAAAGTCTTCAGGTTTGAAAATTATTGGCTTAACAACAACTCCTTCAAGCAAGTGGTTCAAGATGCTTGGAACATTCCAGTGGGCCACACTGACTGTGCAAAGAAGATTAATGCAAAGTTCAAGAATGTTAGAAGAGCACTCAAGCTATGGGCAAAATCCTTATCTTGTCACAAGAAGCAGATTGCAGAGCTGAATGATGTTATTTTCCTTTGGGACTTAATAGAGGATTACAGGGATTTGTCAGTGTTTGAAACAAATTGCAGAAGCATGCTAAAGGAATCCTTATTAACAGTGCTCAACAATCAGAAAATTTATTGGAAACAAAGAGGGAAAATTAAAGGGGTGAAGTTTGGAGATGAGAACACAAAATTCTTTCATAGAAAAGCCTATATTAACCACAGACACAATCAGGTTGCTATTCTGGTAAACAGGGACCAAGTGTGTCGTGGAATTGTCACGGCAGATGTCCTAGGGTGAGGACTTAGTCGTGAGGCCAACGCATCTATGTGGTAGCTTGAGAGGGGTTGAGCGGAATCGAGAGACGCAACACAAGACAGGGATTTAGACAGCTTCGGTCCCCGGGAAACATCATCGGTAACAACCCTACATGCTGTTTGAGGCTAGGTCTCATTATCATCACGAGGGAGTCGTCAGAACCGGCTCTCCTCTTTGTGTCTAGCCCTAAGATTGTTTCTTCTTGCTTGTAGCCTCTCCTCTTGGGGGAGCCCCGCCTCCTTATATACGTTGAAGGGGCGGGTTACATGTGGAGTCCTATTAGGATTAGGACTAGTCTATCTCTAATGCAAACCGAATACAAGTCCTGGTCTTAACTCCTTGTAAGGTAAATATTCCTCATGCCTTTCCTCTTAAACCGGCCCACCATAGTTGAACCGGCCTTCATGAACCGCCAGATGGGCCACCGGGTCTTGTCTCTCCTCTGACCCGTCCGCCGGGTCACCAGTGAGTTACAACGTCCTGGCGGGTTGCTGGTAAATTGCCAAGTCTGGGCGGGTCACCAGATGAATATCTCCAAGTGCCAGTGGGACCTCAAATAAACCGCCAAGTCCGGCCGGGTTAACTTCCGGCCGGTTTACACTGCGGGGTATATCCCCGGCATTAGCCCCCAAGTTTAACTTGGATTTATCCATGGTAAACTTATGCTGCTAAATAAACTCCATAACAACTTTTGCTGGTTGTGCTCCGGTTTAAGTATTCTTGTAGAACGGCACCTTATCATCCTTTAGTCCTTTGTCATTTCTTCCTTCTAGAAAATCCGGTCAATAACCAGCTTCATACTCAAATTGCCGATGTTGGCTTCTTATAGAAAAAATATTGTGAAGAATAATCCACTTGAGTCGGCTTCCAAAGCGCCGGTTTAAGAAATATTGGTCTTGAAATACTCATCTGATATTCAACCGGTTTGAAGATGCAGAACTTGCCGGTTTTATCATTGCCAAAGACTGTCGGGTTATAAAAACTTAATTTCGAGTCATGATTGTCGCAAACACCGGTTCATGATTGTTGCCAACGCCGGTTCATGATTATTAATGACGCCGGGTTGCAGCCATGTGGTCATAATGATTGGTGACGCCGGTCAACCTAGTTTGCTCAATCGAGTATTTGACAATATTTCTTCGATAATAATATAATACCTGTAGCCCCCAAGTCTTTGAGCAGAACAAAGTGGTGGCTTAAGACTTTGCTTCAATATAAATACTGCCACTTTCAAAGAAATCCATGTTGTTTCAAAGAAATCCATGTTGTTCATCCCAGTGACTAGTAAAAACTGAATACTCCATACTATGTAGCCCCCAAGTGCCGGGTTGTCATGCTTGCAGCAACCTGGGACTTGTAATTGTCTTATACTCATAAAAACTTCAACCAGTGTAGCCCCCAAGGGCCGGGTCATTATGCAATAATGAGCAGGGACTTTGTAGGTATAATCATGTAGATTTGAGCAATGATGTGTAGCCCCAAAGGGCCGGCTCAGTAAGATAATATTGAGCTGGGACTTAATATATACTTTAACGAAAATAACATCATATGATGTAACCCCCATCATGGGACTTGAATCCACGTCCACAAGGTTAAGAGCCTTGTGCTTTACCAACTGAGCAGTGGACCCTTCAATATAATGAATAAAAAGCTTTGTACCTTCAAGCTGTTGATGTGAGCAATTGGTAGCCCCAAGGGCCGACTCATTATAATGTGATGAGTCGGGTCTTCAATAATATGAGCAAAAAATTACTTTGCATTAGCCCCCAAGTGTCATGGTGCATGCTTGCAGCGACATGAGACTTGCATATTTGATATAATCTCAACTTAAATAATGTAGCCCCCAAGTGTCGGGTCATAAGCTCATAGCCGACTCGGCACTATTCCCTCCATTGTAGAATAAATCATACCCATTGATGAAATAATAGCCATTATACTTGAAGCGACTTTGAAAACCTCAATCATAATATTGGTTATTGATAACCATAATAAAAATCTAGCCATGTTGGCTTATTCAAGATAATATAATCTGGTATGAAAAACCTTATTCATTCAATATCATAATGAAAATTCAGCCAAGTTTGGCTATTTGAATAATATAACCCAATGATTTATAAGCGCATGATTCCAATGGCGCAATCCAAATATGTACTGGCGACTTATAGTCTAAAGCCAGGCCGGGTTAACAAACACCGGATAATTTCTCATCATATACTGGCGACTTATCGTCTTAAACACAGGCCGGTTTAATAAACACCGGATAATTTATCATCATGCTTTATTCAACCTGTCTCTGCATACAACAAGTTTAAAGTGTCCTGGCGGTTTACCGCCGGACGGGTCATAATGCCCAACATATAACCCAGGCTGCACTTAAGAATAATCAATGAAATATATCATACCTGTGACATTGAATCACATCATTTGTTTACCAACTTTTGTAGTAAGGGTGATAACCCCAATCTTGAGTAATGATAACTCCTTTCATACTGTGTCGGTTTATGATAAACCGTACCGGGTTGTGATAAACACCGGTTTAACCATATATAATACTGGCAACTCGTAGTCAAACCAGACCGGGCGGATAGTCTCCGGATTATGTGTCGGGGAAGGCTGATCGTACCCACGGACACCTATGGGGCCGGCAGACCAGGCCCCTTGTGGTTCGGAGGGGGGCGGAGATCGCACGAAGAGCGGATCGAGGCGATGCACACGAGCGGTTTACCCAGCTTCGGAGCTCTCCGGAGAGATAAAACTCCTCGCTGCTTGTTTGATCTATTGTGTTCTTACTAGGGAGCCATGCGAGCTACAAAACCTAAGCGTGAGTGTGTCTAGTCTACGGTCAGAATGAATCCAACCAGCCCAACCTGCGGAACTCATGAACCGAACCTCCTTCACGTTGCACTCGGGCCTCCTTTTATATGCTCAAGGGTCTCCGACAGGTGGCAACATAGGCGGGGTACAAATGTAAAACAGGAGTTGGTACACCTACTTGAACAAAGGTACAAAGGTGCAAAATACCTAACTCTGACGGCAAGGGACAAAAGCAATAAATGCCCGTCGTTGTCGCCCAAACAGTGTAACAGAGACCGTCAGGTGCGCCTCAGGTCGCCACGATGGCGAGCCTGTCAGCGCCGCTTATCGCTGCTCTCCGCTAGCTGCACAGCCGCTCGACACGCGCCCATGGAATGGTCCCATGGCGACACGTCGCTGGGTGAGCTGGAGCGGAGACGGAGAGAAGTTGCATGCCGCGGCAAGCGCCTTGCCGCGGCCGAATCCTTGTCGCGCCCGGAGACTTGTCGCGTCCCGAGCCTTCCCGGCAAGCTCCTCTTGCCGGGGCCTTGTCTTCTGCATGCCTGGAGCGGCTTTCCCGACAAGCTCTTCTTGTCGGGACCTTGTCTTCTCAATCTAATACTTTGTTCTTGAATGGCTCCAAGGGAGCCACGGAGGAGATTGGCGGTGACGAGGCAAACCTTGCCGCGGGGTGCTGAATCGTCCGTGCACGAGTACGGGATACTAGGGTACCCTACTCTAGTACACCGACAGAGCCCCGGCTCGGGCCATACACGGCGCCCGAAGCGCTTGTCGGGCCAGGCCCGTAATCGCAGATGGACACGCGTGGCCTCGACCACGCCGCCTTCGCCCCGGACCCACCACGATCTCCACTAACGGCACGCACCGGACGTGGCGTCGTGCGAGATCATGGGCGCGTCGTGGGGGGTTCTTTATTAATATAAGCGAACGTCCGCCTCCTCCCCTTATAAGCGGAGGAAACAGAGGCGGGCCGACCACCCCTGCCATTGCTGTCTTGTCAAGAAACCACCGCCTTTCCCTTCTTCTTCTCCGGTGCGAAGAGAGCAGCGCCCCGCCCCCCTTTCGTCGCAAGCACACTCACCGCCGGCGACCTCCTCCGCCCCCCTCGCCATGGCTTCGAAGGCCGATAAGGAGAAGGGCGTCAAGTCGGCCGAGGCGCAGCGGCTCGCGGCGCTGCGCAAGGAGCGGGCCGTCTTCCCCCCGCAGCTCGGCGCTGGAGCTGCGGACGTCTTCTACCTTTTCTCGGTCGACGGAGACTCGTGCGCATCCGCGCACGAGGGTGCTCCCGCCTCCGCCACCGATCCGCCCCAACAGAGTACCCTTTCTTCGCCTGTTCTTCTATTGCGGTCTTTACCCGCCGCTTTTCCGAAGTTCTTTATGCGACATAATGAACACCTTTGGTCTCCACCTCCTTGATTTCACCCCAGCGCCATCTTGACCATGGCCGTTTCGCACATTTGTGCGAAAACTTCGTCGGGTCCACCAACGTGGCACTCTTCCGCCATTTCTTTGTTCCCAGCGTCGAGAGAGGAGAGCCACTTGGGAGGAATAGCCCGGGTCTCTAGGATCGCCAAGAAGGAGGCCTACCTAGAGGGGAATTTCAGAACAAGTGGAGGAGTGGAGAGCCAACTGGTGTTGGGTCGTGGAGGAGAACCCACAGCCCTTCACCGCCGCGCCTAAACCCCAATTGCGCGCGGCAAGGATTGGAGTAACTTGGCGCGGAGGATGCGAAGTGAAGATAGTCAGACCAATTCTGCGCCTCGGGCTTGCCGGGTTGATAGTAGGAGCAGTTGGCGCAGACTTCATTCGCGCCAGACGCTTCCCTTGCAGGAAAGGAGGAGGCCTGCTTGGGAGTTCCAGAATGCGGCGGACATCATGAGGCTGCGCCTGGCCTGAATTGGAACTTCACCGTCATGGAGCTGGATTCGGTGCTGCTCGAGCTGTTCAAGAAACGACCCCAAACATCCCGAGTGGTTCAGGTTGCATGGGGTCGCCTGCTGAAACAACTCGGCGCCGACCGCATCCGCGCCATGATGCCACCGGCGACTCCCACGGATCGTCCCGACTGGCGAGAGCCCTCGACGAGGTCGTGCAACAATTCTTCGACGACTTGCAAGAGGTGCCGATCCGCTCCGACGAGCGTAAGAGGCTCACCCGAGACACCACCGGCGTGAGATGGCGCGGATTGCCACCAGGGTGGAGGAGGCGGCAGCAGCCGCTGCCGCTGGAGCCTTCGGGTTCACCATGGAGGAGGCGGAGGCAGCGAAGGCGGCAAGCCTTGCCGAGCAAGGGGAGGTCGCCGGTGAGGACGAGCTTGTCGGGACCGAGGCTGGGTCGAGTGGACCCGCCGAGGGCGCTTCTTCTCCTCTGCCAAGCGACTTGCCGCTAGCGGAGCCCCCGGCTCCGCCGAGGAGGCGTCTCCGCAGGGTTGGAGACGAGTCGGGGCGGCAGCATCAAGACAGCAGAAGAGCGCCGCTCGACGCTTCCACCGCTGCAAGAGAGGTTGCAGCGAGCGCTTCTAAACTGCAGCGACAACCGGGCGGAATCTTCTCAGCCGCCGACGCCCGCTTAAGCGGCTAAGAGAGCCTACTTCGCCTTATCGCACCGGAGGCGGGCGGAGTTTGATTTCTCCGCGCCAGCTCCGAGGAGGAAGGCGAAGAGTAAGCTTCTCGCGATTGTGCTTGTATTTCTTCAATTTTTATTGCTTCATCTTGAATCTGATTTGCTTTGTTACGGACTCTTTCCTTTTCGTGACGCCGCCCGTAGAGCGCGAAGAGGGCCAAGATCCCGACGGTCGTCGCCGAGGACGATTCTCCCGTGTGGCGACGGGGGACGCGTCCGAGACTGCCTTGCCGGACCCGGCAACCCTTCCTCTGGGCGGCCCCCAGCACAGCCCCCAGAGTAAGTGTGCAGTTTTCTTCTTACTATTAGGTGTGCAGGGGTGCTCTTTCTCTGTTGATATCTGACTGTGTGCTTGTGTAAGAGCGGAGCAGCATCATCAGGAGGGCTCGGAAGCCGCCCCCGAGATCCTGCCCGCTGCCACTACGCCGCCAAGGGAGAACTCCCCGGCAAGGGAGCTCCCTCCGACAAGGGAGGCCACTCCGGCAAGGGAGGCCACCCCGGCAAGGGACGGTGCCAGTGACCCTCCAGCGGTCGAGGTCATAGCTGCGGATCCTGCAGGTGTAACTCCTTACACGAAATTTTCCCTTGGGCTTGCTTTCTTTTGTTTCTCTTTTGAACATCTCGCTTGACTGCCCTTCTTCGTCGACGCAGACCCGATGGAGGTCGAGGCCGCCGGCGAGGAGGAAACGCACGGCAACACCGACGAGGCCGCCGCCGAGGAAGAAGAGGTCATCGTCGTGGAAGAAGAGGCCGTCGCCGACGGGCCTGTTGGCGAGGAGGCCACCGAGGCTACCGACGCAGAGGCCGGCGAGGGGTCGGGCGGTCGTACTGACGGCCCTGAGGCCGCAGGAGCGGCAAGCGCTACACCAACAGCCAATTCCCCCGCCGTTGCCACGGCGTCAGGCTCCGAGGAGCCCCAGCCCGGCGCCTACCTGAAGGCCGGCGAAGGCGTCTTCATCAAGCTCCCCTGGGAACCGAGTTCCAGGGTGCCGGTCGAGGGCGAGACCTTCGACGGCGAGCTACTCGCGTCCGCTGGGCTGACGCTGGTGGATGCGCCAAGCAGCAGCAGCGGCGAGTCCGAGGAGGAGCAGCTGCTGAAGAAGCTGCTGTCTCTCTACCGCACCCGCCAGGCCAAGTTAGAGACCCGGGAAGCCCTTGTCGCGAGGGCGGGAGCGGACATGGAGAAGCGCGCCGAGGAGCTCTGGAGCGCCAACAAAGAAGCGCTCCGCGACGACGGGCGGACGCGCTGGGCGCAGCTTCAGAAGAGCGCACGACCTTCATCCTTGAGAAGGCCGCGGTGATGAGGAGCAAAGCTGGCTGCCGAGAAGCTCGCCCAGGCAGAAAGCGAGTTGGCGCAGCGGAAGGTCAACCTGGACAGCCACGAGGAGGACCTTGCCGCGTGAGGAGTCGCTAAGCGGGCGCTCAGAAGCGGCGACGCCGCCGCAGCCGCCGAGGCCGCCAAGGAAGAGCTGAAGGCGAAGGTGGCACAGCTGGAGGCCACCCTCAAGAAGAGCGGCGAAGAGCTTGCCGTGCTCAAGCGTGAGCGCGAGAAGGACGCCCACACGCCGGGCGAGCTGCAGGTCCGTCTCGCTGACAGGGCCAAGGAGCTCGACGCCGCCAAGGACTCCAAGGTGGATCTCGAGCTGAAATCACCACTGAGGCAGACGTTGGATGGCGCCAGAGAGCGGGAGGGGGTCTTGTAGGAGGCGATCAAGGCCTAGGAGGAGCTGCTGGCGAATGCTGCCTCCGTCCAGAACACCTTGAGGGAGAGCGTGGAGCACTGGACCGAAGGTCTTGTGGACACCGCTGCCGATATCCGCAACGAGCTGATGGAGCTGGGGATGGCGGACCTTGCGTACTCCTCCGACGAGCATCTCCAACCCAGCGTCAAGCTTAGCCTATTCTTCAAAGGCGTGGTGACGGGCCTCCGGCGACTCCGGGAGGAGGTCCCGGCAGCTTGCCGAGGAATCTCGCCAGTTTGTGCAGGGGCCCTCGAGAAGGTGTTGATGAAGGTGGCCTTCCGCAACCCGGCCTCAACCTTAACGGTGTCCTCAGATCCTTGCCGCCGACGCCAAGCGTGGAGGAGTTTCAAAGCCCTTGTCGCACCCATTGTGGACAAGGTGAACAAGATCAAGCGGATCGAAGGTGACCGCGTAGACTAGGCCGCCAACCTTATCTTTCCCTTGTCGGCATTCAGGGGACTTGTCGGTGCGGGCACTTTTGCCGCGAGCGCCGAGTGCGGAACGTCAGCAGCCTGCTGGCAGTGCCGCCTTCGACAAGCAACCTTGTCGCGACCAGCCGCAGCTCACTTAAGTTGTTGAGCGGACTCGAAACAAAGTAAGGGCGCGACTAGCCATGAAGTTGGTTCCTTCCGCGCATGTGTTTTCCATACAAAGTACTATCGCTCGAGGAAGATAACGAAAATTTAAAAATTGATTGCTCAAACTTTGGCAACTTAGCTTTTCTGTCTCTTGCTTCCCGATGAGGTGAAACTTCCACGAGCAGCCTCGGTCCATAGTATTATCTCCTCCTCCCCTGGTTAACTTGTAGGCGAGGGAGCCTTCTTTCCTTTGAGAAAAGAAAAGAAGAGGGAATAACATTATGGAGCCTAGCGGCTCGATTCTGCTTACGGGTATGGTTGCTGCACAAAGTGTTAGCCAAAACATGCAATAAAATGATGAAAGCATGAACTTGACAAGCATGCGCAACACATGAGCTTTTATCGATGCACGGGTCTACGCCCGGCTTTGTACGAAGGATTACATGCAACAACGGCAAGACTTGTACAAAAAGGTGGTTGCCGGAACGGATTCCGACAACCGCGCCCTATGGGTAAAACTTACGAAGATGCTCAATGTTCCAGGAGTTGCTCACCGGAATGCCATCTTCGGTCTCAAAGCATGACAGCGCCAGCCTAGTGACTCGTTTCACCCGATAAGGGCCTTCCCACTTCGCATCAACTTGTTTGAATTCTTTGCAGATCGAACACGCCAAGAACAAGGTCGCCTTCCTCGAGACTTACGGCACTAACCCTGCGGCTATGGTAGCGACGCAGGGCTTGTCGGTAGCGAGCGGCTCAAGACAATGGCTCGAAGACGATCCTCCTCGAGGAGCAGCGTCATCTTGTCGCAGCTGCTCTTGCTCAAGCTCATCATAAGCGAGTACTCGAGGCGATCCGTGATACGAAGTTCCGTGGGGAGAACTGCCTCTGCTCCATAGACTAGAGCAAAGGGTGCCCGCCGGTGGCTCGATTTGGCGTCGTCCGATCGACCAAAGAACCACCGGCAGCTCCTCGATCCAGCTTTCTTCCGCACTTGTGCAGCCTGTCGAAAGTTCTGGTCTTGAGCCCGCGCATCACTTCAGCATTTGCCCTCTCTGCTTGACCGTTGCTTCTCGGGTGAGCAACGGAAGCAAAGCAGACCTTGGCGCCAAGGTCTTGGACGTATTGCATGAAGGTGCGACCAGAAATTGTGTGCCGTTGTCGGTGATGATCCCGTTAGGGATTCAAACGGCAAACAATCGACCAAGAACTTGACCGCTGGTTGTGCTTGTCACCTTCCTCATCGCTTCCACTTCCGCCACTTTGTGAACTTGTCGATGGCGACGTACAAGTACTCAAAGCCCCGACAGCTCGGGGAAGGGGCCGAGGATGTCGAGCCCCTGCAATCAAAAATGGCCAGGATAAAGGGATCGTTCGGAGAGCTTGAGCCGGCTGGTGTATCTGCTTGGAATGGAACTGCACGCTTCACACTTGGTTACTTGTGCGATTGCATCCGGAGGGCTGTCGGCGGAAGAAACCTTGCCGGAAAGCTTTTGGCAAGTGCTCTTGCGCCAATGTGGTGACCACATATGCCTCCATGTATCTCTCGCCAACAGCTTCGTCCATCTTCCCCGGGAATACACTTCAATTTCACACCGTTGAGTCTTCTTACATGCATTATCGTCGACAAACTGGTACATACTTGACCGCCGGGCTACTCTTTTCCGCTTTCTTCCCGCTCTTCGGGAAGTTCTCTGTCTGAAGGAAATGGACAATCTGCTGCGCCCATGTTGGAGCTATGCGGCTCGACAACAAGGACTAAAGGCACATCTGCTGCCGCGGAACATCAGCTTCTATGGCAAGAGCATGCGGCTCACGCTGAGTTAGATGCTCCCCGACAAGCTTGCCGGAGCAAGACTTGTCGGGAGCGTCTGCTTCAACGGAACAAACCCTGGGGTCTGTCGGAGCAGACTGCTCCTCAGCACTGTTGGTGTTGATCTTGGGACCTTTGCAACGACGGCTTCGGGAAGCTCTGTCGGAAAGTAGTCACCAGAGGCCAACTTCCTCTTCTTGCTCATCCGATTGACGGTGTTACGGTTATTGAGTCAGCTTGAGCACGAAAATCCCTGGTTCCACAGGTAACTTAAGCGCAGCGCACTTTGACAGGGCGTCAGCAATATCATTTTGAGCTCTTGGAACATGTTCCATTTGCAGGCCGTCAAAGTGCTCTTCTAGCTTCCTCACTTCATCAACGGACTCTGGTAATCTTTGTTGACTTGGCGGACGACGAGTTGCGAGACACCCCTGACAATAAGCTTCTTGATCCCAAGGTCCACTGCGATCCTGAGACCGGCAAGCAAACCTTCATACTCTGCAGTATTGTTTGTCGCTTGCTCCTTGGGAAAGTGCATCTAGACGACGTACTTGAGGTGCTCTTCGGTGGGTGCGATAAGCAAGACGCCGCACCGGCGCCTTGCTGTAGAAGGCACCATCAAAGTACATCACCCACTCTTTGCTTGCTTCTTTCACGGGAATGCTCGTCTCCTAATCTCTTCATCCGGCGTTGGCTTCCATTCTCGCTATGAATTCTGCCAAGGCTCGCTTTGGATAGTTGATGTGCTTTCAAACTTGAGACCAAAGCTTGACAGCTCCGGTGCCCACTCGACAATCCCGCCTCGCCGCTTCGGATTCTGCAGTATCCTCTTCAGGGAAAGCGAGTGACAACTGTGATCTCATGTGCTTGGAAGTAATGGCGCAACTTTCTCGAGGCCATGAGGAGGCCGAAAAGCAATTTTTGCACACCAGAGTACCTTGACCTAGCCCCTTGCAGAAGGGAACTGACAAAGTAGACTGGGCGCTGCACCATCCTTTTCTGCATCTGTTCACGTGTCTGCGCGGACTCATCCTTGTCGGGACCAGAGCTTGTCGGCGAAGCCCCCTGCTTGTCGCTGGATGTGCTTGCCGCGGTTGCTGGCTCGTCATCCGCCTCCCTCTCCGCCACTAACGCAGCACTAACCACTTGATTGGTTGCGCCAGAGATGTACTCGGGCCTCCTTTTATATGCTCAAGGGGTCTCCGACAGGTGGCAACATAGGCGGGGGTACAAATGTAAAAACAGGAGTTGGTACACCTACTTGAACAGTGTACAGTGCAAAATACCTAACTCGACGGCAAGGGACAAAAGCAATAAATGCCCGTCGTTGTCGCCCAAACAAAGGTAACAGAGACCGTCAGTGCGCCGCCGCCACGATGGCGAGCCTGTCAGCCGCTTATCGCTGCTCTCCGCTGGCTGCATACCGCCGACACGCGCGCATGGAACGGTCCCATGGCGACACGTCGCTGGGTGAGCTGGAGCGGAGACGGAGAGAAGTTGCATGCCGCGGCAAGCGCTTTGCCGCGGCCGAATCCTTGTCGCGCCCGGAGACTTGTCGCGCTCCGAGCCTTCCCGGCAAGCTCCTCTTGCCGGGGCCTTGTCTTCTGCGTGCCTGGAGCGGCTTTCCCGACAAGCTCCTCTTGTCGGGACCTTGTCTGCCTAGAGAGGCCTTCCCGACAAGCTCCTCTCGCCGGGATCTTGTCTTGAATGGCTGCGGAGGGTCTTGGCGGACGCCCGGTGAGGCTTGCCACGGGACGCTGCGATCGCCCGTGCACAAGTTCGGGGTACTAAGGTACCCCTATTTTAGTACACCGACAGGAGCCCCTGGGTCTGGGCCATACACGGTGCCGAGCGCTGTTGGGCCAGGCCCAAAACAGGACACGGGCACGCGCGACCTGGGTCCAAACCAAACCCATCCCGTATCCGCCGCGTTCCCCCGTAACGGCATGCGTCAATTGCGATGTCGTGGGGGAAGTGGGCAGCGTGCGGGGTCGCTTCACCCGTCGCCTCAGTTCTGCATCCCCGCCACGTGGTTCCCATGCTCTTGGGGTCGCGGGCGGTGGAAGTGGAAAAGCTGGCCGTCACATGCAGAGGCAGCAGGTTGGCCCCGATTCTCCGCTTCTTCCTATGCCCTGATTTGTCGAGCGAGGCGGTCGAGCCCCACCTTGCTTCCTTAAAAGAGCGGAAGGGAGCGCAGAAGCCCGCACTCTCCCATCTCCTTCTTTCCTCGGTTTACGCTCCCCTTTCTCTCATTCGCCATGGAGAAAAGGAACCTTGGTTCTTCATCGGTGGCGGCGAGGGTCGCCGCTAGACAGCGCTCCTCCCAACCCCACGCCCGGGGCGGTAGAGCGAGCCCCACGAGGAAGAGGGAGGGGGCGAGGTCGTGGACGAGGTCGAGGCGCTCGGGAAGAGGCGGACGGGGCGGCGCGCCGTCTCCGCTTCCGCCGGCGGTTCCCCTACCTGGCGCGCCAGAGATGTCGGGGAGGCTGATCGTACCCACGGACACCTATGGGGCCGGCGGACCAGGCCCCTTGTGGTTCGGAGGGGGGCGGAGATCGCACGAAGAGCGGATCGAGGCGATGCACACGAGCGGTTTACCCAGCTTCGGAGCTCTCCGGAGAGATAAAACTCCTACTGCTGCTTGTTTGATCTATTGTGTTCTTACTAGGGAGCAATGCGAGCTACAAAACCTAGCGTGAGTGTGTCTAGTCTACGGCCAGTCGAATGAATCCAACCAGCCCAACTCAAGGAACTCCGCGGAACCGAACCCCCACGTTGCACTCGGTCCTCCTTTTATATGCTCAAGGGGTCTCCGACAGGTGGCAACATAGGCGGGGTACAAACGTAAAAACAGGAGTCGGTACACCTACTTGAACGATTGTACGAGTGCAAAATACCTAACTCGACGGCAAGGGACAAAAGCAATAAATGCCCGTCGTTGTCGCCCAAACAGTGTAACAGAGACCGTCAGGTGCGCCTCCGCTCGCCACGATGGCGAGCCTGTCAGCGCCGCTTATCGCTGCTCTCCGTTAGCTGCACAGCCGCGCCAGAGATGTCGGGGAGGCTGATCGTACCCACGGACACCTATGGGGCCGGCGGACCAGGCCCCTTGTGGTTCGGAGGGGGGCGGAGATCGCACGAAGAGCGGATCGAGGCGATGCACACGAGCGGTTTACCCAGCTTCGGAGCTCTCCGGAGAGATAAAACTCCTACTGCTGCTTGTTTGATCTATTGTGTTCTTGCTAGGGAGCAATGCGAGCTACAAAACCTAGCGTGAGTGTGTCTAGTCTACGGCCAGTCGAATGAATCCAACCAGCCCAACCTGCGGAACCCGCGGAGCCGAACCTCCTCTACATTGCACTCGGGCCTCCTTTTATATGCTCAAGGGGTCTCCGACAGGTGGCAACATAGGCGGGGGTACAAATGTAAAAACAGGAGTTGGTACACCTACTTGAACAAAGGTACGGTGCAAAATACCTAACTCGACGGCAAGGGACAAAAGCAATAAATGCCCGTCGTTGTCGCCCAAACAAAGGTGTAACAGAGACCGTCAGTGCGCCTCGCCGCCACGATGGCGAGCCTGCTGCCAAGATCGCTTATCGTTGCTCTCCGCTGGCTGCACAGCCGCCGACACGCCGCCCATGGAACGGTCCCATGGCGACACGTCGCTGGGTGAGCTGGAGCGAGACGGAGAGAAGTTGCATGTCAGCAAGCGCCTTTGCCACGGCCGAATCCTTTGTCGCGCCGGAGACTTGTCGCGTCCGAGCCTTCCGGCAAGCTCCTCTTGCCGGGCCTTGTCTTCTGCGTTCGAGCGGCTTTCCGACAAGCTCTTCTTGTCGGGACCTTGTCTTCTCAATCTAATACTTTGTTCTTGAATGGCTCCAAGGGAGCCACGGGGAGATTGGCGGTGACGAGGCAAACCTTGCCGTGGGGTTGCAGAATCGTCGTCTGCAATGCACGGGATACTAGGGTACCCCTACTCTAGTACACCGACATTATGATTTGATCATGTACTGACAACTTGTAATTGAAAGTCAAGCCGGGTTAATGAACACCGGTTTACTCCATAATAAGATGGTAACGTAAAATCAAACCGGGCATATAGTCTCCGGATTAGGATTTAACCGTGTTCCGCCAATTTGTAATTGACAGTTTGAAATGGATTAACAATGTCGGTTTAAAAATGCAACAAAAATCAAATAACAGTTATGAAAAAATATGGAAGCAAAGGCAATGATAAGACCGTTTGCAAAAAGAGGCTTTACTGAGCCGATCAGATGGTGTTACCATGGTCGGACACGACCAAGCTCCCAATAAGGTGTAGCTATGGTTCAAGTCAGCGGGTCCCCAACTGAAACCGTGGCATTATGCCGATCAAGTGGCGTGGCAATGGTTCGGTTCACCAAGCCCCCAAGTGACTCTATGGCCTTAGGCCGATCAAGAGGCGTGGATCGGTTCGAGACTTGACCATGTCCCCAAGTGATCTGGTGGCTTTCGCCTATCAAAAGGCGTTACCTTTGGTTCGTATACCCACCAAGCCCCCAAGTGATGTTGTGGCACTAGGCCGATCAAGAGGCGTGGCTATGGTTCGGATACGACCAAGCCCCCAAGTGACCAATAATATGATAAGCCAATAAGGTATGATACCCATGTTTGGACCGCGCTTCATGGCAGCAGGTCCTCTTTGGCACCCTTTAACTTTTTGCAAGAGATAAATCCTTCTTGAACCGGGATTTTGAACGGGATATTGAGAGCTTCAAAGCTTTGTGGGAGACATCTTTCCCTTGAACCGGATTGTAAACCGGAATCTTCATTTTCAGCCGAAAATTTTCTGATGGCCTTTCAACTCGAACTTGCGAGAAGTTAATTCCTTTTTGAACCGGACATTTTTAAACCGGATTTGAGCGCTTGAGAGCTTTGTGGGAGAATATATTTCCCTTGAACCGGATTGTAAACCGGATACTTGAGAGCTTGGTGAGACCGACTTCCCTTGAGCCGGATTTTAAACCGAATCCTTTCTCGATGATCCGGAACTTCTTCATTGAGCCGGATTTTGTAACTGCCATATACTTACTAAGCCGGAAATTTTCCGACGGCCTTTCAAATAACAAGAGCCTCCGGGACCGGGTTATCTTTCCCTCCATCGTCCCGGGTTCTTAAATTTGCTGAAATCGCAAGATTTGCTTAGTCATGTCATCGTAGCCCCGAGTCTCAAGGTGACTCGAGGAGTTGGCTTGAAACTCTCCATATTTGATGATGATATAAACCGCATAACTTGTATATCATTGGTGTTGATAACACGATGTGAATCCACCGAAGGTTGTGATGACTACGGCGGGTTATAAATGATCCCGTATGAACTGTGGTCAAAGAATTCGGCCAATGGTTCCTTCCAATGGCGATTTGAAGTTAACCAAACTGTAGTGGCGGCGACTTGTGCGCCTGCCCATTGAGCCATCCAGTGTAGACGGCGGTTGATAGTATATGATAATTTGCCTCCATTTTGAAAGAAAACCGGGCTACCCAAGCTGATACTTGCTCAAGCAGATAGGTGCGGCCTGGTATGTTGATGTAGACCAGGCCGCAATAAATGGACGGTAGAAACGTCCATGATTAGAGGTGGCTTGCGGATGAACCGCCACGGTGTTGTAAACCGGTTCGGACGGGCGAGTCAAACGCAGCACGGTCCCGCAAGTCGACGTAAACCAGGCCGTAAGGGCGGCATCTTGCACGCGTCCATTCACCGTGTAATGTGGCACGGACGAACACCGGGCGGGGCGTTGCCGGTAGCGTGCCGTACTCCATGGTATAAACCACGTTTATAATGAATAATTGTCCTGCATACAATATTGCAGACCAAGGCAAAGATAAACTGCTCTTTGACAAAAATAATATGCACTAATAAAATATATTTTAGATGGATATCACCTGATGTGTTAGGCCAGAAATTATCCGCCATGGAGTTGATAATCACCACAGTGATGCTAAAATTAATCACGGCCGAGTCGGCCAGACGAAGCGCACGGATGGTCCGCCGTGGTGTTGTAAACCTGTCGGACGACGAGCAAGTTGTCCTCCGTGTTGTAAACCGGCGTGGTCGCGAGAGACGGCCACGGCGTTGTAAGCCGGGCTGTCGCGAGAGGCAGCCACGGCGTTGTAAGCCGGTGCGGGAGTCCGTTGAGTAACGGCGACCACCTGTGCCAAAAGATGTTGGCGTGCCTCCATCTCCGCGGTATAATATCACTTTTTGTCATAAATAATTGTCCTGATATATTTTTCGGAGGTAGTAAATGTTGACAGAGTGATGACCTTCACGTCCAATCAACTAACCACCTATCCATCGAATTTTGAGGTAGGTCGTTCCCATTAACCAGTAGCACACCTTTCTTGTGTGTGTTTTAACTTGGACCGTGAGTCTTTTAGCTTGTTTCTCTGTGTGAAAGCTTGCTCCCTTTTCCTTTTGGCATGATTTGCTTTTTATTTGCCACGCATGCACACATAGCTTGCTAGTGGCCTTCCAAGTTCCAGCCTTGGACTTGAATCACCCGGCCACGCCACTTGCACCGTTACTTCTACGGAATAGTATCACGGCTTAACACAGAGCGATGAAGCGGCGCTGCAGTGTCTTGCAAGGCGATGGCGGCTTAGAGCGAAGTTACACCACGATGGCGGTTTGAAGACCTAACGCGGCAGCTCGGGTGCAGCCATCGACCCGGCAGCGGAGGCGTGAAGCGCCGGGCGGTTTAGGAGCGCCGGCAGAGTTGAACCTGTAATGGAGGCTGCAGTCGCTCGAACAGAGGTAAGGCGACCAGCGCCTCAAGTCGGAGCTTAACTTCCGGAAACAGCCGGGCGGTCGAAGTCGGTTCAGATGGCATAGACCAGGTCAAAGCGGCGGTTTTCAGCGACGGCGACACGGTTGATGAAGCGCCGGCTCTTCCATCGCTGTCTTGGTGGCAACCAGTGACTCAAGCGAGGGTCGCGAATCTTCAAAGACAAATTTTGATCCCGTGGACTACTACTTGACGTAGTACTTTCCTTCCATCATTATATTAGGAAGTAACAACAAGTACATATACTTATATCTTGAGACTTGAAGCATGAGGCCAGCAAGAACGTGAGGCGGCAACGGCGGGTCATGGCGCTGGCGGCTCGACACGCAACGAAGGCGACCCAGTAGCGGACGGCAAAGCGGGTCATGGCAATGACTCGGGTAAAATCTGTTGTAGCTTGGCGATGGCGCCGCCATCGGTCTGGTAACTTGGTGGCGATTCAAAGCCGAGACCGACGAGGCAGCTTGTAGCGAGGGCTTGACCCGTCGGGCGGTTTGGCTCGGTCGGTGGCCACTTGGTCACGATGGGGACGGAGCACGGCCTGGTTAGACGCGGGATTTGGAGATCAAGGCCACCCCACCGCGGCTCAGCGACGGGGGATCCGTGTCCGAAGTGAGCTGGGGTGGCGTTGGCGATGATGCAGCCGACTTGACGACCGGTGGCTCACCGCGCGGGCTTTCGACGAAGGCGACTCACGAGCAGAGGGGAACCGCATCGGCGGGTCACCGAGGCTGTGGCCGGTTCGGGGTTGCAGCAGCTCACAATCCGGCCATAGCAGAGGCGTACTCGGTCAAACGGCGACGACAGCTAAGTGAAGGCGAATCCGAGTGCTGTAGGTGCTCCCCTTCATCCTAGGAACAAGGACGCTGTAGGTTGCCTCAAGGACCCGGTCCAACGTGGCAACTTTTCTCAATTCTGGAATTAATCTCTTCGCCGCTTCCTTGTGGCAATCGGAGTTGTCAAAGAAAGAACCGACTTGGCCTCGATGATGTATTAATTCAAAACGTACTCTCCTTGCCTTGTAGTGGCGCACTAGTACTTGAAAACATCAAGTTGATGCTTAATGCGATGTAAACAATGCACGG
This sequence comes from Aegilops bicornis, assembly GCA_021605145.1. NCBI lineage: Eukaryota > Viridiplantae > Streptophyta > Magnoliopsida > Poales > Poaceae > Aegilops > Aegilops bicornis. Next base: position 399,091,919 of record CM038673.1, on the reverse strand, counting down.
TTCGTACTCTTTGATTTAATCAGAAGTAACAAGTCGGCGACTCCAACAAAAATATTCGCAACTTGACGGCTTGACGGACCAACATCAGCCTTCCGGTCGTGGTGCAGCCGCTGTGGTGAATCCTATGGTTTTCGGATGGCGTAAAAACGATGACTTGACGGCAGCGCCCAAAAATATATCCGCCTTTTCCGTGTCGTGCGGCTGCACGCATTTAAACCCTAACATCTCAAACTTAAACTTGCATCGATGACTCTTCTTCCCTGGATGATCTCGCAAGCTCCTCGATCCCTGGGAGAGATCCCTTCAAGAACTCAACACCACCGTGCGCAAGCCCCACGGTGGGCGCCAACTGTCGTGGAATTGTCATGGCAGATGTCCTAGTGTGAGGACTTAGTCGTGAGGCCAACACATCTATGTGGTAGCTTGAGAGGGGTTGAGCGGAATCGAGAGACGCAACACAAGACAGGGATTTAGACAGCTGGGCCCCGGAAACATCATCCGGTAAAAACCCTACATCTGTTTGAGGCTAGGTCTCATTATCATCACGAGGGAGTCGCCAGAACCGCTCTCCTCTTTGTGTCTAGCCCTAAGATTGTTTCTTCTTGCTTGTAGCCTCTCCTCTTTGGGGAGCCCTGCCCCTCCTTATATATGTTGAAGGGGCGGGTTACATGTGGAGTCCTATTAGGATTAGGACTAGTCTATCTCTAATGCAAACCGAATACAAGTCCTGGTCATAACTCCTTGTAAGGTAAATATTCGTCATGCCTTTCCTCTTAAACCGGCCCACAATAGTTGAACCGGCCTTCATGAACCGCCAGACGGGCCACCGGGTCTTGTCTCTCCTCTGACCCGTCCGCCGGGTCACCAGTGAGTTACAACGTCCTGGCGGGTTGCTGGTAAATTGCCAAGTATGGGCGGGTCACCAGATGAATATCTCCAAGTGCCAGCGGGACCTCAAATAAACCGCCAAGTCCGGCCGGGTTAACTTCCGGCCGGTTTACACCGCGGGGTATATCCCCGACAAAGTGGAAGTCACTGATCATGAAGGAAAGGCAGCAATTTTATGGGAAGCATTTAAGAGTAGATTGGGACAGTCCAATGGGCATTCTATGCACTTTGATCTAAATGATTTGTATGAACACACAGTGGATCCACACATATTCATTGATTTGGAAAAACCTTTTACTCAGGAAGAAATTGATGATGTGGTCAAGAATCTGCCAAATGATAAATCACCAGGCCCAGATGGTTTTAATAATGAGTTTCTCAAGAATTGTTGGGATATAATCAAACCTGATGTCATTGAACTTATTATGGCTTTTCATGCTGGGAATGTAAATCTTGAGAGTATCAACTCATCTTTCATCACTCTAATCCCTAAAAAAGAAGTGCCACTTACTCCAAATGACTTTAGACCAATTTCTCTGCTCAATGGAGTGCTGAAGATCATTACAAAACTTCTGGCCAATAGATTGCAAAGGGTTATTCTGCAAATGGTGCATATCAATCAATATGGCTTCCTTAAGGACAGAGTGATACATGACTGCTTAGGATGGGCTTATGAATATATTCACCAATGCCACAAGTCAAGGGAGGAAATTTTAGTTATTAAACTAGATTTTGAAAAGGCTTTTGATACAATTGAACATGAAGCAATCTTTGATATTTTTAAAGCCAAAGGTTTTGGTGACAGATGGATTTCATGGATGAAAGCTCTTTTTCAACAGCATCATCTTCTGTTTTACTAAATGGAGTACCAGGGAAAAAATTACATCAAAAGAGGAGTGAGACAGGGGGACCCTTACTCTCCTTTAATATTTGTGCTTGCTGCTGACCTCTTGCAATCTATTCTTAACAAAGCAATGAGGTTAAACCTATTCTCTGCACAACTTCAAGTCAACTCTTGCCCTCATTTCCCAATAGTGCAGTATGCAGATGACACTCTGGTGATTATGCAAGCAAATACTAGGCAGCTCTTCTGTCTGAAGGCCTTACTCAATACTTTTGCTTCTGCAACAGGGCTCAAAGTGAACTATGGGAAGTCATTTCTGGTTCCTTTAAACATCACTAAAGACAAGATTGAATTATTCACAAACACACTCCAATGTGCCAGAGGGCATTTCCCTTTCACTTACCTTGGCCTTCCTTTGGGAATATACAAACCCACTGTGGAACAATGTTTACCACTTGTTAACATGATTGCAAAAAGATTGGCAGGTATTTCTATCTTCATGACTCAGGCAGGAAAATTGCTCCTTGTCAAATCAGTGCTCACTTCTTTGTCAGTTTTCTTCATGAGTTGTCTGGATATCCCAATCACAATAAAGAAACAGATAATAAAATAGCTAAGACACTGTCTTTGGAGAGGCCCTGACATGGAAGACCGCATACCTGCATTAGTAGCTTGGCACACTGTGTGTAGGCCCAAAGATCGGGGAGGCCTAGGTGTTTTGGACATATACACCCATAACAAAACCCTACTTATGAAGAATTTGCATAAATTTTTTAACAGACATGACATACCATGGGTCAACTTGATATGGGAAAGTTACTACAGTGATTGGAAATTACCAGGTGACAGCATGGTGGGTTCTTTTTGGTGGAAATCCAATTTAGCCCTTATTGATCATTACAAAGCTATTGCTAGATGCAATGTGGGAGATGGGGTCAGTGCTTCTTTTTGGGATGATCTATGGCAGTAGGCAGTACTCAAACACAAATTCCATCACCTATACTCCTTTGTGAGGAATCCACATTTGAACATACAATAGGTGCTGCAGACAGAATACCTTCAGGATCTTTTCTTCCTCCCACTGACAACAGAGGCATATGAGGAATTCTTAGAAATGGAGGACATTTGCATCTCTATGAGGCAATCTGAATTCCTGGGATCCTTAGACACTTGGAGTTACATTTGGGGAAATGAAATATATTCATCCATCAAAGAATATAAAGTGTTAATAGGACACAAGCAAACTCCTCCTCACTTCAACTGGATTTGGCAAAGCTCATGTCAGCCAAAACACAAAGTTTTCTTCTGGCAACTGCTTCATGACAAAGTTAATACAAGAAACCTACTTAGAAGAAAGAATTTTGTGTTGGAAGCATACAACTGTGAAGTTAGCGGATGTCAACAGGAAGAAACACTTCATCATCTTTTTTGGGGATGTCCCTTTGTGCAACAATGCTGGGACTTTATTTGTCCAACAAGAACACCAAACCTGTCGATCTTTGGAAGCATTCCAAGATCTCAAGGACAAACTAAATTACCCTTTTTACATGGAGATCATCATTCTTGGAGCATGGGCCATCTGGATAACCAGAAACAATAAATTTTTTGAAAGCATTGCACCATCTTTCCAAGGATGGAAGTTCATTTTCCTGGAGGAGCTCAAACTTTTAAAGTTCAGAATGAAGAAAAAGCATGAGAGACAATTCTCTGTTTGGCTTGAGGCCATGTTGTAATCCTATTTTCTTTTTCATAGCCTAGTTCTTTCTTTTCTCCTCTCTCTTTCTTTCCTTTTTTTCTTTCTTTCTTTATTTCTGTAGGCTTATCTCAAGCCTTTAAGACTACTTGTTACTTTGCTCTTTAGTTATAAAAATTGCAGTGGGGTTTTACCCTACTGTTTATAGTCAAAAAAATTTATTCCTCCACCTGACAGCAGGGACCCACCGGACGGGCCACCGTATTTCGCAAAAAAAACGTTTCCCCCTAACTGCTAGGACCCACCAGCTACATCTTCGCACGCAAGGAAGTGCGTCTGGGCAAAAAAAAATGATTCGCCCCCCTGACTGCTGGGACCCACCAGCTACATCTTCGCAGGCAAGGAAGTGCACGGCGGTCGGGACCCACACGGTCGAATCGCACGTAGCCTTGTCATTCCGGTCGCGAACGTAATGCATATTATCTTGGTCGATGTAGAGGCACGACGTGTCGTAGTAGAGGCGCCGACGTAGCATGTACACGCACGCATACATCGGCCAAAGGTGCAAGAAAGAAAATACGGCCACATACGTACATACGGGCAGGGTCTCGAATGCCTACTCGCGCATACGTATGGCCAGGGCTCGTGTACATGGCTGGGTCGGAATGGAGAAACATCGCCATTGTCGTGTTCATGGGGAGCCAACCAGCTGGGTCGGAATGGAATGCGTCGTCGTGTTCATCGGGAGGGCTTGGACGGAACAACCGATGGAAACGAGACCCGGCGTACTGCAGAACGGAGGAAACGGCCTTGTGTTCGACCGGCCACGTACGAAACAGGATCCTGTTCATCGGGAAGGGTCTGACGTACCGCAAAACAGAGGAAATGGACCTCCTATGGTCGAAACGGGGGTCCTGTTGATCGGGAGGGGTGTGGCGTACCGCAAAACGGAGGAAACAGACTTGTGTTGGAGCGCTACGGTCGAAACGGGGTCCTGTTCATCGGGAGGGGTGTGGCGTACCACAAAACGGGACTCCACAGGATACTGTTCATCTCCACCGTCGACCCCCTCCAGCCTCCACGGGCTACTGTTCATCCACCGTCGATCTCCTCCAGCCTCCACCTGCGACTGTTCATCCACGAGCTCTTGTTCATCCAGCCTCCACCGCGTGCTACTCCACCGGCTACTGTTCAACCAGCCCTCTCCACGGGCTGCTGCTCAACCACCCCTCCACGGGCTACTGTTCATCCTGCCCTCCACCATCTACTGTTCATCCTGCCCTCCACGGGGTCCTGTTCATCCAGCCCCAACCGGCTCGAACGATCGGGGTCCTATTCATCCAGAGGCAACGACATGGGGTCCTGTTCATCCACCCCCGCCGGGAACTGTCATCCAAACCCCCCAGCAACACTCACTGTTCATCCAGAGGCAGCATCGATCGACTTTAGCTAGCAGCAGTAGCGAAGCAATCGCTCGACCGGGTTCATTTGTCAGCAATCGATCGATCGCTCAGGTTCAATAACGCGTGGCCTGCAGTGCAATCGCTCGGGTTCAGTTAGAGCCCAACGCCTCGCTCGGGTTCAGTTAGAGCCCAACGCCTCGCACACACGCCACAGCGACGAGAGAAAGCAGCGCATCGCTCGGCCCTGGACCACCCACCGTAACCGGGGACTCCCAGATATTTTCCGCGCCCTCGCTTCTACCACGGTTTTTTCCGTCATGGACAGCCCAAAGAATGTCATGCAGCTGCGTCTCCGGCCCACCCAGGACGAAAAGCCCATTTTCTGTCATGATTTTTTGTCATAGAAGTAGGACCCCACCACATCTATGATGATACCGGGTTTTGTCACAATTATCGTCATAGAAGTGTCATAAGTATGACAGAAAAGATTTTCGTTCGGCCCAAAATGTCACGGATGTGTCTTCTTTTTTGTATTTTGACACCATTGGGCCTGATTACATCCCACTTGATGAGGAACATGAACAACAACCTTCTGCTGCTGCTAGCCCTACATTTGTCCCCACCAATGCTGATATGAACTACAATGAACTTCCTTCTACCAATGATAGTCTTCCTGTCCAAACTTGTAATATATTTGTGGAAGGATTGTCTGAACACATTGCAGTTCTGAGGACCTAGTGGGCAATCTGGTCTCCAATGCCAATGAAATCATCCCCAAACTTGGTGGCAACAAGATCATTACTGCTAAATGCAATGTGGTGGATGTTATAGGCACTGATGGATCTAATAAAAGATGTTTTCTTCAGATTTAGACTATTCAAGATCTGCCACAGCAATCTAGCACTGTCAGCATTGAGGAAATCACCAACCAAGAATTTGCTGAAGTTCAAAAACCTTGCAACAAGAAGAAAAAGAAGCCAATTATTGATGAGGCTTTTTGCAGGAGGAGTAACAGAATTGCCCACATCAACCAAGGTTTTAAGAACAAAGCTGTTGCTGATGCTGCAAAAATGAAGATGGACAATCCTACTGATCAGCAAAAGATGCAACATAGTTCTAAGAAGCAGAAGACTGCTGTATCAGTTAACCTGGGTCCCCAATTTGATGTTGTTGTGATCAACAAGCATGCTCCCCCTCCACCTGAGCTTCCTGCGAACACTTTGCAGGCTATTGGCACTGGCCCATGTAAGATGGCACCTCATGAAGTGTCATCTCAGGCTCTGGAATATGACAACACAGATGAATAGAAGCTTGGTTCACATATGGGGCTTGGGTGGCTCCCCAATTTGTCACCTAGTTATCTTAGTTATTATTTGTCAGTTTCCATGTTTGCACTTCTGTTTCCATGTTCTATTTGGATGCCTGCGTGCATCAAAAAAACGTATGGTCTGTAATAATCTACACTTTTGTTCTCATGGATTTCTTAGCATATCATGCTCATATGGTTGCTTTTATGGAGTATTTATCTGCTTTGTGGACTTTCATGCTTAAGTTATGTTGCTTAGAACAACAGTATTTTGCAGTTGTTACCAGTATATGTCCACTCAATACTGTCATTATGCATCAAAGGATTTATCATGCTATGCTACTCATAGTATGAACAAAGCTCTATTGTTGTATGTCAATCATGAATAGAAGTTGGAACGTATTAAACTGGAATGTTAGAGGGATTAATTCTTCTGCTAGATGGGATGACATTAGGCAGAAAATTGATGAAAGTGCTTGTTGCATTATGACCTTCCAAGAAACCAAAAGAGACAGCTTTGATCTATTAAGAATTTCTGTCCCAAGAGATTCAATCAATAATGTTTCTCTCCATCTATTGGTAATTCAGGTGGTTTAATTACTATTTAGAATGGCAACATGTTCAAGGGTGAGGTCATATCTAGTAACTATTTCCACATTACTATCAAATTCACTTCTAATTTGGATAATAAATGTTGGTATGTCACAAAGGTGTATGGTCCTAACTTTGTGGATGGCAAACTATAATTTGTGACTTGGTTGCAGAATCTTAACATCAATCAGAACAAGTTATGGATGATATTAGGGGATTTCAACTTTATCAGAGGCCCTGATAACAGAAACAAGCCAGGAGGTGACCCAAGCAGTATGATGCTCTTTAATAATATCATCATAAACCTTAATTTAGTAGAAATACCATTGAAAGGAAGATCATTTACATGGAGTAATAAACAGGACAACCCACTATTGGAAAAGTTGGATTGGGTTTTCACCAGTTCCCACTGGACTACTGTGCATCCTTCTAGCATGGCAATCCCTTTGGCCAAGATCTCATCTGACCATGTTCCCATCAAAATTATGATTGACAGTAACTTCCCCAAAATCAACATCTTCTGATTTGAGGAGTTCTAGACTAAATTTAATGGTTTCATTGAAGTAGTTGAGAACCATTGGTGCAACTCTATACACTTCTCTGATTCTACCAAGCATCTAAATGCCAAGTTTAAGGCACTTAGGAGAGGTCTCAAAAAGTGGAGTAAGAAATTCTCACAGCTTAGTAAAACCATTGGAAACTGTTGCTTCTATGTCAAGCTTATTGATGGTCTGGAAGATCAAAAGTTACTAACCAGGAGGGAGGAAAACTCCAGGAAATTCCTCATCAACCACAGTAATAAACTATTGGAGGCAAAAAGATTATACTAGAGAATTAGAGCAAACATCATATGGGCAAAACTTGGTGATGAAAATACTAAGTTCTTTCATACTATTGCATCTCAGGTATTTAAGCACAATTATATCACTTTTCTGATATCCTCTGATGGTCAATGCAGTTATGATCATGACCAAAAGGCTGCCTTAATCTGGGCCTCTTTTAAGGAGAGAATTGGCACATAGACAGATAGTTTTAGGGACTTTGATATATCTCATTTGAGCATGAATAATATAACTCCAGATCTTTACACGCCTTTTTCATCTGAGGAAATAGATGAGGTTATTAAAAACATGCCCAATGATAAGTCGCCTAGACCTGATGGATTTAATGGATTATTTATGAAAAAATGCTGGCACATCATCAAGCATTGTTTCTTCAAATTCATTAATGACTTTCATCAAGAATCTATTTCTTTGCAACCTATCAATACTGCTTATATTGCCCTTATCCCTAAAAAGGACAACCCTGAAACACCTAATGACTTTAGGCCTATCTCCCTAGTGAGTATGCCTATCAAAATTCTCACAAAATTACTGGCCAACAGAGCTCAGCTAGTTATTTTACCAAGGGTTAGCAAAAATCAGTATGGTTTTATTAAAACCAAGAACATTCAGGATTGTCTAGCTTGGATCTTCGAATACATCCACATGTGTCACAAGTCAAAAAAGGAAACCATCATCTTCAAGATTGACTTTGTGAAAGCATTTGACAAGGTAAATTACAATGCTATTCTTTTCATGATGAGGCATTTTGGATTTAGTGACAAATGGATCAGGTGGGTCAACATGATATTGTCAACTGCTTCCACTTCTGTTATTCTTAATGGTGTCAGGCAAGGGGACCCATTCTCCCCTCTGTTTTATGTTCTGGTTGGAGAATTATTGCAAATGTTAGTCAATGAAGCTTGGAGAAATGGTGTGCTTAGTTTACCAATTAACACCAATAGCACTGAAAGTTATCCCATTATCCAGTATGCTGATGACACACTTCTCATATTGCCTGCTAATGAGGAATAAATTAGCAAATTCACAGAGATACTGGACAACTTCTCTAGGTTCACTGGGCTTATTGTTAATTATAGTAAATCTTCACTTGTCCCAATCAACATCTCTGATGATAGAGCCCAAGAATTAGCTGACATTCGTAAATGCAAGAAGGAATCTATGCCTTTCACTTACCTAGGATTGCCTATGGGTACTACAAGACCTAAATTTATTGATCTCATGCCAATGGTATCTAGATTGGACCACAGATTATCTGGTATTGCAAACCTGATGACATACTCAGGTAGACTCACACATCTTAAAGCCATTGTATCTGCTTTGCCCATATTTTCCATGTGTTGTATCAGAGTGCCATTTACCATTCTGGATCATTTTGAGAAATCTGGGAGAAGCTTCCTTTGGTATGGGAAGGGGATCAACAAACATGGAAACTGCTTGGTTAAGTGGGAGAAAGTTTGCCTACCAAAAAGCAGGAGGTTTAGGTGTTCTAGATCTTAGAATGCAAAACAGAGCTTTACTTACCAAGTACTTATACAAATTCTTCAACAAAAATGATATCCCATGTGTTAACTTGATATGGAGCAATTACTATCATAATGGGTATTGCCAAAATTTCCCACTCCCGTGGGATCTTTTTGGTGGAGAGACTGTTGTTCTATTCTCCAAGATTACAAAAACATGACAATTTGCTCTGCAGTAATTGGCAACACAGTTAGTCTATTGCATTATAATTGGTGTTCACAGCCAATGAGGAGCATGATGGCTCAGCTCTTCTTCTATACAAAAAATGAACACATCACTCTGGAGGCTGCCACCAATCTGGATGACTACAATTTTTTTGAGATGTTTCATCTTCCTATGTCGACATTGCGTCCCAACAGAGTGCTCAACTAAGAGCCACGATCAATGACAGAGGGAACCAGGTAAAGAAGGATTCATGGAAATTTTCTGGGGTGGCTCTAACTATTCCAATAAACGAATATACCTAGAATACATTGGGAGCCCTGTTGATGCCCGCAAACCATTTCAGTGGATATGGAAATCATGCACCTTAGCTAAGCAAAAGTTTTTCTTCTGGATGCTTCTACAGGACAGACTAAACACTAGAGATTTGCTTACAAGGAAAAATTTCCATACCGAGTCTACAAGATGTGTGCTATGTAATGATGAACGAAATGAATACCTTACTCACCTATTCTTTAGTTGTGATTTGAGCCAGAATTTCTGGATGGCCGTTGGATTTCAATGGAATAAAAACTTTGAGCTACTGGAGATGCTCATGGAGGGCAAGAGATATAATAATGTTGTATGTTATAAGGAATAGCTCATAGCAGGATGTTGGTGTCTTTGGAAGCACAGAAACAGCATCATCTTTGATCACAAACCCAAAAATATGCATTACTGCATTAGTACTTTCAAGGAGCACTTTGAGATGATCATTAAAAAGCCAAACCTAGTTTGAAAGAAGGGATGCAGAGTTTCCTAGATTACTTGTAGACTTTTCTTCTTATCATGCTAAATCTTGTACAGTGATGTAACTTGTGTTCTCATATTAATGAAAATCAGAGTTACAGTGGGGGTCTTCCCCACTGTGTTTGCTAAAAAAACAAGTTAAACGTCCTCTACTTTGTTGTTGCAAGTTTTACGTGGCTGCTACGGACTTCTAGTAAGAACCGTTCTTACCTACGCATCAAAACCACAATGGTGTTTCGTCAAGTTTGCTGTTTTAACCTTCAACAAGGACCGACCGTAGTCAAATTCGATTCAACTAAAGTTGGAGAAACAGATACCCACCAGCCACCTTTATGCAAAACTAGTTGCATGTCTGTGGGTGGAACCGGTCTCATGAACGTGGTCATGTAAGGTTGGTCTGGGCTGCTTCATCCAACAATACCGCCGAATCAAAATAAGATGGTGGTGGTAAGCAGTATGACTATCACCGCCCACAACTCTTTGTGTTCTACTCATGCATATCATCTACGCATATACTGGCTCTCATACCATTGTTGGGGAACGTAGCATGCAATTTCAGAAAAATTCCTATGCCCACGCAAGATCTATCTAGGAGATGCATAGCAACGAGAGGGGGAGAGTGTCCACGTACCCTCGTAGACCGAAAGCGGAAGCGTTTGACAACGTGGTTGATGTAGTCAAACTTCTTCTCGTTCCGACCGATCAAGCACCGAACGTACGGCACCTCTGAGTTCTGCACACGTTCAGCTCGATGATGTCCCTCGAACTCTTGATCCAGCAACGTGTCGAGGGAGAGTTTCGTCGGCACGATGGCGTGGTGACGGTGATGGTGAAGTGATCCGCACAGGGCTTCGCCTAAGAACTACATGAATATGACTGGAGGCGTAAACTGTGGAGGGGGCGCCGCACACGGCTTGGAACAATTGATGTGTGTTAGAGGTGCCCATACCCCCATATATAAAGGAGGGAGAGGGGAGGAGGCCGGCCCTAGGCGCGCCCCAAGTAGGAGGAGTCCTACTTGGGCTCCTAGTAGGATTCGGCCCCCTTCCTTTTATTAGAGGGGGAAAGGGGGAAGGAGAGAGAGAGGGAGAAGGAAAGGGGGTCGCCGCCCCCTCCCCTAGTCCAATTCGGACTCCTACCTTTTGGGGGGCGTGCCACCCCTTCTGGGCTGGCTTACCTCTTTCCTATGGCCCATATCTTCCCCCGGGGGGTTCCGGTAACCCCCCCGGTACTCCGATATGTACACGATACATCCCGAAACACTTTCGTGTCTGAATACTATCATCCAATATAACAATCTTTACCTCTCGGCCATTTTGAGACACCTCGTCATGTCCGTGATCTCATCCAGGACTCCGAACAACATTCGGTCACCAAATCACATAACTCATATAATACAAATCGTCATCGAACGTTGAGCGTGCGGACCCTACGGGTTCGAGAACTATGTAGACATGACTGAGAAACCTCTCTGGTCAATAACCAAAAGCGGAACCTAGATACTCATATTGGTTCCTACATATTATACGAAGATTGAGGGAGTCCTGGACTAGGGGGTCTCCGGATAGCCGAACTATCATCTTTGGTCGGACTCCTAGACTATGAAGATACAAGATTGAAGACTTCGTCCCTTGTCCGGATAGGACTTTCCTTGGCGTGGAAGGCAAGCTTACTTTTGTAACCGACTCTGTGTAACCCTAACCCTATTCGGTGTCTATATAAACCGAAGGATTTTAGTCCGTAGGGACGAACAACAATCATACCATAGGATAGCTTCTAGGGTATAGCCTCTACGATCTCGTGGTAGATCTACTCTTGTACTACCTATATAATCAATATTAATCAAGCAGGAGTAGGGTATTACCTCCATCGAGAGGGCCCGAACCTGGGTAAAAATCATTGTGTCCCTTGTCTCCTGTTACCATCCGCCTAGACGCAGTTCGGGACCCCCTACCCAAGATCCGGGGTTTTGACACTGACATTGGTGCTTTCATTGAGAGTTCCTCTGTGTCGTCACCTATAGGCCCGATGGCTCCTTCAATCGTCAGCAACGACGCAGTCCAGGGTGAGACTTTTCTCCCCAGACAGATCTTCGTATTCGACGGCTTTGCACTGCGGGCCAATTCACTTGGCCATCTGGAGCAGATCGAAAGCTACGCCCCTGGCCATCAGGTCAGATTTGGGAGTTTGAACTACACGGCCGACAACCGGGGAGACTTGATCTTCGACGAACTCGAGCCATAGCCAAGCACGCCGCACTGTCTCGATGGGCACAATCTAGCTCTGTCGCCGAACAGTGCCCTGGAGGCCGCACCAGCGTCCGCTCCGACCCTTAGCTCGGAGCCGACTCCCCCGATTGAGGACGAGTGGTTGGACACCGCCTCGGGGGCTACGATCTCAACGGAGATTGAGCCGAACTCCACCCCTGTCCTTTGCGAAGACCGTGACTCCAAGGTGTCGGACTCCTCTCCGGACTCCGAACCCTCCGCACCCCTGCCAATCGAATCCGATTGGGCGCCGGTCATGGAGTTCACTGCTGCGGACATCTTTCAGCACTCGCCCTTTGGCGACATCTTGAATTCACTAAAGTCTCTCTCTCTTTATCAGGAGAGCCCTGGCCGGATTACGATCAGGAAGGTTGGGATGCGGACAACGAAGAAATTCAATGCCCACCCACCACCCACTTTGTAGCCACTGTCGATGATTTAACCGACATGCCCGACTTCGACTCCGAAGACATCGACGGTATGGACGACGATGCCGGAGACAACCAAGACCAGCGCCTACGAGACCTTTGGAAGGCCACCTAAATCATATGACATATACGTGGTGGACATCCCAAAAGATGGAAATGGCGATGGAACGGCGGAGGATCACCCCTCAAAGAAACAACCCAAGCGCCAACGTCAGCGGCGCCGTTCTAAATCCTGCCACAGTAAAAACGGTGATTCCGGCACAGGAGACAATAATACCCCGGACAGTGCCGAAGATGACCCCCTCCAGCACGACTCAACGCAGGAGGAGGGAGAAGCAAGACCGCCTGACGGTCTGGCAGAGAAAAAAGAGAGGTAGAGGACGTTAATTATGCGCCCCCCTCCGAAGATGAGGCAAGCCTCGACGATGACGAATTTGTCGTGCCTGAGATCCTGCCGACAAGGAGCGTTTCAAACGCAGGCTTATGGCCATGGCAAGCAGCCTCAAGAAAAAGCAGCAGCAGCTTAGAGCTGACCAAGACTTGCTAGTCGATGATGGTGAAGTCCTTGCAGCCAAGAGTATGAACTCGAACGCCCTCCAAGAGATACCCTGAACGCAGGCTGCTACCCCAACTAGAGGAAGCAGCACCCAAACCTACATCACCAAGCATGATGCGCCGACCGCCACCCGTGGTCGCGACAGAGAGGCCTCTCGAGCCTCCATTCAAGCCGCACTCCGGCGTCGCTCGAAAAGTACCAAGGCACGGGGAAACGCGCCAGACCTACGAGACATATTGGAGGACAAGGCAAGGCAAACAAGATCGATCTACGGATCGCGTGGGCGCCCACGACCGCGTGGCGATAACCGCCACGCCGGATCTGATAATTCGGCCGGGCCGAACACGATGAGACAAAGCTCATTTGAGCTGCGGTCGTGATATAGCTCAATACAGTCGCCAAGACACCCACTATGCTTCACGGATGAAGTAATGGATCATCAAATCCCCGAGGGTTTCAAACCCGTAAACATCGAATCATCACGATGGCACAACAGATCCTGCGGTTTGGATCGAGGACTACCTCCTCCATATCCACATGGCCCATGGCGATGATCTACACGCCATCAAATACCTCCTACTCAAGCTTAAAGGACCAGCTCGGCATTGGCTCAACGACTTGCCAGAATCAATTGGTTGTTGGGAGGACACGGAAGCCGCATTCCTTGATAACTTCCAGGGCACATACGTGCGACCACCAGACGCCGATGACCTCAGCCACATAATTCAGCAGCCAGAAGAATCGGCCAGACAATTCTGTACACGGTTCCTAACCAAGAAAAATCAAATCGTTGACTGTCCGGATGCAGAGGCCCTTGCAGCCTTTAAACATAACATCCGCGACGAGTGGCTTGCCCGTCACCTAGGACAGGAAAAGCCGAAATCCATGGCAGCCCTCACCACACTCATGACCCGCTCTTGTGCGGGAGAGGACAGCTGGCTAGCTCGAAGCAACAACTTGGCCAAACACCCTGATAGTTCGGATACCAAGGACAGCAATGGCAGGTCGCGTCGCAACAAGCATAAACGCCGCATTAACGGTGATAATGCTGAAGATACGATAGTAAATGCCGGATTCAGAGGCTCTAAACCCGGACAGCGGAAGAAGCCATTCAAAAGAAATACCCAGGACCCGTCCAACTTGGACCAAATACTCGATCGCCTGTGCCAGATACATGGCACCCCCGAAAAACTAGCCAACCACACCAACAGGGATTGTTGGGTGTTCAAGCAAGTAGGCAAGTTAAGTGCCGAACTCAATTACAAGGGGCTGCATAGCGATGACGAGGAAGAGCCCCGATCGCCGAACAATAGAGGACAGAAGGGCTTTCCCACACAAATGCTGACGGTGAGCATGATATACGCAACCCACATACCCAAAAGGGAGCGGAAGCGTGCACTAAGGGACATATACGCGATGGAGCCAGTTGCCCCGAAGTTCAACCCATGGTCTTCCTGCCCGATCACCTTTGATCGAAGGGACCACCCCACTAGCATCCGTCACGGCGGATTTGCCGCATTGGTTCTTGACCCAATAATCGACGGATTTCACCTCACTAGAGTGCTGATGGACGGCGGTAGCAGCCTGAACCTGCTTTATCGTGATACGGTCGCAAAATGGGCATAGACCCTCAAGGATTAAACCCACAAAGACGACCTTTAAAGGCGTCATACCAGGTGTAGAGGCCAATTGTACAGGCTCAGTTACACTCGAAGTGGTCTTCGGATCCCGGATAACTTCCGGCGAAGAGTTAATCTTCGACATAGTCCCGTTCATGGCGGCTATCACGCCTCGCTTGGACGAACCGCATTTGCAAAGTTCAATGCGGTGCTGCACTCACGCATACCTCAAGCTCAAGATGCCAGGCCCTCGAGGAGTAATCACGGTCAATGGAAACACGAGCAACGCTCTCTCGAGCGGAGGAGCACACGGCGACCCTCGCGGCGGAGGTGCAAAGCAGCCTCTCACAGCAATTCTCGAGTCCGGCTATTAAGCGTCCGGCCACCGTCAAACGCGGCCGAGTAACCTACAACAAGACCGCTGCACGATCCGAAAGCACGAGTAGCAATCCGGCCCCAACCCCAGCCCTCGCGAAACAGTGAAGCGATTACTGGCGTACATAATTACGCTATGGAGATACCATGGGCCTAAGGGGAGGGCACGACCATCAAGACGCCTGCACGCGGCTCAACCGCACCAGGGGCTCCCAATTGTGTCATTCTTTTTCTTTTTTCTTTTTCTTTTACTTTCAGGACTCTGTTCTCCAGAAGCACTGTCCGGCATTCGCCCCGAACACACGATGCAACAGTCAGGGAAGCAGAAAACTGCGTGAAGTGTCCAGGTGGTCTCTATTACGAGCATTATACCTGTTTTACATACCATCCCACAGCTTACCCCTGGAGGGGGACATGTTAAATAGTCCCATCCCTTTCTTATCGCACTATTCGTATCATTCTGCTTCCATTGCAGTACCTTTTTGAATAAACAATACATAGCTTTTGCCTATTATTGCACTCCTTTCGTTATCTATATATATGTTCATTTCATGACATGTTGCACCCATACGCTTTGGTACGTCCAATACACCAGGGGCTTAAGTACCCCAAAAGTATGGTGTGATAAGTCCGAACACTTTCACAAGTGCGGCACCCCGAACTTATAGCATGATATGCATCGGCTCCGAATCATGTCTTGGGTCAATAGTTGGGTTTGCCCGGCTCCCATGTTTTGGTACTTTACGTTCCGTTATATCGGCTAAGGTAGCGCCGGGAGAACTACTGCGATTGTGCCCCGGTTGAGCTGGGTTGAGCACCTCAGTGGAGAAAGCTAAAACTGACCGTCATGATAGGGCGAGAGCCGGTCACTGTTCGAGAGGTTTCTTCGAGTCCCTAAAGACTTATGCCACTTAGAGCGAGGAACCGGCATTGTCCGGCCAAGGCGTGGATAGCGCCCCGAACTCGGTCTTCCGAATACTAGGGGCTTCGCCGAAATTTAAAATTATGGAATTCTATGGCTAAGTGAGAGTGTTCAAGCACTATAAGTCCGGTTGCCTTGTTCGTTGCGTTGAGCGCCTCCCTCGACGGACCCAAAAATGGGAACAAGAGCGCTCAAGTTTATGCCGAACACCCCAGCACTCGTGGCATGGGGGTTGAAGCCAATGACTTGCCATCTCTCAAATTTGATAAACGGCCGCACAGAAGGTAATATTTTAAATTAACAAGCGTTGCTTAGCGCATATGAACAAGTTTTCAGCGTACAGGATAACAAATGCGAGTCTATTCAAAAATCACATCTTTGGAGCACCCATCCGCTATACGGCGGGCACCCTTTAGGACGCCCTCATAGTACATTTCGGGCTTGCGATGCTCCTTGCCCTTCGGTGGCCCGTCCGTCACAAGCTTCTCCGCCTCCAGCTTGCCCCAGTGCACTTTAGCACGGGCAAGGGCCCGACGGGCACCTTCAATGCAGACGGAGCGCTTGATGACTTCAATCCATGGACAGGCGTCCACCAGCCACCGCACTAGCCCAAAGTAGCTCCCAGGCATGGCTTCCAATGGCCAAAGCCGAACTATGAGGCCCTTCATGGCCTATTCGGCGACCTTATGGAGCTCGACCAGCTGCTTCAGCTGGTCGCTTAGGGGCACCGGATGTCCGGCCTCAGCATACTGAGACCAGAACACCTTTTCCGTTGAGCTCCCCTCCTTGGCGCGGTAGAACGCGGCAGCATCAGACACACTACGGGGCAGATCTGCGAATGCTCCTGGAGAGCTCCGAATTCGGGTAAGTACTAGATAATTGACTTTTACATTTTTGCTCTGCATAAAGAATGCCTTACCCGCCGTGATCTTATTTATTGCCTCAACCTCCTGGAGGGATTTTTGGGCCTCGGCCTTAGCAGCTTTGGCACTCTCAAGAGCCGAGGCAAGCTCGGACTCTCGGGTCTTCGAGTCACGCTCTAAACCCTCGTGTTTTTCCACGAGAGCCTGGAGCTCTTGCCGTACCTCCGCCAGCTGCGCCTCCCCCTTCTCTCGCTCGGTGCGCTCCGCCCGCTTTGTTTTCGACGCGAACACCGCCTCCTTGTGGTCGCCACCTCGCTCGTGGCCCCTGCAGTACCCATGTTATTCCTGCTATCTTTGCAACCAAATCCTTTCTATAAGGTATTTCTTTAATAAGGTATTACTTACCTTCCTTGTCCTCGAGCTGCTTCTTGGCAAGGCCGAGCTTGTTCTCGGACCGCTCGAGGCTCGCTTCAATGCATTGACCTCCATGATCGGTCGGCGAGAGGTTAGCAGCGACCTGCATTCCCATATTGACATACTTATGTTAGACTCCTGCGTATATCTTTTTAGATCCTTAGTCCGGCTTTTCTTTCCGAACACCGAGCTAAGCATCAGGGGCTACTGTCTATGCGGTAATATTTTTACATATTCTAAACTTACCTCAAAGCCTGTTAGAAGGCTGGTACAGCTTCAGTCGGCCCGCCCTTGGCGGTGAACTTTCTCGGATCACCACACTCATAACAAAGGCGGTGCTCCTCGTCGATGGAGGCGCCGTTAAGCGCCTCCAGTAAGCTATCTGGTGCCTCCGGTTGGACGGAGGACACCGGCGTCTTACCCTTCTTACGAAGGGGCCGCTTGCCAAACTTCGGAACCGCTGAAGGTTCCGATATGGAGTCCGGACGAGGGTCGGGCTTAGAGCCCCTGGGGGTCTCGCCCCCCATGCGCCTGGAGTCCGGGAGGTTGCCTTGCGGCGCCTCCTGCGCCACCTCCTCTTGACCAGGCCCCCTTGGGGACCACCTCGGCGTCGTCAGCAGCGTGAGGGGAGGAGGCGGCCGGAAGTGAAGTACTCTCCACTTCCGATGAATTCAGGGACCCGCTCGACGAAGCGGCGAGATCGTCCTTGGGCGGGCTGCATGATTGTTCGGCATTATAGAACACTATGCAATGAAAAAAAGCCATGGGTATCCAGACACTTACGATCTCGCCAGGGGCTTGGCCCTTGTTGTCCACTCCTCCTCGTTGTTGTCGGCGTTGGTGGAGAAGTCCGGAGGAAGGGTCCTTCCCTTCTTGGACCCTCCGGCCTCCCCAGTCGGGGCGGCCTTCCTTTTCTTCTCTCCTTCACTGGGAGATGCTTTTTCCTCCTCCTCTTCCTCGGAGGAGGATTCCGCCTCGAGTTGTCGGGCGGTGAGTCCGACAAAGACTGCACCGGAGCTCTTCGAGTTCCTGTGGCCTCCTTCTTAGCCTTCTTCCCGGCACCACATGAGGTGCGGAGCCAGCACCTGGTCAATCGGCGTCCGCTGGGTCTTCTGGAATAGGGGCCGGACAGTTAATCTGTCCGGACGTCTTCAGCCAGTCCTGTCAAAGGTTAGGGAGTTTTAGATCCCACATAGACTCAATCTATGAAAAACAAGAGTCCCATAAAGTGTAAAATAACTTACCTCGCTGGCTTGACACTGCGAGCTGAATCCGCGATCTTCGGTAGTGGATGTGGGAGCCTCGGCGCCCTTGAACAGCACCTTCCAGGCATCTTCGTACGTAGTGTCGAAGAGCCTTTTCAGAGTTGAGTCTTTGCCGGATCGAACTCCCACAATTTGAAGGCCCGTTGTTGGCATGGGAGAATCCGGCGGATGAGCATAACCTGGATTACGTTGACAAGCCTGAGATTCTTGTCCACCAGGTTTCGGACACAGGTTTGGAGTCCGGACAGCTCGTCCGAATCCCCCACGTCAGGCCCGTCTCTTTCCATGATGTGAGCCACGTGGGGAGGCCAGATCGGAATTCGGGGGCCGCCGCCCATTGAGAGTCGCGCGGCTCGGTGATGTAGAACCACCCCGATTTCCACCCTTTTATGGTCTCCACAAAGGAGCCCTCGAGCCATAGGACTTTGGCCATCTTGCCAACCATGGCGCCTCAAGACTCCGCTTGGCGGCCACCCACTACCTTGACTTGACATTGAAGATCTTCAGCCATAAGTCGAAGTGGGGCTGGATGCAGGGAAGGCCTCGCACCTGACGATGAACGCCGAGATGTTGAGGATGAAATTCGGGGCAAGATCATGGAAGTCCAGGCCGTAGTAGAACATGAGCCCCCGGACAAATGGGTGAAGTGGAAAACCTAGTCCGCGGAGGAAGTGGGTGAGAAACACCACCCTCTCATGGGGCCTGGGGGTTTGAATGCGCTGCCCCTCATCGGATAGCCGGTGCGCGATGTTGCTGGACAAGTATCCGGCCTCCCGCAGCTTTTCGATGTGCCCCTCCATGACGGAGGAGGCCATCCACCTGCCTCCCGCTCCGGACATAGTTGGAGAAGGTTGAGGTGGGATGTGCGGACTTGGGTGCTGGAGCTCGAGTCTTGTGAAATGGATGAGCAAAGGAGGAAGAAGGCGTGGGTGAAAAGGTGGATCCTTATCCCCTTATATGGATGGACAAAGCTATCGTCCCCCGCCACTGGTAAAACTCGCTTATCTCCCAAGTGCCGTAATCAATGGCGCGGATGGGTTACCCACGTCCGTATTGATGGGAATCCCGGAATAAGGGGGCACGATCTCCGCTTTGATAAGACGTGCCAAGGAAACCGCCTCGCTAAAAGCGCTGAGGCAGGACAGTAAAAAATGATTCGAATAAAAGCTTGGCCGTGGTGTGATGTCACGCCGTGGAATACGTCAGCAAATCTGTGCAAAAATTATTCTCTCTACGGTGGTATGTGGAACTTGTTTTGCAGAGCCGGACACTATTGTTGTGTTCAAAACCTTCTATGAAGTATTCAGAGGAGGAACCCGCCTTGCAATGCCGAAGACAATATGCGCGCTGGACTCGTCATCATTGAAGCCTGGTTAGGGAGCTCTTGAGGGAGTCTGGACTAGGGGGTGTGGGATAGCGAACTATCATCTTTGGCGGACTCATAGAATATGAAGATACAAGATTGAAGACTTCGTCCCTAGTCCGGATAGGACTTTCCTTGGCGTGGAAGGCAATCATGTCGATATGGATATGTAGATCTACTACCATAGTAACCGACTCTGTGTAACACTAACCCTATTCGGTTGTCTATATAAACCGAAGGGTTTTAGTCCGTAGGGACGAACAACAATCATACCATAGGCTAGCTTCTAGGTTTTAGCCTCTACGGTCTCGTGGTAGATCTACTCTTGTACTACCCATATCATCAATATTAATCAAGCAGGAGGAGGGTATTACCTCCATCGAGAGGGCCCGAACCTGGGTAAAAAACATCGTGTCCCTTGTCTCCTGTTACCATCCGCCTAGACGCACAGTTCGGGACCCCCTACCCGAGATCCGCCGGTTTTGACACCGACAAAGATCTTTATCGGTCAAACTGTAATGACAACATACGTCATTCCCTTTGTCATCGGTATGTTACTTGCCCGAGATTCGATCGTCGGTATCTTCGTACCTAGTTCAATCTCGTTACCGGAAAGTCTCTTTACTCATTCCATAACGCATCATTCCGCAACTAAGTCATTAGTCACATTGCTTGCGAGGCTTATCATGATGTGCATTATCGAGAGGGCCCAGAGATACCTCTCCGATACTCGGAGTGACAAATCCTAATCTCGATCTATGCCAACCCAACAAACACCTTCAGAGATACCTGTAGAGCATCTTTATAATCACCCTGTTACGTTGTGACGTTTGATAGCACACAAGGTATTCCTCCAGTATCCGGGAGTTGCATAAACTCATAGTCAAAGGAATATGTATAAGTCATGGAGAAGGCAATAGCAATAAAACTTAATGATCATTATGCTAAGCGAACTGATGGGTCTTGTCCATCACATCATTCTCTAATGATGTGATCTCGTTCATCAAATAACAACTCATGTCTATGGTTAGGAAACTTAACCATCTTTGGTTAACGAGCTAGTCTAGTAGAGGCTTACTAGGGACACCGTGTTTTGTCTATGTACCCACACATGTATCAAGTTTCTAGTTAATACAATTCTAGCATGAATAATAAACATTTATCATAATATAAGGAAATATAAATAACAAATTTATTATTGCCTCTAGGGCATATTTCCTTCAAAGTTCATAAGAATGGAGTAACGCCTTAAGCAAGATGACATGATGCAGAGGGAAAAACTCAAGCAGTATGATATAAACCCCATATTTTTATCTTTGATGGCAACAATACAATACGTGCCTCGCTACCCCTTCTGTCATGGAGTGAGGACACCGCAAGATTGAACCCAAAACTAAGCACCTCTCTCATTGTAAGAAAAACCAATCTAGTTGGCCAAACCAAACCGATAGTTCGAAGGGAAATACAAAGATATCTTAATCATGCATAAAAGAGTTCAGAGAAGACTCAGATAATATTCATAGATAATCTGATCATAAATCGACAATTCATCGGATCTCAACAAACGCACCACAAAAGAAGATTACATCGAATAGATCTCCAAGAACATCAAGGAGAACATTGTATTGAAGATCAAAGAGAGAGAAGAAGCCACTAGCTACTAGCTATGGACCCTTAGGTCCATGGTAAACTACTCACGCATCATCGAAAGGGCAGCAAGGTTGATGTAGAGGCCCTCCATGATCAAATCCCCCTCCGGCGGTGTGCCGGAAAAGGCCCCAAGATGGGATCTCACGGGAACAGAAGCTTGTGGTGGCGAAAAAGTATTTTTGGTGTGCCCTCACATGTTCAGGGAATATTTGAGAATATATAGAGCTGGAATTAGGGTTAGGGGACCCTCGAGGGGGCCGTAAGCCAGGGGGTGCCGTAGAGGCTTGTGTCCTCCTCGGGACTTCTCTGGACCTCTCCCCAAGTCTCTTGGGTGTCTTCTGGTCCAAGAAAAATCATCTAAAGTTTTATTCCGTTTAGACTCCGTTTGATATTCCTTTTCTGTAAAAATCAAAAACAAGGAAAAAACAGAAAGTGGCATTGGGCTCTAGAATAATAAGTTAGTCCCCAAAATAATATAAAATAGCATATTAATGGATACAGAA
This sequence comes from Aegilops bicornis, assembly GCA_021605145.1. NCBI lineage: Eukaryota > Viridiplantae > Streptophyta > Magnoliopsida > Poales > Poaceae > Aegilops > Aegilops bicornis. The sequence goes on along the minus strand of CM038673.1, from coordinate 399,069,652 downwards.
CACCCAAAACAGATAATATAATAGCATGGAACAATAAAAAATTATAGATACGTTGGAGACGTATCAGGGAGAGGTGCTTTGTGATGGGTTCAATCTTGCGGTGCTCAATCCCAATGACAGAAAGGGACATGACATGTATTTGTATTGTTTCCATTAAGGATAAAAAGATGGGGTTTATTCGGATTTCTTGGGTTTACTTTGTCTACATCATGTCATCTTGCTTAAGGCGTTACTCTGTTTTCATTAACTTAATACCCTAGATGCATGATGGATAACGGTCGATAGTTGGAGTAATAGTAGTAGATGCAGGCAGGAGTCGGTCTACTTATCTTGGACGTGATGCCTATATACATGATCATTGCCTTGAATATCGTCATAACTATGCGCTTTTCTATCAATTGTCCAACAGTAATTTTTCACCCACCGTATGTTATGTGCTCGAGAGAGTAGCCTCTATTGAAAACTATGGCCCCGGGTCTACTTTTATCATATATAAAAACACAAAAATACCTTGTTTCACTTTTCTTTATTTTATTTGATTTTGCAATTTATCTATTTTCCTACCACTACGAGATTTGATCCTTGCAAATAACCGCCGAGGGTATTGACAACCCCCTTGTTTGTGTTGGGTGGAAGTATTTGCTTTTGTGTGCGCACGTGCTGCTAACGAGGTTCTTTGTGGTTCTCCTATTGGATTGATAACCTTGATTGTTAACTAAGGGAAATACTTATCTCTATTGTGCTGCTGCTTCTTCTCCTTTTTCCAGAAATCCCAACGCAGCTCACAAGTAGCAGAAAGAATTTCTAGCGCCGTTCCCGGGGAGACATCACCAAAACCTATCAAGTACCTTCGCACAAACTATCATCTACTTGCTGTTAATTTTATTTGCCTTTTTATTTTCCTTTTCCTCTCATTTTCATCTCCCCCACTTCTAATTCTTTTTTACAAAAACACAAAAACATTTGTATTTGCCTGTTTGCTTGCTTTATCACTGTGTCTCAAGAAAACACTAAGTTGTGTGATTTTTCATATAATAATAATAATGATTTTATTATTACTTCAATTGCTCCTCCCGCCACTAGTGCGGAGTCATGTGATATTAATGCCGCTTTGCTAAATCTTGTTATGAGAGAACAATTTTCTCATAGTCCTAATGAAGATGTTGCATCCCATGTTAATACTTTTGTTGAATTATAAGATATGCAAAAGAAAAAAATGTGGATAATGATATTGTCAAATTGAAAGTATTTCTGTTCTCACTACGAGACCATTCTAAAACTTGGTTTTGATCCTTGACTCGAAATAGTATTGATTCTTGGGATGACTGTAAGGATGCTTTCATTGCCAAGTATTTTCCTGCTGCAAAAATTATTTCTCTTAGAAATCAAATTATGAATTTTAAGCTACTTGAGCATGAACATGTTGCCCAATCTTGGGAGAGAATTATTAATGATAAGAAATTGTCCCACTCATGTTTTAAGTTTATGGATGATTATACAAAATTTCTATGCGGGACTAAATTTTGTTTCTAGAAATATTATAGACTCTGTTGCGGGTGAAACCTTTGTGGAAATCACACTAGGATAAGCTACAGAAATCCTAGATAATATTATGGAAAATTACTCTCAATGGCATACCGAAAGAGCTCCAATTGGTAAGATGGTAAATTGAGTGATAAAAATGGGCACTCTCATTAAATTGGTTGCTCGTAAGAATGCTCATATTGATCCTAATGATGTGCCATGATGAAGAGATATTAAAATGATTGGTGTCACACCCATAGAATGTTTATTTAGTAATATAAAACTTGATGAAAAAGGGGCTGAAGAAGAGTCAACTTTAGCTAGGTGTACCAATTGTTCGGAGGGTGACAATCTTAATGATAAAAATGATAAAAGTGGGTTTAGAGAGGTTCAAACTTTAAATAGTGAGGTACCCACTACTTTGGATTACAAGGAATTTAATTACGATAGTTGTTATTTAATTGAATGTATTTCCTTGTTGCAATCCATGATAAATTCACCCAATGCTTATGGATAAAATAAAGCTTTTACTAAACATATTGTAGAAGCCATGATGAAAGCTTTAGAAGAAAAGCTAGAGTTGGGGATTTCAATACCTAGGAAACTATATAATGAATGGGAACCTACTATTAAAATAAATATTAAATATTATGAGTGCAATGCTTTACGTGATCTAGGTGCTAGCGTTCTACGTACCAAAATCTTTATGTGATGTGCCAGGCCTTCATGATTTGGATGAATGTTCCCTTAATTTGCACTTAGTGGATTCAACTATTAAGAAACCATTGGGTAGAATAAATGATGTGTTTATTCTTGCTAATAAAAATTATGTGCCCGTTGATTTCATTGTGCTTGATATTGAATGCAATCTGTCGTGTCCTATAATACTTGGTAGGACTTTCCTACGTACCATAGGTGCTATTGTTGATATGAAAGAAGGTAATGTAAGATTTCAATATCCATTAAAGAAAGTGTTGTGGAATTGTCACGGCAGATGTCCTTAGTGTCAGGACTTAGTCGCGAGGCCAACGCATCTATGTGGTAGCTTGAAAGGGGTTGATCGGGACGAGAAACACAACACGCAAGACAAGGATTTAGACAGCTTCGGGCCCCGGGAAACATCATCCGGTAATAACCCTACATGTTGTTTGTGGCTAGGTCTCATTATGATCATGAGAGAGTCGCCGGTAAGCCGGCTCTTTGTGTCTAGCCCTAGAGATTGTTCTTGTCCCCCCCCCCCCCTTTGGGGAGCCCTGCCCCTCTTTATATAAGTTAGAGGGGCGGGTTACATGTGGAGTCCTAGTAGGACTAGGACTAGCGTATCTTCTACTACAAGCCGGATACAAGTCCGGGTCTTGATTCCTTGTAAGCGAAATATTCCTTACACCTTTCTTCTTAAGTCGGCTCACCATCACATGAACCGGCCTACTGGGCCTTGGGCCTTGTCGTCCGTTTGACCCGCCACTTGGTCTCGGTGAGCCACAATGTCGAGCGGGTTATGTGTAAACCGCTATGTCTAAGCAGATCGCGTGAGTCGCCTAGCTTCACCGGGTCTTCCGGTGAATCGCCAAGTCCGCCGGGTCATAACTCGGCCGGGTCATACCATGAGGTATATCTCGACATTAGCCCCGCTTTAACTTGGTTTTATCCATGTTAAACTGATCCTGCAAAATAAACACCAAAACAAACTTTGACAGGTTGTGCTCCGGGTTAAAAATTCTTCTGAGACAGGATCTGATTACTCTTAAGTCCAACTGTCATTTCCTTCATCTAGAAAATCCGGGTCAAATAAGCTAGCTTCATACTCAATTTGCTGATGTTGGTTTCTCACAGAAAAATATTGTGAAGAATAATCCACTTGAGTCGGCTTCCAAGGCGCCGGGTTAAATAATTTTGGTCTTCAAATACCTATCCGATATTCAGCCGCTTGAAGATGTAAAACTTGTCGGTTTATCATTACCAAAAACTGCCGGATTATAAAACAGACGATGCCGGGTCATAATTGTTGTTGACACCGGTTTATGTAATTGATCCTCCTGATTTGCTCAAAACTGATAATTTGAAGATTTTTCTCCCTTATATCCATATTACCTGTAGCCCCCAAGTCTTGAGCAAAACAAAGTGACGGTTTAAGACTTGCTCCAATAAATGTTGCAACCTTTAAGAAACCCGGTTTATTCATCTCAATCATATAAACTGAATATTCCACATATGTAGCCCCCAAGTGTCGGGTCATTATGCAATAATGAGCAGGGACTTTGTAGATATAACCATGTAAATTTGAACAGCAATGTGTAGCCCCCAAGGGCCGGCTTAGTAAGATAATATCGAAATGGGACTTTGTATATAATTGATAATAACATCATATAATATAGTCTCCACCATGGGGCTTGAACCCACGTCCACAAGGTTAAGAGCTTTGTACTCCACCAACTAAATAGTGGACCGTCCAATATAATGGATTAATGCTTGTGTACCTTGAATTTTTGACAGAGCAATTGGTAGCCCCAAGGGCCAACTCATTCGTAATGTGATGAGTCGGGTCTTCAATAAGTTGAGCAAAAATGACTTTGCATTAGCCCCCAAGTGCCATGGTGCATCTTTGGCGGTGACATGGGACTGGCATAGTTGATATAATCCCAATCTGAATAATATAGCCCCAAGTGTCGGGTCGTAAGCTGCGGCGACTCGGGACTATTCCTTCCATTGTAGAATAAATCATATCCATTGATAAAAATAATAGCCGCTATGCGCTAAAGCGACTTTGAAAACCTCAATGATAGCACTGGTTATTGATAATCACAATAGAAATCCAGCCATGTTGGCTATTCGAGATTTGAATAATATAATCCGGTATGAAAACCTCAATCATCAATGTCATCATGAAAATCCAGCTAGTTTGGCTATTAAAGGTTTGAATACCTCATCGGTTGACAAGCAAATTCGGAGTTTAAAGACTTGGCGGCTCTTGGCCGATGGCGACTTAATACACCTCCATTGTAAGCTGGAATTTTTATAACCCTGCGGCTTATAGCCTTTGAGAAAGATCCAGAACAGATCATCATTTTGAAGCATGAAATTTGGTAATGAGCTTGAACTTAATCTTTTATATGTCATATTTCTGCAAATCCTGCAAAGAGTCTAAACAACATATGCCCTGGCGACTTAACGTCAAAAACCAGGGCGGGTAACCACCCAAATGTATTCTTATCCTACACACAAGTAGATCACAAGATCCCCATGATCCTTTGAATGATACCGCCGGCTTATGCGACCCGGACAGTGAAGTTGATAACTCAACTCTGTAAGAGCCGCCACATATGATATTTGTGACAGCTCAAATACTTGCGATTGTATAAAAACAGATAAAAATTTTGAGGCTTCTGATTCGAATACGATCAGTAAACCGTTCCAAAGGGGTTAATCTAAGATTCGAATACGATCATATAGCCCCCAGTGGCATTGGCATTGCCGATCAAAGTGGGTATCGACAACTATGTTCTCTTTGGTTCGAATACGACCTATGTTTGAACAGGAAGCCCCCAAATGACCTTAAGAGTTGTTTAGCGACACTGATTCGAACACGGTCCACGTCGATTCCCAAAGGGGTTGAGCTATGATTCGGATACGATCAAGAAGCCCCCAAGTAGGTTCAGCAGTTTGCTAATCAAAAGGGTATCGATAGCTATGTTCTCTTTGGTTCGAATACGACCTATGTTTGAACAGGAAGCCCCCAAGTGACCATAAGAGTTGTTTAGCGACGCTGATTCGAATACGATCCACGTCGATTCCCAAAGGGGTTGAGCTATGATTCGGATACGATCAAGAAGCCCCCAAGTAGGTTCAGCAGTTTGCTAATCAAAAGGGTATCGACAGCTATGTTCTCTTTGGTTCGAATACGACCTATGTTTGAACAGGAAGCCCCCAAGTGACCATATAAGTTTTGGCATTGCGCCGATCAAGAGGGTACCGATGGCTATACTCGATGAGTAGGAAGCCCCCAAGTGACCATAATAAGATAAGCCATAAAGCGGGATACCCATGTTTGAACCACGCATCATGGCAGCAAGTTCTTTTTGGAAACTTTTACTTTGTCTGAAAACTCAACTTTGCGAGAGATTAATTCTTTTTGAACCGGAACTTTAAACCGGATTTGAAAGCTTCAAAAATTTGTGAAGGACAAATTTACCTTGAGCCGGATTTTGAACCGGATTTGAGAGCTTCAATGCTTTGTGAGAGAAAGATGTCTCTTGAGCCGGATTTTAAACCAGAGTCCTTACTTTGAGCCAGAAATCTTCTGACGACTTTTAAATTTTCATCGATCTAGCAGTAATCTCCGGGGCCGGGTTATTTTTCCTTTCAATGATCTTGAATTTATTGAAACCTGCTAATTTTGACGAGTCATATCATTGTAGCCCCCGAGTCTCAAGACGACTTGAGGAGTTGGCTTGAGATTCTCCATGATTAACCGTGATATAGACCGGTTTGAATCCTGCATGGGACAACTTGCAAACCAAAGTAATTGCTCTTTTGAAGAAAATAATATGTAATATAAAATATATTGGATGGATTTCACGATATGTTAGGCTAGTGATTATCCACGAAGGTTGAGGTGATCTGGCGGGTTATAAATGATTTCATTATGAGCCGTGTCAAGAATCTCGCCAATGGTTCCTTCCAACTGGCTGTTTGAAGTTAACCAAACCGTAGTGCCGGCGACTTGTGCACCTATCCATTGAGCCATCCAGTGCAGACGGCGGTTGATAATATATGATAATTTGCCTCCAATTTGTTGGAAGAGAAACCGGGCTTCCCAAGTAGTGACTTGCTCATACTCAATAAACAGCTCATCCAGAAAAATGCGGCCCGGTGTGTTGATGTAGACCAGGCCGCGAGAGACGGACCGTAAAAACGACCGCAACATCAAAGGCGGCTCAGACAGATGAATCAATCGTAGTGCTGTAAACCGGTGCGGGCGGGTAAGTTGTCCTCCTTGTTGTAAGCCGGCGTGGTCGTAAGAGACGGCCACGGCGTTATAAGCCGGCGTGGTCGCGAGAGACGGCCACAACGTTGTAAGGTGGCGCGGTCACGAGAGACGGCCACGGCGTTATAAGCCGGTGCGGGAGTCCGTTGAGTAACGACGATCACTTGTGTCAAAAGATGTTGGCGTGCCTCCACCTCCGCGGCACAATATCACTTTTTGTCATAAATAATTGCCCTACATAAACAATATTGCAGACCAAGGCAAAGATAAACTTATTCTTTGACAAAAACAACATGTGATAATAAAACAAACTTGGATGGATATCACCAGATTTGTTTAGGCCGAAAATAATCCGCCATGAAGTTGATGATCCCTAGGTGAAACTGAAATCCCTCACGGGTGAATCGGCCGCGGGAACAAACAGATAAACAGGCCATGGCATTTGTAAGCCGGTGCGGACGAGCAAGTTGTCCTCCACGTTGTAAGCCGGCGAGGACGCGTGAACCGGCCGCGAGGGCGGACGGGCGAGTTGTCCGTGGCATTGCAAGGTGGTGCTCTCGGGCGAGCCGGTCGGCGCGTTGATGTAAACCGGACCGCAGGGGCGATGGCTGTATATAACAACACTCTAGGCAGAGTGGTTGTTTTCAAAAAATTAATAAATATTGATAAAAGTAAACTCGATGGATATCACCTAGTATTTTTTGTCGGATGCTGGCGCTGGATAATGCATAGTGTTGCTTTTGTTTTCTTGACAAAAGAGTTAATTGGTTCTGTGTCTTCTAGTGCCTGAGCTCTCCACATAACCCGGCCGGCACTTTTTGAGCCGGAATTTTTGGAACCAGAACTTCTTGATAATCCGGCTGGAACCTTTGATAACCCGGAACGTTTTTTACCGGAACCTCTTTATAATCCGGCCGGAACTTTTGAAAATCCGGAAATTTTGTACCGGAACCTCTTGATAATCCGGCCGAAACTTTTGATAATCTGGAACTTTTGAACCGGAACCTCTTGATAATCCGGCCGGAACTTTTGACAATCCGGAACTTTTGAACCGGAACCTCTTGATAATCCGGCCGGAACTTTTTTGATAATCCGGAACTTTTGAACCGGAACCTCTTGGTAATCCGGAACTTTTCTGTAGCCTAAGTCGGAACTCTTTGATGACTCGGACGGAACCTTTCGGCGATTCGGCTGGAACCCTTCGGCGATTGGACCGAACTTTTCGTCGAGGCGATCAGAACTCTTTGGTGATTCAGACGGAACCTTTCCTCGAGGCGGTCGGAACCATTCGCCGATTCAGACGGAACCTTTCGTCGAGGCGGTCAGAACTTTTCCCGATTCAGACGGAACCTTTAGTCGAGGCGGTCGGAACTTTTTCGGCGATTTCGACGGAACCTTTCGTCAAGGCGGTCGGAACTTTTTCGGTGAGCCAGCTGGAACTCTCCGACAAGTCGACCGGAACTTCTTCAATAAGCTGGGCGGAGCTTCTCGATCCCTGGGATAGCGCCCTTCAAGAACTCAACACCACCGTGCGCGAGCCCCATGGTGGGCGCCAACTATCGTGGAATTGTCACGGCAGATGTCCTTACTGTCAGGACTTAGTCATGAGGCCAACGCATCTATGTGGTAGCTTGAAAGGGGTTGATCGGGATGAGAAACGCAACACGCAAGACAAGAATTTAGATAGCTTCGGGCCCCAGGAAACATCATCCGGTAATAACCGTACATGCTGTTTGTGGCTAGGTCTCATTATGATCATGAGAGAGTCGCCGGTAAGCCGGCTCTTTGTGTCTAGCCCTAGAGATTGTTCTTGTTCCCCCCCCCCTTTGGGGAGCCCTGCCCCTATTTATATAAGTTAGAGGGGCGGGTTACATGTGGAGTCCTAGTAGGACTAGGACTAGCCTATCTTCTACTACAAGCCGGATACAAGTCCGGGTCTTGATTCCTTGTAAGGGAAATATTCCTTACACCTTTCTTCTTAAGTCAGCTCACCATCACATGAACCGGCCTACTGGGCCTAGGGCCTTGTCATCCGTTTGACCCGCCCGCCGGGTCTCCAGTGAGTCACAATGTCCAGGCGGGTTATATGTAAACCGCTATGTCCACGCAGATCGCCAGTGAGTCGTCTAGCTTCAGCTGGGTCTTCTGGTGAATCGCCAAGTCCGGCCGGGTCATAACTCCGACCGGGTCATACCGCGGGGTATATCCCCGACAGAAAGGAAAGGAACTTTTCCATAGAAAGATAATTAAGCAAAATATGAATCAATTATGAGGGTCACCTAGCTATGGGTTGAAAACTAAAGATGACAATACTTGAAACTATGCATTACGCCTAGCTAAGGGAGCAAAACAATGGCGCTTGTTGGGAGGCAACCCAATAGTTATATTTATTTTCCCTTTTCCTTTCTGTTTTTTAGTGTGGACACAATTATGCTACTGTTATGATTGTCTTTTTGTATTTTAATTACTGTTTGTACAAGTAAAGACTTTGGGATGATTTAGTTGATAGTTGATTTGATTCTGTGAAAAAACTGAAACTTTTGCACCAACTACCAGAATTGTTCAAATTCACTGGAATATGATAAAATTTTAGTTTTTTTACACGTGATTGATATACAAATTTCCCATGTTGTCCTTTTTTTTAGATTTTTGGAGTTACAGAAGTATGTCATTTGTTCAGATCATTTTAGACGGTTCTGTTTTTGACAGATTCTGTTTTTGTTGCATGGTTCGCTTGTTTTAATGAATCTATGGATTGTATCGGGTGGGGGGAGGGTATAACTCATGAAGAAGTTAGAATACAACATGGATTATGTAATAATAAAATATGAATGGGTTTACAATAGTACCTAAAGTTTATGATTGGCTTGTTATACTAACGGGTCTCACGAGGTTTCTGTTGAGTTTTTGTGTGTTGAAGTTTTCAAGTTTTGGGTGAGATCACGATGGATGAAGGAATAAGGAGCGGCAAGACCCTAGGTTTGGGGATGCCCAAGGAACCCCAAGGTAATATTGAAGGACAACCAAGCGTCTAAGCTTGGAGATGCCCCGGATGGCAACCCCTCTTTCATCTACAGTCCATCAGTTTATTACTTGAAGCTATATTTTTATTCATCACATGATATGAGTTTTGCTTGGAGCGTCATGTAATATATGAGTCTTTACTTTGTTTGCTTTGACACAATCATCTTTGCTACACACACCTTTTCATAGGGACACACATTTATCATGATTTGTTAGAATACTCTTTGTACTTCACTTATATCTTTTAAGCTATGTTGGGGAAATAACCCCGAGGTATGACCCACCTAGGAGGGGCCGGGTTATACCGTTGGCGACTTAACATGAAGAAGGCCCAAGAAGGCCTAAGAAGATGAAGCAGGAAGACGGTGGCTCAAGAGGCGGGCCTGGTGATGGCCCAAGACCCGAAAGCGTAAGACGCCCGATGATGACTTGCCTGGTAAGGCAAGGCGACTTAGAAACCGAGATGGTCATGTTGTGTGATCCGGCTCGGTCTCTCGTAAGCCCCGGGGCCTCAACCTGTGTATATAAAGGTGAGACCCGACAGCGGGTTAACTCAAGAAACAACCAATCGATAGCTAGGTCAAGCGTGATAGCTCCCTTGTAATCGATACCCAAGCAATACGAAACACGAGCAACAGTAGGCTTTTACCTCGTTAAGAGGGGCCGAACCTGGGTAAACCTCGTGTCCTTTGTCCCGTTCAACCCCTTTGAGCCAATCTACATTGTGATGGCTCCACACCTAAGTCCTTTCACAAGGGCATCTGCCCTGTTAAGTCCACGATAGTTGGCGCCCGCCTTGGGGCCAAAGTACGCTAGTTTTGAGTTCTTGAAGGAAAACTTCTCAGGGATCAACGGATACACTGTGGGCCGGATGACTAAGGGTCGCCGCGGCAAGATCCACATCGACGATGCTGGCTGGGGCACCGAGACAGACTCAATCGAGTATGAGTACCGGGTCCCCTTTGGCGGAATCCACATCTTCATCGGCAAGATCGGCGAGTCAGAGCCTGAGCCAAACACCTACACTGACATCATCGAGACGGCTCAGTGTATGCGACCCTCCAGGGTTCAACTCGGCTGGAAGCGTGTTTTGGTTGGCCTTGTTCATGGGGCGGATCTTGAGGAAGGTTCTGCATCTGGTGGAGACAAGGCCATCTATTTAGGTGATGAGTCCTCAACCGGATAAACCGAGTCAATCTATCAGCTTCGGGATGGCGGGCTTGGGGACTATTCCGTTGGTGATAGTATTACGGACCCTTATGAGCCGCTGAGCAGGGCTGCTATTTTTATGGCTGGTATGCAACTAGTTCTGAACTTGTCAACAGCTGCTGCTATGACATCTGGTTGAACTGCTGCTGAGATAGCTGGAGCAAGCGGTTCAACTCGGTCGCCGGCTCAAGTTTTATCTGAGCTCTTGGGCACTTTGGCAACTCTGTTAGGTACAGAGGTGACTCCGGTGAATAAAGCACATCATAATGCAGAAGTTGCAAAGGTACGAGATGAGGTGGCTAAGGCCCAGGAGGATCTTAATGCGGAGAATAACAGGATGGCCATGGAGCGAGCCTTGATGGAAGCCGAGTCACAATGGTTAAAGGCGGAATCTTTTCTCCTAAGTCTGCATCAGAATGTGTCCAATGACATTCTTCGAAGGAGGCACCAGAGCCGCCTACCTTCGCAGTTTGAGGGACGGAATCTTTTTAACATGCCTGGGGCAGGAACGAGTAACCCGCCCGGTGTGGCCCAGGCTGCTGAGGCGCCAGGGACCAGAGCGGCGGCTCAACCTCGTTTACCAGACCCACCTCATAGGGATATGACCCCACCTCAACGGGTTCCAACACCCTTTGGCCATTATTCTAACCCAGTGGATAATATGATAGCAGCAGCTACACGGCTAGCGGCCATCCTGATCGAAGGCGAGTCTCCAGCTATGATAGAGACCCGAAACACTGTGGAGCTTCTTCAGACGGCTGTGGCACAGCAGGCGGCTTACTCATATAGTCATGAGCGAATTCACTCAACACCGCGCCAAAGTCAAAGTTACAGTCGACGCATTGAGTCACCGGCGGTTTCCAGCTGCGAACAATGTCGTAACCCGCCTCATAATGATGACCCGCCCCGTGGGCCTAACCCGCACCGAGATGATAATATGATGAACAATGCTCACGCCCTTCTGGATCAGGCTAGGGCTCATCGTGAGGAGGAATTGGCGGCTGATGTCTACTACACAGCCTTCTTCTTGTAGACGTTGTTGGGCCTACAAGTGCAGAGGTTTGTAGGATAGTAGCAAATTTCCCTCAAGTGGATGACCTAAGGTTTATCAATCCGTGGGAGGCGTAGGATGAAGATGGTCTCTCTCAAACAACCCTGCAACCAAATAACAAAGAGTCTCTTGTGTCCCCAACACACCCAATACAATGGTAAATTGTATAGGTGCACTAGTTAATGAAGAGATGGTGATACAAGTGCAATATGGATGGTAGATATAGGTTTTTGTAATATGAAAATATAAAAACAGCGGTAGCAAGTGATAAAAGTGAGCAAAAACGGTATTGCAATGCTAGGAAACAAGGCCTAGGGTTCATACTTTCACTAGTGCAAGTTCTCTCAACAATAATAACATAATTGGATCATATAACTATCCCTCAACATGCAACAAAGAGTCAGTCCAGAGTCACTAATAGCGGAGAACAAACGAAGAGATTATTGTAGGGTACGAAACCACCTCAAAGTTATCCTTTCTGATCGATCTATTCAAGAGTCCGTAGTAAAATAACGAGAAGCAATTCTTTCCGTTCGATCTATCATAGAGTTCGTACTAGAATAACACCTTAAGACACAAATCAACCAAAACCCTAATGTCGCCTAGATACTCCAATGTCACCTCAAGTATCCGTGGGTATGATTATACGATATGCATCACACAATCTCAGATTCATCTATTTAAACCAACACAAAGCACTTCAAAGAGTGCCCCAAAGTTTCTACTGGATAGTCAAGAAGAAAACGTGTGCCAACCCCTATGCATAAGTTCACAATGTTACAGAACCCGCAAGTTGATCACCAAAACATACATCAAGTAGATCATGTGAATATCCCATTGTCACCACAGATAAGCGCATGCAAGACATACATCAAGTGTTCTCAAATCCTTAAAGACTCAATCCGAGAAGATAACTTCAAAGGGAAATCTCAATCCATCACAAGAGAGTAGAGTGGGAGAAACATCATAAGATCCAACTATAATAGCAAAGCTCGCGATACATCAAGATCGTGCCAAATCAAGAACACGAGAGAGAGAGAGAGAGAGAGAGAGATCAAACACATAGCTACTGGTACATACCCTCAGCCCGAGGGCTAACTACTCCTTCCTCGTCATGGAGAGTGTCGGGATGATGAAGATGGCCGCGGTGAGGGTTCCCTCCCTCCGGTAGGGGTGCCGGAGCAGGTCTAGATTGGTTTTCGTGGCTACAGAGGCTTCATGGAGGTGGAACTCCTGGTCTAGGTTATGTTCGGGGTTCTCAGTATATATAAGAGGTTTTGGCGTCGAGAACAAGTCGGGGTCTCGGGCTGTCCACGAGGTAGGGAGGCGTGCCTGGGGTGGGCGCACCCACCCTCGTGGGCAGCCCGGGACTCTTCTGGCCCAACTCTTTTACTCCATGGCCTTCTTCTGGTCCAAAAATAAGTTCTGTGAAGTTTCAGGTCAATTGGACTCCATTTGGTTTTGCTTTTCTGCGATACTCAAAAACAAGGGGAAAACATAAAACTGGCACTGGGCTCTAGGTTAATAGGTTAGTCCCAAAAATCATATAAAATAGCATATAAATGCATATAAAACATCCTAAATGGATAATATAATAGCATGGAACAATAAAAAAAATTATAGATACGTTGGAGACGTATCAAGCATCCCCAAGCTTAATTCATGTTCGTCCTCGAGTAGGTAAATGATGAAAACAGATTTTTTGATATGGAATGCTACCTAACATATTTATCAATGTAATCTTCTTTATTGTGGCAAGAATATTCAGATCCATAGGATTCAAGACAAAAGTTTAATATTGACATAAAAATAATAATACTTCAAGCATACTAACCAAGCAATTATGTCTTCTCAAAATAACATGGCCAAAGAAAGCTTATCCCTACAAAATCATATAGTTTGGCTATGCTTCATTTTCATCACACAAAAATGCTCTCGTCAGGCACAACCCCGATGACAAGCCAAGCAATTGTTTCATACTTTAGTAATCTCAAACTTTTTTCAACTTTCACGCAATACATGAGCGTGAGCCATGGACATAACACTATGGGTGGAATAGAGTATAATGATGGGGGTTGTGTGGAGAAGACAAAAAAAGGAGAAAGTCTCACATTGACGCGGCTAATCAACGGGCTAGGGACATGCCCATCAATTGATGTCAATGCAAGGAGTAGGGATTGCCATGCAATGGATGCACTAGAGCTATAAATGTATGAAAGCTCAATAAAAGAAACTAAGTGGGTGTGCATCCAACTTGCTTGCTCACGAAGAACTAGGGCATTTGAGGAAGCCCATTTTTGGAATATACAAACCAAGTTCTATAATGAAAAATTCCCACTGGTATATGAAAGTGACAAAACAAGAGACTCTCTATCATAAAGATCATGGTGCTACTTTGAAGCACAAGTGTGGAAAAAGGATAGTAGCATTGTCCCTTTTTATTTCTTTTTTTTCTCTTTTTTTGGGCCTTCTTTTTTTTATTTGGCCTTTCTTTTTCTTTTTTATTTGGCCTTTCTTTCTTTTTTTCCTTTTTTTCATGGGACAATGCTCTATTAATGATGATCATCACACTTCTATTTATTTACAACTCAATGATTATAACTCGATACTAGAACAAAGTATGACTCTATATGAATGCCTCTGGCGGTGTACAGGGATATGCAATGAATCAAGAGCGACATGTATGAAAGAATTATGAGGGTGGCTTTGCCACAAATACGATGTCAACTACATGATCATGCAAGGCAATATGACAATGATGATGCGTGTCATAATAAACGGAATGGTGGAAAGTTGCATGTCAATATATCTCAGAATGGCTATGGAAATGCCATAATAGGTAGGTACGGTGGCTGTTTTGAGGAAGATATAAGGAGGTTTATGTGTGATAGAGCGTATCATATCACGGGGTTTGGATGCACTGGCAAAGTTTGCACCAACTCTCGAGGTGAGAAAGGGCAATACGGTACCGAATAGGCTAGCAATGATGGAAAGGTGAGAGTGCGTATAATCCATGGACTCAACATTAGTCATAAAGAACTCACATATTTATTGCAAAAATCTACAAGTCATCAAAAACCAAGCATTACGCGCATGCTCCTAGGGGGATAGATTGGTAGGAAAAGACCATCGCTCGTCCCCGACCGCCACTCATAAGGATGACAATCAAAGAACACCTCATGTTTCAAATTTGTCACACAACGTTTACCATACGTGCATGCTACGGGACTTGCAAACTTCAACACAAGTATTTCTCAAATTCACAATTACTCAACTAGCACAACTCTAATATTACCGTCTTCATATCTCAAAACAATCATCAAGTATCAAACTTCTCATAGTATTCAATGCACTGTATATGGAAGTTTTTATTATACCCATCTTGGATGCCTATCATATTAGGACTAAATTCATAACCAAAGAAAATTACCATGCTGTTTAGGACTCTCAAAATAATATAAGTGAAGCATTAGAGTTCGTCTATTTCTTCAAAATAAAACCACCGCCGTGCTCTAAAAGGATATAAGTGAAGCAGTAGAGCAAATGACAAACTACTCCGGAAGATATAAGTGAAGATCAATGAGTAGTCGAATAATTATGCAACTATGTGGAGACTCTCTAACATTTAAGAATTTCAGATCTTGGTATTTTATTCAAACATCAAGCAAAACAAAAGAAAATAAAATGACACTCCAAGCAAAATACATATCATGTGGTGAATAAAAATATAGCTCCAAGTAAAGTTACCGATGAACGAAGACGAAAGAGGGGATGCCTTCCGGGGCATCCCCAAGCTTAGGCTCTTGGTTATCCTTGAATATTACCTTGGAGTGCCTTGGGCATCCCCAATCTTAGTCTCTTGCCACTCCTTATTCCGTAGTCCATCAAATCTTTACCCAAAACTTGAAAACATCACAACACAAAACTCAACAGAAAACTCGTAAGCTCCGTTAGTATAAGAAAAAAAATCACCACTTAGGTACTGTTGTGAACTCATTCTAACTTCATATTGGTGTAATATCTACTGTATTACAACTTATCTATGGTTCATACCCTCCGATACTACTCATAGATTCATCAATATAAGCTAACAACACATAGAAAACAGAATCTGTCAAAAACAGAACAGTCTGTGGTAATATGTATCAAACGTATACTTATGGAACTCCAAATTTTTTGAAATAAATTGTTGGACCTGAGGAATTTTTATATTAATCATCTGCAAAAAGAATCAACCTAAAAGCACTCTCCAGTAAAACATGGCAGCTAATCTCGTGAGCGCTAAAGTTTCTGTTTTTTACAGCATGATCGCAAAGACTTCACCCAAGTCTTCCCAAAGTATCTACTTGGCACAAACAATAATTAAAACATAAAACCACATCTAACCAGAGGCTATATGAATTATTTATTCCTAAACAGAAGCAAAAATCAAAGAACAAAAACAAATTTGGGTTGCCTCCCAACAAGCGCTAACGTTTAACGCCCCTAGCTAGGCATGATGATTTCAATGATGCTCACATAAAAGATAAGAATTGAAACATAAAGAGAGCATCATGAAGAATATTACTAACACATTTAAGTCTAACCCACTTCCTATGCATAGGTATTTTGTGAGAAAAAAACTTATGGGAACAATAATCAACTAGCATGGGAAGGCAAAACAAGCATAACTTCAAAACTTTAAGCACATAGAGAGGAAACTTGATATTATTGCAATTACTACAAGCATATGTTCCTCCCTCATAATAATTTTCAGTAGCATCGAATAAATTCAACAATATAACCATCACATAAAGCATTCTTTTCATGATCTACAAGCATATAATTTTTATTACTCTCCACATAAGCAAATTTCTTCTCATGAATAGTAGTGGGAGCAAACTCAACAAAATAACTATCATGTGAGGAATAATCCAATTGAAAATTAAAATCAAGATGACAATTTTCATGGTTATCATTGTTCTTTATAGCATACATGTCATCACAATAATCATCATAGATAGCGACTTTGTTCTTATAATCAATTGGGACCTCTTCAGAAATAGTGGATTCATCACTAAATAAAGTCATGACCTCTCCAAATCCACTTTCATAATTATCACAATAATATTCAACACCCTCCAAAATAGTGGGATCATTACTTCCTAAAGTTGACACTCTTCCAAACCCACTTTCATCAATATAATCATCATAAATAGGAGGCATGCTATCATCATAATAAATTTGCTCATCAAGACTTGGGGGACAAAAAATATCAACTTCATCAAGCATAGCATCCCCAAGCTTGTGGCTTTGCATATCGTTAGCATCATGGATATTCAAGGAATTCATACTAACAACATTGCAATCATGCTCATCATTCGCATATTTTATGCCAATCATTCTATGTAATTCTTCTTCTAGTACTTGAGCACAATTTTCCTTCCCATCATTTTCACGAAAGATATTAAAAAGATGAAGCATATGAGGCACCCTCAATTCCATTTTTTATAGTTTTCTTCTATAGAATAGACTAGTGATAAAACAAGAAAAAAAAAGATTCGATTGCAAGATCTAAAGATATACCTTCAAGCGCTAACCTCCCCGGCAACAGCGCCAGAAACTGCTTGATGTCTACTACACAACCTTCTTCTTGTAGACGTTGTTGGGCCTCCAAGTGCAGAGGTTTGTAGGACAGTAGCAAATTTCCCTCAAGTGGATGACCTAAGGTTTATCAATCCGTGGGAGGCGTGGGATGAAGATGGTCTCTCTCAAACAACCCTGCAACCAAATAACAAAGAGTCCCTTGTGTCCCCAACACACCCAATACAATGGTAAATTGTATAGGTGCACTAGTTCGGCGAAGAGATGGTGATACAAGTGCAATATGGATGGTAGATATAGGTTTTTGTAATCTGAAAATATAAAAACAGTAAGGTAGCAAGTGATAAAAGTGAGCACAAACGGTATTGCAATGCTAGGAAACAAGGCCTAGGGTTCATACTTTCACTAGTGCAAGTTCC
Organism: Aegilops bicornis; assembly: GCA_021605145.1. Taxonomy (NCBI): domain Eukaryota; kingdom Viridiplantae; phylum Streptophyta; class Magnoliopsida; order Poales; family Poaceae; genus Aegilops; species Aegilops bicornis. Next base: position 399,051,858 of record CM038673.1, on the reverse strand, counting down.
CTCAACAATAATAACATAATTGGATCATATAACTATCCCTCAACATGCAACAAAGAGTCACTCCAAAGTCACCAATAGCGGATAACAAACGAAGAGATTATTGTAGGGTAGGAAACCACCTCAAAGTTATCCTTTCTGATCGATCTATTCAAGAGTCCGTAGTAAAATAACAAGAAGCTATTCATTCTGTTCGATCTATCATCACTACAAAAAAAGACACATCCGTGACATTTTGGGCCGAACGAAAATCTTTTCTGTCATACTTATGACACTTCTATGACGATAATTGTGACAAAACCCGGTATCATCATAGATGTGGTGGGGTCCTACCTCTATGAAAAAAATCATGATGAGAAAATGGGTTTTCGTCTGGGCGGGCCGGAGACGCATTGCATGACATTCTTTGGGCCGTCCATGACGGAAAAAACCATGGTAGAAGCGGTAGCGGAAAATATCGGGAGTCCCCGGTTACGGTGTGTGGTCGGGGGTCGAGCGATGCGTGTTTCTCTAATACGTACGCGCGTGTGTGTGAGGCGTTGGGCTCTAACTGAACCCGAGCGATTGCTGCGCAGTTACGACATCGAACCCGAGCGATCGATCGATGGCTGTTAATCGAACAGGTCGGCGATTCGCCGCTACTACTGCTAACTGAAGCCGATCGATGTTGTCTCTGGATGAACAGTGAGCGTTGCGGGGGGGGGGGGGGGTGGATGAACAGTTCCTAGTGGGGGTGGATGAACAGGATCCCGTGGCGTTGCCTCTGGATGAGCGATGGCGTTCTTTGGGGGTTTGGATGAACAGTTCCCGGTGGGGGTGGATGAGCAGGACCCCGATCGCTCGAGCCGGTAGGGGCTGGATGAACCGGACCCCGTGGAGGGCAGGATGAACAGTAGACAGTGGAGGGCAGGATGAACAGTAGCCCATGGAGGGGTGGTTGAACAGGAGCCCGTGGAGAGGGCTGGTTGAACAGTAGCGGTGGAGTAGCGCGCGGTGGAGGCTGGATGAATAGGAGCCCGTGGATGAACAGTCGGAGGTGGAGGCTGGAGGAGGTCGAGGTGGATGAACAGTAGCATGTGGAGGCTGGAGGGGGTCGACGGTGGAGATGAACAGTATCCCGTGGAGTCCCGTTTTGCGGTACGCCACACCCCTCCCGATGAACAGGACCCCCGTTTCGACCGTAGCGGTCCAACACAAGTCCATTTCCTCCGTTTTGCGGTACGCCAGACCCCTCCTGATTGACAGGACCCCGTTACGACCGTAGGAGGTCCGTTTCCTCCGTTTTGCGGTACGCGAGACCCCTCCCGATGAACAGGATCCTGTTTCGAACGTGGCCGGTCGAACACAAGGCTATTTCCTCCGTTCTGCGGTACACCAGGCCTCGTTTCCATCGGCTGTTCCGTCCAAGCCCTCCCGATGAACACGACGACGCATTCGGTTCCGACCCAGCCGGTTGGCTCCCCATGAACACGACGACGGTGCTGTTTCTCCGTTTCGACCCAGCCATGTACATGAGCCCTGGCCGTACGTATGCGCGAGTAGGCGTTCGAGATCCCGCCCGTATGTACGTACGTGGCCGTATTTACTTTCTTGCACCCTAGCCGATGTACGTACGTGTACATGCTACGTGCGCGCCTCTACTACGACACGTGCGCGCCTCTACATCGACCAGTATGTACGTACACGTTCGTGACCAGAATGAAAATGCTACGTACGCTTCGACCAGGTGGGTCCCGACTGTCAGGCACTTCCTTGCGTTCGAAGATGTAGCTGGTGGGTCCCAGCAGTCAGGGGGAAATGTTTTTTCATGAAATACGATGGCCCGTAGGGTGGGTCCCTGCTGTCAGGTGGGGGAATAATTATTTTGCACATAATAAGGAGGCACTTACTTGCCGCGGCCGTGGACCCAGCTGTCAGCCTCTCCACGTACAGTCCACGTCCGATGGAAGTCGTTCCTTGACCACGTTGACCACGCCGCGCCGAGAGCACCAGGGCGATGGACGATGGCGAGGCCTAGGAAGGGGACGACGCGGAGCCCGGGAAGATGTGGCAGTTGATGCCCACGTGTAGAGGAGTATGAGGGTTCACTTATTCGCTACGGTGTGAGGGTGCCGTCGTCGCAGAATAACAGGAGGTGTGGGTGAGTAGATGGATGGCCTGGCCAGCGGTGGGAGTAGTAGGGGGCGGTGAGGCCTCCGCCGCATCGCAGCCGGCCATTGGAAGCAGGAGCACGAGGCACGACCGGCGCTGCTTTGGGCGGCTGGAGCAAGAAGACCAGAGGTTGAAGAAGCACTACGGCTGTTGGATGGACATCGTACGATCACTGGAGCTAGAATCGTGCATATTGACTAAGTTGACAAAGCCCTCCGTCCCCGTCAACTTAGTAGGCCCACAAGTCACCCTGCCACTGTACTAGGTCCCAGCTAGCAGGGGGTATTCATTTTTTGTGCGTAATAAGGAGGCACTTCCTTGCGTGCGAAGATATAGCTGGTGGGTCCAAGCTGTCAGCGGCGGTAATGTTTTTTTCGTGAAATACAAAGGCCCTTTCGGTGGGCCCCAGATGTCAGGTGGAGGAATCATTATTTTGCTCGTAATAAGGAGGCATTTCCTTGCGTGCGGCCATGGACCCAGCTGTCAGTCTCTCCACGTACAGTCCACTTCAGATGCATGTCAGTCGTTGACCATGTTGACCAGGCTGCACCGAGAGCACCAGGGCGGTGGACGACGACGAGGCCTAGGAAGGGAACGACACGGAGCCAGGGAAGACTCGACATTTGTTTCCCACGTGGAGCGGAGTACGATGTACGAGGGTTTACTAATTCGTCTGCCGTTGCTGGAGAATAACAGCAGGTGTGGGTGAGTAGAGGGATGGCTAGGCCAGCGATTGGAGTACGGTGGGGCGGTGAGGCATGTGCGGCAGCACAGCCAGCCGTCGGGAGGAGGGAGCAGGCAGTCCCGCCGGCGCTTGTTTGAGCGGCTAGAGCAGGAAGAGCAGAGATTGAAGAAGCACGACGGCCGTTGGATGGACATCCAACAGTCACTGCTTGTGCGTCAACCTTTTTTTTAGGAAAGCCTCAAATCTGTGGAAAACATCATACATCCCATTTGCCATTATTTATAATAATTTACAGCCCATTTGTTAATTCTTAAGGTTTTTGGAGCTCATATTCTTTTTGTTAGCATTACAGCCCATATTGTGGCCACGGTTAAAAAATTACGAAATTTTGCATATTTCGGTGCGGTCCGAACTGTTTTTATTCCTGAAATTTTGAGTCACATTCAAACTGATTTTAAAAATAAATATATATCAATATAAAATCCAACAAATTGTCCACGCATAAAAATCAATGCAATTTAAAATCTCGAAATGAAAAAAAGAAATTTGAAACTAATTGCCGGTTTGATGTGTTTTATAAATGTACAGCCCATTTCTCATTACTGATAGGACATTTTCTCGGCCAACCGAATGAAGCTCTCCTCATCTTGAAAGATTTGCAGCCCAACAGGCCTGACAAAGCGACTTACTTGGCAAATCACAAAAAAACTGGGTTGTGCCGTGGACCCAGCTGTCAGCCTCTCCACGTACAGTACTCTTCCAATGGATGTCGGCCGTTGACCACATTGACCACGCCGCGCTGAGAGCACCAAGGCGGTGGACGACGGCGAGGCCTGGGAAGGGGACGACGCGGAGCTGGGGAAGACGCGGCAGTGGATGCCCAAGCGGAGAGGAGTACGTGGGTTCACTGGTTCGACTGCGGTGTGAGGCTGCCGTCGCCGTAGAATAACAGGGGGTGTGGGTGAGTGGAGGGATGGCCTGGCCAGCAGTGGGAGTAGTATGGGGGCGGTGAGGCCTCCACGGCAGCATAGCCGACCACGAGAGGCAGGAGCAGGCGGCACGACCGGCGCTGCTTTGGGCGGCTGGAGTAAGAAGACCAGAGGTTAAAGAAGCACTATGGCCGTTGGATGGACATCGTATGGTCACTGGAGCTAGAATCGTTCATATTGACTAAGTTGACAAAGCTCTCTGTCCCCGTCAACTTAGTACGCCCACAAGTCAGCCACCCACCATGGTGGGTCCCAGCTAGCAGGGGGTATTCATTTTTTTTGTGCATCATAAGGAGGCACTTCCTTGCGTGCGAAGATATAGCTGGTGGGTCCGAGCTGTCAGCGGGGGGAACGTTTTTTTTGCGAAATACAGAAGCCCTTCTCGTGGGTCCTAGCTGTCAGGTGGAGAAATCATTATTTTACGCGTAATAAGGAGGCATTTCCTTGCGTGCGGTCGTGCACCCAGCTGTCAGCCTCTCCATGTACAGTCCACTTTCGATGGATGTCGTTCAATGACCATGTTGACCAGGCCGCGCCGAGAGCACCAGGGCGGTGGACGATGGCGAGGCCTAGGAAGGGAATGGCACGGAGCCAGGGAAGACTCGTCTGCCGTCCCGGAAGAATAACAGCAGGTGTGGGTGAGGGATGGCTAGGCCAGCGATGGGAGTACGGTGGGGCGGTGAGGCTGCTGGCAAAGACAACCACCATGGAGGAGGGAGCAGGCAGTCCCGCCACTCTTGTTTGAGCGGTTGGAGCAGAAAAGCAGAGATTGAAGAAGACGACAGCCGTTGGATGGACATCCAACGATCCTTTGCTCTCGTGTGCATTATTTCTAATAATTTACAGCCCATTTGCTAATTCTTAAGAATTTTTTTGGAGCCCATCTTCTTTTTGTTAGCATTACACCCCATATTGTGGCCATGGTTAAAAAGTATACGAATTTTTTTGCATATTTCGGTGCAGTCAACTGTTTTTAATCCCGAAATATCGATTCACATTCAAACTATTTTGAAAAATAATTTATATAAATATAAAATCCAAATAATTTTACACTCATAAAAATCAATGGAATTTAAAATCGTGTAATGAAAAAATTTGAAACTAATTCCCGGTTTGATGTATTTTAAAAATGTACAACCCATTTCTGGGCAAACTGAATGAAACTCTCCTCGTCTTGAAAGATTTGCAGCCCAGCGGGGCTGATAAAGCAAGTAGGCCTCGTTTGGGTATTTCTTTTTAAAAAACAGAACTGGGCTAGCCATTTTCAGCAAGAAAAAAACACAACTGGGCTTATGATGTGGTAAACATAAATAAAACCCTGGCTAGACGGGCCACAGCCCCCGCACAGCCCCGTTGTTACCTTGATCCGTCGCTAAAACTAGTATAAATAACTGGTTGGGATTTGTTAGTTGTTACAATATTTCACTCTAAATTAAATGACTGGCAAGCCATTTGCCTTGCTTCAAAGAAAATATGACAGTCACAGCCGAGTTGAAAAGGGCAAGAACATCTAAATCTAGTTTACAAACTGTACAAAAGCACGAGGGTTAATTGTTCAACAGGTTTACAAAAAATCCAGGTTGAAAAGGGCAACAACATCTAACTCCAACACAGTTTTTGGCAGTCACAGTCAAATGGATCGGCCAGGTCCATAGAATGAACATCCTGGGTCGTAAAATTCTTTGGATTATGACCACAATATGTTGTAAATAGAAGCTAAGACGCGTTCGTAAGCTCTTTTGCCCACAGAAACTCCTTTTTTTGCTCTTCCACATACCCATCCGTCAAAACCATGTTGCTGATAAACTTAAGCCTGATGGACAATAGTAACCACACATTCAGCAGGAAGAATGTGACAAATCTAGTGTTTGCACGGTTGGCTACATATCGTTCTAGCGTTATTGTCTTCAACCGAATCTCATGAGAAGTGAGAAAATCCCGATGCTTACGAATCCACCGATTGGTTATAACTTTCTTACCCCGTCATGTTGCCTAAATAGACATGAAGATTGAAAACAGTTAAGGTCTAAAAAAAGAGTGTCGAAAGAGCATCGGTTAATTCTAGTACACTATATGCGGGCTTCCAATGTGCGTGAAATTATCACCTTTATATACAACTTCTCCAGACATGGAAAGCATTGCAGCAAGCCAATAATCTTATTCAGATCAAAACTATTCATTTGGATATATAAGATCTTGATGAGAATCAGGCACCATTGATAGGCCATCCATGGAGAAACTCTTCATTGAGCATAGAACATAATATTAGTACAAAATGTGTACTCCAAGATGACATATAACTTATGCGCAGAAATTTAAAATGCAGCTTTTGGTTACAAGTGTAGATGATAATGTAAAGTACCTGAAGAACTGTGGAGCCAAACACCATATTGAAGTGAGCACAGAGATCATGTATTACACCCAAGGTCTCTAGTTTAGGCGCAGAGAGGACGGTTATTTGCAACGGTGAATAACTAGAATCAATGATCAACCTTTGAAGTGAAGGGGCATCTTGGATGATGAGCTGCCTTCCGTCAAAACAAATTCCAATTCTTACAAGGTTAGGCGACTTTATTTAGAGACAACCGATTCTAACTGTGAAAACAAGCACCAAGCACTCCAGGGCAGGGAAACTGGAGTGGATGATGATGTGCAATGAGGCCTCCGATATACGAACCCGCACAAGTGAAAGTTTCTTCAGAAATGGGAGTCAAAGGTTTAGTACCAGATTATGCGGTAGGTCGCCTGCAGTATCAAAGGCGGCGGTGTGGAGAGAGGAGGAAAACCGCGAGATGGACATCGGTCTTTGAGGGCATGTAGATGGCATTCGGTATCTGGTAGGTGATTTCTGTGGGAATAGTAGAACTCAAGCAGCTATAGTTACGTGAATTCAGGGATTTCAGCCAGAGTCCACCATGCAGGGCATGGTATGCTTGCTCGAGTAGCATGACGGGATCACGAGAGGCTTTGAACGGAGCCTTGGTGGGAGGAGATGATGGCTCTGTGGATTTCAAAATCATTGAAGAGAGATAGCTGACGACAGTCGAGATTAAGGGGCACGGCGCGCCATAGAGGGCCCCACCAAATTGAGAGGACTTGGGTGCGGCAGAAATCCTTGGTGGAGAGAAGCGAGATGATCTCCCCAAGGACGGCGTCCAAGAGATCGCTGATGCGGTCCACCCGAGATTCTACGGGTTCCTGGGATCTGGTGGGGGCGGGGTCACCGCTTCTCCCCGCGCTGCCGGGTGCGGGATCTACAGGCGTCACTGCTGGCGGGAGCCTCATCTTCTTAGTCTTGGGGTCGAGGCTCCATTTTCCTCGAGGCGTCGAGTCGTGCTCACGGATTTGAGCAGAGTAACGAATGATGAGCCTAGTTGTAGTGAGTGAAGAAGAAGGGAGCTGGAGTTTTTACGTAGTAGTGAGGAAGAAGGGAGCTGGGGTTTCTGTAGGAGTGAGGTGAGGAATTTGGGGTACGAGTGGAGCGGTGACATGAGGTGGGTGGGAGTGAGGAGGAAGAAGAACACCTGGGCTTTTTGGGGGCGGTGTCTTTGGAGTGCAGGTAGCGCCTCTCATTCAGTAAATATATGGACTTTTGAATTGATTTTACTATTTACTAGTGTGGATGGGCTGTTTTGTCTTGGGCCCAGAAAAAGAATTACTGCTAGTACAGTGGAGACACTCTACAGCTACCCAGAAAAACAATTACTACTAGTACAGATGATACAATGCCGCTTCTGGCTCCTCCTAGGTCATCGAAACATCTCCCTCTACTGAATTTCATTATACTTTTGTTCACCGACATGCGGGCCATGCAGCGCGCGGGCCCAAATGCCATCCACCAAATTAGAAGGCATTATGCAGGCAGAGAGTCACCCCGGCCGTAGCGTGGCAATAACGAGCCGTCGTATCACAAAACCCCACCTCCCCACAGTCTAAGTTTGACGGACGAAGCAACCATCATTTCACTCTTCACTGAATCCCCTTCTCCCTCACCGTCTTCAAGAAAGGCAACACTCAGATTCCGCCACTGTTCTTCTCTCCCAACGAAGGGAAGGTAAGCGGATCCATGATGTTGGTATATTTTTGTTCAGAGAAAAAAAAAGAACTTCTGCAAAGCAGTAACCGATCCTCACTCTCTTTTTTGTTTCATTGTCATTGGGATTGTGTTTCCCTTTCAGTGGTCTCCTAGTATTCCTCAGTTTCATGATGGACCAAGGAGAACCAGGCAAAGATCTGCCGATATTGGAGCAGACGCGGGAGGCTGATCCCCATGAGACAGAGAGATCCAAGAAGATTGAGGCAGCCACCGAGCCAACCCCAGATACGCTCACGGCCACTACTGAGATGGTCAACGCCCCGTTTGAGGTTACAGCCCGCGTGGCACTGCAGGAGCAGTTTTCCCCCTTCGAGGCTGTGTCCCCCATTGAGCTACCCCAGGTGATTTTCTTCTTTGGCGATCTCGATTGTGGTTTTTCATCTAAGTATGTGGTGATGAATAATGCAAAATTTTATTAGCTTCAATGCCATGCTATACATAGTGGTTTAAATAACTTGTGTTTCTTATGCTGGAAAGTAATTCAGAATTTGTTTACATTTCAATTAGAGCCCTGATGCAGACATGGATTGTGTGGTTGTACATGTCACTCGCTATGAGGTGGATGACCTGAATATACGCACTGGGAAAACAGAGTTTTTAGGCTGTTGGATCCTGTAAGCCATTTCCGCTTATACCAATGAAGAGTTGTATTCCAGCCTCACTGTTGTCAGGCGTGTTGTCCAGGGTGTACTGAAGCACAAGAAGTTCAAAGCTACTCCTTCGTTTGTGGGGCATACTGTTCTTGTCAAGCTTACGCAGGAAGATGACGTGGCATGCCTCCACAAACAAGTTTATGAGTGGCAAGGCCATAAGGTTTTCTTCATGAAGGTTCATAGGATTGAGCTGTTGCCGGACGTCCTTGATGATGTTCATGGCAAGGTCCGTCTTGTGTCCATCCCAAATTAGATATAGGCATGAAATACTTGCCCCATCTAGTGTTTAATAGTAGTTTGGATTATGTCTAATTATCCAAACCTTGCCTGTTATCGAGCCCTCTAGGGCTAGTATTCTGTTTGAATCCGTCTATGGGAACTGCTGCTACTTTTGTGTGCCCGTGAATCATCGTAATTTTTGCCGAAACAGATGCGTCCTCACTAGTTTTATCATACGAGCAGTGTGTGTTTTGATGAATAGAGTACTCGGTCGAGTACTGTGCGCCGACGTATACATAATTACTTGTAAACACTATTGGTGCTACCCCACTTGTAAGCAGTTGTGCAAAACACGACACATTGGCTCAGCTCGCTTCAACACTAGGCTATCGACCAGCTAACAATCAACAGTCTGCTGTCTGACATATAAGCAACTATGTATCTTGTTACAGTGGTTCATGCGATTAATCGAGGCCACAATGTAAATTCCAAACGTTCACACGCTAGTCCAGCGTTGATGTGGAACACCCACATTAAACTCGGCTTCATAAAAAACTTGAAAAGCATAAGTTAAGCAATTTTATACATCTCAATGATTCATAGAACATAACAAACATATACTAGTTAATAGCAAAAGACAAAGTTGTGAGAAGGTTTACAAATCAGGAAAAACAAGCAAGGCTTCTTCCGAGCAAGGGCCTCCGGAAGCTTAAATTTCCTAGAGTTCACTCTGGTTTTTTATTGTTGCCACCATCCAGGGTTAGGTTCTCTCATTCCAGAATAACCAATTATAATTGTGTTCTCAGCTAGAATGCTGAACTGAACCATGCAGTGTACTGACCAGCTGAAAGTGTTGTGCATTCCACTAAATTTAAGCGCCGCTATTTGCAGAAATAAGCAGACCACAATGCCTCTTGTCCGTGCACCTATCCCATAAACCTCTGTGCAGCCGTGCCAGCTTGTCCTCGGTCCATGGATGAACTGGAGGAAAGTGCATCCGTACTAGGATGCAGATGTTTTCGCTCGTCCTGCACTGCAATCAGGAAGTAAAACGTATGAATCAACTTCTTTTAGATTGCATTGGTCATTCTACCTAGTAACTACCAATGTAGGAATACCTGGAAGACGGGTGGTTAGACGACGACACCGAGGGATAACCATCTCATTTTGCGCAGTTCTACTAAAACTAAGGTGTGTGCTTTTGATTGCGCGGATAGAAACGATACTTAGACAGACATCCCGAAACGATATGGAGATAGACATCCCTGTTTGCACAAATACGAAATACGGCTATTTAAACAAAGGATGATATTTGCAAAGGGCGTATGATTAACATCAGCATCTATTGTGTTATAATTGGCACTAGATTGACAGTATGAAAGTGTCCTTAAGTAAGTAGCATCACATCACATCAACATTGCCACTAGATTAACATGCAGAACAATAGCATTAGTATTACTGTCATGAGAGTAGCACATGGTCAGTAAATGTGCAATCAAATTTGTGCAGTTCCACTGGGATGAAGCAATGTTAGCAGTGTGAGATTTAAGTGTAACTGCAAAAACACAATTCATGGGAAATAAAGCAAGACGGAAGCACTTCATAAAATGGTGGTGGCATTGCTTCAATTTATCGACGGCACTAGACCATTACTTATAGTGACATTAGGTGGCATTGCTTAATGCTTCATGTGATTTTACATTAACGGTAGCGATATGGGCGTAGGGACAGCAGAGGCGTAAAGTGGTGAGGCAGATGTGGTTGCCGAGAGCGGCAAACACTCAGGAAACATGTCTGCATTTGTCCCATTTTTTATCTCCTCGGCGACATTTTCCTATGTGAGCACAGGAAATTTAGACCTGCTCATTCTCATTTGCGTTGTCCCGCAACACCCGTCACTTTCTTTCCTTTGTCAACCAAGAGATAGGTCCACTTCCCCCCACCCTTCGCCATCCACCATGCTTTCTTCGTATTTTCAACCAAGAGACCGGTTGGGTAGCCATTATCTACTACTTTCCCCTGTTTCCTCTTAGAACCAAGTCCTAGATTCATGCTACAGCTTTCCCACTTTCTTCCCTATTTGAACCAACTCTTATAGTCGACTGTATGAACTAGCTTTACCTCTAATAATAGTAAAACTCTAGGTGGCTTTGGAATAGCGGACAGAAGTAGAAAAAGGTCCACACGAAGCCAAGTGGGGAGCTGGGTGCTACGTCTTGAGCTTGCGTTGGTTTTCCCCGAAGAGGAGAGGATGATGCAGCACAGTAGTGTAAGTATTTCCCTCAGTTTTTGAGAACCAAGGTATCAATCCAGTAGGAGGCCACGCACAAGTCCCTCGTACCTGCACAAAAGGATAGCTACTCGCAACCAACGCGATTAGGGGTTGTCAATCCCTTCACGGTCACTTACGAGAGTGAGATCTGATAGAGATAATATTTTTAGTATTTTTGGTATAAAGATGCAAAGCAAAAAGTAAAAGCAAAGTAAAAGTAAAAACAAAGCAAGTATTAAAGCGACAGAAATTGATATGATGAGAATAGACCCGGGGGCCATAGGTTTCACTAGTGGCTTCTCTCAAGAGCATAAATATTCTATGGTGGGTGAACAAATTACTGTTGAGCAATTGACAGAATTGAGCATAGTTATGAGTATATCTAGGTATGATCATGTATATAGGCATCACGTCCGTGACAAGTAGATCGAAACGATTCTCGCATCTACTACTATTACTCCACTCATCGACCGCTATCCAAAGATGCATCTAGAGTATTAAGTTAAAAAGAGAGTAATGCCTTAAGCAAGATGACATGATGTAGAGGAATAAATTCATGCAATATGATAAATACCCCATCTTGTTATCCTCGATGGCAACAATACAATACGTGCCTTGCAACCCTTTACATCCTTTGGGTAAGGACACCGCAAGATTGAACCCAAAGCCATGCACTTCTCCCATTGCAAGAACTACCAATCTAGTTGGCCAAACCAAACGGATAATTCAAGAGACTTGCAAAGATAACTCAATCATACATAAAAGAATTCAGAGAAGATTCAAATATTATTCATAGATAAGCTGGATCATAAACCCACAATTCATCGGTCTCAACAAACACCGCAAAAAGAAGATTACATCGAATAGATCTCCACGAGAGAGGGGGAGAACATTGTATTGAGATCCAAAAAGAGAGAAGAAGCCATCTAGCTACTAGCTATGGACCCGAATGTCTGAAGTAAACTACTCACACTTCATCGGAGAGGCTATGGTGTTGATGTAGAAGCCCTCCATGGTGGATGCCCCCTCCCGCGGAGCTCCGGAACAAGCCCCAAGATGGGATCTCGTGGATACAGGAAGTTGCGGCGGTGGAATTAGGTTTTTGGCTCCTGTTCTGATCATTTGGGGGTACGTAGGTATATATAGGAGGAAGGAGTACGTCGGTGGAGCAATAGGGGGCCTACGAGGCAGGGGGCGCGCCTTAGGGGGGGTGCCCCCACCCTCGTGACCGACTCAGTTGTTCCTTGGCGTAGGGTCCAAGTCTCCTGGATCATGTTCGGTGAGAAAATCACGTTTCCAAAGGTTTCATTCCGTTTGGACTCCGTTTGATATTCTGTTTCTTCGAAACACTGAAAAAGGCAAAAAACACCAATCGGGCTGGGCCTCCGGTTAATAGGTTAGTCCCAAAAGTAATATAAAAGTGGAAAATAAAGCCCATTATAGTCCAAAACAATAGATAAAGTAGCATGGAGCAATCAAAAATTATAGATACATTGGAGATGTATCAGGCATCCCCAAGCTTAATTCCTGCTCGTCCTCGAGTAGGTAAATGAGAAAAAGATAATTTTTGATGCGGAGTGATACTTTGGCATAATTTTAATGTAAATCTTCTTAATCATGGTGTGAATATTCAGATCCGAAAGATTCAAGATAAAAGTTCATATTGACATAAAAATAATAATACTTCAAGCATACAAACTAAGCAATTATGTCTTCTCAAAATAACATGGCCAAAGAAAGTTATCCCTACAAAATCATATAGTCTGGCTATGCTCCATCTTCCCCACACAAAGTATTTAAAATATGCACAACCCCAATGACAAGCCAAGCAATTGTTTCATACCTTAACATTTTCAAAACTTTTTCGATCTTCACGCAATACATGAGCGTGAGCCATGGATATAGCACTATATGTGGAATAGAATGGTGGTTGTGGAGAAGACAAAAAAGAGGGAAGATAGTCTCACATCAACTAGGGGTATCAACGGGCTATGGAGATGCCCATCAATAGATATCAATGTGAGTGAGTAGGGATTGCCATGCAACGGATGCACTAGAGCTATAAGTATATGAAAGCTCAACAAAAGAAACTAAGTGGGTGTGCATCCAACTCGCATGCTCACGAAGACCTAGGGCACTTGAGGAAGCCCATCATTGGAATATACAAGCCAAGTTCTATAATGAAAAATTCCCACTAGTATATGAAAGTGACAAAATGAGAGACTCTCTATCATGAAGATCATGGTGCTACTTTGAAGCACAAGTGTGGTAAAAGGATAGTAACAATGTCCCTTCTCTCTTTTTCTCTCATTTTTTTATTTGGGCCTTTTCTCTCCCTTTTTTTATGGCCTCTTTTTTTTCGTCCGGAGTCTCATCCCGACTTGTGGGAATCATAGTCTCCATCATCCTTTCCTCACTTGGGACAATGCTCTAATAATGATGATCATCACACTTTTATTTTTCTTACAACTCAACAATTACAAATCGATACTTAGAACAAAATATGACTTTATATGAATGCCTCCGGCGGTGTACCGGGATATGCAATGAAACATGAGTGACATGTAAGAATTATGAACGGTGGCTTTGCCACAAATACGATGTCAACTACATGATCATGCTAGCAATATGACAATGATGGAGCGTGTCATAATAAACGGAACGGTGCATGGCGATATATCTCGGAATGGCTACGGAAATGCCATGATAGGTAGGTATGGTGGCTGTTTTGAGGAAGGTATATGGTGGGTGTATGATACCGCATGAAAGGTGTAATGCGGTATTAGAGAGGCTAGCAATGGTGGAAGGATGGGAAAAAGTGCATATAATCCATGGACTCAACATTAGTCATAAAGAACTCATATACTTATTGCAAAAATCTAGAAGTTATCAAAGCAAAGTATTACGCGCATGCTCCTAGGAGGATAGATTGGTAGGAGAAGACCATCGCTCGTCCCCGACCTCCACTCATAAGGAAGACAGTCAATAAATAAATCATGCTCCGAGTTCATCACATAACGGTTCACCATACGTGCATGCTACGGGAATCACAAACTTCAACACAAGTATTCTTTAAATTCACAACTACTCAACTAGCATGACTCTAATATCACCATCTTCATATCTCAAAACAATTATCAAGCATCAAACTTATCTTAGTATTCAACGCACTCAAAAGAAAGTTTCACATATCTTGAATACCAAGTATATTAACATTAAGCAAATTACCATGCTATTAACGATTCTCAAAATAATCTCAGTGAAGCATGAGAGATCAATAGTTTCTTTAAAACAAATCCACCACCATGATCTTAAATATCTAAGTGAAGCACTAGAGCAAAAATTATCACGCTCAAAAGATATAAGTGAAGCACTATGAGCAAAACTATCAAGCTCAAAAGATATAAGTGAAACACATAGAGTATTCTAGCAAATTTCAATTCATGTATGTCTCTCTCAAAAGATGTGTACAGCAAGGATGATTGTGGTAACTAACAAGCAAAGACGCAAATAATACAAGACGCTCCAAGCAAAACACTTATCATATGGTGAATAAAAATATAGCTCCAAGTAAATTACCGATGGAAGTAGACGAAAGAGGGGATGCCTTCCGGGGCATCCCCAAGCTTTGACTTTTTTTTTGGTGTCCTTGGATTATCTTGGGGGTGCCATGGGCATCCCCAAGCTTAGGCTCTTGCCACTCCTTGTTCCGTAATCCATCAAAAGAATTCACCCAAAACTTGAAAACTTCACAACGCAAAACTCAGTAGAAATCTCGTGAGCTCCGTTAGAGAAAGAAAACAAAAGACTACTTTAGGTACTGTAATGAACTCATTCTTTATTTATATTGGTGTTAAACCTACTGTATTCCAACTTCTCTATGGATCATAAACTATTTTACTAGCCATAGATTCATCAAAATAAGCAAACAACACACACAAAACAGAATCTGTCAAAAACAGAACAGTCTGTAGTAATCTGTAACTAACGCAAACTTCTGGAACTCAAAAAGTTCTACCAAAATTAGAAGACCTTGAAAATTTGTTTATTTATCAGAAGCAATTTGAATCAGTATTTTATCACGTTCTGGTGATTTTTAACAATTCGGGCACTGAGCGCAAAGTTTCTGGAAACTACAGCAAGATCAGATAACTATCATCCAAGAAGATCTAATAGGTTTAACTTGGCACAAACACTAATTAAAAGATAGAACCACATCTAAACAGAGGCTAGATGGATTATTTATTCCTAAACAGAATAAAAAACAAAAAAATAAAAAATAAAATTGGGTTTCCTCCCAACAAGCGCTATCGTTTAACGCCCCTAGCTAGGCATAAAAGCGAGGATAGATCTAGGTATTTCCATCTTTGGTAGGCAATCCATAAGTGGCTCTCGTGATAGATTCATATGGCATTCTTTCTAGGAAAGTGTTCCATGCCTTTCTTTAATGGAAATTGGAATCTAATATTCCCTTCCTTCATATCAATAATTGCACCAATCGTTCTAAGGAAAGGTCTACCAAGAATAATAGGACATGAAGGATTGCAATCTATATCAAGAACGATAAAATCTACGGGCACATAATTCCTATTTGCAACAATAGGAACATCATTAATTCTTCCCATAGGCTTTTAATAGTGGAATCTGCAAGATGCAAGTTTAGAGAGCAATCATCAAAGTCACGGAAATCTAGCAAATCACACAAAGTTTTGGGAATAGTAGAGACACTAGCACCCAAATCACACAAAGCATTAAACTCATGATCTTTAATTTTAATTTTGATAGTAGGTTCCCACTCATCATAGAGTTTCCTAGGGATAGAAACTTTCAACTCAAGTTTTTCTTCATAAGATTGCATCAAGGCATCAATAATGTGTTCGGTAAAGGCCTTCTTTTGGCTATAAGCATGAGGAGAATTTAGCACGGATTGCAACAAGGAAACACAATCAATTAAAGAGCAATTTTCATAATTAAATTCCTTGAGATCCAATATAGTGGGTTTAGCAACATCTAGATTTTTATTTCTTTCAATCCCACTTTTATCAATTTCATCATCAAGATCTAAAAACTCCGAATACTTAGAACGCCTTCTAGGTAAAGGAAGATCATATTCAGTTTAATCAAGATTCATATTGCAAAACAAAGATTTAATAGGGGATGCATCAATAACTTTTAGATCTTCATCTTGATTTTCATAGGAATGAGAAGAACACGCTTTAATAAAGGCATCTTTGGAAGCACGTATCCTAGCGGTTCTTTCTTTGCACTCATCAATGGAAATTCTCATAGCTTTGAGAGACTCATTGATATCATGCTTAGGAGTAATAGATCTAAGCTTTAAAGAATCAACCTCAAGAGAAATTCTATCAATGTTCCTAGCCAAATCATCAACTTTAAGCAATTTCTCTTCAAGCAAAGCATTAAAATTCTTTTGTGAATTCATAAACTCCTTAACACTACTCTCAAATTCAAAGGGCATCTTATTAAAATTTCCATAAGAGTTGTTGTAGGAATTTCCATAATTATTAGAAGGATTACTAGGATAAGGCCTAGGATTAAAATTCCCTCTATACGCGTTGTTACCAAAATTATTCCTACCAACAAAATTCACATCCATAGATTCATTATTATTCTTAATCAAAGTAGACAAAGGCATATCATTAGGATCAGAAGAAACACTCTTAGTAGAAAATAATTTCATAAGTTCATCCATCTTTCCACTCAAAACATTAATTTCTTCTATCGCATGCACTTTTTTATTAGAAGATCTTTGGGTATGCCATTGAGAATAATTAACCATAATATTATCTAGGAGTTTAGTAGCATCTCCTAAAGTGATTTCCATAAAAGTGCCTCCATGCCGAATCTAAAAGATTTCTAGAAGAAAAATTCAATCCGGCATACAAATTTTGTATAATCATCCACAAGTTCAAACCATGAGTAGGACAATTACGTATCATTAGTTTCATTCTCTCCCAAGGTTGTGCAACATGTTCATGATCAAGTTGCTTAAAATTCATAATATCGTTCCTAAGAGAGATAATCTTAGCGGGAGGAAAATACTTAGAGATAAAAGCATCTTTGCACTTATTCCAAGAATCAATACTATTTTTAGGCAAAGATGAAAACCACGCTTTAGCACGATCTCTAAGCGAAAAAGGAAATAGTTTCAATTTAATGACATCATTATCGACATTTTTTTTTGCATATCACATAAATCAACGAAGCTATTCAGATGAGTAGCGGCATCTTCACTAGGAAGGTCGGCGAATTGATCTTTCATAACAAGATTCAACAAGGCAGTATTGATTTCACAAGATTCAGTATTGGCAAGAGGAGCAACCGGAGTGCTAAGGTAATCATTATTATTGGTATTGGTGAAGTCACACAATTTGGTAGCATCTTGAGCCATCGCGACAAACAAGCAAACTAACACACAAGCAAACAAAAGGCAAAGGGAAAAAGAGGAGGAGATTGGGAAAGAGAGGGCGAATAAAACGGCAAGGGTGAAGTGGGGGAGAGGAAAACGAGAAGCAAATGGCAAATAATGTAATGCGAGAGATAGGGATTGTGATGGGTACTTGGTATGTTGTCTTTTTATGAGACTCAAGCAACGGCGCCGTAAATCCTTCTTGCTACGTCTTGAGCTTGCGTTGGTTTTCCTCAAGAGGAGAGGATGATGCAGCACAAGATGGCGTAAGTATTTCCCTCAGTTTTTGAGAACCAAGGTATCAATCCAGTAGGAGGCCACGCACAAGTCCCTTGTACCGGCACAAAACGATAGCTACATGCAACCAACGCGGTTAGGGGTTGTCAATCCCTTCACGGTCACTTACGAGAGTGAGATCTGATAGAGATAATATTTTTGGTATTTTTGGTATAAAGATGCAAAGCAAAAAGTAAAAGCAAAGTAAAAACAAAGCAAGTATTAAAGCGATAGAGATTGATATGATGAGAATAGACCCGGGGGCCATAGGTTTCACTAGTGACTTCTCTCAAGAGCATAAATATTCTATGGTGGGTGAACAAATTACTGTTGAGCAATTGACAGAATTGAGCATAGTTATGAGTATATCTAGGTATAATCATGTATATAGGCATCACGTCCGTGACAAGTAGATCGAAACGATTCTGCATCTACTACTATTACTCCACTCATCGTCCGCTATCCAGCATGCATCTAGAGTATTAAGTTAAAAAGAGAGTAACGCCTTAAGCAAGATGACATGATGTAGAGGAATAAATTCATGCAATATGATAAATACCCCATCTTGTTATCCTTGATGGCAACAATACAATACGTGCCTTGCAACCCGCTCACATCCTTTGGGTAAGGACACCGCAAGATTGAACCCAAAGCCATGCACTTCTCCCATTGCAAGAACTACCAATCTAGTTGGCCAAACCAAATGGATAATTCAAGAGACTTGCAAAGATAACTCAATCATACATAAAAGAATTCAGAGAAGATTCAAATATTATTCATAGATAAGCTGGATCATAAACCCACAATTCATCGGTCTCAACAAACACACCGCAAAAAGAAGATTACATCGAATAGATCTCCACGAGAGAGGGGGAGAACATTGTATTGAGATCCAAAAAGAGAGAAGAAGCCATCTAGCTATGGACCCGAAGGTCTGAAGTAAACTACTCACTCTTCATCGGAGAGGCTATGGTGTTGATGTAGAAGCCCTCCGTGGTGGATGCCCCTCGGCGTGAGCTCCTAACAGGCCCCAAGATGGGATCTCGTGGATACAGAAAGTTGCGGCGGTGGAATTAGGTTTTTGGCTCCGTTCTCATCGTTTGGGGGTACGTAGGTATATATAGGAGGAAGGAGTACGTCGGTGGAGCAACAGGGGGCCCATGAGGCAGGGGGCGCGCCCTAGGGGGGCGCCCCCACCCTCATGACCGACTCTGTTGTTCCTTGGCATAGGATCCAAGTCTCCTGGATCACGTTCGGTGAGAAAATCACATTTTCGAAGGTTTCATTCCATTTGGACTCCGTTTGGTATACTGTTTCTTTGAAACGAAAAGGCAAAACAGACAATGCAGGCTGGGCCTCCGGTTAATAGGTTAGTCCCAAAAGTAATATAAAAGTGGAAAATAAAGCCCATTATAGTCCAAAACAATAGATAAAGTAGCATGGAGCAATCAAAATTTATAGATACGTTGGAGACGTATCACTGGGGCAGTAGAGCAAGGCAGGTTTCCAAGGAATATATACCTGAGGGTCGTCGGCATGTGGCAAAGACGGCGTCGGGAGGCCGCATCTTGGCCACAATACCGCAGGGAGGAAGAAGGGGTCAGAGGCCCTCCGGAGCTGGCGCTCTCTCGGAGAGAACGACACGGCCGCCGATTGGGACGTGCGGGCAGCCGTTGGTCTCCTCCCTCGCCGATGACGACAGCGTGAACGATGCACCTACACCACTGCCCCGGTCGAGGTTGTCCGGCCGGATTTGTGACCAGCCGTGAGCTGAGAGAGAGTGTGGCCACCTATGTCTTGCTTAGATCTGGAGAGCATGAGAGAGTGAACAAGAGGAACCCTAGTAAAGCAAACGCTAAGGCTCCTACTTATATATGTAGTGGAGTGATTTTGTTGTACCAACTTCAAAAAATGCGCCTCCACGTGTACCATGAGTGGGTGTGAGAGAACTAGTGCGTGCGTGCACCGCTTCTCTTCGTGAGAGTACAATATACTATGCCCAAAGAACGTTCGCCACAAGAGTAATAGTATAAGTGTGTGATGTGTGAGCTAAAATAAAATGTGCACGACGTCTTTTGTTTTTTAGAATTTCTGAGGGTAGGGTGTGAAGAGCACATATGTGTGTGACGTCTACCTGCAGATAGATGGTGGGTGCAAGAGGACTCGGGAGGGTGCGTGTGCGTGAGAGAGAGGGGGGCACGTATCAATGCAATGCATGTGTCCGTAAATCATTATTCGACAAATGTTCGCCACAAGCCTTTTCCTGATGAACGCCGTAAGAACCATTAGATCGGCATCCAAGCGATGTCGGTTTGCCATGTCATTTAACAGAACAACCACTCCTCCTACACACAAATCTTCCACGTGAGTGTTAGCAACTGCCATATGCCCCCTCCGTTCCAAAATGCAGTGCATATAGCTTTATTGAAATTTCAAACCTCGCAAACTTTTACCGAGTTTTCGTGTACCAAATTGCACATGTAGAATACCCTGTATATATCATTTCATTCATCTTCGAGAGTTAACAATAAAGATGGGGGAGGAGTCTACAAAGAAAGACCATCGTATCACCTACAACAATTTCAACCATCCTTTGGTGTTTAGGAATATCATAGGAACTCTATATGATATGATTTTTATATGATTTTTTCCTTTAGAGCCAATTGGTTCATAGGAATAGGTTCATATACTCCACATTTCAAAGGAAATAAACATGATATCATTTCTATAGCTTTAGAGCCACTTGGTTCATATGAATGGATTTCTATACTCCAATAATTTCAAAGGAAAATAAAAATTAGCGTATATTCAATAGAAAATTTCCTATGATATGAACCAAATTACATCTCTTTCCTAATCCCTCCTCATAGGAATTGAGATACATGTCATCTCTAGATTCAATAGAAAAGTTCCTATGATTTCAACCAAATGACATCTCTTTTCCAATCCCTACTCATAGGAATTAAGATACTCCATGTCATTTCTTTCCCTACAACTTCCATGTATACATCTTATATTCCTAAATAGCTAGTACAACCCACTAGTAGCTTTTTTCCAAGACATGCAACTATGGCACAAGAACTATATAGTGTGCGAATAACTTGAAAGATGGTCACTGGATGAAGCTAATCCGACAAAGGCAGAGATGGCAAATCCGAGCACTCTTGGCCGCTGGATATCATCAACATTCCACCAGATCTGCCACATGTACAATTTAGAAGACTCCATGGTTGAACTTAAGCATAATGCACAAACCTCAAAACACATGCACTTCTCCTTTGTTCTAGAATCTTCCATATCATAATTGATTTTTTTTCTAAATGAGATGCCATTATTTGTTTTTTTACTTTATGCTTTACAATGCACAACCCCATGAATCTTAACATTTTTATAAAACTAATTGATTTTGAATGAGATGAAAGAACTAAACGAACATCTACATCATGCATATATGACTCAAAGCTTTACATGCTTGTATTTATTCATAATTTCGTTTCAAAATCTCATGCGTTCAATGCATGTGTACCTTACTAGTTTTGAGTAGAGTAGCAAATTTCACGCGGCCCCGGGTATATCAAAATGCAGGGCCCATGCATCATTACCTTTTGGTCGAACCTACGTCCACAATTTTTTGTACGTACTATATCTCCACTGGTCCCCGAACCCAAAATGCTGCCTCGTTCCCCTAAAACCAAGCGGCCCACACATATTTAAGGCGTCGACTCGAACTCAATCCCTCTCCCGTTTAGTATGACGTGGCCCCGCACGCCCTAGTAGTACTCCTACAAACCCTACCGCCGCACGCATCATCGGTTTTCTTCAAGAGGATGAGGGAGAAGCTGATTTCTAGTGGAGGCGCTTTAAAAAATGATCGGTAGTGGAGACCCCTACCCTAGGGTGCCCTAGGTAGCTGCCGCACACATCATTGGTTTTCTCTTTTCTTTATGCTCTTGCGCCCTAGAGTGAAATGATGGTTGCTTCGTCCGTCCAGCTTAATGCGGGAAAGCTGGGGCTTTGTGATTTGACCCCTCATCGCTCATTTTCTACTACTGCGGTGCAACGACCAGGGTGCCTCCAATTCCAACCGCTGCTCCGAACTATAATTTGGTGCATCACACGTGGAACAAGACGGTGGATGAGCCACAGGTCGGCCAAAGGGGTCCTGCTAAGTGTGTTGCCATTTCGTGTGCGGACTGACCCTGCTTGAGTCGCTATGCCAACACGACAGGTGCAGCCTACCACTTGGTTTTGCTCCTTGGTGAATCCCGACTATATTGACCTAAAAAGATACGTACTTAACTACCCTCTCCCTCTCGTTTTTGTAGACGTCTCGGTTTATAGGGCGTGCACGTAGTTCTAGGTCATCCATTTGACTAACTAAATCTGAGTTACTATGTCACAAAAAGTATATCATTGGATTATTAAGCGGATGTAGTTTCTAAACATATACTGTTCATCACATATATAGCCAGTTAAATTCTCAACCTAGAATGACGTGCATGCCATGTAAACAGATACGGAGGAAGTATAGTAGTAAAAATGAGGTGATTTTACCGAGCGATCGGCTGGGGAGCATGGCCTGTCATGCGGTCCCACGTGTCATGATGTACCAAGGGGATGTGCGTGTCCCTCTTGAGGCAGAAGCAATACTACGTGGTTTGAGATGATGGTGAACCGAAGTGTGAAATAATGGTTGCTTCGTCCGTCTGGGAAGGTGCGGCTTTGTGATTTGACGTCTCATTGCTCATTACTGCTACTACTGGGGCGGTACGATCAAAAGTGCGTCCCCCTGCTGTTCTGCACTGTAATTTGGTGCTTGACACATCGACCCGGTTGCTATATGTCCCACATGTCGGCGACAGGAAGTACATAATTCATGAAAGCGAGCGTCGATGGAGGAGTACAAGACACGGCTTGGGTTTTTGCTGCTTCGCGCGATCCATCGATACAAACCTGCATAAAAAAAGGCATGGGCGGGTCTTTTCCCACGCGGTAGGCAGGGGAGTTTGGCATAGTATGTTCAAGGTAAGGAGGCAGGAAGGGAAACAAGCAAATAAAGGTTGAGCGGCTTAGTTTTGGGAATATCTGATTTTACGGAGTACGTACCCACTAGGGTTTATAGGGCTCATCTACAAAACATTCGTTTTTCCGTTTTATAAGTCTCAATTCTACTACTAGTAGTAGTACCATCACATGTTGGATTTCGAGGTGCGTTAGATCACCCGATGCAAGAAGTGTCAAGAGAAAACTCACCAATGCATGTAGAAGTTCATGGAAATTTAGTGGTCAGTCATGCATTCGTTCTAATTAATGCCTCGATAAACATAACTTCTTGAGAAACTAATTACTTGTGCAAACTAGGAGTACGAAATTAATTCGACCACTCACCGTCTACCTTGGTTGGAGAGATTTTGAAATTGAGCCATAAACTGGAAAGGAGGGAGTAGTAACTTTTGTTTCGATTACTATTTGTGGCCTTGTATAGATGCAAAATGTATTTTTTATAGTGGCCTTGTATAAGTAAATGGAGGGAGTACTAAAGGACATATATATTCCAAACAATATGATAATCTCTCTAACCAAGGTAGTAGGGACGAGGAGTAAACGGAGGGAGTACTAGTAAAATTTTCTCCTCGTCCTATGAGCCACCGCGTGCGTGGGCGAGGGAGCGGGCGTAAGGCGTAGTAATCAAGCTTCACCTCATC
The DNA here is from genome assembly GCA_021605145.1 of Aegilops bicornis. Lineage (NCBI taxonomy): Eukaryota > Viridiplantae > Streptophyta > Magnoliopsida > Poales > Poaceae > Aegilops > Aegilops bicornis. The sequence goes on along the minus strand of CM038673.1, from coordinate 399,028,385 downwards.
ATGCGAGCCACCGCGCCCATGGCGGGGGAGACGGCGTACTAAGCAAGCTTCTCCTCGTTCAGCGAGTTGACGGGACACATCAAAAGTACTCCAGTGTATAGAGCCTTGCCTCTAAGGTAGGCCCCACATGGTTTGCCTCTTTTTTAACATAACGCGTCAAGTCGCAATTTTGTTTGTTCACCCGTGGTAGACGATCCTCCCTCCATCTAGTGGACAACCAATACATATGTCAAGTTACCACGTGGGCTGACTTTTCGTACAGAAATGAGCTCCACCATGTACCCGCGCGGGTGTTGTTGGGAAAGAGACGGGAGTACGTGCGCCGTGTGTGCACCTCTTCTCTTCGTGCACGTCCCCCACCTACGTGGGTGTGTGTGAGAGGGACTATAGAGATACAAACCTAGACATAATGCGCCGTCCATCCCCATGCCTCCGCCCAGTCCGACCACTAGTCACCACCACGCCCCACTCCTCCTTACCTTATCTCTCATCTTTCTCCCTCTATTTTTATATGCAAGGCCACTATCAAAATTACAATTTGTAGATATACAAGGCCACTAACACTAATTGATGCAATATTAATGGTGTTTGCCTCGTAGTACTACTAGCAAAGGAGGACATTAATTATCCCTTGCATGCATGCGGGAGTGTGAGCATTGGCTTTATGTGCATGAAAGAGAAGAATACACATTAATTTACACGGCAAACAAGGAAACAAGGTGGCTTGCAACATTGAGTTAGAAGACATTAATTTTTGCCTTGGTACCTGTAATATGGGTTTGTGGCCTTGTATACAAAAATGGAGTCCGATAAAATTCTCGAGATACCATTTATCCGATAAAATTCTCGAGCAATCATATTAGTTTTTACAAAATGGGATTACTCCTGCATGGGTCAATCACAACAGGTGTTTTGTAAAAAATGCATATTGATGTTCCGTGCAATGCACGGGCATCTTGCTAGTCCATGAAAACAACACATGGCAAAATTTGACGGTGAACGAGGGGTTTGAATCTGTTGGGAGGGGCTGTTTGGATCTTGCCCGGGGTAGCCAAAATATTGGTGACCCTTTTGTCCACCGGTGCCTTTGCCACCGATGAACGAAGAATGGCTCGGGTTCTCATGCATCCTCCAGCACGCACGTTGGAGACGAGCTCGCACGAGCTGTGTTCTTTTGTCCCACCACGCCGCCTGAGCCGCCCGCAGACCGACCGGCGACCCGCAAATTACGCCATCCAACCGTAGCCGCACACATTATGACAGCAAGTCAACCAACCAGACGAAATTCACGCAAACACGGCGATATTTCATACAAACAACGACGGAAATCATATAAGATACCGGATTTTCATACAAACATGAGGGATTTCATTACATTCAAATGAACTACGCGGTGCTAGTTCTAGACAGCACAGGTATATAATACCTGGCCTAAATGGTCGCCTGCCGATCGATTTGTGTTCCTCATGTCCGGCAGCATGATCACCGGACTGCCGGGAGCCCCGGAGGTATATGCGGGGTCGACGAAGGTCCTTGCAAGAAAAGGATCCGGCAAGACACCTGCTGTGTACGCCGGCATCGCCTCCGTGGTGGCCTTCATGGGACCCAAGTGGCGGCGGCCTCCCGTGTTCTACTTCTCCTCGATGATGGCGGCGGATGCGGAGGCGCTCACCACCGACTCGTCGCTCTCCGCGCACCCGGCTTCAATCGCTGTTTGCATGGCGCAGCCGCCGGCATGGGAGTCTCGGCCACAGAAATGGGAGGCGCGGTATGAGGCGGCGGCGTGGACGGCAGCAACAACGCCCGTGCGCCGCTCCTCGTCGAGCTGGCTCGAGCGGCGAAGTTCTTGAACCGCTGCTACCGCTTGGGGCGGCAAATCGCTCTCTGGCGAGGGAGGGAGGTGGATCAGCGAGCTGCATAGCTCATATCTGGCGGGCTCAATGGGCCACCCAGCCAGCTTGGATGCAAAATAACTACTCTTCGTAAGCCATTGTAAGAGTGGACAAAATGGTGAAGGAGGAGATAGGGGAGCGGCGGAGGTGTGCGATTATTGGCCGACGTTTGGCCTTGTTTAAATAGGAGATTAAATAGACGGCGGACAGGAGGAGCTCATCCGTCGTTGCTTTTAATGCCGGCCTAGTCATGAACGGACGTGCGTCCAGAGTGGGTTTCTCGGCTTCCACACGGGCGGGTTTCATGGAGGCGTTTGAATGCGGCAAGGAGGCGTGTTTAGCCGGGCGTGCAGCGAGTGGCGCCCTCGACTCTGACGTAGGATAGCGCGCCGTTCTTCCACTGACGTGTGGGCTCTTTGGGTACATGGCCTGCATGTCAGTGACCCAACGCAGGCAGTGCACAGCAGAGGAACCTTTGGTGGGCCAGGGCGGTCAAAAGCGGGCATTTCGTAAACCGATGATTGTTCATTGAGTGTGACGTCATTCTTTTCATGTGGATAAGCCTACTATGTTGATAGCCCGTCGATACGTTGTGATTCATAAAGACCGCTACAAACATCAATGTTCTGCTTATCACAGATAAGATTGATTAATACCCGTAACAATTCATGACCTTAACAAAGGGTGCATGCACGTATAGGTTGAGCGTGTGTCTTGCGCCGTGTGTTGTGTGCATGCAGGCATGCGAGTGTTGCATGAGTGCAAGTGTACGTTTCAGTGTTGCATGCATGTGTGCATACGTGCTTGTGTTCGTGAGTGCATGTGTACGCGTCAGTGTTGCACGCCTGCATGCGTACGTGTGTTTGTTATGTGTACGTGTCAGTGTTGCATGCCTGCATGCGTGCGTGTCTTGCGTGCATGCATGTGTACGTGCGGGGTGACACTACACATCAGTCTACTGACTTTTTCATCTCTGGTCATTAGATTTTCCAGCCGTTGGATACGAAATCAAGGGCCTGCAGTTTATCATCAAACTCCACCTCGAGCCGCCAGCCACCACCGGCCCCGCCGCTGTGGCCAGCCAGCGTCGCCACGCCGCCCGCCCGCCAAAACCACTCCTCACCGCGGTCCGGCCGCACCGCCATCCCTCTAGCCCCCGCGCGATCTTTTCTCCGACGATCCCCACCCACCGCCCAATCAACGTGCCCCCCGCCCCCACCGCCGGCGACTGCCAACCAGAGGTCTCATGACTTCGAGTACCCACCGACCACTAATTTATTACCATTTCTGTCCTTCATATACGCGCTGACGGGTGGGCCCTATGGTAATGTGCGCTGCTGAATGTGGACCGTTTGACTGGTCAATTGATCGTGTCATCAACAAATTACGGAGCTGTATGGTGAGCCTTGATCGTATGATCACTCTAAAATGTATTTTATTAACACAAAGAGACTCAAACTACCATTTCTTTCTTTCATATACGGGTGACATGTGGTGGGCCCCATGGTTACGCGCCCGATGGTGCAACACTAGTTGCTCCACGTGGAACGCGTTGTTGGTCAATTGATTGTGTCATCAACAAAATACGGAGTTATGCGGGTGAGCCGCCATTACCGTATAATCATGACATGTATTTTTAACACAGTGCAGACGCAGGGCTCATATATACGCCGCAAGCACTCATCGCTATAAGCGCACACACGCAGACCCTACCCCTATGAGCACCTTCGAGAGATTGGGCCAGCATATGATCTTGAGATTTTACGAAGTCACCATAGGTGCCTCGTAGTCGAGTGGAACGTCTCCTCCCACCGAATGCACATCGCCGGAAAATACTGAAATTAACCCAGGATAAATGCAAGCATCCGGACTTTAACCCTGGTGGGCTCGAGAGACCACTGTCCTCCTAACCATCCAACCACATGTTGGTTAGCACAACAAAATGTATGTGGTGACCGTGATGAGCTTATTCTGAAGTCCAGTGACCATATCGTGGTTTCGCTTCAAATACAATGACCGTAAGTGCCGTCAACAAAATACGGAGCACATATCAAATGCAAAGTCCGCCAGTGTCATCAAGAAAATACGGAGACGTATCGTGAGCTAGATACCGTATGATCACAACGAGAATGTATACGGTGACCGTAATGAGCATATTTTGAACTCCAGTGACCGTATAGTGCTTTAGCTTGAAATACAGTGGCCGTCATGCGTGAATGTGTCATGGGCATGCATACTTTTGGAGGGTCGAGAGATAGTTTGTGTGCGTACGTGAAAGTGGTGTAGAAAGAGGGGATGTCCGTTGGAGACAAGGAGAGATATGCCCTTCGTTTCTCTTTCCCGTGACTAATATTTTAGGAGAATATATAAACATTCACAATGCAGAATAAATATTTCTGGATGCACCATGCAATTAACTTTCATGTATAACATTGTACTATTGTATATGCTTATTTTCTTAGTGGCCGATTGCGTGTGTGGTGTGGTGGGCACATCATTTCTAGTTGTGGTGGGCCAACATGAGGACTCATGGGTCGGTTCCATCCTGCGCCACATAGGTTGGATCGAGACGCGTTATACGAAGACCCATGTGGAGGACTCGGCGTACAACACGAAGCTAGCTACCAGAGTCACGGAGGACTCTATCCCCACTGGTGATAAGCCGACTATATATGATTTGTAACCCTAGGCCCCCAGTATGTTATAGAAGCTTGGGGCTAGTTCGTCGATAGTATGCACACACGCACAATGCCTGGTATTCACGTGTACTTTGTACACACCCCTATCACTAATATACAGTACCAGGAGTAGGCTTTTTCCTCAACTGCAAGGGTCTGAACTAGGGTAAAATTTTGCCTCATATTACCATCCAGCCTAACAGTCAGGGATATCCTATCGAATGATATGATGGAATCATATTTGCCAACTACTAAGAGAGAGGTGTGTCTGGGGGGCAATGTGTTGCGAGAGAGGCCTAAGGATAATGTGCGTGCGGGAGACACGTAGGCACATATATGTGCGTCTAGGGGGCTAGTAGAGACCGTGCGTGTGTATATATGCATGTGAGAGAAATAGTGTTTTCCAACTGAGATTAGTGAAAAGAGTGGTACATAGTAGTCAGAAAGAGAGAGAGATACACAGAGAGCATGTGCATGAGACTCCCCGACACCCCAAGAGAGATTGTGAGCATGTGTGAAAGAGAAATGCCGATGCATATAAAGTGTGTGCACTTATGCGGTAGATAGAGAGAGATATAGCGCGTTTGTGAGAACGGGCCGAGGCATAGTGCATATACGTGTAAAAGGCGGTTCTACGCATTAAATTAAAATATAAATGGCACTATTATTTTATGATGAGATCATGAATTTTGCAAATTGTGTATGGACGAAAATCGGTCTATCAGACACCCATACTCTATAAAATTCTAGCATGTGCATGTGTATATTTCATATTATCGATCCATAGAGTGAGAGCGGTTTGAAATACATGCAATGGATGATTTTGCAATTCATATATAAACATTAATTAGTGCACTCCATGTTGTTAGTGTGAAGCACTTTATACATTTGTCACTTGCATGGATACATTCCAAATTGCTAGCTACGAAATAGAATACATGTTGAATTCAACATAAAGGGGTTTCAAGATTCAATTCATAGGAAGTGCATTCATCTATTTGAACCCAAGATAATGGCATTTGTAAATCAGATGTAAAAGGGGGCATCAATCTTTGTTGTGCGTTTGAACATGCTATATATATTTGTACGCATGTCTAAATTTTTTTGCAACCAAGGAGATTATATCTGGAACCATGCATGAACTGACGTAAGTTGCATAATTTTTTAATATATACTCATGTACAATGTATATTCAAATGTACCACCTCCATTCCCAAATAATCGTAGCTTTAGGATTTTCAAGAGTAAAGATTTGTGAAGTTTGACAAATCCTGAATGTTCAATTCAAGAGAACCGAAAACGTTAATGCTTCTGCTCCCAAATATTGAACGACACGCCAAATAGGCCTCTGGTCACCCAAAACCGCGCGAGACTAATGTTTGGTGGTAGGAAATTACTGTCTTGACTCTGGCCCGTGTAGCCTATCGGCCCGATGTCCAAAGGTCTAAATCGGGGTAGGTTTGTAACTTCACCAAGACGCCAGTCTCAACCGCCTCCGAGAAGCATTCATATGACGTGGGCGCCTAAACACCCATGCACTCGGCCAAATCTATCCCGCCCACATTTGGGACACCTGAGATTACTGTCCTACACCCAACCCGCAATATGTCTGAAATTTTAGATGGGGGCAAAGTTTGTAACTTTCCCCAAATTCCAAACAAGCACCGAAACATCGTCCCCCTTAGTTCCCTGCCTCCCTCCGTTTCCCCATTCATACTCCATGGGCGCCAAAACGCCCTCTCCACCAACCGCGAAACCCCAGCCTCCTCCGTCCTCCACCCCATAGCGCCCAATCCACCGCCGCCCTCCTCCATCACGCCGGAGCCGGTAACCCGACGTCGTCGTCCAACACAACCGCAACCGCAATGCCCTCAAGGACTTAGCAGCTAAAGCCGAGGTAGAGCTGCTTCCACGACGCCGACGCTGACGTGCGTCGTACCAGAACCATTCCGACCACACCGTCTTGCGCCTCACTGCTGTCGCTCCACTGTCGTAACCGTCCACCGCACCGGAGCTGTTCCCGCTACGCCGTAGTTCGCCGCCTCGGATCTGCTTCTGCACCGCCGATAGAAGGCCACCGCACCACACTCAACAACTTGGCCATGGGTTCATCCAAGGCTGCACCGTTCTCCACAACTTCTCGTTTCCGGCGAACCACAAGAAGATCGTGGGAAAAACAGAAGGAGGACACAACACTGCCAGCAGAAAGAGGTACTCCTCTTCCCTTATTCGTGCAAACCTTACTTCTCTGCTCACACCGTATTCATCCCACGAAAGAAACTAGATGAGCGCTTCATCGCATCTTCTTCGTGATACTAAATGCACAAGGTTTCCTCCCTTTACTATTTCACCTTTGCTAGAGGTCAAGAGTCTGCCTGGATTTCAATTCGTGGTCGGTCGAACCACAATTAAAAGAAGCAGCACCCGCTTAGGCACGCGGAGCACCTAGTCCGCCTGTTCGCCGGGGAAGCGGCGCATCGGTGTCTATCATAGGGGTGTGGGGCGCAGGAGCTGCTTGCGCCCGATCTAGAGGTCGGTGGGGCTTGAATGGATTGCCGAGGGGCGGTGCCAAGCACGGCGGTGCGGTGAGGTCGTGGGGAGGGCGCAGGCAGGGGACTGGGCCGGTGGTCGCTGCCGTTTCGAGGAAGATCGTCAACACTGACTGGCTGGAGGTAGATGAAGGCGATCTGCCTGTTCTTTGTACATCGGACGGTGCAGAAAAAATGGACTGACCTATTTGTTTTCAGTCGAATGTTATTTTCATAGAATCATGTAGTAATTTAGTGTGCCATGCATGTTGCAGAGCTATCATATGTGTCCCGTCATTTATTTCTCACCGACCTGCTATCTGCTACTTTTACACTGTACTAATTGTGCACACACTTCACCCATACTCACACTATTGTTTTTTATGCATGGGTATTTCAGACTACGCAGTTGTTGATGAATGCCGAAAAGAAAAGACACAAGTCGCCCAGTTGTAATTCGAAGATAAGCACTAAGCGTTTCAGCTCTAATGGATGCAAAGGTCGACAATTGGAGACGAAACGTAGCTCTGCAATTGATGATCTCAATTGCCACACACAACCATCCCAGGTGCTTGCTTTAACTTTGTGCTGTCAAATGTGGTTGCATGTTGCATATGGTGTCTAGCTTGTATTGCTTCCAATTTGGTTAAATTGCATCTGCTTACTTTACACATTATACCTTTCATAATGACATGCCTTCCTGTTTTTGATACATACTCCCTCTGTTCAGAATTACTCATCCAAGAAATGAATGTATCTAGATGTACTTTAGTTGTAGATACATCCATTTTTGTGACAAGTAATTCCGAACGGAGGGAGTACTACATATGTCTATTAACCATATTGGTACATCAAACTAATGCTCTTTTGTATCCCTCGTTAATCACTTATGATGAGATAGTCACCCGGGTGGGTTACTGTGAGACGCCATACTCGTTTAAAGAGTGCAGTGTCATCCTCCCCAAATGATTCTCAAGACACAGCAAGGCTAAATGAAGGTAGTCAACGTAGCTCTCTAGTTGATGACCGCAATTCCCCCACACCAACATCACAGGTGCTTGCTCTAACCCAGCGATGTGATATGTGGTTGCATGTTGCATATGGTGTCTAGCTTGTAATGCTTCTAATTAGGGTAAATTACATATGCTTAGTTTACACATTATACCTGTGAATATGACATGCCTTCCTATTTTTGGCACACACCACATCCATGTGTTAACCTTGTTCTTACATGAAACTAGCTCTCTTCTGTATCATGCATCAATCACTTCGATGAGTCACCTTTATTCATTGCATATTGCATATTATTTCTAGCCTATTGCCATTTATTGCTTCTAATTTGGTCAAATACATTTGTTAGGGCACCCTTTTAATTTGGCAGAGTGATATTGGTTTCGTCTTTCATATGGTTTCTAGCTTGCATTGTTTCTAACAAGTTCAAGCACCTTGTGCTTAGTTTACACTTTATACATCATACATGTCAATATGTCACGCCGTCCTATTTTTCATACATATTCCATCCTCCTATCATGCGGCTGCCTTACATGAAAGTAGTGTTCGTCAGTATCATGCATCAATGAGTTCTGAAGAGCAAATTTTATTCCTTTTTCTTGTGGGTTTGACTTGACAAGGAAAAATCAAGAAAGAGGAAGGAAAAGAGTAAGGAAGGCGATGATGGTGGTCCTCTTCAGACAACGTAAACGGAGCATCAGCCTGATTCTCCTTGTCTTGATAGTGCATTACAAGGTCCAAGTCTCCGCTCCCCTCTTGCACCATCCAAGGTGCTTGCTCTAACTTGGCAAAGGTGTGATATCTGGTTGCATGTTGCATATGGTGTCTAGCTTGTAGTGCTCCTAATTAGTGTAAACTGCATCTGCTTAGCTTACACATGATACGTGTGAATATGACACGCTTTCCTATTTTTGGTACATACTATATGTGTCTATCACACCATGTTCTTACATGAAACTACTCTTCTTGTGTATCCTGCATCAGTCACTTATGATGGAACACCTTTAAGTTGGCAGTGTGATATTGGTTTGTGTCTTGAATATGATTTCTAGCATGTATTGCTTCTAGTTTGATGAACGCCACCTATGACGAGACAGTTTTAACTTGGCAGAGTGATATTAATTGCACCTTTCATATGGTGTCTACTTTGCAGTGCTTCTAATTTGTTGAAGTGCCTTCTGCTTAGTTACCACATCATAGGTGTGAATATGTCAAGCTGTCCATTTTTTCGTACGTATTCCATCTTGTATCATGACTTTGCCTTTCATCGGAGTATTGTTCGTCAGTATCATGCATCAATGAGTTCTGAAGAGCAAATTTTATTCCTTTTTTCTTGTGGGTTTGACTTGACAAGGAAAAATCAAGAAAGAGGAAGGAAAAGAGTAAGGAAGGCGATGATGGTGGTCCTCTGCTGACAGAACGTGAACTGCATCTGTACCGATTCTCCTTGTACTGATAGTGCATTACAAGGTCCAAGTCTCCACTCCCCTACTCCACCATCCAAGGTGCTTGCTCTAACTTGGCAGTGTGATACCTGGTTGCATGTTGCATATGGTGTCTAGCTTGTATTGCTCCTAATTAGTGTAAACTGCACCTGCTTAGCTTACACATGATACGTGTGAATATGACACACTTTCCTGTTTTTGGTACATACTATATCTGTCTATCACACCATGTTCTTACATGAAACTACTCTTCTTGTGTATCCTGCATCAGTCACTTATGATGGAACACCTTTAAGTTGGCAGTGTGATATTGGTTTGCGTCTTGAATATGATTTCTAGCATGTATTGCTTCTAGTTTTATGAACGCCACCTATGACGAGACAATTTTAATTTGGCAGAGTGATATTGATTGCACCTTTCATATGGTGTCTAGTTTGCAGTGCTTCTAATTTGTTGAAGTGCCTTCTGCTTAGTTACCACATCATAGGTGTGAATATGTCAAGCCCTCTATTTTTTCGTACATATTCCATCCTCGTATCATGACTTTGCCTTTCATCAGACGAGTGTTCGTCAGTATCATGCATGAATGAGTTCTGAAGAGCGAATTATATTCCTTTTTCTTGTCGGTTTGACCTCACAATGCAAAATCAATAAAGCTTAAGGAAATTGGCAAGGCATTGGATGATGGTGGTCCTTCCGACCAACTGAAACGGAGGTTCTCTCTGATTCTACTCCTCCATCCTCCCAACAAGATTCGCAAGACAATGCAAGGCTAGATACCAACGTAGGCTGTGTAGATGATGAGCACATCTCCTCTACTCCACCATCACAGGTGCTTGCTCTAACTTGGCACTATTATATGTGGTTTCATGTTGCGTATGATGCCTAGCTTGTATTGCTTCTAACTTTGTTGAATTGCATCTGCTTACTTTACACATAATGCCTGTGAATATGACACGTGTTCCTGTTTCTAGAACATACGTGTACATGATGAGCACATCTCCCCTACTCCACCATCACAGGTGCTTGCTCTAACTTGGAACTGTTATATGTGGTTGCGTTTTCCGTATGATGTCTAGTTTGTATTGCTTCTGATTATGTTGAATTGCATCTGCGTAGCTTACAACTTATACCTGCAACGGTCACTTACCAATAAGATACATTTAACTTGGGACTGTGATGTAGGTTGCATCTTGCATTGTCTTCTAGCTTGTACTGCTTCTAATTTCTTTAAATGGCACTTACGACGAGACACTTTTTACCTGATAGAGTGATATTGGTTGCATGTTCATATGGTGCCTAGCTTTCATTTCTTCTAATTTTGTTGAAATGCCTTCCGCTTACTATTTTTTCATACATATTCCATCCTCCTATTGTACGTGTGAATATGAAACGTTGTCTTTTTTTGTATATATTCCATCCTCCTATCCTGCGTTTGCCTTACATCAAAGTAGTGTTTGTCTGTAACATGCATCAACCAGTTATGCGTAGCTAATTTTATTCATCTTCTTGTGGTTTTGACTTCATAAGGCAATATCATAAAATAGGAAGGAAAAGAGTAAGTTAGGGGATGTTGGTGGTCCTCCGCACCGACGCAAATATAGACTCTCTAGATTTGCCACTGCTACTGCTAATGAAGTTGAAGTCCCAAGTCTACATGATGAGTTCATCTCCCGTACTCCATCGCATGTGCTTGCTCTAAGTTGACAGTGTGATAATTGGTTTCATGTTGCATATGTTGTCTAGCCTGTATTTCTTCTATTTTGATTAAATTGCACCTGCTGAGTTCATACATTATACATGTGCATATGACATGGTGTTCTGTGTCTAGAATACACTGCATCTATCTATCATACCATGTTCTTACATCAAAGTACTGCTGTTGTGTATCCCGCATCAGTCACTCATGATTGGACACTTTTAACATGGCAGTTTGGTAGTGGTTGCATCTTGCATTGATTTCTACGTTGTACTGCTTCTCATATTTTGAATTTCCACTTATGGCAAGACACTTTTAACTTGGCAGAGTAATATTGGTTGCATCTTTCATATGGTGTCTAGCTTGCATCACTTCTATTTTCTTGAAAATCCTTCTGCTTAGTTTACACATCGAATGTGGAATATGTCATGCCGTCCTGTTTTCCTTACATACATCCTCATACGGTTGTCTTACATCAAAGTATTGCTTGTCTGCATCATGCATCAATGAGTTCTGAAGAGTGATTTTATTCTTTTGTGTTGTGGGTACGGCTTGACATGGCAAAGTCAAAAAAGAGCAAGGAAAATAATATAGTAGGGAGTGGTGTTACTTGTCGGGTGAAATGGAAAAGGATCGGCCGTCCAGATTCTGCTGGTACTTATAGTGCAGTAGAAGGTCCAAGTCCACCGGCTAAATCTACAAACACAGTATCACCTGCTCCAACTGTACAAGTATCTCAACGAGTTACTCGTTAGTTTGCTCCGGAACTGGCCAGTTCCCAAGCTGCCTTCACACCTAACACTACTTCCGAAGCACTGCTGACACAACAGGACTTGGCAAGATCGGATGAACCTCATGAGCATCAACACCAAGACGGTACCTGACCGAGTCAAGTTGCAGTTGCATGCTCCTTTATATGTACTCTCACAGCTTGATGTACACTAACACTTTCCATATTCGTTGTTGAACTAGCACCACGACGCAAGCGGAAACAGACATCGGGGATAATGCTTGACAGATTAACAAAATCTAAAGGAGGAAGAATGGAGATCCATTTTGAGGTAGGTTAAAAAGGCCACGTGATGCTACAGAGTCAGCCAAGTTAGTATCAGAGGCAGTCGTTGCCGTTAGGTGTCATGCACGTATCCTCCCAACGTGGATCCAGTACAGGAATGAGAAATACAATACCCAGTTTAACACCTTCCTTGACCATTTATCCATAAGTAATGTTATTCATCACAATTAGTAATATTGTCTTGCTCTGTCCCATAATTTCTAGCTTCTTCCTAGTAAGACTCACATTCTTTTTTCAACAGATGAGGCTCAAGTTGGATACGAAAGATGATGCAACTAAACAAGCAAGCACTCATGTTTTTCAGTCTGCTCTGCGATAGTATCGGTACCACCTTAGAAAATCTCACTTTGAAGGCAAGGCTAACAATGAAATCGCCCAAACATCTCCAGTGGAATATATTACAGATGAAGTGTGGACAACCCTCGTTAAACACTGGTCTGATCCAAAGTATCAGGTAGGCTATATGTATTTGATCAGACCACATATTGAACTTGTATTTATGTATGTGCTTACAAGTGCATCTTCTTCTAGGCTAACTGTTTGAAGAACAAGACCAACCGTTCTAAAGTGAAATTCCAACAGACAACAGGATCTCGTAGCTATATTGCACACTGCGAGGCTCTTGTAAATAGCTGCTACTTCCTTCTTTTTTATTTGCCATATTATCGTATCTATATTGACTTGTTCCAAATACAGAGGAAAACACATGCGGACCAAAAAGAACCTGAACTGAATGCGGTGCAAATCTTCAAGGATTGCCACACCAGCAAGTTGAAGGGCATGAGCACACCAGTTCAAGCCCATTGTTGTAAGTCCTTACTCCTCCTGCCTTTGAACTGATTGGTACTGTGATGTGTTCATTTAACTACTTGGTTTGCAGCCAATGTCAGTTACTCTGTTCACTTTTATACACAGTTGTCTTAACGTATTATTTCACCTTACATGGTTTAAAAGAGATGAAGGATATTCTTCTGGTCTTGATCTGTATTCTAGTTGTTATGTTCACGTGTGCACACAATGATAAATAGCATGTTTGTTTTATATCCGTTTGCCCATGATATGAATGATGTCATACTATGTTCATCCTACTTTAAACCATGTCTCTTTATCCTTAGATGTCAACAAATGTAAGGAAATAGACAATACAGTAGGCATGCTACATGGACATATGTTTCGAAAGTGATTTTATTATGTAGTTGGCACTACAATACATGCTAATGTATTGCAGTAGTTCACCAAAATAAGTTATGTATAAACGTGTAACCTACTTTGTTTGTTTTTGTCTAATTAGTAACTTATCTGGTACACTAATCTACAAGTTCAAACTTTCAGGAAGCTATGGAAAAAATGATTGAATAGCCACAACCACCTGAAGGTGATGAGGCTACCACAGGCACAATGCCACCTGCTGTCATAGCAAGGCCAAGATCTCTCCACTAACAAAGTGCAAAAAGCACCTTCCTACGTAATTACGGGTTGGTTGTCAAGGTAACCTCGCCCAAATCGCCATCTTGAACAAAATCTTCCTGCTAGACAGAGTGATATATCTGTGCTCCAGACACAAGTACAATCCCTAATGGACGTCATTTTGGAAACAAGAATAGTGGTTGACAAATGTCGTCAAGATATGAATGGTTTTGAAACCAGACTATCAGACATTCGCTTTGTTGTTCAAGAGCAATGGCGAAAAAAGGTGAAGATTGTGCTGCTCCATCAGATTCTACAGCCTGAAACATTAGCACTCAGGTCAAATGATCTGTGCTTCTATACATCTGATGGTGCTTTTATCTGCAAGGACTGTAAACTTTATGCCAACAGGCCTTTTGTTGTGATACAACTTTTATGCTGCTGCCAAAGGCTGCAATAATTACGACGCTATTTTTGTATAGTGTAGGTTTATCTTAGTAATGTATTTGGCAGAAAGCTTCGTAGGAGCCCAACATGCCAACATTCGTCGGGCCCAGTCCAATTGGGCTAAAAACGATTATGGGCCGAAATTTGCATGTAGCCCACTAAAAATATTTGGGCCTAAATCAGCCTAAGATTTCATATTTTTCTAGTAGGCCTCTGCCCATAGTGGGCCTTTAACAGGCCTAAACATAATTTGGGCCCTCAGTTACAATAGGCCGTTTACAGGTGTAAATATCTCGAGCCCATAAAAACATGGGCCTTTAAAAGACCGAAAGTGAGATTGGGCCCATTTACGATGCAGATCTTTCACAGGCCGAATTCGGACGGGCCGTAAATGCGCCGACCTAATACACGGGCCTTTAACAGGCCGGAAGTTCGGTCGGGCTAGATTATCATCATTTTTATATGGGCCGTTAATGGGCCCGATGTGACATTGGGCCACATATGGCCCATGGATTTCGTCCGACGTTAACATGCCGAAAATCACAACAGGCCGAAAGTGGCCCAAATCTATGGCGGGCCGCTAACAGGCCGAATGTCAGACATGGCTGAATATGACCCAAGTCCTTCACGGTCGTTTATGGGCCGAAAGTTTCAATGGCCTGTAAATGGGCCCAAATGAAGCAGGACCTTTAACAGGCCGGAAATACATCGGGCCGTAATTCGGCCCATATAATTAGCGGACTGTTAACGGGCCAGAAGTGATCATGGGCCGCGATGATGGCAAGTTTAGGATAGGCCGTTGACGGGCCGATTTGACACTAGCCGTACGGGCCTTAACTGAGAATGTTGGGACTTTATCTGGGCCGACCCATTATGGTCCGCAAAATCTCGCGGGCCTTTATTGGCCGGCCCATTATGGCCCGCAAAAATCTCGTGGGCCTTTAGTCGGGCCGCCCATTATGATACAAAAATCTCATGGGCCTTTTGCTGGACTGGCCCATTATGGACCGCAAAATCTTGTGGGCCTTTAGTTGGGCCGGCTCATTTAAACTTTATGGGCCACTTTTGGGCCGGTCCATGTGTCAGCATATCTATAGGTGCATCTCGCCCATTGGATGAGTGACACTGTACAACGCGAGTCGACACGTGTTTTCGCCACCAATCGTAATTTTACACGTGGAAAATCCCCATTGGTCATGTTCATTAATGGGTTATCGGATCCAAAACCTGACCCGATAGCTTAACGACGTTCCGTTCTGATGGATGCCACGTGTCGGTCACCCTTGACGAAAAGCACTTCGCGGACGCCATGATTTATCGTCATGGAAGTGGACACTTCCATGGTGATAATTTTGGTAATGTCATGGAACACTTCTACGACAACACATGTATGACTATCTTGATTCTGTCATAAATTTGTCATTGATGTACATGCATGACAAAAAATGCGACCTACTGTGACAAACACGTATCATCACGGAAGTGTATTTTTTGTAGTGCATAGAGTTCGTACTAGAATAACACCTTAAGACACAAATCAACCAAAACCCTAATGTCACCTAGATACTCCAATGTCACCTCACGTATCCGTGGGCATGATTATACTATATGCATCACACAATCTCAGATTCATCTATTCAAGCCAACACAAAGTACTTCAAAGAGTGCCCAAAAGTTTCTACCGGAGAGTCAAGACAAAAACGTGTGCCAACCCCTATGCATAAGTTCACAATGTTACGGAACCCGCAAGTTGATCACCAAAACATACATCAAGTAGATCACGTGAATATCCCATTGTCACCACAGATAAGCACATGAAAGACATACATCAAGTTTTCTCAAATCCTTAAAGACTCAATCCGATAAGATAACTTCAAAGGGAAAACTCAATCCATCACAAGAGAGTAGAGGGGGAGAAACATCATAAGATCCAACTATAATAGCAAAGCTCGCGATACATCAAGATCGTGCCAAATCAAGAACAGAGAGAGAGAGAGAGAGAGATCAAACACATAGCTACTGGTACATACCCTCAGCCCCAAGGGTGAACTACTCCCTCCTCATCATGTAGAGCGCCGGGATGATGAAGATGGCCACCGGTGATGCCCCCCCTCCGGCAGGTGTCGGAACGGGTCTAGATTGGTTTTCGGTGGCTACAGAGGCTTGCGGCGTAACTCCCGATCTAGGTTATGTTCTGGGGGTTTCTGTATAGATAAGAGGTTTTGGCGTCGAGAACAAGTCAGCGGGGGTCTCCGGGCTGTCCACGAGGTAGGGAGGCGCGCCCAGGGGTGGGCACGCCCCCACCCTCGTGGGCAGCCCGGGACTCTTGTGGCCCAACTCTTTTACTCCATGGCCTTCTTGTGGTCCAAAAATAAGTTCCGTGAAGTTTCAGGTCAATTGGATTCCGTTCGGTTTTCCTTTTCTGCAATACTCAAAAACAAGGAAAAACATAAACTGGCAATGGGCTCTAGGTTAATAGGTTAGTCCCAAAAATCATATAAAATAGCATATAAATGCATATAAAACATCCTAGATGGATAATATAATAGCATGGAACAATCAAAAATTATAGATACGTTGGAGACGTATCAACGGCTCAATTGGGGGCTCATCAGCGGTCTCTAGTACACCCTTCGGCAACCATTGCAGCTGGAATGACTTCCAGGATAGTTAACGTGCTGTGTCTAGTACCATCTCTATGCAATGAACGTTTGCCCAATGATTTTAAGGTTCCTCGTAAGATGCCTAACTACACAGCTGATCTTCCACCTGAGGCTTGGATTGAAAGCTATGAACTAGCTATGGAGATGCTGGATGTTAATGATGTTGTATGTGCCAAGTACTTCACCATGATGTTGGATGGACCGGCTCGTACCTGGTTGAAAGGATTACCCACCAATTCCATCAATTCATGGGCTGAGTTGAAGGCACGCTTCATTCAGAACTTTAAGGGAACGTGTAAGCATCCTCTGTCAATTATTGACCTGGGCAACTACGTGCAGTGGGAGGATGAGTCGGCCCACCATTGGGTTCGCTGGGTCTCAGCTATTATCCACTCATCGGATAGCATTGCGGCAGGTTCTACTGTTTTGATTCTGGAGAAGAATTATCACTTTACCCCCCTCAAGGAGAAGCTTGGGCGGCTGTAGTGACATGGGGGAGCTCATGGTGGCTCTCATCAAATATGCCGACTCTGACACTACCAAAGATCCTAGATCCGATGATAAATAATCCAACAAAGAAGAGTGGTAATGGCAAGGGTCCGCAGCAGAATGTGACAGGGCATAATGGTCACAACCAGGGTAACAATGGTAAGCGTAGACAACCTGATGGTGGGTCAGATCTGGTAGCTAACACCAACACTGGATATAAAAACAAGCTCTGTAATGGCAATGGTAAGCATGCCTTTGGAGGACCGAGGTTTAATCTTGAGGCAATGATGAATGAACCTTTCCCAAAACACAGTCTGCCCAATAAACCAGCGGCTCACGCTTGGAAGGATTGTTTCATCAGGAGAGAGTATAAGAATTCCAATTTTAGTCAGAATCATGGTAACAATAATGGCCCGCCTGGCGGGTCAGGATCCGCTCACATGGGACCGGCTTCAGCGGTGGTGGCTCAAGTTCTGGGTATCAAGGACAGGGCAACCAGGGTGGTTATAACCAATAGTCTAGTCAAGGTAACCAGCAACAGCAGTCAGGGTAGCAGAGTAATCTAAAGCAGCTCAACGAGGATCAGTATCACGTTTTTACCACCAGTCTTTGCAAACAAGATCAGAAGGTTCATAAATGCGTGGTCAGTGCAATTGAGCCGGCGGTACCTCAATATCTGCGGTGGTCAGAGCAACCAATCACATGGAGTCGAGAGGATCACCCGCCCCAGGTTGGCAATCCGGGTCAACTAGCATTGGTGGTAGCCCCTCAAGTTGGGGGTTACAAATTCACTAAAGTGCTCATGGATGGTGGCAGCAACCTCAATATCCTTTATTATGATACCTTTCGCCGAATGAATTTGACTGATAAAGAGCTTAAGCCGTCTTCTACAGTCTTTCATGGTGTGGTACCTGGTAAGTCGGCATATCTAGTCGGTAAGATTTCCTTGGAAGTAGCTTTTGGCGATGATTATGACTACAGGGCCGAGATGTTATGGTTTGAGGTGGTTAAAATAAAGAGCCCTTATCATGCCTTGTTTGGATGGCCGGCTTATGCCAAATTTATGGCATGGCCTTGTTATGTTTATCTACAGCTTAAGATGCCTGGACGTAAGGGTACCATTACAGTCCATGGTAATCGAAAGATTGCTTTGGAATGTGAAGAAGGAGATGATGCCTATGCTGAATCAGCCTGTGCTACTGAGGAGCTTAAATTTTATAAGGATAATGTTGACCCGACTGATATGACCCCTTTGAAGAAACCCACCACAGAGCAAGACCCTTTGTTGAAGTTTAAATCAGCTGATGATCCTAAGCAGGTTGACTTTGTCCCTGTCGACTCATCTCAGTAGTTCACAATAGGGGCTAACATGGATCCTAAATAGGAAAGCGCACTCACCGAGTTCATCCGTGAGAATCGGGACATCTTTGCATGGAAACCTTCTGACATGCTGGGTGTGCCGAGAGAATTCGTTGAGCACACTCTTAATGTTGATCTTAAATTTAAGCCGGTCAAACAGTTCCTTCGTCGTTTCAATGAGGAGCGGTGTAAGGCTATTAGAGAAGAGGTGGCCTAGCTCTTCGCAGTTGGGTTCATCATTGAAGTTTTCACCCTGAGTGGTTGGCTAACTCGGTGTTGGTACTTAATAAAAACGGCACCTGACGCATGTGTGTTGATTACACTGATCTTAACAAAGCGTGTCCAGCTTGAAAGTGCTAGTTATCGACTAGAGGGGGTGAATAGGCGATTTTTAAGAAAGTCTTCAAAACATAGAAGTTTCAAAGACAAACGATAGAAATGAACCTATTAACATGCAGCAGAAGGTAGACTACACTAGGCAAACCATAGTCAAGTATTCAATGAAGTGAAAGCACGAAGACTACTGATAGCTAGGTAGAATGGATCAAGATGGAAGACAATATGAAGACAAACAACAATAGTCATCACATAGTGAAGACAACAGATAATGCAAGCAGGCAATGATTTCACGAAGGCAAACTGTAAGTAAAGAGAGGGAGAAGATAAAACCAGTCTCTTGGAGAGGACAAGGATTTGTTGGACCAGTTCCAGTTGCTGTGACAATTGTACGTCTAGTTAGGGAGGCTGAGATTCAACTCAGAAGACCGCGTCTTCACCTTATTCCCTTTGAGCTAAGGACACCCAGTCCTTGCCCAATCACTCTGGTAAGTATTCAAGGTAGACTTCCAAACCTTCACAGACTTCGTTCACCAGCAATCCACAATGACTCTTGGATGCTCAGAACGTGACGCCTAACCGGCTGGAGGATTCACAATCCTCAAGTGTAACAAGTCTTCAGGTCACGCGGATAGAAATACTTCAGTGATGCCTAACACTCTTTGGCTCTGGGTGTTTTGGGTTTTGTCCTCACAAGGATTTCTCTCTCTCAAAAGATTCGGAGGTGGGTTGCTCTCAAACGACAAAAGCCGTGCACTAACTCTGAGAAGCCACCAGTTTATGGTGTAGGGGTGGGATATTTATAGTCACTAGGCAACCCGACCTGATTTGTCCGAAATGACCCTGGGTCACTAAGGAACTGACATGTGTCCAACGGTCAGATTTCAAACACACGCGGCAGCTTGACTTGGGCTACAAGTAAAGTTGACTCATCCAGCTCTGGATAAGAATTGCTCTCATTGTCTTCGCTTGAAGACATAGGATTTTCGTGAGCATCACTTCAGTCACTCTGACTTTGTTCACTTGGACCCCACTTAATAGTACGGTGGTTCCTATGACTCAACAAAGAAGAAAGGAAACTACGAAACAACTATGTCTTCGCACTCCATAGTCTTCACGTGAATGTCTTCTCGAGTCATACACTTCGATGTGATTGTCTTCACATACCACCATTGTCTTCAATGTCTTCATACATTTTTAGGGGTCATCTCCGATAGATAAACCGAATCAATGAGGGACTACTACCTGTGTTATCCTGCAATTCTCACAAACACGTTAGTCCCTCAACCAGGTTTGTCGTCAATACTCCAAAACCAACTAGGGGTGGCACTAGATGCAGTTACAATCTCCCCCTTTTTGGTGATTGATGACAAACTGGTTGAAGTTTTCAACGGGGATAAAAGTATGTTAAATTGTAAAGTATTAAGGTATTGTCTTCATAAGGAACAAAAGGCTCCCCCTGAAGATGTGCATATAAGTATTTTGCTTTTGAATGCAAATGCACATGGCAGGTTGTACTTGTGGAGATCCTCTTCAACTTATGAAGACAATTCATCATTCATGGAACGACATTGCGAAGATAATGATATTCATAATGAAAAATGGACGTCTGCAAAATGACTACGTGCGGAATTTATCGTCGCACATGCGGAATTTATCATCGCATCACATAGTTGACAGAGAAGGTAGCAGACGACCATCAAGTTTAAGTGTTACAACTCAAAGAACCAAAAGTACCAAAAGCGAGAGTTGTAAATACTTGGCAAAATATAGGGCAACCACCCATATGGACCCGCTTGAAGACTATCAACTCATATGCTTCTCCCCCTTTTGTCAGTAAGGACCAAAAAGGTTTGAAGACATAGAGTCTCTACTCGTTCCCATGAGGAGTAGGTGAAGCATCAAGGTCGTCGTTGAGGTTTGGGGTTGCAGAAGAGCTTGGTGCAGTGTCGATATGCGCCGAAGTAGGAGGTGGTGAAGTAGCATCATCGATGACTCTTGCATTGACTGTTGCCGCAGAGGATGAGTACTCAGAATCTTCGAGCGAGGGAGTCTGATGCAAGACGGCATTCCTGGGAGGCGTGGAATCAAACTTTAATATCTCTGTGAAGCCATCGTCTTGAAGATCAGCTTCAGCACTAAGCAATGTCAGACTCTTCCACGACCTCCGACAGGTTTCATGAGTGACAAATGCATTCTTGGTGGCAAGGTTGCGAATGCGATTGACATCCACCAAGAGGCTTTGCATCTGATGCTTCAGCCAGTTGTGATGCTTATCCTATTTTTGATGCAGGGCAACGAGAAGCTCTCGGTCATTAAGAACACGAGATCGCTTCCGAGGCCTTTGAACAATTGTGCTTTCAGTGGCTTCAGTATGGGCACGATGAGGTGCACGAGTATTGCCAGCCAAAGGATAAACACGAGTAGCGGCCAGAACTCCTTCAATGGGTTGAGTGAAGCTTTGGTGGTCGGCATTGTGAAGATAAATTGGCTCCTTGGCAGGTTCTGGGTAGATGGCTTCGACAGACAGATCAACCTCTGGCAAGAATATGAGATGATTGAGCGCAGAAGGCTGATAGTTGACAGCAGAATGAAGCTTGATGAGGTGCATTACCCATGGAGCATAGAATTTCAATCCAAAAAGATCAGAGCCAGATGCAACCAATTGCCTAATGAAGAAGTCTTGAGCATTGAAACTAATGCCATTGAATATATAGAAGACCAATGTCTTCATTGCTCCTTCAAGCTTCGCTGCAGAAGAATGTCCCTTGACAGGCCATAGAGTTCGCCTGATGATATGATAAATAGTGCGGGGCAGATACTCTAGGTCTTCAACAAAGAACTCCTTTGGATATTCTGCGTCTTGTGGCAGTGGCTTCATCATGCTTAGTATTTGGCTCATGTTTGGCTCTGGCTTCTGGAAGATGCTCTCCAAAGCATTGCGGTGAAGCTGACAACCAGGTTCAAAGAGTTCACCTGGAGTGGGCAGGCCAGTGAGCTTAATAATATCAAGAGCTTTGGCTTAGTGGTGAACATTGCCTATCATCCACTCAAGGATCCATGTCTTCAGATCCCTGTTGTATCCGCGAATGTGGAGGGTGGCATAGAATTGTAGCAGAAGCTCTTCGTTCCAGTGCTCTTTATCAGTCACAAATTTGAGAAGTCCAGCATCTCTGAAACAATCAAGTGCTTCTTCCAAGAAAGGAAGTCTAGCAATAGCTTCGCAGTCTAGACGCATATGGGGAAAGATGCGTCCTTGATCATAAAGGACACATGAATAGTAACTACGTTGCTGATAGCTCCAGAACCGATCAGATGAAATTCTTGGCTTGGAATATGGGTTCTTGGCACTGTCAAAGAAGGTGTTGTGTGCTTTGAAACCATTTGCATTAAATGATCCTGGTGAACTAGCAGTACCTGGGAACCTTGGCAACCTTGGCTTAGGCTTCTGGACCTGAGGCCTGTGCTCCACATGATAGTGAAATTGTGGTCCAGCAGCAGGTGGAGGAACCAGAATGGGCCATCTGATAGTAACGAGCTGACCATGATCAAATGCTTGCTCAATGGTGTGTGGCCTTGGAGGCGGTACAGGAGCAGTGGCATTGGCATTAGCTTCAGGCTACTGATTGGCTTCAGGTGCAGCATTGTCTTCAGGCACCGTATTCACTTCAGGCGCCACATTAGCTTCAGCCATGACAATGTCATTGGCTTCAGTAGTGTTGTTTGGGGCCGCCTCATTATTGTCAACCTCCACTTGAGTAGCTGGAGGGTCGGACATGTTCTCCTCGAGAACAACTTCAGGGTTGGACTGAGGTGTAGCAACATGTTCTTCTTCTTGGCGGTGTTCTTCTTATTCATCGGCTGATGCAGCCGGAATGTCTTCAGCAGCTCTAGCTTCAGACTCTGAGACGTTCGCAGTTGGAGTGGCTTCAGGAAACACTTGGCGTGATATTGAGTGGTGGTGCTCTTCTCCTTCTGGAACACTCGAAAGAGTGACTTGGGGCCTTGGTCCTTTGCGAAGCCTGCGAAATGCCGGCGACGCTTGTGGAGAGGGAGTTGGCTGGGCCACAAAGTCGTCATCATCAAGCACCGGAGTGGTGACTTGAGTTGGGGGAGTATGAGGTGATTCTTCTTGGCGGAAGTCTTGAGGGTGATCAGCCCATGAATCATCCTGAGCAATTGGCGTCAAAGGACGACCAATGTTGATGAGTTTTCTGTTCGTGAGAACAGGC
Organism: Aegilops bicornis; assembly: GCA_021605145.1. Lineage (NCBI taxonomy): Eukaryota > Viridiplantae > Streptophyta > Magnoliopsida > Poales > Poaceae > Aegilops > Aegilops bicornis. Next base: position 399,005,124 of record CM038673.1, on the reverse strand, counting down.
GATGATACCGTTTGGTGCTCGATCTGAGGAAGTACTTCATCATCATTTACATTGTCTTGGGGACCAATGTCTTCAGCTGCGATGGGGTCAACAACTGGAATGTCTTCAGCTTCAGGAGCCTCTGTGGTAGCAGGCTCGTGAACTATTATCTGACGCTCTCAGTGTTCTGATGCAGGACGAGCAACTAAGATTGGCTCGACGACAAGGGGCTCAATGGGAGCAGCCCGATCTTTCTTCTTAGTCTTTCTCTTCTTGGTCAGTGGAGCATCATCAGTAGTGTTCTTGTTCTTGCGCTTTCTGGCTTCGGCTTTGGCTGCCCTTGTTTTCTTGAGTTTTGAAGCTACTGCGGGGACCTTAGGCTTCACGCCTGTCATGCTAGCGGGGAAGACAATGCGAGGTTCTTCCCGCCTGGATGCTTCAGCTGGGGCCACAGTAGGCTTCTTCTTCTTGGCAGCCATCTTGGGGTCGATGCCAGGACGCCCAAGTGCCTTGCGCTTCTCGGCTTCATTGTAAGCTTGAACACATTTGGCAGCGAGGTGTTTCATTCGCTCTCGTGAACCTTTTGCTTCGTCACGTTTCTTGTGAAACTCCTCCTTGAGCCCATGCATCATTTGCTTGAAGTTTTGGACATCAGTCACACTGAGCTTGGCTATGTGCTCTTGAACTGGGCTTTTTCATAGTCAATTTTGTTCTTGAGTTCAACTATCCTCTGAGCTAGAGCTAGCTCAGGAGCAATGGCTCCATGGAAGGAGACGCTGAGGCCAATTGGGAGCTGAAGATCATCAAAACTGAGGTTTGGGCTGTCAAACCACTCATCAATGAAATTGTTCAATATGTCCACGTCAAAGAGGGGCAACCCATTGAAGATTTCCGCCTCTTGCTTGCTCTTTATCAACTGCTCAAGAGCATCATTGCCAAGATCATCGTCACTAGACAGATCAATGGCTTCGTTCTCATTCCTCGGAATGGCAGCTGGGGTCAATCCTTGACCAGTAATCTACATGGGCTTCTTCTTCTTCTCAGTCTTGGAGATGCGAGAGAGATCTTCAGAATGCACACTTGGTGCAGGAGGAGCAGTGGCCAGAGGCTTCGCACGCGAAGCTCTTGGTGCAGTGGAGGGCTTTGAAGCCTTGGGTTTCTTCTGCTTTTGTGGTTTTGGTGGAGCAGGCGCTTCATCAGAATCAGCGTCGTCTGTAGACTGTGTTGGCGTTCTGGGAACGGGGGTCCCCAGACTTGCTCGTCATGCCCCACCGTGGCTAAGCCACAGCCAGACGACCCATCTTCGTCAACAAGGCATCCAAGACCCTCGTGAGGGTCCAAGCCTCGCGAGGCGGACGATGCAAGACCTCCTCTGGAGTAGCCTAGCCAAGCAGGCTCACGAGGAGTGGAGATATCAAGGTGGGGCAAAACCTCACGAGGCTCCCGTGACGTGAGCCATGACGAACGGCACCAGGTGGGCGCCAGCGCGCGCAACGTCCTTATTTCCTCTTTGGTGCTAAGGAGGCCAGCGCAGGCAAAGAGTACCGAGGCATCAGGCAAAGGTTGCTATATTGGTACAACGAGACCAAGACCAGAAGGAAGGCAAGACGAAGGTCATCGTGGAGCCCAAGACGACGTCACCACCAGAGCTTTTCGCAGGCGAAGACCACTTTTGTCAGGATAGCTTGTACTAGTTGTCCCCCTTCAAATTTGCCCGTCGTTGTTGGCTCCCTTCCCGCTCGATATTTGGGAAGAGGACCAGGGCCTCTATAAATAGGTCTAGCCACCACAGTAGTAGAAAAGAGATCCAGAGACACGCACAAGCTCGTACGCACAAGAACACCTCGACCTCAGGAGGCTGTTCTTCCCTTGTGCTGTTCATCATTAGCCCAAGAGGCAATCCACCACCACCACCACACTGGAGTAGGGTATTACACCACAACGATGACCCGAACCAGTATAAACCTCGTGTCTTTCTGTGTTGCGAGTTCGTCGATTTGTCCACGAGATATTAGTGAGCTAGGGCGTAGATTGGTAGGAGGGAAAGACTTCGCGCGCACCCCAGTGTTCGAACCTTGAGGGTTTGCCGGAACCCCACATCCCGACATTTGGCGCGCCAGGTAGGGGTGCGCTGGAGCTTCTTTTCCCCCAACCAGCTCGCCGACGCTCCACAGCCACGATGTCCGGTGACCCAAGGGCCGACTCCGATCGCTAGGCAGCCTGGCCAGCCCGGGCAGCGCCGCCTGCCCATGAAGATCTTGACCCCACACTCCAGGCGGCGTGAGCGCCGCCAAACTCCACCGGGCGCGGACAGCACGGCCAGGCATCATCCACCCTCACCCCGCGGCAAGTACGAGCCGTGGCAAGGGCGGCGAGTCATGCCGCAGCAACTGCGCCGCACTCATGGCGGGAGCAAGCAAACATGCGGGCAGCACTCACGGTGGCAAGGGAGCTGCTGCGATGCAGGCTGATGGAGAGTGGCCGGGATACACTGCTGGAGCGTGTTGCCGAGCTGCTGGATGCAGCGGCGTCGGGAGCACCGCCCTTCTGCTATCGACTTCCTCCTCAGGCCACTGCAGGGCCGCGTGGTGAACCTCACCACATCCATGTGCCCTCAACTATGCCCGGGGGCTTCATCAACATCAGCACGGCCAGTGGCGTAGGGGGCCCTGACTCCCCCATGCCGCCTGCGACAAGCACGAGCGCAAGCGTCGCCCTTCATGGTCCCAGCCGGATGCCACACTACCACCCTCAGGACGCCACCCTGGGCCAAGCAACATGGAGCATGGGGCACCATGGCGAGGTATTCAGGGTGACAGCCCCGGACGCCTACGTGCCCCGCATGATGGATCAAGGGTATGCACCAGAGGACGACCTCGGCTCATTCATTGGAGAAGATTGAGGAGAGGGGGCGCTAGGAGCCAAAGCCTTCCAAGAACCAACGAAGAACCACAACGATCGCGCCGGCAACAGCAACCACAGGGTACCGCTAATCTCTCAAGAACAGGCTTATGCTAACCATGGGCTGCAGATGAATCAGGTTGCAGCGTCGGTCGACGACCCTGGCACGATGGCACCCGTTCGAACAAGGGAGACACGCTAGGGGCCGCCGGGAGGGAGCAAGGAGCAAGGCCCCTCCCTGCGGCGCGTGACGCCTGGCGACACCCGGAGGTAGGCCCTCTGCCGGGGAGGCCTCGACAACCCTTCCCCCGGCAGAGGACCTATGGTCGACGAGGGAACCACTGGCGTCCTCTTTCCCTCCTTTGTGTCGTCCTGGTGACCGGTCGGCTCAGAAGAGGTCGAGCGTGGCGCAAGGCGGGGCCCTCGTCTGGCGATATGAAGCAAGGCCGGTACCTGTGAAGAAGGCCCAGTGCCTGTGAAGCTCGCCACCCGTGACACTCTCACGTAATAATGAGTTGGGGCTGTACACGCCCCGGAGTCTCAGGGGTGCCGGCCTCAGGCCATGAGGCTCCCTCCCATGCCTAGTGGCAGCACTTAGCTCCGCGCTGGTGAGAAGATGAAGACCAGAAGACTAGACTAGGTGCCAAACGCGACCTTTTGCTTTGGATCTCTCTTTCTGTAGCTTTGCTTTCTGGATCTGGATTTGAGTTGAAGCCGAATTTTTATCGATGCGCGCGGGGGGAGCCTTTTCTAGTGTGAGCAATTTCTTGCCTTCTGGATCTTGTTTTGTCCGGGACTCATGTCCGCCGCCTTTCCCTCACGAGCTCCTCGCGAGTGGGACTGCGCGAAGCACGTGCACGCCAAGCGCGCGCTAGCACTGCAACTGGTGCTCACCCCTCATGGGGCCCCTTTTGACGGGGCGACGAGCTCAGCAGGATTCTCAGAAACTCGACGTGTCACGACCCAGCTCAAAGCTGGCACTGACTAAGGTAAACCACGACAGAGAACTCGCACCCGGATTCACAAGCCCACGAGGACACAAACTGGCATTGCTTAGGAAAGTCAAACCTGCATTTTGCTTGCATGAGGGGCTCCCCCTCTCAAAATGCTCTCACAAGTTTTCCAAGGGCCACGCCCGAGTTTGTGCGCAGGGTGAAATGACAGGAGAACAAGGGATCCGCCAGAAATGCTCTCACAAGTTTACCCGCGGATGCGCCACTCGCGTCATCGTCATCTTCATCGGCATCGTCCCCACCATCGACGACGCCCTCATCTCCGTCGTCAACCACGTCACCTTCGTCTGCGATGACCACCACCGCGTCATCCTCCAAAGTGAAGGCCCTGACCAACGCGTCCACATTGTCCTCAACCCAACGCGCTAGGTCGCCCCGGACAGCCGTGGGTACAGGGGCGATAGCGGCATCGAAATCAAAGTTGGAGTCGGCACTCAGGATGTGGCTGAAGACACGGGAGAAGGCGCGCTTGAGCAGGCCACGACCCCTTTCCTCCACAAGCTGGCGAGCTCTGGCAGATCGAGCCTCCAGGCGCGTCACCACCTCGGTGAAGAAGGTCAGGTGGCTGGCATAATCGTTCGAGTGAGGGGCCGCGCCCATCGTCCGCAAATATGGCCCAGGGCGATATTGGCCCTGTTCCGGAGATCCTGGAGCATAGGGGCATGCTCGCGCTCCAGCGTTCGTCGCTGGAGCGCCTCCTCCGTGTTTTGCCTCGCAACGGCCTCTGCTTCATCAATTGCCCCCGGAGGGAACGCCGCTCGGTGCGGGCGGAGGCCAAGTCCGCCTGCGCCATAACCAGGGCAGCGGCCGTGGCTTCCGCACGCCTCTCAGCCTCGTCCAACCTGTGCCTGAGGGTAGCGGCCCTACCCTCATCATCCGCGCCTGCGAGCTTCAGCTTCAGGTTGTACCTACCCTCCAGATCTGCGTGAACCTTGGCCACCCGGCGGTTCACCTCCTCCTCAACTCCAGCCTCGCGAGCCCCGAAGGCATCTTCTGCTTGAGCAACTTGATGTTCCCTCGTCTCCAGTCGCTCGAGCTCGAGGCTGCGCTCCACAGCTTCCAGGGCCAACGTCTCACTGCGCTTTCGGACCACCTCGTCCTCCGCGGGCGTCCCCCTCAATGATGCAAGAGCGTCCCTGCGCGCCTCCACCTGTTGCTCAAGGGATGCGCTCTAGGCCTGGAGCTCCCACGCGCGTTCCTCCGCAGCCTCACGATGGCGGTCATCCTCGCGAGCCTCTTCCAAGGCTCATGAGCGGGCTTTGTGGGCGATCTTGAGGAGGCCTCGGCCCTCGCATTCTCAAGGTCGCGCTCATAGAGACCGAGGTTGATGGCCACCCTCTGCTTGCGCCGCTCCTCCACCAGCCGGAGACCTTCGGCCTCAAGGCGCGAGTCAACACCCTCGAGCTCTTCACCAAGTCGACTCATCGCGCCCATCGCCTCCTGGAAGAGCTCGTGACAAACCACGCTCCGCCCGCGCTCGAGCTCGAATGCTCGGCCCTCCTCGTCCTCCACCTCGGGGGCTGCGGGCGGGGCGCCAAGCGCCACGCCACCCCCCGGCAGGGGGCTGGGGGCTGGCGCCGCACCCGATACCAGCCCGTCCTCGCGAGACGCCCAAGCCGGTTGAGGCTCGCTGTTTGAAGAGGAGCCAAAGATCGAAGCCAACCAGCTGCTGTCTATGAGCAAAGGAGGGGTCTTGGGCACGCCCGCCAGGCTCCATGCCAGACCGTGGGGGAGGAGTGACGAAGCCGCAGGCTCAGCGCGCCACGAAGGCGGAGATTCTCCCCCAACCGACCCTGCTCCAGGGGCGGTAAGAAGATCAGGAACGCTCAAGGCGGATGGGGGAGCTGAGGAAGGAGGAGGCCGCTTATCGGGAGACACAACAGCTTCAACAGAAGGAGCCCTGAAAAGCTAACGTCAGGATAAGGAGGCAAAACGCAGGAAGCCGCGACGACAAGGTACTCACGCGTCAATGGCGATGTACTTTCGCCGCTTCAACGGTCCAAAGATGTTCCTGCCACTAGGGGATCCTTTCCTCTTGCGGAGCTCCTCGAAGTCCACACAAAGACGACCGACACGCTGGACATGACGGCCGGTGCGCGGCAGGGCCGAAGAAGATCCCGGAAGGATATCTTCAGGGGTGCCTGGTTGCGGCAAACAGCCGGGCATCGTTTCACCACGACCTCCCAAGGCTCCTGGAGCCTTGGCCTCGGGAGTCGCATGCTACGTCTCCTCAGCAACCGGCGCCTCAGGAGGGGGGTGGCACGCTCCTGAGGACGATGCCCCAGGATCATCACTCGTCACGTGCTCCTCAGCACTCGAGCCACCGGCCTCCATCGGAGCTCACCCACCTGCACCGTCACTTGGGGCGAGCTCAGCACCAAGGGCAAGGAAGGGAACCACGACGACGGGGTTCTCACGAGGTCCCTCCAGGCCGATAGGCCGCGGACCCCACTCATCAAAAGGAGGCATGTTCTCTGCAAACTCATCCTTGTTCTTGCTGTGGTACAGTAAGCAATTCTTCCCAGGCAGTTCGGCCGGCAAAGGGACACCCATCAGGACTTTGAGCACTGTCTGCCGCGTCCCGAGAAGGAGCCTAAACTCCTGAAACCTCATGTGTTCCTGGCTGTTGAGAAAGGTCCACATTGGGCGAGAATGGCACTAAAGCGGAGCAACCCGGCGCTTGATGAATTCCTTCACCACCATCGGTGCGGTCATGTCGCGATCCTTCAGCAACCTCATCCTGAGCCATACGTGGGCAAGGCGGGGGCTCGTGAGCCGTTGATGGCTCCAGCCGGAGTTAGGAACAGCGGGCCCTGGCGGAGCCTGGAGCAGAGGACTGAGCACGCCGGCATCAACGAACACCCATCGTGTCCGAAATTCACCTGTGGATGGAGGAAGCTCGAAGTCGATCCCTGTTGGGGATATAACTATTTGTGTAAGCCGCCCAGGAGGGGCCGGGTTACGTAAAGAGATTACCAGACAGAAGCCCAAGTCCAAGCATGAAGATGGCGTCTCAACAAAGGGCCTAAGGCCCACAGGAGACTTAAGGCCCGTTGTAGTAAACCGCCATAATGGCAAGATTTGTATCATAAGGTAGACTTGACTAGTCACCGAGCCGGACATTGTTTATAAGCCAGCTGGGACTCTGTAGGCCATAGGGCGTCAACCCGTGTATATAAGGGGACGACCTGTTGGCGGCTTAGGGCAAGAAACAACCAATCGAGGACCGAGCATAGCGTATCTCGCTCCCTGGTCATCGAAACCTCAAGCAATACCAACCCAACTAGACGTAGGCTTTACCTTCACCGTTAGGGGCCGAACTAGTATAAAACCTCTCGTGTCCTTTTTCCCGATTAACCCCTTTAAGCTTCCTAGTTGCGATGGCTCCACGACTAAGTCCTTGCAAGAGGACATCTGCCGTGACAATTCCACGACAATCCCCTCGCCCGCCGTCGCGGCCACGGCCTGGAAGCTCACGCACCCTGAGCTCCGCTGAGGGTCGATCAGATGCAATGAGAAGAAATGGTGGAGGAGGGCCACAGAAGGGGCTATGTGTCACGCCCAAGATGCGACCCTATCCTAAAGGAACTCGAAGGTCCCACCAAGGATAGAAGCGCATCTTGAAGACGCTTTTGCAAGGTGGATATCATTACATCAAACCATTACATAATAGTTGGGGATACATACATAAGGCTCAAACGCCCCAAGAATACATCAACATCCGTCTACGGATGAAACATAAACAGAAACTCAAACAATATCCACCCTGCTATCCCAGGCTGCCGACCAGGAACCTAACCCAAGATCGATGGAGAAGAAGAACTCCAACACAAATAAACATCGCTCTCACGTCAAGATCATTGGATAACCTATACCTGCAACTGATGTTGTAGTAATCTGTGAGCCACGAGGACTCAGCAATCCCATTACCATGGGTATCAAAACTAGCAAAGCTTAATGGGTAAGGAAGGGGTAAAGTGGTGGCTAACTTACGCAAATAAGAGCAAGAAGAGGAGCTGAACAAGAAGACGTCAACTATCAATGATCAAGAAGTGATCCTGAACTCCTACTTACGTCAAACATAACCCAAAAACCGTGTTCTCCTCTCGAACAACCCCGAAAGAGGCAATCACGGTTGCGCACACGGTTGGTGTATTTTAGAAGAGTTTACTTCAAGTTTACTACAACCGGATATTAACAAATTCCCATCTGCCACATAACCGCGGGCATGGCTCTCGAAAGTTTAAACCCTGCAGGGGTGTCCCAACTTAGCCCATTATAAGCTCCCACGATCAACGAAGGATATTCCTTCTCTCGGGAAGACCCGATCAGTCTCGGAATCCCGGTTACAAGACATTTCGACAATGGTAAAACAAGACCAAAGAAGCCGCCCGAATGTGCCGACAAATCCCGATAGGAGCTGCACATATCTCGTTCTCGGGCACACCGGATTGTCCAAACAACCGATAGGCGAGCCCAGAGTTGCCCCTGGTGGCCACCAGCGGTTGACGGGTTGGACCAACACTCACGACGAGCGCTGGCACGGGGGGGATAAAATAAGATGACCCTCGGGCTCCGGAAACCCAAGGGAAAAAGGCTTAGGTTGTTAGGCAAATGTAAAACCAATGTTGGGCCTTGCTGGAAGAGTTTTATTCAAGGCGAACTGTCAAGGGGTTCCCATAACACCCAACCGAGTTAGGGACGCAAAATCCGGGAACATAATACCGATATGACGGAAACTAGGGTGGCAAGAGTGGAACAAAACACCAGGCATAAGGCCAAGCCTTCCACCCTTTACCAAGTATATAGATGCATTAATAATATAAGAGATATTGTGATATCTCAACATAAACATAAACCAACATGGAGCAATCTTCACCTTCACCTGCAACTAGCAACGCTATAAGAGGGGCTGAGCAAAAGCGGTAACATAGCCAAACAACGGTTTGCTAGGAAGGATGACAAAGGTTAGATGTTCATGGCAACTTGGGAGGCTTGAAGAGCAAGTGGTAGGTAACGCGGCAAAGCGATAGAACGAAGCAACTATTATAGCAATAATAGTAGTGAGATCCAATGTGACGGTCATCTTGCATGAAAATCCCGCTAGGAAGAAGAACGAGTCCATGAAGAAGATGAAGCCACGAAGACGAACCAAGCATAGATGAACGAATCCTCACGATCGCAACGAAACGGGAACCATCGATAAGAAGCACACAACATGGTAAACACACCACACATGAACAAGGCATGATGCTCAATCAAGTATGATGCATGACAGAGGCTACGCATGGCAAGAGATGATGCATACAAGAGCAACACATCAAAGCAAGTTTAAATGAGACCGGAAACAACATATAACAATTCCGGTAAGTCCTCATATGCAAATTTCGAAATTGGTCCAGATCTGAATAACCCTTATGTTCAAGTTGTTAAACATCAAGTTAAGATGCACCACGATGATCTACACGAAATTCTAGTCAAGTTACATATAAAGTTCATTTCATTTGGAGCTACGGCCTAGAAGATATGAGCAAAACAAGTTAAACATGACATTGATGCAAAATGCATTCAAACATTAATAAAACACACTCAAAACATGGATGCAACAAGGTAACATGAAACTACATGCAAAACTAAGCAAGTTTTATATAGAGCACACTCAAAACGGAGCAACGGTTCAACACATACACATGAAACAAGTTTAAAGGACAAGCTGTCCAAAACAGCAACTAGGCATCTTGCAAGCATCAAAACAATATGCTACAGTACCACAATATGAAAAAAAGGCATGGACATGATTTACAGGTAAAGCATAACAAAACATTAACACTGAGCTATCTCCAGAATTCACTAGAACATACTCAAAAGGGCATGGAAAGATTGCAAATAATAACAGCTTCACAGACTTAGCAGAATTCACTGGACATGGCAAAAATAATATCAGGTTGCAATGTTTAGAGCTATCAAACAACATGCTACAGGAACTTATCATGGCAATCAAAGGCATGGCATGAATCTACTAGTTGCATAGAACAAAAGTCCCTTACTGATCACGAGCCAAAATGGCACAGAAGATATGATGGCACCGATGTAAACATAGCAAGTTTCATAACCAGATTCAGACTTAGCAGACAAACTGAGCAAGGCATCTTTGCGAGCTCAAATCACTCAACACAAAGCATTGCATGACAAGTCAAGCATACCTACAGCAAGATGACATATTCATGAAACTAACCATGGCAAGAGCAAGTTCATAGCATGCTTGGATCACTAACAACAACCATGGCAAAATTGATTAACATGTAAACAATCTAACAGGAACATTTTATAGCAAAAGTAGAACAAGATTAAGAAATTTTAGATTACTCCATAAATGCAAACAGGGGCATGGATGGATAGAGCATAACATGTGTAACAAAACACCCTAGGTGAACATCTCCAGATTATTCATAGAACTCATGGTATCAACAGGTTTACATAGCATCACAATATATCAGTTTCAGACTTAGCAGAAATGACTTAAGTCACAGAAATCAGCAACATCACGGAGGCTATTTTGCAAGCTTGTAACAATCTACACACGTAATATCATGAAGAGTGGACTGCACCACAGAAAAGATGGCATGTTGTAGCTCATAACACATGTAGACCTCATGCTCAAAAGAAAATCACACAAAAAGATACAAAAATGACAAATGAGCAAGTTCTGTTAATACATGGGCGGCACTGAGGCGCGGCCGGGCGGGCGGAGGGCGGCGGCTGGGGCGGAGGGCGAGGAGGCGGAGGTGCGCCAAGGGCGGGCGGAGAGGCGGGGTCAAAGGGCGCCTGTGGGGGGAAAGCGGCGGCGCGAGGAGAAGCGGGCGGCTAAGGCGGTGGCGCATGGTGGCGCCGGGCGACAAAGGCGCTGGCCATGGCGGCGATGGGCAGCAAGGCCCTTCTGACTCCGTGGGCGGCGGCGGAGAGAGCGGTGAGGGACAGTGTGTCTGAAGGAGAGGCCAGGCGGCGGCGGCGCGGGTGTCCGGCGAGGACGGACACGTCCGGCGGCGGAGTGGGAAGATTGCTAGGGTTTCATCTGCGCGAATTTCGGGGGGAGGGTGCACATATATATAGGTAGAGGGAGCTAGGAGAGTCCAAATGGGGAGCGGTTTTCGCCCACACGATCACGATCCAACGACTGAGAGCATGGAGGGGGTTTGGATGGGCTAAAGGGTTGTGGTGGAGGGGTGTTGGACTGCAAAGAGAGAGGTGTTTCGGGCTACGCGGTTAACCGTTAGGACGTCAAAGGACCTCCAAATGGAACGAAAATTGACAGGCAGTCTACCTACTCTAAAACAACACCACACGCCAAATTTCATCCCATTCCCAGAAAATTTTAAAGCCACTCACGAAACAAGGTCTGATAGGTGCAACGGGCGCGTGTGAGAGTGTCGGATCACGAAACGGACAACGGGGGAAAGGACCGGATGCAAGTTTTGAAAATGTGAGGATGCAATGCATATGATGACATGGAAAAATGCAACACGCAAGCAGATGACATGGCAACAACGGCGAATAACTAGAAGACACCTGGCGCATCGGATCCGGGGCATTACATTATGCCAACCATGGCTTCGCACACGAAGGCGAAGACGGCGAGGAGAGTCACGGATTGAGGGTCAAGATGCAGCATGTGGATCTGATAGTGCTCAAGCACCGCGTTGAAGAAGGCGGAGAAGGGAGGAATCGGGCCAGCCTAGAGGGCATCTATGAAGATTGGGACTTCGGTGGCTGCCTGAGCCGTGCAGGTGCGAGACGCAGGCCAAGCCACCGTCTCCCCTCACTCGTTGAAGCTGGAAGCAAGCATCGGGCGCACCTTGTCCATGGCCTCATCGTTGAGCACCCGAGATCGGCCGAGCGCCAGCGCAAAGGATGGAGGCGCAGCTGGCAGAGACAGAGCCCCCTTCCCCTTTTCAGCTTGTTTCGGCGCCATGGCGATGGAGCAGGCGGAGCGCAAGTCAGATTGGAAGAAGAGGAACAGAGTCTTGAGGAAGCAGGGGAATTGGGGAAGCAAGGCGCAGGCGACGGAGGAATAACTGTGTAGGCCGCAGGGGCCGCATAGCCAGGCGGATTCAAAGGCAGCGTGGGGAAGCGGGGACGCCCACGTTCAATCAACCGCCATGCGTCAACCGAGGCCGCAGGCTTTTAGGGCCCGCGGTGCTCCGAACTTGACCCTTGGCTTCGCCGCGAAGCCAAGCCCGAGCGCACCTTGGGCCCGGGATCTTGTCGGCGCTCGGGAACAGGGGTCCCCAGACTTGCCTGCCTGCGGCCTACCGCGTGGCTAAGCCAGCAGGCCGTACGGCCCATCTTCGTCAACAAGGCATCCAAGACCCTCGTGAGGGTCCAAGCCTCGTGAGGCGGACGATGCAAGACCTCCTCTGGAGTAGCCTAGCCAGGCAGGCTCACGAGGAGCGGAGATATCAAGGCGGGGCAAAACCTCACGAGGCTCCCGTGACGTGAGCCATGACGAACGGCACCAAAGGGCGCTAAGGCGGGCGCCAAAGACGCTGCAGCGTCCTTATTTCCTCTTTGGTGCTAAGGAGGCCAGCGCAGGCGAAGAGTACCGAGGCATCAGGAAAAGGTTGCTATATTGGTACAACGAGAACAAGACCAGAAGGACAGCAAGACGGAGGTCATCATGGAGCCCAAGACGGCGTCACCACAAGAGCTTTTCGCAGGAGAAGACCACTTTTGTCAGGATAGCTTGTACTAGCTGTCCCCCTTCAAATTTGCCCGCCGCTGTTGGCTCCCTTCCCGCTCGATATTTGGGAAGAGGACCAGGGCCTCTATGAATAGGTCTAGCCACCACAGTAGTAGAAAAGAGATCCAGAGACGTGCACAAGCTCGTACGCACAAGAACACCTCGACCTCAGGAGGCTGTTCTTCCCTTGTACTGTTCATCATTAGCCCAAGAGGCAATCCACCACCACCACACTGGGGTAGGGTATTACACCACAATGGTGGCCTGAACCAGTATAAACCTCGTGTCTTTATGTGTTGCGAGTTCGTCGAGTTCGTCCGCGAGATCTTAGTGAGCTAGGGCGTAGATCGGTAGGAGGGAAAGACTTCGCGCGCACCCCAGTGTTTGAACCTTGAGGGTTTGCCGGAACCCCACATCCCAACAGAGTGCTCCATGGCTGCCCCCTGAACAGCTATATGAGTGATGAGACCCTCAAGGTTGTAGAAGGGCCCGACGATATTGGGTTGAGCATCGCATGTGCCATCGGCTCGAGGAGCAGAGGGACCGGGGTTAAAGTCTAATCCCAGCGACTTCTTGTTCTTTGCTGCAGAGTCCCTGGCAAACTTGTAGTTGCGCTTGAACAGATTGCCTTCACGGCACCATAGCAGAGAAGATGGGTCGGCATCTACAGGTTGTGGTCCACGGACCATGCAAGGGTAGAAACCCTGAGCAATAGCTTTAGATTTGGTCTTGGGTTGAAGATTTTTATAGAGAATATCTCCCCAAGGACGCGTGATGGCATTCTTTTCAGCATATTCTTTGGTGACGAATCTGTAATTGAACTATTGCTCGGCCCAATATCTATGAATCCATTGGATTCGTGTTTTGCATTTGCCATAGCTCTCTTCAGGATCAGTTTTGTATAACTCATAAAGATCTTCAGGAAAATCCATTGAAGTGCCCCTGCGGCGCTGTCTGCCTCCCTTCCTTGCTGATTTTTCTGTGGCCATGAAGTTCAGACTAAATGGCTTCAAAGCTGTCAAAGGCTTCCGTCTGCTGGTCAGACAAGAACTAGCTTCGGGAGAATTGATGTGATGTTGTAAGAATTTTGCAAATGAATGCAGACTATGAGAACCAAGGGATTCTCCCACGGACATGTACATGTGACAGCATTAGAGATACGAGGGAAGGGGAAGAGGTCATATGCATTCTCAGAAGATTTGAAGATAAATCACTTTTGAAGACATTGACCTCATAGCGCGAAGACATTCACTTATATGTTGAGAGTTGGTTCCAGATTTGTACGAATCCGAGAATAGGTACAAGTGAGGAAGCTAACTAAGTGTGAAGCATAAGTGAATATACTAGGCATATTATGAGATGCAGAATAGGATAGATCTAAATTTGTAGCCACAGAAACCACTTTTGGTGAGGAAGGATGAATCTATCGGATCAAAAAGGTAGTAAAAGTGAGTTTTAATTACCACACGAAGAACTGCTAGACGGAGTAGAGAGGAGGCCGAGCAGTTCGATCTTCCGTGCCCTAACTTGGCAACGGAGGACACCTACGGAGGTGGCGGAGAAGACGAGGTCCGCGGACGGCATGAGGACGGCGTCGGTGAGGTCGCGGCAGCTAAGCGCTTCGTCGCCGGCGTCGTCGGGAGCTAGTGGTGGCGCTAGGGTTTGACCGAGATGGAGAGGTGGAAGAAGTATTTTGACCGCGATGTGATGTGTATTTATAAGGAAAGGGACATCACAGTGCAATTACACAGGTGCCCCTGGCGGTTCACATCTGAGGGACACGTGGCGAACATGCAACACATTGGAAGTTGTTCCATGTTCCCACGCACGCCTGGACTGTCGGGTGGTCGTTCCGGCTTCTTCGGGTTTCAGGCAATAAGGATTGAGAATTTAAAACAGATTTAATGTTTATCTCTGTATCTTCTGCTGACAAGGACACATAGATGACATTCGACAGTTTCAATAGAATGCATATGATTTGGATAGTTAGAGTTTGAGGTAGAAGCATAGAAGAGGTTAGGGTCCGATCACATTCACTTAGTCCAAAAGATTCAAACAAGAAGACATAGCCATAAGTGAATGCTGTAGAGGACAGAACACAAATATATGTATATACCTGAGTAAGACTAAATCAACAAAGTGAAGATCAACATGAAGTCAAATCAATGTTGAAGATAAATCAAATCCAAAGACTTAGCAAATGCAACGCCAAGAGAAAAAACTCCAAAAAAAATTTGGTGGTGGCGTTACCCACCGTATAGGAAGTATTAGACCCAGAAACGGCAAACAATTATCGTGGCGCTCCGAAGTCAAATTCCGCATTAATGTATTCACACTTAGAGTGTATGTCTTCATTGATTGAAGATATACATTACTTCGTGTGTTGCACATCTAAGTCATCAACGTGCATAAGTGTTAGGATGTGTGCCTAATCACAGGACATTTGAGGATTCTAAGATATTTAGCTCACACCGCAACTTGCAAAACCTTTTCTCATCCAAGGTCTTTGTGAAGATATCTGCCAATTGCTCTTCAGTGTTGACGTGAATGATATCAATATCTTCCTTCATGACATGATCTACGAGAAAGTGATGACGAATTTCAATGTGCTTTGTCTTCGAGTGCTGAATCGGGTTGTTGGCAATCTTGATGGCGCTTTCATTGTCGCAGTAGAGTGGTACTTGCTTCAGATGGATGCCATAGTCCTTGAGAGTTTGCTTCATCCATAGAAGCTGAGCGCAGCAAGATCCAGTAGCAATGTATTCAGATTCAGCAGTGGAGAGCGATACATAGTTCTGCTTCTTTGAAGACCAACAGACAAGTTATCGTCCCAGAAAGTGACATGTGCCTGATGTAGACTTGCGGTCAACCTTGTCACCAGCATAATCAGCATCCGAGAATCCAACTAGATCAAACTTTGAGCCCTTTGGATACCATAATCCTAGTGTTGGGGTGTAAGACAAATATCGAAGAATTCGCTTCACAGCTAAGTGATGTGATTCCTTTGGTGCCGCTTGGAATCGGGCACACATGCAAACTAAGCATGATATCTGGCCTAGATGCACATAAATAAAGCAAAGAACCAATCATGGAGCGGTATACCTTTTGATCGAACTCTTTGCCATTGGCGTCAGGACCCAGATGACTTTTGGTTGGCATTAGCGTCGTGTAGCCTTTGCAGTCTTGCATTCCAAACTTCTTTAGGCAGTCTTTGAGATATTTTTCTTGAGATATGAAGGTGGCGTTGCTCTGCGGACAAATTTGAAGACCAAGGAAGAACTTCAGCTCGCCCATCATGGACATCTGATATTGCTCTTGCATCATGTGTACAAACTCATCACTGTATTTCTGGTTAGTGTAGCCGAAGATAATGTCATCCACATAGATTTGGCACACAAACAGTTCACCATCATATGTCTTCGTGAAGAGAGTGGGATCCAGAGAACCTGGTTTGAAGCCTTTGCTCTTTAGGAAGTCTTTGAGTGTGTCATACCAAGCGCGAGGAGCTTGTTTGAGGCCATACAGTGCCTTGTTAAGCTTGTATACCATATCAAGATGTTTTGGATCTTCAAAGCCAGGTGGTTGTGGCGCTCCGTATAGGAAGTATTAGACCCAGACACGGCACACAATTATCGCGGCGCTCCGAAGTCAAATTCCACATTAATGTATTCACACTTAGAGTGTATGTCTTCATTGATTGAAGATATACATTACTTCGTGTGTTGCACATCTAAGTCATCAACGTGCATAAGTGTTAGGATGTGTGCCTAATCACAGAACATTTGAGGATTGTAAGATATTTAGCTCACACCGCAACTTGCAAAACCTTTTCTCATCCAAGGGCTTTGTGAAGATATCTGCCAATTGCTCTTTAGTGTTGACGTGAATGATATAAATATCTTCCTTCATGACATGATCTCTGAGAAAGTGATGACGAATTTCAATGTGCTTTGTCTTCGAGTGCTGAAGCGGGTTGTTGGCAATCTTGATGGCGCTTTCATTGTCGCAGAGAGTGGTACTTGCTTCAGATGGATGCCATAGTCCTTGAGAGTTTGCTTCATCCATAGAAGTCGAGCGCAAAGAAGATCCGGAAGCAATGTATTCAGATTCAGCAGTGGAGAGCGATACATAGTTCTGCTTCTTTGAAGTCCAACAGACAAGTGATCGTCCCAGAAAGTGACATGTGCCTGATGTAGACCTGCGGTCCACCTTGTCACCAGCATAATCAGCATCCGAGAATCCAACTAGAACAAACTCTGAGCCCTTTGGATACCATAATCCTAGTGTTGGGGTGTAAGCCAAATATCGAAGAATTCGCTTCACAGCTAAGTGATGTTATTCCTTTGGTGCCGCTTGGAATCGGGCACACATGCAACCACTAAGCATGATATCTGGCCTAGATGCACATAAATAAAGCAAAGAACCAATCATGGAGCGGTATACCTTTTGATCGAACTCTTTACCATTGGCGTTAGGACCCACATGACTTTTGGTTGGCATTGGCGTCGTGTAGCCTTTTGTAGTCTTGCATTCCAAACTTCTTCAGGTAGTCTTTGATATATTTTTCTTGAGATATGAAGATGACGTTGCTCTGCTGACGAATTTGAAGACCAAGGAAGAACTTCAGCTCACCCATCATGGACATCTGATATTACTCTTGAGTTATATGTCCAAACTCATCACTGTATTTCTGGTTAGTGCAGCCGAAGATAATGTCATCCACATATATTTGGCACACAAACAGTTCACCATCATATGTCTTCGTGAAGAGAGTGGGATCCAGGGAACCAGGTTTGAAGCCTTTGCTCTTCTGGAAGTCTTTGAGTGTGTCATACCAAGCGCGAGGAGCTTGTTTGAGGCCATACAGTGCCTTGTTAAGCTTGTATACCATATCAGGATGTTTTGGATCTTCAAAGCCAGGTGGTTGTGCAACATACACTTATTCTTCAATCTTGCCGTTGAGAAAGGCACTCTTCACATCCATTTGATACAGAAGGATGTTGTGATGATTTGCGTAGGCTAGCAGTATGCGAATGGCTTCAAGCCTAGCCACAGGAGCAAATGTTTTATCAAAGTCAATCCCTTCAACGTGAGTGTATCCTTAAGCAACGAGACGAGCCTTGTTTCTGACAACCTGACCGTGCTCATCTTGCTTGTTGCGATATATCCATTTGGTGCCAATGATATTGTGCTTACGAGGATCAGGACGCTTGACCAATTCCCACACATTATTCATCTTGAACTGTTGAAGCTCTTCTTGCATAGCTTGAATCCATTCAGGCTCCATAAAGGCTTCAGCAACTTTCTTGGGTTCTGATATTGAGACAAATGCAAAGTGCCAACAGAAATTTGCTAGCTGTGTTGCTCTTGAACGAGTGAGCGAACCAGGTGCATTGATGCCATCAATTATCTTCTCAATCTGCACTTCGTTAGCAACACGAGGACGAACTGGACGAAGACTTTGCTCTTGTTGATCATTGTCTTCATTTTGAGCATTGTCTTCGGGCTGAGTATTGTCTTCAGATTGGTTAGGTGCAGAAATGATAAGTTCCTCTTCAGCCTAAGCTTCAGACGATATGATTTCTCCTCCCATGAGATTGATGGATTCACTGGGTGGTACTTCATCTAACACATTTGGCAGGTGCTCTCTTTGCGAGCCGTTAGTCTCATCGAACCGCACATCCACAGTTCCAACCACTTTATAGTGAAAGAGGTTGAAGACTCTGTAGGAGTGCGAATCCTTTCCATAACCAAGCATAAAACCTTCATGTGCTTTTGGTGCAAATTTTGAAGTGTGATGTGGATCCTTGAGCCAGCACCTAGCACCAAATACTCTGAAGTAACTGACGTTTGGATTCTTACCAGTTAGGAGCTCATAGGATGTCTTCTTCACAAGCTTGTGAAGATAAACACGGTTAATGACATGGCATGCAGTATCAATGGCTTCGGGCCAGAACTTTCTTGGAGTCTTGTATTCATCAAGCATCGTCCGAGCCATCTCAATGAGTGTTCTGTTCTTGCGCTCCATGATTCCATTCTGCTTAGGTGTGTACGGAGCGGAGAACTCATGAGTGATTCCCAACATATCAAGATAAGTGTCGAGGCATGTGTTCTTGAACTCTGTGCTGTTGTCACTCCTGATGTGCTTGATCTTGATGACATAGTTCGTCATGGCACGATTTGTGAAGCGTCTTAAGACAACCCGCACTTCATTCTTGTAAAGGATTATATGCGCCCATGTATATCTTGAATAATCATCAACTATGACGAAACCATAGAGGCAAGTAGTAGTAGTGAGGGTTGAGTAGTGAGTAGGTCCAAAGAGATCCATGTGAAGCAGCTCGAAGGGTTGAGATGTCGTCATGATTGTCTTCGAGGGATGCTTGGCCCTCGTCATCTTTCCAGCTTTGCAGGCACCGCACAGATGATCCTTCTTGAACTTGACGCCCTCGATGCCTATGAAGTGCTTCTTCTTTGCGAGAGTGTGCAAGTTCCTCATGCCAGCGTGCCCTAGCCTCCAATGCCAGAGCCAGCACTCTGAAGCTTTTGCTAGAACACATACAACCAACTGTGGTCCTGCTGAGAAATCTACCATGTACAAATCATCTTTCCGGTACCCTTCAAAGACTAGAGACTTGTCAGATTCCATTAGAACAAGGCAACGATATTTTCCAAATATCACAATCATGTTCAAATCACAAAGCATTGAGACAGACATTAAGTTGAACCCAAGGGATTCAACAAGCATCACTTTATCCATTTGCTGATCCTCTGAGATTGCAACTCTACCTAGACCCAGTACCTTGCTTTTACCAGTGTCAGCAAATGTGATGTGACTCTTGTCAGATGGACGTAAGGTTGAGTCCATGAGAAGACTTCGGTCACCAGTCATGTGATTAGTGCATCCACTGTCCATAATCCATTCTGAAGCATGAGGTGTCATACCCTTGGCACCACGTGCCATGAAGTAGTAGGTGGGAGCGGAGTCGTCCTTGTCATTAGCATCAGCGTTGGTGACGGAGCCATTGTCTTCAGTGTTGAAGATGGACTTGGCAACATAGGTTTTAGCTAGAGCCAGACTTGCAACGCCAGAGTTGGACTCCTCCTCAGACTCCACCTCCACCTCCTTAGAAGCAGACTCCTCCTCTAAATCCATCTCCTTGCCAACAAAAGCACGAGCTTTGCCAGATGAGCTCTTCTTGTGTGATGAAGACTTTGATGAAGACTTGGAAGAAGACTTTGAGGATTTCTTCTTCTTCTTGTCATCAGAATCATATTCCTTGCTCTTCTTCTTATTGTTGTTCTCATTGTCCCATTGTGGACACTCAGAGATGTAGTGACCAGGTTTCTTGCACTTGTGGCATGTTATCTTCTTGTGGTCATGAGTGGAAGCTTCATCATTTCTCGAGCTGGATCTTGAAGGCTTTCTGAAGCCTTTCTTCTTGGCGAATTTCTGGAACTTCTTCACAAGCATAGCAAGCTCCTTTCCAATGTCTTCAGGATCCCCAGAACTGCAGTCAGATTCTTCTTCAGATGAGGACGCAACTTTTGCCTTCAAAGCGCGAGTATGTCCATAGTTGGGACCATAGATATCTCTTTTCTCAGATAGTTGAAACTCATGTGTGTTGAGCCTCTCAAGTATGTCAGACGGATCGAGTGTCTTGAAGTCAGGGCGTTCTTGAATCATGAGGGCTAGTGTATCAAATGAGCTGTCAAGGGATCTCAGGAGTGTCTTGACGATTTCATGCTTGGTGATCTCAGTAGCGCCGAGAGCATGAAGCTCATTGGTGATATCAGTGAGGCGATCAAACGTGAGCTGGACATTCTCATTGTCATTTCTTTTGAAGCGGTTGAAGAGGTTGCGAAGGACACTGATCCTTTGATCTCTCTGGGTTGAGACGCCTTCGTTGACCTTGGAGAGCTAGTCCCAAACTAGCTTCGAAGTTTCCAGAGCACTCACACAGCCATACCGTCCTTTGGTCAGATGACCGCAGATGATGTTCTTCAAAGTAGAATCCAGTTGAATGAACTTCTTGACATCAGCAGGAGTGACGCCTTCACCGCCCTTGGGAACGATGTTCTTGACGACATACCAAAGGTCGACATCAATGGCTTCAAGATGCATGCACATCTTATTCTTCCAGTAGGGGTAATCAGTGCCATCGAAGACAGGGCACGCAGTGGAGACTTTGATTATCCCCGCAGTCGACATAGCTAAAACTCCAGGTGGTTAAACCGAGTCACACAGAACAAGGGAGTACCCTTCTCTGATACCAATTGAAAGTGCTAGTTATCAACTAGAGGGGGGGTGAATAGGCGATTTTTAAGAAAGTCTTGAAAACATGGAAGTTTCAAAGACAAACGATAGAAATGAACCTATTAACATGCAGCGGAAGGTAGACTACACTAGGTAAACCATAGTCAATTATTCAATGAAGTGAAAGCACGAAGACTAATGACAGCTAGGTAGAATGGATCAAGATGGAAGACAATACGAAGCCAAACAACAATAGTCGTCACGCAGTGAAGAAAACAGATAATGCAAACAGGCAATGACTTCACGAAGGCAAACTGTAAGTAAAGAGAGAGAGAAGATAAAACCAGTCTCTTGGAGAGGACAAGGATTTGTTGGACCAGTTCCAGTTGCTGTGACAACTATACGTCTGGTTAGGGAGGCTGATATTCAACTCAGAAGACCGCATCTTCACCATATTCCCCTTGAGCTAAGGACACCAAGTCCTCGCCCAATCACTCTGGTAAGTCTTCAAGGTAGACTTCGAAACCTTCACAGACTTCATTCACCGGCAATCCACAATGACTCTTGGATGCTCAGAACGTGACGCCTAACCGGCTGGAGGATTCACAGTCCTCAAGTGTAACAAGTCTTCAGGTCACACGGACAGAAAGACTTCAGTGATGCCTAAAACTCTTTGGCTCTAGGTGTTTTGGGCTTTGTCCTCGCAAGGATTTCTCTCTCTCAAAAGCTTCGGAGGTGGGTTGCTCTCAAACAACAAAAGCCGTGCACTAACTCTGAGCAGCCACCAATTTATGGTGTAGGGGGTGGGTTATTTATAGCCACTAGGCAACCCGACCTGCTTTGTCCGAAATGACCCTGGGTCACTAAGGAACTGACACGTGTCCAACAGTCAGATTTCAAACACACGCGGCAGCTTGACTTGGGCTACAAGTAAAGCTGACTCATCCAGCTCTAGATAAGATTTGCTCTCATTGTCTTCGCTCGAAGACATAGGATTTGGTTGAGCATCACTTCACCACTCGACTTTGTGCACTTGGACCCCACTTAACAAGACGGGTGGTTCCTATGACTCAACAAAGAAGAAAGGAAACTACTGAAACAACTATGTCTTCAAGCACTCCATAGTCTTCACGTGAATGTCTTCTCGAGTCATACACTTTGATGTGATTGTCTTCACATACCACCATTGTCTTCAATGTCTTCATACATTTTTAGGGGTCATCTCCGGTAGATAAACCGAATCAATGAGGGACTACTACCTGTGTTATCCTGCAATTCTCACAAACACATTAGTCCCTCAACCAGGTTTGTCGTCAATTCTCCAAAACCAACTAGGGTGTGACAACCTGGTTTTTGCCCTCTCTTATTTGCTTGGTTTTCATTTGAAATTTTTTGAAACTTGGAGTTCTTGAATCTTTTCATATGGACTTAAACACTTGGGCATCCTTGGCTTTCACCCAAGTGCTCCACTCCTCTCCTAAACCATCATTTCCCTTCTGATCCATCCCAAAATAATCTTTGGAATATTTTTCTTAAATGAAATATATTCATTTTCTCTCAGAAACCCTAAGCCAGATCAGTTTGCTTCAAAGCAACCCTAACTTTTATGGCTCAGAACAATCTGAGATAATTCACAAATATTCTGTGAACCCTA
Organism: Aegilops bicornis; assembly: GCA_021605145.1. Classification (NCBI taxonomy): domain Eukaryota; kingdom Viridiplantae; phylum Streptophyta; class Magnoliopsida; order Poales; family Poaceae; genus Aegilops; species Aegilops bicornis. The sequence continues at coordinate 398,982,583 of CM038673.1, read as the reverse complement.
GGGCACCTCCCAGAGCAAAAATATTTCATCACTTTTTGGAATATTTCTGCTACAGAAAATATTTTCTGTTCTGGACAGAAATGGTTGTTTCTACAGCAACTACCATTTTACTTGCTCCATTTGACCTGAACTTTCTTGTGCATCTTTACCTTAGTAACTCATGACTAGCCTCCAAAGCACAGATTCAAACTCCCAGCCGTTTGACCATAGTAACTGTTCAAACTTACTGATCAGAAACTTACCTGGCTTGTAAAAACCTCTCTACTGCACCTGGATCCAAACCAAATTATGGTAACACTCAAAACTACCACGAACAACATGCCAGACATCAAGTTTATGCTTAGATCGGCCTGATGTCATAGTTCACCCGGTGACCACGTTCGTCCAGGGGTGTTGGCATGCGTCTCGGCGCGCTCTGAGCGTCGCCGAGCGTTCTGTTCGCGCGTGCTCGCTTCCCTTGCCTGCCCAAGCGTGCCAAACCGCGCCACCATCTTCGTCTCTAAGCCCTTAACCTCCCTCTGGTGCTCGCCGACGCCGAGCTTCGCAAGAACGAGCAGTGCAAGGTCCGCCAGCCCAACAAAGGCGGAGCGCCGTGCTCATCGCCATCCTCTTGATCCTGTGCTCGTCTCCGCCCGCCCACAGTTGCCGCATGACCTCCGTCGCCTTCTCCCTCCCTTACTGACGCCGCTCGTCGCTGGGCGCCGTGGACAGGTGTCCACCGGCGGAGCACGAAACCCCCTTGCTGCTCGCCTATAAATAGGTCCACCCCAGCCTCCTCGAGCACCATCCAGCACTCCAACACACTCCATGATTGCATAGGAAGCCGTAGCCCGGCCGAGCAGGCCTCGGGCCGCCGTCCCCGAGCTCGAGCTCGCCGGCGATCCCCTCTGGTCGCCGCGGAAGCTCTAGCCTCTCCCAGGCCAGGGCAACCCCTCCAGGGCTTCCGCCTCTCTCCGGTGAGGCCGTCTCGACCGCTTGGAGCCCCTGGAGTGGCCTCCGTTCGCCGTCTTCCTCAACTCCGGCAACCACCGCGTTCTGCCTCCACTTGCGAGCTTGTTTCCAACGCCGTCTGACCACCCCTAGCCACGCTACGGGTACGGGCAGGTGCGCCATCGTCCCCTCTCTAAATCCCTCCCTCTCGTTTGGGCCAAGAAGCCCTCGTCGCCAGCGAAAGCTCCGGCAGCCGCTGACCTTCTCTGTTTCTTTCTCCCCTTCCCCACCGACTAAGCGGGGCCTGCTAGTAAGCCACTCTGTAAGCGTGGCCAATGCAGTGGTGGCGCCTGAGGTTTTACGCCTTGACGTCACCCCGACTGTTTATTTAAATTCAAAATCATTTATATTCCAGAGAGCTTCAAACAGTTATAACTTTTTAACCATAAGTCCAAATGAATTGATTCTTTTGCATTGTGTTCTTTGAAAAGAAATCTAGCAGCTCACCAAAGATGAGATTTTTCTGAGCTGTTTAGAATTTCTGGTGATTTTCAGAAGTGTTCTTGATATTTGCTTTTTGTGTTTAAATTTATTTTCAGAGGGTGAGGCTTGTCTTGAGGATCACCAGAAGGCTTGTGAACCTCATCTGCACTAAGGCAAGCCACAACAACATTTTCGTGGTGTCATTTCAATATTTGTGATTTTCTTATTTGAATAAAATGATTAATCCATGCATTGAAATAACTATTGTGTTATTTGTATTCTATTAAATATTTGTTAGTTATTATGCTTGATTTACAGAATGATTGAAACTAGTTTAGTGGGTAGAGAAAGTTGAGATTTATTTGTGGTGATGTTAGAAATGATTTTGCTATGCATGTTAGTAATTATTTAAAGTTTTGTTCTTGCATGTATAAAATGAGAAAAACTTGCTAGAAAATATTCTGTTAAATACTTGTTTGGTCATTTTACTAGTCTTACAGAATGTTTGAACCTCACTTAGTTGATAAAGAAATTAAGAGTTGTTGATAGTGAAATCTTTTGTTAACCATATGAGAAATTTATCGGAGTTACGTTCTTGCGTGAGGAATTAATAAAACTTGTTGCAAAATATTTTGGTTAAGATGTGAGTCATTTTGAGCAGCAAAGTAATATGAGTTGTTAATGTTTATGCTTGGTGTGTATATTGATGGCATCGCTCATTTTTATTATTAAGTAATGCATGTGTGGTTTTGCATTTCATGGCATGCTATGACACCGGTCTTTTTCATTTTAAATTGAACCTGAATATAACTCACCTTGAATATACCGTTGACTGGGTGATGGTGCCGCTGAATCGAGTTTTTTTTCCAGTGCAACCACATTTGCCTTTTTGGGAAGGCCTTGGTTCGGTCCATTGACATGACCTCTGGTCAGTACCTCCAACTAGGGAAGGTTATGTCATGCTTGCCCAGGCCCGGTAAGTAGGCATAATCTTGTGTGCTCGTTGTTGAGATTATGGTACCGAGTCCTCGAGTGGGATTGTTTTGGCCACGACGGTGGTTGGGGTGTCTTTGGTAGACACGGGGCCACCCAGGACCAGCCCGTTGGGGATTGGGTCAGAGTGGCCGGGAGAGTGATGTGGCAATGGAAGGGTTTTGTCGGAATGTCGTTGGTCCACACGAATGGGAGTGCGAGGCCATGGGTTCCGTGGTGTGGGTACAGTGTGTTACCTCTGCAGAGTGTATAATATATCGATAGCCGAGTCCACGGTCACAGACACCTCGTAGTAGGTCCCACCATGAGTCAACGTTTAATAAAAAATGCACACTAAGCTATGAACTTTGCATTGTTGATGGATGGCAGAAAGGTCATCGAGGCATTCGAGACCAACCATCGGTCGTGGTTGTGATCGCCGTAAGAATCTCGAGTTACCTTGTTAAAGACCACCTTGGTGGTTTGTTTGTGATCCGAGGATGATCACGGTTGGTAAGTTGTCACGAGGGACGTTTGAGCATGATCACAACATGTTTGACATATAGTGTTGCATTATTAATAATTGGTTAAATATCATGATATTGTTTGCCATTATGATTATGCCTGTTGTGAGCTTGCAAGTACATTCAATGTACTGACCTGGCGTGTCATGCCAGATTTCAGGAAAGTACCGTTGGAGAGAAGCGCTATTCGAGTCTAGATCGTGTCCGCATCGGTGTCCCTGTGAGATGGAGCTTCTGCCACGACGTTATTCCGCTACCACGTAGTTGTTCGGATCGAGGCCCCTTTATGTTCACTAAATAATGTACACATTGTTTAGCCGCACCGAGTGTACCGCTTGGCCTCGACAGTTGTTTTAATGTAAACTCTGTTCCGCTAGCATCAATAAAGCGGTTGTTTTCTGTACCAAGATGTTGTGCGTTGCGTAAGACATGGTCTCCGGGCTGGCAATGCATGGTAAACCGTCGCTTCTGAGCCGGGTGCCTGGCAACGCTTGGTATCATAGGCGCGCTGACTGTAGGCCACGCTAGACTGTGACGCGTTAACTGGATGTTAGATACGAGTTTAAGTTGAGTGCCGGTAGAAATTTGTGCTGATTGTTGCATTGCATGCATTCGGTTTATATATTTTTATGCTAACTTGCTAATGGTTGTGGGTGTAGATGGCTCCGATGCCGTATCCGTGCCAGTTGTAGCTGATGCCGTACACGTCACCGCACCTCCTTCGCAACGTGTGGCGTCGGTTGTACCCTGTCGGAGACGACCAGTCTATCGTGTGTACCGGGAGCATCTAGCTGATTCAGTGTATGAGTATCACGCAGTGGTCACTCTGTGCACTAGTTCCGATTCCAGCTCTTACACTCGTACTTCTCTGAGTGGTTACGCCTCCACCGCTTCTCAGGCTGTCCAGTTTGCTGCATTCGAGGTCCTTGTCGAGCTCCGCTACAACGAGGTCCGAATGCAGAACCACCTGAGTTTCTATTACTACCAATCTCTGCAAGACAACGGTCGTGTCCGTTCCCCTCTTATTGATCCGGAGTCTGATAGTGTTGCTAGCCATCTAGCTCATTATGTCACTGCTAGCTATCTCATGATCCACGAGCTGGCTCGAGAGCTGACTCGTGCCCGTACTGCTTTAGCTACTACTTTAGTCACTTCTAGATCCGCCACTACCCCATCTTCCCTGGGATTTACCCCTTATGTCCCAGTCAGCTCTAGCGCCCCTATTTCGCCGGTTACTCCCACGAGTAGCACGGGCGTCTCGGCCGTGAACCCTCTCGATTACTCTGCCGAGTGGGTCTCACTTCTCGCTACTCCTGTAGCCCCGATGCTTCATCCTACCCCTGCCCCTGAGGGAGAGCCCTCGAGGCAGGGCCGTCGTGTTACCTTTAACTCGGAGGTTTCCCTTAACCACGTCAGTTCTGGATCTGAGACCGCTTCAGGGGAGGACGCTGCAGCACCAGCAGAGCAGTAGTATCTTTGAGTATTCACAGTTGTCTGGATGATGTACGGATGTAGTCGTACGAGTCATGATGTTTCGTTGCATGTACGAGAGTAGTGAACCAGTCATGTTGTTTACCTTTCATGTATGAGTCTATGTATAATTACGTTGAGACTTTATTTGTCATACTTTCTTCGCTCTTCTGTTTTCTTCCGGGATTTGTCGCTGGCTTTTCCCCAGTTTTATTCTTGGGTGTTTCTCATCTCGATTGTGTTGTCTTGGGAAAAATCCACAATAGGATGACGCGGGGAGGCAGCAGTAGAAACGTTCGTGAGGGAACTCCTGTTCGTCGTTCCGCATGACAGGCGGGACATTCTCCCGAGCCGTACGTTCCGCCACCACCTCCACCGCCTAATCCTCCCTCCACCGAGCAAATTCTGCGTATGTTTGAAGAGAAAAGGAACAATGATCTGATTGAAATATTGAGAAGTGTGCAAGCTATGGTTAGACAGAATGGAAATCAGAATGGTCATCACTCAAAGTCGCCGATTTTCAGAGGACCAATCCACCCAGCTTCAGTCAGATTGTTGACCCATTGGATGCAGATGATTGGTTGCGCATAATGGAGAAAAAGCTTGAGATTGCTCGTACAGAAGGAAATGATAAAGTTACCTTTGCCACCCATTATCTTGAGGGCGCAGCTGCCATATGTGGGAAGATACAAGGGCCATGTGCCCGGTTGATGAGGAAATCACCTGGGAAAAGTTTAAGGATCGGTTCCGAAAATATCATATCCCTACTAGAGTTATGAAGACTAAGCAGCGTGAATTTCTCGCGCTCGTCCAAGGAAATTAGTCTGTGGCCGAATATCTGCAAAACTTCAATCATTTGGCTCGTTACTCTCTTTATGACGTGGCCACCGAAGAAAGGAGAATTGACAGATTTCTTGGAGGTCTAAATCCACAAGTCCAGTGTACTCTCAGTATGCTTGATTTCAAAGACTTCCAAACTCTGGTGAACAAGGCTTTCATTGCTAAACGGGAGGACAAGCTTATAACAGATAATAGGCCTATTAACAATGACAACAGGCGTAAGTTTGAGCCAAAGAAGGACGGCCAAAAGGCTCGTGCCTGGCACCAGACTCAGGTGGAATACAAGCCAAATTGGCAGCAGAATGTTAACAAGACCACCACTCAAGTCAAGAATATTGTGACCAATCTAACACATGAGGAGTGTCAGCGCAATAATTCTTGTTTCAATTGCGGGCAACACGGACATTATGCCAAACAGTGTCCCAAGAACAACAAGATGAATGCCCTAAGCAGGCCACAAGTCAACTTTATGGAGTCGTGGCCAACCCAGCAAAACTTCACGGGGCACGTGCATCATATCTCCGCCGATGAAGCCCAAGAGAAGCCAGAAGTTGTCATTGGTATGTTTTTATATTAATGACATACCTGCCGTAATTTTATTTGACTCTGGGGCTTCCCATTCTTTTATTTCTCGGAGTTTTGCTGCCCAAAACAATTTTCCTTGCACGATTTTGGGCAAAAATATGCTGGTACAAACCCCAGGATCTATAATCAAGAGCAATCTGGTCTGCCATGATCTGGAGATCAATATCAACGGGGTCTACTTTCCAACATCTCTGATAATCATTGAGTCTGAAAAGTTGGATATTATATTGGGTATGAATCAAGTTTGCATAAAATGCGTAACCCGAGAAGTCACTTTGACCAGTCTGAATGGGCAGCTTACCAAGTTCTATGCTCGCAAGAATATACCCAAGCCAGAACTAGTTTTGCACCGCTGTGGCTGAATTGGAATTTATTCCTGTGGTCAATGAGTACCCTGATATATTTCTGGAAGAACTGCCAAGCATGCCACCAGATCGGGAACTGGAGTTTGCAATAGATCTTGTGCCCGGAACCGCACCATTATACAAGAAGTATTACCGGATGCCCTCATCGGAATTAGTGGAGCTAAAGAAACAGCTTGACGAATTACTCCAGAAAGCTTATATTCGTCCCAGCTCTTCACCATGGGGATCACCTGCTATTTTCGTGGACAAAAAGGATGGTAGTCTCCATATGTGCATAGATTACCGCCAGCTGAATGAGGTCACCATAAAAAATAAGTATCCGCTGCCAAGGATTGATGATCTGTTTGATCAGCTCCGTGGGGCTAAGGTATTCTCAAAAATCGATTTATGTACCAGATATCGTCAGCTCAAGATTAAAAAGGAAGATATTCCTAAGACCGCATTCACTACTCGATACGGACTTTACGAATATACCGTGATGTCCTTTGGTCTCATTAATGCCCCTGCTTTCTTCATGCATATGATGAACAAAGTATTCATGGACTTCCTCGACAAATTTATGGTAGTCTTCATCGATGACATCCTCATTTACTCCAAGGGTGAAGAAGAGCACAAGGATCACCTCTGAGCAGTGCCACAACGGCTCCGCGACCATCAGCTTTACGCCAAGTTCAGTAAGTGCGAATTTTGGCTCAAGAAAGTTGGGTTTCTCGGACATGTACTATCCTCCGAAGGTATAGCCGTGGACCCGAGCAAAGTAAAGGATGTGCTCGATTGGATACCGCCCAAGACTGTGACGCAGATCCGGAGTTTCCTCGGATTAGCTGGATACTATCGTCGTTTTATTGAAGGGTTTTCCAAGATTGCTAAACCCATGACGGAGCTGATAAAAAAGGATACGAAGTTTAAGTGGACAGAGGGTTGTGAGAAGAGTTTTAATGAGCTGAAGATACGTCTGACAACCGCACCTATATTGACTCTTCCAGACATTTATCGCAGTTTTGATGTGTACTGCGATGCCTCCAGACAAGGTGTTATTTGCGTGCTGATGCAAGACAACAAGGTAGTAGCATATGCATCGTGACAGCTATGACCCCATGAGGGAAATTATCCTACCCATGATTTGGAATTAGCTGCGGTGGTTCATGCATTAAAAATTTGGAGACACTACCTCATCGGAAAAAGGTGCCAAATTTTTACCGACCACAAAAGTCTCAAGTACATCTTCACTCAGCCAGATTTAAATCTCCATCAGCGAAGATGGCTAGAGTTGGTCGAGGATTATGACCTTGGAATAAATTACCATCCAGGCAAGGCTAATGTCGTTGCCGATGCGCTCAGTCGAAAGCCCGCCAGCTTAAATGTCATGTTGAAATCATTGCCTACCGAACTTCAAGAGGAGATCTCTCAGCTCAACTTGGTCATCGTGGATTCTGGCCTCGCCAATATTTTGGAAGTTACCCCCACACTTTAGATGGAAATCCGTAAGGCCCAGCCAGCTGACACCAAACTACAAAGACGTACCAAGGGCCAGATGGCAAAGCAGGTCCCTGATTTCTCCAAGGACAAATTCAGTACCCTCCGATTCCGTGGACGCATTTGTGTACCCAATCAACCGGACTTGAAGAAGAAAATCCTGTCAGAAGCACACGAATCCGCATATTCCATTCACCCGGGAGGTATGAAAATGTATGAGGATCTCAGACAAATATTCTGGTGGGAAGGAATGAAGAAAGACATTGCCTATTTCGTAGCCTGTTGCGACATATGCAACAAGGTGAAGGCAGAGCATCAGAAGCCAGACGGACTCCTCCAACCACTGCCGGTTTCACAGTGGAAATGGGATGACATTTGTATGGATTTCATCACAGGATTGCCTAAGACTCAGCGAGGCAAGGATGCAATCTGGGTTATAGTAGACACCCTAACCAAGGTGGCTCACTTCATCTCGATCAGCACCAGATACAGAGCAAATGAACTTGCACAGCTGTATGTATCCAGAATAGTCAGTCTGCATGGAGTACCCCGAACTATCACTTCCGACTGAGGTTCCTTGTTTACCTCCGCTTTTTGGTCCCATCTCCATCAAGCCTTGGGGAGAGCACTAAAATATAGTACTGCTTATCATCCTCAGACAGATGGACAGACAGAGCGGGTAAATCAAATACTCGAAGATATGTTGCGAGCCTGTGTGCTAGCCAAAGGAGCTAAATAGGAAGATTGCTTGCCATATGCCGAGTTCTCCTATAACAACAGTTTCCAGACCAGTCTAAAGATGTCACCATATGAAGCTCTGTATGGTCGTAAGTGCCGCACTCCTCTAAATTGGTCTCAAACCGGAGATAGCCATATCTTCGGAACGAATCTCATGATGGAAGCTGAGAAACAAGTTAGGGAAATCAGAGACAGACTGCAATTGGCCAAATCTCGACAGAAGAGTTATTATGATGCAAAGCATCGGCAGGTCAGTTTTGAACCCGGAGAACACGTATACCTCCGAGTCACTCCTATGAAAGGAGTCAAGAGATTTCAGACTCGTGGAAAGCTGGCACCCAGATTTATTGGTCCATTCCCGATTATGTCTCGAGTGGGTATTGTTGCATATCAACTGGAACTACCCCCTGAATTGGCAGCCGTGCACAACATGTTCCATGTTTCGCAATTGAGACGATGCATATCCCCGCCTGAGAAAAGGACTACTATGGCTGAGATAGAGTTGGCAAAAAATTTAACTTATGAAGAGAGACCGTTTAAAATTTTGGATCAGATGGAAAGGGTCACTCGCAGTAAAGTCAGAAAATTTTACAAGGTTCAGTGGGAGCATCACACAGAATCAGAAGCGACTTGGGAGCAGGAATAATTCCTTAAGGATCAGTATCCAGAGTGGTTTTCCCAAGCAACCGAATCTCGAGGACGAGATTCATTCTAAGTGGGAGAGGTTTGTGACAGCCTGGTTTTTGCCCTCTCTTATTTGCTTGGTTTTCATTTGAATTTTTTGAAACTTGGAGTTCTTGAATCTTTTCATATGGACTTAAACACTTGGTCATCCTTGGCTTTCACCCTAGTGCTAGACTCCTCTCCTAAACCATCATTTCCCTTCTGATCCATCCCAAAATAATCTTTGGAATATTTTTCTTAAATGAAAAATATTCATTTTCTCTCAGAAATCCTAAGCCAGATCAGTTTGCTTCAAAGCAACCCTAATTTTTATGGCTCAAAAAAATCAGAGATAATTCACAAACATTCTGTGAACCCTAGGGCACCTCCCAGAGCAAAAATATTTCATCACTTTTTGGAATATTTCTGCTACAGAAAATTTTTTCTGTTCTGGACAGAAATGGTGGTTTCTACAGCAACTACCATTTTACTTGCTCCATTTGACCTGAACTTTCTTGTGCATCTTTACCTTAGTAACTCATGACTAGCCTCCAAAGCACAGCTTCAAACTCCCAGCCGTTTGACCACGAATGGCTCGTTCAAAGTTCTTGAATGTAAACTTACACGGCTTGTAAAAACCTCTCATCGCACTGGATCCAAACCAAATCGTGGTAACACTCAAAACTACCACGAACAACATGCCAGACATGAAGTTTATGCTTAGATCGGCCTGATGTCATAGTTCACGCGGTGACCACGTTCGTCTAGGAGTGTTGGCATGCGTGTCGATGCGCTCTGAGCGTCGCCGACCGTTCTGTTCGCGCGTGCTCGCTTCCCTCGCCTGCCCGAGCGTGCCAAACCGCGCCAACATCTTTGTCACTAAGCCCTTAACCTCCCTCTGGCGCTCGCCGACGCCGGAGCTCGCCGCAGCGAGCACGGGCAAGGTCCGGCCAGCCCAACAGTGCGGAGCGTACTGTGCTTGTCGCCATCCTCATGATCCTGTGCTCATCTCCGCCCGCCCACAGTCGCCGCGTGACCTCCGTCGCCTGCTCCCCCTCTCACTGACGCCGCCCGTCGCCGGGCGCCATGGACATGTGTCCACCGGCGGAGCCCGAAACCCCCTCGCCGCTCGCCTATAAATAGGGCCACCCCCAGCCTCCTCGAGCACCATACAGCACTCCCACACACTCCACGATTGCGTAGGAAGCCATAGCCCGGTCGGGTAGGCCTCGGGCCGCCGTCCTCGAGCTCGAGCTTGCCGGTGATCCCCTCTGGTCACCACGGAAGATCTAGCTTCTCCCAGGCCATGGCAACCCCTCGAGGGCTTCCGCCTCTCTCCGTTGAGGCCGTCTCGACCGCCTGGAGCCCCTGGAGTGGCCTCCGTTCACCGTCTTCCTCAACTCCGGCAACCACCGCGTTCTGCCTCCGCTTGCGAGCTTGTTTCTGACGCCGTCCGACCACCCCTAGCCACGCTACGGGTATGGGCAGGTGCACCATCATCCCCTCTCTAAATCCCTCCCTCTCGTTTGGGCCAAGAAGCCCTCGTCGCCAGCGAGAGCTCCGGCGAAGCCGCGGCCTTCTCTGTTTCTTTCTCCCCCTTCCCCCACCTGACTAGCGGGGCCCGCTAGTCAGCCACTCAGACGCTGCCAAGCTGCACGAGTGGTGGCGCCCTGAGGTTTTACGCCTTCGACGTCACCCCCCTTCAGCTGTTTATTTAAATTCAAAATCATTTATTTTCCAGAGAGCTTCAAACAGTTATAACTTTTTAACCATAATACCAAATGAATTGATTCTTTTTGCATTGTGTTCTTTGAAAAGAAATATAGCAACTCACAAAAGATGAGATTTTTATGAGCTGTTTAGAATTTCTGGTGATTTTCAGAAGTGTTCTTGATATTTGCTTTTTGTGTTTAAATTTATTTTCAGAGGGTGAATCTTGTCTTGAGGATCACCAGAAGGCTTGTGAACCTCATCTGCACTAAGGCAAACCACAGCAACATTTTCATGGTGTCATTTCAATATTTGTGATTTTCTTATTTGAATAAAATGATTAATCCATGCATTGAAATAAGTATTGTGTTATTTGTATTCTGTTAAATATTTTTTAGTTATTATGCTTGATTTACAGAATGATTGAAACTAGTTTAGTGGGTAGAGCAAGTTAAGATTTATTTGTTGTGATGTTAGAAATGAATTTGCTATGCATGTTAGTAATTATTTAAAGTTTTGTTCTTGCATGTATAAAATGAGAAAAACTTGCTAGAAAATATTCTGATAAATACTTGTTTGGTCAATTTACTAGTCTTACAGAATGTTTGAACCTCACTTAGTTGATAAAGAAGTTAAGAGTTGTTGATAGTGAAATCTTTTGTTAACCATATGAGAAATTTATCGAAGTTACGTTCTTGCGTAAGGAATTAATAAAACTTGTTGAAAAATATTTTGGTTAAGATGTGAGTCATTTTGAGCAGCAAAGTAATATGAGTTGTTAATGTTTATGCTTGGTGTGTATATGGATGACATCTGTCATTTTTATTATTAAGTAATGCATGCGTGGTTTTGCATTTCATGGCATGCTATGACACCGGTATTGTTCATTTTAAGTTGAACCTGAATATAACTCAACTTGAATATACCGTTGACTGGGTCATGGTGCCGCTGAATCAAGTTTTTTTTTCTAGTGCAACCACATTTGCCTTTTTGGGAAGGCCTTGATTTGGTCCATTGACATGGCCTCTGGTCGGTGCCTCCAACTAGGGAATGTTATGTCGTGCTTGCCCTGGCCCGGTAAGCTGGCATAATCTTGTGTGCTCGTGAATTGTTGAGATTATGGTACCGAGTCCCTGAGTGGGATTGTTTTGGCCACGACGGTGGTCGGGGTGTCTTTGGTAGACACGGGGCAACCCAGGATCAGCCCGTTGGGGATTGGGTCGGAGTGGCCGGGAGAGTGTTGTGGCAATGGAAGGGTTTTGTCGAAATGCCGTTGGTCCACCCGAATGGAGTGCGAGGCCATGGGTTCCGTGGTGTGGGTACAGTGTGCTACCTCTGCAGAGTATAATCTATCGATAGCCGAGTCCACGGTCACGGACACCTAGTAGTAGGTCCCACCATGAGTCAACGTTTAATAAAAATTGCACACTAAGCTATGAACTTTGCATTGTTGATGGATGGCAGAAAGGTCATCGAGGCATTCGGGACCAGCCATCGGTCGTGGTTGTGAACGCCGTAAGAATCACGAGTTATTCTTGTTAAAGACCATGTTGGTGGTTTGTTTGTGATCCGAGGATGATCACGGTTGGTAATTTGTCCCGAGGGACGTTCGAGCATGATCACAACATGTTTGACATATAGTGTTGCATTATTAATAATTGGTTAAATATCATGATATTGTTTGCCATTATGATTATGCCTGTTGTGAGCTTGCAAGTACATTCAATGTACTGACCTGGCGTGTCATGCCAGATTTCAAGAAAGTGCCGTTGGAGAGAAGCGCTGTTCGAGTCTAGATCGTGTCCGCATCGGTGTCCCTGTGAGATGGAGCTTCCTCCACGACGTTATTCCGATGCCACGTAGTTGTTCGGATCGAGGCCCCTTTATGTTCACTAAATAATGTGCATATTGTTCAGCCGCACCGAGTGTGCCGCTTGGCATCGACAGCTGTTGTAATGTAAACTCTGTTCCACTAGCATCAATAAAGCGGTTGTTTTCTGTACCAAGATGTTGTGCATTGCCAGAAGACATGGTCTCTGGGCTGGCAATGCATGGTAAACCGGTCGCTCTGAGCCGGGGTGCCACATAGGGGTGGCACTAGATGCACTTACACAGCTGATCCATTTGCTCTCCCTCACATTAACCAGATTATTGACGCTACGGCAGGTTGTGAGAGCTTATGTTTCCTTGATGCTTATTCTGGTTATCATCAGATCAAAATTGCAGTTAAAAACCAAGAGCAGACGGTTTTCATCACACCTTTTGGAGCTTTTTGCTATGTCTCTATGCCTTTTGGGCTCAAGAGTGCCCAGGCAACTTATCAACGCTGTGTTCAGAATTGCTTTCACAGTCAAATTGGGCGTAATGTGCATGCCTATGTGGATGATATTGTGGTTAAATACAGGAAAAAGGAGACGGTCTTGGATGATCTATGGGAGCCTTTTGACAATCTTCGAGTCTATAAGATGATGCTTAACCTGGCCAAGTGTGTTTTTGGTGTACCTACAAGCAAGCTCTTAGGTTTTCTGGTCTCAGAGAGAGGTGTTGAAGCTAACCCGGAGAAGATTAAGGCTATTACTTCATTGGCTAAGTCGGCGTGTGTCAATGATGTCCAGCGCCTAGCGGGTCGTATTGCAGCTTTGAGCCGGTTCATAAGCCGCCTAGGAGAGAAGGCTATTCCCCTGTACTAGATGATGAAGAAAACATTTCATTTTGTCTGGAGTGACACTACTGATGAGGCGTTTGAGACGCTCAAAAAGTAGTTGGCTGAGCCGCTGTAGTGGAGAAGGAGCCTTTACTTCTATATGTGGCGGCTAACAGTAAAGCTGTCAGTGTGGCAATTGTTGTGGAGCACAAAGAGGCGGGTAAGGAATACCCAGTCTAGTGGCGGGCTTATTATGTCAGTGAGGCATTGATTAAATCCAAGCAACGATACCTGCATTGGCAGAAACTGGTATATGGAGTGTTCATGGCGAGTCGCAAGCTGAAGCATTGTTTTCTTGGTCATCCTATTACTGTGTCAGTTTTGCCCCTTTAGTAGATATAATTCAAAACAGGGAGGCTACAGGCCGGGTTGCTAAGTGGGCAATAGAACTCGGACCTCATTGTCTGGAATATGTGCCAAGAACAGCTATCAAATCTCAGGCTCTGGTGGATTTCATCGATGACTGGACAGAGTTGCAGACACCTGAGGAGAGGCCTGATAACACATAGAGGACAATTCACTTTGACGGGTCCAGGTAGCTAGAAGGCTCGGGGGCTGGGGTCATATTGACTTCCCCACGAGATGGGTCGAGTGTTTTGGCAACTCGGACCTTGTGGCTCAGCAAGTTTCAGGTATATGGGATTCCAAAGACCTGCTCATGGCGGCTTATCGCCGAGCGGTTGATAATATAGCTGGTCATTTCAAGGGTTATCAGGTGGAACACCTTGATCGAAGGAAAAATGAGGCAGCCGATGCCTTGAGCCAACTGGGGTCCCAACGTAAGCTGGTACCCCCTAATGTGTTTCTTGATGTCTTACACAATCCCTCGGTCCAATTACCATCTGAGGAGGATTTGGCTATTCCTGGCCTGGAGGCAGAATTGGTGGGGGCCCTCCATGCTATTACAAATTGGACTCTGCCTTACCTGGCTTATATGACCCAGGGCGAGTTACCTGAGGATGAAACTTTGGCAAGGCAGATAACCTGGCGGTCTAAGTCTATGACTATTGTCAATGGCGAGTTACACCAATGTAGCATAACATGTGTGTTCCAGCGTTGTGTTTCTCCCGAAGAGGGCCCTGAGATCTTGCGTGAGATTCATGAAGGCGATTGTGGTCATCACACCGACTCAAAATCTTTAGTGGCCAAAGCTTTTCATCATGGGTTTTATTGGTTGAGGGCTCATGCTGATGCAGAGGATATCGTTAGTAAATGTGATGGCTGTCAGAAATTTTCTCGACGGGTTCATGTGTCGGCTTAAGAGTTGAGGATGGTTACAATTACTTGGTCGTTTGCAATCTGGGGGCTTGATATGGTTGGACCTTTCAAGAGGTCTAAAGATAAGAAAACCCACCTCTTGGTGGCGATTGACAAATTTACCAAGTGGATTGAAGCAGAGCCGGTCAGCAAGTGTGATGCGGCGACTGCATTCCAGTTTGTTAAAAAGTTGATCTTCCATTTTGGTTACCCTCATAGTATCATTACTGATAATGGCACAAATTTGTCTAAGGGTACTATGAAGGAGTTTTGTCAATGAGAGCATATTTGTCTTGATGTTTCTTCTGTGGCTCATCTACAGTCTAATGGTCAAGCTGAGAGGGCTAACCAAGAAATTTTAAGAGGCATAAACCCTGGCTTATGGTTCCTTTGAAGAGAATGCCGGGTTGTATGGTTGAGGAGTTACCTTCAGTACTCTGGAGTATCAATACCACCCCCAACAGGTCAACAGGCTATATGCCTTTCTTCATGGTTTATGGGGCAAAGGCAGTTCTTCCAAGTGATATCCGTCATGACTCGCCTCGTGTTGCGGCTTATGTTGAAGCTGATAATGAAATAGCACGTCAAAACGCACTCGATGCTTTATATGAGGAGCGTGACCTGGCGGCGGCTCGTTCGGCGATATACCAACCAGACGTACATCGCTATCATAGTCGCAGAGTTAAGACCCAGGCGTTTCAAGAAGGCGACTTGGTGCTCCGGCTGATCCAAGATCAAACAGATATGCACAAGTCATCCCCACCTTGGGAAGGACCCTTTGTGGTCAGCAAGAACCTGAATAACGGGTCGTATTACCTCATCGATATACGAGAACATAAGGATTCCCGCAAGTCGGAGGAGGAGGCCCGCCGGCCCTGGAATATTGCTCATCTTCGGCCTTATTACACCTGAGCCACCGGATCTCGTCTTTGTACATACATTTTTCAGTGTATATATTTTATGATCAATATAATAAAGCCGACATCCCTGATAATTCAGGGCCTCCGTTGTTTCATTTCTATGTATCTGAGTCTTTACTATTTGCTCATAAGGTCACTTGGGGGCTTGCAACCCACCGAGTTTAGCTTTCATACCCTCTTGACCCGGCGTGGACGCCAAATCCTGAGTTATCATTCCTGCTTGCAACTTGCTACTCCACCAGGTGACCCGCTGAACTCTTAACAGTCAATCTTTTTCAAGACCCTGAACTCGTTAAGGTTAAAATGTGTAACATCCCAATTTTCAGTTTGGATGTTTATAAATAGATCATTCATATGCAACCTTGATTTATGCATTTTTTGCCCCATTTGTTTTATTTGAATTTTGATCCAAGGAACTTTGAGCAACTCAAGGACCAAAAGAGAGAGTTGGAAGTTTCCTAAAACCATTTTGAAAATTTCAAATTTGGGAATTTGGATCAAATTTGGTTTCATAAAAAAATCATTTCCATTATTTCAAAATAAAGAGAGAAGATAAAAGGACTTCTTCAAAAGCAGAAAGAAATATTGGAAATTTGATTTGGAATCGAAGTATGTTTATTGGGATTTATTTGCAATTTTTTTGTTGCAAGTTTTATTAGATTAGCAAAAACATTTTTTAAAAAACTTGCATTTTTTTGGACAGATAAATGTTCACAAGGTCATATATAAGACCGTAATATTATGTGAATTTTTCTGGCATTTTTTTAGAAGTGTTTTTATTTTTTTCCTTGGGCCATTTTTTTCTCTAAGGCCCATGTTGGTTTTCCCCTTGTCCAAGCCCAAGCGCACACACTTCTTATTCCTCCTCTCTGTTCATTACAGGAACATGAACAGAGGCTGGCGCCTCCACCTCTTCCTCCACTCATCTTCCTTCCCCTGCACCCACTAACCCCAGAACCGGTTCCCCTTACCTCCCTCGACCCCTCACATCCCCTGGTGCGCCTCAAAGACAACCATAATGGCCACCATGAGCGCTTGAAACTGCAACCATTAACACATCTCGCCCCACCCAACTCTGGACCTCTCCAAGCCCTATAAAAAGCACCCCCGCAAGCACCTCACACCCCTTGTCTGAAGCCCCCTCCTTTCGGGAGCCATATCCCTCCCCATCCCGCTCAATTGCTCGCCGGAGTTCCTCGATTCCGGCGACTTCTCCACCACGACAGGAGACGATACTGACCCCGCGACACTACTCCTCGCATCCGCCTCACGTTGCCCTTCACCGTCCCGCACGCGTCCTTCGTCGAAACACACTGGAGCCGCCTTCTTCCTCGTCGCCGGCGACAAGTCCGGTGAGCACCCAGCCATGGGTATCCAGCCAATCAAAGAGCGCTACTTGGCATCTGGCCAATTTTTTTCTCTGTTCCAGTATTTTTCCAATCTCAGATTCTATACCAATTCTGCTTTGTAGTATAACTTTCAATCTATAGATCCGTTTTAGTTGATTCTTTTTCCAACTAGTTACTAAAAATATCCTCTATCCAGAGAACCAAACAGAATATATTTTTGAATGTTTTAAAATTTAAATTCAAACAGATTTGAATTCAAACTTCGTTAGGCCAGCTTGTGACATGTACTTTCTATTAAAACCAAGACCATTTATTTTTGTTACTGCAAAAATTACGTTATGTACAGAAACTTTATTTGGATGTTTTTGGAGTTTTCCGAAGTTGTTTATTTGTTTTCTTTTTGGATCTTTGCTTGTATGCTTATGTATGTTATTGCTTGCTTAAGCTAGATCATCCGGAGTGCGAAGCTTGCTACTACGAATCTTTAGAGTTCAACGAACGTCAGCAAGACAAGTTCACACTTTGATCATAATTTTCAATACCCAGTTTTTACTATGCATAAGTTTAACCCTCAAAGATTGCATGAGTAGGATTGGGAACATGTGGTTATGCTTTGTAGTTCATGTGGTAGGAACCTATGAGGTTTGATCACCCCGGGAATATTCGTTATGTCATATATAGCTTAGCCATGCTCGTAGACGGGGATTGGTATGTGTGATCCATGCAAGTTGCGAGATATAATAATTTTGGGACAACATAAGGTGGCAACTTTAATACACATCTGGGTGGATTTTTTGGGGCACCTGAAGAAATCAGTGCTTGCCCAAGGGGATCCCGGATTACCCGTGCGATTACCCTAGGTCCGCCACCTAGGCTCAAAGGGATCATAAGATATTTCATGCCCAGAAACTTACGTGTGCAGCCACAAGCCATTATGGGCTCTCGCATAGTTGAGTAAGTTGTGTGACCTATTTCCGTGGTAGACTAGCTGATGTAGGGGAAAGTAGGTGTACCGGTCTACCCAGAGTTTGGAGGAAATACTTCAGAAAGGCTATGTCTCGATCTTCCGATCATGGAGGTGGTTGAGTCTTGTGGGGAAAAGTGCACATACCTCTGCAGAGTGTATAAATTAATCATGATTAGCCGTGTCCCCGGTTATGGACAACTTGAGTATCTAGAAGTGAATTATTGGTTGATCCCATCACTCTTTTTAATGAAACTATTGGGTTACTAATAACTTGGGAATTCTGGGATTGAGTTGAAGGAACCTTCTCAATAATGGCATTTTAATTTATTAGTAATTAAAAAAATTATTCCTTTGTTGTAGGGTAAAATTTGCTTTACACAAAAATTAAACTTAGAGCCTCCACCAGCCAGATATGCATGTAGTGATAGATATTGTTCATCATTATTCTATAGTGTGACTTTGCCAGCATATTCCATGTGCTGACCTACACGGCTGCAATGTCTCATGCTGCAAAGTTTTCCGACGAGGATTAAAGGTGCGATAGGTCGTTGTTCTACACTCAGTTTGCCGTGGAGTTGGATGGACTCATTTACCTTTGATGCTTCCGCAGTTATTTTTATTTAGATGGCCTTTGGCCATATTATTGTAATAAATACTCTTTTGAGGACCTCGGTGTAATAAAGTGTGTGTTTGAACTCTGTTATAATTCCTCGAATACTGTGTGTGTCAGCATACCGATCCAGGGATGACACTTAAGCACAGAGACTTTGATCCATTTGGGACGGGTCGCTACAAAACGGCGGCTTGTGTCACATGAGAGCCGGCTTACAGTGAGCTAGGATTAACTCAAAGGATGTGCGGCCTTTGAAAGCACATGGCCCTGCAAGCCAATTTGTTTGGTCGTGCTTTGTTAAGCCAACCAGGCAATTATTTGAGATTTTTTGAATCTTTCTTTTGAGTCTTTTGGATTTGTGTCTCCTAAAGATTTTTTATGTTAAGTGAATTTTGACACTCCGGGTTATAAAGCTCTAGTAGTGTGACTCATGTTTGAGTATTTTGGGTTTGGTAACCCGCCCTGGCTATGGACATTAAGTCACCAGTATGCTTTGGTTTGAGTAATTGAGGTTATGCGGTTACAAATCTTTGGGATGTCACCCACACTGGATATTGATGTTTAAGCTGTCTGTATGATCCAAATCGACATGTATGTTTTTCAATTGTTGTATGAAAATTCATGGTTTGGTAACCCACCCTAATTTTTTGACCCTTTCATCAACATACTTTGACTTGAGAGGCCTTGATTATAATGTCAATAATCACTTAGGCTATGTATATGTTTGGGTTGTCACCCGACCTAGTTTTTGACGTTAAGTCACCAGCGTATAGGTTAAACCTTTTTTGGCAGGACATGCTGAGCTTTACACACAAATAAGAGTACTGCTATGGCTCATATGAATGATTAAGTTCAGGCCCATCATAAAAGATTAAATCTGGTGTTTCAAAAGTTCAAGATCAACATGTGCGAAGGCATGACATGGCAGATCATTATTCTAACCTAGCCTATTACAAGGCCATCATGGGCCCACAAGTTTGAAGAAAAGTGTTTTCTAAAATAGAACTCTTATAGCCTGGCTTGAGAGCTGCCTGGTTCGTCATTGGTTTCCTTCATGGCGAGTTGACGACTCCGGATCATCCCGCGTCGATTCTTCTTCTTCGGCCATCTGGAGGTCAAGCAACGTCCAGTCAATGATGGTTAAGGCCTCGAATATGGCTTCATTGTTTATAATGGGAGCAAAGTCAGGATCAGGGGCAAAGAGGTGCTTACGCCTCGTGGGAACAATATTCATCACTTCATGGGTGAGAGGCTTAATTTTGTTGTTCTGATCATCATAAGTCGGCAGGTAGTGCTTCGGATTCAGCTCCTCAATAAACTTGCACACCACGGGCCGCATCTCCCTCAAGGCTGACCCGTCATCTTTAAACTCGGTACATCCGGTGGCTATCTCCTCCGGGTCAAGTTTGTTGGGAAACGTTGTATGGAAAACAAAAAAAATTCTACGCACACGCAAGATATATCCATGAGATGCATAGCAACGAGAGGGGGATAGTGTGTCTACGTACCCTCGTAGACCATAAGCTGAATCATTTAACAACGCAGTTGATATAGTCGAACTTCTTCGCGCATAACCGATCAAGTACCGAACGTACGACAGCTCCGCGTTTTGCACACGATCAGCTCGGTGACGTCCTCCGCCTTCTTGATCCAGCAAGATGGCAAGGTAGTAGATGAGTTCCGGCAGCACGACGGCGTGGTGACAGTGATGGTGAACTGATCTCCACAGGGCTTCGCCAAGCACTATGAAAATATGAACGGGGGTGTAAACGGTGGAGGGGGGCGCCGCACATGGCTTGGCAATTTGCTGTTGTGTGCTAGGCGCCCCCCTCCCACATATATATAGGTGGGAGGGAGGAGCAGCCAAAGGAGGCGCCCAAGTTGGAGGAATCCTACTTGGGGTCCCTCCCAAGCCGCGCCCCCTCCTTTCCTTATTTGGAGTGCGGGAAAGGCCGGGGAGGGTGGCGCCCCCCCCCCCCCCCTTTCTCCCATGAGAGGGAAAGACAAGAGGGGCTATCCCTCCCCTCTTCCTTCCCTAGGGCTGTCCAAACAAGGGAGGGGGCGCACCAACCCCTTGTGGGTTGGTTTGTCCCCTCCTTTGGCCCATAAGGCCCATAACTTGCCGGGGGTGCCGAACCCTTCCGGTGACCCGAGTCCTTCCCGGTACGTCCCGAAACACTTCCTGTGTCCAAATACAATCGTCCTATATATCAATCTTTACCTCTCGACCATTCCGAGACTCCTCGTCATGTCCTTCATCTCATCCGGGACTCCGAAGAACATTCGGTCACCAAAACATATAACTCATATAACACTATATCGTCAACGAACGTTAAGCGTGCGGACCCTACGGGTTCGAGAGCTATGTAGACATGACCGAGACACCTCTTCGGTCAATAACCAATAGCGGAACCTGGATGCCCATATTGGCTCCTACATATTCTACGAAGATCTTTATCGGTCGAACAGTTATGACAACATACGTAATTCCCTTTGTCCATCGGTATGTTACTTGCCCGAGATTCGATGGTCAATATCTTCATACCTAGTTCAATCTCGTTACAGGCAAGTCTCTTTACTCATTTTGTAATACATCACCTTGTGACTAACTCCTTAGTCATTTGCTTGCAAGCTTATGATGTGTATTACCGAGAGGGCCCAGAGATACCTCTCCGATACTCGGAGTGAGAAATCTTAATCTCGATCTACGCCAACTCAACAAAAACCTTTGGAGATACCTGTAGAGCATCTTTATGATCACCCAGTTATGTTGCATCGTTTGATAACACACAAGGTATTCCTCCGGTATCTGGGAGCTGCATAATCTCATAGTCGAAGGAATATGTATTTGACATGAAGAAAGTAATAGCAATAAGCTGAACGATCATTATGCTAAGCTAACGGATGGGTCTTTGTCCATCACATCATTCTCCTAATGATGTGATCCCGTTATCAAATGACAACACATTTCTATGGTTAGGAAACCTTAACTATCTTTGATCAACGAGCTAGTCTAGTAGAGGCTTACTAGGGACGCGGTATTTGTTTATGTATTCACACATGTATTTAAGTTTCCGATCAATACAATTCTAGCATGAATAATAAACCTTTATAATGAATAAGGAAATACAAAATAAAAACTTTATTATTGCCTCTAGGGCATATTTCCTTCAAAGTTCTATTGCCCATGCTTTGGCTCGACCTAGAGCGACGATAGCTCTAGCTCGGGCGGCTGACAATCGACACTCTTTGATTTGAGACGGCGCTGTTGAAAACTGCTCTAGCACAGTCTTGATAAGTGTTAGAGGCTTCCTTCCACCTGACAGGGCAACAAGACTATGCAGAGTCCCAGTGTACAGCTGCTCGGTCAATGAGTACACTGCCTTTAACTTTAGCAGCATACTTTCACCAAGACTGGCGCTTCTGGAGCCTGTTCAATTGAGGCATAAGAGTCGCCAGGCGGGTTAAAAACATTACATGTTATAAGTCGCCAGTTGAGTTAAATAGATACAAAAGATAATGAGTTGGATAAGAATCTTACCAAAGATGGCAGCTGTCATTGGATAATGTGTTGTTTTAAGCCGGCTAACTCTTCAGTCACCGGCTTAAGCGTAGCTTCAGCATCTTCGGCTCTCTACTGCAGGGCAGCCTTATCGGACTCCCAGGTTGTTCTTTCGGTGTCATAACTCGCTTTGGCCTTCTCCAACTCTTGTAATGAAGTTTTTAGCCGTGACTCGACCTTGGCAGTTGTAGCCTGTTGAAGTTCAATGTTTTTCTTCAAGTCACTTAGCTGTGACTCTTTCATGGTCAACTCTTCCTGAAATATCGGATTAAAGTAATGGTTATTACACAATGAGCAACATTAATGTTACACAAATAGTTAAGTCCTGGCTCATGTATACTTGGGGGCTAATGTAGGTCATTTTCAATTCTTCTGAAGACCTGGCTCATCTTATTATATTAAGCCGGCCCTTGGGGGCTACATGTTTGATTTTATTTCATAGGTCATTGAAGACGCGGATCATCTTACCAGATTAAGCTGGCCCTTGGGGGCTACATGTTTGATTCTATTTCAGAGGTCATTGAAGACCTGGCTAATCTTATCAGATTAAGCTGGCCCTTGGGGGCTACATGTCTGACTCTATTTCAAAGGTCATTGATGACCCAAATCATCTTATCAGATTAAGTCGGCCCTTGGGGGCTACATGTTTGATTTTACTAAAAGTTATTGAAGACCCGGTTCATCCTTGTTATGATAAACCGACCCTTGGGGGCTACATGAGTATATGCATATAAACAGGAAGAAAGGGGTCTAGTTTATACCTCATATCTTTGCCTCGTCAGATTGACAAGGCCAGCCTCCATGTCACGACTTGTGTGCAGGCGGCTTAGGTAACCTGCGTGCAGCTCTCCTGCGCTAAAATCTGCATAGTTCTGCACATCCAGCTTTGATTTGCCCTTATCGGTGGCTGGCGGTTCTTCTTTAGCACTATATTTGGCCAAAACAGCAGGATTCCCCATCTCGGTATAGCCTGTGCCAGTGATGAGGACATCTTTAGTGACCTTGTCAGAAGGAATTTCTTCAATAAGCTTGGCAGGGCTTGGCGGTTTAGGACTTGGCGGGTCATGTGTGATGGCAGGGTCAACCTCAATATTCACTAGGTCAAAGGTTGCGGTATCAGCCTGTGGCAGCGGGTCATTAACAGGGCCCTCAGGATTTTGAACTGAAGCTTCAGGGGCTTCAATCGTCTGTGTTTCCGGTTCAGCAGCATTGGATCTTTTGAAGACTCGTCCACTTTCTGCTTTTTGTCTGCTTTGGCTACGACCCTATAGCAAAGGTATAAGAGATCATGAGTGTGTGTTGTTACAAGTCATTTATGGACAAAGTTATATACTTACCCATGGGCAACCTTGAGGACAGGCATTTGAGTTTTTGTAGAGTCGCCGGATGATGGAGAGGTTCCCTGATAGTTTGTGTCAGAAAGATTAAGAGGTTGGCAAAAAAGACCAACCTTCGGAAGAGAAATTGTCGGGTTATGAGGCACCTCATTTCAGCGTTTGTGAGGAGCAGGAGTATTGGGTAAGACAAAGTTGAGGTCTTGAGAACCATCACTCTGGGTCATACGTCTGGAGTCATGCTGCTGCTTCTTCAAAAGAAAATTGGGGTCCAAATGAGCAAGGGGATGAGAAAATCTTACTTTTCGCATGACCCGCCAGGTTTTCTTTCTGGGCAAAGGCTTTGAGTCGGAGGAGACAGGTATTACCTCTGTTGCATTTGCCTGGCTTGTCTCCGTGTCATCCTGTGAAGAGTTAGCACAACAAGTTGTATAAAAAGATGACCAAAGGGAATCAGGTTCTACCTCCGAGTCATCCAGCTTGAGAAGGTCTTCTGCTGTTTGTAATTTACGACAACCCGAAGCATGGGTCTTGGTCTTAGGTTTTTTAACCACGGCGGCGACTTGCGGTTTCCTAGTCCACAAGGCGGAGTCAACCTGTATAAGTGCAAAAAGAGATTAAAACAAGGTATAACGTTGAAGTTAATTTATATTGAAACAGGTAAAGGTAAACACTTACAAGTGGAGTCAGGTTCTGTTTAAAGAATGGTGGCAGGCCCACTTTGTTACAGTTCTCTTGAGATTCGTCAAGCAGGGTCCTCATGGTCTTAAAGACCTCTTCAACGGTGAAGTTGTCTGTTGTGAACCGCTAAGGGTCACTTGGCTTGCCAGAATATTCACACATGAAGCCGGGGCGACGACTTAAAGGGAGTATCTTCCAAGAGACCCAGCACCGGGTTAAATCAACCCCAAGTAACCCATGAGCCAATAAGGCTTTAGCCCTGGAAAGGAATGGGAGAGCCACGGCATGCTCTTCTAGAGTAATCTTGCTTGGCGGGTCAAAGTTCAGTGGAAGACGCTCAGCTCTAAACCCGGGCAGAGGGTTTTCTGTGGCTGGTGCGGTGTTTTGCAGTAGAACCAGGTGGTTACCCATCCCTTGGGGTGACTGGGTAAGACAATGGAGGGAAAGTTGTTGTCCCTCCGTCTCTGAACTGAAATTCCACCTAACTCTTGACTCGGGCCGTTCTTGCATTCAGTCTGTCGGTTTATATAGAAGAACTCCTTGAAGAGGGGGACTGTGGGCGCTGTCTGAAGATAAACCTAGCAGAAGATTTGGAAGTGGCAGATATTGGGCACCGAGTTCAGCCCTATATCTTGAGGGTGCAGATTGAAATAATGAAGGAGGTCTCGGAAAAACCTAGCCCCGGGTGGGGTAAACCCTCTGAATATGTGACCAGTAAAGACTACAATCTCGTCTTCAGCAGGGGTAGGAATTACTTCTCCATTACTGACCCGCCATCCGATCTCCTGTTGACTCGCCAATAGGCCTTGGCCTACGAAATCATCAAGGATCTGCTTGGTAACCAAGAACCGTTTCCCAGTTGACGATAGTCATTTTTTGACAGTTGAAAAAATATAGCCTGGAAGTATAAAGTGGTGAGTTGATGCTATGCTATTGATTAATGGTGAAGATGACAGTTTAAATGATTACAAATTAACTATGGATATATGACAGGTCATGGTTATGAGTATATCGTAAGCCGTTTATGTGTTGAAGGGCGGATCATCTACAACGAAGAGATACCTTAATCATAAGGTGTGATTATCAAGTTATGAGCAGCATATTGATGAGTCAAATTACAGAAACATGTTCGGAGCTCCAGGCGGATTACATGTCATAGAAAGCCGGTTAAAAGACCGGTGAGTTATGAAATTATTATTTAAAGTTGCCTGAATTGCATTGGCAGGGCGGTCATATACGAATCTGAGATTGATGAAGTTCTGCTAAGTATGAGAAAAACAGGTTTCACAATTTTTGTTCGTAATTTTGGATCTACAGCAGTTCAGAAAAAGGTGAAAAAAAGGCTAAACCTAAAGCATGGCGGTGGAAGAACTAGAGACCTAATCGTTGGTTGGATAAGGAGATGGGATCTACACAAGATATGAATGAAGAACTAAAAGGGACCACCATACTACCTCTGTTTTGGGGGGGGGGGGGCGAGTTATATGTTCTCAAGAAGTGGATGGTTGGATTGGGACAAGCTCTGAAGAACTCTGAGGAACCCTATGAACAAGATTGATCTAATGTGGATCTGAGAAAGGGGATAAAGAATACCTGGAAGTGTTGATGACGAGTGGGATTGTGCCGCCATGCTCTGGTCCGGACCAGTTGATGCAGCGGCCTGGATGGAGGTGTTCGCGACGCCGACTGGGGCGGTAGAGCACCGGCAGCAGTGGTTGATGCGAGGAAGAAGAAGAAGAGAGAGGGGCGGGATAAAAGCGAAAAGAGAGGACCCCCGTCCCTATTTATAAGGAAACGGTAAAATGGCATGCGCAAAAATCGAGGGGGCAACATGATTATATCAACGGTGCAGGTGCCTCGATTCTCGGATGACCAATTAATATAAGAGATTCGTTATGATGTCACGGGTTTTTCGTATATTTAATATGTGTGACATCATGGCGGGTTATAATGATTTAGTTTGCATGATGTCATGGTGGGTTACAGTGGTTTATTCAAGATCAAGCTTTGGAAGATAATTCGTCAACTGAAGTAGTGGAGATTGACATGAACAAGTTCAAATCAATCTGGGGCCTAATGTTGGGGATATAACCCCGAGGCATGACCCGCCCAGGAGGGACCAGGTTATACTGTTGGCGACTTAACGTCAAGAAGGCCCAAGAAGGCCTAAGAAGACGAAGCAAGAAGACATCGGCTCAAGAGGCGCCCTGGTGATGGCCACAGACCCGGAAGTGTAAGCCGCCTGATGATGACTTGCCTAGTCAGGCAGGGCGACTTAGAAACGGAGTTGGTCACGTTGTGTGATACGGCTCGGTCTCTTGTAAGCCCCGGGGCCTCGACCTGTGTATATAAAGGTGAGACCTGGCGGCAGGTTAACTCAAGAAACAACCAATCAATAGCTAGGTCAAGTGTGATCCCTCCCTTTTATTCGATACCCAAGCAATACGAAACAAGAGCAGGAGTAGGCTTTTACCTCGTTGAGAGGGGCCGAACCTGGGTAAACCTCGTGTCCTTTGTCCCGTTCAACCCCTTTGAGCTAACCTACGTTGTGATGGCTCCACACCTAAGTCCTTTCACAAGGGCATCTGTCGTGTTAAGTCCGTGACAAGCTAGGTAGTTCCTCTAGTGCTTCACTTATATCTTTTAGAGCGCTGCGGTGGTTATATTTTAAATAAATAGTTGAACTCTGATGCTTCACTTATATTTTTTTAGAGTCTAATAAATAGTAATGGCAATATGCACTGGTTATGAAATTTGTCCTAATATGATAGGTATTTAGGAGGGATATAATAAAAACTTTAAGGTAGATCACCAAATATGACAAGTTTGATTCCTTGCAATAGTTTTGCGATATAAAGATGGTGATATGTGCGTTGTACAAGTGAATAATTGTGGTTTAGTAATATTATTGGTGTTAAGGTTTGTGATTCCTGAAGCATGTGATAGGTAAATGCAACTTGTATTCCAATGAGGCCATAGGCTAGTATATATACATGTACAAGTGTAGGAAATATGCAGATACAATGGGGTAAACACTACTAGAAATACCACTACTAATGGCGCACCTAATATGGCCATTAATGGCGCATCAGAGGTGCGCCATTGACAGCACGCCATTAGTAATTTTTACTAATGGCGCACCACCGGTGCGCCATTAGTATCAGTATACTAATGGCGCACCTGGTGCGCCATTAGTATCTGATATACTAATGGCGCACCACCGGTGCGCCATTAGTATATGCAAGGGTGCGCCATTAGTATGCCTCCTGTGGGGCATGTATACCAGTGCTTTGGCATACTAATGGCGCACCACCTCGGATGCGCCATTAGTAATCAAGAAGATACTAATGGCGCACTTCCTGTGATGCGCCATTAGTATGCCTTTGTCATACTAATGGCGCCTTTATCATGTGATGCGCCATTAGTATGAATATTAGGTTTTTTATTTTTTATTTTCTGCTTTTTGCACAGGTTACAAAATGTATAATTTGACAAAATATAGACAGCACACATCAACAATAGATTCATCAAATACAATAGAAGATTAGTCCTTGAATACAATTCATCATATTAGTCTCCGAATACAATTCATCATATTAGTCTCCGAATTGAAAAGACCGAACAAAGATAGAACATTATATTACAAGTCTCGAGACCGCGAGTAGCGAAGTTTATCTTCGCATTACAAGTCGATATCGATCATCTAAACTACCATCACATAGAAGAGAGCTGCGGTCATCACGATGAGCATCATCACGATGAAACTCGTCTTCATCCGGTTCCTCCAACGCTCCTCCCTCTCCCGCTAGATAGCGGGCGTATCTAGATTCGGCCTCGGCCCTAGTGGTGTACCCTTTGTAACAAGTACCGCTGAATCGGTGAACCTGTCTCCGACACTCCTCCCGACCATCGAGACTCCGGGAACCTTACCCTTGTACACGACATACGCCGGCATCGCTATGCACTAGCCAAACTAAACGTTAGTACCAATTCACAGACAATACATAAGCAATATATAAGTATGCAATGTAACGATCGGAAGAGAAAAGCAAGACATTAATAGCATCGATTACATCTAAGTTGAACGACTCTCAAACCAAAGAGACATACTACAAGTTCATTAAAGTTTAATTACAACATGACCCAATCGATGTTTCAGAACTAGACAACTCGACTCAAGGGACCGGAGCGTGGATGAAGCCGCCGCTCATCGTGGGAGTCATGAAAGAACGGGCGTTGTCATCCTGCATTTGTAGCATTGTGTCGATGTCACCGTTGGACGGTTGATTTCGAGGTAGAACTGCCCCGAGTACGAAGGCGACATCTTGATGGATGATTTCCGCAAACTCCGACTTGGATGCGAAAGAATTCTTGTCGGAGGTCCGCGTCTGGATTGCCGACACGCCGCGGCCCAATCTTGAGTTTACTCGGTAGCGAAGTTGATGATGGTCCCGCACGATCGCCCGCATGTGATGGATGGCGTAGTAGGCACCCTTCGACCGCCAGGCGGCTGCTTGACGCAGCAGAACGTCGTATTGTGGGAGAACACGTGCTTGCCTTACTTACGAATAGGCCTGGTGAAGGTGCCTCCAGATTTGGCGTAGCCGGGGAGAACATCATCAAGAACCTTCTTGACATTTGTGTAGTCTACGTTCGACTGACGGTCCGGGTCGAAATACGTGGCCATGGAATATTTAGGGCTTAGGAGGATGAGCGTGCAACGTGTGTCACTGCAGAAAACACGGAATGTTAAAAGAAAACCGATCGAAATGTAAGAATTCATATGTTACGGGCCGGTTGAGGGGAGGACTTACTCGGGAAAGTAAGGCACGAGGAAGTTATCCTTATCTTGGTTTGCCGAATGACGCCTTCGAGGTAAGAACTCGCGACTTGCGGTCCCTAAGCGCTGCCCAAGATCTTGGCACGCATGTAGAAGGGGTCGACTATCACGATGTCCGGGTCTTGTCGCGAATGATCCGCATCTCCATACTCAGCGAAAATAGCCGAACGAAGGTGTAGTGCAGCGGATGAAGGTTCAACATAAGCGTGGATGTCATCAAAACGCAGGACGATCAGTCGCCCGATGGAGTTATCCACAAAGCCCTTGCCCTCCGGCACCTTGGCCGCGAAACCGGTATGCCACATCCTTCTCCACAGACGCCGCTTCTCCAAAGAAAGAACAACATCATGCAGACTCCGCATAGCACCGGTTGCAGCATTGAGCATATTTGTCGGTAGCATCGCCCTACCCGCCACATGCACCCTCCTCGAGATATCCTGCGGTGAAGGTGGCCCGTCCTGAGCACGGATCGTACTCTGTGCTGGCTGGCTCGCACCCTTCTTAGTCTTTCTTTTGCGTGCCTTCTTCTTCTCCCGTAATGGGACCGAAGTTTTGCTCACAGACCGCCTTCTTGAGTGTGTTGGGGCTGATAATATTTTGCACCTCGCCTATCTCGAGGCTCGGTGAAGTCGGCAATGGAGGCGTCTCACGAGCTGAACGCCGATGGCGCCTGTTGCAACTTGGCTTCTCCGTGGTAATGCAGCTAGATCGCACACGCCTTTTGTTGGGTTTGGTTCTTGAGAAGGAGGCCCCATGAAGTCGCCATCGCACCCATGCTCGGCAAAGTCTTGATCGACGCGTTGCCAAATGTATCATAGTCGTCGTCGTCGTCATTACGATCCTGTGCCATATGCATGTTTGGATCCAGTGGCATAGGGATGTCCGGCACCGTTACGGGCGGTCTTGCCATGGGGCCGACTTGGCGGCACGACCGGGCGGTGTTGTCTTTGGGTGGTGTCCCCGCCCCAAACGAATCTGGCTCTTCGCCAAAGCAGGGCCAGCTCAGCAGGCGCCGAGGGTCATCACGTCATCATCGCCGGCCCCGACGGGTCGATTCGGAGGTAACAAGTCGTCGCAGCCTGGCAGCACCGAACCAGTTGAACCCTAAACAAGTTGGGTGGCATCCGGGTATCGTGGAACAAGGGGTTGCCGGTTGAACGATTTTGCCCTTGGCGACATCGACCAACTCGTTGTTCACGAAGTGGAGGAGAGTGCACGAACGTCGGCGGCGCCGCGAAAACATGTAGGGCGTCAGGATGCCCAGTCAAAAGGCAAGGAGATGAAGTCCTCGGCCGAGAGAGGCTTAATTAGTTACCGTGATGATGGCGTCGAGCTCGGCTAATGTAGAGGCACCGCCAACGGCGGGCGTGCGATGGACGGAGGGGCCGCTTGCTGCGCAGAGGTGCCGGCCGGCGTACACCCGGTGCATTAAGCTCCCGTGCGGCGTCGGAGACACCAATGCCGCCTCCGCTGGAGGCACCAATGGCCCCGCCATCGCATTATGCGAAGTTCCTGGCCGTGAAGCTAGGAATCGGGCGGCCCTGCTGGCGCCCGCAATCCACGACTCAACCCCGAGATCAAGGTAGGCACAAGGGCGGTGATCGCCGCCCGAGTCGTTGTTCCACTTGCTCTTGGACAATCTCCGAATCCGCGCCACCTGTGCCTTGAGTTCTTGAACCTCTCGCTACCGCTTTCCGAGCTGGTCTTTTCTCCTTCCGCACACCAGCGGTATAGTATGACCCCATTTTGTCGACAAGCCTTTGCCGCCACACGACCAGCCGACGTCGGCTTATCGAGCTTATCCTTGTTCTTCATTACATTCAACCCCCTATTTAGAGTGGTGTCCCAAGGGTTGCTCGAGTCGACCCCGCCATCGCTTTCGATCGCTGCGGAAGGAATGTGAACCATTTAGAAATTCGGCTTCATTAATTAGAATGCAACCATATGGAGCTAATTACGCGGGGTGTATTCCTTACCGTAACAAGCTCAAGCTGCCTGGTCTTCGGATCCGTGGTAAGCTCCTTTGTTTTCGGGTCCTTCTTGTACCGGGCCCTGACAAAGTTCCTGGTCTGCTTGTCACCACCGTATGTATCGAAGAGGGGCGGTAGGCCTTGCTCGGCACGGTCCGCCTCCTCCTTGTCCCATATAGGCTCCGCCACTATGTAACCGCCGGGACCGAGTGTGTGTTCCCCTATGTTCAGCTCCCGCATTTGTTTCCCCCACTCACTTGATTGGGAGCTTGCGGTGCTCGAGCAATTGATCTTGAAGTCGTTGTAGTCATCTTCGGTGATCGAAGGATTTTTCTCCTTGATCTTCTCATAACTCTCACCTTTCTCGATCATTCTCTTCACATTGCTTTTCCAAGTAGACAGGGCCTTGCTCATCTTCGTGAGGGCAGCATTGTTCACTTTATTCCCTTTGAGGCTTGTGTTTTCAAATTCAGCGGGGAACTTGTATCGTTCGTGCAGCTTCGTGAAGAGGAGGTTGCGCAAATTCCCTCGGTCAGGATGCCTCAGGTTCTCGGTGTTCATCATCATCATCATCATCATCATATATAGCGTGAAGCTCCTGCCTGATGCCCATTGATTTCAAGTCTGCCCTTGCTTTCGGCCCATCTTTGGTCCTCTCTGGCATATTGAGCAGGGTACCAAGCAGACTCTCGCACACGTTCTTCGTGATATGCATGACATCAAGGCTGTGAGGCACACGGTGGATCTTCCAAGACGGCAAGTCCCGTAAAACAGACCTCGTTTTCCATACCTTCAGCAGCTCTGGCGCCTTTCGCTTCTTTCCCGGCTCTGGCGCCTTTTGCTTCTTTCCCGGCAGTGGGCAGTCTTTCCAATTTTCCAACAGCTTGTCTATTTCCTCGCCGCTCCTCGTACACGGGCGTTTTCGGGGTTCGGTTTCACCATCGAACAGATCCTTGCGTTTCCTCCACGGGTCATCGTCGCGAAGCCACCTTCGATGTCCCATGAACACGGTTTTCGAAGAGCCGGGATCTCTATCTAGCTGGCGATACGTTGTGTCATCCATGCACCTTACGCATCCGTAAAATCCGTGGACTACCCGCCTGCGACATATCCGTAACCGAGATAGTCGTGCACCGTCGTGAGCAGTGCGGCTCTCATAGGGAAATATTCTTTCTCTGCGGCGTCCCATGTATTGGCTGGCGTTTTCCACAGCGTGTCAAGCTCCTCTTTCAGCAGCCCCAGATACAGATTGATGTCGTTCCCTGGTTGTTTCGGCCCTTCAATTAGCATACTCATGTGAATGTACTTCCTCTTCATGCACAACCAGGGGGGAAGGTTGTACATCCACACAAACATAGGCCAGGTGCTATGTGTGCTTCTCTGGCTGCCAAACGGATTGACTCCATCGGTGCTCGCGCCAAAGACGATGTTCCTTGGATCGTTCCCAAATTCCGAAGTCTTGAAGTTCAACGCTTGCCATCGCTCGCATCCTTAGGGTGACTCCGCATCTTGTCTTTTTATCTATCTGCGGATCATTTGCGTCATCTTCCCGCTTCTTCTCCTCCCTATCCGCGTGCCAACGCAGGAGCTTTGCTACCTTAGGGTCCGCGAAATAGCGCTGCAGACGAGGAGTGATCGGAAAGTACCACACCACTTTTCGAGGAGCTTTCTTCCTCTTCTTGTATCGAGTGACGCCGCACACCGGACATATGGTAGACTCCGCGTGCTCGTCCCGATAAATGATGCAATTGTTCATGCACACATGGTATTTCACGTGCGGTAAATCCAGAGGACACACGATTTTCTTCGCCTCCTCCAAACTGGTCGGGCACTTGTTCCCCTTGGGAAGACGTTCGTGCTGTAATGACATGTTCTCGCCGAAGCATGCGCGCCGGTCATTTTGTGTTTTACCTTCATCTCCGGGGCCATGAGCGTTACTTTCAGGCGGGTATCCTCGGCCTGCATCCTTCATACAATGGAGTAACCGCGTCTAACTCAAGTTGATCCATCTTGGCTTTCTCTCGGGCGGCAGCTCTTGCGTTATCCGTGCGCTTGAGAAGCAGCTCTTGAATATGAGGGTCCCGCACCCAGCCCATCGATGGTCCGGTGTCGCTCGCTCCGCGGCATCATCATCTTCATGATCAGGCCCGTCGCCTGCTCCGGCATCGTCCTCATCATCATGTCCTGCATATTCTACCTGATGACTGTGTACAGCATCACAGTCGTGATCATCGCCTGGGGATTCTTCGTCTTCTCGCCCGCCCGAGCCGCGGTGGTTGTCTTGCTGCCCTTCCTCATTTCTTGCCCGGCCCGCATGGACGACTTCGTAGTCATCTTCATCACCTTGCCACCGATAGCCATCCATGAAACCACGCAACAGCAGGTGGTCCCGCACCTGCCGGAATCCGTGTCCGCAATAAGGCTCGTCAGCTTGCATCTTCGACACGGACATCTTATCTCCGTCTCGTTCTTTTGAAGCATCTCGGGCTTCGCGGAGCTCAAAAACCTATTCACGATGCCTTCGGTCATCGTAGCGGACCATATGGTCTTGAGGGTAGAGCAAAACGATATTTTAGAACCAAGAAAAATTTTGGCATGACTTTCCCTAAAAATAGGACCAAAAAGGATGCTTAATGCCAAAATTCTCGCCGAAACGGAAATGAATCAACATTCCGGCAAAATATTGGCAACTATCGCATTTCAAATAACGGTACACCTCCAAACACAAACACATATGCAAACACCACAAACATATGCAACACCACGAACATACATAGATCTAGCTAGCAGGCCGTAAAAAGTGCATGTGCACATTGTTGTAAGGAGAACAACCTAAATATAGCTTCCCCTTACTTACCTATTAAAACAAGGTAATTTAACCACTTAATTTGAATGAATCTATGGTGGAAATGAGGTGAAAAGAGGAGGCACCGAGACAAGGAGGAGGTGGAGAGAATGAAGTGGGGAGAAAGTGAGTGTGTGGGTAGGAGAGGCTGTCCCAATTATCTTGTTGCTGCCCACTTACTAATGGCGCACCTCTTGCTTGGTGCGCCATTAGTAGTTACCACTACTAATGGCGCACCTAAGCGGGATGCGCCATTAGTATGTTTGGACAAAGCGCACTAGTTCAAAAAAAAAGTTTCTATACTAATGGACCCACACCTTTGGTGCGCCATTAGTAGTTACAACTACTAATGGCGCACCGGTGTGGGTGCGCCATTAGTATGTTTGGACAAAGCACTAGTTTAAAAAAAATTGGTACTAATGGCGCACCCACACCCTGGGGCGACATTAGTAGTTACAACTACTAATGGAGCACTAGGGCAGGATGCTCCATTAGTATGTTTGGACAGTCGCACTAGTTAAAAAAAAAGTTTACGTATGCTAATGGCGCACCCACACCTTTGGTGCGCCATTAGTAGTTACAACTACTAATGGCGCACAAGAGGCTGTTTGCGCCATTGGTAGGTTTGGACAGGCGCACTATTTTAAAAAAAAATGTGGTACTAATGGCGCACCCACACTGGTGCGCCATTAGTAGTTACAACTACTAATGGCGACTTTCGGGCAGGATGCGCCATTAGTATGTTTGGACAGGCGCACTAGTTAAAAAAAAATTTTGGTACTAATGGCGCACCCAAAGCATGGTGCGCCATTAGTAGTTTAGACTCTAATGGCGCATCGTATGGCGGTGCGCCATTAGTATATACTAATGGCGCACCATCTTTCCGGTGCGCCATTAGTGTCATTTCCATCTATAGCCCTTTTCCTAGTAGTGAAATACAAAATACTACATGGCTATAGATATAGTACTCTAACACCCCCCCCCCCTCAAACTCATGGTGGATGAACAACACTGAGTTTGGAGAGGTAGAAGCCATTCTGCACTCTAGTTTGGGCCTTCATAAAGAAATCCGCCAATTGTAACTCGGAAGGCACATACTAAAGAGCAATAATCTGATCATGCACACCCGCGCGCACATAAAAAGCATCAACACCAATATGCTTGGTGAGCTCATGCTTCATAGGATCACGTGCAACACTAATAGCACCTGTACTGTCAGGCGATAGCAGAGTAGGTGTGGTGACAGAAACACCAAAGTCCTGAAGTAACCACTGTAACCAAGTCACCTCTGTGATCAAAAGAGCCATAGCTCGCAACTCAGCCTCTGCGCTCGAACGAGAAACTGCAGTCTGTTTCTTCATCTTCCAGGCAATGAGATAACCACCAAGAAAAACACAGTAAGCAGAAAGTGAACGACGATCTAAGGGATTACTAGCCCACGTAGCATCCGAATAGGCCTGAAATTGTAAGGAACTAGAGCGAGGAAAGAACAGGCGATGAGAGATCGTGCCCCGAAGATATCGAAGAACATGAAGGAGGTGACTATAGTGAACCAAAGTGGGAGCAGTAACAAACTAACTCGGAATATGGACCGGATAAGAGATATCCGGACGAGTGCCAGCTAGATAGACAAGACTCCTAACAAGATGACCATAACACGTCGGATTAGACAAGGGGTCACCATCAGTATCTCGGAGGTGAACATTGAGCGCCATGGGAGTCTCAACAATGCGCTCATCAGTAAGAGAAGCACGAGAAAGAAGATCCTGGATATACTTTTCTTGAGAAATAAAAAAGCCATCAGAGGTAGAAGAGACTTCGATCCAAAGAAAGTAGCAAAGAGGGCCAAGATCAGACATTAGAAACTACTCACTAAGACGTGCCTTCACAAAGGCAATATACTCGGGATCGTCACCAGTGATGATCATGTCATCAACAT
Organism: Aegilops bicornis; assembly: GCA_021605145.1. Classification (NCBI taxonomy): domain Eukaryota; kingdom Viridiplantae; phylum Streptophyta; class Magnoliopsida; order Poales; family Poaceae; genus Aegilops; species Aegilops bicornis. The sequence goes on along the minus strand of CM038673.1, from coordinate 398,946,846 downwards.
AGAGGATAATAAGAGTCTGACCATGTCGCCAAGTTTCATGAATTTCAGACGACTTTTGGATTTACTAGAATTTAAAAACCAGGCATCTCAATGTTTTGCCGGCAATCAACGATGCCCTGGTGTTTGAAATTCATTCCCATTTCTTGCATGGGACCTAAGCATGCACCCAAGGACACAGATTTGATTTTTCAACCAATTTATATGCACTGCAGCATGTGCATGTAGTTCAAATTTGAATTATGCACATAAATTCATTGAAAACTCAGTTAATGCATAAAATGTCCAAACGAACCCCGAAAAATCACAAAAATTCACACAACACTCATGTTGTTCTATTTGACACGAGAACAAATTTGAAAGCAATAAGAGGCAATGGATATCATTTCGTCCCCAAAGGTGGGACGTTCCCTACCGAAAACCATCATGCTTGTTGTGAGAAGCTCCGGTTTGTGAGAAGCATATACCCAAACCTGCCCCAAATGGGACAAATTTTTTACCATGGCATGTTGATGCCGCTCCATGATATCATGCCAAGTTTCATAAATTTCTGACGAGTTTTTGATTTACTAGAATTTAAAAATCAGGCATCTCAATGTTTTGCCGGTAATCAACGGTGCCCTGGTGTTTGAAATTCATTCCCATTTCTTGCATGGGACCTAAGCATGCACCCAAGGACACAAATTTGATTTTTCAACCAATTTATGTACACTGGAGCATGTGCATGTAGTTCAAATTTGAATTTTTCACCTAAAATGGCTAGAAAACAAATTTAATGTATAAAATGTTGAAACGAACCCTGAATAATTCCAATTCTTTTACGACACACATATAGTTGCATGTTCACTCCAGAAAAAAGGTCTAGCAATTCAAACACCGTCCATTGTCGCTGTGACCCCATTATGTAATTCAAATCAAGATGAAAAATCAAGTAGATCACACACGTTTTATAATTAGCAACCTTGTGAGATGCAGCACAAAATATCCTGAAGCACCGTTGGTGTATAGTACGCCTATGGCTTACGTGAGAAGGTGTGTCGGCTACAGTCCACAGCCGGCGTCTCAAGCACACTAGCTCGCTCCCCAAATATCATTTCACTGTTCAATCGTTGCCGGTGAAAGATGGGCACGTGTAGACTAAGACATAGCCTAGTGGTGGGAAGGGGCTGATGCCTTCCCACCCACCCAGGTTCAAGGCATGGTACTTGCAATTTGGGTTTGTTGCACCAATTATACTGTAGGGGGTTCCCTTACAGTCTTTTTCTCAATAAAAGATGGGCACGTGGACCCGTGTCATGAGGGCATCTTCGATGGCCCACTCCGGTGAGAGCGCGTCCGCAGCCGCCATGCGCGTGCTATCAAGGTGCATGAGCGCGGCCGCAATATGAGCCCGGGCGGCAAAGGCAGCCCAAACGACCGATGTTGCTTCTCAGGTGGCGGCAGCAACATCTGCCTCGGGGATAGCAACTGGCGAGAGCGGCACAACAGCTGTCCGTTCGCGGCCAGCGGCCTTAGCCCTGATGGAGGCCGCCACGACCATGTCGAGTCCGCCCACGCCCAGCTCCTGGTGGTCACCGCACAAATCGAACGAAGCTTCTCCGACAATGGTCGGCAACCCACGGCCGAAGAGCTGGCAATCACCAAGAGCGTTCGAGCAGCCATCCGTTCGTCCGCCGCATACCTTGCAACGACGGAGCCCGTCCAAGCCCAGATCGCGTCCGCCCACGCCCATCTCGTGGCGGCTTTTTCCAAAGAGATGGCGGACACGGATGGCGAGATGCTTGTCGAGTAAGGTGCGATGGATGCCATGGAGCCCCTTCCCCAGGAGACCGTCGGGCGCGAGCTGGACATGGAGGCGGCAGCGGAGATCGACGAGCACCAGCGGTGGTAGTACTCTTTGTTTTGTTTAATTAAGAGCGCCAGTCTTTAATTTGTTAGAGTAATGTTTAGGTCAGCTAGCTCTGTTTAATTGCTGAACTTGCTCGATTAAGAAGTGTGGATGTGCTGTAGTCTCCTTTGTGTACCCAAATTATGCAATGATGAGGATGACCACTATAACCATGGAAATTCAAACCAAAACGTTTGATGTTCAAACTCCTCACACGCGGGTTAAGCTATCTGAATCGTTTGTGATGTCCACATATCGTACACAGTTCTAAATAAGGGACCGTTTCTGATGACACTTCTTGCCAGTTTTTTATTTGAAGCGATTCCAAATTTTCGGCTTCCGCAGAAATATCTACCTCCCCGCCCCTTCCCCTTACCAAAAGCCACATTTCCCCTCTTTCCGCCTTCCTTTCCAAGTTGAAACCTTCACTCCTTGCTTGCAGCGCCGCCTCCTTGTCGGAGACCCACCTTCATGCTGCCCGGCCTCCTCTATCCAGGCAGGTAATCCACACCCGACCCCCATCCTCCTCCTTCCACATCCCATATGCCCCGACCGCCGGCACGAGCGCGACACCTTCCACCCAAATCACCGACCCCTCCACCAAATAAGCGCCGGCCTAAGCCATGGTGCACGAAGTATAGCCAGGACCTCAAGGAGCATTTGGCAGCAGAGAAGCAAATTGCGGCCGCACACGCGGATGAGGTCGCGATGGCGGCCATTCGGGCCGACCCCCAGATCTTGAAGGAGCACCTTGCAATTTGCTAGCTACGCTAGTTAAGCATGCTTGATTTACCCGTTGCGTGTGCTGCTCCTGCCTTTCCTTCACAAATTCTAGTGAATTGTGCTATCTAATTTTACCATGCAATTTGTTGCTCTAGTGTATATGTTCTATGTGTCGTGCAGTGTGGTGCTCACTTATTAACTGTTTTGTTAATTAGTTGTCGTCTTCAGTTAACTGTTTGGTTCGATTATGCAAATGTGATGTTCAATTCTTCAAGCTGCAATTTTGTATTGTCTTCCATGTGAGAAATAAATCAAATTTATCTTTACAAAATTGTGGGTGCATTTTGTTATTGTATACCATGTGAGGAATAAATTGAATTTGGCTGTAGCAAATACATGAGACACAAATACAATTGCTACAATTGGCTGTAGTTAACTATTTGGTTAACTATCTGATCTTCTATTAGGAGTATGTTATATTGTGCAATGTGGTGCTCAGTTAATGTTTGGTTCATTTGTTGTGGTGTTTAGTTAACTACTTGGTTCAATTCTGCAATGCGATGTCCAATTGTCGTGGGTAGAATTTTGTATTGTTGTGCATGTGAGGAACAAATCAAATTTGGCTGCACTTAATACACGAGAAACATATACAAGTGCTATATCTCCTAGTTCTTAATCATGCTTGGTTTGGGTAAATGGTTTTTCCGTGTGGCTTGAATTAATCTGATGAATTTGCAATGTGCTTATTTTTCATCAACATATTTTAGTGATAGCATGCGAACCCTTACTTAACCTGATGACCAACTACCTTATATGTGTTGCAGGGAAACAATGGGAAGCCCTGAGGTTTACAAACGAGGTTAGCATGTGCATGGTCCATTGTCTAATAGCACATTATTGTGCAATTGCAGGAACCATTCTAATATTTTGGTTTTTAACAATTTGGTCTTGCACATGTAGGTCCTGCTGTCAGAGGTTTTGGCCCATTGTTCGACCCTTTTTGCATATGGGGAAATGAGTTGTCCATGAATTTCGATCAAATCAAGAAACTCAGAAAGATTGTTAAGATAAAGAAATTAGCGACAAAAAACAACAAGATCTTTGTCTGCACAATGAAGAAGACATCAGTTCACTACAAGATGGTACTAACTATTATACCTTACCTTTTTTTATTCATTTGCCCCATTTCCAATATAGAGAAGATATTTATGCACATCCTTGTTTTCAGGCCTTTCCAAAGCAGTTCACTGATGATTACCTCTCAAACCACCTCTATGGTCAGGAGGCGAGGAAGGTTTTCATACAACACCCATGGTTAAATATTGAAGTGTTCCTGAAGAGGATGAAGGACAGGCGGTCAACCATCCACAGGCACTGACCTAAAGTTGCAAAGACCTTCAACACGAATGAAGGCTCAATATTCACCTTCCGCTTCAGCACTTTTTCCAGATGAGATGCATCTGTCTATATACCGTCTATGATGCTAATTTCGAAAGGTTCTACATGTTGCATGTGGAACTTGTCAGTCTTGATTGTGTAATGGGGTAGCTGAGTCTTTGAAGCTATATCATGTTGTACTCTGATGTATTTCAATTATGAAATTCTACTTCCTTAATATGGATAATTAGCCTGCTAATGGCGAATTTGCCTGCTAATTGGGTTTTGCTATTGCAAATGGTTGTTGAAAAAATACCGTGGGCGATGACCTCAGGCAATGCACACGGTTTCTAGAAATAAACCGTGTTGGGTCAATGAACAATCACACACGACTTTCTCTCAAAAACTGTTTGTGTTAGGCCACCTTGCGCAAATGTTTACCACATAAAAACTGTATGTGATGGACAGCCTTTGCCACACAGTTTCTTCTACGGACCGTGTGTGATACATTCAATAATGCAAACGATTTAACAGGAAAAATTGTGTGTGATGTACCTGTGAACGGAAACATTTTCCTTGGAGCGACTGTGTGGGATGTGCATACGAACGGAAATGTTTAGCGGGGGCTGTGTGGGATGTACTTGCGACCGGAAACAATTTCGTTGTACAATTGTATTTTTTTAGCTCTACTGTACATATTTCCGTATTTGAGCGCTCACCGATCGCACACGAGCTCATTTTGCCGAACGTGTGTGCCAGGAGTGCATATCCCCAACGGTTTCTGGGTCGTGTGGGAAGGACCCCCCTATCACCCACACTCACTTGGCGACGGTTCCAAATGTCGTCATGGAAAGGGGTTAAAAACCGTTTGTTTAGGATCGACGCGTACCAGTGTCATCCTCAGTCTAGTGATCAAGTAGAATTGAGCAATAGAGAAATTAAATTAATTTTGCAAAAGAACGTTAATAGACCTAGAAAGAATTGGTCTAAGAAACTTGATGATGCATTATGGGCTTATAGAACTGCTTATAAGAATCCTATGGGTATGTCTCCGTATAAAATGGTTTATGGAAAAGCATGTCACTTACCTCTCGAACTAGAACATAAGGCATATTGGGCTATTAAAGAGCTTAAATATGATTTCAAACTTTCCGGTGAGAAGAGGTTATTTGACATTAGCTCTCTTGATGAATGGAGAACCCAAACCTACGAGAATGCCAAGTTGTTTGAAGAAAAAGTTAAAAGATGGCATGACAGAAGGATACAAAAGCATGAGTTTAATGTAGGTGATCGTGTTTTGCTATGCAACTCTAGTTTAATATTTTTTGCAGGAAAGATTCTCTCTCAATGGGAAGGCCCTTACATCATCGAGGAGGCCTATCGTTCCGGTGCCACAAAAATCAACAATGCCGAAGGCACAAATCCGAAGGTGGTAAACGGTCAAAGAATCAAGCTTTATATCTGAGGTACTTCCATAAATGTTGAGACAAATATAATTGACACCGTAACCCCGGAGGAGTTCATAAGGGACACTTTCCAGAATGTTTCAGACTCATAAAAGGAATAGGTATGTGGTATGGTAAGTAAACCGACTTCAAAATGTTTCCAATGATAAATTTTCTCCGTTTTGGAATATTTAAAAAATTAGGAAAATTAAAAGTAGTCTGAAAGAGACACGAGGCCACCACAAGGGTGGAGGGCGCGCCCTACCCCCCTGGGCGCGCCCCCCGACCTTGTGGCCACCTCGTGTGCCCTCCGGACTCTGTTTTCTTGCACGATACTTCTTATAGTCGGTAAAAATTCATTATATAATCTCCCGAAGGTTTTGACCACCGTACCACGACAATATCTCCGGTTTTTGTTTCGAGATGTTTTCTGATAGATCTAGATTGCCATGATGTCTCCAAGCGCCCCCAAGGACAAGATTTTCGAGCAGGCCATCAAACCCTACCTTGCGAAGGTGATGTGACACCCTCAAGCCATTGAGATGCGTGAGGGGGTGTTGGACATCCGCGATGTTGAGGGGCCGAAGAAGACCGGAAGCATGGAGACAAGACTATAAGCAATGGAGCAGCAAATTTTCAAGTGTCAAGGGATGGTGGAACATGGACTCAACGCCAACCATATGATGATCGCGGAGTTCACCAACAAGCACAAGCTGGATCCCAAGATCATTGAGGAGGCCATCTTCAGGCTTCATGAGAAAATCGAGCACCTGCAAGCCCATATCTATGACCTGCAAAACCAAAACTATGAGTATGAATATAGATTAGGATGAGTTTGGCTGCAGATTTGTAAGTGCATCTAGTGCCACCCCTAGTTGGTTTTCGAGTATTGACGACAAACCTGGTTGAGGGACTAATGTGTTTGTGAGAATTGTAGGATAACACAGGTAGTAGTCCCTCATTGATCTGGGCTTTACCTACCGGAGATGACCCCTAAAAATGTATGAAGACATTGAAGATAATGGTGGTATGTGAAGATATTCACATTGAAGACTATGACATGAGAAGACAACGCGTGAAGACTACGGAGCGGGAAGACTTAGTTTTTTCGTTGTTTCCTTTTCTTCTTTGTTGAGTCATTGGAACCACCGTACTGTTAAGTGGGGTCCCAGTGAACAAAGTCAGAGTGACTGAAGTGACGCTCAACCAAAATCCTATGTCTCCGAGCGAAGACAATGAGAGCAAATCTTATCCAGAGCTGGATGAGACAGCTTTACTTATAGCCCAAGTCAAGCTGCCGCATGTGTTTGAAATCTGACCGTTGGAACATGTGTCAGTTCCTGAGTGACCCAGGGTCATCTCGGACAAATCAGGTCGGGCTGTCTAGTGGCTATAATTAGCGCACCCCCTACACCATAAATTGGTGGCTGCTTAGAGTTAGTGCACGACTTTTGTCGTTTGAGAGCAACCCACCTCCGAAGCTTTTGAGAGAGAGAAATCCTTGCGAGGACAAAGCCCAAACACCCAGAGCCAAAGAGTGTTAGGCATCACTGAAGTCTTTCTCTTCGCGTGACACGAAGACTTGTTACACTTGAGGACTGTGAATCCTCTAGCCGGTTAGGTGTCGCGTTCTGAGCATCCAAGAGTCATTGTGGATCGCCGGTGAACGAAGTTTGTGAAGGTTTGGAAGTGTACCTTGAAGACTTACCAGAGTGATTGGGCGAGGACTGGGTGTCCTTAGCACAAGGGGAATAAGGTGAAGACGTGGTCTTCTGAGATCAATCTCAGCCTCCCTAACCAGACGTACAGTTGTCACAGCAACTGGAACTGGTCCAACAAATCATATGTCCTCACCAAGTGGCTGGTTCTATCCTCTCCCTCTCTTTACTTACAGTTTGTCTTCGTGAAGTCATTGCCTGCTTGCATTACCTGTCTAACTTCACTGTGTGACTTCTATTGTTGTTTGGCTTCATACTATCTTCCATCCTGATCTTTACTACCTAGCTGCTATTAGTCTTCGTGCTTTCACTTCATTGCATACTTGACTATGGCTTGCTTAGTGTAGTCTACCTTCCGCTGCATATCAATAGGTTCATTTCTATTGTTTGTCTTAGAAACTCTCATGTTTTGAAGACATTCATAAAAATCGCCTATTCACCCCCCCTCTAGTCGATAACTAGCACTTTCAATTGGTATCAGAGCAAGGTACTCCTTGTTCTGTGTGATTCGCTTTAACCACCTGGAGTTTTAGCTATGTCGACTGCATGGATAATCAAAGTCTCCGTTGCGTGCCCCGTCTTTGATGGAACTGAATATCCCTACTAGAAGAATAAGATGTGAATGCATCTTGAAGCCATTGATGTCGACCTCTAGTATGTCGTTAGGAATGGTGTTCCCAAGACTGGTGAAGGTGTCACCCCTGCTGATGTCAAGAAGTTGATTCAACTGGATTCTACTGCCAAGAACATCATCTGTGGTCATCTGACCAAAGGACAGTATGGCCGTGTGAGTGCCTTGGAAACGTCGAAGCTAGTCCGGGACTCGCTCTCCAAGGTCAATGAAGGCGTCTCAACCCAAAGAGATCAAAGGATCAGTGTTCTTCGCAACCTCTTCAACAGCTTCAAGAGAAACGACAATGAAAATGTCCAGATCACGTTTGATCGCCTCACTGACATCACAAATGAACTTCGTGCTCTAGGTGCCACTGAGATCACCAAGCATGAAATCGTCAAGACACTGCTGAGATAACTTGACAGCTCATTCGACACCCTTGCCCTGATGATACAAGAACGCCCTGACTTCAAGACACTCGATCCATCTGACATACTTGAGAGGCTCAACACACATGAGTTCCAGCTATCTGAGAAAAGAGATATCTAAGGTCCCAACTGTGGCCGAACTCGCGCTTTGAAGGCAAAAGTTGTTTCCTCATATGAAGAAGAATCTGATTGCAGTTCTGGTGATCCTGAAGACAGGAAAGGAACTTGCTATGCTTGTGAAGAAGTTCCAGAAGTTCACTAAGAAGAAGGGCTTCAGAAAGTCTTCACGATCCAGCTCAAGAAATGATGAAGCTTCCACTCATGATTACAAGAAGAGAACATGTCACAAGTGAAAGAAACCTGGACACTACATCTCTGAATGTCCACAGTGGGATAATGAGAACAAGAAGAAGAAGAAGAAGAGAAAGGAATATGATTCTGATGACAAGAAGAAGAAGAAATCCTCAAAGTCTTCTTCCAAGTCTTCGTCCAAGTATTCATCACAGAAGAAGAGCTCATCTGGCAAGGCTCGTGCTTTTGTTGGCAAGGACATGGATTCAGAGGAGGAGTCTGCTTCTGAGGAGGCAGAGGTGGAGTCTGAGGAGGAGTCCGACCCTAGCGTTGCAAGTCTGGCTCTAGCTACAGCCTACGTTGCCAAGTCCATCTTCAACACTGAAGACAATGGCCCCGTCACCAACGTCTATGCTAATGACAAGGACGACTTAGCTCCCACCTACTGCTTCATGGCACGAGGTGCCAAGGTAAAATCACGCGATGCTTACTTTCAAACATCAAGTGAAGATGACTCTGATTGTGAATCCAAATCCAGCTACAAAACACTTGCTAAAATTGCAACTGAACAACAGAAAGCTATGGAACACACTCAAAAACTGTTAGACAAAAGCGATGACCTGTTGGACGCGGAAATGACCCGATCTCAGTCCTTAATTGAAGGCATAAAAAATCGTCATGTCAAGTACCAGGAAGTTCAAAGTCGTCATGAAACGCTCTCAACCACTCATGAAAAGCTTTCCTATGATTATCTTCAAAGGAAGCAAGAGCTTGAGAAATTGAGAGCGGCTCATGAAGATCTTCAAAAAGAGAATGAGTCACCTCGTGCTCAATAGATCAGTCCCGCTCAGGAAGGATTTGAACCACCGTGTCTAAAATGCCTTGAGCGTGATAACGCTACTTCTGTTGCTGAATGCTTTACTGCTGCTATTGTTGCAATATCTTCAACTGTTGATGTGGTAACTAACCCCTCTGTTGAGGATACCACTACTATTGCTGATGAAAATGCTAGGTTGAAGACATTGCTTGAAACAGGGATGTACAAAAGTCTCAAAGGGGATCGAGACAATCGTGCAATGTCCTCAAAAGCATATTACGAACCGAAACCCTAGGAAAGAGGGTGTTGGGTTCGAGAGGAAAATGAATGTTGATGGTTCCTACTGGAAGACTGAGTAGTATCCCAAAACCACATGGGTTGCTGCAAAGGGACCTTCAGTGGATCCATCGACCTTATCTGGCTTCACTTATGCTAACCCTATTATCATTGATGAATCCTCTGATGCAAACTATAAATTGTTTAAGAATCAGAATGGTGAAGTGTTTGCCAGGTATATTGATACTAACTGCAGGAATGGACCGCCAATGAGGAAGATCTGGGTTCCCAAAAGTTGTCTTGAGAATCTTCCTGTGAATGTCATCATGACACCGCCTGGGAAGAAGACAAATCCCAGACCAAAAGCTTCATATGGTCCAAAGGCTTCATACAGATACATGACTCAACTGAGTCACCCTAACGCCAATGTTTTGCAGGGAAATCATACTCAAACTTATGAATATGAGCGTGGGTCTTCAAACAGCTATGTTCATAAAACTAAGAACTTTTCTGCTTATTCATATGAGTATCATTCATCTCCTGCAAGGCTATTTGCTAGGGCTCCAAAGTCAAGTTCTCGATTCTACACTTAGACTCATTGCTTCTAAGCCACCCCTCAAGATGTGGGTGGTTAAGAAGAATTAACTTTCTTTTGCAGGGAAAGGTCTCCACCGTAAATCAAAGGCATCTCGATGCTATTGTCGGGGACCTAAAACATCTTGTAGGGTTCAAGATCAAATGCCCAAATGGTCTTACTATGTATTTTGCTCTGAATCGCTTGCCAATCATCCTATCAGTCCTAATCTTGATCTCGAGCTTTGATAATCCTCTTGTGCGTCAAATGTTTATGCTTCACAATACTCTTGGTGAAGCCTATCCCCTAACTGCATCAGTAGGGTATGACACCTCATGCTTCAGAATGGATTATGGACAGCGGATGCACTAACCATATGACTGGTGATCGAAGTCTTCTCATGGACTCAACCTTCCTTCCATCTGACAAGAGTCACATCACATTTGCTGACACTGGTAAAAGCAAGGTATTGGGTCTAGGTATAGTTGCAATCTCAAAGGATCAGCACATGTATAAAGTGATGCTTGTTGAATCCCTTGGTTTCAACTTAATGTCTGTCTCAATGCTTTGCAACTTGAACATGATTGTGATATTTGGAAAATATTGTTGCCTTGTACTAATGGAATCTGAAAAATCTCTAGTCTTTGAAGGGTACCGGAAAGATGATCTGTACATGGTAGATTTCTCAGCAGGACCACAGCTTGCCGTATGTCTTCTAGCAAAAGCTTCAGAGTGCTGGCTTTGGCATCGAAGGCTAGGGCATGCTGGCATGAGGAACTTGCACACTCTCGCAAGGAAGAAGCATGTCATAGGCATCGAGGGCATCAAGTTCAAGAAGGATCACTTGTGTGGTCCCTACGAAGCTGGAAAGATGACAAGGGCCAAGCATCCCTCGAAGACAATCATGACAACATCTCAACCCTTCAAGCTGCTACACATGGACTTATTTGGCCCTACTCACTACTCTACTCTCACTACTACTGCTTGTCTCTATGGCTTCGTCATTGTTGATGATTATTCAAGATATGCATGGGTACACATAATTCTCTACAAGACTAAAGTGATGGATGTCTTCAGACGCTTCGCCAACCGTGCCATGAACAACTATGGTGTCAAGACACTACAAAAAAAACACTTCCGTGATGATACATGTTTGTCACAGTAGGTCGCGTTTTTTGTCATGCATGTACATCCATGACGATTTTATGACAGAATCAAGATAGTCATACTGTCTTTGTCGTAGAAGTGTTCCATGACATTACCAAAATTATCATCACGAAGTGTCCACTTCCATGACGATAAATCGCGCGTCACGAAGTGCTTTCGTCAAGGTTGGTCGACACGTGGCATCCACCGTGAACGGAACGCCGTTAAGCTATCGGGTCAGGTTTTGGATCCGATAACCCGTTAACGTACCGACCAATGGGGATTTTCCACGTGTAAAATCATCATTGGCTGGAGGAAACACGTGTCGGCTCATCATTGGGACGGATGTCATCCACTCATTGTCTGTATAAGGCGCCTATGATACGTCCGACACGTGGCACGCCCAACAGAGGCCCATTCTCGTGAAAAGGCCGCCCGTTTGACTTGGTCAAAAGGTGGCGGGCCGGCCCATGGAAAGCCTGTTAACAGCCTGTTCGCATATAGCCCATTTACAGCCCGCTAACCCAAGGCTTGTTACGCCCTATCCAAATTAGGCCCAGTAGCGTCATCTGGGCCATCCAATATGACTCCAGCCCGTTTTCACTTTTGGCCCATGTTTGGCCCATGACGTCTTTCGGCCCATATGAGGCCCTATGTAACTCTTGGCTTATTAATGGCCCATGGTGAAACTGGCCCGCAATGAACAGTGTATCACTTTACACCCATTAACGGCCCGTGGTGAAACTGGCCCGTAATGAACAATGTATCACTTTATACCCATTAAGGGCTCGTTATTCAGTTGGGCCGTTTCCAGCCCATGTTATCTTTCGACCTTCTCAGAGCCCATTTATTCTTGGGCTCATTTCAAAGATTCGCTTACTTACGGCCCGTTCTTGTCATTTTCGCTTGTGGGCCAAATTCAGCCCGATGGTTCTGATCGGCCCATTTGTGGTCCATTAATCGTTGGGCGTTTTCATAGCGTCATCAAATACGGCCTATTAACGATGGCCCGTTATGGTCGGCCCATGAACGGACGATTCCAACTCTAGCCCATTTACGGCCATAATGCGGCCTGTTATTGGCCCATGTTTGGCCAATCGATCATATGGCCCGTATAAGGCCCATTGATGATATGGCCCGTAGAAGGCCCATTGTTTCTATGGCCCGTAGAAGGCCCATTGTTTCTACGGCCCGTAGAAGGCGTACTGTTTTTACGGCCCGTAGAAGGCCCACTATTTCTACGGGTCGTAGAAGGCCCACTGTTTCTACGGCCCGTAGGAGGCCTAGTTTTAAAAAATAGGTTATTGCAGCCACTAGCAAACCGCGGAAAAAGAACTGCACTGACTACAAGCAAACAAATAAACAAGACAGCAAGGAAATAAATAAGCAAGCAACTTATGCTAGGCTATCACGGCTATTACACATATTACATCCACTGGGCATCAAAGTTCACCACCAGTGCAAATATAGGGAACAAAGCAGCATATAAACGCCAAGAAGAAAAACAAGTCCAGAATCGAAACCACTTTAAGAGTTCAAGAAACAATATAATGGGTACCCATAATGCTGGCAAGATGCTTAGCAAGCTAATTAACTTTCTCTTGTTTGGCGCTTAAATCCTCCAGCGCTTGCTGTTGCACAAGAAAGTATGCATTTGAATTCTGCAGGGACTTCCTCAGTCCTTCGGCTTCCTGCTGCAGCACAGCTGACTGATGCCTTTCGGCTTGTAGCTGAGACTGAAGAAGCCGAAGTGATTCAAGTAGCAAGTTCTAAGAGCTTGTGCCAGCGGTACTGGACAGTAACTCGAACACTACATCAACGTAGGACTGTGGGGTTTTCTCACTATCTACATGATCGTTTTTATCACCTTTCTTGGAGACCAACAGGGTTGTCTCACTGTCTTGAACCTTATCTCCATTACATTCTCTACCATTCCATAGTGGGGTGCTCTTCTCCAATATTCTGTTTGCATACTACAAGAGAAACAAGCAGACACATCACAGGTTTAGCTTGTAGTATACAAAACTCATTTTGGTAAACCGGTTCAGTAGTAAGGTGGACAGGATAACAAAGATGAAACAAACATATATCTATGTACTATGGTCACTGTATTGTCCATATCATTCTAGTTTATGTTCCCTAATCAAGATAGAGACACAGTTCAACTCATATATTTTTAAGACACAGTAGCATAGACAGAATATAGGTGTGAGAAACTACACGGCATTGGCAGCACTTGTAATGTGCATCACATGAGAACATAACTGTTTATACAACTTAAACTGAAATCAACATAGAGCAAGAAGTTAGAACATCAATCCAGTTAAACAAATAGGTTTAAAACATACCTATTTCGCCATTGGAGTTTCAATTGGATCCTTTAAATTCGAAAGTAGTTGGTATGAGTAAATACAGTGATGCAATAGCAAAGCAGTATGGACCATAGCTACAGAGAATCGACACGAGAACAGTTGCTCTTACGCTTTAAGCGTGGAGTTTGGGTTAGCTGTGGTGGTCTTTGTGCTTTGGGCACTGCAGTAGCTTTACAAACTGCTCTTGTGGGGGTACTCTATGGTGGACATGGTGCTTTGTCAACTATAAGTGGGTTACTATCCACTGGGGTTGCGATTAGATGGGTTGTAGCTGGTTCTCTGCCCAACGGTGTAAGTGTGCAATCAGGAAGAGTCTCGATTATGTGTGGCGGGGCTAGTTTGTGGGCCAGTACAACCATGGTTCTATCTGCATCAACGGGTAGCACTGTCTTTGTGAAGGACGGGTTTTTGCTCCCTTAGATACTGCCATCACCCCCTCCAATTCAAATGGCTGATAAACAAGAAAAGAAATTGAACGTACAGACATTGTATGATAGACAGATGTGGTAATTCACATATACGGTGTATAACCAAACAAGACAGCATGCCACAATTTCACATATATGATGCCTAACTAAACAGGTTAGCATGACACAGTTTCAGATATATGATGGATAACTTAACAGGATATAATGGCATAATTCAACATATGATGAGTACCTAAATAGGATGGCATGACAAAACTATATGATGTCTTTCTAAAATAGGTTGGGATGAAATAATTCACATACATGTTGTCTAAGTATACAGGATGGCATGATATAATTGACATAATTGATTCATATACTAAGCGGTGGCACTTTCGCATGTATGATCTCTAAACTAAGCAGATATAATTCAATATTGTGCATATGATGTCTAAACTAAGCAATGCAAGACACCATATGCATCATATGAGAAATATAAACATTGCAACTTAGAGCATACACCTCAGGTGGGATATAGGACAGGTCATCTGTCTCTGAATCCTCCTCTGGGGAGCTCCCTGTAACCATCGAGATATATGCTTCAACAGGTACCATTGCCTGCTCTTAACACCTTGTTTTCACTCCAGATTTTTCCATAACCGGCTCAAATGGCTGATACACATGAAGAGTAGTTCAATATACACAGATTGTCGACAAATGGAATACGTAATGAAAAAAGATGGCATGAGATAATTCACATATATGATGCACGGCTCCATGGCGGTGCATAATTCACATATATGATAATCGGCTGAAAAACATGGCATTGCATAATTCACATATCTGATATAGAAAGCAATCAGGAGGCATTCACACAAAGCATGTCTAATCTAAGCACATGGCATGGCAATGCAAGACACCATATGCATGATATGAGCAATATAACCCAGCCAAGTTAGAGCATGCACCTCGGGGAATCTGTTGGTCATCTCTCTGAATCCTCCTCACGAGGAGCTATCTATAACCAAAGAAGAAATCTGCATCGACAGGTAGCACTGACTGCTCAGAAGACCTTGTTTTCACTCCATATTTTCCCATGATCGACTCAAATGGCTGATGCACAGGAAGAGTAGATGAATGTATAAACATTGTTGACAAATGGAATACATTAAGGAAAAAAATTTGGCACAGTACAATTCACATATCGATGGTGGCTAAACAGGATGGCATTGCATGATTCACGTATATGATGCCTGGCTAAAGAAGATGCCATTGCATAATTCCCATATACTCCCTCCGTTCCTGAATATTTGTCTTTTTAGAGATTTCAAATGGACTACCACATACGGATGTATATAGACATATTTTAGAGTGTAGATTCACTCATTTTGTTCCGTATGTAGTCACTTGTTAAAATCTCTTAAAAGATAAATATTTAGGAATGGTGGGAGTATGATATAGAAACCAAATAGGTGGCATTCACATAAAGCAAATCTAAACTAAGCTGATGACATATAAGATGTATAATGTAAGCAATGCAAGGCGCTATATGCATGATATGACCAACATCGGCATGCGAGTTAGAGCAAACACCTCAGGTGGTAAACAGGCGTGGTCGGCTCCTTCTGAATCTCCATTTGAACAGTTATCTTCCTCTGGAATACAATCTGGAAATGCAGGAGAGGGGGGCCACTTCGCCCACCATGGAGCGGCGTTTGCATGACATTATATTCGCACGCAACGGTCTTCTCTTTTTCTCTACATGTTCAGTACGATTGTGTACAATATCTGACATGCATAATAAAAAATAGTTAGATTTTGTAAGGCCTAAGGGGTGCATGCAAAAATCAAGACTGATGGTAGCAAACGCAGTGGATGGATCCAAAACTAATGATAGCAGGTAGATTATAGATTCGGTTTAAAAAGATAGACAATGGATCATCTATTGTTTGTTGCCCACCCAACATGAACCACATAGAAGACCCCAGATGAACCAGATAGTAGACAGATACTATTCGTTGCTGGCTCGATATGAGACCCATGGGCAATTCAAAACTCAAGATTGAACTATAAAGTAGCAGGTAATAATAACCGGTGTATAACGTAAGCAAACACGAAAGACTGCGAAATCTCTTCCGGAACTGTGTAGTCCTCAGGTTCATCTGCTTAGTCGATGATGGTAATGCAGTTGGCGTGGCTGCCGGCAACGGGGAAGATGATCTGAGGCGGCGAAAGAAAGTTTGCAGGGGGATCTCTGCTGCAGTGAACGCTTCTATCGGTGGTGCACCTCAGGTGGGGTGGATGACGGCACGGCAGGAGCAAGACATAACACACAGAGTTTTCTTTTACGCCAAACTGAAAATGAAGTAAATCTGTAAGGGCTCCTTAGAATTGGAGGATTCTATAAACGCATGGATAGGAAAAACACAGGAATAGGATAGGAATGCACGTGCAAAATAGAGCATTTGGAAACATAGGATTTCACCAACACAGGTGTTTGGTTCACATGAATTGGAAGAACAGAGGAATGGAGAAACAAAGTGATGTGACGAGTGTAAAACCTCTTTGGCATAGCCTTGTGGACCTCAGCATCATTGCGTTGGACGTGGAGGATGGTGATGATGCTGTTGTGACTGTCGGAGGCGGGGTAGAAGATCCGAGGCTTCTGGAAACGGCGCCGGGGGTACTACTCCACTGTGATGGACGGTTCCGTCGTTGGAGCAGCTCCACTAAGGTGTACGGTGACGAGGCTGAAGCATGACAAGACAGACAATGTTAATCTGAAGTGGGACCCTAATATCATACGCAATAGATGATGTAAAATACATCACCAAAAGTGCTAGATGTAAACGCATCGGCCACGCCACGGCCGCTCCGACGGATGCTATAAGTACTATTCACTCACGAACTTAAGCGAAGAAAATGAACTTCACGGCCGAAACTGAATTTTCTTGTCAAAACTGATTGAACTAGTAACGAGCATTGCAATAGATGTTTAGGGCGTTCGAGCACTAGTAGCGAGAAGCGTTGATCTAAATCAGCAGACGCTCGAGCGAGGAACGCACTAGTAGAGAGCAAGTCGTGCAAAGAAGATCATGAAGCGAGTGCTAAAGCAAAGCAACTCCTGTAGCTGCTGAAGGTCGTCAAGAAAGAAAGATAGCGCAAGCGAGAGCAAGAGCGAGTAGCAAAGACGAACGAAGCGAAGCAAAGAAATAGCGACCGACAAAGAAGAATAGAGCCGCAGCGCGAGCGAGAGCCAGAGCAGCTGCAGCTAGTGCCGTTGTGGAAGTCGCCGTCAAGGAAGCAATGACATGGGGGAGAGACGCCGTGGATGATGTGGCCGGCGACGGCGCCGTCGATGGAGATGCCATGTCTGCTCGGTGTCGAGCACCGGCAGCCCCGTGAGATCGAATAAAAGATAAAATGCAGTGGTGAGTGCAGAACCTCCTTGGTGGCACCGAGTTGGCCTCGGCATCACCGGAGGAATTGGTGAGGGTGATGCGGTTCCGGTGGGGCAGGTCAAGACGGCGCTGTGGGGATTGAGGTGGTGCGATAGACGAGGCAAACATCGGGGCAGCTCCTTGGAGGTGGAGGACGGGGCGGCTGATCCAGCGGGACGACGAGATCGACAACGGATCCTCATCCGGTGCGGTGGATGAGGGACGACGAGCTGTTGCGGTGGACGACGTAGTCGGGGAAGAGTCTCCGGCTGGGCGGCGGTCGGGAGGCCGACGGCGGAGAGTGGGGTTTCACGGGTCTTGGCAGCCTCGGTGTCTGAATGGGGGCGAAGAGGGAGGGGAGCCAAGCTTAGGGACACGCTTGTCCGAAATGTAGGGTAAGTTACCAGCGTACCCCACCGGTCTTGACACATGATGTGGAGCTTCATTTCCGGTGAGGGGTAGAAGGGGATTCGGCGATGTGCGGGCTGCGGGAAGCGATTTCGGATGAGGAGGGAGTTCTGTGGCGTCCAAATTTCGGGATAACAAGGCGGTAGCGGGTTGAAGAAGCGGGAGTTCCAAAGCAGGTGAGACAAAAGATACTCGAGCTTGAAAATTTCAGGATAACAAGGTGCGGATTCCTTGTTCGGCAGAACAAACTTAACGCGTAAAAAAACAATTCATACAAGACACAAGAGAGTCATGTCCCCTTTTACTATATTGCTATAGATGCCATTGAAAATTTCGGGATACAATTCATACAAGACACAAGAGAGTCAAGAAAAATATACAAAAAATCGGGAGAACAAGATTACCCTGCACAGTACCAAATCGATTCGCACTTCCCTCAACAACAACAAAAAACAAATCAATTCCACCAAAGAAATAGTAATGTCCCTTTTTATATGATTACAGATGCCATGATCTCGAATTTCAATTTTTGAATCCACGTTATCTTGAATTTGAATATATCATTAGGTGACCTTGCAGTTTATAATTGATGTAGTCGTACATTTTGATCTTCCATCATATATGAACATTTTACTCCACCATGTGAACATATATATTGTCGTCTACCATATAGACTAAATTTGAATCAATTTTCCTTATTTGAATACGACTGTTGTCAAGTTACACAATAATTTAAATATTATCTTGATAACAAAAAGACATGCATATAACAGTAATCATATTTCACTATGAACTACATGTACCATACGCTCTCCAATTCAAATATGTGTATCCATTCTATGTTGAATTCAAATCATAGTACATTACTGGTCTAGGTAGCGAGATGTTCGGGATAATCTAAACCCTGTTTTCATACGTATAATTTTTGGCTGAATTGGGACAAGTTTTGGTATAAGCCTCTTGCAAAACCGGAGATTCTCTCAACGAGCCTCGTGGTTCCGAGAGGAACGTGTCACCTTTCTCGTATGTAAACGATATACGCTGCCTCCCCACGATTTTATTCTGAGGCAACATAGAACTATATGAGTGCCCTGTTAAATTTTGTAATTATTTCGGGTTCATTTGGCCTTTTTATACATTAATTGAGTTTCTGGACTTTTAATGTGCATAATCTAAATATGAGTTGCATGCACATGCTCCGGTGACCAAAGTGGGTTGAAAAATCACATGTGTGTCCTTGGTTGAATTTCTAGGTCCCATGGAAGAAATGAGAATGAAATACAAACATCTGGGCATCATGACTCTGCCGCGAACATCGAGAAACTTAGATTTTAAATTCATGTAAATCCAAAACTTTTGGAAATCATGAAACTTGGCATGGTGTCATGTCATGGCACTAACATGTTGGGGTAAAAAATTGGGCCGATATGGAAGCTCGTGGTTCTAAGAGGGAATGTGCCACCTTTGAGTGTGAAATGATATACGCTGCCCCCCCCTTGAGTTTCTTAACAAAGGCAACATAGAACTACATTAGTGCCTTGTTAAATTTTGGAATTATTCCGGGTTCGTTTGTCGTTTTTTATACATTAATTGAGTTTACGGTCATTTAATGTGCATAAGTCAAATTTGAACTACAAGCACATGCTCTCGTGCACCAAATTGGTTGAAAAATCACATTTGTGTCCTCGGGTGAATTTCTAGGTCCCATGCAAGAAATGAGAATAAAATTAAAACATCTGGGCATCGTGGCTCGGCCGAGAACATTGAGAAACTTGGTTTTAAAATTCTTGTAAATCCAAAACACGTCTGAAAATCATGAAACTTGGCAAGGATGTCATGTCATGGTACTACCATGTTGTGGTAAAAAAATGGCCGAATAGGAACAGATTTTGGAATAATCTTCTTGCAAACCGAAGCTTCTCTCAAGAAGGCTCGTGGTTCTGAGAGGGAACGTGCCACCTTTGAGTGCGAAACTATATACGTTGTCCCACTTGAGTTTATTTACAAAGGCAACATAGAACTACATGAGTGCCCTGTTAAATTTTGGAATTATTCCGGCTTCGTTTGGCCTTATTTACACATTAATTGAGTTTTTGGTGATTTAATGTGCATAATTCAAATTTGAACTACAAGCACATGCTCCCTGCACCAAAGTTGGTTGAAAAATCACATTTGTGTCCTCGGGTGAATTTCTACTAGGTCCCATGCAAAAAATGAGAATAAGATTCAAACATCTGGGCATCGTGGCTCGGTCGAGAACATTGAGAAACTTGGTTTTAAAATCATGAAACTTGGCATGGTGTCATGTCATGGTAGTACCATGCCATGGTAAAAAAAAATTGGCTGAATAGGAACAAATTTTGGTATAAGCTTCTTGCAAATCGGAGCTTCTCTCAAGAAGGCTTGTGGTTCTGGGAGGGAACGTGTCACCTTTGTGTGCATAATTCAAATTTGAAATACAAGCACATGTTCCAGTGCACCAAAGTTGGTTGAAAAATCACATGTGTGTCCTCGGGTAATTTCTAGGTTCCATGCAAGAAATGGGAATGAAGTTCAAAATTCTGGGCTTCGTGGCTGGGTTGGAAACATTGAGAAACTCAGTTTTTTAATTCCTGTAAATCCAAAACACGCATGAAAATAATGAAACTTGGCTTGGTGCCATGACATGGCACCAACATGCTGTGGTAAATTTGCAGTCCGATTTGTGAAGGCGCACACATTAACAACCAACAAAGTCATTTTGGAACAAGTGTTGTCACGTTACAATTGGAAACACAAGTATTATTGAAACCGTGGGCGTTCTACTTACTAGTACCATTTACGTGCCGCCACGCGTCCCCATTTTTATTAGCTAGGAGGCGTCGTGCAGGGTAGCTATTTGAGTACGAGAGGCGTGCGATCAGACCCTGCAGGCGTGCTTATCAGAGGAGAGCCTTTGACCTCCATCTGTCTTCAACCTCTATCCCAAGGTCTCCATTAATGGCGCCCTAGCCTCTCTTTAATGGCGTGGCTATGTCTCACTCGATTGAGATTTAAGAGAGAAAAAAGAAAATCTGAAAGCACAGATCTTGATGTAAGATACGACGGACCTATATAGCATCTACTACGACTTATAGCAAGACTGATGAATATATAAGGACGATTAAATTTTTTTTATGAAAGAAGGGCTTGCCCCTTCCGATTTTCATTACTGAAAACCACCACAATTCACAAGAAGTTCAGCACAATTCCAGCCTAACACGAAGGACTAAAAGCTACCAGATTGAAATCGCAACATCCCAAGAGGCCAACAAAGGCCAAACGTCTGCGCTAGAACCCAACATTTCAGAACCGATGACACAGTCCACATCCTAAACCGATTATTACACCAAAAGAAACCAGGAAACTGAAGGAAGCCCAGCAGCAACTAGAAGAACAGCAACGCTAGGGTCGCCACAGCAAGAGTTTTCTTCATTCCAGCCTCGCAACATTGATCTTCCACAGAAAGATAAGGACGATTAATTGTCTTACATAATTAGAAAGATAATTAAAAAATCCACATGCGGCTACGCCCGAAATACACAAGGGTAAAAGAAGAAGGAAGACAAGGATCTGGCACGCTGATCTCTACTTTCTTGATGCGTTGCTGCAGGCCACGGGAACTAGTCTCCGCAGCGAGCGGCGATGAGCTCTTTCGTGTCCTCAAGACGCTGCTTGAGAACATCCACGGATTCCTCCACCAGCCTTTGGTGCTCGTTGCGGAGCATGTCATTCTCGTCCATAAGTTTCTTGACGATACGCCGGTCCTCTTCAACAAGGCACTGGCCTCCTCCTGCTGATCTGCACTTCGGACGATCTTCTCCCTCAGCAGGTCGCGCTCGGCCCGGAGCCTCTCATTGCCCTCCCTTAGTTGCCGGATGACGCCGGTAGCCTATTCAAACGAGGCTTTCACGTCGTCCTGCAACCTCGCCCAGCCGGAGATCTGATCCATCTGGCTATGAACGATCGCATGCATGCGCCTATAACAGTCGTCGACTGCCCGCGAGAAATTTTCCCAGGCCGCCACGACGCGGAGGGACATCTCTGCTGCATTCGTGGCGCGACGGGACATCTCTGCTGCTTCCGCGGCACGGCCGGACCAGTCTGCTGCATCGACAGCGCGGCGGGACCTCTGTGTTGCTACTTCCGCGTGGCGGGACATGTTGGCTGCTCTCGCAGCGAGGCGGGACATCTCTCGTGCTTCCGCTTCCATGCTCGTCTCTCCCTGGTGGCAATCTCTCGACCCAGAACTCACGCTGGCCATGGCAGACGCAAGGGAAGGATGCTGAATGACTTGTTTGTTTTTGTGGATGAGGAGTTGAGGAGGAATGTGCAGTCATCTTGGCATACTAGTATTTATAACCGATTACTAATACGCTCCTAAGTGGGGAACCGTTTAGGTTGTGATCGGTGTGAACAGGTTTGGAATTCAATATAGCGTGGTACTAATACGCTCCTAAGTGGGAAACCGTTTAGGTTGTGATTGGTGTGAACAGGTTTGCAATTCAATATAGCGTGGAGTAATTTGGAATGTGACGAGACGCAAGCTACTTTATGCATGCATGCATTGCAATTAATGCATTGATAAACATAACTTTTTTGAGAAAAACAAGAGAATTAATTAGGTGCTTTTGCCAACTACAAAAAATATTCCACCACTCACCATCTTGGTTGGTGAGATTTTTGAATTAAGCCCTATAAACCGGAAAGGAGGGAATCTTGTTGTATGCGTGCAATAATCGACACCGTCGTATACATATCTTACGGTTAATGGGGCGTTCGACATGGATAGTCAGCGTGGCGAGCTCTAGGCTAGTCCTTTTTAGACGCATTAAACCTATCTCTCGGGACTTCTACTTACGCACCATCGTGCCACCCACAAAAACTTGTACTACGAAGTTTAGTAGTACGTTATACAGGAAGATAAGAGGTGCCCGCACGCACTCGTCCTCTCACACACGCGTCTGTTTTTTTCTCGAAAAGGAGGATGATGACCCCCGGCCTCTGCATCTGGGAGTCACACACGCATCTGTAGATACGAATTGTAGTGTTCTCAACCATCCGATTGGCTCTATCATGGATGTACCTATATACTAAAACATGTCTAGATACATCTATATTTTGACAAATGGAAGGCATGTATTGTGGAACGGAGAGAGTGCTTGGCATCAAAATGGATAAAAAGGGACGTATCTAGAACTAAAATACGTCTACATACATCTCCTTTATCCATTTTGATGACAAGTAGTACTTCTTACCCAAAGGAACTTTATATCCAACAGACAAAATATCCTTTCGAATGTTGGAAATTACTGATCTGATGTTGAAGTAATTGCTGCATCGCCACCAAAACCCACCATTTCTTAAGCTAAAGTAGACCACGGTAATCCCTATATTAGCATATTACTAAGATAAACAGAAGGCCTTGTAGAAACATTTAGGACGTGAGCTTGTCAATCTGAATGTGGAGGGACACAAGCTTAGCCCCGGCCAGCAGCTTGGGCGGAACTCTCAAGAAGGTCAGCTCCTGCACGTCGACGTCACCGGGATCCTTGCTGCTTGTCACCTCCATTTCCACCTTGACGGCGTCAGTCGTGCCATTGGGCTCCCCCGGTGGGCCGTTCACCCACAGCTTGACCAAGTAGTGCGGCAGTGGGGACGCCCCCGCTCTGATGCAGACGACCGACACGGCGATAGGCGCGCCAATGTCGAGCACGTCGTCGACCAAGAAAAACGCGCGGCGGTCCTCCTCCACGAACAGCAAGAGCCGTGGCTCCGACAGTGGCACTTGCAGCTGGTGCACCTTGTCGTACTGGATCCTGTGCACGGGGTAGAGCACCGGTGGTGGGCCTTCGTAGCCGCAGACGGGCACGGGGCATTTGCAGGGCGCAAGCGGGCACACGCTCTAGTGATCGGCGAGCTTGTGGTAAGTGACATAGAGCCCACAGCCTTCATGTGGGCACTCCACATCACCGACGAAAGGACGGAGTCCACCGCCGTGTTCTGCACGTCGAAGCCACCGCCGCGCTCGCACTTCTGGCACTGCCGCTGGTTCCCGGGGCGCTCGACGCGGCAGTCTGCGCAGGCCAGGTGCCCTCCCTTGCACTGCAGAAATCAATCGAACAGCACATCAATCAAGAAACCTGCTCCTTGCTCAATCCGCCGAGCAGACGAGGTGTATTCAAACCTCATACCTTGGAGGCGTCAAGAAGCGGAGGCACAAGGCGATGGAGCACGGTGAGGTCCATCGAGACCTTAGAGAGCTCCATCGTCCGGGTCTGTTCGATGCATGATCTCGCCCTCCTCGTGCACAACCATCTCTCGACTTGGGCCGGGGTATTACAAAGCTTTACCGTCACATATTTTATAGTACTACTTCAAGGTGCATTAAATCAACACATGCAAGTAGTATCAAAAAAAGAGTCACAGCATGCATGCATGCGTTGTAATTAATGCATCGGTAAACTCAAATTATTGAAATACTCCCTCCTTTCCGGTTTTTCCATTTTATAATGCTCAATTTGGTTGTTCCCCATCACATGTTCAGATTCCAAGGTGCATTAAATCATTGCATGCAAGTATTAAGAGAAAATTGACCAATGCATGTAATTTATGCATGCATGCACTGCAATTAATGCATTGATAAACATACTTTTTTGAGAAAAACAAGACCACTAGTTGGGTGCTTTTGCAAACGAGTACAAAAAATATTCCACCACTCACCATCTACTGATTACCTTGGTTGGTGAGATTTTTGAATTGAGCCTTATAAACCGGAAAGGAGGGAGATTTTTGAATTGACCAATGCATGTAATTTATGCATGCATGCGTTGTAATTAATGCATCGGTAAACGCAAATTATTGAAATATATCGAGTGCAGTGCTTTGATGTGTCGTGTCAACTCGTACATCAACGAGAAGTTTGATTATCCTCTCCCTCGCGGACTTAACTGCACCTGCCTTTGGCTGTATGACAGGTTGGCCATACACCTGTCGGGCCCACCTGTCATACACGCAAAGGCAGGAGCGTCCCTCCCTCGCCCATGAGCGTGGTGGCTGGCAAGACTAGGAGAAGCTTTCGCTACACGCTCTCCCTCCTGCACGCGGTGGACATGCAGCAGTTCAATCGGTGTCAGATGGCCAGAAGCGTACTGTAGTACTCCTCCAGTGCAGTAGTACTCCATCATTGTTTGACTTCCCGAAGAGGCGAAGAGCCAAGCGCAGCCCGGACGCTCGTGTGGCAGTTTCATGTGTAGAGTAGTCTAGGATAGCGTGTACCGTGCCTGTAAGCTTAAAATCGTTGGGGTCGGCTCCATGCTATGTGGCCGTCTCGAAGTTTTTAAAAAAAATAAAATAGTCTTCTGGCCCTATCTGTCACCCTGGTGATTGTAATTTACACGCTCATCTGGTCAAGACAGGAATATATATTTTAATTTGTTTTTTTTTCGAGAAGGCCGGACTCCCCGGCCTCTGCATCAGAATGATGCATACGGCCACATATATTTTAATTTGTGGTGGGTAAATGTTAGAGGTTGCAACAAATATATTGTACAATGCGGGTCTTTCAGCCAAGTTTAGAGGCAAGCATGTGGGGCCAGTGCTATGATGTGTCGCGTCAACTCGTACAACGAGGAGAAGCTTGATTTTACTACACGCCTTCTCCCTCGCCCATGCGTGCGGTTGCTCGCATAAGCGAGGACAGGCTTTGCTTAGTAGTACTTCTACAACAAGCTATCCGTCCCGCTCGCGGTGGATGGACATGAAGTAGTGGATTCGACACTGTAGAAGCAGTAGTAGTAACATCATTGTTCGTCTTCTCGAAGAGGCGAAGAGCCAAGCGCAAACCGAACGTTGCGATTCACGAACATTGGAGCACGCATATAGCCGTGCTCTTGCATAAGACAAAATTGCTATGTGAGCCCACTATTGTACTAGTACGTACAACTACTTGCTAGTATAGCCCTATAAACCAGAAAGGAGTATTTGCCCTTCTAGAGATTTCAACAAGTGACTAGACTACACCGAGACGGAGTACATATGGAGCAAAATGAGTGAATTTGCACCGTAAATAAATACGTACTAGTTCTATCGTTTCTCCGAGGTGCACAATATTGAGTATACTGACTAGTCTCTTTTTGACATGCATTTATGTTTTTTTTGACACAGTACAGACGCAAGCGCTCATATACACACGCATACACTCACCCCTATGAATGCACACACGCACGGCACTATCATCTTGAAATTTATGAAGTCACGATAGGCACCTCGTCGTCGACGGGTCCATAGGTGCTTGAATGCCAAGGAGGAAGAGGGTAGCGGTTCCCGAGACGTTGAACGGTCAATGATGCATCCTCAATTACATGCAGAGGGAATTAATTAGAGAGGCAGAATAGAGCCAAAGACGATCTGAATGCAATGAGTTTGGACTCTCATATAATAAAGGCGCCCTACCACTCCAATCCATCTACTCCCAAGTCTCTGCATAACCTTGCTCACTCCAATCCAAGACCAAGTGAGCGAAGCCACAAGCACCTATGGAGGTGATGGGCCTTGGCCAGCGATCGGCTGTGCCAAATCATCAAAGGCGCGCCCGCGGCCCGCGACCGCACATCGCTTCAGACGGTCTTTGGCGACCGCAGGCATCGTAGCCCTCGCCGACGCCGGCTTCGCCTCTCGCATGGATGACATGATGGTCAACTCCATCCGCAAGTTCACCGTCGTCAAGAAGCGTGCAGACGAACTTGCTGTACTGCTCCAGCCCGCGCGCCCAGGCTCCTCATTGCATGCCGCC
Source organism: Aegilops bicornis (assembly GCA_021605145.1). NCBI lineage: Eukaryota > Viridiplantae > Streptophyta > Magnoliopsida > Poales > Poaceae > Aegilops > Aegilops bicornis. The sequence continues at coordinate 398,920,114 of CM038673.1, read as the reverse complement.
CTCATCGGCCTACATGGTGACGAACTCTTTCAAGCCCTGGTGGCCCTGTAGGTGCCGGAGGTCACGATGAAGAATGTGCACCTCGAGGCCGCGCTCGCCGCGCCATGCAAGAAACAGTCGACCTGCACATCCACGTCTACAAGGAAATCGTCTACATAGGCCACTACAAGGCAAGCGAGAATAGAAAGACGTTGGCCTTCTTCCAGCGGCTGGAATCTTTGGACGCCATTGTTCAGAAGCGCGTCGACCTGGCCACGAAAGCCGCTGCTAATTAGGCGCCGTTCGGTGGGCCGGCGCCCTGAGTCAAGGAGGTGGACGTTGTCGATGGATGCATCTCTTCTTCTTGCCTCCCGTAACCAGCACTGCATCGCCTCGTGGCCTTAATGTTTTATTAGTATAGTACTCCCTCCGTTCCCAAATATAAGTCTTTCTAAAGATTCTAGCAAGTGACTACTACATACAGAGGAAAATGAGTGAATCTACACTCTAAACTATGTCTACATACATCTGTATGTCGTATTCCATTTGAACTAGTATCTAAAAAGGCTTATATTTATGAACGGAGGGAGTATATGGCATTTTTATTCCAGTCATAACGTTTTCCTTTGTGAGGTGGGGCATGATTGAGCAAACCTACCCCGCCCACTGGGCGTCGGCCGAGTTTAGAATTAGAAGAGAGAAACGAGGGAGGAGAGCTAGTTGTAGCACGGATTCTTTTGTTAGATGGGACTCGTGTTTATAGAATAGGAGTACTGAGCACTCGTGCCTCTTTTTTTTGAGGGAAAAATTAGTCGTATGTCTAGTACCACTAGTTGGGTGCGTGCGACCTATAGCTGTCATCACTTTAGGTCTCCTTTTCGAACCGCGGCTACGCTTCACAGTACATATTTTTCACGCATTTATCCTCATATATGTACTCCTAGGCTATTTGCACTTGCTCCCATTCGCCGACATGTGGGACATAGAGCATCTGGGTCGTAGTGCATGCACGACTCGGAGCATATGCCGGGGTACTTTACATTTCAGACCTCACGAATTACATGCAAACCCCCCGCAGAAGAATAAATAAATGAATGAACTACTACATGAAACCGGATTATTTTCGTGGAAACCGGAGCATGTTCATTAAATTTTGGACATAACACGTTTATAAAAAATGTCCGGGCCTAAACCAGTCTAAGGGCCTCTTTGATTTTTCCCGCAAAAAAAGGGCCTCTTTGATTCGCAGGATACTGAAAACACAGGAATGGGGAAAGTATGATGGAGATGAACCGAGACGAGAACTCTAACTCAGTTAGAGGTTAGAGTTAGATTCTAACCCTAAACTAACTCTAATCCAAAGAGGTGTATGGATGGCAGGGTTAGATTGACAATAAATGCTCTATCTCAATCATTTGACTACTTTGGACCCTATTTTTAGTCAGACTAAAATAAGTCCCTTGGATCCAAGCACCCTCTTGGTGTGGCTGGCTCTTCTGTGGCTTCCTCCCGCTCACAATTGACATAAACGAACCATCTATACAAATCAAGCATGCAAAACATGATAATTTTTACTTTGTCCATACAAATAAGATATCCCACTTAAACATACAAGTCGTCAATCAAGCTTCACAAAATAAAAAACACTTCATGAAACAAAGAATGAGCTAACTCATCACGGAAGTCATTCACGATAGGGAGGGAGCCGGAACCCTCGGACACCGAGGGAGGAGCTCGCCATCGCCGCTGTAGGAAGGCTCAGTAGAGCCCAAGCCAGGAACCCCTCCAGCCTTGGCCCTTGCGAGTTGAGGTCGACACCGGCATGGGTAGCAGGGTCGCTTGCCGCCGACCGGGAACTTAATATTTGGGCCTCTAGAAATAATGCAAGCCTGTAACTAAAATACCTAGAAAGGTGAACTGAATCTTTGGGGCTCTAGAAATAAAGCAAGCCTGAAACTGAAATACCTAGAAAGGTAAACTGAATCTTTGGGCCTCTAGAAATAATGCAAGCCTGAAACTAAAATACCTAGAAAGGTGAACTGAATCTTTGGGCCTCTTGAAATAATGCAAGCACAGGCTGAAATAGCTAGAAAGGTGAAGCTGAATCTTTGGGACTCTAGAAATAATGCAAGCACAAGCTGAAATACCTAGAAAGGTGAACTGAATCTTTGTGCCTCTAGAAATAGTGCAAGCCTGAAACTGAAATACCTAGAAAGGTGAACTGAATCTTTGGGCCTCTAGAAATAATGCAAGCCTGAAATTGAAATACCTAGAAAGGTGACCTGAATCTTTGGGCCTCTACAAATAATGCAAGCCTGAAATTGAAATACCTAGAAAGGTGACCTGAATCTTTGGGCCTCTAGAAAGATTTATTACCTCCTCAAGCAGCATCAAACAATTCCATGTGTGCACCACAAATCTATAGCAAGTTTCATCAGGAACTACTTTTCCAAATCAGAATTAGCTAGAGCAAGCAAGATCAATGATATGGCCGTGAGACAGTGAAGGAACGAACAAACTCACCCCTCTCGCGACCTCCCTGGTAGATGTGCTTGCCGCCCAGCATGTGAGAGGAGAAAAATGACTAGTGAAGGGGGAGCGGGCGACCTTGAAGGCCGGAGGAGAGGGCAGTGGAGTAGAGGCGGCAGAGGCGGAAGGAGAGGGCGGCCGGAGGAGAGAATGGGCGGCGGGCGCTTGGGCGGGCGGGCCTATGGGGAACAGAGAGGAGTCGTGCGAGAGGGGGAGGCGATGCAGTGCGGGCAGGTGAGATTTTTTAGTTCTCTTTTAGTGGGCCGAGGATAACTAACCCAATTAGAACCTCTCCACGGGCTAGTTTTTTAGCTGGGTTAGAGCAAACTAGCTCAAACTAACCCCTCTTGTTTTGATAATTTGAGGCTATTTCAACCCAAACTAGCTCTAACTCAGGGATCCAAACGAAGAGGAGTGTTACTGTACATGCTACAGTGTGGACCGTAGCACATTGTTTTTGATGGCCATACCACTACATTGTTTTCTACTACTGGTTCACTGGGCTACCGTGGATCGTGACCTTTGGTTCCTTTGGGCTGCCGTGGTTCGCACTCCTCCGACTGAGTAGTACTCCTCCGTTCCTAAATATAAGTCTTCGTAGATATTTCACTTTGGACCACATATGGATGTATATAGATGCATTTTATGTGTAGATTCACTCATTTTTCTCCGTATGTGGTCCATAGTGAAATCTCTCCAAAGACCTTTATATTTAGGAACGAAGGGAGTAGTATAGTACTAGTATATACCGCATCATTCTTTGCTCCTTCTTACTACTCCGACATGTGGGAGAGCCAGTATCCGGGTCGACGTGTCATGCACCAGATTAGAGCGCGGAATGGAAGGGGGGCATCACCCCGGTAGGAGCGCCAGTAATTCATGACTATAGTGACTGGTCATATCATAAGTCTTTCCAGCAGTAACGTGCCATCAAATCGCACAGCCCCACTCGCTCACCCTCCTCGCCTCTCTGTCAAACCGTCTGCCACGCGTACTGCCTGGGAAAAGCCCCGCCCTCAACTTTTAACTACGCGAAAATAGTTCGAGCTTGTTCGTTCTATATAAATACGATACTATCGTATGTTTATTCACCCGTGGGGTTGTTCAATGAATGGAGGGGCGGGGAGCACAAGTGAACCTTAAATAGAGAGTTTATTTTCTTTAATGCCACGTAAACGAATTGAAACGCTTGTTGTGGAGAGAAAAAAGATAATCACTCCACTATATATGGACGCAGGGGCCTGAGCGCTTGCTTTACTAGGGTTGCTCTCTTCATTCTCTCATCCTCTCCAGATATAAACAAGACAGTGGTAGCGACATTTTCTCTCTGCTCACCGCTGGTCACAGATCCGGCCGGATCCCTTCGGCCGGTGTGTGTAGAGGACTAAAAGGTGCATCGTTCACGCGGTCATCGCCGCCGAGGGAGGAAACCCACAGCTTGGGAGGGGCCCGATCCTCTGCCCGTGCCGTTCTCTCAAACCTGGCGCCGACTGGGGAGGTCCTCCGGCCCTTCTTCCTCCTTGCCATATTGTCCAGATCCGACCTGCCACCACCGACATCCCGGCGACCCTCGGTATAAGTTCTTCGAAGCTGCCTTGCTCTACTGCTGACTCCCCATGTGTCTGCATGTGCATCTTTTCTACTCCCATCAGCTCTTCCAAAGCCACCTAAATTTTTAGTATTATTAGAGGTAAAGCTACTTCATGCATTGAATCTAGGGCTTTGTTCAAACAACGAAGAAAGGGGGAAAGTTGTAGCATGAATCTAGGACTTGATTCAAAGAGGAAAAAATATGGTGAAAGTAGTAGAGACCGGATACCCAACGGTATCTTGGTTGAAAAGGGAAATAATGGGAAAAGCAGTACAAACTGGATAAGGAACAGATCTATTATTGGTTGAAAAAGGATAGAAAGTGGCGGCTGGTGGACAAGTCAGCAGTATGTCGAGGATTAGATTTGCTGCCATCACATAGTAAAAGATCTCTAGGATTAGATTTGCTGCCCTCACATAGTAAAAGGTCTCGAGGATTAGATTTGCTGCCCTCACATAGTAAAAGGTCTCGTGATTAGATTTGCTGCCCTCACATAGTAAAAGGTCTCGAGGATTAGATTTGCTGCCCTCACATAGTAAAAGGTCTCGGGATTATATTTGCTGCCCTCACATAGTAAAAGGTCTCGAGGATTAGATTTGCTGCCCTCACATAGTACAAGGTCTCGAGGATTAGGTTTGCTGCCCTCACATAAGCGTGAACAAGCTCGGCATCACCACTTTATGCCTCCTTGTAGGTACATTGTCTTTGATCGTCCTTTGTCGCATGTCCTTATACCAACCTTTTGTTGTTGTTAATGTAAGGACGCATGTAAAATGAAGCGATCTGCTTTATTACCTTTGGGACATGTCTAACCTGTGTTATTGTTAATCTAATGCCTCCGGTGATAAGATGCAATTAAACTATGTTACAAATGGCACTCTGTTGTTTTCCCAGTATGATAAGTAAGTTGCTCATTTACGCTCTTTGAGTGTCTGGTGTCCCCACGGTCCCATGCCCTTAAACCAACTCTTTAGCTGCTTTGTTGATTTATCGTATGCAGTAAACAAGCAATGCCAACAAATAATCCCATATTTGAGGAATCTCATTGTTGATCGTAATGCTTACGGTAACATGAAGCATTGCCGACATTTTAAAATTTCTCTTTGTCCTTGCGTGATTGCCATGAACATAATTAAGATGCTTCTTTTCATTTTGTATATGTTTCAGTATATTCTTATTGACCGACAGCTGTTTACTTTCAATCATTTTGTGCAGATAGGGATATCCATTTCACCTTGTTGCTATTGTGACCTTTTGGTGAATTGCATAAAACACTTTTTTTTTGGAATGAGTGTCTTGTGCAGTTCAACTAAAATGTCACGTGGGCAACATCTCTCAATTTTGGTGGAACTGCACAAAATGGTGATTGGAGTTTCCAAAATCTCCGTCAAGTTCTGTCGGTAATCTCGTGCAACATTTTATTAGCCTTTGCAAGATGGAGCCGTCACCGTCACCACAATGGCACTTTATTTTAGCGGAACTGCACAAAAGGATAAGAAAATTATAGTTGCACCTTACATGAGCCGGACAGCCAACCTTAATGTTCCTCAATTTTAGTGCAACTACTAAAGAAGAACTGCCAGCTCACAAGAGCAAGTACTTCTTGCTAGCTGAATGATGCAATCTTTGCTTCATTTCAGGTGAACTGCAGAAAAAGGCGCATGAATTGAATCATGGAACTCCAGGCAGACCTCATCCAAGTAGAGCTGGAGGTTGAGTTCAAGGAGGCCGCTATTAAAGTGAAATCATGCTCTCCTGTCTCCTTGTTTGTGTTGTGCAAACATGCTCTACAAATAGGAATACTCAACTACAGATGTTGTGATGGTCAAGAGCATTCGCCAAGTTCTTCGATTGTATGACATGGCTAGCCAAGATGGATTTAATCCCGATATTCACTCTATCAAAAGGCTCTAATGGGTTGGTTCTGAATCTTGCAAGATGGGAATCAGTGAGATGTGTAGGCATCTTTGTTATACTTATTATTTGAATCTTATTTGTTGGTTCTGAATCTTCCTAGCTGGGAATCAATGAGATGTGTAGGCATCTTTGTTGTACTCCCTCTGTCCGATAATGTAAGACGTTTCCTAACTCTAGTGTAGTGTCAAAAAACGTCTTACATTATGTGACGAAGGGAGTACTTATTATTTGGATCTTATTTGTTGGTTCTGAATCTTGCAAGCTGGGAATCAATGAGATGTGTAGGCATCTTTGTTGTACTTATTATTTGGATCTTATTTGTTGGTTCTGAATCTTGCAAACTGGGAAACACGGCATGATGATGCAGAGGACAACAACCATAACAAACAGTTCAAACTTGGTAGTATTATCTTTGTGAAAGTAAGACAAATGTCTTGATCGTAATGCGCCCCGAGAATAATAATTCTAATTGTTGTGCATGTTGATCTTGTGGCAGCGATAGAACGGCGAATGCATTGCTTGTTTTAAGTATAAATTTCTATTAAAGCTAATTAAATTTAAGTAAAGTGACCACTAACTCCTGTTATTACGGTACCAATCTGAGACCCTCTCGTGAACCGACGTGTGGCGGGAGTAGGTTTCTTAATGGAGGCGTTTGAATGCGCCGAGGGTGCATCTTCTGTCGGGCGTGCAGCGGACGAGGGAGGGGTAGTAACTGTTATCGCCTGTACACACTCAGCTTACTGTTGAATCCAGTTCCCCAAGAGCTGAAAAACGAAGCTGCCGCCGCCTACACACTCGTTCACTCGAAGAGACTCAATGGCGATCCGACGGGTGAGCTCGCTGGATATGGACTTCAGCAAGGAGTTCCCCTTTGAGTTTGCCGTTCAGTCCTATGGCTGCACCAAGTTGAATGTAATGTACACCAACGATACGGACTCGGTGAAGCTACGCCTGCGCCTCGATCCTATGGCTGCACCAGGTTACGGAGCATTCGCCCGTTTCATTGGCGGCGCGATTGCACCTTCTCTATGGTGGAGAGAAGGAAGAATGCGACGATTCGCCATCTGGTGCAACAAGCTTGTCGACATCCGAAGCAATACAAGATCATCAAGAACGGGCAGGAGAAGGACTACGTGGTTGACCTCGCTGAGACCATCATCGACCCCCGATATGCCAACATGAAAGAAGACGACATGAACACATGGGAGGTACCTCCGAATCTAGCCTACATAACCTACGCGGCCAAGGACGCATACGCATGCTACGACATGTACAGGCAGATCTTGGACATGAGGGCGTGTCTGCTTCCCGTAACCGATGAGTACAGGGACAGCCGCAGCGTCATGATCAAGCGTGCAAGGAAGGTCTAGATGTTGTACTTTATCTGTTTATAAGCACCTTTATCATCTGAGTGTTTCATGCATTAGCCTATGTGTCGTAATTATCTGTTTTGTCCGAAATATTTCTTTTAAGAACCCATTAACCTGATTGCTTTTTTAGTGGCTATTTGCTTATGTATGTAAACTAGTTCACTTTTCCGTACAAAAAAACTAGTTCACTCGGCTGTCGTGCTTTGAATCTCCTTCCTCCCAACATATTCCTCTCCTCAGGTGGACCCGGTAGGTCTCTGAATTTTCTCCCACTTTCTTTTTCGATGTAAACTGAGTTTTCTCCCAGTACTTTCCCTAGAACCAACTCAAGCTGTCCCCACGTCTAGCCTAAAAAATAATAATACCCCACGTACTATTAACTCATCAAATTAAAATGATATTTTATTTCATAATTTGAAAGTTCTTACAAAATAATACTCCAATAATAATTGTTTATATATAACTTGCCAAGTTAACTCCTAGTGATTGCGTACATAAGCTTGCAAAGATTTTACTGACGTGCAATCATGTGTTTATGTTTTATAACATTTCTCCGTCTAGCCCAACTTGATATTTTCACCCAAATTTCCAGCAAGTCCATGGATTTCGAGAAAAATGCAAATGGGATTTAAACGGGCTGCATAGATGCTACATCATTGTTTCACCCAACCCACCAAATGGACTAAAAACAAATGGATTGGCTGACATGTGGGCGATGGGTGAAGCCTAAGAAGGCGTTGGATTTACATCCAACGGTGGCATTCTTCTTCAATCTCTCGTCTTCTTCCCCAGCTGCCGGAACACTTTGCTCCAACCTTCGGCGTCCAACGGCGTTGTTTTGCACTCCTCAGCGAAACGCTACCCCGCCGACGGCCAGGCCATCCCTCCACTCCGCACCTCCTGTTATTCTCTGTCGAGTGTAGGCCCACCCCGCACCCGAACCAGTCAAGTTTCCCACTCCTCTCCGTCTGCGACTCCACTGCCGCGTCTTCCCCATCTCCGGGTCGTTCCAGTCTGGGGCCTCACCGTCGTCCACCGCCTCGGTGCGCTCGGCGCGGCGTGGTCAACATACGAGAGTCATCGGAAGAGGACTGTACGGGGAGAGCCTGACGGCTGGGACCCACAAGGTCCATGGTCGCACGCAAGGAAAGTTCCTCCTTATTACGCACTGTACATGCACTGTACGTGGGAAGGGCTTCTATATTTCGCGAAAAAAATGTTCCCCCATGTGTCGAGACTCCACCAGCTATATCTTCGCACGCAAGGAAGTGCCTCCTTATTACGCACCAAAAATGAATACCCCTCGCTAGCTGGGACCCACCATAGTGGGTGGCTGACTTAATGGGCCTACTAAGTTGACGAGGACGGAGGGCTTTGTCAACTTAGTCAATATGAACGATTCTAGCTCGGTGACCGTGCGATGTCCATCCAACGGCCATAATGCTTCTTCAACCTCTGGTCTTCTTGCTCGATCGCCTGACAACGGTCGCCGCATGCTCCTCGCCTCGTGGCCGGCTGTCATGCCGCGGAGGCCTCACCGCCCTACTACTCCCACCGCTGGTCCAGGTATCCCTCTACTCACCCACACCCCTCGTTATTCTCAAGGGCGACGGCAAATTTCACGCCGCAGCCGAACCAGTGAACCCTCGTACTCCTCTCTGCATGGGCATCCACTGTCGCGTCTTCCCCGGCTCCGCGTCGTCCCCTTCTTAGGCCTCGCAGTCATCCACCACCTTGGTGCTCTCGGTGCAGCGTGGTCAATGTGGTCAACGACCGACTTCCATCGGAAGAGTACTGTACATGGAGAGGCTGACAGCTGGGTCCAAGGCCACAACCCAGTATTTTTGTGATTTTCCAAGTAAGTCACTTTGTCAGGCCTGTTGGGCTGCAAATCTTTCAACACGAGGAGAGCTTCATTCGGCTGGCCGAAAAAATGGCCTATCAGTAATGAGAAATGGGTTGTACATTTTTAAAACACATCAAACCGGCAATTAGTTTCAAATATCTTTTATTCATTTCGAGATTTTAAATTACATTAATTTTTATGCGTGGAGAATTTGTTGGATTTTATGTTGATATATATTTATTTTTAAAATTAGTTTGAATGTGAGTCGAAATTTCGGGATTAAAAACATTACGGACCGCACCGAAATATGCAAAATTTCGTATAATTTTTTAATCGTGGCCACAATATGGGCTGTAATGCTAACAAAAAGAATATGGGCTCCAAAAAGAACCTTAAGAATTAGCAAATGGGCTGTAAATTATTAGAAATAATGGCAGATGGGTTGTATGTTGTTTTCCACAGATTTGAGGCTTTCCTAAAAAAAAGGTTGACACACAATGGATTTGTTGGATGTCCATCCAACGGCCGTCGTGCTTCTTCAATCTCTGCTCTTCTGCTCCGGCCGCTCAAACAAGCGCCGGCCGGGACTCTCCCCCTCCTCCTCATGACGGTTGTGCTGCCGTGCAGGCCTCACCGCCCCACCGTACTCCCATCGCTGGCCAAGCCATCCCTATACTCACCCACACCTGTTGTTATTCTCCGGTGACACCAGACGAACCAGTAAACCCTCATACAGTCGTACTCCCCTCCGCGTGGGAAACAACTGCCGAGTCTTCCCTGCCTCCGTGTCGTTCCCTTCCTAGGCCTCGCCGTCGTCCACCGACCTTGTGTTCTCGGCGCGGCCTGGTCAACATGGTCAACGACCGACATGCATCTGAAGTGGACTGTACGTGGAGAGGCCGACAGCTGGGTCCATGGCCGCACGCAAGGAAATGCCTCCTTATTACGAGCAAAATAATGATTCCTCCACGACATCGAGGACCCACCGAAAAGGGCCTCAGATTTCGCTAAAAAACATTACCGGCCTTGTTGATTCGGACCCACTAGCTATATCTTCGCACGCAAGGAAGTGCCTCCTTATTATGCACACAAAAATGAATACTCCCACATTAGGCTGGGACCCGATATAGAGGCAGGCTGACTTGTAGGCCTACTAAGTTGACGGGACGAAGGGCTTTGTCAACTTAGTCAATATGCACGATTCTAGCTCCAGTGACCGTACGATGTCCATCCAACGGCCGTAGTGCTTCTTCAACCTCTGGTCTTCTTGCTCCAGCCGCCCAAACCAGCGTCGGTCGTGCCTCGTGCTCCTGCCTCCCATGGTCGGATGTGATGCGGCGGAGGCCTCACCGCCCCCTACTACTCCCATCGCTGGCCAGGCCATCCCTCTACTCACCCACACCCCCTGTTATTCTGCGGCGACGGCAGCCTCACACCGCATGAACGAACGGTGAACCCTCGTACTCCTCTACGCGTGGGCATCCACTGCCGCGTCTTCCCTGGCTCCGCGTCGTCCCCTTCCTAGGCATCACCGTCGTCCACTGCCCTGGTGCTCTCGGCGCGGTGTGGTCAACATGGTCAAGGAATGGCTTCCATCGAACATGGACTGTAGGTGGAGAGGCTGACAGCTGGGTCCACGGTCGCAGCAAGGAAGTGCCTCCTTATTACGCGCAAAGTAATTATTCCTCCACCTGACAGCGGGGACCCACCGGACGGGCCACCGTATTTCACGAAAAAAAGGTTTCCCCCTGACTGCTGGGACCCACCAGCTAAAACTTCGCACGCAAGGAAGTGTGTCCGGGCAAAAAAAAACGATTCGCCCCCCTGACTGTTGGGACCCACCAGCTACATCTTCGCAGGCAAGGAAGTGCCTGACAGTCGGGACCCACCTGGTCGAAGCGTACGTAGCATTGTCATTCTGGTGAACGGTATGCGTACATACGGTCGTTGTAGAGGCGCACACGTCGTAGTAGAGGCGCACGCGTAGCATGTACACGTACGTACATCAGCGAGGGTGCAAGAAAGAAAATACGGCCACGTACGTACATACGGGCAGGGTCTCGAACGCCTACTCGCGCATACGTACGGCCAGGGGCTCCTGTACACGGCTGGGTCAGAACGGAGAAACAGCGTCGTCGTCATCGTGTTCATGGGGAGGCAACGAAATGCGTCATGTTCATCGGGAGGCAACGGAATGCGTCGTGTTCATAGGGAGGCAATGGAATGCGTCGTGTTCATCGGGAGGCAACGGAATGAGTCGTGTTCATCGGGAGGCAACGGAACGCGTGGGAGCCAACCGGCTTGGACGGAACAGGGGATGGAAACAAGGCATGTCGTACCGCACAACGGAGGAAACGGACCTTCTACATTTGGAACGGGGTCCTGTTGATCGGGAGGGGTGTGGCGTACCACAAAACGGAGGAAACGAACCTCCTACGGTCGAAACGGGGGTCCTGTTGATCGAGGGGTGTGGCGTGCCGCCAAAGCAGGCAAACGGACCTCCTACGGTCGAAACGGGGTCCTGTTGATCGGGAAGGTGTGGCATACCGCGGGGCGGATGAAACGGACTTGTGTTGGAGCGCCACGGTCGAAGCAGGGGTCCTGTTCATCGGGAGGTGTGGCGCATCGCCAAAAACGGATTTAAACGAACCTCCTACGATCGAAACAGGGGTCCTGTTGATCGGGAGGGGTGTGGCGTACCACAAGACGAACGAAACGGACTTGTGTTGGAGAGCTATGGTCGAAATGGGGGTCCTGTTCATCGGGAGGGGTGTGGCGTACCACAAAACGGGACTCCACGGGATACTGTGCATCTCCACCGTCAACCTCCTCTAGCCTCCACGGGCTACCGTAGACCTCCTCCAGCCTCCACGGGCTCCTGTTCATCCAGCCTCCACCGCGCGCTACTCCACCGGCTCCTGTTCAACCACCCCTCCACGGGCACCCCTTCCACCGTCTACTGTTCATCCAGCCCTCCACACCACGGGGTCCTATTCAACCACCCCTCCACGGCCACCCCTCCACCGTCTACTGTTCATCCAGCCCTCCACCACATCACAGGGTCATGTTCATCCAGAGGCAACGCCACCGCTCACTGTTCATTCAAACCCCCCTACAACGCTCACTGTTCATCTAGAGGCAGCATCGATCGGCTTTAGTTAGCAGCAGTAGCGAAGGAATCGCTTGATCGGGTTCTGTTAACAGCCATCGATCGATCGCTCGGGTTCAGTAACGTGTAGCCTGCAGTGCAATCGCTCGGGTTCAGTTAGAGCCCAACGCCTCGCTCGGGTTCGATTAGAGCCAACGCCTCGCACACTGCAGCGTGCGTGTACGAGAAAGCAGCATCGCCGCCCCCGACCTCCCACCGTAACCCGGAACTCCCCGAAATTTTCCTCCCCTCGCTTCTACCACGGTTTTTTCGTCATGGACGGCCCAAAGAATATCAGGCAGCTGTGTCTCCGGCCCGCCCAGGACGAAAAGCCCATTTTCTGTCATGATTTTTTGTCATAGAAGTAGGAGCCCACCACATCTATGATGATACCGGGTTTTGTCACAATTATCGTCATAGAAGTGTCATATGTATGACAGAAAAAAAATTCGTTCGGCCCAAAATGTCATGGATGTGTCTTTTTTTTGTAGTGAGATCAAGCATATCAGAAGTGTCAACGGCACAGAGTTCAAGAACACCGGCCTCGACCTTTACCTGGATACGTTAGGCATCACTCACGAGTTCTCAGCTCCATACACACCTCAGCAGAATGGCATCGTGGAGCGCAAGAACAGAACACTCATTGAGATGGCTCGGACGAAGCTTGATGAATACAAGACTCCAAGAAAGTTCTGGCCTGAAGTTATTAATACTGCATGCCATGTCATCAACCGTGTTTATCTTCACAAGCTTCTGAAGAAAACATCTTATGAACTCCTCACTGGTAAGAAGCCAAATGTCAGCTACTTCAGAGTATTTGGTGCTAGGTGCTGGATCAAGGATCCACATCACACTTCAAAATTTGCACCGAAAGCACATGAAGGTTTTATGCTTGGATACGGAAAGGATTCGCACTCCTACAGAGTCTTCAACCTCTTTCACTATAAAGTGGTTGAAACTGTGGATGTCTTGATTCGATGAGACTAACGGCTCGCAAAGATAGCACCTGCCAAATGTGCTAGATGAAGTTCCACCTAGTGAATCCATCAAGCTCATGGGAACTGGAGAAATCATACCAAATGAAGCACAACCTGAAGAGGAACTTATCATTTCTGCACCTAATCACCCTGAAGACAGTGCTCAGCCTGAAGAAAATCCTCCTAATGATGACAATGATCAGCAAGAGCAAAATCTCCATCCGGTTCATCCTCGTGTTGCAAGATAATTGACAGCATCAATGCGCCTGGTCCACTCATTCGTTCAAGAGCAACACAGCTAGCAAATTTCTGTGGGCACTTTGCATTTATCTCAATATCTGAACCCAAGAAAGTGCTGAAGCCTTCATGGAACCTGAATGGATTCAAGCTATGCAAGAAGAGCTTCAACAGTTCAAGCTGAACAATGTCCGGAACTTGTCAAGCATCCTCGACCCCATAAGCACAACATAATAGGCACAAAATGCATATATCGCAACAAGCAAGATGAGCATGGTCAAGTTGTCAGAAACAAGGCTCGTCTCGTTGCTCAAGGATACACTCAAGTTGAAGGGATTGACTTCGATGAAACATTTGCTCCTGTGGCTAGGCTTGAAGCTATTCGCATATTGCTAGCCTATGCAAATCATCACAACATCCTTCTGTATCAAATGGATGTGAAGAGTGCATTTCTCAACGGCAAGATTGAAGAAGAAGTGTATGTTGCACAACCTCCTAGATTTGAAGATCCAAAACATCTTGATATGGTGTACAAGCTAAAAAAGGCACTGTATGGCCTCAAACAAGCCCCTCGCGCTTGGTATGACACACTCAAAGACTTCCTGAAGAGCAAAGGCTTCAAACCTGGTTCCTTGGATCCCACACTCTTCACGAAGACATATGATGGTGAACTGTTTGTGTGCCAAATATATGTGGATGACATTATCTTCTACCGCACCAACCGTAAATCTGATGATGAGTTTGCAGACATGATGCAAGAGAAATATCAGATGTCCATGATGGGTGAGCTAAAGTTCTTCCTTGGTCTTCAAATTCGTCAGCAAAGCAATGGCATGTTCATATCTCAAGAGAAATATCTCAAAGGTTGCCTGAAGAAGTTTGGAATGCAAGACTGCAAAGGTTATACGACGCCAATGCCAGCCAAGAGTCACATGGGTCCTGACGCCAATGGTAAAGAGTTCAATCAAAAGGTATACCGCTCCATGATTGGTTCTTTACTTTATATATGTGCATCTAGGCCAGATATCATGCTTAGTGTTTGCATGTGTGCTCGATTCCAAGCGGCACAAAAGGAATCGCATCACTTAGGCAGAAGTTTAATTCTTTGATATTTGGCTTACACCCCAACACTAGGATTATGGTATCCAAAGGGCTCAGAGTTTGATCTAGTTGGATTCTCAGATGCTGATTATGCTGGTGACAAGGTGGATCGCAAGTCTACATCAGGCACATGTCACTTTCTGGGAAGATATCTTGTCTGTTGGTCTTCAAAGAAGCGGAACGGTGTATCACTCTCCACTGCTGAATCTAAATACATTGCTGCTGGATCTTGCTGCGCTCAGCTTCTATGGATGAAGCAAACACTCAAGGACTATGGCATCCATCTGAAACAAGTTCCACTCTACTGTGACAATGAAAGCGCCATCAAGATTGCCAACAACCCAGTTCAGCACTCGAAGACAAAGCACATTGAAATTCGTCATCACTTTCTCAGAGATCACGTCATGAAGGAAGATATCGATATCATACACGTCAACACTGAAGAGCAATTGGTAGATATCTTCACAAAGCCCTTGGATGAGAAAAGGTTTTGGAAGTTGTGGTGTGAGCTAAATATCTTGGAATCCTCGAATGCCGTGTGATCAGGCACACATCCTAACACTTATGCATGTTGATGACTTAGATGTGCAAAACACGAAGTAATGTATGTCTTCAATCAATGAAGACTTACACTCTGAATGTGAATACATTAATGCGGAATTCGACTTCGTAGCGCCACGATAATTGTGCGTCGTGTCTGGGTCTAATACTTCCTATACGGTGGGTAACGCCACCACCAAACCTTATTTGAAGTGTTTCCCCTGGCATTACATTTGCTAAGTCTTCGCATTTGGTTTGTCTTCAATATTAACATGACTTCATGTTTATCTTCACTATGTTGATTTGGTTTTATTCTGATATATACATATATTAGTGTTCTGTCCTCTACATCATTCACTTATAGCTATGTCTTCTCGTTTTAATCTTTTGAACTAAGTGAATGTGATCGGACCCTAACCTCTCTATGCTTCCTATCTCAAACTCTATCTATCTAAATCATATGCATTCTGTTGCAACTGTCGAATGTCTTCTCTGCGTCCTTATCAGCAGAAGATACAGAGACAAACATTAAATCTATTTTAAATGCTCAATCCTTTTTTCCTGAAACCCGGAGAAGCCGGAACGACCACCCGACAGTCCAGGCGTGCGTGGAAACATGGAACAAACCCTCAATGTGTTGCATGTTCGCCACGTGTCCCTCAGATGTGAACCACCAGGGGCACCTGCGTTATTACGTTGTGCCGTCCCTTTTCCTATAAATGCACATCCAATCGTGGTCAAAATCTTTCTTCCATCTCTCCACCTCGACAAACCCTAGTGCCACCGCTAGCTCTCGACGACGTCGGGGACGAAGCGCTTAGCTGCCGCGACCTCACCGACAATGTCTTCACGCCGGCTGCGGACATCGTCTTCTCCGCCGCCGCCGTAGGTGTCCTCCGTCGCCAAGTTAGGGCACGAATGATTGAACTGCTCGGCCTCGTCTTCTACTCTGTCTAGCAGTTCATCGTGTGGTAAATTAAAACTTTTTTTTACCGTCTTTTGGATCCGATAGATTCATCCTTTCTACCAAAAGTGGTTTCTATCTCCACAAATTTCGATCTATCCTGTTTTGCATCTCATATGATGCCTAGTATGTTCACTTATGCTTCACACATAGTTAGATTCCTCACTTGTACCTATTCTTGGATTCGTACAAATCTGGAACCAACTCTCAACATATAAGTGAATGTCTTTGCGCTATGAGGTCAATGTATTCTAAACTGATTTATCTTCGAAATCTTCTGAGAATGCATATGACCTCTCCCCTTCCCTTGCATCTCTAATGCTTTATCACAGTACATGTCCGTGGGAGAATCCCTTGGTTCTCATAATGCGCATTCATTTGCGAAATTCTTACAACATCATATCAACTCTCCCGAAGCCGGTTCTGCTGACCGTGAGACGGAATCCTTTGTGATGTTGAAGCCATTCGATCGAACTTCATGGCAACAGATAAGTCAGCAAGGAAGGGTGGCAGACAGCATCGTGGGAATACATCGTAGGATTTGCCACCAGACCTCTATGAGTTGTACAAGACAGATCCAGAGGAGGACTGAGGGAGTTCTGGACTAGGGGGTCCTTGGACAACCGGACTATATCCTTTGGCCGGACTGTCGGACTATGAAGATACAAGATTGAAGACTTCGTCTCGTGTCCGTATGTGACTCTCCTTGGCGTGGAAGGCAAGCTTGGCAATACGGACATGTAGATCTCCTCCCTTGTAACCGACTCTGTGTAACCCTAGCCCCCTCCGGTGTCTATATAAACCGGAGGGTTTAGTCCGTAGGACAACAAAAATCATACCATAGGCTAGCTTCTAGGGTTTAGCCTCTACGATCTCGTGGTAGATCAACTCTTGTAATACTCATATCATCAAGATCAAACAAGCGAAGTAGGGTATTACCTCCATCGAGAGGGCCCGAACACAGGTAAACATCGTGTCCCCCGCCTCCTGTTACCATCCGCCTTAGACGCACAGTTCGGGACCCCCTACCCGAGATCCGCCGGTTTTGACACCGACATTGGTGCTTTCATTGAGAGTTCCACTATGCCGTCACCACAAGGTTTGATGGCCCCTTCGATCATCGGCAACGATGCGATCCAGGGTGAGGTTTTCCTCCCTAGACAGATCTTCGTATTCGGCAGCTCCGCACTGCGGGCCAACTCGCTTGGCCATCTGGAGCAGATCGAAAGCTACGCCCCTGGCCATCAGGTCAGGTTTGGAAGCTTGAACTATACTGCCGACGTCCGCGGAGACTTGATCTTCGATGGATTCGAGCACATGTCAGGTGCGCCGCACAGTCACGACGAGCACGACTTAGCTCTGCCGCCGGATGGTGTTCGGGAGATCACACCTATGCCTACTCCGGCCCTAGATCCAGAGTCGATTACGCCGTCCAAGGACGGGTGGATGGACCCCGCCTCAGAGGCCACACACTTACTGGCGAAAGAGACGAATACTGACTTCACCCCCTATGAGACATGTGTCGCCGGATCCTCGGATTCATCCCCGGCCACAGGCCCCGAACCACCTGTGTCCATGCCCATCGAATCTAATTGGGCGCCGATCATGGAGTTTACCTCCGCGGATATCTTTCAACACTCGCCTTTTGGCGATGTGCTAAATTCATTAAGGTCTCTCTCCTTGTCAGGGGAACCTTGGCCGAACTATGTCCGGCTCGAACGGGATGCGGACGACGAAGAAATTCGCTCCCCACCCACCACCCACTTAATAGCCACTATCGAAGATTTAACTGACATGCTCGACTTTGATTCCGAGGACATCGACGGTATGGACGACGATGCAGGAGAGGAACAGGAACCACCGCCCACAGGGCGCTGGACAGCCACTTCATCACACGATATATATATGGTGGATACTCCCAAAGAAAACAATGACGAGGAATGGAAGGATGCAGCAAAGGATATCTCCCTCGAGAAGCAACCAAAGCGACGGTGTAGGCGCCGCTCCAAATCCTGCCTCGGCAAAAACAGCGATAACAGCGCAGGAAAAAATAACACCCCGGTCGACTCCAGAGGAAATGACGACCACATTGACCCAGCGACAGAGCACGATGAACCAGCGGACGGCGAACATGGTACGAAGCCACTGTCTGATCACATCGACGCCGAGGATAAAGCTCATCAACCTCTCTCCAGAGAGGAAAACAGTCCGGACGACGATGCACACATCATTCCGGAAAGGCACTTGGAACAAGAGAACCTCCGTGAAGGCTTATTGCCACCACGAGGAGTGCGAAGAAGCGAAGCAAAGGCTTAAGGCCGCGAGAATCACGCTCAACAAAGATGGAACAAAGTGCTCGAAACTTAATAAAAGTTTGGTGTTAGTTTCCACACAAAGAGCTATCCAAAGCGCAAGCTGTTGCCTGAATTCGATGACGAGGCCTTAGAGCCCACACAGCCGAAAAATAAAACGGCCGACCCGTCGGATCGACCACCTCGTGGCTGCGATAGGGCGGCTAATGAGGCCGTGCATAAGTCAGCACATGATCCACGCAAGGACTTGCATCAAAAGGCCGGCGTGACCAGATCCATCTATGGATCTAGGAAGCGTGCTCTAGCGCATAATCAAAACCGAACACTACAACCGTCAGAACGCCATGACACATCCAAATACAGGGGTGCCGCGCACCCCCTATGTTTCACCGATGAGGTGTCGGATCACGAATTCCCGGAGGGATTCAAACCCGTGAACATAGAGGCGTCGACGGAATGACAGACTCTGGGTGCTGGATTGAGGACTTCATCCTCCATATCCATATGGCTCGCGGAGACGATCTCCACGCCATCAAGTACTTGCCCCTCAAGCTGAAAGGACCAGCTCGGCACTGGCTGAAGAGCCTCCCTGAAAACTCAATTGGAAGTTGGGAAGAGCTTGAGGATGCTTTTAGGGGACCTATGTCCGACCTCCGGATGCAGATGATTTAAGTCATATAATTCAACAGCCCGGAGAGTCAGCCCGAAAGCTTTGGAACAGATTTCTCACTAAGAAGAACCAAATCGTCGACTGCCCGGACGCCGAAGCCTTAGCAGCTTTCAAACATAGCGTCCAAGACGAATGGCTCGACAGACACCTCGGCCAAGAAAAACCAAGGACAATGGCAGCCCTAACAAGCCTTATGACCCGCTTTTGCGCGGGCGAAGATAGCTGGTTGGCCCGTAGTAGCACCAGCGACCCAGGCACATCTGAAGTAAGGGATGGTAATGGAAAACCACGACGCAGTAAAAGCAAGCGTTGAAATAACGAAGACAGCCCAGACAACACGGCGGTAAACGCCGGATTCAGGTGCTCTCGACCCGGTCAACGAAAAAAGCTTTTCAAAGGCAACAGAGATGGACCGTCCAGCCTCAACAAGATTCTAGACAAATTATGTTAGATTCACGGCACCTCCGATAAACCTGCAAATCACAACCATAGAGAATGCTGGGTCTTCAAGCAGGCCGGTAAGCTAAACGCCGAACACAGGGGGAGGGAGACACCAAGTGAAGACGAGGATGAGCCTCGTCAACAAAACACTGGGGGACAGAAAAAGTTCCCACCAGAGGTCAAAACAGTGAACACGATTTACGTGACGAAGAAGAGGAGCAAACATGCACTCCGGGACGTATGCGCCGTAGAGCCCGTCACCCCCCAAAATCAACCCTTGGTCAACCTGCCCGATCACTTTCGATCGCAGGGATAGCCCGATAAAATGTCCGACACGGAGGATCGGCTGCCTTGGTGCTCGACCCAATAATCAACGAATACCATCTCACCCGAGTCCTCATGGGCTGACGCATGAGTCTTAATCGATATATCGGGACACGATGCGCAAAATGGGGATAGACCCAAAGATAATTAGCCAAAGCAATACTACCTTTAAAGGAGTAATACCAGGCCCAAAGGCCAGCTGCACGGGCTCTCTCGTACTAGATGTTGTATTTGATTCCCCCGACAACTTCCAAAGTGAAATGTTAACCTTCGACATCGCTCCATTCTGAAGCAGCTATCAAGCACTACTCAGAAGAACGGCCTTTGCTCGTTTTAATGCAGTACCGCATTATGCTTACCTCAAGCTCAAGATGCCCGGTCCACGAGACATCATCATAGTTAGGGAAACACTGAGCGTTCCATACGCGCGGAAGAATGTGCGGCAGCTTTAGCAGCCGAACACTAAATGGCCTCTCCAACTAGCATAAACGATGGGTCGTTAAGACCGCGCACACGGCTAGATGAGTCCGGCGCACCACTAGTTGTAACAGCTTAGCTAAACCTGAGATGGGGTTGATAGATATACCCCCGTAGACGGTGCTAGGGGCTTCCCGCATGTAAAAAAATAAAGTCTAGAGATTCGGCTCGACCTTCTTTTTGAATTTTAATGGTTTATTAAGAACAACCAATTTGTCGCATGACAAATTTCATCGAAGTTCTTCTCTTTTGACAGATGATAATCGTGCTACACCCTTCCAGGATACGGCACAACGGAGACACAGGCGCAGACGTGCAGCAGGGCCCCGCTCAAAGGTTTATTTTTAGATTAAGCCCCTGTGTAAACCTTTCTTACTGTCTCTTGTTGCTTCACACCCTCCGGATACTCAACACAACCGAGAGGGACGCTGGCGTTATTGGCATTTCGCCACGTCAGACTAATGCACGTACTTGGAAATCCATGGTTCAAGGGCGTTACTCAGCCCAGTATATGTTGTAAAGACCGAATACCTTAGGGAGTGTTCGGCGTCGCGAGTTTGGCCTTATATGCATCAGCTCCGAATCATGTCTTTGCTCAAATGTTGGGTTTGCCCGGCTCCCGTGTTTTGCTACCTTACGTTCCGCTCTATCGGCTAAGATGGCACCGGGAGAACTACTGCGATTGTGCCCTGGTTCATCCGGACGAGCACCTTAGTAGAGAAAGCCAAAAACTGACTGTCAGATAAATCGCGAGACTGGTCAACCACTCGATGACTCATCGGAATCTTCGGGATTCCTCCGCATTAACGAAGGGCCGGTTTTCCCGGTCATGTACGTACGCGCACCGTATTCGGATAGACGCGGAAATACCAGAGGCTATATAGTAGCCCCACTGTCAAACTCCTATGGTTAAGTGAAAGTGTTAAAGCAATATAGTCCGATTGCCTCGTTCGCCGCGCTACCACCTCCTTAATGGACCAAGACGTTGGATCAAGTGTGAACACGCGCTTTTGCGAACACCCCCGCATTATATGCGTGGGGGCTGAAGCCGACGACTGCAAACTTTCAGGTTATATATATATATATATATATATATATATATATATATATATATATATATATATATAGAGAGAGAGAGAGAGAGGATGGATTTGCTATCCACACTAGCTTGGATGGTTGTTATCGTAACCGTTCGCTCGCTTTGTGATCCGCACCTTTAGGTGGATAAGGTTCTGAATTTATCAATTGTTGAATTTCGCCAAGACAGAGGAGGAATGGTAAGATGAACCTTTATGGAGGCATAGCCCTAATGGCAACCTACTTACGACTTTGCGTGCATAGTCGGGACAAAAGGTGTTGTGCCTTTCTAAACCGGGCAGGATCAACATGAGCTACTTCGGGCAAACTTTTGAATTGGCTGATGGTGGTCATTTCCTAAAAGTTCGAGCTGCGGCATGCTGGACGGCCATGTGAAAATTGCCATTTTTACTAGCCAAATGAACAAGGTTTGACACCATACATGCTAGTAAATGGACTGGGTCATGCTGGTCTAGACATGTAAAACCTGCCTTTTGGTCTAAGTAAATGAAGACGGTTCAGCAAGGCGAGAGTTTATCGATCCAAAGGGAGGGTTGTCGAGAAAAGCAACGGTGAGTACGAGGTGTTAACAATGTCTAAATAATGGATGGCATTTTTTAGTCATCATGTACATTAATTTGTTGTCTCCGGCAAATGTACGTGAGGGTTGCTAACAAATTATACATTATCGTAAGAAAATACATTCTGAACTCTTTTAGAAAATAACAACACCTCGCACCTCCACAAGTCTTGACGGCAGTTTCAAAGTGAGGCTTATTACGAATCGAATTGAGAACCTACGGTGAAGAACAATGAGCCGACTTCTTTACGGACAGAATGAGCCTTGTGAGTCTCAAAGACTTCGCTATATGTATAGCAAGTTGAAGTTATTTTATTGCGTAGTGCTCGGTACAGCTAGATTGGTTGGTTTGCTAGTTGCTTCATTTGAATGTCACACCTAGACTTAATGCAGATGTCACAAAAAAGGAACATAAAACACCTCCAATACCAAACCGCATTCCCAATGGTTTGCCAAGGAGCTAGCTTGTACGACTTGGTGATACCTTTCAAAAACGTCGGTGAGATCACGACCAAAAAAGTTCACATGGGCCAGCTGTGGCAGCTCATTGTTTTAAGAGATCTCTTGTTTTGAAGAACTGTATGGAGACGTATCAAAATGGCAAAGTCGAAGCTGCCACACACCTGCCGCAATGCAGTTTTTGCATGCCAAGTTTCACCAATATAGCAACGCATGGTCCTGGCAAAGTGGATAGCTGTAGCAAAGTGGAGATGGTTTGCACTAGGGAGGAGGAAGGTGAGGTTGGCTAGCTGGGAAGGGGAGCTTTGGCCGGCTGGGATTGCTAGATTTGAGAGGGAGAGGGAGAGAGGGACGGAAAGCTCCGTTGGCGGTGAAGGAGAGAAGAGGACGGTGCTCTCCTCGAGATATCGGGTGGCTCGCATGGCGGAGAAAAGTGATGGCTGCTCACTGGTCAAAACCGTGTATAGTACTAAAATGCAGGCTCTGAGATTTCTACTACTCATAAACATTTTTTCTACATGGAGAGATTCCTAGCTGGTTCGATTAACCACGACGTGAGCTCGAGCTCGTGGTCACGCTTTGCTCATTCCCCTATTTTTCCATCAATCTATATTACCTTGGTACTACATGTCGTTGTTAAAAAGCACAAATAATGACACTTGGACTATTTCAGTCAAAAATGGATGCCAGCAAAAGGATATTTTTTCAATCTCTCTGTCATGTACTCCCTCCGTAAACTAATATAAGAGCGTTTAGGTCACTACTTTAGTGATGTAAACGCTCTTATATTAGTTTGCAGAGGGAGTAAAAGTAAAGAGCAACAGACTGAGAAAGATATAGAGATGCAAAAATATTTTTTCTCTCTTTCTCTATCTCTCACATGTACTACGGTAGTGTCGAGCTAGACAAGGGAATACGTTCAATGAAGTCCAAGACACCTGAATGAATTGCTACCCTCATGTCGCCTGCAGTGACTCAAGGGTGACAGCCCTAGCGCCGATGCCTGCCTTGGTCCTGCTCGAGACAACCATTGGGCAAGCACAGGCGCGATCGTGGAAGGTGGCGGTGGGGCCTCTGCTGCTCCTTCTTGCACGCAGAGGGCATCAGGGCTCCAGGCGGCCCCTGACCGGAAAGGCACCACCGCCGCAATGCAAGATGGCGAGGACATGGATCACAGTTCTCAGCGTGTCGTGGCGACATCTATGGTACATGCGGATTTTTTGCAACACGAGTCGTGTTGCAGGACTTTTTTGCAACATGGGTCATGTTGCAGAAAAAAAAATTGCCGCCCCTAGTGCGAGCCGCAATAGTATCTAGTCGCTGGTGAGTTTGCAACAAGAGGCTAGTTGTAGAATCCCTTTTTGAAATAATGGGTCAGTTGCAGAAAGCGGGCACGGATAGGTTAGCTCCCCACCGTTGATTGAGAGTCCATCCGACGGACATAGAGATGACGGACGCTGGCATAAAATCGATCGGTTGAAGGGAATCTCTTCCCCTTTTTATGTCAGTTTTGATAACCGTTTGAATACTACACAGTGAGTTAGAGAAGGACGCTTCCTGACGTTGCCGACGAAGTTTCTTTTGGATCAAATAGACTGTGTGGCCCCTTCTCCCGCATCACCCCGCGACTCAGGGGCAACCCTAGCGCCGCTGTTGCCGCTTGCACCCTACCCTCCGCCGCTGCCAAAGGGGTTTCAGGAGACCGGCGCGACCCCAATGAAGGTGGTCGCGGGGATCTGGTGCCTACTCCCTGGATGGAGGGTTGTAGCTCCCGGACGGCGGCCCCAGGCCGTGGCGCGCGGCGTGGCCTGGGCGGCGGGTGGCGCCGACGGGTACGGGTGGGCGTCCTCCATGGCTATGCGGGCAACATGGTGGTCGCGGACGACGGTGTGGCGAGGCAGCCTTGCAGTAGGACTCCAACACCCTCGGCCCACCGAATCCCCCCTCCCGGTCTCATTTCCTTCCACTCCACATTGTAAAACACTTACACATGGTTCTGTCAATGTAAGATGGAGATTCTTGTGTAATATAAGTGTTGCAGATATGACCTCTCTCTCTCTCTCTCCCTCTCTACTTCTTTAACATCTGACTTAAAGCATACGCATCATAAAAAGACTTAACAGGGTTGATGGTGTCGGCGGGTGCAACGACCACCTTATAGAGAAGGTTCTCGCAAGAAAAAAAGGAGCCCTCGGATGGGCATGCATGGTTCCGTCAACGTAAGATGGAGGTTTTTGTGTAATATAAGTGGCGCGGTGATGATCTCTCTCTCTCCTCTCTTTCTCTCTCTATCTCTCACTCGCCCTCTCTACTCCTTTCACATCTAATTTAACGCATACGCATCATAAAAGACTTAATAGAGTCAATGGTGTCGGCAGGTGCAACGACCACCTTATCGAGAAGGTTCTCGTGCGCAAAAAAGGGAGCCCTCGGATGGGCATGCATGGTTCCATCAATGTAAGATGGAGGTTCTTGTGTAATATAAGTGTTGCGATGATGATCTCTCTCTCTCTCTCTCTCCCTCCCTCCCTCTCCCTCTCTACTTCTTTAACATCCGATTTAACACATACGCATCATAAAATACTTAACAAGGTCGACGTTGTTGAGGGTGCAACGACCTCCTTATAGAGAAGGTTCTCGTGCATAAAAAAAGAGAGCCCTCGGATGGGCATGCATGGCTCCGTCAATGTAAGATGGAGGTTCTTGTGTAATATAAGTGTTGCGGTGATGATCTCTCTCTCTCTCTCTCTCTCTCTCTCTCTCTCTCTCTCTCAATCTCGCCCTCTCTACTTCTTTAACATCTGACTTAACGTATACGCATCATGAAAGACTTAACAGGGTCGATGGTGTCAGAGGGTGCAACGACCACCAAATATAGAATGTTCTCGCAAGAAAAAAGGAGCCCTTGAATGGGCATGCATGGCTCTGGCCAATGTAAGATGGAGGTTCTTGTGTAATATAAGTGTTATGGTGATGATCTCTCTCCCCCTCTCCTCTCCTTCTCTACTTCTTTAACATCCGATTAAACACATACGCATCATAAAAGATTTAACAAGGTCGAAGGTGTAAGGGTGCGACGACCACCTTATAGAGAAGGTTCTCGTGCATAAAAGTGAGTGCCCTAGGATTTGCATGCATGGTTCCGTCTATTTAAGATGTAGGTTATTGTGTAATATAAGTGTTTCTGTGTTGTTCTCTCTCTCTCTCTCTCTCTCTCCCTCTCTACTTCTTTAACATCTGATTTAACGATACGCATCATGAAAGACTTAATAGGGTCGATGGTGTCGGAGGGTGCAACGACCTTAAATTGCGCCTGCATGCATGTTTTATGTCAAGTGCCCGGGTCCGTAAAGTGGGTAAAACGGACCCAAAGGGAAAACGACACACGAGTCTCAAAATGAAGTAAGACAAATTGTTCTTCTGTATAGAGGGGGGAACAAAACACCGGCTGTTTTTTCGTTAGCTATGGGCTGCTAGGCATCCCGCGAAGGCAACAAGGGCTGAAAGTCTGGAATGAAAAAAAAAAGCAAGGCATAACTGCATAAGGAAAAAGAAGCTGTGAAGAAAGGAAAGGTTCAAACCTTCTCCCAACAGTTCGACATTGCCGAGTCGAGTCCGACGAAGAAAAACCCAACTTTGTCGATGGAAAGCAACAGAACGGATGCAACGGAACGTCAACATATTTGTCAAGGTTACTCCTCAAGGTTCAAAAGGGAATCAAAGAAAGTAAGGTTCGAATGCAGACCTACATATGTGATGGATACCATAGATGCCGGAGATAATATACATGGAAGTTCTCAGAGCCCATGAATCAAGCCATTCAACCAGTGGTTAAAGATAATCGCAATGTGGAAGGCAACACGCCTGGTGAAAATAGTTTCATGTCATACGTAAAAGTAAATAATGTTCAATACGATGCAGAAAATGACTAGGAAGTACATAGTTGATTACAGAAGAGCCTAAAACAAACTAGTAATCGTAAGTACTTGTGAACATTGATGTGCAAGTGGAAACCATCTTGGATGATCTACTCGTATCACACGTAGCCTCCAAGATAGTACACGCCTGCTGGCGTCGGCATTGTTGTGCTCGATGACGCCGGGCGCTGGAGGCCATGGTCCTGCGTGAGACAGATGCCGACGCAGAGGGGGAGACAGCGGAGGCCAACTCGGCGCAATCGGCAAGAAGGCAGCACACAAAGGCGGTGGCGGACTGCACGGCGGCCACGCCCAAGTCCAAACTTCGAGCCCATCTGTTAGACAACAAAATTCGTAAGATTGGAAAAGAGGAAGCAAACTAAATGATAAAGGAGGTCAAATTCAACATGCGTTTCACTTATACTCCTATTTGTTCAGATTTACATCTCCTAAAATTCCCAACAACACAAGTTACAAGTTCTTGAGAAACAGCTATACAATTCACACAAGATTGGAAAAAGGAAAGCAAAACTAAATGATCATTTGCAACACTACACCATGGATGGAGGTCAACACCTTGACCGCAGCAGACGCCTTGGAAGTGGTGAGGTGCTGATGCTAATTGCTGAGCCTCCTCAAGCTCACAAACAAATAAAAAGTTCGAGATTCAGAAAAAAGATCTCGCAACAAAAAATCCATTACGGATCCATAGTGCGGGTCGGGGAACTGCTCTCCAAACTCATGAATGTAAAATCGCAGAAGCCATCTCATTGTCTATAATAGCCGCAATAAAAAGTCCATTGGAAAGAAAGAGAAGTTAAGAACTCGTCTTTGATGTTGCCAAGTTCTCAAGATGAAAAGAAGTGCCGATGTTCACGAAATCAAGCAATCGCCGCCAAAGGGCTATTTCAACAAATCCAACATTAAATCCGCTTTTCCAAATCCAAGGGAATGAACCATGAAGAGCAGTAGTGAATAAATAATCTTGGTCTCATGGGTGGACCAACCATGAATCATAATAAAATTGAATCTGAAATCCATCGATGCAAAGGGCAAGACTGATTTGCCCAACCACATATCCAACAACACGAGCAACAAAAGAACTTGAATGGATCAAGCGGAGCCATGGACGAGGGGCTCTCAGGTGCTGCATCTCTCATGGATCGGATAGGCGACGGGCATAGAGCCTCCCCGACCGATGCATCTGGACGGGCAACGGTGTTGATCCCGTGGGCGTCGGACTAAGATCTAGCGTGAGAGGGAGGGAACAGCCGTGAAGTGAGAAGAGGGATTCGTGGAGTGGGACGGGGTGAGGAGGGCGCTGGTGGATGTGGCAGGGGACGGAAGAGATCGCATGACCTCGATGCTTTGGCCATAGCGAGGGAGAGAGGAGGTGATGGCTGGGGGCGGTGGCAAATTCGATCCCATGGTCGTCCGGCCTGCAACAGGGAAAAGGAGAACACCATAGGAGGAAAGGGGGATGATAGTTACGATTGGATCCGAAAGAGAGGAGAAAGCAAAGAGTTCTCGTGTATGGGAAAGAGTGGAATTTTTTCAGGGAAGGAAAGAGTAGAATTGAGGAGAGCGTCCGTCTGCATAAAAAACAATCACGAACCTTTCGTGGGCTAGGCACCGAGCGCGTGGGCCGAGGACTGTCACCACCGCCATTTTGCCACCTACACCGACGCATCCCGAGCCATGAACAGTGATGAATGGTCCAGTTTGTCTATATAAGGAAATAACAAGTGATCATGTAATATAGAGAAAATGAAAAGAGGGAAAGAGGGGACCAGATCCCCAAGCGCACTGTGCGTCTCTTATTGAAACTGCCCCACAAAATTTTCATATTTTTGCTTTATATATATATATATATATATATATATATATATATATATATATATATATATGATAAATTTTCGCTACTACCGGGTGTAGTTACTTCCACTTTTGTTTCATACGTTCTAGGTAGTATCTATCATATCGAAGAGTATGTACGCGTAATATGTAGTATATAAGAAGGTTTAGGTAGTATATATACTACTTTTTTGGTAGTATGTATCATATTTTATGATACTCTATCTTACGTACAAATATGTACGTATTTCACAAATACAATAAAATTATGAGCTCACTTGCACTTTTTTCATACAAATCACTTGGGAGTATCTTAGAAATAGTATATGAAGATACTAAAAATAATAAAGTAGAGCATATACTACCACATGCTACTATATGAGAAACGGGTGTAGCTACACCCGGTAGTAGGATGCATTATATATATATATATATATATATATATATATATATATATATATATATATATACAGACGGTCTATTCTGCTAATATTAGCAGAATAACTATTCTGCACACCACTTCCGCACTGCACGCTGAACGCAAGTGCACGTTATTCTTTGAACCAAGTGTGCTGCAGTAGTCACACGAGCGAACTTCTCGTCGAAAAAAACTGCACTCGTTATTTTTTTGGTACTGTTTTCGCTCTAATTTTTTAACCGTTTATCGGAATGAGGCGTGTAATATACTGTTGAAAAGCTATGGATTAGGCACAACTTCGGCATGTTGAACACTTTTATAAATTCCACACGGTTTAAGAGCAGTTTTGAAAATGGTGCGGCGGATGACGAGTGGCAGCGAGCGTTTTTTCGCGTTTTTTACTAAACCGCTTGTCGAAAATGAAGCAAATGATACGTCGTTGATAGATATCGTCGAGGCGCATCCTTTCCATATATAAGTCTTTCTCTAATTCGTTACGGTTTAAGAGCAGTTTCAAATTTACTAAATCGCGGAATTCTGTTTTTCAAGTTTTTTAAAATTTTCGGTACTGTTTTCGCTCCAGTTTTTGAACCGTTTGTCGAAACGAGGCGTGTGATACGCCGTTGGAAAGCTACGAACGAGGCGCAACTTTCATATGTTGAAATAGTTTTGAGATTCCTTACGGTTTTAAGTTAATTTTGAAAATCGTGCGGCGGACGGCGAGTGGCAGCGGCCGTTTTTCGCGAATTTTTTGCAAACCGCGACTAGCCTCTCCCAGCCTCAATTCCTCTCCTAGCCTCCCTTCCTCCCTCCCTACTCCCAACATCCATCGACCACCACCCACGCGACCACATGAATCATCCCCCCGATCCTCTCCACCTTCCACACAGGAGCCCGCAGGAAAGC
Organism: Aegilops bicornis; assembly: GCA_021605145.1. Taxonomy (NCBI): domain Eukaryota; kingdom Viridiplantae; phylum Streptophyta; class Magnoliopsida; order Poales; family Poaceae; genus Aegilops; species Aegilops bicornis. The sequence continues at coordinate 398,890,477 of CM038673.1, read as the reverse complement.
AGCCGCCCATTCTTGCTCGTCCCTCCCCGCGGCGGAGCGCCCCTGGCCTCCTTCCTCCCAACGCCGGAGTGACCCTGCCTTCTTCCTCATAGCACAAGAGCTGCCCTGGCCTCCTTTGTCACCGTCGCCCAGACGCCTCCTATCCACCAAGTGTCGCGCCGTTGCCCTCCTTGCTGCGCGCGGCCGAGCCCCACAGCACCTCCATCCCCTGTCCCAACCCCGGATCTGGCGAGGATCCACCGCGCGGCGCCTCAGCCATCACCGTCGGGCTGCTCTGGATCGGGCGATAGGAGAGCCCCCGCGCAGCCATGCTCTGAATCCCCTTCCTTCCTCGCCGAACAAAGGCTCCACCAGCAACACCGACTCTCAGGAGGGTCCCTCTGCCGCATCCCCGACCCGCCATCGCGCTCCTCACCTCGGCCTCCACTCGTCCGTGGTGGAGCGAGGAACCCCTGGATCCGTCAAGCTCGGCTCCCTCCTCCAGCCACTCGACCCCGCACCTCCCAGCATGGAGGCGTCCCATGGTGCTCACCCACACAAGATCCCTTCCCCCCACGGCTGGCCATGGCCACTGTCGCCACACTGGACTCCGGCGGTCCCCTTTCCATGGCGTACCAGCAGGTACAACAAAAGGTGCCCGGATAAAATTCTTCTTTTTGTTCTCCGCAGACGGTGAGCAGTGAAGGTTCTACTTCATTGGAGGTCGGTTGGATTGTCGGTGCAGTACCCAAATTGTTATCTTTTTGGCTGCCGCTCGCACACATCATGGGAGGTCCACCGGAGCACCCCCTCGCAGCTCTCTCCTTCCCCAACATGCTGTTCACCGGCGACGGCCTTCGGGCCGTAGTTCGTTTCGGTTTATGTCAATGACATCCCCACTGCAGTAAAGTGTGCTCATGCTGGTTTTGTGTGTATGTGTGTGTTTTGCGTGGTAGACGGTCGGGGGCCTATGTTCATGTACAATGCAAAAAGCATAAAAAATGAAGTGCACTACTGTTGTATTGCAGTTTGAGTTCCCCCTCAATATACATTGGACATGTGGGAAAAAATAATGTGTCGAGGAGTTCACTTTTGTCCACAAGAGGTTCAGTTTTATGTTGTGGAGAGGTTCGCTCCACTGTACTATGCATTTTTTCGTTTTAGAAAATAACAAAAAGAACTCCGTACAGTCCTCTATGATGACATTGCAGTGTGCTTTCCCATCTAATGCAACACACTAACATTAACATTAAAAAAACTCGCCCGACATAATAAATTATGCAACTCGCTTGACCCTTGTATGCGGTGTGGTTTTTCGTCTGAAGCAGTGTGATTTTATGTTGGATGAAGCTCACTCATCGATTTGAGTGTCGGGAAAAACCGAGTGTCGCAAAAATGTTTTCGTGTGCCTCAGAATTCAGTCGACTACATCAACACTTGCAGTGCCTTCGGTCTTCGAATGTCGTTCACTTTTGAGAGTGATGTTGTTCACTTGCGCATGAGAAAAAAACGTCCGAAAAAACAAATTATGCAGCTCGCTTGCCCATCCGATGCAGTGCGGTTTTCATTCAGAAGCAGTGCGGTCGGCCGTATAATGTTGTTCATCCCGTAAGTGCAAAAAAATTGTTACGAAAGAGGAAAAAAGTAATGCGGTTCACTTCTTGATAGTGTTGTGGTTCATTTACACCCGATGTGAAGTGCACTCTACTTTCTCGTTCTTGAAAAAATTACGTTTGAATAAAAGAAACCATGCAGCTCTCTTACCCGTGTGATGCAATGCGGTTTTTCGTCCGATGCAGTGCGGTTTTGAGTCGGATGAAGTACCCACGTCGATTTGGGTGTCGCAAAAAACAGAGTGTTCGCATTTCGGTAAATTCGAAATTCCTCTTAAACTATAAAGAATTAGAGAGTGTTCTACGTGAAAGAGTTGAGTATCATCGATATCTTTCCAATGGCGTATCGTTTGAATCATTCTGACCAGCGGTTTGCAAAAATTTCGCGAAAAACGGCCGCTGCCACTCGCCGTCCGCCGCACGATTTTCACAATTAACTTAAAACCGTAATGAATCTCAAAACTATTTCAACATATGAAAGTTGCGCCTCGTTCGTAGATTTCCAACAGCGTATCACACGCCTCGTTTCGACAAACGGTTCAAAAACTGGAGCGAAAACAGTACCGAAAATTTTAAAAAACTTAAAAAACAGAATTCCGCGATTTAGTAAATTTGAAACTGCTCTTAAACCGTAACGAATTAGAGAAAGACTTATATATGGAAAAGATGCGCCTCGATGATATCTATCCAACGGCATATCATTTGCTTCATTCCGACAAGCGGTTTAGAAAAAAAAACGCGAAAAAACGCTCGCTGCCACTCGTCATCCGCCGCGCCATTTTCAAAACTGCTCTTAAACCGTGTGGAATCTCGAAAAGTGTTCAACATGCCGAAGTTGCGCCTAATCCATAGCTTTTCAACGGTATATTACACGCCTCATTCCGATAAACGGTCAAAAAATTAGAGCGCAAACAGTATCGAAAAAATAACGCGTGCAGTTTTTTTCAACGAGAATTTCGCTCGTGTGAGTACTGCAGCACACTTGGTTCAAAGAATGACGTGCACTTGCGTTCAGCGTGAAGTGTGGAAGTGGTGTGCGGAATAATTATTCTGCTAATATTAGCAGAATAGACTATATATATATATATACATATACACATATATATATATATATATATATATATATATATATATATATATATTATAGGGAAAATCCATCCTACCACCCGGTGGTAGTTACCCCACATGTCTCATATACTACAATGTGGTACTATATATACTATTTTATTATTTTAAATATGTTCATATACTATATCTAAGATATTTCAAAGCAAGTTACATGAAAAAATTGCATATGAGCCCATAGTTTTGGTTATATTTGTAAAATACGTACATATTTGTATGTAAAAATGAGCATACTCAAAAAATGTTACATACTACCTAAAAAATAGTATATATATACTACCTAATCATTGTTACATACTACATACTACACGTACATACTCTCGGTTCCGACAGATACTACATACAACATACAAAACGCAAGTGGTGGTAACTACCACTGCTATTCATCGCCGAGGGTGCAGAATAAGTTATTCTTCACCCGAAGTAATCTTACGATCACATCATAATTAAATTACATTTGGAATTTAAATAGTTACATTCCTATTGATTCACTACGTAAAATTTGGCATAAGAAATAATAATATAGGTCATAAGACAAGAAAATATGCAGTTTATGTGTATTTTATATTATGTTTTTACGTTTGTAATTTTACATAACATAAAATGTTTTTTACGACGATTATATATTTTCTTACGGTCTCTTTTTACATCAGAAATAAGACAAAACTTATGGAACGTAAAATTACAATGGATTGATGGTAAAATAAAGGGTGAAGAATAACTATTCCTCACCTGTGGTGACGAATAGTCAATCCCTATATATATATATATATATATATATATATATATATATATATATGTATATATATATATATATACACACACACATAAACGACCACACAGGAGGCATAATAATGCTTTCAGGCAAAAGTATAAACAAAACTGAGGGAGTCCTGGACTAGGGGGTGTCCGGATGGCCGAACTATCATCTTTGGCCGGACTCCTAGACTATGAAGATACAAGATTGAAGACTTCGTCCCTTGTCCGGATACGACTTTCCTTGGCGTGGAAGGCAAGCTTGGCGATACGGATATGTAGATTTCCTACCATTGTAACCGATGCTGTGTAACCCTAACCCTATTCGGTGTCTACATAAACCGAAGGGTTTTAGTCCGTAGGACAAACAACAATCATACCATAGGCTAGCTTCTAGGGTTTAGCCTCTCTGATCTCGTGGTAGATCTACTCTTGTACCCATATCATCAATATTAATCAAGCAGGAGTAGGGTATTACCTCCATCGAGAGGGCCCGAACACAGGTAAAACATCGTGTCCCTTGTCTCCTGTTACCATCCGCCTAGACGCATAGCCGGGACCCCTACCCGAGATCCGCCGGTTTTGACACCGACATTGGTGCTTTCATTGAGAGTTCCTCGTCGTCACCTATAGGCCCGATGGCTCCTTCAATAATCAGCAACGACGCAGTCTGTGGTGAGACTTTTCTCCCGGATAGATCTTCAGATTCGGGCGGCTTTGCGATGCGGGCCAATTCGCTAGGCCATCCGGAGCAGATTGAAAGCTACGCCCGCCATCGTGTCGATTTGAAGTTCGAACTATACGGCCGATGTCCGTGGAGATTTGATCTTCGACAGATTCAACCATACCGAGCGCGCCAGACCGTCTCGGCGGGTACGATCAAGCTCGCGGCCGAACATACGGAGGCCGCACCAAAGATCCGGCCCGACCCTTAATCCGGAGCCGGTTTCACGATCGAGGACGGTTGGTTGGACACCGCCTCGGGGCTGAAATCTCCACGACGATTGAGCCGAACACCATCCTCGTCCTTGCGGCTTCGTGACTCCCTGGTGCCGGACTCCTTTCTGGACTCCGAACCTCCCGCGCCTCTACCAGTCGAATCCGACTAGGCGCCGGTTATGGAGTTCACCGCCACGGACATCTTTCATCACTCGCCCTTTGGCGATATCCTGAACTCATTAAAGTCTCTCTCTTTGTCGAGGAGCCTCGCCAAAGTATGGTCGAAGGTTGGGATTCGGACGACGAAGAAATTCAACGCCCACCCACCACCCACTTTGTAGCCACTGCCGATGATTTAACCGACATGCTCGACTTCGACTCAAGACATCGACAGTATGGACGACGGTGCGGAGGCGATCAAGAGCCAGCGCCACGGGGCACCTGGAAGGCCACCTCGTCATATGACATATACATGGTGGACATCCCAAAAGATGGGAATGGCGATGGAACGGCGGAGGATGACCCTCCAAGAAACAACCCAATCGCCCGGCGTCGTGGCGCCGCTCTAAATCCGCCCACGGTAAAAGCGGTGATTCCGCACGGAGACAATAATACCGGACAGTGCGAAGACGACGCCCTCGGCAGGACTCGGCAGGAGGAGGGAGAAGCAAGTCCGCACTGACGGTCTGGCAGAAAGAGAGGTAGAGGACGATAATTATCGCCCCCCTCGAAGACGAGGCAAGCCTCGGCTGACGGCAATTCGTCGTGCTGCAGGACCTGTCAAACAAGAGAGTTTTAAACGCAGGCTCATGGCCACGGCAAGCAGCCTCAAGAAAAAGCAGCAACAACTTAGAGCTGACCAAGACCTGCTAGCTGACAGATTGACTGAAGTCCTTGCAGCCGAAGAGTATGAACTCGAACGCCCCTCCAAAAGCTACCCCAAACGCAGGTCGTTGCCTCGATCAGAGGAGGAAGCACCCACGTCACCAGTGCACGACATGGCAGACCGGCCACCCCGTGGCCGCGGCGATGCAGAAGCCTCTCGGCCCTCCGCTCAAGCCACGCCCGGCCGCTCAAAAAGTACCAAGGCACGGAAAACGCGCGGACTTGTGAGATATATTGGAGGATAAGGCAAAGCATACAAGATCGATCTACAGATCGGCGTGGGCGTAACGACTCGGGATGATTACCGCCACGCGGATACAAAGAAACCCGCCGGGCGAACACGATGAGACAAAGCTCATATGAGCTACGTCGTGATATAGCCCAATACAGAGGCGCCGCACACCCACTATGCTTCACTGATGAAGTAATGGATCATCAAATCCCTGAGGGCTTCAAACCCGTAAACATCGAATCATACTATGGTACCACAGATCCTGCGGTATGGATCAAGGACTATCTCCTCCATATCCACATGGCCCGCGGTGATAATCTACATGCCATCAAATACCTCCGACTCAAGCTTAAAGGACCAGCTCGGCATTGGCTCAACAGCTTGCCAGCAGAGTCAATCGGTTGTTGGGAGGACACGGAAGCCGCATTCCTTGATAACTTCCAGGGCACATATGTGCGACCACCGACGCCGATGACCTTAGCCATATAATTCAGCAGCCGGAAGAATCGGCCGACAATTACGGGCGGTTCCTAACAAAGAAAAATTAGATCGTCGACTATCCGGATGCAGAGGCGCTAGCAGCCTTCAAACACAACATCCGCGACGAGTGGCTAGCCCGGCACCTAGGACAGGAAAAGCCGAAATCCATGGCAGCCCTCACCACACTCATGACCCGCTTTTGCGCGGGAGAGGACAGCTAGCTAGCTCGAAGCAACAACTTGGCCAAACACCCCGGTAGTTCGAATACCAAGGACAGCAATGGCAGGTCGCGTCGCGCAAAGCAAGCATAAACGCCGCATTAACAAAGTGATAATGCTGAAGATACGACAAGAATGCCGGATTCAGAGGCTCTAAACCCGGTCAGCGGAAGAAGCCATTCAAAAGAAATACCCAGGGCACGTCCAACTTGGACCGAATACTCGATCGTTTGTGTCAGATACATGGCACCCCCGAAAAACCAGCCAACCACACCAACAGGGATTGTTGGGTGTTCAAGCAAGCAGGCAAGCTACGCGCCGAAAACAACGATAAGGGGCTGCATAGCGATGACGAGGAAGAGCCCGACGCCCGAACAATAGAGGACAGAAGGGCTTTCCCACACAAGTGCGGACGGTGAACATGATATACGCAACCCACATACCCAAAAGGGAGCGGAAGCGCGCACTATGGGACGTATACGCGATGGAGCCAATCGCCCCGAAGTTCAACCCATGGTCTTCCTGCCCGATCACCTTCGACCGAAGGGAACACCCCACTAGCATCCGTCACGGCGGTTTCGCCGCATTGGTTCTTGACCCAATTATTGACAGATTTCACCTCACCAGAGTCCTGGTGGACGGCGGCAGCAGCCTGAACCTGATTTATCAGGATACAGTGCGCAAAATGGGCATAGACCCGTCAAGGATCAAACCCACAAAGACGACTGTCGGTGTCAAAACCGGCGGATCTCGGGTAGGGGGTCCCGAACTGTGCGTCTAGGCGGATGGTAACAGGAGACAAGGGACACGATGTTTTTACCCAGGTTCGGGCCCTCTCGATGGAGGTAATACCCTACTCCTGCTTGATTAATATTGATGATATGGGTAGTACAAGAGTAGATCTACCACGAGATCGGAGAGGCTAAACCCTAGAAGCTAGCCTATGGTAAGATTGTTGTTCGATCCACGGACTAAAACCCTCCGGTTTATATAGACACCGAATAGGGTTAGGGTTACACAGAGTCGGTTACAATGGTAGGAAATCTACATATCTGTATCGCCAAGCTTGCCTTCCACGCCAAGGAAAGTCCTATCCGGACGAGGGACGAAGTCTTCAATCTTGTATCTTCATAATCCAGGAGTCCGGCCAAAGATGATAGTTCGGCTATCCGGACACCCCCTAGTCCAGGACTCCTTCAGTAGCCCCCGAACCAGGCTTCAATGATGATAAGTCCGGCGTGTTGATTGTCTTCGGCATTGCAAGGCGGGTTCCCTCTGAATCCTGTGTTGAATAGTGTCCGGATTTCTTGTGAATATCGCGCTTCTCGGCTTCCACGCCCAATAATGGCCATCTTCCACGTGTCGAACGAATGTGAAAAGTCAGGGTATCTTTACATTTACCCCCCTTGCTGTGCAAATGAGCCGTCTATAAAAGAGACGGGGATCCAGATCCGGATCACGCCATCCTCCCTTCGCGAGCCTTCATCAGAGCGCCTTTGACAAAAACCCACTCCACCATGGACAGTCGACGCGGCTCCTCCTCTCGCGTTCCCAGCCCTCAGCCCGGAGATTGGGGGAGATGCTCAGTCCCGCACAGCGAATTGGTGGCGCTCCAAACCAAGGGATTCCTTCCCCCGGCCTTCATGGTTCCGGTGCGTTCTGGACTCGCCACTAATAAGGGCAGGAAGCAGGCGGAGAGCATCCCCGATCCCTCTTAGGGAGAGCGGGTATGCTTCGTCTCTTACCTAATGAGAGGACTCGGATTTCCAATTCATCCGTTTCTCCGGGGGCTTCTGGAGTTCTACGGCCTCCAGCTGCACAACCTTACGCCTGCCTCCGTCTCGCATATAGCGGGCTTTGTGGCCCTTTGCGAGCTGTTTCTCAACGTTGAGGCCCATTTCGCTCTGTGGAAGAGATTGTTCTGCCTTGTGCCTCGTTCTCACGAAGGGTCAATATATCAAGTGGGCGGAGCCGAACTATGGCGCATCGCCGGGACCGGATACTTATCCGGAACCCCAAAGAAGGCGTCCGAGGACTAGCCCTCGAAATGGTTTTACATGGAGGACGTCCCGCTGCCGGATCCTGTTTGGATCGGCCTTCCGGAGTTTAGCAACGCTCCTCTGAAGAAGCACCTAAGCTGGCGCCCGCGGAGCCCCCAGAGGGAAAATGACCGGGACGTCCTTTACTTGATGAGTCGAATAAGATTACTGGCTAATGCCGGATTGACCATGATTGGAGTCATGGAAATCTGCATTATGAGGGGAGTGCAGCCGCTCCAATATAGGGGCCACCCCATGTGGGACTTCAACGGGGAGGACGATGCCACCCGCCATGGCCGCAAAGGGCGGGATCGGTCACCGAACTGGTGAAGACCTTGTCCGCCATGTACAAAGGGGAAGAGGAGGATTTTCTCCGCGATCCACTGAACGGGTTTTCTTGAATAATCCTCGAAGTTGGGTAAGCAAATATCTTTGTGGCCTGTCCGATCCATGTTCCCGTGGTTAAATATCTCATTTCATGGTTTCTACGCAGAACCGCCGGCCGTGGAGAAGATACACCGCCTTCACAACCCGAGGATCCGGAACGGTCCCTCGATCCGGCCTCCGAAGAGGACCCGGATATAAAGGTGGAGTTGATCGACGGGGTGTTCCACCAACTTAGCATCGACAATGCCTTGGTTGCCATTACGATCGACTACCCCGGATTATTTCCGGCCTCCCAGGTAACCGCGACCGAAGTCCGGATACCATGACCCACCCATGCTTTACTTCTAATCACCACGTATTTGATGGTGTTTCGCAGGGGGTGCCTTCAGAACGGGAAGCCGAGCCTGCCGTGACCGTCCAACAAGGGGCAGCTTGGCCCAGCAGGCGGAAAAGAAGTGCGGTACGACTCGAGACGTCGCTGCAACGGTATGATGTGCCATCGTGTTTTAAGGAGAGGTTCCTGGGAGGCACACTGACGCTCGTGGTTTTTCAGGAAAAGAGCGCCGCCGGATCGAGTCGAAGAAGTTGCCAATCGGACCTCCGCCAACCAGGCTCAAAAGCCGAGTCCGGAAGGGGTACGAACACGAGGCGCAGGTGTCGGATGCTCCTCCAACGGAGGATGCCGACAGCATCGTCCGCCACCAAGTCGGAGGTGGAGAGCGCCATGAATCATAGGCGCCGCCAGACTATTCTACGTGACGCATGTTTCTCCCAAGAGGCGTTGGACGCCTTTAATTCGGGAGAAGCGCACCTCCGTGCCGCTCAAGATGGCCTAGCCAGAGCCACGGAGCAGTATGTGAAAGACATACGGGTAAGGAATTTTGAAAATTATATATGCCAGTAGCCCCCGAGACTTAAAATAGTTAGGGTAACTGATTTAAGGATCATTTGGAATGCAGGTTCTTACCGAAAAGAATACCCGTTTGTCCCAGGAGCTTGAAGAGTGCAAGGCCCAACTTGAGGCTGCACTGGCCGCGACCGGGGAAGCCATGAAGACTCCCTCTGGTAATATATGCCCTTCAAAGTAGAAGTAGTTTCGCAAAGTACGGCGTGTGCCTAAATCTGACATTAACATTGTAGATAGCGTCGGGATGGATCCGGACAAGCAACAGCTCCTGCGCCAGCCTAAAGGTCATGAGAGCGTGCTTACGAGGGTGCGGCAGGAGAAAAATAACCTCCAAGATGCCAACACCCAACTGGGTGAGGAACTAAAGGATGTTCGTGCTCAGTTGTCTGACTCCGTAAAGGAGAATCGACGGCTTCGTCGCGGCATTTTTAGTAAGTGCTTAAACAAACTTTGAAAGAGTTCGGCGAGGAAGGCGACTAACATGTATGTAGGTTTGCTCACAGGTCGTCCTGAGGAGGAGATTCCCAGTTCTTCGGGTGATCTTCTTCCCGAACTGCGTTAGCTGCATGAACGAGTTCGGCAGGTGATGAAAGGCGTCGCCCAGGCCTTGTGGCCATCTATCTCCCCGCTCAAGGCATTGGGAGCCGGGCAGAGCGGCTTCAAGGAGCACGGCGGCGCTCCGACTATGGAAGATATCGGCTAAATAAGGCGCCAGGGAGGCTCGGGCCATGGTAAAGACGCAGTACACGGTTGTCGACCCAAACCACATGGCCGAGGTCGGACCTGTGGGGCACGATGGGAAGGAGATCCATGTAAGCTTAGTGTACGGCCAAGTAGAATTGGCCGCCAAGTATTCCCAAAGCAAGATTGTAAATTAGATAGCCTATTAGATGGCATGAGGAGGAATACAATTAGTCGAGTTGACTATGTAATTGAATATGACATGAAAAATGTCTTCTAGCGGATTGTAGATCGCTTTGTCATAGCGGACCTTTTCGCTTCGACCTCGGGACCCAATAGTCTGGAGTGTGTCCGAATACCCTCGCGGTTATGTAAGAATCGGGGCATGCATGGAGACAAGGCGTAGGGGTCATTATTGCTGTATCGCATAAGTGCCCAACTAGTTATGTTATATTACATGGATAGTAAGAAACATCTTCCGGGAGAATAGTTTCGTTAAGGGTTCCTTTCATCGGGAGGCATGCCCTAAAGTGCATGTCCAAACTGCTAAGAAAGAAAAATCATCCGGGGCAGATGGATAAATAGTTAAAATCATCTTTCAGTTCACCGAATCGAATATTCCCTTAAGAACGCTTAGCTTTCGCTTCACCCACCGAGGTACACATCCGGCTGACCGGCAAGAATAATCGCAGAGGTGCTCCCTTTACCACCTAGCCGAACAATCGGGAACGTAGGGGTAAGCACAGAGCGAGCAACCCAGCTTGGCCAAAACTTAAGTCATATCGATGCATATAATGGTGAGTAAAAGGTACATGCGGAAGTTTGACACATGTGTTGGGCATGAAGCCCGTATAAATAAGCTTCATTAAAGAAGCCCTGTGTATAATGAGCGGACAGCGGCGTCAAGTATGTGCTTGAACAAAGCGCAAACGAGCCTCTAAAGGCTTCAAGAAGAAGGAGGAAGGAGAGAAATAAAAGACAGCAAAAATAGAAAATGTGGACGGAGGAAGGAGACGAACTCAGAGTCCGGCGCTTAGGCGTAGAATCTTCGTAGACGGGCTGCGTTCCATGGGTTCGGCTCGAGTCGGTTATCCGATGCGTTTATGAGACGATATGCTCCGCCCGGTCGAGGACATGGTCGATGATGAAGGGACCTTCCCATTTGGGCTTGAGTTTGTCCTTTTTCTTGTCCGTGAGCGTAGAACTAGTTCGCCAACGTTGTAAGCTTTGGCCCGTACTTCCTCGCTTTGATATCTTTGAGCTCGATGTTGATAAAATGCGGAACAAGCTTTTGCCACGTCGGCGCTCCTCCTCCAATGTGTCCAAACTGTCACGCCGATCGAGCTCGGCTTCTCTTTCTTCATACATGCGCACGCGAGGTGAGTCATGCATTATGTCGCAGGCAAGACTGCCTTCATGCCGTACACCATAAAAAATGGTGTGAATCCGGTAGTACGATTTGGCGTGGTCCGCAGCCCCAGTCTGTAGTCGAGCTCCTCAACCCAGTGCGTGTTAGATTCCTTGAGGGACCGCACTAGTCTGGGTTTAATGCCGCTCATGATTAGACCGTTTGCTCGCTCGACTTGGCCGTTGGTTTGAGGGTGATAGACCGAGGCATAATCGATCTTGATGCCCATGTTTTTGCACCATAATTTGACCTCATCGACCGTGAAGTTGGTTCCGTTATCAGTGATGATACTGTGGGGGACGCCGTAACAGTGCACTTCCCCTGATATGAAGTCTATCACCGGCCCGGATTCGGCCGTTTTAACAGGCTTGGCCTCTATCCATTTGGTGAATTTATCCACCATGACCAATAGGTATTTTTGCTTGTGGGTTCCTCCCTTAAGGGGTCCAACCATGTCAAGCCCCTGCATCATGAACGGCCAGGTGATGGGTATAGTTTTGAGGGCGGTGGATGGCATGTGGCTTTGGTTAGCAAAAAGCTGGCAACCGACGCATCGTTGGACTAAATCCTGCACATCTGCCCGACCGTCGGCCAATAAAATCCTGTACAGAAGGCCTTGCCTAAAAGGGCCCGGGCTGAGGCGTGGTGCCCACCCAGTCCGGCATGAATTTCAGCCAGGAGGTTTCGCCCTTCCTCTTCGGAGATACACCTTTGAAGGACTCCTGTTGTGCTTTTCTTATAGAGCTCTCCCTCATGGACTTTATAGGCTTTGGATCGCCGTACTATGCAGCGAGCCTCATTTTGGTCTTCCGGGAGTTCCTGCCTAGTTAGGTAGGCTAGGAATGGTTCCGATCACGGGCGATAACCGCCATTATTTCATGGGCGGAGGGTGTTATCTCGTTGGCGAGCCTCCGATTGTGTCGAGTATTCGGTGTCGAGGCGATGCGGTTGGGTCCGGATTGTTATTTCCGGACTCCCCTTCCCATAGTACGGATGGCTTGAACAGCCGTTCCAGGAAGATGTTGGGTGGGACGGCATCGCGTTTTGCACCGATGCATGCCAATACGTCCGCCGCCTAGTTGTTATCCCGGGGTATATGATGAAATCCGAGCCCTTCGAACCGTGCTGACATTTTTAGGACCGCATTGCGGTATGCTGCCATTTTCGGATCTTTGGCATCAAAGTCTCCGTTTATTTGAGATATCGCGAGGTTGAATCGCGCACCTCTAGGCGTTTAATGCCCATGGAGATCGCCATCCGGAGGCCGTGCGAATGGGCCTCGTATTTGGCTGCGTTGTTGGAGTCCGTGATACATTATCGAAGGGCGTGTTGGACTGTGTCCCGGTTGGGGACGCCAGACGATGCCAGCCCAGGCCGCCAACATTTTGGAGCCGTCAAAGTGCATGATCCAATTGGAGTATGCGCCCGTACTCATTAGGGAGTTCGACGGTCCATTCGGCCACGAAGTCGGCCAAAACCTGCGACTTAATAGCTCATCGTGGCTTATAGGTTGTGTCGAATGGAAGGAGCTCTATGGCCCATTTAGCAATCCGGCCCGTCGCGTCGCGGTTGTTTATAATGTCGTTAAGAGGTACTTCGGAGGCTACCGTTATCAAACACTCTTGAAAGTAGTGTCGCAGCTTCCGGGATGCCATGAACACCGCGTATGATATCTTTTGATAATGTGGGTACCGGGACTTGCATGGAGTTAGGACAGTGGACACATAGTAAACCGGTTTTTGAAGAGGGAACCGGTGTCCGTCCATTTCTCGTTCGACGACGAGCACCTTGACGACAACTTGATGTGTTGCGGCGATATATAATAGCATTGGTTCGCCCATGTTGGGCGCGGCGGAACCGGATTTTTGCCAATATGGCTTTTATTTCTTCGAGTCCGGCCGTGGCGGCATCCGTCCACTCGAAGTGTTCGGTGCGCCGGAGGAGGCGGTAAAGGGGTAACACCTTTTCTCCCAAACGGGAAATAAAGCGGCTTAGAGCCACTATGCATCCAGTCAATTTTTGTATTTGTTTGAGGTCTTTTAGAATATCCAATTGTGACAGAGCTCGGATCTTGGCTGGGTTTGCTTCAATTCCTCTACCAGACACAATGAAGCCCAAGAGCTTTCCGGATGGAACGCCGAAGACGCATTTTTCCGGATTGAGCTTAATGTCATATTTTCGGAGATTGTCGAATGTGAGCCTCCAGTCGTCTACTAGAGTTTCGACATGCTTGGATTTGACGACAACGTCATCTACATATGGATTTGACAGGCGCCAGGATTTATCCTTCTTTGGTACCATCACCAGATTTGCTAGCCAGTCCGGATGTTTTATATCTCTGATGAATCCGGCTTCCAGAAGTTTGGCTAGCTCCTCTCCCATGGCCTGTCTCTTGGGTTCGGAAAAGCGTCGAAGAGCCTGTTTGACTGGCTTGAATCCTTTTAGGGTATTTAGGCTGTGCTCGGCCAGCCGACGTGGGATTCCTGGCATGTCTGAAGGGTGCCAGGCAAAAATGTCCCGATTTTCTCGTAGAAATTCTCGTAGTGTGGCGTCTACATCAGGGTTTAATTGTGCCCCAATGGAGGCCGTCTTTGCAGGGTCTGTTGGGTGGACTTGGAATTTGACTATTTCATCCGCTGGTTTAAAAGAGGTGGACTTGGATCTTTTATCAAGTATCACATCGTCCCCTGTTCACCGTGGAGCGCATCGTGATGAGTTCCTCGGCCGCTAGGGCTTCGGATAGTGCCTCGAGGGCTAGTGCGGCTGTCTTGTTTTCGGCACGGAGTGCTATGTTCGGATCACTAGTGAGAGTGATGATTCCGTTAGGTCCGGGCATTTTAAGCTTCATGTACCCATAATGGGGTATAGCTTGAAAAATTGTGAATGCCTCTCGCCCTAATAAAGTGTGATATCCGTTGCTGAACGGGGCCACTTGAAATGTGGCCTCCTCGGACCTGTAATTGTCCGACGAAATAACACTACGTCCAGTGTGATTTTTCCTGTGCAGCATGCTTCCCGGCTAGGGATTATTCCTCTAAAGGTTGTGTTGCTTCGCTTAATGCGGTTCCAGACTATTTCCATTTTTCGGAGGGTTTCCTCGTAGATGAGGTTTAGTCCGCTGCCGCCATCCATGAGTACCTTAGTAAGGCGAAAGTCGTCCACTATTGGACTGAGCACCAATGCGGCTGGTGCTCGGGCTGTTCTGAATATAGGTTCGTCTCTGGCATAAAAGGTAATAGCCGTGTCACTCCATGGATTTATTGATGCTACTTGGTAGACTTCGGCAAGGTTGCGGAGTGGTCGTTTTCGCATGTGATTTGATGCGAAAGTCTCAAGACTGTTAATACCGTCTTTGGCGTTCTTTGGGCTGGGATTTTGAGGCTAGAAGCTCTTCGCCACTTTTGGCCACTGCCGTAGTATCCAACATGCTCAAGGCTATGAGTTGGAGTGGCGCCCTCTGTGCTATGAATTTTGCGGTCCGTTTAGCCAACCCTCCAAAGACGGGTTCCATGCCCTTTAGGGGTTTTTGTTTTTGATGTTTAACCCAGGTGCTTGGTGGTGATGCACCCTTCTATTTTGGACTAGGGCTGTATTCGGGGCCGGATTATCCCAAAATTTACTTTCGGTTTTCCAAGCACTCTCCATCGCACAGTACTTTTGTACTATGGTCACCAAGTCAGCAAAGCGTGTAATTTTGCGACGACTTATGGCGTTTAGGATTCCCTTGTCCGTGCAATTATTGCAGAAAAGTGAGATTCCTCCTTTCGGCAGTCCTTTATCCTGTCCATAACCAGGAGGAATCTGGCCCAGTAATGATGTCTTGTTTGGTGGGCTCTTACCAATTCGGGATAGATCGCTAATGTTTGGGTGGGCGGGTGGAACTAGATCCGAACCCCGTCCAATTTAAGACTCGGGGGCGAGAAGTTTCGAACTTGGAAGTTTGGTTTTTGAATGCTATCCAATGAATCCAACCCGCCACCGACTTTAAGTTCAGGGCTTGATCGACATCCGTCCCTCTGCGGGAATCCGGCATGGAGGGATCGGGAATCGGACGTAGCTAGTCCTTAAGATAGAAGAAGAATCGTCGTATTGCTCCTCTACCACAGCAACATGATGGGTAGCCTGGGGAGAGTTGATCTCTCTTAGATCGGTTTTAGGCCCGATCTGGTCGTAGTCTGTGGCGACTCCCAGGGCGGCGATGCGATCCAAGAGCTCGTTTACGGAGGATAGCTCGATTGGATCTAGCTGCTCGGCAAGTTCCGAGTTGACGTGAAGATTGGTTTCGATGACCCGAGAAGTCATCGTCGGCGCGGTGGCCGAACTGGCGGTCATAAGAAAACCACTTAACCGCAGAGTCTGACCAGTGGCCAAGGCTTCTTTGGCGATAGTATCGTCTTTAAAGACGGGATGAGGCATCCTTCCTGACAGCGACGGCACAGAGGAACTCTCAATGAAAGCACCAATGTCGGTGTCAAAACCGGCGGATCTCGGGTAGGGGTCCCGAACTGTGCGTCTAGGCGGATGGTAACAGGAGACAAGGGACACGATGTTTTTACCCAGGTTCGGGCCCTCTCGATGGAGGTAATACCCTACTCCTGCTTGATTAATATTGATGATATGGGTAGTACAAGAGTAGATCTACCACGAGATCAGAGAGGCTAAACCCTAGAAGCTAGCCTATGGTATGATTGTTGTTCGTCCTAAGGACTAAAACCCTTCGGTTTATATAGACACCGAATAGGGTTAGGGTTACACAGAGTCGGTTACAATGGTAGGAAATCTACATATCCGTATTGCCAAGCTTGCCTTCCACGCCAAGGAAAGTCCTATCCGAACGAGGGACGAAGTCTTCAATCTTGTATCTTCATAATCCAGGAGTCCGGCCAAAGATGATAGCTTGGCTATCCGGACACCCCCTAGTCCAGGACTCCCTCAATGACCTTTAAAGGCGTCATTCCAGGTGTAGAGGCCAACTACACAAGCTCCGTTACACTTGAAGTAGTATTCGGATCCCCGGATAACT
Organism: Aegilops bicornis; assembly: GCA_021605145.1. NCBI lineage: Eukaryota > Viridiplantae > Streptophyta > Magnoliopsida > Poales > Poaceae > Aegilops > Aegilops bicornis. Next base: position 398,873,805 of record CM038673.1, on the reverse strand, counting down.
TCCGGAGTGAGGAGTTAATCTTCGACATAGCCCCGTTCCGCAGCGGCTATCACGCCTTTGCTTTCGGACGAACCGCATTCGCAAAATTCAATGCGGTGCCGCACTACGCCTACCTCAAACTCAAGATGCCAGCCCTCGAGGCGTAATCACGGTCAATGGAAACACCGAGCGCTCCCTCCGAATGGAGGAGCATACGCCCTATGCGGCGAAGTGCGTAACAACCTCTTAAGGCAATTCTCGATCCGGCCAATAAACAATCGGACCTTTGTCAAGCGCCCGGGGTAACCTACAGCAAGACCGCCTGGCACGTTCCGAACAAGCGTAGTAATACAGCCCCAACCCTAGCCCTCGCGAACTCGCGAAGCCAGTACTACGCGCACGTAGTTGCGCTCTGAAGCACCATGGGCATAGGGGACGGGCCACGACCACGGCACGCCCAGAATGCGGCTAGACCGCACTAGGGGCTCCCGTTTGTGTCATACCTTTTTTTCTTTTTCTTCCTTTTACTTTCAGGACTCTGTTCTCCAGAAGCCACATCCAAAGATTCGCGCCGAATACCGCGATGCAACAGCCGGGGAAGCAGAAAACTGCGTCGAGTGTCCGTGTGGTCTCTAATCTGAGCGATATACCTGTTTTATATACCACACCGCAAACTTACCCCTGGAAGGGGGACATGTCAAAAGTCCCGTACCTTGCTTATCGCACAATTTGTATCGTTCTGCTTTTATTTGCAGTTTCTTTTGAATAACCAATATATAGCGCTTGCCTATTATTGCATTCTTTCCCATTATATATGTTCATTTATGACATTGCTAAGCCGTACATAATTTGGCACGGCCAATACACGAGGGCTTATGTACCCCAAAAACATGGTGTGACAAGTCCGAACACTTTCACAAGTGCGGCACCCCGAACTTATAGCATTATATGCATCGGCTCCAAATCATGTCTTGGGTCAATAGTTGGGTTTGCCCGGCTCCCATGTTTTGGTACCTTATGTTCCGTTACATCGGCTAAGGTAGCGCTGGGAGAACCACTGCGATTGTGCCCCGGTTGAGAACCTCAGTGGAGAAAGCTAAAACTGACCGTCATGATAAGGCGAGAGCCGGTCGCTGTTCGAGAGGTTTCTTCGAGTCCCTAAAGACTTATGCCGCTTATAGCGAGGAACCGGCATTGTCCGGCCAAGGTGTGGATAACGCCCCGAACTCGGTCTTCCGAATACTAGGGGCTTCGACGAAATTTAAAAATATATAATTCTATGGCTAAGTGAGAGTGTTCAAGCATTATAGTCCGGTTGCACAGTTCGTTGCGTTGAGCGCCTCCTCGAAGGACCCAAGAATGGGAACAAGAGCGCTCAAGTTTATCCTAACACCCCAAAGACTTTCGTGGCATGGGGGCTGAAGCCAACGACTCGCCATCTCTCAAATTTGATAAACGGCCGCACAGAAGGTAATATTTTAAATTCAAAAGCGTTGCTTAGCGCATATGAAAAAGTTTTCAGCGTACATGATAACAAATGCGAGTCTACTCAAATATTACATCTTTGGAGCATTCACCCGCTATAAGACGGGCACCCTTCAGGACGCCCTCATAATACTTCTCGGGCTTGCAATGTTCTTTGCCCGGTGGCGACCTGTCCGTCACCAGCTTCTCGCTGGCCCAGCTTGCCCCAGTGCACCTTGGCACGGGCAAGGGCCCTACGGGCACCTTCAATACAGACGGAGTGCTTGATGACTTCGATCCATGGACAGGCATCCACCAGCCGCCGCACTAGCCTGAAGTAGCTCCCAGTCATGGCCTCATTTGGCCACAGCCGAGCTATAAGGCCCTTCATGGCCTGTTCGGCGACCTTGTGGAGCTCGACCAATTGCTTCAGTTGGTCGCTCAAGGGCACCGGGTGTTCGGCCTCAAAGATATCGAGACCAAAACACCTTTTCCGTCGAGCTCCCTTCTTCGGCTCGGTAGAAAGCGGTGGCATCGGAGACACTCCGCGGCAGATCTGTGAATGCTCCTGGAGAGCTCCGGATTCGGGTAAGTACTAGATAATTGACTTTTACATTCTTGCTCTGCATAAAGAATGCCTTACCCGCCGTGATCTTCTTTATTGCCTCAATCTCCTGGAGGGCTTTTTGGGCCTCGGCCTTAGCAGCTTTGGCACTCTCAAGAGCCGAGGCAAGCTCGAACTCTCGGGTCTTCGAGTCACGCTCCAAACCCTCGTGTTTTTCCACGAGAGTCTGGACCTCTTGTCGTACCTCTGCCAGCTGCGCCTCCCCTTTCTCTCGCTCGGTGCGCTCCGCGGCCGCTTTGTTTTCGGCCGCGGACACCGCCTCCTTCAGGGTCGCCACCTCGCTCGTGGCCCCTGCAGTACCCATGTTATTCTTGTTATCTTTTGCAACCACGTTTTTTAAATTCCATAAGGTATTACTTACCTTCCTTGACCTCAAGCTGCTTCTTGGCTTGGCCGAGCTCGTTCTCGGACCGCTCGAGGCTCTCCTTCAATGCATTGACCTCCTAATCGGTCTTGGGCAGAGGTCAGCAGGGCAGCCTGCATTCCCATATTGACATAATTATGTTAGACTCCTGCGTATATCTTTTTAGATCCTAAGTCTGGCTTTTCTTTCCGAACACCGAACTAAGCATCAGGGGCTACTGTCTATGCGGTAATCTTCTTACATATATTGAAAACTTACCTCAAAGCCTGTTAGAAGGCCGTTGCAAGCTTGATCGGCCGCTCTTGGCGGATCGAACTCTCCGGATCACCACACTCATAACAAGGCGGTGCTCCTCCTTGATGGAGGCTGTTAAGCGCCTCCAAGATGCTATTCGGTGCCTCGGTTGGGCCGGAGGACACGGCGTCTTACCCTTCCTCTGAAGGGCGCTTGCCGGACTTGAATCATGGCTGAAGGTTCCGGTATGGAGTCCGGACAAGGGTCGGGCTTAGAGCCCCTGGGGGTCTCGCTCCCCTCGCGCCTGCAGTCTGGGAGGCTGCCTTGCGGCGCATCCTGCGCCACCTCCTCTTGACCAGGCCCCCCTTGGGGCCCCACCTCGGCGTCGTCGGCCAAGCGTGAGGTGAGGAGGCGGCCGAAGTGAAGTACTCTCCACTTCCGACGAATTGAGGACCCTTCGATGAAGCGGGCGAGCTCGTCCTTGGGCGGGCTGCATGATTGTTCGGCATTAGAGAACACTATGCAATGAAAAAAAAAGCCATGGGTATCCGGACACTTACGATCTCGCTAGGGGCTTGGCCCTCGAGGGCCACTCCTCCTCGCCATCATTGGCGTTGGTGGAGACGTCCGGAGGAAGGGTTCTTCCCTTCTTGAACCCTCCGGCCTCCCCAGCTGGGGCGGCCTTTCTTTTCTTCTCTCCCCCCGCTGGGGGAGAGGCTTCTGTTTCCTCCTCCTCGTTTTCACGGGAGGAGTCCGCCTCAGTCGTCCGGACGATGAGTCCGACAACACCAGCGCCGGGCACTCCTTCGAGTCCCGTGGCCTTCTTCTTGGCCTTCTTCTCGGCACCACGTAGGCGCCGGAGCGAGTTTCGCCAAGCGGGCGTCACTGGGTCTTCGGCAAAGGAGCCGGACAGTTAACCTGCCCGGATGTGCTCACTGTCTGTCACAAAGGCAAGGGAGTTTAGATCCCGCATAGAGTCAAACTATGAAAAGCAAGATTCCCGTGAAGGGCAAAATAGCTTACCTTGGTAGCTTGACGCTGCGAGCGAATCCGCGATCTTACATGGCGGATGAGGGAGCCTCGGGCCCTTGAACAACACCTTCCGGGCATCTTCGTGACGTAGTGTCAAGAGCCTCTTGAGGTTGGAATCTTTGTCTTGCGGATCGAACTCCCACAATTTGAAGGCCCGTTGTTGGCATGGGAGGATCCGCGGATGAGCATAACCTAGACCACATTGACGAGCCCGAGATTCTTGTTCACCAAGGTCCGCATATAGGTTTGGAGTCCGGTCGGCTCTCGAATTACCCCACGCCAGCGGTCTCCTTCCAAGAAGTGAGCCGCGTGGGATTACTGCATCGAAATTCGGGGCCGCCGCCCATTTAGGGTCGCGGCTCGATGATGTAGAACCACCTCGATTGCCACCCCTTCACGGTCTCCACAAAGGAGTCATCGAGCCATAAGACGTTGGCGATCCTGCCGACCATGGCGCCTCCGCACTCCGCCTGGCGGCCGCCCACAACCTTCGGCTTGACATTGAAGGTATTCAACCATAAGCCGAAGTGGGGCTGGATGCAGAGGAAAGCCTCGCACACGATGATAAACGCCGAGATGTTGAGGATGAGAGTGCATCTACATACCCTTGTAGATCGCTAAGCGGAAGCGTTCAAGAGAACGGGGTTGAAGGAGTCGTACTCGTCGTGATCCAAATCACCGGAGATCCTAGTGCCGAACGGACGACACCTCCGCGTTCAACACACGTACAGCCTGGTGACGTCTCCCATGCCTTGATCCAACAAGGAGAGAGGGAGAGGTTGAGGAAGACTCCATCCAGCAGCAGCACGACAGCGTGGTGGTGGTGGAGGAGCATGGCAATCTGCGCAGGCTTCGCCAAGCACCGCGGAAAGGAGGAGGACTTGGGAGAGGGGAGGGCTGCGCTGTAACTTTGGTAAAGCTCCCATGCGCCTCCCCACTATATATAGGGGTGGAGGGGGCTGGTTCCTTGCCCTCCAAGTCCATTGGGGCGTTGGCAAAGGTGGGAGGAACGAAATCCCATCATTTCCTTCCCCACCGATTGTTATCCCCCCTTTTTAGGGATCTTGATCTTATCCCTTCGGGATATGATCTTATTCCTTCTAAGGGGGAATCTTGGTGCTCCTTGACCAGGGGTGTGGGGCCTTGCCCCCACTACCCACGTTCATGTGGGTCCCCCATGCAGGTGGGCCCCACTCCAGAACCTTCTAGAACCTTCCCGGTACAATACCGAAAATTCCCGAACATTTTCCGGTGGCCAAAATAGGACTTCCCATATATAAATCTTTACCTCCGGACCATTCCGGAACTCCTCGTGTCATCCAGGATCTCATCCGGGACTCCGAACAACATTCGGCAACCACATACAAACTTCCTTTATAACCCTAGCGTCATCGAACCTTAAGTATGTAGACCCTACGGGTTCGGGAACCATGCAGACATGACCGAGACGTTCTACGGTCAATAACCAACAGCGGGATCTGGATACCCATGTTGGCTCCCACATGTTCCATGATGATCTCATCGGATGAACCACGATGTTAAGGACTCAATCGATCCCGTATACAATTCCCTTTGTCTAACGGTATTGTACTTGCCCGAGATTCGATCGTCGGTATACCGATACCTTGTTCAATCTCGTTACCGGCAAGTCTCTTTACTCGTTCCGTAACACATCATCCCGCGATCAACTCTTTGATCACATTGTGCACATTATGATGATATCCTACCGAGTGGGCCCAGAGATACCTCTCCGTCACACGAGTGACAAATCCCGATCTTGATTCGTACAACCCAATAGACACTTTCGGAGATACCGTAGTGCACCTTTATAGCCACCCGATTCACGTTGTGACGTTTGGTACACCCAAAGCATTCCTACGGTATCTGGGAGTTGCACAATCTCATGGTCTAAGGAAAAGATACTTGACATTATAAAAGCTTTAGCATACGAACTACATGATCTCTGTGCTAGGCTTAGGATTGGGTCTTGTCCATCACATCATTCTCCTAATGATGTGATCCCGTTATCAACGACATCTAATGTCCATGGTCAGGAAACCGTAACCATATATTGATCAACGAGCTAGTCAACTAGAGTCTTACTAGGGACATGGTGTTGTCTATGTACCCACACATGTATCTGAGTTTCACATGGATAATAAACGATTATCATGAACAAGGAAATATAATAATAACTAATTTATTATTGCCTATAGGGCATATTTCCAACAGTCTCCCACTTGCACTAGAGTCAATAATCTAGTTCACATCGCCATGTGATTAACACTCACAGGTCACATCGCCATGTGACCAACATCCAAAGAGTTTACTAGTGTCACTAAACTAGTTCACATCACCATGTGATTCAGACTCAATGAGTTCTGGGGTTTGATCATGTTTTGCTTGTGAGAGAGGTTTTAGTCAATGGGTCTGCAACATTCAGATGCGTATGTACTTCGCAAATCTCTAGGTCATATTGTAAATGCTGCTTCCACGCTCCACTTGGAGCTATTCCAAATGGTTGCTCCACTATACGTATCCGGTTTGCTACTCAAAGTCATTCGAATAGGTGTTAAAGCTTGCATCAACGTAATCCTTTACGTCGAACTCTTTATCACCTCCATAATCGAGAAACATATCCTTATTCCTCTAAGGATAATTTTGACCGCTATCTGGTGATCCACTCCTTGATCACCTTTGTACCCTCTTGCCGGATATGTAGCAAGGCACACATCAGTGCGGTACACAAGATAGCATCTTGTAGAGCCTACGTCTAAAGCATATGGGACGACCTTCGTCCTTTCTCTCTATTCTGCCGTGGTCGAGCTTTAAGTCTTAACCCGTACCTCACATCTCGTGCAAGAACTCCTTCTTTGGTGATCCATCTTGAACATCTTCAAGATCATGTCAAGGTATGTGCTCATTTGAAAGTACCATTTAGCATTTTTTGATCTATCCTCATAGATCTTGATGCTCCATGTTCAAGTAGCTTAATCCAGGTTTTCTATTGAAAAACACCTTTCAAATAACCCTATATGCTTTCCAGAAATTCTACATCATTTCTGATCAACAACACGTGAACAACATATACTCACCAGAAATTCTATAGTGCTCCCACTCACTTCTTTGGAAATACAAGTTTCTCATGAACTTTGTATAAACCCAAAATCTTTGATCATCTCATCAAAGCGCATATTCCAACTCCGAGATGCTTACTCCAGTCCTTAGAAGGATCGCTGGAGCCAGCATACCTTTTAGCATCCTTAGGATCGATAAAACTTTTCTGATTGTATCACATACAACCTTTCCTTCTGAAACCGGTAAGGAAACTCGTTTTGACATCCATCTGCCAGATTTCATAAATGCAGCTAATGCTAACATGATTCCGACGGACTTAAGCATCACTACGGATGAAAAAATCTCATCGTAGTCAACTCCTTGAACTTGTGAAAAACTCTTCGCCACAAGTCGAGCTTCATAGATGGTGACATTACCGTCCACGTCCGTCTTCTTCTTAAAGATCCATTTATCTCAATGGCTTGCCGATCATCGGGCAAGTCCACCAAAGTACATGCTTTGTTCTGATACATGGATCCTATCTCGGATTTCATGGCTTCTAACCATTTGTCGGAATTTGGGCCCACCATCGCTTGTCCATAGCTCGTAGGTTCATTGTTGTCTAGCAACATGACCTTCAAGACAGGATTCTTGTACCACTCTAAAGTAGTACGCATCCTTGTCACCCCACGAGGTGCAGTAGTGACTTGATCCAAAAACTTCATGATCACTATCATAAGCTTCTACTTCATTTGGTGTAGGCGTCACAGGAACAACTTCACGTGTGCCTGCTACATACTTCTTTGAAGTGACGGTTCAATAACCTCATCAAGTCTCCACCATCCTCCCACTCAATTTTCGAGACAAACCTTTCCTCGAGAAAGGACCCGATTCAAGAAACAATCCCTATTGCTTTCGGATCTGAATTAGGAGGTATACCCAACTGTTTTGGGTGTCCTATGAAGATGCATTTTATCCGCTTTGGGTTCGAGCTTATCAACCTGAAACTTTTTCACATAAGCGTCGCAGCCCCAAACTTTTAAGAAACGACAACTTAGGTTTCTCCAAACCATAGTTCAAACGGTGTCGTCTCAACGGAATTACGTGGTGCCCTATTTTAAAGTGAATGCGGTTGTCTCTAATGCCTAACCCATGAACGATAGTGGTAATTTGATAAGAGACATCATGGTACGCACCATAACCAATAGGGTGCAACTATGAAGTTCGGACACACCATCACACTATGGTGTTCCAGGCGGTATTAATTGTGAAACAATTTCCACAATGTCTTAATTGTGTGCCAAAGCTCGTAACTCAGATACTCATCTCTATGATCATATCATAGACATTTTATCCTCTTGTCACGATGATCTTCAACTTCACTCTGAAATTACTTGAACCATTCAATAATTCAGACTTGTGTTTCATCAAGTAAATATACTTAGTATCTACTCAAATCATCCGTGAAGTAAGAACATAACGATATCCATCTTGCGTGCCTTAGCACTTATTGACTGCACACATCAAAATGTATTACTTCCAACAAGTTGCTATCTTGTTCCATCTTCCGAAAACGAGGCTTTTCGGTCATCTTGCCCATGTGGTATGATTTGCATATCTCAAGTGATTCAAAATCAAGTGAGTCCAATCGATCCATCTGCATGGAGTTTCTTCATGCGTATACACCAATAGACATGGTTCGCATGTCTCAATCTTTTCAAAACGAGTGAGTCCAAAGATCCAGCAACATGGAGCTTCTTCATGCGTTTTACACCAATATGACTTACATGGCGTGCCACAAGTAAGTGGTACTATCATTACTATCTTATATCTTTTGGCATGAAAATGTGTATCACTACGATCGAGATTCGATAAACCATTCCTATTAGGTGCAATACCATTGAAGGTATTATTCAAATAAACAGAGTAACTATTGTTCTCCTTAAATGAATAACCGTATTGCGATAGACATAATCCAATCATGTCTATGCTCAACGCAAACACCAAATGACAATTATTCAGGTTTAATACTAATCTTGATGGTAGAGGGAGCGTGCGATGTTTGATCACATCAAAATTGGAAACACTTCCAACACATATAAATCGACTCTCCTTTAGCTAGTCTCCGTTTATTCCGTAGCTCTTTTATTTCGAGTTACTAACACTTAGCAACCGAACCGGTATCTTAATACCCTGGTGCTACTAGGAGTACTAGTAAAGTACACATTAACATAATGTATATCCAATATACTTCTATCGACCTTGCCGGCCTTCTCATCTACCAAGTATCTAGGGTAATGCTACTCCAGTGGCTGTTCCCCTTATTACAGAAGCACTTAGTCTCGGGTTTGGGTTCAACCTTGGGTTTCTTCACTAGAGCAGCAGCTGATTTGCCGTTTCATGAAGTATCCCTTCTTGCCCTTGCCCTTCTTGAAACTAGTGGTTTCACCAACCATCAACAATTAATGCTCCTTCTTGATTTCTACTTTCGCGGTGTCAAACATCGCGAATACCTCAAGGATCATCATATGTATCCTCGATATGTTATAGTTCATCACGAAGCTCTAGCAGCTTGGTGGCAATGACTTTGGAGAAACATCACTATCTCATCCGGAAGATCAACTCCCACTCGATTCAAGTGATTGTTGCACTCGACAATCGAGCACAAGCTCATCGATTGAGCTTTCTCCCTTAGTTTGCAGGCTAAGAAAATCGTCGGAGGTCTCATACCTCTTGGCGTGGGCACGAGCCTGAAATCCCAATTTCAGCCCTCGAAACATCTCATATGTTCATGACGTTTCGAAAACGTCTTTGGTGCCTCTACTCTAAACCATTTAACTGAACTATCACGTAGTTATCAAAACGTGTATGTCCGATGTTCGCAACATCCACAGACGACGTTTGGGGTTCTGCACACTGAGCGGTGCATTAAGACATAAGCTTTCTACTGATCGCATAATCGCTACTATCAACTTTCAACTATATTTTCTCTAGGAACATATCTAAACAATGGAAGTAAAGCGCGAGCTTACGACATAATTTGCAAAGATCTTTTGACTATGTTCAGGATAATTAAGTTCATCTTATGAACTCCCACTCAGATAGACATCCCTCTAGTCATCTAAGTGATTACATGATCCGAGTCAACTAGGCCGTGTCCGATCATCACGTGAGACGGACTAGCCATTATCGGTGAACATCTTCATGTTGATCGTATATACTATACGACTCATGCTCGACCTTTCGGTCTCTTGTGTTCCGAGGCCATGTTTGTACATGCTAGGCTCGTCAAGTTAACCTAAGTGTTTCGCGTGTGTAAATCTGGCTTACACCCGTTGTATGTGAACGTAAGAATCTATCACACCCGATCATCACGTGGTGCTTGAAACGACGAACTTTCATAGCGGTGCATGCTTAGGGGAACACTTTCTTGAAATTTTAATGAGGATCATCTTATTTACTACCGTCATCCTAAGCAAATAAGATGCATAAACATGATAAACATCACATGCAATCAAATAGTGACATGATATGGCCAATATCATTTTGCTCCTTTTGATCTCCATCTTCGGGGCTCCATGATCATCACCGTCACCGGCATGACACCATGATCTCCATCATCGTGTCTCCATGAAGTTGTCTTGCCAACTTATTACTTCTACTACTATGGCTACCGGTTAGCAATAAAGTAAAGTAATTACATGGCGTTGTTCAATGACACGCAGGTCATACAATAAATAAAGACAACTCCTATGGCTCCTGCCGATTGTCATACTCATCGACATGCAAGTCGTGATTCCTATTACAAGAACATGATCAATCTCATACATCACATATCATTCATCACATTCTTCATGGCCATATCACATCACATAGCATACCCTGCAAAAACAAGTTAGACGTCCTCTAATTGTTGTTTGCATGTTTTACGTGGCTGCTATGGGTTTCTAGGAAGAACGTTTCTTACCTACGCAAAAACACAACGTGATATGCCAATTGCTATTTACCCTTCATAAGGACCCTTTTCATCGAATCCGTTCCGACTAAAGTGGGAGAGACTGGCACCCGATATCCACCTTATGCACCAAGTGCATGTCAGTCGGTGGAACCTGTCTCACGTAAGTGTACGTGTAAGGTCGGTCCAGGCCGCTTCATCCCACAATACCGTCGAAACAAGATTGGACTAGTAACGGTAAGCATATTGAACAAAATCAACACCCACAACAACTTGTGTTCTACTCGTGCATATAAACTACGCATAGACCTAGCTCATGATGCCACTGTTGGGGAACGTAGCAAAAATTCAAAATTTTCCTACGTGTCACCAAGATCTATCTATGGAGAGACTAGCAACGAGGGGAAGGAGAGTGCATCTACATGCCCTTGTAGATCGCTAAGCGGACGCGTTCAAGAGAACGGGGTTGAAGGAGTCGTACTCGTCGTGATCCAAATCACCGGAGATCCTAGTGCCGAACTGACGGCACCTCCACGTTCAACACACGTACAGCCCGGTGACGTCTCCCATGCCTTGATCCAACAAGGAGAGAGGGAGAGGTTGAGGAAGACTCCATCCAGCAGCAGCACGACGGCGTGGTGGTGGTGGAGGAGCATGGCAATCTGCAGGCTTCGCCAAGCACCGCGGAGAGGAGGAGGACTTGGGAGAGGGAGGGCTGCGCCCGAGAACTTTGGTAAAGCTCCCATGCGCCTCCCCACTATATATAGGGGTGGAGGGGCTGGTTCCTTGCCCTCCAAGTCCATTGGGGCGTTGGCAAAGGTGGGAGGAAAGAAATCCCATCATTTCCTTCCCCATCGATTGTTATCCCCTTTTAGGGATCTTGATCTTATCCCTTGGGATATGATCTTATTCCTTCTAAGGGGAATCTTGATGCGCCTTGACCAGGGGTGTGGGGCCTTGCCCCCACTACCCACGTTCATGTGGGTCCCCCCATGCAGGTGGGCCCCACTCCGGAACCTTCTAGAACCTTGCCGGTACAATACCGAAAATTCCCGAACATTTTCCGGTGGCCAAAATAGGACTTCCCATATATAAATCTTTACCTCCGGACCATTCCGGAACTCCTCGTGACATCCGGGATCTCATCCGGGACTCCGAACAACATTTTACAACCACATACAAACTTCCTTTATAATCCTAGCGTCATCGAACCTTAAGTGTGTAGACCCTACGGGTTCGGGAACCATGCACACATGACCGAGACATTCTACGGTCAATAACCAACAGCGGGATCTGGATACCAATGTTGGCTCCCACATGTTCCACGATGATCTCATCGGATGAACCACGATGTCAAGGACTCAATCGATCCCGTATACAATTCCCTTTGTCTAACGGTATTGTACTTGCCCGAGATTCGATCGTCGGTATACCGATACCTTGTTCAATCTCGATTGCAGCAAGTCTCTTTACTCGCTCCGTAACACATCATCCTGTGATCAACTCTTTGATCACATTGTGCACATTATGATGATGTCCTACCGAGTGGGCCCAGAGATACCTCTCCGTCCACACGGAGTGACAAATCGATCTTGATTCATGCCAACCCAATGACACTTTCGGAGATACATAGTGCACCTTTATAGCCACCCAGTTACATTGTGACGTTTGGTACACCCAAAGCATTCCTACGGTATCTGGGAGTTGCACAATCTCATGGTCTAAGGAAAAGATACTTGACATTAGAAAAGCTTTAGCATACGAACTACACGATCTCTGTGCTAGGCTTAGGATTGGGTCTTGTCCATCACATCATTATCCTAATGATGTGATCCCGTTATCAACGACGTCCAATGTCCATGGTCAGGAAACCGTAACCATCTATTGATCAACGATCTAGTCAACTAGAGGCTTACTAGGGACATGGTGTTGTCTATATACCCACACATGTATGTGAGTTTCCTGTCAATACAATTATAGCATGGATAATAAACGATTATCATGAACAAGGAAATATAATAATAACTAATTTATTATTGCCTCTAGGGCATATTTCCAACATCCTTGTGTTCAAAACCTTCTAAGTATTCAGAGGAGGAACCCGCCTTGCAATGATGAAGACAATATGCGCGGACTAAATGCGTCATTGAAGCACAGTTCGAGAGACTCTTTGGGGAGTCTGGACTAGGGGCTGTCCGGATAGCCGAACTATCATCTTTGGCGGACTCCTAGACTATGAAGATACAAGATTGAAGACTTCGTCCCTTGTCCGGATAGGACTTTCCTTGGCGTGGAAGGCAAGCTTGGCGATATGGATATGTAGATTTCCTACCATTGTAACCGACTCTGCGTAACCCTAACCCTATTCGGTGTCTATATAAACCGAAGGGTTTTAGTCCGTAGGACGAACAACAATCATACCATAGGCTAGCTTCTAGGGTTTAGCCTCTCTGATCTCGTGGTAGATCTACTCTTGTACTACCCATATCATCAATATTAATCAAGCAGGAGTAGGGTATTACCTCCATCAAGAGGGCCCGAACCTAGGTAAAAACATCGTGTCCCTTGTCTCCTGTTACCATCCGTCTAGACGCACAGTTCGGGACCCCCTACCCGAGATCCGCCGGTTTTGACACCGACAAAAGCCTTTATAATTCAAATAACATTGTTCTTACAATTGGGATACATGTCACTAGAACATGATACTCTTCCAGCATTGCGCCTCTATTAAACGAGCACCTTCTAGGACTTCTTCAAAATAGTGCTCGGCCGATACCCGGCCTACAATCGAACTCTGGGTTGCAATAGCGGTGGCCTCCATCTCTGCCCAGTATGTCTTAACACGGGAAAGAGCCATCCGCGCACCCTCTATGCACGCCGACCTCTTCATAGCGTCGATATGCGGCACATCACCAAGGAATCGTTGCACTAAGCCAAAATAACTATTCGGCCTCGGTCCTTCCGGCCAAAGATGATCCACAACAGATCTCATGGCAAGCCCGAACAACCTATGGAGCTCGGCCTACTAGGCCATTTGTTCATTTAACAGTAGCAGACGCACTGGAACATTGAACTGCGACCAGAACAGCTTTTCCACTTCGTGATCTTTTTGATCTTTGAAAAACTCGGTCGCATCAGCAGCACTCGCTGCCAAATCCAAGTATGCGTCTGCAGAACTCCATAATTGATCCAGACGGGCATACTTAGGATCTCCGAACTTCGTCCGCAACAAAAAGGGCTTCCCAGCCGCAATATCTCCGGCTTGACGTAGCTCCTCCTTCGCCGCTCTGATTATAGAGCGGGCTTCCTTGGCTACTACCATGGCTTTCTCCAGGTCCGCCATCTTCGTTTGGCTTTCCTTTTCAAGAAGCTCATAACGATCAGCGGCATCTTTCAACTCAACAGCCATCTTGGCTATCTTCTCTTTGCTCTGGCAATGCGCAGCCTTTTCGGCTCTTAGCTCTTCGACCGCCTCTAGGGCGGCCGCATCACTCTTCCTGGCTTGTTCCTTGGCTGGGGCAAGTTCCGCCCAAAGGGTCTCAACGGCGGCAGCTCCATCTGCAGTCACAACATATTACAGATACTAGCATCATGCTCCTCTTAATATGTGTTGATCACCGGAGAAATACATACCCTATGCCTCGTCAAGCCGCTTGTTTACAAACACGATGTCGGCATCTGCCGCATCAAGTTGCCGCTTCAGTTCGGCAAACTCACCAGTCCGGCTAGCCATCGGACCTTCAGCCGCCTGCACGTGAAAGCAGCATGGTTATTACCTAGGACTATGATCCTCTATTTTGCTGCCTTTTCCGACAGCAACCAGAGTCTCAGGAGCTACTATCTGCATAGGGCACACCTAGCGTGTGCGGTACCGTCAAAAAATATATATTACTTTGCATACCTCAAAGCCTCTCAGCAGGCTCATAAAAGCTTCATGCAACCCGCTTTCGGCGGACGAAATCTTCTCAACAACCATACCCATTAGCGTACGATGCGCTTCTGAGATAGCCGCTTGCTCCAGGAGATTCATCAGTGTGTCTGGTCGCGCACCGGACAGTCCCGGACTCTTTCTATTGCTCTCCTTAGGAGCTGAATACTCTGGACTTCGGGTGGCCGAAGGGTTACCCTCTGGCCTTGGCGGATCAGGAGAAATCCTCCGTGACGACACCTCAGGGTCGTCCGCTTCACGAGGTGAGGAGGCATGGGGAAGCGTTTCGCTCTCCATCATCTCCGGAAGAAGATCCCCTGAAGACGAACTCTGTTGAGAAGGGCTACGATCCGAACTACAATACATATGTCCCGGTTATTGTTCTCTAAAACGAAGCAGGGTATAGTTACTATAAAGTACTTTTGCTCACTTACAGTTCGGTGGTGGGCTGGTCCCCTTGCGGGTACTGTGTGGTAAGGATGCCGTCCGGGGTAGGGCCCCCTGACAAAGGTTTCTTCCCTCGTTTGAAAACCATTGTTTCCAAGTCTTCAGAGGCGGCCCTCTTCCTTCCTTGGGGAGAGGGAATTTCAGATTCTTCTCCCCGGTTATCCTCCTTCGCGGAGGCACTAATTCCCCCAGTTTGGGTGAATAATGAGTGAGGCTCACTTTCGGCTTCTTTGTTCCTCCGTTTATGTTCCCCTGATGGCGCTTGATAAGGCGCAAGCTCAAGCATCCTGGATAGTACAGGATCAGGTGAGCCTTCGGGAAGGGGGGCCGAGCACCTGATCATCTTCGCCTTTTTTATCCAGTCCTGGTCAAAAGGCAACTTTTCAGAATGATGTTGTGATAAATTAAAAGACAACATGTTCGGTCGCGGAATTACTTACTGGGGTGTATGGACGATTGCAGTTCAGACCCACATCCTCGGTGGTGTCCGGACACTTTATTTGTGATCCGAAGAACAATCCATACATCTCTTCGAGCATCGCGCCGAAGAATTGTTGAATAGTTCGCGATCCTTCCGGGTTGAACTCCCACATACGGAGAGGTCGACATTGGCATGGCAGGACCGGATGAACTAGCATGCCTTGGATTTGTAGGATCGAAAGTATGTCTAGAGGGGGGGTGATTAGACTACTTGACCAAATAAAAACTTATCCTTTTCCCAATTTTAGTCTTTGGCAGATTTTAGCTATCTTAGCACAAGTCAAGAAATCTTAACACAATACAATCAAGCATGCAAAGAGTATATGAGCAGTGGAAAGTAAAGCATGCAACTTGCAAGAATGTAAAGGGAAGGGTTTGGAGAATTCAAACGCAATTGGAGACACGGATGTTTTTGTCGTGGTTCGATAGGTGATGCTATCGTACATCCACGTTGATGGAGACTTCAACCCACAAAGGGTAACGGTTGCGCGAGTCCATAGAGGGCTCCACCCACGAAGGGTCCACGAAGAAGCAACCTTGTCTATCCCACCATGGTCGTCGCCCACGAAGGACTTGCCTCACTAGCGGTAGATCTTCACGAAGTAGGCGATCTCCTTGCCCTTACAAACTCCTTGGTTCAACTCCATAATCTTGTCGAGGCTCCCAAGTGACACCTAGCCAATCTAGGAGACACCACTGCAAGAAGTAACAAATGGTGTGTTGATGATGAACTCCTTGCTCTTGTGCTTCAAATGATAGTCTCCCCAACACTCAACTCTCTCTCACGGGATTTGGATTTGGTGGAAAGAAGATTTGAGTGGAAAGCAACTTGGGAAAGGCTAGATATCAAAATTCATATGGTAGGAATGGAATATCTTGGTCTCAACACAAGGGTAGGTGGTTCTCTCTCAGAAAATGTGTATTGGAAGTGTAGGTTAGATTACGATGGATCTCTCCACGAATGAAGAGTGGGTGGAGGGGTATATATAGCCTCCACACAAAATCTAACCGTTACACACAACTTGCCAAACTCGGTGGGACCGAATTGTTAAACTCGGTCGGACTGATTCAGCAAATCTAGTGACCGTTAGGATTTTCGATGGGACTGACATGCAACTCGGTAGGACCGATATGGTTAGGGTTAGGGCATAACGTAATCTTGGTGAGACCGATTACACAAACTCGGTGGGACCGATTTTGGTAATAAACTAACCAGAGAGTTGGTCAGGTAAACTCGGTGGGACCGGTTCGCTCATTTCGGTGGGACTAAAATGTTATGAAAAGGAAACAGAGAGTTTACATTGCAATCTCGGTGGGACCGATCGCTCATCTCGGTGGGACCAAAACGTTACGAAGGGAAACAGAGAGATTACAATCCCATCTTGGTGAGACCGAGATCCCTATGGTGAGACCGATTTGCCTAGGGTTTGTGGCAGTGGCTATGACATCTGAACTCGGTGGCGCCGGATAGAAAGAATCGGTGGGGCTGAGTTTGACTTTAGGTTTAGGTCATATGTGGATGTGAGAAAGTAATTGAGGGTTTTGGAGCATATCACTAAGCACTTTGAAGCAAGAACTTCATTAAGCAACACCTCATCCCTCCTTGATAGTATTGGCTTTTCCTATAGACTCAATGTGATCTTGGATCACTAAAATATAAAATGTAGAGTCTTGAGCTTTGAGCTTGAGCCAATCCTTTTATCCTTAGTATTTTGAGGGGTCCACTTTTCTCATCCATGCCATGCCATTCATTGAGCTTTTCCTGAAATATTTATCTTAGAATAATGTTAGCTCAATGAGCTATATGTTGTTAGGAATTACCAAACCACCTAGGGATAGTTGTACTTTCAACATCAAAGCTTCGACAAATGAAATAAGAGTGAAAAACATTGTCGCTTTGAGAAGTATGTGATAAGCAAGAGCTCCCCCTAAATTTGTGCACACTTTAAGATTTGCTTTGGACTGCAAATGCACAAAGAGTTAGGCTCATGGGTTACTCTTCCATGTCACATACATCTTGGTGGAGCGCTCAAAATGATAACAATAGAATACATGCACTCATCACCAAGCAAAGTGAATTATCATATAGAGATAAAAGGATAATGTCATCCAACAAACATTAATGTAGCATATGACCAAACACATGATCACCCAAGTATCACATGCATGTAAAGTATCTCAATCAAGCAAATAAAGTTCAACCACCAAAGCAAGAGAGAATAAAAATCAACGCTCTCTCTAAAGCCTATGATCTATACATTTTCTCCCCTTTGGCAACAAGTTACCAAAAAGTTCATAGAAAATGCATAGCACTAAATCGTCTCTCAGGCTTGATCTTCAGGTGGTGGTGTAGACAGAACGCCAAGGACGAAGGCATCAGTAGATGTGGATGGAGCTGGTGGAGTAGGTGCTGGAGCTGGTGGCACTGAAGCTGTAGCTGGTGCAGATGATGTGGCACTGGTGTCCGTCACTGGCACTGCAGCTGACCTCTGAGCTCTAGGCACTCTAGCAAATGCCTTAGTGGTTGTCTTGCCCTTCCTCTCCTGCATATCATCTTGAAGTTGCTCAACAACGCTGGATCTCGATTACCTTCACATCCATGTCATAGAACTTCTGCTCCATGATCCTCTCCAGGCTCTCCTGGTTTTGAGTCAAGGTGGACAGCCCCTTCTCAATTCTCAGAGTGGATGCAATCAAGTAGCCAAGTTGATCCTATTTGCTCTTCAAGAAGTACTGAGATGCCTCTTCCATTGTTGGCATCTTGGCAGCCTTCTCAGTCCTTGCCTTCTCCTTCTTCGCTTGTGCTTGCACAGAAGATGGTTCATGTTCATTCATAACCACTTGGTTGTCCTCAAAGTCTGTATAGATAGGCATGTGCTCCTTGTCCAACAAGTATGTGCTAGTGCCCATCTTGGAGTTAATCAGCTCCTGGATCTGTGGGGCATACTCACAACTTCTCTTCTGGTCAGCAGCTGTCCTCTTGATAGTTTCAATTATAAGACTCATGACCTTGAACTTTTGTGGCACATCAAATAAGTGTAGCAGATTTATTGCATGGCCTCTAATCATGTTGTGATCACCTGACTTGGGCAAGAGAGTGTGCACGAGGATCCGATTAATGGTTGGTAGTCTGACGGAAGGTAATGTCTTGATCCAAATTTGTGTGATTCTATAGTAGCATCTGGGATCTCCTTGTACATATGTGCCATAGTGTTGTGATCCATCTTCTTCTTGGCATAGACATCCAAGTCATCCTCTTCCTCCTTAGGTGCATTGATCAGATTAGCCCATTCTTCAATTGATGATTGGTACCTAGTACCTTCAGACATCCATACTATCCTGCCATCTAGATAGAAGTGTGTTGTGGAGTAGAATTGCATTATTAGCTCTCATTCCATTTTGTGAGCTTCTGCCCAACAAAGTCTGCCACTCCACAAGCACTAAAGCTGTCATACACACCAGGATAGTGTTCTTCATTCTCCTTGATGTATTCCCAGTTCGGCCATCTCATGTCACACATTATTGGCTTCTTGTCCAGCAGAATTGTCTCATAGAAGTCCTGATGTTCCTTTGTGTGGAACCTGTAGTCCACAACAGTTCTCCTTCTGGTGGCATATGGATCTGACTCTCTCCATAGCCTCAATCATGAGTCCTTCCTGATCTTCATGTTCTCAGCTACAGGATGGGCATCATTATGATCTGGAATTTTAGGCTTCAATTTTCTCAAAACATGTGACTCATCATCTTCTTCTTGACAATGATTTGAACCTTTGGGGCCTTGTTCTTCTCAGCAGCTGGAATGTTCCTAGTACTCCTCTTGGGTGCAGTCTTGGGTTTGGAGGCAGCCTTGGGTGCTACTTTGGGCTTTGATGAAGCAGCCCCTGACCTAATGGCATCACCCATAAGCTTCTGAGCTTTGGGTGCTGGTGCAGCATCCTCTTCTTCTTCCTCTTCCATCATGGAAGGCTTTCCAATTACTCTGGCCATGGTCTTCTTGACCCTTTCCTTCCTCATCTTCCCTTCTGTAGCAACCTCTTTGGGTTCAGCTTCCAAAGATGCTTGAGTGGAGGCTCTGGCTTTAGACATGGGCTGTCTTCCTGCTGGCCTTTTGGTCTTGGGACACGGCTTAGTTGCTGCTTGGTGAGCCATATTCTTTCTTGAGTACCTTCTTCTTGGAAGTGGCCTCATCCTCAACAGCCACATAGTCTTCATCCTCAGATTCTGAGGTTCTCTTCTTTCTGGCCCTGGTGGCAGCTTTGGGTAGGTTGCTTGGGGTGCTCCTGCTGCCCTCATCGTAGCTGCTAGAGGGACTACTGTCCGCACTCATGTGAACCTGCTCCTCTTCCATGTTCTGGCTGTCACTTTGATCAGACATATTGCAAATACTGACAACAGACCCTGTGAGGAGATATAGATGAGATAGAGTGGATGAGCATCACAAAATATAGAGGTTTTTGCAAAAGAATGAGTCAAAAACTTAGTTTTAGTTTTCCACAGAAAGCATTTCGGATCTACCGATTTGTAAACTCGATGATACCGAAGCAGCTTTTGGAACCTAAACTAGTGAACTCGGTCAGACTGAGTCACAGTTCGGTGGCACCGAGACTGCTAGGGTTTCACAAAGTCCTGAACTCGGTCACACCGATTTGCAATTCTCGGTCACACCGAGAATTACATGTGCAATGGCCTTAGCTGAATCGGTGGTACCGAGTTCTACAACTCGGTTGGTCCGAGATGGTTTCGGCGGAAACCACCCTAAATTTTCAATTCATCTCTAATCTATGGAGTGTTTTGACTGGATAAGATAGTTTCAATCGTGGCAAGATTCATGGCAAACACAATGTGCAAGGAATCAGATAGGGATAGCATAGTGATCGAGTTCATACCCTAGTTCGGCGATGAACTCGCTACGGCGACAACGGCGGGGATGATTCCTGTTGACAGCGGCGGAGACCAGCGGCAGGAGGCAGCTGGCGACGAGGAGGACGGTCCGGAGACCCTAGAGGCAGAGCGGGCTGAGCGCGGGTGAAAGTGTTCGGAGAAAATTTCCAAAATTTTGCCCATGGGTATATATAGCCCGACCCTGTCGGTGTGACTGAGTGGAACAACTCGGTGGCACCGAGATGCATAACTGCAAGCAAGCATGACAACTCGGTGTGACCGAAAGTTCAAATCGGTTGCACCGAGATTGAAAACCTACATCGACTTAGTGATCTCGGTATGACCGAAATGGATGAATCGGTCAGGACCGAAACACACAAAGAAGTTTTGGAAGTTTAAGTCTATGACGAATCGGGACTCAAGTGCTCCTCACCTGAGTGGTTCGAATCTGACTTGACCAAATTTTGTGATGTAGCATGAATAGAGTTTGAGACGAGAAAAGCATGGATAGCTAGAGAAGGTTCTTAGACATTCTTGTCCATCCACTTGGCAAAAGAAAAACAATCAATCAAAACAACAAGTGGATGTCCTTGAATGAGTAAAATATGCAACCAACATGCTCACACAATAAAATGGCAAATGAAATATGTGGCGAAGCATGCACAACCAATTCTAGCATCTATCAAGCAATTGGCGATGACTAGGTCATCTATATATGAGTATATTGACTTAGGAGTCAAATGAGAACATTTGATCATAGGTCATACTCATAGTTTAAGCTCAAGTGGGGTTACCACTTTTACATAATGCATTGTTGTGTTCACACCATTAGAGTTGCTTTGACTCAATTCTTAGAGTAAAGCTCCCCCTAGATGTGAGATCCCCTTAGAGGGATGAACTAACCTTGGGTTTTGTCAATGATGACTTCATGTAGGTGTTGAAGATGTGGATGCTCAATGTTGATGTAGATCATTTGGAGCAATCCTTTGGAGTGAGTTGCACTTTCAATACCTACGGGTTAGTCCCACAAGGAACAAACAAGGATATCCATAGACATAGAGTGATGCACACACAAGATGATGTCTATGAGAGCATTAGGTTACCTTGTCCCTTGTCTTACCAACAAGAGGGTTTGTGACTCCTTGAACTAGTGCAAGATGTGGAAGTTGATTGCACTTGTTCTTGCCAAAATGATATGAGTGAAATATGTTGGCGGAGTCACCCTCAAGAATTCTCTAGTTCTTCTTCTTCGGGATCCACATCATCTTGATGGGAATCCTCGGAGTTGTAGTCGTACTTGATGAAGTGGAACTTGATGTTGTCTTGGGAACCCACTTGACCAAGGCCTTAGGAGCTTCTTCAAATGCATCAATTTCTTCTTGAAGCTTGTCCTTGCCTTTTTGCTTGTGGTCTTGTGGTGGAAGATCATCTTGAGCTTGTGTCCCTTTGAAAGAAGTAGGATCATACTTCTCTTATTGAGGAACAAACTTCGTCTTGGGGTATTGATCTTCTTCCCACTCAACTCCATTGGCATTGAACTTTTGTTCAAAACCAACACCTTGATTCTTCCGGTGCCTTCCTTGCTTGCGTACAATTTCCTCAAATTGCTTACTTCAGACAAGGCTCTTGTAAGCACCTTTCTCTATAATTCCCTTCAATAAGCTATTTTCTTGCTCAAGTGTAACTTGGCTAAGAGAATCATTAGTGGAATCAAGAGAACTACTAGAAGCAACAACATTGGATTTAGCATGATTATTGTTACTACTAGAGGAAGAATCCTTCTTGTTCTTGTTACTAGACTTGACTTGAGGCATGTAAGTAGATAAGAGTAAACGCTTGGCAATGTAAGAAGAACTTTTCTTGCGAAGATCATCATTGATTGCCTTTAAGAACTCATGCTCTTGCTCAAGGTTGAGCTTTTCAAAGCGTAACTTCTCATGAGTCCTTAAAAGTTCTCGATGGTCTCCTAAGATAGTTTCATGAGCTAACTTAAGAGTGTTTAGTTCTTTAGTTAGAAGCTCAATCTTCTCCTTATCATTGTCATTCGTTTTATCTTGATTAGCATGATTAATTGACGTTTCATCATAGTATTCATCACTAGAGTTGTCAACAAGTAAATCATCATCACCTAACAAGTCATCTTCATCACTATTGAAATCAACATACTCGGATGTGTTACCTTTGGACCTTTGGCCATGAAGCATCTTCCAATTCCTTCATTTGGTGAATCAAATATGTCGTAGGAGTTGGTTGATACAAGTGCTAGACCGGCAACACCTTCATCTTGAGTATATTCCGAGTCGGAGTGATAGCTTCTCTCGGAGTGATTTTCAGAGTCGGAGTCGGATACCCATTCACCAACATGAGCTTGATGTCTTCATTTTGTGTAGCTCCTTGATGACTTGTCCTTCCTTTCCGAATCCTTGCTTCTCTGTGAGGGTCTTCGTTCATAAGGATCATCTCTACTCCTTCTCTCTCTTGGTGGTGATTCTTCTCTTCTACTTCTTCTTTTTGGAGAATATTCTCTTCTTTTGTAGGGTTCTGTACACTCATTGGAATAGTGTCCGGGTCTTCCACAATTGTAGCATTACGCTCTCGACTAGAAGATCTTTTGTCATTGTAGGACCTTGACTTGGAGCTTCTCTCTTTGCTTCTACTCTTGTAGAATTTGTTGAAGTTCTTCACCATTAATCTCAATTCTTCATTGAAGGTTTGTTTCTCACTTGATGATGTTGGGGCTTCATATGAGGCTTTGTAAGCACCACTTGATTTGTTGTGAAGTTCCTCCTTATCCTTGAGTGACATCTCATGAGCAACAATTCTTCCAATGACTTACATTGGCTTGAGATCTTTGTAATCGGGCATCATTTGGATCAATGTGCACACGGTATCATATTTTCCATCCAATGCTCTTAGGATCTTCTTGATGATGAATCTGTCGGTCATCTCTTCACTTCCTAAGCCGGCAATCTCATTTGTGATAAGAGCAAGCCTAGAGTACATTTCAGCGACACCTTCACCCTCCTTCATTTTGAACTTGTCAAGTTGACTTTGAAGCACATCCAACTTGGATTCCTTGGCCAGTCGGTACCTTCATGCATATCAATTAAAGTATCCCAAATTTCCTTGGCATTCTCAAGGCGGCTGATTTTGTTGAATTCTTCGGGGCACAATCCGTTGAAGAGGATATCACAAGCTTGAGCATTGTATTGCAGCATCTTCAACTCTTCCGCATGAGCTTCACGATGCAGTTCTCTCCCATCAAAGAATTCACCTTGCAAGCCAATACACACAATAGCCCAAACGGCGGGGTTATGTCCAAGAATATGCATTTTCATCTTATGCTTCCAACTAGCAAAATTAGTACCATCAAAGTAAGGACCTCTACAATGATAATTTCCCTCGCTAGACACCATACTCTCCTAGGTTGTGAAACCAAGGCTATGACTACCAAAAGCTATGGAAATCAAAGCAAATGGAGACCAAAGCTCTGATACCACTTGTAGGATCAAAAGTATGTCTAGAGGTGGGTGATTAGACTACTTGACCAAATAAAAACTTATCCTTTTCCCAATTTTAGTCTTTGGCAGATTTTAGCTATCTTAGCACAAGTCAAGCAATCTTAACACAATTCAAGCAAGCATGCAAAGATTATATGAGCAGCGGGAAGTAAAGCATGCAACTTGCAAGAATGTAAAGGGAAGGGTTTGGAGAATTCAAATGCAATTGGAGACACGGATGTTTTTGTCGTGGTTCCGATAGGTGATGCTATCGTACATCCACGTTGATGGAGACTTCAACCTACAAAGGGTAGCAGTTCTTGTGAGTCCACGGAGGGCTCCACCCACGAAGGGTCCACGAAGAAGCAACCTTGTCTATCCCACCATGGCCGTCGCCCACGAAGGACTTGCCTCACTAGCGGTAGATCTTCACGAAGTAGGCGATCTCCTTGCCCTTACAAACTCCTTGGTTCAACTCCACAATCTTGTCGGAGGCTCCCAAGTGACACCTAGCCAATCTAGGAGACACCACTCT
This sequence comes from Aegilops bicornis, assembly GCA_021605145.1. Taxonomy (NCBI): domain Eukaryota; kingdom Viridiplantae; phylum Streptophyta; class Magnoliopsida; order Poales; family Poaceae; genus Aegilops; species Aegilops bicornis. The sequence goes on along the minus strand of CM038673.1, from coordinate 398,849,324 downwards.
CCAAGAAGTAACAAATGGTGTGTTGATGATGAACTCCTTTCTCTTGTGCTTCAAATGATAGTCTCCCCAACACTCAACTCTCTCTCACAGGATTTGGATTTGGTGGAAAGAAGATTTGAGTGGAAAGCAACTTGGGAAAGGCTAGATATCAAGATTCATATGGTAGGAATGGAACATCTTGGTCTCAACACAAGGGTAGGTGGTTCTCTCTCAGAAAATGTGTATTGGAAGTGTAGGTTCATTCTGATGGCTCTCTCCATGAATGAAGAGTGGGTGGAGGGGTATATATAGCCTCCACACAAAATCTAACCATTACACACAACTTGCCAAACTCGGTGGGACCGAATTGTTAAACTCGGTCGGACTGATTCAGCAAATCTAGTGACCGTTAGGATTTTGATTGGATGACATGCAACTCGGTAGGACCGATATGGTTAGGGTTAGGGCATAATGTAATCTCGGCTGAGACCGATTACACAAACTTCAGTGGGACCGATTTTGGTAATAAGCTAACCAGAGAGTTGGTCGAGTAAACTTCGGTGGGACTGGGTCGCTCATTTGATTGGGGACTGAAATGTTACGAAAAGGAAACAGAGTTTACATTGCAATCTCGATGGGACCGATCGCTCATCCGGTGGGACCGAAATGTTCTGAAGGGAAGCAGAGATTACAATCCCATCTCGGTGAGACCGAGATCCCTATTAGTGAGACCGATTTGCCTAGGGTTTGTGGCAGTGGCTATGACATCTGAACTCGGTGGCTCCGGATAGAAAGAATCAGTGGGGCCGAATTTGACTTTAGGTTTAGGTCATATGTGGATGTGAGAAAGTAGTTGAGGGTTTTGGAGCATATCACTAAGCACTTTGAAGCAAGAACCTCATTAAGCAACACCTCATCCCTCCTTGATATTATTGGCTTTTCCTATAGACTCAATGTGATCTTGGATCACTAAAATATAAAATGTAGAGTCTTGAGCTTTGAGCTTGAGCCAATCCTTTTATCCTTAGTATTTTGAGGGTCCACTTTTCTCATCCATGCCATGCCATTCATTGAGCTTTTCCTGAAATATTTATCTTGGAATAATGTTAGCTCAATGAGCTATATGTTGTTAGGAATTACCAAAACCACCTAGGGATAGTTGCACTTTCAGCATTACCTTGACAAGGCTGACATCTCCCTTGAAGAGATCTCGGATGCGGCTCTGCAATGTCGGCACATCATTAGCTGGCCCCCAGTCCAGCCCTTTGTTGACCCATGACGCCAGTTGTGGTGGGGGGCGGACGGAAGGCGGGGGCACCCACTTAGCGCTTCGGTGAGCGGTGATGTAAAACCACTCCCGCTGCCATAGCTTGGTTGTCTCCGGGAAGGAACCCTTTGTCCATGGAGCATCGACGCCTTTGTTTACTATGGCACCTCCGCACTCTGCGTGTCGCCCCTCAATCATCTTCGGCTTCACATTGAAGGTCTTGAGCCATAAGCCGAAGTTTGGGGTGATGCGGAGGAAGGCTTCACACACGACGATGAACGATGAGATGTGAAGGATGGAGTCCGGAGCCAGATCATGGAAATCGAGCCCGTAGTAGAACATAAGCCCTCTAACAAAGGGATCGAGACTAAAGCCTAGCCCTCAAAGGAAGTGGGAAATAAATACAACACTCTCGTTGGGTTCGGGAGTGGGCATGACCTGCCCTTGAGCGGGCAACCTGTGCGAGATCTCGGCGGTCAGATACCTGGCTTCTCTTAGCTTCTTGATGTCCTCCTATGTGACAGAGGAGGCCATCCACCGGCCTTGAAGGTTGGACCTGGACATGATTGAAAGTCTGAAGCGCTTAGCCTGAGCCTTGAATGTTGGAATTCAAGGTGAGGGGAAGGGAAGGATCAAGCGCGAGAAGAAAAGGACAGGCCTTGGACCCTTTATAAAGAGGGTGAATATCAAGCGTCCTCCGCGTGGCCGTTTGGAACTTGCCTAAAATCGAGGAGTCATACCAGCGGGCACGATTGGGTTACCCACACCCATATTGATGAGAATCCAGTGAAAAGAGGGAACCGATCTCTGCTTCGACAGGACGTGCCAATAAAACCGCCTCGCAACACGTGCAGTGGCAGGCTCGGAAAAACGGTTCGTCATGACCAGACCACGACAGAACGTCACGTTATGGAAAGCTGTCAGCAGATTATAATTGTGGAAATATTATTCTCTCTACGGTGGTATGTGGAATTTGTTTTGCAGAGCCGGACACTATCCTCGTGTTCAAAATCTTCTATGGAGTATTCGGAGGAGGAACCCTCCTTGCAATGCCGAAGACAATCTGCGCGTCGGACTCATCATCATTGAAGCCTGGTTCAGGGGCTACTGAGGGAGTCCTGGACTAGGGGGTCCTCGGACAGCCGGACAATATCCTTTGGCCGGACTGTCGGACTATGAAGATACAAGATTGAAGACTTCGTCCCGTGTCCGGATGGGACTCTCCTTGGCGTGGAAGGCAAGCTTGGCGATACGGATATGTAGATCTCCTATGTTGTAACCGACTCTGTGTAACCCTAGCCCCCTCCAGTGTCTATATAAACCGGAGGGTTTAGTCCGTAGGACAACAACAATCATACCATAGGCTAGCTTCTAGGGTTTAGCCTCTACAATCTCGTGGTAGATCAACTCTTGTAATACTCATATCATCAAGATCAATCAAGCGAAGTAGGGTATTACCTCCATCGAGAGGGCCCGAACCTGGGTAAACATCGTGTCCCCCGCCTCCTGTTACCATCCGCCTTAGACGCACAGTTCGGGACCCCCTACCCGAGATCCGCCGGTTTTGACACCGACAAGGACTACAATCAGCGCAAGACACGAATCCAATGGATTCGAAGATATTGGGTAGAACAATGGTACAAGTACAGGTTCGTGACCCAGGAATATGCTGAAAAGAATGCCATCAAGCGGCCCTGGGGAGACATCTTATACGAAAATCTTCCACCCAGGTCCAGAGCTGAAGCCATTGAGCAAGGCTTCTACCCTTGCATGGTCTGTGAACCACAGCCTGCTGATGCCGACCCATCTTCTCTGCTATGGTGTCGTGATGACAATCTGTTCAAGTGCAACTTTCAGTTTGCCAAAAACTCGGCCAAAGAGAACAAGAAGTCGCGGGGATTAGACTTAAACCAAGGTCCCTCTGCTCCTCGTGCAGATGGCACACACAAAGCTGAACCCAATCTTGTTGGGCCCTTCTACAACCTAGAAGGTCTCATCACTCACATTATGGTTCAAGGGACAGTCGTGGATCAACCTGCAGATGACGCTGATTCTGACGAAGCGCCTGCACCACGGAAGCCTAAGAAGCTGAAGAAACCCAAGGCTTTGAATCCTTCCACTGCACCAAAAGCTTCACGAGCGAAGCCTCTGGCCACTGCTCCTCCTGCACCGAGTGTGCAGTCTGAAGATCTCTCACGCATCTCCAAGTCTGAGAATAAGAAGAAGAAGCCCGTGCACACCACTGGTCAAGCACTGACTCCTGCTGCTGTTCTAAGAAATGAGAACGACGCCATTGATCTGTCGAGTGACGATGATCTTGTTGGTGATGCTCTAGAACTGCTGGTAAAGAGCAAGCAAGAGGGGGAAATCTTCAATGATTTACCTCTCTTTGACATGGAAGTGCTGAACAATTTCATCGATGAGTGGTTTGACACCCCCAATCTCAGCTTTGATGATCTGCAACTCCCCGTAGGCCTCAGCGTCTCCTTCCATGGCGCCATTGCTCCTGAGCTGGCTCTTGCTCAGAAAATCGTTGAACTGAAGCACAAGATCGACTATGAAAAGGCTCATTTCAAGAAGCATGTGGCCAAGCTCAGCGTGACAGACGTCCAAAACTTCAAGACTATGATGCATGAGCTCAAGGAAGCGTTTAACAAGAAACGTGATGAAGCCAAAGGTTCTCGAGAGCGAATAAAGCTTCTGGTTGCAAAGTGTGTTCAAGCTTACAATGAAGCTGAGAAGCGCAAGTCACTTGGGCGTCCTGGCATCGACCCCAAGATGGCTGCCAAGCAGAAGAAGCCTACTGTGGACCAAGCTGAATCATCCAGGCGGGAAGAACCTCGCATTGTCTTCCCCGCTAGTATGATAGGCGTGAAGCCTAAGGTTCCCACAGTGGCTTCAGAGCTTCAGAAAACCAGGGCAGCTGAAGCCAAAGCCAGAAAGCACAAGACCAAGAACACCACTGACGATGCTCCACCCACCAAGAAGCGCAAGGCCAAGAAGAAAGATCGGGCTGCTCCCACAGAGCCCCTTGTCGTCGAGCCAATTTCTGTTGCTCGTCCTGCATCTACACAACAAGAGCGTCGTTTGATAGTTCATGCGCCTGATCCCCAGAGGCTCCTGAAGCTGAAGACATTCCAGTTGTTGACCCCACCGCAGCTGAAGACATTGGTCATTAAGACAATGTTGAAGATGATGAAGTCCTTCCTCAGACCGAGCACAATATGGTATCATCGCTTTGTTCTCACGAGCAATGAACTCATCGACATTAGGCGTCCTTTGGCGCCAATCGCTCAGATGACTCATGGGCTGATCACCCTCAAGAATCCCCGTGAAGAAGAAACACGATTACTCCCCAACTCAAGTCACCACTCCGGTGCTTGAAGATGAAGACTTTGTGGCCCAACCTACTCCATCTCCTGGCGCCGCCCGACTTTCCACAGGCTTCGTAAAGGACCAAGGCCACAAGTCACTCATTCGAGTGTTCCAGAAGGAGAAGAGTGCCAATCAGTATCAGGCCAAGTATTTCCTGAAGCCTCTCCTACTGCGAATGTCCCCGAGTCTGAAGCCAACGCGACTGAAGATACTCCGGCTGCATCAGCCGATGAACAAGAAGAGCAAAGAGATGAAGAAGAACGTTTCACTACACCCCCAACCAACCCAGAAGTTGTTCACGAGGAGAACGTGTCCGACCCTCCAGCTACTCGAGTGGAGGTTGATAACATTGAGGTGACCACCAACACTAACACTGAAGTCAATGATGTTGTCATGGCTGACGCTAATGTGGCGCCTGAAGTTAATGTGGTGCCTGAAGTGATAGCTCCTGAAGCCACTGATGCACCTGATGCAAATCTGTGACTGAAGTCCATGCCACTGCTCTGTACCGCCTCCAAGGCCACACACAATCGAGCAAGCATATGATCATGGTCAATTTGGTCGCATTAGATGGCCCATTCTAGTTCCTCCACACCTTACGGTCCTCAATTTGACTACCATGTCGAGCACAGGCCTCAGGTCCAGAAGCCTAAGCCAAGGTTGCCCAGGTTTCCAGGTACTGCCACTTCACCAGGTTCCTTCAATGCAAATGGCTTCATTGTGCACAGCACTTTGTTTGATATCACCAAGAACCCCTACTCCAAGCCAAGAATATCATCTGATCGGTTCTGTACCTATCAGCAGCGTAGCTACTATTCCTGTGTTCTCTATGACCAAGGGCGTATCTTTCCACATATGCGTCTAGATACTGAAGCCATTGCTGGACTTCCCTGCCTTGAAGAAGCCCTTGACCGCTTACGTGATCTTGGTCTGCTTTGAACTTTGTGGTGATAAGGAGCATTGGAATGAAGAGCTTCTGCTGCAATTCTATGCCACCCTCCACATTCGTGGCTACAACAGGGATCCGAAGACATGGGTCCTTGAGTGGATGACAGGAAACGTACACCATGAAGCTAAAGCTCTTCACATTATTGAGCTCACTGGTCTGCCCACTCCAGGTGAACTATATGAACCTGGTTGTCAGCTTCACCGCAATGCATTGGAGAGCATCTTTCAGAAGCCAGAGCCCAACATGAGCCAAATGTTGAGCATGATGAAGCCTCTGCCACGCGACGTTGAATACCCAAGAGAGTTCTTTGTTGAAGACCTAGAGTATCTGCCCCGCACTATCTATCATATCATCAGGCAAACTCTATGGCCTGTTGAGGGAGTCCTGGATTAGGGGGTATCCGGACAGCCGGACTGTATACAACGTCCGGACTATTGAAGCATGAAGATACGAGACTCAAGACTTCGGCCCGTGTCCGGATGGGACTTTCCTTGGCGTGGAAGGCAAGCTTGGCGATCCGGATATTATATTTCCTTCCTTGTAACCGACTCCATGTAAACCCTAGCCCTCTCCGGTGTCTATATAAACCGGAGAGGTTGGTCCTTAGAAGGCCGATCACAATTACAATCATACCATCATAAGCTAGCTCTTAGGGTTTAGACTCTACGATCTCGTGGTAGATCTACTCTTGTACTACCCTGATAACCCACAAGTATAGGGGATCGCAATAGTTTTCGAGGGTAGAGTTTTCAACCCAAATTTATTGATTCGACACAAGGGGAGCCAAAGAATATCCTCAAGTATTAGCAGCTGAGTTGTCAATTCAACCACACCTGGAAACTTAGTATCTATAGCAAAGTGTTTAGTAGCAAAGTAATATGATAGTGGTGGTAACGGTAACAAAAGTAAAGACAGCAAAAGTAATGTTTTTGGTATTTTTGTAGTGATTGTAATAGTAGCAACGGAAAAGTAAATAAGCGAGAACCAGTATATGGAAAGCTCGTAGGCACCGGATCAGTGATGGATAATTATGTCGGATGCGGTTCGTCATGTAATAGTCATAACATAGGGTGACACGGAACTAGCTCCAATTCATCAATGTAATGTAGGCATGTATTCCGAATATAGCCATACGTGCTTATGGAAAAGAACTTGCATGACATCTTTTGTCCTACCCTACCGTGGCAGCGGGGTCCTATTGGAAACTAAGGGATATTAAGGCCTCCTTTTAATAGAGAACCGGAACAAAGCATTAGCACATAGTGAATACATGAACTCCTCAAACTATGGTCATCACCGAGTGGTCCCGATTATTGTCACTTGAGGTTACCGGATCATAACACATAGTAGGTGACTATAGACTTGCAAGAGAGGATCAAGAACACACATATATTCATGAAAACATAATAGGTTCAGATCTGAAATCATGGCACTTGGGCCCTAGTGACAAGCATTAAGCATAGCAAAGTCATAGCAACATCAATTTCAGAACATAGTTGATACTAGGGATGAAAACCTAACAAAACTAACTCGATTACATGATAAATCTCATCCAACCATCACCGTCCAGCAAGCCTATGATGGAATTACTCACACACGGCGGTGAGCAACATGAAATTGGTGATGGAGGATGGTTGATGATGACGACGGTGACGAATCCCCCTCTCCGGAGCCCCGAACGGACTCCAGATCAGCCCTCCCGAGAGGGATTAGGGCTTGGCGGCGGCTCCGTATCGTAAAACGCTATGATTTCTTCTCTCTGATTTTTTTCTCCCCGAAAGCCAATATATGGAGTTGGAGTTGGCGTCGGAGGGTCTCCAGGGCCCACGAGGTGGGGCGCGCCCTGAGGCGCCCCACCCTCGTGGACAGTGTGGGCCCCTGGTCTTCATCTTTGGCGAGGATTTTTATTATTTTTTATAAGACATCCCGTGGAGTTTCGTGTTATTCCAAGAACTTTTGTTTTACGCACATAAAACAACATCATGGCAATTCTCAAAAAACAGCGTCGGTCCGGTTAGTTCCATTCAAATCATACAAGTTAGAGTCCAAAACAAGGGCAAAAGTGTTTGGAAAAGTAGATACAACGGAGACGTATCAACTCCCCAAGCTTAAACCCTTGCTTGTCCTCAAGCAATTCAGTTGACAAACTGAAAGAGAAAAAGAAAAAATTTACAAACTCTGTATGCTCTTGTTGTTGTACTTATGTCAAGCCAGCATTCAGGTTTTCAGCAAAGTTCATAACTAACCACATTTGCAATAACTCCTAGGTCTCATGTTTACTCATATCAATAACATAATCAGCTAGCAAGCCATAATAATAAATCTCGGATGACAACACTTTCTCAAAACAATCATAATATGATATAACAAGATGGTGTCTCGCTAGCCCTTTCTGAGACCGCAAAACATAAATGCAGAGCACCTTCAAAGATCAAGGACTGACTAGACATTGTAATTCATGGTAAAAGAGATCCAATCATAGTCATACCCGATATAAATTAACAGCAATGAATGCAAATGACAGCTGTGCTCTCCAGCTAGTGCTTTTGATAAGAGGGTGATGACTCAACATGAAAGTAAATAGATAGGCCCTTCGCAGAGGGAAGCAGGGATTTGTGGAGGTGCCAGAGCTCGATCTTGAAATAGAGATAAATTATATTTTGAGCAGCATACTTTCATTGTCAACATAACAACAAAGACATGACGATATCTTCCATGCTAAACAAATTGTAGGCGGTTGCCAAATAGAATGGTAAAGTTTATACTCCCCCTCCTCCCCAAGCATCAATCCACCTGAAACAACGAGTGCCTCCAACATTCAACGGGTCCCATGGGGAGTTTTGTTTACAATTATTTTGATTTAGTTTGCATAAAGCATGGGACTGGGCATCCCGGTGACCAGCCATTTTCTCATGAGTGAGGAGCGGAGTCCACTCCTCTTGAGAATAACCCACCTAACACGGAAGATAAGGGCAGCACTAGTTGATATATGAGCTATTCGAGCATGCAAAATAGAATGTTTGTTTGAAGGTTTAGAGTTTGGCACATACAAATTTACTTGGAACGGCAGGTAGATATCGCATATAGGAAGGTATGGTGGACTCATATGGAATAACTTTGGGGTTTAAGGGATTGGATGCACAAGCAGTATTCCCACTTAGTATGCAGTGAAGGCTAGCAAAAGACCGGGAAGCGACCAACTAGAGAGCGACAACAGTCATGAACATGCATTAAAATTAATAAACATTGAATACAAGCATGAGTAGGATATAATCCACCATGAACATAAATATCGTGAAGGCTATGTTGATTTGTTTCAACTACATGCGTGAACATGTGCCAAGTCAAGTCACTTAAATCATTCAAAGGAGGATACCACCCTATCATACCACATCATAATCATCTCAATAGCATGTTGGCACGCAAGGTAAACCATTATAACTCATAGCTAATCAAGCATGGCAGAAGCAACTATGATCTCTAATTGTCATTACAAACATGTTTATTCATAATAAGCTGAATCAAGAACGATGGACTCATCATATTTACAAAAATGAAAGAGGTCGAGTTCATACCAGTTTTTTCCATCTCAGTCAGTCCATCATATATCATCATAATTGCCTTTCACTTGCACGACCGAACGATGTGAATAATAAGAAGAGTGCATGTACATTGGACTAAGATGGAATCTGCGAGCATTCAATAAACAGGAGAAGACAAGGCAATATGGGCTCTTGGTTAAATCAACAATGATGCATATAAGAGCCACTACAACAATTTAATCATGGTCTTCTCCTACTGACCCCCAAAGAAAAGAAAGGAAAATAAAACTATTTACACGGGAAAGCTCCCAACAAGAAAAAGAAGAACGGGAAATATTTTTGGGTTTTCCTTTTTTTAATTACTACTACAGCAGGAAAAATAAACTACTACTAATTTTTTTGGTTTTTCTTAAGGTTTATTAAACACACAAGAAGAAAGCAGGAAAAAGAATATAAACTAGCATGGATATTACAGTGAAAGAGTATGAGCACCGACATCTAGCAATGAGTGTGTGTGAACATAAATGTAATGTCGGTGAGAAATACGTACTCCCCAAGCTTAGGCTTTTGGCCTAAGTTGGTCTATTGCCAGGGATAGCCTGGCTGATACCCGTAGGTGTAGCTAGGGTCGTACTGCGATGAAGAATAGTTGGGATCATAATGTGATGAAGAGGACTCTGACTTCCACTGGCTGGCAACCGCCTCAGGATCCCAAGAATAAACAGACTGGCGTGGAGGTTCATCTTGTGGTTCCGGTTCCGGGACTGGTGCAGGATTCCGATAGGCTTGAACATCCGCCAACGGAACAATGTAAGGACCTGTAGACAAGTTAAACAAAGAGGGAGCAGGCAAAGTAATAGTCTTAGGGTGATGTTTATCAAAGTAAAATTTATATTTGAGCTCCCCTTCGCGACTCTTAACAAGAAAATCATGTGCTAGCATACTCTTATAATCTAAATAAGCATGGGGCAGCGTTGTTTCTTCTTTCTCCTCATGCCTAATAGGTATCTCAAAATTTTCAGCTAGGCGAGAAGCATAAATGCCTCCAAAGACGGGGCCCTTAGTACGGTTCAGACTTAACCGTCTAGCAACAATTCCACCCATACTAACAGAGTTATTGCGGTATAAACCATGGAACAAAATAATAATATCAGGAACACTAAGGTTTCCACGACCAATCAAGCAACGACTAGCAAATAAGGCAAAGTAGCGCAAAACAGGAAAATGTATGCTAGTAATTCTTGCATCAGAAACCTTCCTGGTTTCTCCCACGGTGATAGTGTTAATAAAAGCTTCCACTTCATTACGGTGTGGTTCATCTAAGGTGCCCTCAAAAGGTATTTTGCAAACCTCGCAAAATTCAGCTAATGTCATCTCCTTAACAACGTCATATAAATGAAACTCTACTGTTGGAGGTGATTTCTTAGGGAAAAAGTAGAAGTTCTGCACAAAAGTATTTGTGAGTAAGAGATACTGATGACGTTGGTCGCGGAGGAAGTCGCTGAGGCCAGCATTCTCAATCAATAAATAGAAATCCTCATAAATCCCGGATCTCCTCAAGAAGTCATCGGAAGGCCATTCACACGGCCGGACCTCCATGATCTTGAGGCAAATTAAATTTGGGCTTCTTCTCTTCTTACTTTTGTTTTTCCTTCGTACTCCGGCTCGACGAGCCCCTCAAAAGTCTCTTCATTATTTCTGAAATAATCTGAAATTTTTAGTATCTTCAAACAAAAGTGAACCAACTTCAATAAAACTGATAGCAACTACTCATACAAGTGCCTAGAGCATATATCAAGCATTAGAACTACTTGGAACCATATAAATTTGACATGCAAGCTCAAGAACATGGTCACCTATGCAGGACAAATTTGCAAAGAATAAAGCACTAGAACAAAAAATAATTGGACCAATGGAGGAGTCACATACCAAGGAACAATCTCCCCAAGCAGTTTTGCAAGAGGTGCTTTGAGCAAGGAGATCAAAAATCACAGCAAAAGTGGCTGGAACACGAGCTTGAGTTGGTTTTTCGGGTTTGTGTGAGGCAGAGGAAGAAGATGGGTGCAGGGATAAGTGGAGGAGGGCCGCCGTGGGCCCCTGAGGCAGGGGGTGCGCCCTCCACCCTCGTGGCCAGGTGGCAGCTCCCCCCGCGCTAATTTTTGCACTAAAAATCCTCAAATATTCCCGAAAAATCATATTAAATTGGCATGGCATTCTGAGGACTTTTATTTTCGGGATATTTTTATATTGGACGGATAAATCAGGAAACATACAGAAAAATACTATTTTACTTTATTTCTACTAAAGAACAGAAAATATAAAGAGGGTACATAAGTTTGTGCTTCTAGTTTCATCCATCTCATGCTCATCAAAAAGAATCCACTAACAAGGTTGATCAAGTCTTGTTAACAAACTCATTCCGATAATCATGGAACCGGAGAAATTTCGAATAACACTATGTTACCTCAACGGGATATGGACATCCCCAATAATAAGTATATCATATTTCTTCTTGACAAGAGGGAGAGGAAATTCAAAACCTCCAAATATAATCGATGGAATTTTTCCAATAGAGTTGATACTATGAACTTGAGGTTGTTTCCTCGGAAAGTGTACCGTATGCTCATTACCATTAACATGAAAAGTGACATTGCCTTTGTTGCAATCAATAACAGCCCTCGCAGTGTTAAGGAAAGGTCTTCCAAGAATAATAGACATACTACCATCCTCGGGATATCAAGAATAACAAAGTCCGTTAAAATAGTAACGTTTGCAACCACAACAGGCACATACTCACAAATACCGGCGGTATAGCAGTTGATTTATCGACCATTTGCAAAGATATTTCAGTAGGTGTCAACTTATTCAAGTCAAGTCTACGATATAAAGAGAGAGGCATAACACTAACACCGGCTCCAAGATCACATAAAGCAGTTTTAACATAATTTCTCTTAATGGAGCATGGTATAGTAGGTACTCTGGATCTCCAAGTTTCTTTGGTATTCCACCATTAAAAGTATAATTAGCAAGCATGGTGGAAATTTCAGCTTCGGTATCTTTCTTTTATTTGTAACAATATCTTTCATATATTTAGCATAAGGATTCATTTTGAGCATATCACCAATCGATACGCAAAAAGATGGGTCTAATCATTTGACAAAGCGCTCAAAATCCCCATCATCCTTTTTCTTGGATGGTTTCGGAGGAAAAGGCATGGGTTTCTGAACCCATGGTTCTCTTTCTTTACCATGTTTCCTAGCAACAAAGTCTCTTTTATCATAACTTTGATTCTTTGATTGTGGGTTATCAAGATCAACAGCAGGTTCAACTTCTACATCATTATCATTACTAGGTTGAGCATCATCATGAACATCATCATTAACATTTTCACTAGGTTCATGTTCATTACCAGATTGTGTTTCAGCATCAGAAATAGAGATATCATTTGGATTCTCGGGTGGTTCAGCAATAGGTTCACTAGAAGTTTACAAAGTCCTATGATTTTTCTTTTTCTTCCTTTTAGAAGAACTAGGCATATTAATATTATTTCTCTGAGAATCTTGCTCGATTCTCTTAGGGTGGCCTTCAGGATACAAAGGTTCCTGAGTCATTCTACCAGTTCTAGAAGCCACTCTAACAGCATAATCATTTTTCTTACTACTCATTTCATCAAGCACTTCTTTCTGAGCTTTAAGTACCTGTTCTACTTGAGTGGTAACCATAGAAGCATGTTTGCTAACAAGTTTAAGTTCACCTCTAATATTAGCCATATAATCACTCAAGTGTTTAATCATAAAGGTATTATGTTTTAATTGTCTACCAAAATAAGCATTAAAGTCATCTTGCTTAAACATGAATTTATCAAACTCATCCAAGCACTGACTAGCAATTTTAGTAGGAGGGACTTCAGCTTTATCATATCTATAGAGAGAATTTACCTTTAGTACCTGTGTCGGGATATCGGGATCAGGAGGTTCTTCAGTGAATAAAGAATTGAGATCATATACTTCTTCAACATGCGGTAAATTAAGACCATGTATTTCTTCAATAGGAGGTAAATTCTTAACATCTTCAGCTTTAATACCCTTTTCTTTCATAGATTTCTTTGCCTCTTGCATATCTTCAGGACTGAGAAATAGAACACCTCTCTTCTTCGGAGTTGGTTTAGGAATAGGCTCAGTAATTGGCTCAGGAGCTGGCTCAGGAGTTGGCTCAGGAGGTGCCCAATTATTTTCATTTGTCAACATATTATTCAATAGAATTTCAGCTTCATCCGGTGTTCTTTCCTTGAAAATAGAACCAGCACAACTATCCGGGTAATCTCTAGAAGCATCGGTTAGTCCATTATAATAGATATCATGTATTTCAGGTTTCTTAATAGGATGATCATGCAAAGAATTAATTTACTTGAGAAGCCTCCCCCAAGCTTGTGGGATACTCTCTTCTTCAATTTGCACGAAGTTGTATATTTCCCTCAAAGCAGCTTGTTTCTTATGAGTAGGGAAATATTTAGCAGAGAAGTAATAAATCATATCCATGGGACTACACACACAACCAGGATCAAGAGAATTAAACCATATCTTAGCATCACCCTTTAATGAGAACGGAAATATTTTGAGTATATAAAAGTAGCGCGATCTCTCATCATTAGTAAACAGGCAGCTATATCATTTAACTTAGTAAGATGTGCCACAACAATTTCAGATTCATAGCCATAAAAAGCATCAGATTCAACCAAAGTAAATATATCGGGATCAACAGAGAATTCATAATCCTTGTCAGAACACGAGATAGGTGAAGTAGCAAAAGGTGGTCAGTCTCATCCTATCTCTAAGAGATTCTTTACTCCATTTAACTAGCAGCCTCTTAAGTTCATATCTATCCTGGCAGGCAAAAATAGCGGCAGAAGATTCCGCATCAAAAAGATAACCCTCAGGAATAGCAGGCATATTTTCATCATTGTATTCAGGTTCAACAATTTCTTTTTCTCCAACCCTAGCAATTTGTTCATCTAGAAATTCACCAAGGGACACAGTAGTATCAAGCATAGAAGTAGTTCCATCATAAGAATCATGCATAGCAGAAGTGGCATCATCAATAACATGCGACATATCGGAACGAATAGCGTAAGGTGTTTAGGTGTCGCTAGCTTACTCATAACGGAAGGTGAATCAAGTGCGAGCTAGATGGCAGTTCCTTACCTCCCTCGTAGTTGAGGGATAAAATGTTGTCTTAGCGTCTTTCAAGTTCTTCATAATGTCCAGCAGATATAAATCCCAAGTGACTCAAAGAATAGAGCTATGCTCCCCAGCAACGGCGCCAGAAAAGAGTCTTGATAACCCACAAGTATAGGGGATCATAGCAGTTTTCGAGGGTAGAGTATTCAACCCAAATTTATTGATTCGACACAAGGGGAGCCAAAGAATATCCTCAAGTATTAGCAGCTGAGTTGTCAATTCAACCACACCTGGAAACTTAGTATCTGCAGCAAAGTGTTTAGTAGCAAAGTAATATGATAGTGGTGGTAACGGTAACAAAAGTAAAGATAGCAAAAGTAATGTTTTTGGTAGTTTTGTAGTGATTGTAACAGTAGCAACGGAAAAGTAAATAAGCGAGAACCAGTATATGGAAAGCTCATAGGCACCGGATCAGTGATGGATAATTATGTCGGATGCAGTTCGTCATGTAACAGTCATAACATAGGGTGACACAGAACTAGCTCCAATTCATCAATGTAATGTAGGCATGTATTCCGAATATAGTCATACGTGCTTATGGAAAAGAACTTGCATGACATCTTTTGTCCTACCCTCCCGTGGCAGTAGGGTCCTATTGGAAACTAAGGGATATTAAGGCCTCCTTTTAATAGAGAACCGAACAAAGCATTAGCACATAGTGAATACATGAACTCCTCAAACTATGGTCATCACCGGAGTGGTCCCGATTATTGTCACTTCGGGGTTGCGGATCATAACACATAGTAGGTGACTATAGACTTGCAAGATAGGATCAAGAACACACATATATTCATGAAAACATAATAGGTTCAGATCTGAAATCATGGCACTTTCGGCCCTAGTGACAAGCATTAAGCTTAGCAAAGTCATAGCAACATCAATCTCGAACATAGTGGATACTAGGGATCAAACCCTAACAAAACTAACTCGATTACATGATAAATCTCATCCAACCCATCACCGCCCGGCAAGCCTACGATGGAATTACTCACACACGGCGGTGAGCATCATGAAATTGGTGATGGAGGATGGTTGATGATGACGACGGCGACAAATCCCCTCTCCTGAGCCCGAACGGACTCCAGATCAGCCCTCCCGAGAGAGATTAGGGCTTGGCGGCGGCTCCGTATCGTAAAACGCGATGATTTCTTCTCTCTGGGTTTTTTCTCCCCGAAAGCCAATATATGGAGTTGGAGTTGGCGTCGGAGGGTCTCCAGGGGGCCCACGAGGTAGGGGGCACGCCCTAGGGCGCCCCACCCTCGTGGACAGGTGTGGGCCCCTTGGTCTTCATCTTTGGCGAGGATTTTTATTATTTTTATAAGACATCCCGTGGAGTTTCAGGTCATTCCGAGAACTTTTGTTTTACGCACGTAAAACAACATCATGGCAATTCTGCTTTGAAAACAGCGTCGATGCAGGTTAGTTCCATTCAAATCATACAAGTTAGAGTCCAAAACAAGGGCAAAAGTGTTTGGAAAAGTAGATATGACGGAGACGTATCATACCCATATCATCAATATTAATCAAGCAGGAAGTAGGGTTTTACCTCCATCGAGAGGGCCCGAACCTGGGTAAACATATGTGTCCCTTGCTTCATGTTACCATCAGCCTTGATGCACAGATCGAGACCCCCTACCTGAGATTCGCTGGTTTTGACACCGACATTGGTGCTTTCATTGAGAGTTCCTCTGTGTCGTCGCTGCTGGGCTCGATGGCTTCTTCAACCATCGCCAATAACACGATACCGGACAGTCACAACGAGCATGGCTTAGACCTGCTGTCGGACAAAGCTCGGGGTGTCACCCCCGTATTAGCCTCGGACCTAAATCTGGAGCAGGCTGCGTTGCCTAAGGACGGAGAGCTGGACCCCGCCCCGCAGGTCGCGCACTCATCGGCGTTGGAGCCAAACACGGGCCTTACCTCTGTGGTGGCCTATGACTCCGGACCCCGACCAGATCCGGATGTTGAGTCCGGTCCGCAGACTCGAGCCGGTCGAGCCAGGATGGGCTCGGTAATGGAGTTCACCTCCGGACATTTTTCGGCACTCGCCCTTTGGCGACATGTCAACTTCGTTGAAAACTCTCTTTGACAGAAATTTCTAGGCCAAACTATGTCCGGTTCGAGTGGGAAGCAGGCGATGAAGAAATTCGTTGCCCACCCACCACCCACTTCATAGACACGGTCGATGATTTAACCGATGTGTCTGACTTCGACTCTGAAGACATCGACGGTATGGACGACGATGCAGGAGAAGATGAGGAATCTACGGGGCGCCGGACTTCCCCCTCATCACACGACATATACATGGTGGATACGCCCAAAGAGGACAAAGGCGACAATCCGGACGATAAAACCCCCGTACAAAAGCCAAAGCGACGGCGCAGAAGCCGTTCTAAGTCCAGCAATAGCAAAAACAGTGACAAGAGCGCCAGAGGGATCGACACTACAATCAACTCCGAAGGCAACAACGACCATACGGACCCAGCGATGGAGCAGGACGAACCAGGTCACCCTGAACACGGTTCGGAGCGGGCGCCGAGGACAATGATCCCGACGGACAAGGTCATCAAACGAACCCGGCCACGGGAAAACAGTCACGGATAATGATGCAATCCGGAAAAACACGCGGAACGAGATAACCTCCTGTAAAGCTTATGGCCACCGCAAGAAGTCTAAAGAAGCGAAGCAACAGCTCAAGGTCAAGACAGAAACGCTCAACCGCAGATGGAATAAAGTGCTAGACATCAAGAAAGATACGGTGATGATCGCCATACAAAGAGCTATCCAAAACGCAAGCTCTTGCCAGAATTCGACGAAGTTGTACCACTTCATAGCCGCAACAAAGCGGCTACCGATCCACATGAACACCGAATAAGAAAGTGGCGGCGGGTCCATTTATGGATCCAAAGGACGCACCTCGGCGAAGGACTACGGTCGCCAAAACGATTACGCTAATCGACTAACAGTCCGGAATAAAGACCGGACACAACAACAGCCGACGACATGCCACACAACGTCCAGATACAGAGGGGCTGCTCACCCCCTGTGCTTTACCGATGAAGCATCGACCACGAATTCCCAGTGGCTTTAAACTGTGAACATAGAGGCATACGATGGAGCAGCAGACCTAGGGGTGCGGATCGAGGACTTTATCCTGCACATACATATGGCTCGTGGGGATGACCTTCACGCCATCAAATACCTCCCCCTCAAAATTTGAAGGGACCATTTCAGCCTTTGGTTGAAAGGCCTCCCGAAAATTCAATTGGGAGCTGGGAGGAACTCGAGGACGCTTTCAGGCAAATTTTCAAGGGACCTATGTCCGACCTCAGGATCTTGACGACTTAAGTCACATAGTCCAACAGCCGGAGAATCCGCCCGCAAGTTTTGGGAACAGATTCCTCACTAAGAAGAACCAAATTGTTGATCGTCCGGATCTGAAGCCTTAGCGGCATTCAAACACAACATCCGTGATGAGTGGCTCGCCAGACACCTCGGACAAGAAAAGCCAAGGACAATGGCAGCCCTAAAGCCTTATGACCCGCTTATGCGCGGAGAAGACGGTAGCTAGCCAGTAAAAGGCACCAAATGACCCCAAAGACGTTTGAAATAAGGGATGGCAACGGGAAGCCACGGCGTCATAAACACAAACACCAAAACAAGGAAGAGAGCCCGGATAACACGATGGTTAATGCCGGATTCAGGGGCTCTTGACCTAATCATCAAAATAAGCCATCTAAAGGCAGCAAAGAGGGACCGTCCAGTCTAAATAGAGTCCTAGACAGACTATGCCAAATTCATGGCACCCCTGACAAACCTGCAAACCACACGCACAGAGAGTGTTGGGTCTTCAAGCAGGCCGGCAAATTAAATGCGAACACAAGGAAAGGAAACACCAAGTGAAGACGAGGATGAACCTACTTGACCGAACAACGAAGGGCGTAAAAAATTCCCGCTAGAGGTTAAAACAGTGAACATGATCCACGCGACTCACACATCCATGAGGAGGCACGAACGCGCGCATGGAGACGCGCTCGATATAGAGCCCATCGTACTCACGCCTAACCACCGGATGCCTTATCCGATCACTTTCGACAACTTGGATGACCGAACTAGTATTTGGCGCGGAGGATCAAAGGCCTTGGTGCTCGACTCGATAATCGACGGATACCGTCTCACCCGCGTCCTTATGGACGGCGGCAGCAGTCTCAGTTTAATATATGAGGACACTGTCTGCAGGATGGGGATAGACCCATCGAAATTAACCAAAGCAACACCACCTTTGAAGGGGTGATACCAGCGTTGAAGCTCATATCGAGGCTCCGTCGCCTTTGGAGGTAACATTCGCTCTTGAGCAACTCCAGAAGCGAAGAACTACTCTTCATCATCGCACCCTTCCAAAGCGACTATCACGCAGTGCTCGGAAGAACGGCCTTTGCCTGCTTCAACGCATTGCCGCACTATGGAGACCTTACACTTAAGATGCCCGGTCCACGTGGCGTCATCACCATTAGCGGACTAACAGAGCGTTCGTCACGCGCGGAGGAACACGCGACGGCCCTCGCGGTCGGACTATAAGCGGCCTCCAACATCAGAAAACACGACTGGTCAATAAAGACCACAGACTCGGCTAGACGAGTCCGGTCGCCCGGATAAAATTGAACCAGGGCACCGTATATGTAATCCCATAGTGGACACCAGGGGCTATAAATACTTAACATAGTCCCACAGTTGGCTCAACCTTATGGGCAGGCCAACAGCTTACACTTTTATTATCCACCGCATACTTACTTTGTACTCTTCTACGAGTTTTACTTTTTCCACAGACAACGTTTGCACGATACCCTTCCAGGATACGGCACAACAGAGACAAAGGCGCAGATGTGCAGCAGGGCCCCGTTCAACAGATTTCTTTTTAGATTAAGCCCATGTGTAAACCTTTTTTATTGCCTCTTGTTGTTTAACCATCCCATGGGTTCCATACCCACAGAGGATACTGCCGTTTTTGGCATCTCGCCACGACAGGTTAACGCACGTATCTGGAACAACAGGGTTTATAACAAATGGGCATTCTTGAGCCCATCGACTATTATAAAGTCCGAATACCCTCGGGAGTTTTCGGCGTCATGAGTTTGGCCTTATATGTAGCAGCTCCGAATCATGTCTTTGGTCAAATGTTGGGTTTGCTCGCTCTGGGTTTGCCGCCTATACGTTCCATTACTATCGGCTAAGGTGGCCAAAGGAGAACTCTTGTGATTGTGCCTGGTTATTCGGACAAGCACCTCAAGAGAGAAAGTCAAAACTCGACGTCATGATACAAATGAGAGACTGCTCAACCACTCAAAGACTTATCGGAATCTTTAGGATCCCTCCGCATTAACGAAGGACCGTTTCCCGGTCATGTACACACGCGCCCGTATTCGGATGCACGCGAAGGTACCAGGGGCTACATAGTAGCCCCAACATTAGAGTCCCATGGCTAAGCGAAAGTTTTACAGCTATATAGTCCGGTTGCCTAGTTCGACGTGCGATCACCTCCTTCATGGACCAAGACGTTGGATCAAGTGTGATTAAGCATATTTTTTCGAACACCCCTGCATTGCCTGCGTGGGGGATGAAGCCAACGACTGCTATCTTTCGGATTAAACATTCCTATATATATATATATGTGTGTGTGTGTGTGTGTGTGTGTGTGTGTGTGTGTGTGTGTGTGTGTGTGTGTGTGTGTGTGTGTGTGTGTGTGTGTGTGTAAACGGCCACACAGGGGACACAATAATACTTTCGGGCAAAAAGTATAAATATAGCCTTATAACCAAACTAACATTGTTTTTTACAATGATTCGATTCATCACTCGAATAAGACATTCTTGAGCACTGCGCCTCTATTAGGCGGGCACCTTCGTGGCTGCGCCAAGTAGTGCTTTCGGCCGGATCGCCCCCGCCCGGATCTTGGGTCGCTATAATATTGGCCTCCATATCCGTCCAATAGGCTTTAACGGGCAAGAGCCATCCGTGCACCCTCTATGCATGCCGACCTCCTCATGGCATCGATCCAGGCACGGCCCCAAGGAACTGCTGCACCAAGCCAAAGTAATCGGCCCCGGCTTAGGCCCTTTTGGCCAAAGATGGTCTATCATGCATCGCATTGCAAGACCGGACAGCCTGAAGCTCCGCCACAAAGAGCCATCTTGTCATTTAACGGCAGCGGGCGAGTGGGAGCATCGAATTGCGACCAGAAAAGCTTCTCCACCTCCTTATCACCCTGACCCTCGAAGAACTTGGCAGCGTCAGCCGTACACTTCGCCAAATCCGCATACGTGTCCACGGGACTCCAGCGCCCGTCCAGGGGAGCGTACTTTGGATCGAAAAACTTCATCCGCAGCAAGTAGGAACCTCCAGCCACGATTTTACCGGCCTGTTGAAGCTCCTCCCGCGCACCCCTGAGCTCGGTCCGTATTTCCTTGGTGGCATTGCGTGCCTTGTCCAGCTCGGCCAAGCTATCCTTATGCCCCTTTTTAAGGAGCTCATACCGGTCAGCGGCATTTTTTAACTCAATAGCCATTTCGGCCATCTTTTCCTCGCTTAGGCGATGAGAAGCCTGTTCGGCTCTCAGTTCCTCGGTCGCCTTTAGGGCAGCCGCATTGCTAACCCGAGCTTGTTCCTTGGCTTGGACAAGTTCTGCCCTCAGGGCCTCCATGGCAGCAGCACCATATGCAGTCCGAACATATTACATTAATATCAAGACGCCTCCATATTTTCCTATACAAAGGGAGGCAGAGCGCATACCTTGTGATTTGTCCAGCCGCTCGTTCACCAGCATGATATCGGCATCAATCGAACGAATTCGCCTGGTCAGTTCGGAAACTTCGACGGACTGGTCGGCGGCCGGACTCACAGTACCGCAAGTGTTTACTGGCGCAATCATTGATTTATGATCCCCGCTTTGCCGCCTAGGGCGTGCAACGAGTCTCGAGGGCTACTATCTATATGGAGCACACCTAATGCGTGCCTCACAGCCAAAAACAGTGTATTCTTCACTACATACCTCAAAGCCTTTGAGCAGACTTGTAAATGCTTCATTCAAACCGCTTGTAGCGGAGGAAATCTTTCCTGAGCACCGCGCTCATTAATGAGCGGTGCTCCTCCAAAAGTGCACCTCGCTCCAGTAGACCTGTCAGTACGTCCGGTCGGACATCAAACTGTGTCGGACCCCTCCCATCGCCCCTCGTGGGAGCCAAATGCTCTGGGCTCAGGGGGGCTGACACATTGGCTTCCAGCCTCGGCAGATCCGGACTCCTCCGTGACGACACCTCAGTGTTGCCCGCTTCATGAGCCGGAGAGGTGGGTGGGGTCTCGCTCTCCATCATCTCCGGAGGAAGATCCCCCGAAGACGAACTCTATTGAGAAGGGCTACTAGCCGGACTGCGAAAGACGAATCCTGGTTATTGATCTAGGAGGAACGCAGCACCTTCGAATTAAAAATTAACTTACAGCTCGGTGGAGGGCTGGCCCATTGGTGGGCACGATGCAGAGAGGGTGCCCATTGGGGCAGAGCCTCCGGTGTTATCTTTTTCCGGGTGTGGGCATCTCCGTCTCCGAGTCTTGAGGCGGCCCTCTTCTTCCCTTGACGGGAGGAGGCCTTAGCCTCCCCTTCCCGACTATCCTCCCTAGGAGAGGCAACAATTCCCCCGGTTCGGATGCGTAGCGTGTGAAGCTCGGTTTCTTTGTTCTTCTGCTTGTCTTCCCCTGAATGCATTCTGCTGAGAACCCGGTCAAGCATCTTGGCCATGGTGGGACCAGGCGAGCCCTCAGGAAGTGGCGCCGGACACCTGATTCTCTCCGCCTTGCTGAGCCATTCCTGGCCACGGATGATTTTCAGAACAAACAATCATGACAAATACAAAACAGGGTGTCCGGCATCAAAGCTACTTACTTGGGTATCTAGGCGATTGCAGCTTAGGCCCGCATCCTCGGTGGTGTCCGGACACTTTACTTTCCGTCCGAAGAATAATTTGCACATCTCTTCGAGCTTCAGGCCGAAGAAGTGCTTGACGGTCCGCGGACCCTCCGGATTGAACTCCCACATCCGGAGAGGCCGGCGTTGGCACGGCAACATCTGCCGGATCAACATCACTTGCATTGTGCTGACAAGATTAATGTCCCTTGCAAGAAGCTCCCGGATGCGATTCTGCGAAGATCTTGGTATATCACCGGCGTGTCCCCAATTCCGCCCTATATGTTCCGCCCAAGACGCCAAGCTGTGGACGGAGGGCCCGAAGCGAAACTACGGGGCAGCCGCCCACTTTGTGCCTCTCGGGAGTCGTGACATAGAACCACCTCCGCTGCCATACATCGGATACTTCGGGAAAGAACCCTCACAGCCACGGGGCATCGCCGTTCCTTCTTATTACAGCACCTCCGCACTCCACATGTCGCTCCTCGATCATCTTCGGCGTCACATTGAAGGTCTTGAGCCATAAGCCGAAGTGTGGGGCGACATGGAGAAAAGCCTCGCACACGATAATAAACGACGAGATATGGAGGATAGCGTCGGGAGACAGATCGTGAAAATCCAACCCATAATAGAACATGAGCCCCCTCACGAAGGGATCGAGGGCGAAACCCAGACCGCAGAGGAAGTGTGGGACGAAAATGACACACTCGTTGGTCTCCGGCGTAGGGATGACCTGCCCTGGAGCAGGGAGCCTGTGCTGGATATCTGCGGTCAAGTATCCGACCTCCCTAAGCTTTGCAATGTCCTTCTCTTCAATCGAGGAGGCCACCCACCGCCTTGAGGGTCGATCCGGACATATTGGAGTATTAGGAGGGTGGAGCTTAGGTTTTGGGTGTTAGAACTTCGAGGTGCGAGAAGGCGCGATGAAGGTGAAACAAGAGGCGTAGGTCTCGACCCCTTTATAAAGAGGGTGAATATCAAGAGTCCCCGGTGTGACCGTTTGAGGCTTATCTAAAAAACACACGGGTTATACCAACAGCCGTCGTAGGGTCACGCGTGCTCACATTGATGGAAAATCTCGTAATAAGAGGAACACGATCTCTGCCTCGACGGGACATGCAAATAAAACCGCCTCGCAACACGAGTCGTTGTGGGGCAGGAAACATCAGTTCGCGTTGGACCAAGCCCCTATGCAAGGGCACGACACACGAAGATTGCCAGCAAATCAGATCTATACCATACGAAGATCATCTTGCAGGTCCGGACACGGTCTACGTGTTCGAAAACCACTTTGGAGTATTCAGAGGAGGAACCTGCCCTGCAATGCCGAAGACAAAGCTGCGCGCCGGACTCATCGTCATTGAAGCCTGGTTCAGGGCTCTTGAGGGGTCTGGATTAGGGGTATCCGGACAGCGGACTATATACAACGTCCGGACTATTGAAGCATGAAGATACGAGACTGAAGACTTCGGCCCGTGTCCGGATGGGACTTTCCTTGGCGTGGAAGGCAAGCTTGGCGATCCGGATATTATATTTCCTTCCTTGTAACCGACTCCATGTAAACCCTAGCCCTCTCTGGTGTCTATATAAACCGGAGAGGTTGGTCCTTAGAAGGCCGATCACAATTACAATCATACCATCATAGGCTAGCTCTTAGGGTTTAGCCTCTACGATCTCGTGGTAGATCTACTCTTGTACTACCCATATCATCAATATTAATCAAAGTGAAGTAGGGTTTTACCTCCATCGAGAGGGCCCGAACCTGGGTAAACATATGTGTCCCTTGCTTCCTGTTACATCAGCCTTGACGCACAGATCGGGACCCCCTACCCGAGATCCACCGGTTTTGACACCAACACCTGTCAAAGGACATTCTTCTGCAGCGATGCTTGAAGGAGCAATGAAGACATTGGTCTTTTATATCTTCAATGGCATCAACTTCAATGCTCAATACTTCTTTATCAGGCAATTGGTTGCATCAGGCTCTGATCTCTTTGGACTGAAATTCTACACTCCATGGGTTATGCGCCTTATCAAGCTTCATTCTGCTGTCAACTATCAGCCTTTTGCTCGCAACCATCTGATATTTTTGCCAGAGGTTGATATGTCAGTTGAAGCCATATACCCAGAGCCTACCAAGGAGCATGTTTGTCTTCACAATGCTGATCACCAAAGCTTCACACAGCCCATTGAAGGAGTCCAGGCCGTCACTCATGTTTATCCTTTGGCTGGCAATACACGCTTACCTCACCGTGCTCAAACTGAAGCCACTGAAAGCACTATTGCTCAAAGGCCTCAGAAACGATCTCGTGTTTTCAATGACCGAGATCTTCTCATTGCCCTACACTAGAAACAGGATAAGCATCACTACTGGTTGAAGCGGCAGATGCAAAGCCTCTTGGTGGACATCAATCGAATTCACAATCTTGCCACCAAGAATGCCTTTGTCACTCATGAAACCTGTCGGCGGTCATGGAAGAGTTTGACATTGCTGAGTGCTAAAGCAGATCTTCAAGACGATGGCTTCACTGGAAGATTCAAGTTTGACTCCACTCCTCCAAGGAATGCTGTCTTGCGTCGAACTCCCTCTCTTGAAGACTCTGACTATTCGTCCTCAGCTGCAACGGTGAATGCCAGAGTCATAGATGATCAAGATGATGCTACTCCACCACCTACAACTTCGGTGCGTATCGACACTACACCAAGTTCTTATGCACCACCAAACCCCGACGCCGACCCTGCATCTTCTCCTACTCCTTCTGGGAACGAGTAGAGGCTCTATGTCTTCAAACCTTTTTCGTCCTTACTGACAAAAGGGGGAGAAGCATATGAATTGATAGTCTTCAAGCGGGTCCATATGGGCGGTTGCTTTATATTTTGCCTAGTGTTTACAACTCTCGCTTTTGATACATTTGGTTTTTTGAGTTGTAACACTTAAACTTGATGGTCGTCTGCTACATTTTCTGCTATTCTGTGATGCGATGATAAATTCCGCATGTGCGATGATAAATCCCGCACTTAGTCACATTGCAGACGTCCATTTCTCATTATGCATGTCATTATCTTTGATATATCAAATCATGCATGATGAATTGTCTTCGTAAATTGAAGAAGATCTCCATAAGTACAACCTGCCATGTGCATTTGCATTCCAAAAGCAAATTACTTATATGCACATCTTCAGGGGGGGCCTTTTGCTACTTATGAAGACAATACCTTAATCCTTTACAATTTCACATACTTTTATCCCCGTTGAAAACTTCAACCAGTTTGTCATCAATCACCAAAAAGGGGGAGATTGTAAGTGCATCTAGTGCCACCCCTAGTTGGTTTTGGAGTATTGATGACAAACCTGGTTGAGGGAAATGTGTTTGTGAGAATTGCAGGATAACACAGGTAGTAGTACCTCATTGATTCGGTTTACCTACCGGAGATGACCCCTAAAAATGTATGAAGACATTGAGATAATGGTGGTATGTGAAGATATTCACATTGAAGACTACAACATGAGAAGACATCGCGTGAAGACTATGGAGTGTGAAGACTTAGTTGTTTCATTGTTTCCTTTTCTTCTTTGTTGAGTCATAGGAACCACCGTACTGTTAAATGGGGTCCCAGTGAACAAAGTCAGAGTGGCTGAAGTGATGCTCAACCAAAATCTTATGTCTTCGAGCGAAGACAATGAGAGCAAATCTTATCCAGAGCTGGATGAGTCAGCTTTACTTGTATCCCAAGTCAAGCTGCCGCGTGTGTTTGAAATCTGACCGTTGGAACACGTGTCAGTTCCTGAGTGACCCAGGGTCATTTTGGACAAATCAGGTCGGGTTGCCTAGTGGCTATAAATAGCCCACCCCCTACACCATAAATTGGTGGCTGCTCAGAGTTAGTGCACGGCTTTTGTCGTTTGAGAGCAACCCACCTACGAAGCTTTTGAGAGAGAGAAATCCTTGCGAGGACAAAGCCCAAACACCCAGAGCCAAAGAGTATTAGGAATCATTGAAGTCTTTTTGTTCGCGTGACCTGAAGACTTGTTACACTTGAGGACTGTGAATCCTCCAGCCGGTTAGGCGTCATGTTCTGAGCATCCAAGAGTCATTGTGGATCGCCGGTGAACGAAGTCTGTGAAGGTTTGGAAGTCTACCTTGAAGACTTACCAGAGTGATTGGGCGAGGACTGGGTGTCCTTATCTCAAGGGGAATAAGGTGAAGACGTGGTCTTCTGAGTTGAATCTTAGCCTCCCTAACCAGATGTACAGTTGTCACAACAACTGGAACTGGTCCAACAAATCCTGTGTCCTCACCAAGTGACTGGTTATATCCTCTCCCTCTCTTTACTTACAGTTTGTCTTCGTGAAGTCATTGTCTGCTTGCATTACCTATCTGACTTCACTGTGTGACTTCTATTGTTGTTTGGCTTCATACTATCTTCCATCCTGATCTTTACTACCTAGATGCTATTAGTCTTCGTGCTTTCACTTCATTGCATACTTGACTATGGCTTGCTTAGTGTAGTCTACCTTCCGCTGCATATCAATAGGTTCATCTCTATTGTTTGTCTTCAAAACTCTCATGTTTTGAAGACATTCATAAAAATTGCCTATTCACCCCCCCCTCTAATCGATAACTAGCACTTTCAAGATTCAAGGATCCTAGAGACCCGCTCATCTTTATATGATGGCGAGCCTATGCCTTGGAAGATGGACGACAAACCTACTTCATCAACAACACCGTCATCACCACCCCTGAAGAAAGAGATCTAAATACATGGGTATGGGCACTCCCCTTGGCAACTGCCAAGCTTGGGGGAGTGCCCCGGTATCGTGTCACCCTCACATCTTTATCTTTATCGCTTTTCTTAGTTCAATCCTTTTAGTTATATCTTGATCTAGTAGAATAAAGTTTTTGGTATGGTCTATCCTTGAGTTTTGCTTTATGTTCCCTCTATGTAATCGAGTCTGTGAGATATATAATAAAGAGTAGTTTTTAGTTAAGGGCTTTGCTCTCTTGCTATGATCTTGAGGGAATCAAATAAAAGAAAGAATAAAAAGATAATATATTGATCTTATGGAGAGTAATGACTTCACATATAAAGAGTATGATGAATAAAAGTTGTTGAGAGTTGACAAACATAGTTTTGGTCATTGTTGCAATTAATAGGAAGTAATAAAGAAAGAGAGGCTTCACATATAAATATACTATCTTGGACATCTTTTGTAATTGTGAGCACACATCAAAATATGACGTGCTAAGAGGTTGATGTTGGACAAGGAAGACAACATAATGGGTTATGTTTTCTTATATCCAAATAGAAGTTATATTGTCATGGATCATCCAACATGTTGAGCTTGCCTTTCCCTCTCATGCTAGCCAAATTCTTTGATAAGTAGAGATACTACTTGTGCTTCCAAATATCCCTAAACCCAGTTTTGCCATGAGAGTCCACCATACCTACCTATGGATTGAGTAAGATCCTTCAAGTAAGTTGTCATCGGTGCAAGCAATAAAAATTGCTCTCTAAACATGTATGATCTATTAGTGTGAAGAAAATAAGCTTTATACGAACTTGTGCTATGGAAGAAATAAAAGTGACGGACTGCATAATAAAGGTCTCTATCACAAGCGGCAACATAAAGTGATGTTCTTTTGCATTAAGAGTTTGTGCATCCAACCATAAAAGAGCATGACAACCTCTGCTTCCCTGTGCGAAGGGCCTATCTTTTACTTTATCTCCTACCCTTATACAAGAGTCATGGTGATCATCACCTTTCCTTTTTATACTTTTTCCTTTGGCACGCACTATATATTGGAGAGATGCGGATATATATATATATATCCACTCGGATGTCGGTTTTCATAAAGTATTGTTGTTGACATTACCCTGGAGGTAAAAGGTTGGGAGGCGAAACTATAAGCCCCTATCTTTCTCTGTGTCCGATTGAAACTTTGTACCCATAAGTATCGGGTGAGTGTTAGCAATGGTGAAAGATTAAATGATAGTTGAGTATGTGACTTGCTGAAAAGCTCTTTATTTGACTCTTTCCGATGTTATGATAAATTGCAATTGCTTCACTGACTGGGATCATAGTTTGTTAGTTTTTAATAAAGTTTCTGATTCATACTTTAGCTTGTGAACAAATTGTTACTTTAGCATAAGAAAGTATATGGCATTATGTGTTGCTGTTCTAAAGATGAGCATGATGCCCTCATGTCCGTATTTTATTTTATCGACACCTCTATCTCTAAACATGTGGACATATTTTTCAATATTGGCTTTCGCTTGAGGACAAGCGAGGTCTAAGCTTGGGGAAGTTGATACGTCCATTTTGCATCATGCTTTTATATTTATATTTATTGCATTATGGGCTATTATTACATATTATATCACAATACTTATGCATATTCTCTCTTATTTTATAAGGTTTACATGAAGAGGGAGAATGTCGGCAGCTGGAATTCTGGACTGGAAAAGGAGCAGATATTAGAGACCTATTCTGCACAACTTCAAAAGTCCTGAAACTTCACGGAGCTTATTTTTGGAATATATAAAAAATATTGGGCGAAGAAAGAACCAGAGGGGGGCCACCAGCCAGCCACAAGGGTGGAGGGTGCGCCCTACCCCCTGGGCACGCCCTCGACCTTATGGGCCCCCTGGCAGGCCTCCGGTGCCCATCTTTGGCTATATGGTGTGTTTTAACCTGGAAAAAACCAGAAGAAAGCTTTCATGTTGAAGCGCCGCCGTTTCGAGGTGGAACCTGGGCAGAACCAATCTAGGGCTCCGGCGGAGCTATTCTGCCGGGGAAACATCCCTCCGGGAGGGGGAAATCATTGCCATCGTCATCACCATCGATCCTCTCATCGAGAGGGGGTCAATCTCCATCAACATCTTCACCAGCACCATCTCCTCTCAAACCCTAGTTCATCACTTGTATTTGATCTTGGTCCCAAAACCTCAGATTGGTACATGTGGGTTGCTAGTAGTGTTGATTACTCCTTGTAGTTGATGCTAGTTGGTTTATCCGGTGGAAGATTATACTTTCAGATCCTTAATGATAATTAATACTCCTCTGATCTTGTTTATGGATATGCTTTGTGAGTAGTTACGTTTGTTCCTGAGGACATGGGGGAACTCTTGTTATAAGTAATCATGTGAATTTGGTGTTCCTTCAATATTTTGATGAGATGTATGTTGTCGCTCCTCTAGTGGTGTTATGTGAACGCCGACTACATGACACTTCACCATTATTTGGGCCTAGGGGAAGGCATTGGGAAGTAATAAGTAGATGATGGGTTGCTAGAGTGTAAGTAGCTTTAACCCTTGTTTATGCGTTGCTTCATATGGGGCTGATTTGGATCCTTATGTTCCATGCTATGGTTAGTTTTTCCTTAATTCTTCTTTCGTAGTTGCGGATGCTTGCGAGAGGGGCCAATCATAAGTGGGAGGCTTGTCCAAGGAAGGGCAACACCCCAGCACCGGTCCACTCACATATCAAATTATCAAAGTAATGAACGCGAATCATATGAGCATGATGAAAACTTTTTTTTAGAAAAGGAGGATTCCCCCGGCCTCTGCATCTAAACGATGCATGCAGCCATTTTATTAATTATTCTCAGAAACCTTACAAAGCATTACATCAGTAAGCCTGAAGCCACCATCTCGGCGACACCTGTCGCTACTCCTATCCCCTTGATGCAGGGGTGCCGAATGTCCGAGCCTAATACCAAATAGACATCGCACCAAAACCTAACATCTAATGCCGGATGCCCCATCCCAGCCACATACCGGGAATGGGTCACACACCGGTCTAGCGCACTCACCGAGGCTACCGCCGCCGTCATCCCCCTAACCATCTTCAGAGCAAGTACCAACGCAAAGACCTTGTCGGGTCAGCTGTCGACGCCACCATGGTGCCAGACAGCGCCACCGTCCTGCGCTCGTCCATCCAGTTGCATCTGTCGTCTATATCCAGCTGCACCATGCCGCCAATAATCATCGTCATCGACGCGGTAGAAACAACGCCGCACCTCTTGGCAACCTCCAGACCGTCGCCGCTGCTGGAGCTACGCGGAGTCACCCACAGCATCTCTCCGCCGAACAGCAGAACCTCCCAAGACGGCGCCTCCATGGAGGGTACGACGCAAAGGATGCCACCGCCGCCCAATCCAGACTGAATTTTGGACTTTCGTCCGGGAGGAGTTCGGAGGTGGATATGAGAGACCTCGACATCGCCTCCACGGAGGGTAACAGTGTCGAGAGACACCGCCGATGCCGGATCGAGCAAGCCGATCAAAGTTTCCTCCGGTCCCCACCCTATACCACCAAACCTCCGTCGACTCCGGATCCGGCAACGGACCACGAACCGGAACATGCAAAGATGCGAGAGGCATGGGGCTCAACCCACCATGAAGGAGGATCGAGAAGTATCCATCATAGATCTCCAGGTGCCGAATCCAGCGATCCAGCATGGTCAGTGACCACCACCACCACCCCGCGGCGGCCATTGGCGTTCAAGTCCAAGACCCAAATGGATCCGATCTGAACCCAGCAGCGCCCGCCACCATCGATCTTGCCCAGCATACAGCCGTCACCATGCCGCGAGCAGGCCACCACCGGTGCCGCGCAGCGCACGACGTCGCAAGAAACCCGCCCGCCGCACCGTCGGACCCCACACTAGCCCGGCACCCTGTCCGATCTAGCTGCCCCGCGCCAGCTGCGATGGACAAGGGGAAGAGACGCCCCGCCGCCGCCCAGCCGGCCAAGCTTTGCCCGGCGGCGCTGCGGACGGCGGCGAGGATAGGTGGAGGCGGAGGAGGGCCGAGAGGACGGCGGCAAGGGACCCCCCTGGGTCGCCCACGGGGACGACACGAGGGGGACGAGGGAGACGGCGGCGCGACGTATAGTTAACTTGGATTGGATCCAAGCATGATGAAAACTAACTTGACAACAATTTTCGTGTGTCCTCGGGAGCACTTTGCATTATATAAGAGTTCGTCCAGGCTTGTCTTTTGCTACAAAAATGATTGGGCTACCTTGCGGCACCTTAGGTACTTTATTTACTTGTTACTCGTTACGATTTATCTTATCATAAAACTATCTGTTACCGATAATTTCAGTGCTTGCAGAATACCTTGCTGAAAACCACTTGTCATTTCCTTCTGCTCCTCGTTGGGTTCGACACTCTTACTTATCAAAAGGACTACGATAGATCCCCTATACTTGTGGGTCATCACACCTCCATCACCTTCCCCCATCTATCTGCAATGGTCCACTATCCCGCAACCCGTTGTACCCTCTACTTGAACATGGTGCTTTATGCTTCATATTATTATCCAATGATGTCTTGCCATCCTATGATGTCTGAGTAGATTTTTGTTGTCCTATCAGTGATTGGTGAATTGCTGTGATTAGTTTAATTTGCTTGTGGTTATGTTGTTGTCCTTTGGTGCCTATCATATGAGTGCGCGTGTGGATCACACCATAGGGTTAGTTGTATGTTGATAGGACTATGTATTGGAGGGCAAGGGTGATAGCAGCTTCAGCCTAGCATAGAAATTGATGCATACGAGATTGAAGGGGGACCAATATCCTATTGCTATGGTTGGGTTTTACCTTAATGAACGTTAGTAGTTGCGGATGCTTGCTAATAGTTCCAATCATAAGTGCATAGAATTCCAAGTAGGGGATGACATGCTAGCAATGGCCTCTCCCACATAAGACTTGCTATCGGTCTAGTAATGTAGTCAATTGCTTAGGGACAATTCTGCAACTCCTACAACCACTTTTTCCACACTTTCTATACTAACTTAATTGTTTATTTATATAAACAGCCCCTAGTTTTATTTGCGTGCTCTTTATTATCTTGCAAACCAATCTTAGGTGTACTTGCTAAACCCAAAAAAAATAGGTGTACTTGCTACTCATGGAGATGGGGAACCTCCTAAAACCCTCGATGCTCGTTATGTGGAAAATATTACCCACTACTTTGATAATGCTGAGAAAACCCCATTCAACTTGATAATGGGAGACACGTTGGATCAACGTGAATACTTTAGGGATTATCGCTTGACTCAAAAAGGGAAACTGTTATGGGATCAAATTCATATGTTGCATTGGTATGCTCGGGAACTATGCTTGAGATATGATTACACTTGTTGCTCTAGGATAAGGCTCCACACCTTCCCTTTTCATGTAAATTTAATGACAATGAAACCTTGGCTTCTTATGCTAATGGTATATATGATTACTATGATGTCGAACGAATAGAGGAATTCGTTGCTTTTAAGGGTGCTTGTGAAATTGAATCTTTGTTTGAAAAGTGTGAAAATTATGATGATGTTGTTTACAGACCTGAAAATTATGCTATACTTAAATATTGCTATGAGAGTTATGAATATAATGCCGATATTAATGAGTTTATTGAGAAAGTCTCTGATGTCCAAGAAGAGATTAATATTTTGCAGGAACCTATGGAAGAAGAAATTGATGACACTGTGAGCTCATTGGATGAAAAAGATGACAAGGAGAGCGAAGAACAAAAGGAGGAAGATCGGATTAGCTACCCATGCCCACCTTTAATGAGAGTAACTCTTCAACTCATACATTGTTTAATTTCCCTTCGTGCTTATTGAAGGATGATTGCTATGATAATTGCTATGATCCCTTGAATTCGTTTGAAATATCCCTTTTTGATGAAATTGATGCTTTCTATGCTTGTGGCCATGATGCAAATATGAATGATGCTTATGGAGATGAACTTGCTATAGTTCCTTATGTTAAGAATGAAATTGTTGTTATTTCACCCACGCATGATAGTCCTAGTATCCTTTTGAATTCTCCCAACTACACTATACCAGAGAAGTTTGTGCTTATTAAGGATTATATTGATGGGTTGCGTTTTACCGTTACACATGATGATTTTGATAGATATAATATGCATGTGCTTGCTACTCCTAATTGCAATTATTATGAGAGAGGAACTACATCTCCGCCTCTCTATGTTTCCAATACAATAAAATTGCAAGAAAGTGCTTATGCTATATATTGGCCTTTAACTGATGTGCATGAATTGTTCTTTTATGACATGCCGATGCATAGGAAGAGAGTTAGACTTCGTTGTTGCATGATATGCGTTAATTTGTGCTCACTACTAAATTACAAATCATTGTTAATTAAAATTGGCTTTGATATACCTTGGGATCCGGGTGGATCAATTACTTGAGCACTATATACCTAGCTTAATGGCTTTAAAGAAAGCGCTGCCAAGGAGACAGCTCGGAAGTTTTAGAGAGTCATTTTATTCTGTTGTGTGCTTTTTAAAATTTTAAAAACAAATAAATATAGAGTGAACCTAAAAGTTTTCAAAAAGAGAAGTGAAAGTAAGAAGGACGAGCACTGTTGAAGTGGGGGAGCTCCTTGAACTTTGTTCATGCCCATGGAAACTTTGCAAATATTAAAGTACATAAACTTTTCAACAAAAGTAAT
This sequence comes from Aegilops bicornis, assembly GCA_021605145.1. Classification (NCBI taxonomy): domain Eukaryota; kingdom Viridiplantae; phylum Streptophyta; class Magnoliopsida; order Poales; family Poaceae; genus Aegilops; species Aegilops bicornis. Next base: position 398,815,543 of record CM038673.1, on the reverse strand, counting down.
TATCCCTTGTACAAATCCATTGTATTATAAAAATAATGTGCCAAGATTCGCCTTTAGGATGCTTAGATTGCTTGTTTGGTATGTGCAGTGGAAAACAAAAACTTTGGATGTAGCGTGTGAATTTACATTTTTTAGTGGTATGTCAAAAGCTTCTGAAACTTTTTGCACAGTACTAATATACAAATTGTTTATTTTGTCCTAATTTTTAAGAATTTTTGGAGTTACAGAAGTATGGTGAATGTTCAGATTACTACAGACTGTCCTATTTAAGATAGATTCTGTTTTTGATGCATTGTTTTTGCTAGTTTTGATGAAACTATCGATTTTATCGGTGGTATAAGCCATGGAGAAGTTATAATATAGTAGCTAGAATGCAAAAATAGAAAATATGAATGGGTTTGCAACAGTACTTAAAGTGGTGATTTGTTTTATTATACTAATGGATCTCACGGAAACAAAAAAATGAGAGAAGGGGCAATGCTACTATCCTTTTACCACACTTGTGCTTCAGAGTAGCACCATGTTCTTCATATAGAGAGTCTCTCGAGTTATCACTTTCATATACTAGTGGGAATTTTCATTATATAACTTGGCTTGTATATTCCGATGATGGGCTTCCTCAAATGCCTGAGGTCTTCATGAGCAAGCAAGTTGGATGCACACCCACTTAGTTTTCAGTTTGAGCTTTCATACACTTATAGCTCTTAGTGCATCCATTGCATGGCAATCCCTACTCCTCACATTGACATCAATTGATGGGCATCTCCATAGCTCGTTGATTAGCCGCCTCGATGTGAGACTTTCTTCCTTTTTGTCTTCTCCACACAACCTCCACCATCATGTTATATTCCACCTATAGTCCTATATCCATGGCTCACGCTCATGTATTGCGTGAAAGTTGAAAAGGCTTGAGAACACTAAAAGTATGAAACAATTGCTTGGCTTGTCATCGGGGTAGTGCATGATGAAATACTTTGTGTGATGAAGATGGAGCATAGCCAGACTATATGATTTTGTAGGGATTGCCGGTGTTCTGGGAACAAGGGTCCCCAGACTTGCCTACCTACGGCCACAACAGGACTCCACCAAATGCCCTCAGACGGCCCATCTTCACCAAAGAACACTCAAGACCCTCACGAGGGGCGAGCCTCATGAGGCGGGCGACACAAGACCTCCTCGGGCGGCCTAGCTAGGCTGGCTCGCGAGGCGGAGAGATCAAGGCGAGGGCACCTCGTGAGGTTCCCGTGGCGTGATCCATGACGACCAAGGCAGTGAGGCGCCCGTGGCGCAGTACTGGTTTCCTCCTCAGTGTTAAAGGAGCAGGCGTAGGCGAGGAGTCCCGAGGCATCAGGCGAAGGTTTCCATATCGGTGCAACGAGACCAAGACCAGCAGGACGGCAGGACGAAGGTCATCACGGAGCCCACGACGGCGTCACCACCAGAGCCTTTGGCAGGCGAAGACCACCTTTTGTTAGGATAGCTTGTACTAGTTGTCCCTCTTCAAATTGGCCGTTGTGGGATCCCTTCCCGCCTGGTATTTGGGAAGAGGGCACGAGCCTCTATAAATAGGACTAGCCACCATCGTAGGGGGCAACTAATTCGGCCCCAAGGGATCATTCGGACCATCCTCACACACACAAGCTCATCGAGCTCAAGAACACCTCTCCTCAGGAGGCAGTTCTTCCCTTGTACTTGTTCATCCAAGCCTACTAGCAATTCACCACACCACACTGGAGTAGGGTATTACACCACATCGGTGGCCCGAACTAGTATAAACTCTTGTGTCCCTTGTTCTTCGGGTTCGGTGAGCTGAGCTTTGAGATTGCGATGAGAGCCTGAGCTAGGGGGTGAGAGATCTTCGTGCGCACCCCAGAGTTCGAACCTCAAGGGTTTTGCCGGAACCCGTAATCCGACATTTGGAGCGCCAGGTAGGGGTGCGCTGAAGCTTTCCTTCCGTCGATCCACGCTTCACCACTCCACCACGACCACGGCAGACGCGCGTCGAGCTTGCGCCGAACGCCGGGCCGCCCTGGCTGCCCACGTCGCTCAGAAAGCCCCTGTCGGCGGGCCTCCCCGTCATTCTCGATCACCCTCCGCCAATGCCGCCACCAGCCCGGCGGGAAACGAGCAGCAAGCATCTTTGCTGGACCCCTCGGTGCGGCGGGACGGCCGTACCGCCACCCCGTCGCTGACTCCGGCCGGCTCATCGTCCCACGCTCGCGGCGCGCCATGGACGTGCAGGCCGCACTGCTCATGGAAAGCGAGGTCCTGCGCTACCGCCCGGTCGACGACCTCCACGAGGACTGGCTGGACCGCATCGCCGAGCTCGTCAGCGCCGCTGGGGGCTCACCCGTACCGTCTCTCTCACTACCTCGCCCTCCTCCAGCCACGGGTGATGTAGCCCACAGAGCGCCTCCGCCACCTCCGCACCAAGACGGCACCCTGGCACCAAGACGCGCGGCCCCTCGGCGCGACCCGTCCACGAAGAAGGAAGCTGCCAAGAAGTTCCCCGACCGTGAGAAGACGCTCCCACACTCCCGGCGCCACCACATCAAGACTGCATGCCGCCCGCGGCAGTAGTACGCGGGCACCAAGACCAAGCTCCTCCCCGCTGCGGGCCCCGGTGGCTACGGCAGGCAGTCGTGCCTTCACTCTAGAGCTGCGTAGTGTCGTCTGGCTAGGCAAGTTCAAGCTAGACCTGCCTCCTCACTACGACGGCACCCCCGACCTTGCAGAGTTCTTGTAGCTCCGCGAGCTGAGCATCAAGGCGGCCAACGGCGACGAGAAAGTCATGGCGAACTGGTTCCCCATGGCTCTCAAGGATGGTGCTCGCCCGTGGCTCCTGAACTTGCCCCCGGGGTCAATCTCTTCCTGGGGTGAGATGCGCGACCGCTTCGTCACCAACTTCCAGGGCATTAGCGACTGCCCTCCGGCCGTGGGTGACCTGCGCCGCATCAAGCAGCACCTAGGAGAGACCATGCAAAAGTACATCCAGCGCTTCAACAGCGTTTGCCTCAAGATCCCCAAGGTGACAGACGAGGCCATCATTTCAGCGTTCTCTGATGGTGTCCGCGATGTCAAGATGAAGGAGGAGCTCGCCATCCACGAGGAGCTATGCACGGCTCTGGAGATGTTCAACATGGTGACCAAGTGTGCAAGAGCTGAGGAGGGGCGCCTTTCCCTCCTCGAGCTCCCTGCTGCCGACCTAGAAGAGAAGAAAGCCAAGGCCAAGGACGTGAAGTGCAAGGGGGTAGCCGTGCTCGCGGTAGAGCCGGATAAAAAGCGTGGTCGGGACCACCCCGAGTCATCCAAGGGCAGCCGTCCGTTCTGCGCCTTCCGCAATGTACACAACCATAACACCAATGACTGCTAAGAGCTCAGGGCCATTCGAGATGGACACTTCGATCGACACCCCGAGCGCAACGATCGGGGCTACGACCGAGGAGAAGGGCGAAGTGGAGGACGCTGGGACGACCGCGGCCCCTGTCAGGAGTGGTGCGACCGGCCTCGTGAGGTCCACTGGTAGGACCAGCCCCGTGAGGGCGCCTGGAGGGACCAGCCTTGTGAGGACCGTCCTCAGGGCAATCATGGCCTCCCTCCGCTGCCGCCAACACCAAAAAGGAACGACGACCACCATCAAGACAAGGGGCTGCGGGCTTCCAGGAGCCGCGAGCTATCGCTTGCATCTTGGGCAGTGCTCAGGCCCCAGCTTCCCAGCGCGTCTTCAAGAAGTTTGCTCGCGAGGTGAACGCGGCCCTTTCCAAGCTCGAGGCCACGCGCCCGCTCAGGTGGTCCAAGTGCGTCATCACCTTCAGCTCGTCGGACCAGCTCAAGTGCGCGGCCATTGCTGGCGCCCTCCCGATGCTTGGCTCACCCGTCATCAGCAACGTCCAAGTCACCAAGACCCTCATCGATGGCGGCGCAGGGCTCAATGTCCTGTCCGTCAAGACGTTCGATGGTCTCCAAGTGCCGTATGATCAGCTACAGCCTACCAAGCCTTTCTCCGGAGTGACCAATGGCTCCACCACCCCGATAGGGTAGGTCTGCCTCCCTGTCACCTTCGGCTAGTGTGACAACTACCGCACCGAGCTCATTGACTTCGACGTCGCCCACATCCGTCTGCCGTACAACACCATCCTTGGGTATCCAGCGTTGGCCAAGTTCATGGCGGCGACCCACCACGGCTACAACATCCTCAAGATGCCGGGGAGTGGCGGCATCATCACGGTTCTGTGTGAAGAAAGAGATGTGGTGTGCTCCCTTGAGCGCGCCTTCCAAGCCGCAGCAATTGAGGACCACGACAACCGAGGCACCCTGTACCCTCCTAAGGCCATCTCCAAGAAGAAGAAGAAGAAGCTACTCCACCCAGCGCCTCAGGGAAGCGGTGTCTCCAGTGGCACCACCTCAGGATCTGCGCCCGCAGTCGGGGCGCCTCCCTCCCTAGCATAGGAAGGCACGCCCAACGCCCTCCTCAGGCAGGGCTTGGGGGCTCTGTTCTGGAGGGCCTCAGACCTAGCCAATGTCACGAGGGAGGCACTCGGGCATCACGTGGAGGCGTGCTTCGCTGCATGTTTTCCTCAAGAGGGCACAAGGCGAGGAGCGCCAAATGCTCAGGAGTTCATCACCCAGGCAATCCAGGAGCTTTAGGAAGCAAGGACCATACGCGGCGACCGCCGCCCACCATCGAGCGTAGCCCCCAATCCTGGCGAGGACGGCAGGCTGCGCATCTGCGTCGACATTCTAGGGCTCAACAGGGCCGCATCTCAGGAGCGCTTTTGGCCTTCGCGCGCTGGCCGGTGTGAGGGTCCACCTCATAGCTATGTTCGCATGCCGTTTGGCTTGCTGAATGCGGCTGTCACCTACCAGCGTCATCTACAGAGCATCATGGCAGCTCAGGAGGCCAGGCATCATGCAGTACTGGCAGAAATGGCGCCGGTCCTCAAGGAACCACCCGAGCACCCAGAGCCTCCTGAGGCTCAGAGCCCTTGTGGCTCGTGAGGAGCGACCTCTCCAGCGCGCACCTTCAGCTACCTCAACCCCCCTTCGACAACGGAACCAGGTGACATTTTCCAGTTTACTCAGCTGGGAGCGCCCCTCGGGTTGCATCATTCCCAGGTTGCACAGGCATGTCCCTGCGACATGTATCTTTTTGCATCTTTAGCTTACTCTGTTGGGGGCGCCCCTCGAGATGCATATCCCCAGGCCGCTCGGGTCCGTCCTAGTGGCATGTATTGTTCTTACATCTATCCTAAGCTAGCTTGTCACCTCACATAAGTTATCTATGGCTATCACCTGCTTCTCGTACATCAATACCCCACCCGCGACCACCCTCATTACCACGGGAGACACGCGCCGGTTGTTCTCCCTTAGGATTACTCGCATGAGTAGGCTCGGCATGGCGTCTGTGCTCGGGTCCGTCCCTGCAGCGTCGATAAACCCAACGACTGAGCTCTGTCTCGCAGGTCGGCCCCGTTCACATCACCTCCTGGGGTCGTTGGTGTCTGGCCTTCTCATGGGATCGCCTCGGGGAAATTAAATCCGTGAGGTTACCTAACCATCTCGCAGGATCACTGAAGCTATCAAGAACCAAGACCAGGCGCAACCCGCCATGAGGTAGGGCCTCGTGAGTCCCGCGCTGGCTCATGAGTGCCCAGACACACCTCGCGTAGCCCTGTCGTGCAAGCCACATGTCAGGGCGGGGTTGTACACGCCCCGGGGGCTCCACTCAGAGGGAGCCCTCACCCACGCACCAGTGGAAGCACCATGCTCCACGCTGGCAGTCGACATGGTCGAGGAGTGGCTATGCCAGTGCAAGTGCGGAAACGCTACACTCCGCGCTGGTGATAAACAACAGAGGGCGGCTCCACGGCCGTACCAACCTCAGGGAGCTACCCGGCTCAGTGTCCAGCCTCACCACAATGCTCCCCCTCAGGAGAGTCGCGCGAGGGAGCTGGGCACGGGGGCTACGCTTAGGCCCTGCCTAGAGTACTCCACCCTGCCAGGTCCCTTGGACCTGGTCGTCGCACTCCACTCCCGAGCGGGACCTCGGCGAGGACAGGTATGAAGGTATGTTTGAGCGTCAAGGGGGACTCCTGAGAATCGCGACTCAGGAGCCTAACTGGCCATGTAGCCCCTCACCTCTTGGTCCGTCCTGGTGTTCCGGACGGCCCAACGGCGGTTGAGGTATGCGCGGGGTCGGGCCCTGCCGACGTAGAACCCTAAGACCTACTTTAGCGGTTTCTTCCCGCAGGCCGTTTGCGCGTCAAGGGGGACTCCTGAGCATCGCGACTCAGGAGCCTAACTGGCCACGTAGCCCCTCACCCCTTGGACTATCCTGATGATCCGGACGGCACGACGGCGGCTGAGGTATGCGCGGGGTCGGGCCATGCAGACGTAGAACACCAGGCAAACGGGAAGGATATCATGGAATCTCAAACAAATATTACAAAACATATTGTTCTTCAAATACCAAACATAAGTTTAAACACCTCCACGAGGCATGGTGCATGTTGTAGAGGCAAAGCAGGAAAAGAGCTGCCAGCAAGCCATCTCATCATCCTTGCACACCGCCGTCACTTGCAAGGGGTGCCCCTTCAACAGCGACGTTGCCCTCACCTGTGTCGCCCACCGGAGTCGCAGGTTCAGCAGCACCACCAGTCGAGGGCGCAGGGTCGAAGGCGCGGAACTTCTTCAGCAAGGCCTCCACCCGGCTCTCCACGGCTTTGGCAGCGGCTGCACAACGCTCATCATCCACGGGCTCGAGCAGCTCGTCAAGGTCGGCGTCAGGATCGTGAAGATAGAGGTGGCTGAAGACGTGCGTCAGTGCAGATGAGGAAAGCGCACAGGCTTCCCCCTCCACCAAGGGGTCGATCCCGTCGACAACGTCCTCGAGCACCGCAACAAGATGAGGGAGCAGCTGGGTGGGGCCCTCGGCGTCTGTCACCAGCGGCTCCTCCAAGCCCTTCTCATAGAGTGCCCGCAGCGCCACGCGAGACCTCTCCTAAAGGGACGTGAAGGCCACGCGGTCCTCAGCTAGGACCTTCACCTTGGCTTCCAGCTCGGCCTTCTCTACCTTCATCTCCTGCTCCAGCTCCTCCAACCGGCTACGCTCTACGGCCCGTGCCCTCGCCAACTGCTCTAGCTCGGCGTCGCGACCTCTGACAGCGTCCTCTCGGGCCTTGACCACGCGCTCGTTGCGCATGGTCTCCAGCTCGGCCTCCAGCGATCGGCAGCGATCCTGGGTGGCCTCGGCGTCCTTCAGCGCTACCTCACGAGCAGCCACGGCTTGGGCAGCGGCCTGCTTGTCCTTCTCGGAAGCCGCCACGGCCTGGCTCAGTGCCTCCCGGATGGATGCATTAGAGTGCAACCAGCCAGAGATCAGCTCCAGGCGCCCGGCCACTAGGCGATGGTCGGCGCCTTGAAGATCACTGTCGGTGGGAACGACACCTATGGGGTCACTGGGATCCCTTCTACGGTCGGCGGGCGTGAGGTTGTGCAAAGAGCAAGTCTGACAGAAAGCACAAGGATCGTTTACCCAGGTTCGGGCCGCGGAGATGCGTAATACCCTAGTCCTGCTTTGGTGGATGTATTGAGTGTTCTTGCGTTCTTGAGCTAGCTACGGGGTGCAACTTGCCCAAAAGAGCCGAATCCCTCTCCTGGTCGCCTCGGGCCTCCTTTTATAGGCAAAAAGGGGTTGCCACAGTGGCACACAGGAGGTGGAAAGGTCTTCAGTTGATAAGTCTATCCTCTGGGACCGTCGGATAAACGCATTTATTGCACAGCTGACGTGCCCCCTTGCTTTATCGGGGACGCCAAGGAAGCACGTCCCAGCTGTCGCCGCCGCGCCTGGCCTTGACACATGTCCGAGCTGATGAGGCGTCATGGCGCCACGTTGGCTGGCTGCTGGGCTGGCGCGGTGGTGGAGCCTTCATGAAGGTTTGCATGCCACCACACAGGTGCTTGCTGAGTCGGTGCAGAGGCTGCCCGTCGCCACGCAGGTGCCTGCCCAGCTGGTTGAGCTAGCAGCTGCTTGGGGACGGTGGTGGAGTCTTGGCTGGCACGGGCCTGGCAGTGGCCCCGTTGATGCCTTCGGCAAGGGTCTTGCCGGGGGGCCCGGCAAGGGTCTTGCCGTGGCGTTGCAGTCGTCCCCGGCAAGGTGCTTGCCGGGGGTCTTGCGGATTTCCTCGGCTAGGATCCCACCGAGGGTCGCCGTCTTTTGGTCCTCCTCTGATCTCACATGTTTATGATCTTGACGAAGATCTGCATGCCACCACAGAGGCACCTCCCGAGCCTTGGTCCCAATGTAGTTGGCGGTGTTGGCACCCATGGGCTCAAGGGTGGCTTGCTCTGCTGGCGTCGGGCAAGTTGCCCCGGCAAGGCTCTTGCCGGGGTTGCGGAGGCTGCCTCGGCAAGGATCTTACTGAGGGAGTCCACCTTGCCCTCTTACCCTCCTGTATTCCTGGTCTTGGCGTTGCCTTGGTTGTCTTGTGCTTTGGCTTCTCTCCGGCTTCCCTCCTCTGCCCTGCCAAGTGTGGCCGTGACGCGTGGCTCTGACTGCTCGTGCACAAGTAAAGGGGTCAAAAGGAGAGCCCCTACTTTTGTACACCGACAGGAGCCAGTGCAGGCCACACATAAGCGCCGACGTTGTTAGGCCAGGGCGAGCAGTCTTGTGAGCAGGTGGGGCGGATTTTTACCGTAGTAACTGTTTCGTCCGCTGCGCTTCCCCACGACCAGTGGTGAACGCGCGGCGTGGAGGGTCGTGTGTGACGTGGGGGGCATGCATGGGGCGGTCTCCGCACGCATGCGTCACATCGCAGTTTAACGGGAAAAGAGGCGGCTCACGCCTTCCCCGTAAAAAGGAATCACCGCGGGAGCACTGCTCATTTACCCCCTGCGTCTTCTTCAATCTCGGAACCGCCGTCCCTTTCTCCTTCCTTCCCAAGCTTCTGCCTTTGCTCGCCGCCGCTGCGTCTTCACTGTCCTCTGTCCCTTGCCTCTCGCAGCCGCCATGGCCCCAAAATCCACCAAGGGCAAGGGAGTGGCTAAGGATGCCGGGATGAAGGAGCCGTCGGAGAGCGAGTTGGCGGCGCGGCGGACGCAGCTTGCCTACTTCCCCACGACGGTCGACGAGATCCATCTTCGGGACTACTTCAAGCACTTATGGGGGTGCAAGACGGGGGGAGAAACGACGGGGCACCCCGCCACGCGTGTCATCCCCGCCAACTGCGGCGAAGCCGCCCCAAATCGGTATCTGTTCTTCATCGACTACTTTTCTTGCGGCCTCTGCCCCCCCTTCTCTGATTTCTTCAGCGACATCATGCACACCTACGGCTTCCACCTTCTGGATTTTACCCCAAAAGTCGTGGCGTGCATGGCTCTTTTTGCGCACCTCTGCGAGGGCTTCATCGGGGTGCATCCCAGCACGGCACTCTTCCGCCACTACTTCTTCCCTCGGATCCAAAAGGGAGGCGCCATCTCCGGTTGTGTCACCTGGATCCCAAGATCCAAGGGGACGTACCCGGAGGGCGCTCAGAAGGAGAGGTGGGAGGAGTGGCGGGGCCGATAGTGCTAGATTGAGGAGGAGGATCCACCAGCATTCTGTGAGGTTCGCCAGGCACCGCCGGTTCGCCGAAGCGACTGGAGCGATGTCGATGCCGATGATGCGAAGCTCACGGCCGCCACCACCAGGATTCTTCGCCTCACCGAGGCCGGGCTTACCCTCGAGATGATCGGACGGATTTCATCTGCCGCTGAATCGCCCTATTGCACAACAAGGGGAGGCCGGCCTGGCTCTTCACAAATGCGGCCGACATCATGAGGCTTTGCCTCGGCCTTGACCACAACCTCACGGTGATGGGGCACGCCCACTTTTGCCAGCGGCTCTTCCAGCTCGACGTGAACCGCGACGGCAAGGTCGAGCGGTCCGGCAAGGCTGCGAAGGCCGCCGCGAAGGCCGGCAAGGTCGCCAAGGGGCCCTTGTTTAAGTTGCCGGTGGGGGTGGTCCCGCTGAGCAACAACTCGCGCTGAAACGACATCATCGCCATGATGCCAGAGTTCAACACGCACGGCCTCATCCCAACTTGGGCCGAGCCGCCAGAGGACGAAGTGCAGGAATTCTTCGACACCTTGGAGGAGAAGTACGTCCGCGATGAGCGGCGGCTCGTCCAGGACACCACCCAGGTGGAGCTGGATTACATTGCCGCCAGGGCGGCGGAGGTGGAGCTCGCCAAGGAGGCCGGCAGTGCCGGCGGCGTGGAGGATAAGGCCGCGACGGCCATGGAGGAGGAGGAGCTTGCCCAGTGAGCAGAGTCCACTGGGGAAGCCAGCAGCATCGGCACCGAGGCCCCTCTCATTGAAGATGCGCCCGACGAGTCGTCGTCGGAGGAGGAGGAAGAGGCCGAGGCCATCGACCCTCCAGCCACGGGGAGAGGGCGAGTCCTACGGCAGGCCACCTCTAGCGAGCCAGTTCGGCCCGGCAGGACCGTGCAACCCTGGCATGCCCAGGAAACGTCCGCGCGCCAAACGAGGGCTGCGGCGGCGAAGAAATTGGTGAAGGCCGCGGTGGCAAAGAAGAAAGCATCTGCCTCTTCTTCGTCTAAGCGCGCTTAGACTCCACCTTCTTCCCCTCCTCCGGCAGACGTTGACGCGGAGGTCGTCTTTCACTTCGGGTCCCTCAGCCCAAGGAGGAAGAGGAAGGCAGCAGAGGAGGAGGTGGAGGAGTAAGCTTCTTGTTCCCTCCCCCCTTTTGTCATCTCCGTCTCCTCAAACCGTGTCGCTTATCCTGGATTGTTTTCATTTTTGCAGGGATGTGGAGACACTGGCCCAGAGGGTGAAGAGGGCCAGGTCCTCGGCAGGCGGCCAGCCCCCGGCGGGCATCTCGAGGGCGCCACTGGTGGTGGTGAGCAGCCCGGACAGCAGCCCCCAGCGTAAGTTCGCCACTCGCTCCTCGTTGACGTGTGTTGGTGGGCATGATCCATTGGCGCTGACCTTGCCGAGATCGCAGGAGGAGGACAGCAGTAGGAGGAGCCACTGAGGGCCACCCCCAACATGCCACCCCATCAACCATGCCGCCCCGAGGGGCGTCCCCGGCAAGGGCGCCAAGCACCGAGCCCATGCACACGGAGGAGGAGGAGGCGAACTCGGGCACTGGTGGAAGTGGGACACGAACACCACGTTCTCGCCGGGCTCAGGAGTGGGAATGACCTGCCCTGGAGCAGGCAGCCTATGCGAGATCTCGCCGGTTAGATACCCGGCGTCAGCAGCCTTTTAGCACATCTTCTTCTATGACGGAGGAAGACATCGATCGGCCGTCTTTGGTCGGATCCGGACATCGCCGAAAGTCCAAGCGCTGAATCTGAAGCTTTGGGTGTTGGAACTCGAAGCGCGAGGCGAACTTCGATGGAGGGTGTAAAAGAAGAGGGCCTTGGTCTCATTATAAAGAGGTTGAATACCAAGAGCCCACCCGTGGTCGATTAGGACTCGCCTTTGATAGAGAAGGCAGGCCGGGCACGCAGTTGGGTTACTGCGTCCGTATTGATGAGAATCCCGGAATAAGGGGGCACGATCTATGCTTTGATAAGGCGTGCCAAGGAAACCGCCTCGCTAAACGCTACCGAGATGGAACAGTAAAAGCGATTCATATAAAGGCATGGCCGTGGTGTGATGTCACGCCCGCAGAATACGTCGGCAGATCATGCTCTCTACGGTGTTATGTGGAACTTGTTTTGCGAGCGGACACTATCCTTGTGTTCAAAACCTTCTATGAAGTATTGGAGGAGGAACCCGCCTTTGCAATGCCGAAGACAACATGCGTGCGGACTCGTCGTCATTGAAGCCTGATTCGAGGGGCTCTTGAGGAGTCCGGACTAGGGGTGTCCGGATAGCGGACTATCGTCACGGCCGGACTCCAAGACTATGAAGATACAAGATTGAAGACTTCGTCCCGTGTCCGGATGGGACTTTCCTTGGCGTGGAAGGCAAGCTTGCCGTCTGAGATATGTAGATCTCCTACCATTATAACCGACTACTGTGTAACCCTAACCTATCCGGTGTCTATATAAACCGGAGGGTTTTAGTCCGTAGGACGAACAACAATCATACCATAGGCTAGCTTCTAGGGTTTAGCCTCCTTGATCTCGTGGTAGATCTACTCTCGTACTACCCATATCATCAATATTAATCAAGGAGGAGTAGGTTATTACCTCCATCGAGAGGGCCCGAACCTGGATAAAAACATCGTGTCCCTTGTCTCCTGTTACCATCCGCCTAGACGCACAGTTCGGGACCCCCTACCCGAGATCCGCCGGTTTTGACACCGACACATGGGCTCAAGGGTGGCTTGCTCTGCTGGTGTCGGGCAAGTTGCCCTGGCAAGGCTCTTGTCGGGGCTGCGGAGGCTGCCTCGGCAAGGATCTTGCCAAGGGAGTCCACCTTGCCCTCTTGCCCTCTTGTGTTCCTGGTCTTGGCGTTGCCTTGGTTGTCTTGTGCTTTGGCTTCTCTCCAGCTTCCCTCCTCTGCCCTGCCAAGTGTGGCTGCGACGCGTGGCTCTGACTGCCCGTGCACAAGTAAAGGGGTCAAAAGGAGAGCCCCTACTTTTGTACACCGACAATCACCCCGCAGTCGGGTGAGCGCAGAAAGGGCGTGCTCCAGGGTGTCAGGTGAGGTAGAAGGATCGCGAACTGGCAGTGGGTCGGAAGGAGAAGGCAACGTCATTGCCAAGACCTGCAGGTTAACGGCGGCGGAAGAAGAAGCCAGGAGCTCCGGAGCCTGCGGGGCCTCGGCCAGCGAGCTGGGGACAAGCGCCTCAAGAGTCGACGTAGCATCAGGGGCCACTGTCCCCTGGAGATGCTCCTCCGGGCCTCGCGAGGAAGACCGGGCCGGAGAGGGGCGAGCGCCATCGCCGCCCTTCTGTGCCGGAGGAGGCGCGGCCATGCCAGGCTGCTGGGTCCCCGAGGATGTGGCCCCCCCTCCTTCTTCTTCTTCGATAATAACGTCGGCCTAGAAGCTCAAGGAGGAAGCATCAGGAAGCCGCGGCGGAAGTAGGAGCAAAGGCAAGGTCAGGGCAGGATACTCACTGGTCCACGGCGATGTAGTCCCGGCGCCTCTTCAGAAGTGCGGAGCTTAGGGGCCTCGCGGCCTGGGGCGCGGGCGTGCGGGCCCCAGGAGTCTGTGAGGCCGCGGTGGCTCCGGGCGGCGGTGAGGCAGGGGCATCACCCTGAGAGATCAGCGATGATCTGCTCTTCGTCGGGACACCAGACGGCGGCTTCCCTGGAGGGGAGACCCTAGACCTCGTAGTGACCCCAGCAGGGGGCAGGACTTCCCTCACTGGGTGGTCGCCGGCAGCGCCGTCGTCAGGCAAGGTGCGGAGGAGGTCGGCCTTGCGCAGAGGGGAGGTCTCCCTAGACCCCTCCGGGGTGGTCGCTGAGTCCTGCTCCTCCTCCTTGCCGGAATCATCGGAGGATACCACCACCGGAACCGTCACCACCGGGGCCTCAAAGGGCGCCGGCGGCACAATACCACGCGCCATCAAAGACAGGCATGGTGGCGGCGATCCTCGCCCCATTCGGGCGGCAGTACATGGGAACGAAGCTGTCCGGCAGGTACCCTTGGTCGTCCCCAACCAAGGAACGGAGGGCCGTGCCCAGCTCCTCGTCAGACAGGGCCTCCGGACGCAGGCGGAGGTTGTGCCCTTCATCCCCGAGCTTCCACAAGGGGCACGTGCGCGCCTGGAGGGGAGCCACGCGTTGCGCCATGAACTCCTTGACGATCATGGCCCCCGTCAGCTTCGCCGCCCTTGGGTCATCAGGCTTCAGGTCGTCGGTCATCCTCTCCAGCACCAACTCCGCTCGAGGGTCTGTGAGCTTCGCGTGGAACCACCCATCGTGAGACACCGGCATCTCCGTCGGCAGCACCAGCCAGGGATGGGAGCACTTGGCATCCATCAGGACCCACTTGCCCCTGAAGCGCTCAGCCTTCTTCCCACCCTTCAAGATTGCATTGGTCTTGATGGCCGCGACGAAGTTGACGCACCCCGAGCAGGGCCGTCCTTGACCCAGAGATAGAAGAAGTGGCGCAACAGCGCCACGGACGGTATCACCCCAACGTACGCCTCGCAATAGAAGGCGAAGATCGACAGAAGGAGGATGGAGTTGGGATGAAGATGGAGGGCATGAAGCTTGTAATGGCTAAGGACGGAATAGGAGAAGTCGGAGAAGGGAGGAACCAACCTCGCCACGATGCTGCTCATGAAGAAGGGATAGAAGGTGCTGCCCGAGGCCTCTGGCTCGGCGGAGCCGGCCCGGAGTACAGTCTTCCTCTTCTCATCGCCATCCACCGTCATCAGGAGCGTGGAGGCGAGGTTCTTCTCCGAGATGCTTGACGCATTCAGTGCAGGCTCGTACCAGGATAGCGGAGGGGCAGCCCGAGCTTTGTTGGGCGCCATTGGCGGCAGGCTCAGAGGAGGATTTGGGAGGATCTGGAGTCTTTGGGGACGAAGAGCAAGAAAGGGGATCTGCAGCAAGGCGAAGGGAAGCAATGAAGGCAGCGCGGCCCGCGCCAGCCTTTTGTTAGTCGGGCAGTTGCTGAGGCAGCGTGGGGAAGCGGAGACGCCCACGTCCCGTCAGTCGCCACGCGTCAATCAAGGCCGCAGGCGGTTGGGGCCCACGGCGCTCCACACTTGCCCCTTGGCTTCGCCTCGAAGCCAAGTCCGAGCGTGCCTTGGGCCCGGGGGCTACTATCGGTGTTCTGGGAACAGGGGTCCCCAGACTTGTCTGCCTGCAGCCCACGACGTGACTCCACCAGCGGCCCTGTACGGCCCATCTTCACCACCAAACACTCAAGACCCTCGTGAGGGGCTGAGCCTCGCGAGGCGGGCGACACAAGACCTCCTCAGGGGCGGCCTCGCTAGGCTGCTCGCGAGGAGTGGAGAGATCAAGGCGAGGGACACCTCGTGAGGTTCCTGTGACATGAGCCATGACGACCAAGGCCAGGCGGGCGCCAGCAGGCGCAAAGTACTGGTTTCCTCTTCGGTGTTAAAGGAGCAGACGCAGGCAAGGAGTCTTGAGGCATCAGGCAAAGGTTTCCCTATCGGTGCAACGAGACCAAGACCAGCAGGACAGCAGGACAGAGGTCATTGTGGAGCCCACGACGGCGTCACCAGCAGAGCCTTTGGCAGGCGAAGACCACCTTTTGTCAGGATAGCTTGTACTAGTTGTCCCCCTTCAAATTGGCCGTTGTGGGATCCCTTCTCGCCTGATATTTGGGAAGAGGACACGGGCCTCTATAAATAGGACTAGCCACCACCGTAGGGGGCAACTAATTCGGCCCCAAGGGATCATTCGGACCATCCTCACACACACAACCTCACCGAGCTCAAGAACACCTCTCCTCGGGAGGCAGTTCTTCCCTTGTACTTGTTCATCCAAGCCTACTAGGTAATCCACCACACCACACTGGAGTAGGGTATTACACCACGTCGGTGGCCCCGAACCGGTATAAACTCTTGTGTCCCTTGTTCTTCAGGTTCGGCGAGCTGAGCTTTGAGATTGCGGTGAGAGCGTGAGCTAGGGGAGAGAGATCTTCGTGCGCACCCCAGAGTTCGAACCTCAAGGGTTTTGTCGGAACCCGTAATCCGACAGGGATAACTTTCTTTGGCCATGTTATTGTGAGAAGACATGATTGCTTTATTAGTATGCTTGAAGTATTATTGTCTTAATGTCAAATGATAGACTATTGCTTTTAATCACTCGTGTCTTAATATTCATGCCATGATTAGATTATATGATCAAGATTATGCTAGGTAGCATTCCACATCAATTTTTTTATCATTTACCTACTCGAGGACGAGCAGGAATTAAGCTTGGCGATGCTGATACGTATTTGTCATATCTATAATTTTTTATTGTTTCATGCCAATATTCTACAACTTTCATATACTTTTGGCAACTTTTTATATTATTTTGGGGGCTAACATATTGATCAAGTGCCTAGTACCAGTTCTTGTTTGTTGCATTTATTTTGTTTCGCAGAATACCCATATCAAATGGAGTCCAAACGCGATAAAAACTTACGGTGATTTTTTTGGAATATATGCGATTTTTGGGAAAAAGAATCAACGTGAGACAATGCCTGAGGGGACCACAAGCCCTAAGGGCGCGCCCCCTACCCTAGGCGCGCCTGGGAGGCTTGTGGCCACCCCGTAAGGCAGTTGGTGCCCTTCTTTCGCCGTAAGAAAGATAATATATGGATAAAAATCATGTTAAAATTTCAGCCCAATCGGAGTTACTGATCTATGAGAATTTCAGAAATGGTGAAAGGCCAGAATCTGGGAACGCAAAAACAGAAGGAAACAGAGAGAGAGAGATCCAATCTCGGAGTGGCTCTCGCTCCTCTACCGCCATGGAGGCCATGGACCAGAGGGGAAACCCTCCTCCCATCTAGGGGGAGGTCAAGGAAGAAAAAGAAGGAGGGTGCTCTCTCTCTCCCTCTCTCTCTCCCGGTGGCACCGGAACGCCGCTGGGGCAATCATCGTGTGACGGCGATCTACTCCAACAACTCTGCCATCTTCACCAACACCTCCATCACCTTCCCCCATCTATCTACAGTGGTCCACTCTCTCGCAACCCGTTGTACCATCTACTTGAACATGGTGCTTTATGCTTCATATTATTATCCAATGATGTGTTGCCATCCTATGATGTCTTAGTAGATTTTTGTTGTCCTATTGGTGATTGGTGAATTGCTATGATTGGTTTAATTTGCTTGTGGTTATGTTGTTGTCCTTTGGTTCCCATCATATGCGCGTGTGTGGATCACACCATAGGTGATGCGGAGCATCCCAAGGTCATCCCCATGGACCTACCATCGTCTCACCAAGTGCCTAGTGGACCCATGACACAAGCACGTGCAAGAGCTCTCAAAACCGAGGTGACATCTCTCCTCTCACAATTCCACTTCGATGAACATGAGACATGGCTACTACCTCAAACGGAGACGTTGTGCATACTCAGGTATCTAGGAGTTAGCTATGGAGACGCTAAGGAGCAAGGAGAATCCGAAGAGGAAGATGGACGTGAAAACAGAGAAGAAGAAGGGCTAAGTCAGCAGAAGCCCGGACAATCCGGACCCCGGCCCGGACAATCCGGCTACACAGCCCGAGGACACCCGAAGCTTCACCACAAAGCCGGGTCATCCGGACCTAGCCCCGGATCATCCGGCCACACCCGGACATCCGGACCAGGACCCGGACATCCGGACCTCCTGTGGTGGCCACGACATAGCCGGATCATCCAGACACCGACCGGATCATCCGGACCCCCGAAGCCCAGATCATCCGGACAGTGCATGCGTGCATGATGTTGGGCCGAGGCCCATGTACCCCTTCGCCCCCCGACTTCTATATATATTACTCCTCACCTCTTTCTAGTGTTAGCTTTGGTTTAGCTCATATGTGAGGATAGCTTTTGCTCATCCATACGGATCATCTCCTCGAGAGAGACCACGGCCCCTCTTCGGAGAAGATCCACGTTGGATTGAAGACCCCCTCTTGGGTGGCCCCATCAAGACCTCCTTACGGAGAAGAATCAGTTACCCTTTGTATCACCCCTTGTTGATTTTGGACCGTCTGATCTCTATGTGTACTCGAATCTAGCATATGTGTGACTATATCTTGTTAGTTTGAGAGTTCCTCTTGTGTTTTTCCTCGTTTTCCCCTCGTGTTCTTCGTGTTCTTAGTCGGGATCCGCTCCTTTCGTGAAAGATCGGCCGTTTAGGGTCTCACCCTACATCATCTTGGTATCATGAGACACGTGATCACGATTTTGGAGCGTCCCCTCTTCGTTTTCTAGCTTGATTTTGTTGTTTTTCGTCCTAATCCGAAAATACCCACAAAAATAGCCCCCAAAAAAATTTCTTGTGATTTGTGAATTTTGATGAAGTTTTGTTGTTTTGATCCATGAATTTGTTGTGTTGCAAGTGGATCTTACCTTTCCCCACCATCTCCCCCTCGCAATCCATAATAAATCCACGAAATCCTCGGATTTCTCTCCGTTTTCGAGTTCATCCCGAGCCATCCCCGAGCGCAGTTGACCCGCCCAGATCATCCGGTTTTCAACCCGGATCGCCCGGATCATCCGGCTTCCTCTGCCAAAACTGCATTTTTTGCAGTTTTTACCCACCGCAACCTACGCCTCCGCATAACCACCTTCGACCACCACCACCTAACTTCCGCAAACCCAAACCGTACCACCACTTAACCGCTACCAACTCCGACACATTTTGCCGCATTTGGTTTGGAGAATTTGAGTTGTGGCTCACCGTTTCCTAACGTGTTTCGGCTTCTTAGGGACGGTTCGACATCAACATCACCACCGCTCATCTTTGCTGAGGACAACTACGAACGGCTACATCATATTGGTATCAACCTCATATTGGTATCGTGATATCATCATACTTTCTTGCATTTGCATTGATAACCCCATAGCCTTACTTTCGCGTCACTTACCCATCGAGGCTAGCCTTTGAGTATTGCCAGCAACTTGACTTGTGCACATTAGTGATAATACTTCCCATCGCATACATATCATATCATCGGGTTGCATATCTCGATATCATCTCTTATGTCACAAAGTTGTCATCGCATACACAATTGCTATCTTGGTTCGTGAAGCATTGCATGAGAAAAGAGCTCAAACAACAAAGAGCCAAACAAGCTTTTAAGCAAAAGGGAAAGATAAGCAAATAGCTTATAAGCAAGAACCATAGCATCATACAACATTAAGATTGTCATACTCGATCATCTTGGATCATATCATTGGAACATCATACATAGAGCATACTTGGGATAGAAGTCGTTGCATTTTTGCTTAGTAGGTTGTGCACAAGTTCGTATCTTCCTATTGTGCAATCGTGCTAGCGTCTCTCTAGTGTTGTGCAACAAGAGCATTTTCGTGGATTCCACATTTTGACTCACCCTTGGTTGCACGACCCCACTTATCTTTTTGCGTGTGTGTTTCTGTGTATCCATTTTGCTATTGGTCTACTTGTTGCATTTACAACTTGCGAATCTTTTCCAACATTATTGAGTCTTGCTTACTATCACATCAAAACATTTGTGCCACCATCATAACCAAGTTCCACCATAAGCTTTTACTTGTGTAGGTGTGAGAAAATGACAAGAATTGGTACCAATTGTTCTATTTCCTTGTTAAAAATTGAGTGATCATTGATCCATCTTCAACATCGGTCAAGGTACATTTGGTATAAGTTCTTCTCTTTCTCCCACTCACATATTTTGTTGCATTGATGGATAGGCCAAGTACTTCTACCAACCCACTCTTCCTCGAGCAAGACAACGATACGAACAACTACATCAGCAAGCTACACCTATTTGGAACGCAACGAGCCTTGCATGAAGAGCAACTAGCAATGAGAGACCGCATCGACAACCTTGCCACCGACTTGCAACTCTCCGAGCAACGTACAAGAGACTACTTCGACAACAAGCTCGACGAACACAAGCACGAGAACGACGCAAGAATGGACGATATTCATGCCTTGTCGGTCAACTGCTCTTCTACCACTTCGTCCTACTCAAGACGGAGCCGCTCGAGTCGACACTCCGACGACACTATCTCCGGCTCAAGTACACCAACATCGAATACTCTTCATCGTGCCGCGCGTCAAGATCGTCAAGCCAACCGCAATCCTCTACACGACACCGACTCTCAAGAGCACCAACGTCGTCAAAACAAAGCTACATTTGCGCAAGCACAAGAACGGCAACGTCAACGCCAACAAGAACAAGAGGAGCGAGCGCGCCAACACCAAGATGCACAAGATGCCGAGGCACAACGACAAGAACAACAACTCCGTGAAGCTCAAGCCCTTGAGGCGCAACGTGCCCTTCGAGATTCAAGTCGAGCCGTAGCCACGCGCAACTGGCAAGCTCGTGAGCAACAAGAAGCGCTTCACGATGAAGTCCAAGAAAGGATTTATCAAGCACATGTGCACCGTCAAGTTCCTCGTCAATAGGGACAAGCGCCTACTCAAGTTCAACAAGAGCATCAAGTTCATCGAGAGCATGAAGACAATGGAGATCCTCCAAGACAAGAGCAACATGAGGTCGACAACCCTCCTCGCCAAGAGAAACATGAGTTTGTCAATCCTCAACGACATGGGCGTCATCATCCTCGACCCCAACACAATGAAGAGCAACGATACGGCAAGCTAAAGTTCACCATGCCCAAGTTCACCGGAAGCAATGACCCCGAAGAGTACATATCATGGGCATTGAAGGTTGACAAAATCTTCGCTTGCACAACTATGAAGAAGAGAAGAAGATCGCGATGGCATCCCTTGAATTCCAAGACTACATCCTCATTTGTTGGGAAAAAGTCATTGAGCACCGAGAGGCAAGAGGTGAACCACCCATCACTACTTGGGCGCAAATGAAGGATGTCATGAGAGCATGATTCATGCCAAACTACTAAAACCGCGACCTCTTCAAGAAACTCCAACTCCTCAAGCAAGGAACCAAGAGCGTCGAAGAGTACTACAAGGAAATGGAGATTGCCATGATAAGAGCCAATGTCACGGAAGATGATGAGTAAACTATGGCATGTTTCTTGAATGGACTCAATCATCCTATCAAGAAGATCGCCGACTTCCAACCATACTCGAACCTCATCGAGCTAGTGCACCAAGCCACCAAAGCGGAACGCCAAGTGCAAGATGACTTCAAGTATGCCAAGTTCACATCCAAGTCCTATGGCCTCTCCAACAATCAAGCTTCAACGACTCCAACAACTTTTACCTCAACCAAGCCATCTACAAGCAACGGCGACAAGTCAAGTTACAAGAAAACTTCGACAACCTCAAGTCGTCCTCCTACTACAAGCAACTTCAAGCCGAGAGCTTCATCATCATCTACCCCAACCGATGAGACCATCAAGACAAGTTCCTTCAAATGCTTCACATGCGGCGGCCGAGTCCACAAGTCCTTTGAGTGTACAAACAAGCGCACCATGATCCTCAACTACGACGGAACCTATGACTCAATGAGTGAAGGAGAAATGGAAGCCCTTGAGCAAGTGGCCATGCACCGGCAAGTGAACAACGAAGATGAAGATGATCAAATCTTTTGTGACGAAGATTCAAGCCCCGCTCTTGTTGTCTCCAAGGTCTTTACTCTTCAACATCAACAAGACGAAGACCAAAGATGCCATATCTTCCACACCAAGGCCGGCATCAATGGAAGGTCCGTCAAGGTCATCATTGATGGAGGGAGTTGCCATAACCTCGCAAGTGAAGAACTATGCTCCAAGATCCAATTGGTCAAGATGAAGCACCCGCACCCCTACAAGGTTCAATGGCTAAGTGACACCAGAACCATCCAAGTTGAGCATAGAGTACAAGTTTCTTTTTAGATCGGAGCTTACGAAGACACTTTGGAGTGTGATGTCCTACCGATGACGTTTGCCACCTCCTTCTTGGACGGCCATGGCAATTTGACCAAGGTGTCATCCACAATGGGCGTACAAACCACTATAGCTTCAAGATAAAAGGAAGGGAGTATGTGCTACGACCTATGTCTCCAAGCCAAGTGATCGCGGACAAGCAAGCAACCCATCATGGAAAGAATAGTGAGAGAGCGACCCACCAAAAAGAGAGTGAGCACCACAAGCCAAAATTGAGTGCCTCCACGATGAGCGACAAGAAAAACTTAGTTCTATTTGCCACCAAACAGGGTTAGAAGATTGCAAAAGGCAAGTATCAACTCCATTAGCGGCAACCCACGGACTGTTGATCGGTGGCGAACACACCACAACACTCAATTTCCTCATGTAAGACCATGCTGCAGAAGCAGCAATCACTCGATCTTCTACCTTATCGTCAATGGAGGGAACCCTCATTGTAGCCTTACCAGAAATCCCATCAAAGGGGGAAACACTTGTGCGGATTTTGTGCAATCTCTCGCGAAATGCAAGCAAACAGGAACGAAAAGTAGGAAGGAGATGGATAGGAGGCATACCAAATTCACCTGTCCAGGGAGGGGCTTCAATGGCGCGCCGCCGCACGCGCACCTGCTTGGAAGGGATCAGATCTGACGCGTAGGCGGCAGTACCCCCGGTGGAAGCTTCTCCGGTGGAATGCTGGCTAGCGCATCCACCCGCGGCGGCCTGATGTTGAGCCGCGAGGGATTCGCCGTCCGGAAGAACGCCCATCGAGCCGCCTGCTCTGGAATCGCCGATTTGGCCTCCTGAATTGCCCAGAACAGGAGCTCCACCTCGTCCGCGCCCTCGTCGCCGACGAAGCGCGCCCTCTCTACTAATGTTGCATAGCTGATTATCTGGATGTGGATGTCGGCCCACTCGCTGCGATCGGGAAAGCGCTCCCGCACCACACGACGCATCTCCCTGCGCGCCTCCAGCGATTCTGGTTCGATCTGAGTCAGTGGCGCCGTCGCTGGAGATGACAACGCCCTTGGTTCCGCCACCCTTGTCACCGGGCCCAATCTCCGCACGCGAACCCTCCTTCGCATCCTTCCCGCCATGGTTACCTGTCGAGATCAGGTGTGGAGACGGAGCGATGTCGGGGGAGGGGCTAGGAGGAGGCGCAGAGATGAGGGGGTAGGTGGGGAGGCGAGTGAAGTCTGAATCAGGACTCGCCGCCGGCGCGCTTCCCGATGAGGAGCGGGGGACGGGGACGGGGGTGGGAAAAGTCATCCTACTTTTGACCTTTGTGTATTCAAAATATGTATCTGGCACACGTGAGTTTTTCTGCAAAATGACCAAACTATTTTGATGCCGTTCGTTTTTAGATCGTGCGGTCGCGATCTCACCACCTGATTGCTCAAAACGTGGAAGATAGAGTTGCGACCTATTTACACAGAATGCCACCGCCTAATGAGTTCAGCGTACCGGTTTGACGGGACTTGCTCTCCATGCCCGTGTTAGAGCTCCCCCGCCGTAGCCGCAGTAAGGTGGAGCAACAGCGGTGATCTGCGCCGTGTGGAGTAGGTGTCGGACGAAGCGATGGGTGGCCGCCCTGCAGGCGTGTCATGACCAAGCGTCGGCCTTTGTGAAAGCGATTTCTCTTCACGACGGTGGTGCGCTCGAGGACGGCGCGCACGCGGCGGCCCAGGCCTCGCTGCCCTACGAGGACGGCGATGGGCTCACCGAGTACTCGCCGTGGAGGACCCCCTCGGCCGCGTCTTCCTCTTCTCCGCGGCCGGTGATGCGCCGCTCGAGCTTGGGTTCCCTGACGAGGCCTCCAACTCGCAAGAACTACTCACAATACATGAAGGAACGAGAGAAATAAGTGTTGATTACCAAGTGTAGGAGCATCTGTGGTGCTACTGTCTAGCGAAAGTCAAGTCTCCGTTTCTATTGATAGTCTATGTTTCTCAAGTTGCTCCTCCTGTCTATTGTCATGGTATGCGTAAATTGGACTGGATCGATCACCTGCAGTTTGTCTGTTCCTACATCGTCTGCCTACAAGAAGAAGGATGACGGTGCCGAGAAGGAGAGCGCTGAGGAGAGCAAGATAGAGGAGGTCAACTAAATTATCATTTCTAGAGAAGAAGATAAACAGTTGGGTCAGTTAGTGTCGTGTCATCGGAGTCTTATTGACTGTTGGGTTGAATGTATGTGTTGCGTGGTGTCGTGAGCTTGTAGAATGTGAGAAGTGAAGATGGCCGAATTCTGAAGAAAAAAGAGAAGAGTTTAAAGTCTGAAACCTTTTTGTTTTTTGTGTGAACTGAATTGCATATACCTTAGTTGATCAAATTCAGACTTTGGGATGTGACTTCCCTCTTCTTCAAATTCAGAGATACCGAAAAGTGTATTACTGAGGCGCCCTATTGAAATTTCTGAATTCGAATCATTCTGAATCATGAAGAATCTTTCTTTGTGCCTGAACTAGAAAGTTTATTTTTGTAGGCAGCAAGGAACAACTCCAACTGAATCTCCAAGTGTTGTTTGCCTCAACTGAATCTCCATCTATCTACGCGTTCTTGTTGGTGGATGGTACGGTACAGTTGGATGAGGAACTTACATCGCTACCTGGCGTGTCTCTGGCATGTCCCGTGTGTGAGATGTGAGACGTGAAGGGAGTAATCTGGTTGAATTCTCAATTTTTTTGTGTTCTCCTGTGATATCTTGGAACTGAAACCGAAACGGTCTTTGATGATCAAATCTAGTGTTTGGTCTTTCTTCACCGGGTAACATTCATGTTATTGAATATATTCTCAAGTGTATCTGCAGAGCAAAGATTCAATCTGATGAATCGACGATTTGGTACGTACACATTTTGTGACTAGATCTTGTAACTTTGACCATGCGAAGAAAATTGTTGAAAAGATTTCCCCTATAATTTTTGTATAAAATGCATGGCAATAGATAGACCATAGACCTAATAAATTAGGTAAAAACAAAGTGGTAACTTTAACCATGGGGAAGAGATTTCTTGAAAATATACTCGGTAACTTTTGTGTAAATAGCATGATAATATATGCACCGCGGACCTGATAACTTAGGTGAAAACATCATAGTAATTTGGACCCGAGCTATTTTTTTTGTTGAAACTTACCCTCGACAATTTCTGTGTAAATAGTATGATAATATACGCACCACTCACCTAATAACTTAGGTCCAAAACACTACGGTAACTTTTTTGAACTGTGGGGAAAAAGTTATTGAAACATACCCCCCGTAACTTTTGCTTAAATAGCATGATATTTTAAGCACCGGGTACCTAATAACTTACATACAAACATCATGATAACTTTATGACCTAGAAACAAAGTTTCTCAAGCATACATTGGGTAATTTCTGTATAAATAACATGGTAATATAAGCACCACATAATTTATAACTTACATAGAAACACCATGGTAACTTTTGTCCTGAGGAAATTAAAAAACATACCCATCAATAACTTATGTGTAAATAGTATGCTAATATACACCTCACAGATCTGATAACTTACATGCAAACACCGTAGTAACATCGACCAAAAAGGAAGAAAAACATAAGCCCAATAACTTATGTGAAACCAACATGGTAATATACAAGCCGCATACCCAATAACTTATGTACACAAACCGCGATAACTTTGACCATAGAAAAAAATGTTGAAAAACATACCTCGATAACTTGTGTGAAAATAGCACGGTAATATACAAACCGCATACCCGATAACTTCCATACAAACACTGCAGCGATTTTGACCAAGAAAAAAGTTGTTGAAAACATAACCCCGGTAACTTATGTCAAAATAGCAGGTAATATACGAACCGTATACCCGATAACTTACGTAAATTTTTGACCAAGAGGGGAAATTTGTTGAAAAATCTATCCCCGATAACTTATGGGGAAATAGCATGGTAACTAGCATACCACAAAACGTAGTAACTCATGTAGCCCAGATGTGGTAATTTTTGACCCAAAAAAGTCAAGGAAACATAACATGGGATTTAGTTTCGAAGATTTCGTCGTGATGAATATTTTATGTGAAAATGATTTTTGCATCGAATCGACAGTTTGAGTCACAAACATTTTGAATTTTCGGAATAAGAAGAATTTAAGATGACATCAACTTTTTTTGTCCTCTGATACATACATGCATGTGCATGTGAAGAGGGTGAGAGAACCTTATTTATGCTCCTCCCCCCACCCCGATAACTTATGTGAAAATAGCACGGTAAATTGCATATCATAGACGTGGTAACTTATGTAACTGAGACGTGGTAACTTTTGACCCGAAAAAAAAATCATCGGAACATAACAATATGGGATTTAGTTTCAATGAACTCGCCGCAACGAATCTTTTATGTGAAAACGTTTTTGGCATCGGATCAACGGTTTGAGCTACAAAACATTTTGAATTTTTAAAATAAAAAGAATCTATGATGACATCAGTTTTTTTGTCCTCTAATACATGCATGTAATTAGAGAAAAGAATGCATGTGAAAGGAGGAGGATTCATCCTAATGAATCATGCATGTAACTAAACGGAAGGAAGAAGGTGTGATAGTTTTAGCTATATGGCACACGTGTGCCAAATATCACGATCCTTGTGTATTTTGTATATGGTGTTTTTCGTTTGTGCCAAATGTAAACATTGTATCTAGCTATAGAAAAGATATACTAAATGAACGACAATTAATATGGATCGAAGGGAGTACACCACATGCATCATGTTTAACTACCCCTTCCCATCCATATTAGGTATTGAAATGTCGCTTATTTTGTAGTACAAAGTTGTACTAAACGAGCGACAATTATTATGTATCGAAGGGAGTAGTCCAGAACGCAAAAGATTTTTCACACAAATAATCATGTTATTTATTAGCTGCCTTTCTTTTCAATATAAAAGATAGGATAGTGGCCTTGTATTTTCTTTTTTGAGGGAAAGACAGTGGCCTTGTGCAAATAGACGGAGGGAGTATTGTGATCGGACCGGAAGTTGCCGCTGTTCCCGAGGGAGACGAGTGAGTGAGCGACGACTCCCGTAAGCCGTTGATTATCCACGCGTACAAGATCCGCGAGACGTCCGTCCAATTTCTCGTTTCCCCCCTCGTTTATTTTCTTCTCTCGCTTCGACCCCTCTATTTTTTTTTTCTCTCGGCGAGAAAGAATCCCCATACTTGGCAGTACTACCTCCTCTTCCCCACTCGGTCGGACCACCACCTCGCCTCCCCCCAAATCTCGCCGGATTCCGCCGCCTGCACGCGCGCCGGAGGTGAGCCGCCCTCGGATCCGCGGCCGCCTGGGCCGCTCGCCGCCCGGAGGCCCCGCGTTCGGCGTCGCAGTGGCGAGGGCTGACTCCCGTTCCTCGCGTGGTTGCAGGTCCTGACAAAAATCGCCCGGAGCTCGCGCGCGTCTCCCCCGGGGTGGTCGCGCGGCGCGGCGCCGAGCCATGGACTACGGGCCCTCGGACAGCAGCGGTGAGTTGGGGCTTGGGCGGGGCTGCTCGGCTTCGCTTCCCCGTGCTAGCTAGGGTTTCGAATTCTAGGGTTCTTGCTTGCTTGAGCTGCTTGCCACTGGACGTGGATTGCTCGGGGAGGGATAGGGGTTTGTCTGTGGGGGTGGGGGGGGGGGGGGAGCCAAAGGGCGCGTTTTTGGGGTGCCTGGGAAGGTTTTTTGGGTGCAAATTCTTGCGGGCTCGGAGGTGCGAGCTAGGTCTGAGATTGCCTGATGGCAGGTTAGCGTCAGGGTTACCTTGGGCTTGCATGGAGAAATTTTGGAGCTTTGCACGCGGGCAGGGTTTTATGGCGATTCTGGCTCAAGTCGTTGTGGGTATATATGGGCGTGAACTTTGTACCATTTGCGACCGTTCCCTGTATTTCGAATGTGTTTAGGCCCTGATTGGGAGCCCTAGACGTTGATGCACAACTAATTATGCTTTGCACCACAGCTACACTGATAGTTCCATAGAGATTATGACGAACAAAATGAAGTTCAAGGAACATTAAGAGACACATGTTTCTCCTTGAAGCACATTCCATAGCTTATAATAGTGTGCTTTACCATAATTTCAAAAAGTTATCTGGAACCACTCCCAAGGTATAGATCACAAGATTACACAAGAAGCACATAGTTAATATCAGCAGTATCAATAAAGCACGTCACCGTGGCCGCAGTCGTACTACCTCCTAGTGGTTCATCTAGGAAATAGAGGATTGCCCTAGCATCTCAATAGCAAGCCAGCAACCCCTCCAAGGTATCCACACTTGGGGGTAATAACACCATGTGTTGCTTGGCAACGGCTGTCAATGCGAGGGTGGATGGATGGCTCGGGTGAATGCTGAAAATTCCCTCAGTTTTTTTGAAATACCATGACATCCTCAGAAATATGGGCAAAACAGCACACTGAGAAGACCCCTAGTCGGCCTGCCCATGTGAAACCCCCGTGCATGTGGGGGCCCCTCTTTCTCCTGCACACTGCCTTGTTTGATCTATATATATACTCCATGCCCAGGGTGGATGGATGGCTCGGGTGATTTGAATGCCAAAAATTCCCTCAGTTTTATTTAAGTTCCACGAAATCCTTGTATGGGCGAAATAGCACAAGGAGAAGACCCCTGTATATAATTTGCATCTTCGTTCGGATCACGCTCTTGCCAAGTGTGCAACATTTTTAGGTTAATGTATTTTGGACATGGCCGGAGAGCTCCTGTTCGACCAATAGTTGGTAGTGGCCCCTAGTAGGACGTGCCAACTTCCAAGTATACATAAAGATCATATCTGGTGAACACTCACAGAGTGCAGTTATATGCATTTCCCCTTGCGATATTTGTCGAATCCAAGACGAATATGTGCCATCCTTGTTTGGATAGCTTGGCCACTTTTTCCTCAATCATGTGTCTCAGAATCCCCGTACAGAGCAACTCTTTAACCGGATCTGGTAACTTGAGGGCTCAGAGATGTCCTTCTTGTTGTACAGAGACGCAGATTCCATCTTTGTTGACTGGCCTAGAACATGCTTATCGAGTAACCAGAAGTCACTTCGAGACTGCCAAGTTATGGAACAGTGTTTGGTAACCCCTAAGTAAGCCATTCTAGATTCCACCGCTTGAGTCTGCGACAATCTCAAGTCTAGGTTATAGGATGCACATTGTATATTAGACCAACCGATGACATGAATAAGATAATGTTATATTGATGTGTCATGGTGGTTTAATCCAACCGTATGTTCTTTAACATGTGTCCGGATTACTGGTTTGATATCTCCATATCTATAACCTGTGAATCATGGTCGTCACCCAATACCTAGTCCTCATATACCTGTCCTTGCATGTTTATCAACTAGGGATCAGCTTACAATAACCAGCAACATTATTGATATTATTCAAGGAACATGTTATCAAATAAATCATGAACGTAAAGAAATGCAAACCATCATTCATGTATATAACTCCTTTGTGGTACATTACCAAGGTTAATTGTACTTAGTGAACCGCATGCTTATCAATTCTATTTATGTTATTTCTTTTAACATTACAGGCCATTTTTATTTGTCATATTCATAAGAACAATGTGAAATACTCTCTGCTACTATGTCCGCAATTGTGATTTTTTCCCTGTTGTGAAGCTTGTATATGAACAGCTCTACAACTTGCACTAAGTGCTGGTTCCTAAACTTTTGTGTGGGTTACAGGAACTGATGATGACCTTCCACCACCATATCCGAATAATCCGAATAATAGGAGTATAAGAGGCAGCGGACGTGCCAGTGGTAATGGCAGAGCTATTGTTCCTGTCAGTGGTAATGGAAGGGCCATTGCTCCTGCCAGCTCGCACCCTAGAGCCCAGACCGATATGGAAACACAAATTCAACAGCTTGAGCAAGAAGCGTATTGTGCAGTTCTGCGTGCTTTTAAAGCTCAGTCTGATGCCCTCACATGGGTTGGTACTGCTAGACCTGTCCCTGTTAATTCAGGTGTTTGTGCTGAAATTTATATGTTATTTCTCAAAGCTGACCTTAGATCAACTTTGCCTTTTTTAGGAGAAGGAGGGTCTGATTACTGAACTTAGGAAGGAGCTAAGGGTATCCGACAAAGAACACAGGGAGGTGCTAAACAGGGTCAATGGTGATGATATTATCCGCAGCATAAGGTTGAATATAGATAAATATTTGTGCTATTCACTACAATGTTGATATGTTTTCTGTTCCCAGCACTCTAAATTTCTGCCTTGATTCAAATTAAGGGAATGGAGATCAACAGGAGGCCTTCAGGCAAGCTTACCCAATAATCCTCAGCCTATACATCATGACCCGGCGCCTAGCCCTACCACCTCTGGCCGTAAAAGGCAAAAGACATCTCAATCCGTTCCTCCCCTACCTGTACCGTCTCCTCCTGTTATGCATCCACAGCAGATGGCTACACCAACACAACCTTCATCTTCAGCAGCTAAAAAGGGATTTCTGCCAGGCACTAAAGGCAAAAAGACAAAACCAGTAAGCACATATCTGATGGCTTGTTCTGTTATGAAGCAATTTTTTTCTCTTCTTTGATGGAATTTCATGTGCTTCCAAGGGCCAGAAGATACCAGGGGGCCCTGCAGTCAAATCTATGCCACCTTCAGCAGGTCCCAGCGGAAGGGGACCACATATGAACAGAAACTTTCCTGGTCGCCCTGCTGCTCCTGAACCTTCTCAAGGACAGCATCATCTTAATCCTTTAATTGGCCGTAAAGTCATGTCTCGGTGGCCTGAAGATAATAATTTCTATGAAGCCACTATAACTGATTATAATGCGGAAAAGGTGTGCTTTTAGCTCATTAGGATTATAGTTTTGTTAATCCAAGCCCCAGATTTTCTGAGGGATTCCATTGCAGGACGTTTATGCGCTAGTTTATGACATAAATACAGCTAATGAGACCTGGGAGTGGGTTGATTTTAAAGAGGTACAAGATCTTTTTTATGTGGACATTCTGATAATTATTCACATTTTCATGCTTGGTGTTTTCCTTTCTTTGATATTGGACTTACAAAAATGTAGTTAAGGTATAAGCATGATGAGGAATAAGATTGCGTGGTTAGGCAGGGTTAGCTCTCAAAACAAAATTACCTGGGAACATGGGAGGGAACATCATGATCTTTTGACTCTTGATGTGAAGTAAGACAATTTTAGCTGTTGTTACATCGCCAACTTAATAGACCCAAAGTGGTCGGGCCCTTCCCTGGACCCTGCGTAAGCGGGAGCTACATGCACCGGGCTGCCCTTTTTTTTTAAATTGCCAACTTGGCCATGTGATGCAGGCCCACACATCATGCTTGTGTCAAATGGGCCTGTATTAGTGAACTAAGGTAATGCAACTGATCTGTTGGGATAAGTAACTGGACTATTGACCCTACCGTAGCAAATAGGGACAACTTTATTTTACGGAATTATGGTCATTTGATATCGGTTTTCCCATTGCCACTAGTGTTCTGACCAGGAGTACATTCCAGTCAGTGTTTCACTCCATTTTCTTGCCAAATGTCGGGCGAACATTTTTGATAACAGTTTGTGATGTCAACACTTATCCTTGAGAATCGCGTCAAATTTCTAGAGAACATAACCTGGTACCTTGATTCAGTCATGAAGATCATATGGTACAGATATAAAGATGGTTAGATTCGAATGTGAAACAAATGCCATCCGTTTGGCTAATGTCCTCTGGTAGCATTTGCCCGTTATTATTGTATCGTGCACATGTCCCAATGTGTGTGCACCAAACCGCTTGATGACTACTGTCCTCTGAACTTTTCTGTTTGATGGTCTTTGCTGACAATTCCTTGGGCCCTGACTACAGATAAAACCAGAAGACATAATCTGGCAAGGCGAGGACCCAGGATTATACCAAGGAGGTCGTGGTGCTCCAGGTAGCGGGGGTAAGAAGTCAACTAGCCGTGTTATGCCTACACCAGGTACAGGTAGGGGGAGAGGATTCCAAAAGAATGTGTCGAAGAAAGACTTTCCACGTTCGCAAAATGGCGTTGGGAAGAGAAGTTCTGATGACATTGATATACTTCACACTGAAAGCCTGATAAAAGAGGTTAGTTTGAAGAAAGTTTGCTAGCCACTCTGATGATGAAGATGTACTAACCTTATGCATCTCCCATAGGTGGAGAGGGTCTTCAGTGTTAGTCATCCTGATCCTTTGGAGGTAGACAAAGGCAAAGAAAGCGCTGAAGGTATGCTGAAATATATACTGATATCTATTCGATCAGGAGGCCTTTGGTTTTGACTAACCAGCAATGCTTGCAGGAGCAAGAACAGTCGTTGATTGATGCGATTGCAAGGCTTGCTGAGGCATCTGATGGCGAAAGTGGTAAATACTAAATCATTGCTTGTTGACAAAATGGGAGGATCTTTCTGATGTTGCAGAAAACCACCCAGACAATTTCCAATTTAGGATGACTACCCTGATCAGGGGAGCAGTTTGAGATGTCATGGCTGTATACCATTTTGCCGTGTATTCACTATCCACTATAATTATACCCAGTTTCCACTTTAGAGAGGTAGGATCCTTGTAACGCAGTGGATAGTGTTCCTTCTTACTTGGGAGATATGAAGGCCTAGCCTATCTGTCCATCCTTTATATGCCTAGCGGTTACAAGATTGCAGCGCTCTACACAGCAAACATGATTTTTTATGAGTTGAACATGCCTTGTAGCTGTGTAGTAATTGCAATGCCCTGTCATGTTTTGGTGGGAACAGATGAGCGCAACCGTGGGCGAAGGATGGGGCCATATGGTGGGCACCCGCATCAAGGAAACTATGCGGATGCCATGGCTGTTGATGGCGACCACATGGTCGGAGGCGCCGCCACATAAACGGATCGCCGGAACATGTATACACAAATTCGACTAGAAGCCCGTCCTGTTGTAAAATCTTATTGCTAATGTTTATTTAAAACTTAGCCATAGGTTGAAACCATCTGGTTTTGAGAGACGATCAGTTTTTGTTCTCTTTTCTTTCTTTTGGGGGTAGAACTGCTTAACGTGTTGTAAAGCTGCTGCTCTGTGGAGCTATTGTGCTGCTTGTTATTTGCACAAGTGATAGTGCAATGGTGATTGATTAGTAGACCTGGACATTTGTCCTTCTTTTCGGAACATTGCTAACCTTTTCATTATTCCGGAATCATGTCATTATCCACAATGGTTATGTGAGAGTGCACACTAGGCTATATTTGCATGATCATAGCCTGGTAACGGGTTGACCGCGAGCATGGTTGTGCTATGTCGAAGGAGGTTGGCATTCTCTAAATGATAACTTGTTATTTGAAATGAAAATGCGAAGCAAACAACTGAAGCTAGAATAAGCATCGGTATGCACTAGTCTCTGTCAACTCTCGAGTAGCGATAGAAGAAAATTTGTTGGGGGTCTAGGAGGGGACGCTGCTAATCTGCACCCGTGTAAAATTGTGAAAAATGGAAAAATAAATAAAAAAATCTGTTTTTTTGTGTGCAAGATGCTCTTGTGCGTGATATCTGTAAAATTTAATGAAGTTTGAACATTCGAGGAGCCCGTAGCAAAAAAAGACAATCTTTGGGTGTTTAACAAACATTTTAAAAAGAAAACACTGTTTGGAGCTGCTTTTAATTTTTTATTGTCACGACCTTCTCGTATGTCCAAACACCCTGAAATTTTTCACGGACATCACCCATATGAACATCTTGGATGACCAAAAAATGGATCTTTTTTTTTTTTGCTATTTGTTACTGTTCATCGGCGCCAAGCCAATGAGTCTGAGTCTGGTTTCGGATTATTGTCTAAGACCGTTGTCATCATTTATGTATTTTAGGGCCGTTGTCATCGTTTATGTATTTAAGCAGAATGGAATAGGTATATGCTTCTTCCCCGCAAAAAAGAAAAGAAGAAAAAAGAAGAATAAGTATATGCTTCCACTCGCAAAGAAGAAAAGAAAAAAAGAATAGGTATATGCTTCAGCTGCCGACCTGCAGTCGCTGGCTCGTGAGCTGGGAGGAGCGACAGCTGTGATGGGTCCACTGCCGCTGCCACTGCCACGGCGAGTTCCTGGACCCGAATCGGACCGGTTGCATTGCATTGAGATCAGATCGATGGTGACGAACGTCGGACCGTACCCAATGACAATACCGATAACGAATCCGTTTTTTTTAAGGGAGATAACGAATCCGTCGGAAGCGCTACCGATTTCTTCTCCCTCTTGTTTTAGATTTTGAACAGCTCAAGGTGAAGGAGTACATGGTCCACCAGAATCGACCAAAGGATCACATCGCATTGCGATGCACGTAACGTAAAAAATGCATCTTCATCCTCCAATAACAACAACTCTTCTCACAACAACAATTCCAAATGCACGCAGCACGCCAAACAATACAATACATACAGTCGGTCGAACAAATGAAAATACTGGAGGAGGTTTCCGAAGGGGTCGTCAGGCGGGGACGGCCTCCTCCTCGTCGTCGGCGGCCGCCTCCTTCTCATCCTTGACGACGGCGGCGGCGCGGCCGTCCTTGGCGACGGCGGCGTTGCGGCGGTAGGCGTCCTGCTTGGCGGCCTCCACCTCGAGGAGCCGCTCCTCCTTCCTGGCCTCCGCCTCCGCCTGGGCCGCCGGGTCGTCGTGCGCCTTGGCCTTCTCCACCGTCTCCTGCACCACGGCCATGGTCTTCTCCTTGCCCGCCCACGCCGACGCGCCCAGGTTCGCCCCCGCCTCCTTGGCCGCGCCCGCCGCGCTCACCCCGCCCTGCATCGAGAGAGATGCCTAGCTCGCTGCTGTATGTATTGTGTGATGATGATCTACTAGCTGTCTTGTTGGTTCGTCGTAACTACTATAGCCGGCCGGTTCGAATTTATAGGCCTCCTGGTTTATTCTATGGTAGCCGTATGTGGGGCCGCCGTATGTGTATTACTGAATGATTTGAAGCTGGGGGCTCAGGCAGGCGTACATGAATGTGGACCGACGGTGGACACGTGCCCTACCAGGTCGGCACGCACAGTGTCGCACTGCGGCTGCCTCGTCTGGGAGGGAAGCTGCTGTCCATGCATCCTATTCCTATGGCGTCTGGAATTAACACGAATCGATTCGCGAAAATAACATGGACCGCTCTGCCCTCCGCTTTCGCTACCGCCATTATGATTTTCTTTTTTTTTCTTTTTCTTTTCAATTACTGGTGTCTGTCGACATAGCATTGCTATATTGGGCATAAATAAAGGAAATGTTGGGGAGAGAACATCACGTTTTCAGCTCCCCTCCCACACAAGCTACTCATCTAGGGTTTTCCTGCCTCCCGCCGGTGTCGTCGCCGATCTGACTCGTCTTCTGTTGGCCTTAGGGCAATGTGCATTTTTTCCCGGTCTTTGCTGGTGGGAAGTCTCTGTTTCATTTTTAAGTGTTCTTTTGAGTCTGTTTATTGGCCGTGTCCTGCTCGACGGCGGTAGCTCCCTGAAGTTGAATCCGTCCTTTGTTCGTCTGTATTTGTGTGTTCAGGTTGAATCCTTGTGATTGACGCTTCTCTTCATCGGCGGCGTTTGTTGTTACGATCTTATTTGGTTATTAAGGCGCATGCGATGAAACGACCATTTATACATTATGTCAGCGATTTGTTTGGACAATAATACCGAAGGAGAAGAACAAGCTATTGTACCTGATATATCATTGTCGACAACAGCATGGCCGCTACAGCTCCAGCTCCAAGGACCTAGTCGACAAGGCCTAAGAAGCTACCCCAATGGCTTGCAAGCCCAAACTCGAACATTGATCGGTGTACTCCTACTTATAGCCGTTGTCTTTCTTCTTTCTTCTTTCGCTAGGATTTGGACGACCGTGGCTCGTTCGTTCGTTGTAATGGATAGAAGTGAGTGTGGTTGGTTGGAACTTCTAGCTAAATTCGAATTCTAGATCAAGCTTCCATGAAATTCCTAGTCCTTGTGAGTTGAATCCACTGAGTAGCTCACGGTTGGTATTTAGAGCCTTCGTCCTGGAGATCCCGCTTCACTGCCATGCGCACTCGATTCAGCGACCGCCGCTGCCGACAAGCCATGGAGGAACTCAGCACTGAGAGCCGCGTCGTCTATGAGCTTCTGCCACGGGATCGTCAGCGACATGGACCAGAAACTGAAGGAGCAGGACGAGTCGCTCCATTCCATGAGCAAACTTCTGGACGGGAATAACGCCACGCTCGATGGCCTCATGTCGGTGCGGGTGGATGGGATCCATGAAGAGCTCGCCTCGAGCAAATCAAGGCGAGTCTGTACAAGCAAGAGGCGGCGGATCCGGGTCTCAAGGGGGAGGAGTTCGTCATCACGCAACGGTGGTTATAGTTGTAAATGCTTCGAGATGTTTGAATCAAGTAACTGTCGCAGTTTTACGAACTTTTGTATTCCAAATACCATGGATAATTCATTTATTTTCAATATTAAAGAAAAGTAACCCCGCAAAAAGAAAAGTATCCTGGATCTCTTTCTCTATAACCGACCTTTTCCCGTGTCTATTTGCTCGCGTCATATGCGTCATTAGGCAATAGACTCTTCTTCCATGTCAATACAAGTATTTCTAGTATTCTTCCATGTATACTATAGGCACCAAGTATGTACTCTGTACATGTGATGTGACACAACTCTCGACCTGGGATCATTACATAGTGACCATGTTCCTTCTTACAAATGTGCACCTCCGAGAACTGAAGATTATGGTAGAAAATTGCGCAGATCTACTACCGTGCCATAGAAGGGGCGAGGAAATGGAATTAACTTAGACTGGTACAGCAGCCTCAGGATTTACACGATTTAGACGAACAGTGCCGAGAATGTACTCAGGCAGCTCTTTCTCTTCCTTTGCCTGCAAACACAAACATATTAGCATGGCTCGCATTGTTGATGCACAGAGTGAAGTCTAAGGCATTTCCTTTGTCCCCACAAAAGATCAGGACCAAAAGACAAGCATGACATAAACCAGCCGAGAATGACCAGATCAAAATGGAGAATAGTCTTACAAACATTCTGAATTGCAGTTTCTGCAGGATTAAGTAACCACTAATGATGGGTTTGATCGAAAGAGTCGAAGGGTTGTGTAAAAGCTGTCAAGCCAGTTGCGAAGAGCTTCAAGGTTAGGTGTTCATCAGTTTTGCACAGGTGTTCCCTGAATCATCAGTTGCGAAGAGCGTTTCCCAGTTTTGCGAAAAACAATGACTTCTGTTGCCAAATTATCACTGAGATGAACAGAATACCAAATGTGAAAATGAGAAAGATAAAAAATCTCATCCAGGTTAGGTTCCTTGTGGTGGAAGTGGAACCAGCTCACCCAGGTTCAAGTACTAGACTTGGCATGGGTCCTCGAATTTTCTGGATTTATTTCAGGCATTCTGGCGATGTGCGTTTAGTGGGAGATGAGCGTTCCCGTCGACTACGAGGTGCCTGCGGCGACTTCGTCAATCTCAAGATTTGCCGGCTCAGTCTCTCGGAGGTGCTCATAGGGGTTAGTGTACGTGTGTGTATGTGAGCGTCTTCGTTTGTAATGTGTTTCTAAAAAGAACTCCCAGGCTTGCACAGTTTTGGATTCTGTTGGCACATTGAAGTGCTAAATAAATAAGATAGCTCGAAGTGCCATAGATATTTGTGGATTATTCATTTGCTGGAATCTACCATCAACTATGTGAGCAAATTGCGGAAAACAAAAATAAATAAAAAGGCGCTTCAAAGTCTGATTTGTATGACCATACCTCAACTAGAATAGCAAGATCTACGACGATGCTTGTCACATATCCCAGGACTAGGCCAATAATGCTCCGTGCAACAGAAGAGGAACCAATGTCAACATCTATCTGCAAAGTTATTTCATTTATACCAAGATTTGTTCAGATTCAACATAGCAGGAGTATAACACTGGAAAGTAGGCAAAAAACAGATATGCAACAGAAAAATCAATACCATTGTTTCATCTAAATTTGTTATATATGTGCATTTTTTTTTTTGGTGGGGAATATACGTGCATTCTTTTGTAAGTTGGCTTCGAATTTGACCTTTACCACCGGGCTTATTGGGATGCGTGGTGGAGATACATATACCAAGGGTGTTCAACAAACGCAAAGTTTTGTAGTACTCAAGTACCTCGAGAAAGTTATCCTGCTGAAGATAATTGCATGTCACTGCTTTCCCCAGAAGGCAAGCTCTCGTCCCAACTGCACGCTTTACCATCCAATAACCCTGAGATCATTTTGTACGTGAGTTCACGTGCAAAAACATGCGATTACTCAAGAAAAATAGTCACATGCAAGGTGAGAAGACAGTGACATGCAAAAATAGTGATATGCAATTAGTCAAGAAAAATAGTAACATGCAAGGTGATAAGATACAACACTAAAGTGTATACCTCAACAATACTTGGTATAAGCTTAAATCTGGCATCTCGAAATGCATCAGTTCCATCAATGAATCTACCCAAGAGAGAATCTTTGTTCACTGGCTTCTCTGCTGCGTAGTACATAACCAAGTTATAGTTTGGTTTTGCTGGAACCTACATGTTTATCCAAATGGAGTTAATCACTTGTGCAGGACGTCATCCATACAACAAAGATGACAACATATATGAGACGATTTAGATATTGCATGAGAGAAATTGTGTGCTTCTTCAGCATTTTACCCTTTTGAACAGGGAGGCCCCAACTGTTAATCTATTTAACTATATACAAGAGGAATGTACAGAAGAGGGGGCGACAGAGGGGGCTATACAAGGGGAGGATTAGAGAAAGCCGCACTAAGAGAGAGGGAGGGAAACAAGAAGATCAAGCCAAGATCTAAGAGAAGAAGCTAAAATCTTCCTTCATTCTGAAAGAAAGAAGAGGTCCCTTCTAAAACTAAACAGCCATGAAGCCCTGCTACAAGGGGAGGATTAGAGAAAGCCGCACTAAGAGAGAGGGAGGGAAACAAGAAGATCAAGCCAAGATCTAAGAGAAGAAGCTAAAATCTTCCTTCATTCTGAAAGAAAGAAGAGGTCCCTTCTAAAACTAAACAGCCATGAAGCCCTGCTACGAGCAATCCCATCAACAATCTTCATGACCTCAAAGGCGAAAAGGCTTGTTTAACTTTAAGCTTCAGCTTAGATATCACCTCTTCCATAGACAACAGATG
This sequence comes from Aegilops bicornis, assembly GCA_021605145.1. Classification (NCBI taxonomy): domain Eukaryota; kingdom Viridiplantae; phylum Streptophyta; class Magnoliopsida; order Poales; family Poaceae; genus Aegilops; species Aegilops bicornis. The sequence goes on along the minus strand of CM038673.1, from coordinate 398,776,944 downwards.
GGGATCAAAGTTAATTCCAAGGATATTCCAGCAGGAAGCACTGAAGCAACAGAGCCAGAAGAGGCGATTGCGAGTTGCCAGAGTATCCATGCTGCAGAGAGGACAATTAGTGCCACTAGGAGGACTGAATTGGCGTCTCAGGAGCATATGTTGAAGTTTACGGGGTACGAGGAATACAAGACTGAAATATGATCTGTACAGAGCACGGGTTGCGCATGTGGGGGAGGAAAAAAATCTTAGGGCTCTGATATTTATATACACGTGTATGTGCGGTATAGTATGCAGAAAACTCCTCATATAACGGGGATATCACACGGCTAATATATACGAGTATTAACATTCGACACCCTCTGGGAGCTTGTGACTGCGAAGATGGGAGTGCTCATGGCAGCTTTAGTGACGGTGATCCCACCACCCAACAAGAAGAAATATGAGCAGGTGGTTACCTGGAGTTCAATGAGATCAACGAGAGGGACGAAATCACTGGTCTTGGGTTTTAATAGACCAAAGGGAGGCTGTGGTAGTTTTGCAAACAAGAAGACCTGCTAAATTGGAGGTTTTGTCATCCGCAACATTGATCGGTAGGAGGCAGGATTTATGATGATTGAGGATGTGCACACTGGTCTGTTTGCACATTGGTCATATGAAAATGTGAAGTATTTGGTTCATATAACAGCTAGATAAATATAACAGCCCCTTGCCAGTAGTATTTGATAACTTATTGGGGTAGATCGAACCCAGGTGGGACACGACACAGACCCGCTTTCCCGGTTACTATGCAGTAACTGATATAGTTTCAGCATGTACAGAGAATGTTGTATGCAGTTGAAGGTTCCTAAATTGATGGATATAACTTTAACTTGGTTATATCTGTATCTGTATGTATGCTCCAGAAAAAATTCTTTAGCTGACCATAACTGGTTAAAGATTGCAGTAAGATTACTTGTGAACTTTTACAATAAAATCTAAAGCTGTATCAAAGAATCCACATATTTGTTTAGTTCTCAAACTATTGGCTATAATACTGTACAATTTCCCTTCAAACTACCTAAAATACAAAAAATATTCTGCCCTTCAAACTACCTAAAATACAAAAAATATTCTACCCTTCAAACTACCTAAAATAGAAAACATATTCTTAAAGGGTGCTGTAGAATTTCCCTTCAAACTACCTAAAATACAAAAAATATTCTATCCTTCAAACTACCTAAAATAGAAAACATATTCAAAAAGGGTGCTAAGCTAGCGGCAGGGTGGTGCATAGCACCTAGGCAGCCACTGTTTAAGACAGCGTATAAAAATTTAATAATATAACAAATTGACAACAGTACTTACCTGTAAATTTACAACCAGTATGAAGGGAATCTTCTTTGCAGCTTCGGACTGTAATTTAAATATCGGAAAAAAAATTAAGCATACATTAGTAGGTATGTTGTGTCATGTCAGAGTAAAGCACTACAAACAACTTCCTCTTGAGTCTGCATTAATGTAACAAGGAAGCTTCCACTATAACCTATGCTAGAAAGCTGTTTGTACGAAGTTCTCTGTACTAAAAGTGGTGTTGGTTTGCAAGTGGGATTAATGCTCATTCAACATTTTACCTGAACAAGGCTTTTTGGGTGCAAGGCAACCGAGTCAAAGCGCTCATTAACCTTGAACCAATCAACTGCAATAAGCTTTAGAAGAGGATCACCTCCAGCAATCTGTTTAAATCAAGTTAACATTAAGAGACAGGCCAAACAAGGAGAAACAAAAACAGTGTCAGAAGTAATTCTGGCCCCAAAATGAACTCTATATTAATTGCAAGATCTCTAGCCAATTGGGGCCATTTTCTCAATTGACCTTGCCGGGATAGGTGTTTTAACACAAAGCATACCTCCTCACTATATCAGATGTACAGAAACTAGATTGGAGATGTGGAAGCACTAGCCGCATGCAGGTGCAGCAACCTTAACATAACAGCATTAATAAAACAAAGGACTACCTGTTAACATACGAGTATACCCAAATGCTGGGTGAATATATATTTAACCAGTTCGACAGGAAGTTAATTAGTGGCAGCTGCACAAACTTGTAGGTCCTTCATAACAATAGCATTCAGGCAGCCACATTTGTTAACCATAGCAACCTTATCCTGAGATCTTTGAAACGGTAGAACCATATAACGGCTCGTTCTTGTCATTGACTAGTGGAGAAGTAAATAAGGTAGTTTTAATAATTCTCTTGATTAATTAGTAGAATAACTTGTAACATCTGACCTTGGCGTAATCTGTCAAGTAAGTCTTCCCTCTTATCATAAACTTCTCTCCACCAGGTGAACTCCAAGAATTTGGGTCATCTTCACTTTTCGCTTGTCGAACGGTGCCATGGAAATGGCTCGAGTCAATAGCTATGGGAATAGAGTTTGTAACCAATTCGCTCCTCTCAAGCGAAGCTGTAGGGAAAAAATGAACAAGAATTTCAACTCGGAGTTGAATAAGAAACAAAAAACAAATTTGAGAAGAACAGCAAAACAATGATACACCAATCCAGGACTCTGGATTCTAGTAGGAGATGATGTTCTTTTCCCCTGGAGATGGAAAATTCGTCCACCAGGATTTATTAATTTGCAAATTCTTCCTCAGCTAGTTAATAAATGAAATTGGCTGACATATATGGACTAGTATAGATTTTACCCATTTTGACCCTCTTTTTGGGAAAGACGGACATATATGTACAACTATAGTGATTCTTATCACCCTCGTATTTATTACCCTGCCGAGGAGACAAATCAAATTGAGAGGCATCTACGTGTGCACCAACTATTGTTCCCTTAGCCCTTGAAGCAACAGAAAAACAATCTCCAACGACAGAGTGCATATTTGTTGACATGTCTTAATTGAGAGGCATCTACGTAGGCAAAAGATATTTTTTCAGAGAATGCGGCAACAGGATGCCCGGATCATAAATCAAACAACATGCAACACGCAGACCGTCAGTTTGGATGAGTTAAGACATATCAATTGGTGACTTCAATCTTTCTTTAGTATAGTCCACATAGCTAATCATATGCAAAATGAGTGAAACTAGCAACTTGCAGTATGGCACTTGAAGAGGTGAAGGAGTAAATGTGTGCTACTACAATTTGGATGCCTCCTTACATCAATCAACAAGTTGAAATAAATTATGAAGTGAAGATATTAGATTTACATTTTGAAAGGATGCTACTACTGATTACGAGTGTTTGTACGGACAGGTATCAGTACAGAAACATGGAAAAACGAAATGTACTACAGAAACATGGAAAATCGAAATGTACCGAATGAGTACAAAGGTGGGTGATTAACTTTAAGAGCGTAGTGTTAGGCAGTGGTTACAGTTCACTAGCTGTTACCATGTCAACAAAATAGGTCAAGTTACTTCCAATGTTTGCATGTGCTTACTGCCATACAAAGAGAGATGTGACTCGAGTTTTTAGCATGTTACCAAATACGTGTGGAACGGAGGGAGTACATTACCGTGGCAGTCTGTGAGGCACCATAGCAGTGCCCTACAACATGGTGCCCTACAGACAACCGTGAACCTAGAGTAATATAGCATGTATCTGAAATACATGGTATGGTTTCATTTGATACATAGTTTCCTTGTCAATTTCTGGGTGTTGTTTCAAAAAATAATAAGCATCATATTTCGCAAATATAGCCAAGTATGTTCCTTAGACTATCTCCCCCGCAAAAAAATGTTCCTTAAACTATCTGAACATATTGCCTCAAATGTGCTCTATGAAAACACCATGCTTTTGTGCTTCCCCAACACACTATTTAATATATGTGCAATTGACACTTGAGGACTTGCCTATGTGTATATACAAATCTTTTTTGGCGGGCGTATATATACATATCTCTATGGCACAAATGTATACAGACTGGTGTTTGTCTATGTGCACACATGCATATATGTTGGTGTGCATCACTATAAGACTCGGTGGTGCTGAAAAGGTAGAAATATCTCATGTGTTTTATCATTATGACCTTTAGTTCGCTTCATAGCTAAACCTGCAATGGCCCATGATACGTTCTTCAACTTCACCTTTCCAGCCTGCATAGAAATTTGCACAGAAAATTGGATCTCCATTTATAATTGAACACAACAATATGACCGTTTGGATTACATAATTATGGTTTAAAACCATAAATATTACCTTCGGGGTTGTAACATCATCATCATCATCATCACTATCACCTTCAAAGGATTCTCCTCTAACAAGTGCATCATAGAACTCATCATTAGGTTCCGAATATTCAAGTTCACTCTGGATGATCAAGGATTCAGATACTTTTGACTTCACTACTGTTGAAGGCAAATCAGGTGTGATGGCTGGATTTGCTGCAAAGTATTCTCTTAGACCTGTTCAATCATATATGCAAACAACGTCGTCATTGCATTATCCAATTTGGCGAGATAATATTTTTTGCAATAAAAGAAAGAATGATCAACCTGCTACTTGGCTGAGCAGAGCAAAAGGGATACTTCTCTCAAAATTTGAGGAGGTCCTTCTCCTCCATCTGTCCCAGAAACATGGGGAGATCTCTACCATGCGAGTAACAATGCACTTCGGAGTAGATTCTGATGTGTTTAACCTCTTTATTTCCCATGTTGTGGCTGGAAGGACAAGGTTAAGGCACTTGATAAATTCCAACAAAATGTAAAAAAATTGGACAAATTTCAGTATTGCAACTACGAGAATAGTGGTTGAAGCCATTTATGTGTAAAGGCACTTTCCACCCATGTTGATTATAGCAGGTGCAATTTATTTCATCTTGACCTTCATGCTATTAAGGTCCATGCACCAACTAGTAGAACCAAAAGTCCGACTAATGGAGAATGCAGGGCTATCCACATATACCCCCTCCGTCCGGAAATACTTGTCGGAGAAATGCATAAAAATGGATGTATCTAGAACTAAAATACGTTTAGATACATTCATTTCTCCGACAAGTATTTCCGGACGGAGGGAGTACTTCAATACCTCCTCTCACGTGTAGGCTCCACCAGGCCTCAAACGCGTTATCAATGAAGTCGGAAACAACTTTTGTGGATAGCACATTGGCCAGGTCTTGAACTGGAGACCTCTTGGCTATGATACAGGCAACTATGGCCTTGCCGCTGACGATCGCCATACATGTGTCAAGTGTAATAGCTAGCTGTGTTGTTTCTCCTTCGTATATGGTTAAATTGTCAGGTGCAATAGCTAGCTGTTGGTTTCTCGTCTCTAGACGGTTATATTTGCATATTTACTTGTGTATTCGGCCCCTCTGGCCCAATAGCAATACTCCCTCCGTAACAAAATATAGTTCATACAGATTTTTAAAGAAGTCAAGCTTTGTAAATTTTGACTAAGTTTATTGACAAATATCTACGCCTACAATACCAAATAAATAGCTAGCTGTGTTATAGAACAACAAAAATCGGCATTAATCCACCACGTAAAAATCGGCATAAGAAAAGCAAGATATGAGTCATAAAACAACAAAAAATACATTTATATGTATATTTTATGACGTGTTTGTAGTTTTACATCGCGTAAAACAAAATTACAGTCGATATACATTTTTTTACATTCTTCTTTACTTCTTACAACAACAACAACAACAACAACAACAACAACAACAACAACAACAACAAAGCCTTTAGTCTCAAACAAGTTGGGGTAGGCTAGAGGTGAAACCCATAAGATCTCGCAACCAACTCATGGTTCTGGCACATGGATAGCAAACTTCCACGCACCCATGTCCATAGCTAGTTCTTTGGTGATACTCCAATCCGTCGTATCTCTCTTTACGGATTCGTCCCATATCAAATTCGGTCTATCCCGACCTCTCTTGACATTACCCGGACGCTTTTGCCGTCCGCTATGCACTGGAGCTTCTGGAGGCCTGCACTGAATATGCCCAAACCATCTCAGACGATGTAGGACAAGCTTCTCTTCAATTGGTGCTACCCCAACTCTATCTCGTATATCATCATTCCGGACTCGATCCTTCCTCGTGTGGCCACACATCCACCTCAACATGCGCATCTCCGCCACACCTAACTGTTGAACATGTCGCCTTTTAGTTGGCCAACACTCAGCGCCATACAACATTGCGGGTCGGACCGCCGTCCTGTAGAATTTGCCTTTTAGCTTTTGTGGCACTCTCTTGTCATAGAGAATGCCAGAAGCTTGGTGCCACTTCATCCATCCGGCTTTGATGCGATGGTTCACATCTTCATCAATATCTCCATCCTTCTGCAGCATTGACCCCAAATACCGAAAGGTGTCCTTCTAAGGCACCACCTGCCCATCAAGGCTAATCTCCTCCTCCTCGCACCTAGTAGTACTGAAACCGCACCTCATGTACTCGGTTTTAGTTCTACTAAGCCTAAAACCTTTTGATTCCAAGGTTTGTCTCCATAACTCTAACTTCCTATTGACCCCCGTCCGACTACGACTAGCACCACATCATAAGAGCATACACCATGGGATATCTCCTTATATATCCCTTGTGACCTCATCCATCACCAAGGCAAAAAGATAAGGGCTCAAAGCTGACCCCTGATGCAGTACTATCTTAATTGGGAAGTCATCGGTGTCAACATCACTTGTTCGGACACTTGTCACAACATTATCGTACATGTCCTTGATGAGGGTAATGTACTTTGCTGGAACTTTGTGTTTCTAAGGCCCACCACATGACATTCCGCGGTATCTTATCATAGGCCTTCTCCAAGTCAATGAACACCATATGCAAGTCCTTCTTTTTCTCCTTGTATCTCTCCATAAGTTGCCGTGCAAAGAAAATGGCTTCCATGGTTGACCTCCCAGGCATGAAACCAAACTGATTTTTGGTCACGCTTGTCGTTCTTCTTAAGCGGTGCTCGATGACTCTCTCCCATAGCTTCATTGTATGGCTCATCAGCTTAATTCCACAGTAATTAGTACAACTCTAAACATCCCCCTTGTTCTTGAAGATTGGTACTAATATACTTCGTCTCCATTCTTCTGGCATCTTGTTTGCCCGGAAAAATAGGTTGAAAAGCTTGGTTAGCCAACTATCACTATGTCCCCGAGGCCTTTCATCAGGACCCATCGCCTTGCCTCCTTTCATCCTTTTTAAAGCCTCCTTGACCTCAGACTCCTGGATTCGCCGCACAAAACGACTGCTGGTCCCATCAAAGGAGTCGTCCAATTCAATGTTAGAATTCTCATTCTCCCCATTGAACAACTTGTCGAAGTACTCCTGCCATCTCTGCTTAATCTCCTCGTCCTCACCGGGAGTTGGTTTGCTCCGTCCTTGATGCATTTGACTTGGTCAACATCCCTCGTCTTCCTCTCTCGGATCTTGGCCATCTATATGTCCCTATCACCTTCCTTCGTACCTAACCGCTAGTAGAGGTCCTCATACGCCCGACCCCTTGCTTCATCGATACCGCCTTGCGGCCTTCTTCGCCATCTTGTACTTCTCTATGTTGTCTGCACTCCTATCCAGGTATAGGCGTCTGAAGCAATCTTTCTTCTCCTTAATCGCCTTCTGGATCATCGTTCCACCACTAGGTGTCCTTAGCTTCGCTTCTCCTTCCACCGGACACTCCAAACTCCTCCGAGTCCACCTTATGAATGCAGGTCGCCATCTTCATCCACACATTGTCTGCATCCCTCCTTCCTCCCAAGGGCCCTCCTTAATGACCCTCTCCTTGAACGCTTGAGCTTCCTCTCCCTTGAGTTTCCACCACTTCGTTCTAGAGAATTTGGCACGCTTATCCCGTTGGACACGAATCCGAAAGCGGAAGTCAGCAACCACCAGCTTATGCTGAGGGACAACACTCTCTCCAGGTATCACCTTACAATCTAGGCACGCACGCCTATCTTCTCTTTTCGAGAGGATGAAATCAATCTAGCTAGAGTGTTGACCACTACTAAAAGTCACCAGATGTGATTCCCTCTTTTTAAAGAGGATGTTAGCTACGATCATGTCGTAGGCTAGAGCAAAGCTTAAGACATCTTCTCCTTGATTCCTGGTGCCATAGCCAAGCCCCAATGCACCCCTTCAAACCCGTGTTAGATGTACCCACGTGGCCATTGAGGTCTCCTCCTATGAAGAGCTTCTCGCGAATCAGTACACTCTTAACCATGTCCTCTAGGCCTTCCCAAACTCCCTCTTGGTGTTCTCATTGTGGCTTACTTGCGGGGCATACGCGCTGATAACATTGAGAACTAAGTCCCCAACTACCAGCTTGACCAGGAAAATTCGGTCCCCACATCTCTTGACGTCTACCACTCCATACTTGAGGCTCTTGTTGATCAAGATGCCTACGCCATTTCTCTTTGCAGCCGTCCTCGTGTACCGCAGTTTGAAGCCGGTGTCCTCCACCTCCTTCGCCTTTTGTCCCCTCCATTTGGTTTCTTGGACGCAAAGGATATCAATACCTCTCCTCACTGCTGCATCAACTAGCTCCTAAAGCTTCCCTATCAGAGACTCTACATTCCAGCTACCTAAGCGGATCCTCCTAGGCTCGGCTGCTTCCTTACCTTTCACACTCGTCGAGTCAAATGCCAAGACCCTTGCTCATTTTCCACTACATCCGGGCGCCGATGTAGCGCGCCACTAAGGATGCGACGACCCGATCCTCGCTCACTTGCCACCGTATCCAGATTCAAGATACGGCGCGCCACGGGGGGGGGGGGGGGGTGGCGGCCTGGCCCTTGTCCATTTGACACCACACCCGGGTTCCGATGTGGCGCGTCGCTGAGAGGGTTACGCCCCAACGAAAATCTTTCGGGTTTGATCTCCATAAGAGTGGCTGAGTTTTTACGTTGGCTCGCCAAGCCTATCACAACCCTCCTCCTTTACACGGGCTTGGGACCGGCTATGTTGAGACAACATAGGCGGAGTTCTTCTTTACTTCTTACATAGGACAAAATTGACATCACTTGGTTGAGGTGGTTTCTTGATGATTTTGGTGTTTCTACTACTGCACCCAATCCTCTCTCATCGACAAAGCACCCATGCAATCAGCATTGTTGGAGGTCCTGTGAAGCATGAGCTCACCAAACATATTGAAATGGATGATGCTTACATGAGATCGAGGTGCAAGACCAGATTGTGGATCACCATTTTGTGCCTTCCTGAGATTCAGCTAGAATATTTTTTACTAAGGCACAAACTCGACCTCAACAGTCATTTTCTCTTCAAACATGTATATTCAGCTCAACAAAGTTTGTGCCTTCCCGAGCTTCAGCTAGCAGATTTCTATAGGATCATATTTGCAGATGTACTATTGTAGTTCTGTATATTCTGGCCCCTTTGGCCCAATAGCAATACAAGGTCCATTCATCTAACGGCATGCACTATGGTGACGCAGGCCCGAGGCGGACGACCACGGCCCAGCCATCAGCGGGTGTGATGTGCACACGTTACGGACTTACGGTGACAAGACATGGGTGCAACGCAAGGCAATCGTGACTCTTCACAGGTCGAATTTCCCCACCATGTGAGCCATTTCAGGTTAGGATCTAGCAAGTTTACTTTTACCGCAGGGAATTATTAATGATCCTTCAAGAAGATATATAATCTATAGTAAAAGTAACTATGCAACCCATTTAGGGTTAGTGTTGAAATATCAATTAGTTTTACTTCTGGTTATAAACTTATAATGTACATATACCAAAAGGGCATCAATATGCAAATTTATTTTTAGTACTCAACTTGAAATGAAGTGACCATACTCTCTGAACATAGGTTGAACACGCCAGAAGTTATGGTACAGATAAAACGAACTCAGTGACTCATGGTCTACAACTGCAAGAAAACTAATCAAGAAAGGTCAATCTTACGGTTGATATGTGTGCGCTCATATCCATGTCTTGGAGGTTTTTGCTTGTGACTAGCAGGACTCTGCAAAATGTCTGCATAGAGGGACAAAGAAAGGTAACATAACTAAGTTAACTTTGAAAATGTAAAAGATCATGTTACTTACTATATGCCCCATCTTGTCCACGAAACCATTGTCTGGAAAAGACAAAATCCTTCTTTGATTTCCACCTGAGAACAGTCCTCATACTTAGTAGAAGTAGTATTTTTCACAAACTGCTGAACAGGGCACAACAGTAACTCTTAATAAACCTAACATCACCACACTTAAAGCAGAAGTGATATCTTAAACCTAAAACAAGCATGATTTAAGCTCAAGATCTCCAAAAATGGCTACTAATCGTGCTTCAAAAACCATTTGAGATCTTCTACAATTATTTGCCTTTTGTACCAAAAGAAATAGAGCAAAAAGTATTTCTTTAATAATCAGGCCATTGTTGTTAAAATTGCATCACAATCATAGAGGGAATAATCCAAACTGCAATGAGAGGAAAGTACCAGTTTAAATATTTTGGCTCATAGGTCCCGTAAACCACATCACAGTACCCATCAATTGTTTCCACCAACTCCAAATCAGAAATCAACATATCCCACCTGCATGGGAGAATCTTATTAGAGCTAGCTGGCAATGTATTCAGAGATAACATGCATTTGTTTCACCCACAAAGAGAAAAAATCTAATATATTTACTGTAAAGACCAAATCAACTGCTAGCTTACTCGTGCCGCTTATGCTTATCCCGACTGAGAACCATTTCAAACACAGTGTCAGGATTTGCACCAACCACGCCAATAGACTTGAGAAGTATCCCCTTTCCACCCTGCAAGAAGCAGTAATTAGCAAAAGTTTTTAAAGGTAGAGCCTATTTCTTTCAAAAACGAGGGCAATAGAAGGGTGGATAACAGCTTTAGAAAAGTGAGATGCATGCTCATTTCATGCCTAAAATTGAACACTTTGCTCCAAGGGTTAGCATTAAAAACTGACTAAGAAATCAACATCGTGATTTGACCAATTTTCAGCAAGAAAGTGAAACTAAGATACAAATAGGAACGTTATCTTGCCAAAATTTTGGCAATAAAACCAAACAACAGCTAAATGTGATAAATGAATTGGGATACCAATGGCTTCAGAGAAAACAGGCCCTAAACCACAGCAAGCATTCAGAAAGAAATTGCTGGTTGCTAGGGATGGAAGCGGATACTCTGAAGCAATTAATCCAACACTTTAAGCATTTCACTCACTAAAGCACATAGCTATGTGGTTCTAATTTTGTACTTCAGATTTCTGTCAAATATTTGAATTGGCAAAAGCTGTAAAGAAACTAGTCTAAACAAGTATTAGCTAGCAATATGGTCATGGAATAGGGTTGTCTGACTACATAACATTGACTCATTTGGACATATATCAGCGACTCATAATCTGTTATGCAGCTTGCTTATTGCTAATCGCTCAGTACAGAATTACATATTGCTTGTGAAAGATTGATAGCTCAACAACCATTAAGGTAATGGATCATGACAAAGCAGTCGAGAGTTCATTGAGCATCAGCTTATCACATCCATCTAACCAATAAGCTACAGCAATATCTTATACATTTAACCTTGAAAAGCAAAAGAACTTCACCTTTGAGTTTGCAATATCTTCAAAAATTCTAATTCCTGCATGATGATAACAAAAATAGAGATAAATCCGATTTCTGATATCTGGAGATGACTCAACGGAATGAGAAAAAAATTCATATTTCTTCATCTGCATCTGGAGATATTGTTAAAGAGTGTTGAAGTACCTTTCTTGATCATCTTAGATTATTGACTGAATTGACCGGGCATGCAACTCAATACAGTTAGTATTAGAAAATGATAAGTACTACAGCCTAACCATAATTCATAGCAGTTAGCACTACTAACAGAGGGAGTGTAGTTTCTAGGGGACCCACAATAATTCCACTAATTTCTACATGCTACCACTTGATAACTTAAATCACACCCCTCATCACTGCCTCCGTTATCATCCTCTGTTCATTCACACCACCAGACATTTGTGGGAAATCACGACCTGTCTTTCCCACCTAGCTGCGACCAGCAGTGGTCTTGAGCGTGCACATGCAGGCTGCAACAGAGTAGCTGTATCACCGTGCTTTTAGGTCACCAGCAATGGGCCTCTGCTAGTGATGCGCTTGCGCTTTGTGTGCTGTTGTTGGGCTGCTACGTGAAAGAAGATGAGGAAGATGTTCAGGTCGTCTGATTTGTGCGGCTGCTAGAAGAGATAACTAGAAGGAGGAATCACAAATCAGCTGGCATCACTAGGAGGAAAGAAAAAGAGGAAAGAAGTGGTGTTGTGCTGCTGCTGTTCTGCTAGTTGCTACATTAAGCAGGCAGAGAAGAAAAGCTGCAAAAGTTTGCTGTTTTGGGTAGAGATGATGGAGACCAAGGATAAGGGCATGTCGGCAGATGAGTACTTGATCTCGGTAGAGGCCATGTTAGAGGTGGTCAAGGTGATCATGGTAGACATGATGGCCCTAGTGGTGAGTACAACAATGGTGGTGGGTGACAAAGTTGTGGCAACTGAGGCAAGCTTCAGTGAAGTATCAAAGAGGTCTCAGCACGGGTATTGCAGTATGTAACAAGATGGGCATGTGATATCAAACCCATGTTGATGTGTAGTGTTCGACGGTGAAGGTTAGTATTAGAGTCTAAGAGTTCAAGACTTCAAATCTGTAATCTGGTGAGAATCTACAACAAAGACCGATTGTAATTCTCAGTACTATAAAATAAATGAAGGGGTGAGGTTCCTGTGGTACAGCACATAATTACTCCCTAACTTTTATGCAGATATATAATGGGCACAAAAGTAGTGCACTCAGGGAATGCTGATATGTAGGGGATGAGTTATCAACTATTGTTTTCTGTGATGCGACTATGTATGCTGATAAGAAACAGTTAAACACAGGTTACAACAACAGACTCAATTATATAAATCATATAACTCTCATATCAGAATAGCAAACTGCAGAACTGCTAGTATCAAGTTAGATCCTTCCAGATCAATGTAAGATTTTGTAGTCCGACAAGCTGGAGTAATCAAATGGAAGCACAGTAGCAAGACCATATAACTAGTACTCCCTCTGTAAACTAATATAAGAGCGTTTAGATCACTAGTGATCTAAACGCTCTTATATTAGTTAGATCACTAGTGATCTAAACGCTCTTATATTAGTTTACAGAGGGAGTATTTTTTTTTAGTTAGCCACATCACTATATTCATCAGAACAGAAGACCAAGATATATGTAACTGCAAACATGCACAGTACCTTATTAAGCTATAAATAGCCAATAGCTCCAAACTGTCGGACAAACTAATCAGATTTTGCTTTTGTGGGGATAACTAATAAGATTAACTGGCGGTTAAATTGATGTACCAGAGGTATATAGCAATTAACTGGCGGTTAAATACACACGTGTATGATCAGGATTCTCGACTTTGTATAAACTCTATATGACTCAAGTTCAATTTATTGTGCATGGTTCCTCTTGTAGCGCAAAACTGTTGACAGCATCTTACAGAAGATTAGAAGATGAATTAAGATAAAACAGTGTCTTACAAAAAATGCTAACTCATTGCATGTCTAGTGAAGCACAGAGTTACAAAAGATGATATGTGTGACTTCATGTATATAGATATACTTGAGTAACCATCTGAAAGCATAACTTTAGAGAGGAAACCAACGAGTGAATATAGGCAGATGCACCATATTGCTTTTTAGGCTGCCAATCGGTGTAGCATAAGGATATACTCCCTCCGTTCACAAATATAAGCTGTTCTAACTTTTTTCTGAAACGGATATACAAGGAGATATCCCATGGTGTATGCTCTTTGCGGATGATGTGGTGTTAGTTGACGATAGTTGGACGGGGCTAAATAGGAAGTTACAGTTATGGAGACAAACCTTGGAATCGAAAGGGTTTAGGCTTAGTAGAACTAAAACCGAGTACATGATGTGCGGTTTCAGTACTACTAGGTGTGAGCAGGAGGAGGTTAGCCTTGATGGGCAGGTGGTGCCTCAGAAGGACACCTTTCAATATTTGGGGTCAATGCTGCAGGAGGATGGGGGTATTGATGAAGATGTGAACCATCGGATCAAAGCCGGATGGATGAAATGGCGCCAAGCTTCTGGCATTCTCTGTGACAAGAGAGTGCCACAAAAGCTAAAAGGCAAGTTCTACAGGACGGCGGTTCGACCCGCAATGTTGTATGGCGCTGAGTGCTGGCCGACTAAAAGGCGACATGTACAACAGTTAGGTGTGGCGGAGATGCGTATGTTGAGATGGATGTGTGGCCACACAAGGAAGGATCGAGTCCGGAATGATGGTATACGAGATAGAGTTGGGGTAGCACCAATTGAAGAGAAGCTTGTCCAACATAAATGCGAGATGGTTTGGACATATTCAGTATGAGCCTCCGAAGCTCCGATTGCATAGCGGACGGCTAAAGTGTGCGGAGAATGTCAATAGAGGTCGGGGTAGACCGAATTTGACATGGGAGGAGTCCGTTAAGAGAGACCTGAAGGATTGGAGTATCACCAAAGAACTAGCTATGGACAGGAGGCGTGGAAGCTTGCTATCCATGTGCCAGAGCCATGAGTTGATCGCGAGATCTTATGGGTTTCACCTCTAGCCTACCCCAACTTGTTTGGGACTAAAGGCTTTGTTGTTGTTGTTGTTGTTGGATGTATATAGACAAGTTTTAGTGTGTCTGTTCACTCATTTCAGTCCATATGTAGTCCATATTGAAATATCCAAAACATCTTATATTTGTGAACGAAGCGAGTACCATTTAATGTTCGAACAAATCTCCATTCATGTGCTTCAAGTGCATCTCCAGTATCACCTCCAGAGTTTGTGTTAACCCTTTCATGGCTCTGAAGATCGGAGGACTGCCGAAGCAGCATTTCTGGTCCTGTAACGGAAGACATAATAAAAGAATTGTTGATAAGCAAGAAATTGCCACGTTTTACTTAACTTCTAGTATAATGTAACGTTTATGGTAATATAATGTAGTTCAAAAATAATAATACTTTGCAATTGCATTAACTCAAAGTATTAGGATAATCCACAAACAAATTATAGAGCAAGACATTCAACATGGTATCATGTGCACTAAGATACAATGGCAACTCAAATTGTCTGGAGGAAATTTTCACATCCAAAAGTTATCCAGTCTCTTTGGAGGATTTTATTAGAGGTCTTTGGTTAGGAGGTGCAACTTATCGTTGGGGAGGGGGGGGGGGTGGGGGGAGGATCAGAATCATTGGCTGTTGAGGGGAAACTTCTCAAAGCAATCACTGATGTTGTACCAATTGTCAAAGTACTTGCAGAAATGGAAGCTGCTGCTGGAAGATCGAGAAAGGTCCCTGAGGGTTCAGGTGATTAAGATGATCCAAGAGATGGCAAAGTGATTCCCTTCGTGTCTAAGGCTATGACTGTATTAGAGTAAACTGCAGAAAAGCCCATGAGCTGTGGCATTAGTTGGTAATGTATTTTGTTCAATAACCACAGGTACTTGTGATTTGATGACATTGCAGTCCCTTTAACCCTGCAAGTGTTAACAAGTATGGCTGTAAAATGTGTGGTACGGTTTTTCTAGCGGGGGTGGTACGGTGTTAGCAGGTCACAAGTACATGCGAGTCTCTATTACTAATGTCACAGTACATGGGGGTTTCTGAAATTCACTGTATTATTAGTATATGATTGGTCACATTTACTCGATATGTAGATCTTTTAGTCCATAAATAACCGAATAGGAATAAGCTCACTTTTGCAGAGTATAAAACATATATGTGTGTTTCAATGTAAAATAACATGACACTCAAAATGAATCAAATCATCTAGAAGATAGCCAGCAAATTTTGTTCTCAATAAATCATATTGGTGGATAAATCCGAAGATAATAGCAGTTTACAAATTTACCAGAATGAAATTGGACTTGAGTACGCATTTCCCAACTAAGCTAAGGAACTGGCCATTCTTATGGTTTACTCAGCTAAGGAATTGGTTCCCAACTAAGTACACATTTGTACAGCGAGAAACTTGCATTTCCAATCCATATTCCACACTGGCAAGGGCATCTACAGGTACAATAAAACTCCTCCATTTAGTTATCTTTACATTACTTCCTGCCCTGACAGAGGTTGCTAATTTGGTTTGCTTTGTAGTGAAATTCCCTAGCTGCTTGCTTGGCTCGCTCCGTTAGAGCTACCTCGCTGTGTTCGGCTGCAAATCGCTAATGAGCGAACGCAAAAAAATAAGAGACTCATCTACGCTGGCAAACACAAGAACGCCAACCTAAAAACAGGCACTGTTGCGAAAAAAGACGCTCAAAAGAAATAGCTAACCTTTAGCCCACAACCCTGGGAAAAAGAAGGTGCACATACCCTTCTAGTCAGCATACAAGTTGATATTATTAGGGCTTTCAGAAAAGCCTACACTAACTTCTAATCTTGGATAGGTAGCTTCATTTAGACACCTTTTTTTTTTGCTTTCTCTCTGTCAGTTGTACAAAAAATACATGCAGTAGAATGCTACTGTTCTCCGTCAAGAAAAAACTGATATTGTAGCTTTATCACGTTACCTTTGCCAATGCGTACAAGTTTCCCCAAGCCTCTTCTTACCCGACGTCGATGCCCATCGAGATTAAACCTCCAAGTGTAAACAGTTATATGTCATGCTTTGACTCAAGAAAAACAGTTTTAACTTCAAAAGTAGTAAATAAAGAACTGATTATCGTCCTTATTGAAAAACTCCCATACTCGTTTTCACTCTGCAATCTGTTCCAGTTAGCCCCTCTTGTCAGGTCATACTCAGCCTGTTATGAAATATAAATAAAAAGAATGTTCAAGTGAAAGTAACAAGAACAAATCAAATGCAACAGGGATTGATTATCCATCACATAACAAATGGAGGCACAACTTCTAACTATACAAAGAATAACTCTTGTATATACATGAGCAATTCAATGATCCAAAAAAACAATTTTATACATTAAATTATGTTATGGGCTCGTAAACCAACAATGACACTACTAACACCAAGGAACAAGTGCTGAGCACTAATTGTAAGAGTATGAAATGCACTTCTTATGTTACTCCTTTCCAAAACACATTCATATTATTTTTATCTGAAGCCAAACTTTGTAAAGTCTGACCAAGTTTATATTAAAGAAATATCAACACCTACTATATGAGAATATATGCCATGATAGACCCAATGATATTGTAAATGCTGGTAACTTTTCTATAAACATTGTCAAACTTCACAAAGTTCGACTTGAGACTAAATTAATACGCAATGTATTTCGGAACAGAGGAAGTATTTGCCAATTGCTAGCACTTCAACATTCCAGAATTTCTCCATACAAAAAAGAATCAAGAATTCTAGACTCATTCCTCCGGTCCTCCCTCTCTCACACCAGCAATCAGGTTTCTAGCTAGCAAGTTATATTTTGAGCACAAACTATTCAAGTGCCATATTTACATTTTCTCGCAGAACGCACATGTGGTTGTGATGATTCGTGGGCTTATACCAACCAATTTTGTAAAACTGCTTTTGTATGTGCCAGATCTTTTGGCAGTCCCCAGGTTTCGGTACATTTGGTCGCTAAATCGGAGAACTTGGTAATTGCTTTTCGTAAAACCCGGTAACTGTACCAAAAGATCTGGCAGTTGCGTCAACTAACCTGGCGTAGTTGCTTTTTCAAAGAAGAAAAAAACTGGTAATAAGGTAAAGAGACATGCTGAACTCTGCACGCTGCTAGTACTGGAGGATGCACTGGCTGGACATGGTAGTACTAGAGCATCATTTGCCAGGCATGCATTGCTGGAATTCTGGAATTCAATATGCTGGTAGACTGCTAGTAGGGAGCATGCATTGGCCAGACATGCATGCGCTGCCACCCCCCAGCTCAGAGGGGGCGGGGCCAGCAAGAGCCCAACATAAAGACCACCGCACGCTTCCTTTCTCGCGCTTGGATCTACCGGGCTACCGAGCGCGGTACAAAGAGATTAGGTGGGCACACTGTGTAGTCACGTCCTTTATATTTAGCACACTTATGTGGCCCGTAACAAGCCTCTTGCATTGCAAATTTAAGTTAATCAGATCACAACAGTATTAATCACCTGATTACATGCTAAATTCTTCTGTGTATTCATCAGAAACCTACATTTCTCTTGCAATATTATGGCAGTTCATATCATAGAGAAAGAGCAAGAATATTATACGGTGAGTTATCACAATTTTAATACTAATAACGCAAGTAGGAAATAAGGAAAATGAATTATATCGGTATATTTACTTCAGCAGAAGTGCCTTAAACAGAAGTATTATTTTAGCTTGTTAGGGTAAAACTTGGTCCAGTTGAACAAGGGAATTGGTGTATTGTTTCAATAAACACCAAAACTATTCTATCTGGATAAAAGCAAGTAGTATTTGACAGTACTTGCTTAATACCTGTTGTTTAGCCTGTTCAAATGCTTCAGTCCATTTCTGAGCTTCACCAGGAGTTGCACACGCAATCTAGTAAAAGACAGTAACCATAGATCTTTAATTGCCAGGAGAACTGTATGCAAACACACAAGAGTGTAATAAGATGAATACCTCTCCTTTCTTCGTTTGATCCAATCTACTGTACAACCTCAAGACATAAACATCCTGCGTTTTCAAAACATATATATATAAGATATTTCTTTAATAAGCAAGAATATATGTCTGCTCATTCACTTCATTGTCAACTGAAGCAGCAATACAAAATTAGACCATTACGGCATTACCCCGTGGTTGACCTTTTGCGACCAACCTCCTCCACCACAAGAGTGTGACTGACAAAACCCTTTCGGATAGGTTCCTACAAGCAGATGTTTATGAGTAAAATAATCCTCCACAAGAATGCCCAAGAAAAACTTGAGAGATAAAATTCTGCAAATGAAGAACCATTTGTGGCAGTGTCCAAACATAAGTCCACCCATATGTGGTAGTAGTTCGCGGGAATCAAGACGCACACCCTTGATGGGACGTGGCCTAGGTGGGCCGCAGACCCACTCCCGCATGTTGTGTTGACCATCAAGTCAAGGCAAGCATGTTGTTAGGTGGGTCCATGGGTAAGACCGGCCTGGTTTGTGAGAGCCGGGCAGGTGAACTTTCAAGACGGTGTGCGGGAACTTGTCCTGCCCAACAGCGAGCAACGAAGTAGAATTTTCCCGGCGTGTATACATCTCGGTAAAGCTGTTGCCTTGTGAAAATGAGGTCACGGGTTTGAGTCCTGGAAACGGCCTCTTGCAGAAATGCAGGGAAAGGCTGCGTACAATAGACCCAAAGTGGTCGGACCTGTCCCCGGACACTACGCAAGCGAGCGCTACATGCACCGGGCTGCCCTTTTTATAACATCTCGGAACAACCCCTACATGAGAATGCGGTATTCTGTAGCTGATAAGACACATGCAGGACACACTGACCAAGGTATTGATGTCAAAATCCCCTTAGGGTACACATTGAAAACGCACACACAACTCAGCATTTTCTTCTGAATTCCCTCACTTCTGACAAGTTTGGTGGTAAAATCTTCAGCAGAAAAATAAGCGCACGTGCATCATATATTAGCATAGCAGCAACTGAATCACAACTGTGTAGAATTTACAAACCAGATTAACCTCCAGATGCACATTTAAGCATTTATCAGTAGATACGACACATCCAAATGCATGGAGACCACATTCCCTCGTAACAAAATTAGGCTTTCTCAATTCCCATGGACGTTTCAATTCTCGCCCGTGCAAAGCTCTGCCTCTACCTCATGCCAAAATCAAGTCAGGAATTGCAACGACAGAGTATAATTCGCACAATTCAGCAGTTCATCTAAAAACCCCCACAATTGTGACTAGACAGACCTAACAAACAAGCAGTAAAGCAAGACGTAACTGAGCGGTCCCGGCTTCATCCACAACCCTGACAAGCCATAAACCGAAATCCCCGAGAATCAAAGGGACCATCACACGCATCAGAACCAAAATCTAGCGGCGAGAGCAGAGCGCGGAGAGAGGGGCGGAGGGGAGCTCACGAGTCCCGGGTTGTCGTGCGGGTCGCGCTTGTACATGGCGACGCACTTGCCGCGGATGACGAGGAAGCGGAGGTGGCAGTACTCGTGGCCGATGGAGTTGACGCCGAGGTGGTAGACCCACCCGGAGTACTCCGACGAGCTCCGGCCGCTGCCGCTGCTCCGGCTGCCGCCGTCCGGCGAGCCCGGCTCCGAGTTCTCCACCTCGATCACCTCGCCGGCCGGCGGAAGCGGCGAGGGCGGCTGCGCTGTCGTCGCCGCCATCTCCGACCGCGTCCGGTGGCGAAGGGGCGAGTGGTATTTTCGGTCGCGCGCTTGGCTTCTCGCGTTATTATTTTCTGGGGCCGGGCCGTGGACACCTCACCTCGGCTCAGATGTTACCGCCCCCATCACGGCGAAGCTGCGCTGGAAAGGTAGCCGTTGGCCTCGAGGTGTCGCGTCACCGTCGCCTCTGCCTTTCTTTTCTGTTGGAAGAAGTCCTCGGATTGTATATGTTTTGAAACAAAGCCCTTGGGTGGGTGTGCATGTCGGCTGCGGCCAGCTGTCAATGGCTGGAAATAAATGTTAGGTAGGTGTAACTGAATTAATCGAGAATTACAGGTCGAAAAAATATAAAACATGAACCATGCATGCACGTTGCACGGTCAGAAACTTGGCAGCAGTACCCTGTTCGCCAGGGTACAAGGAGCCGGCGACGGCAACGAATATTATCAACTTTTTGGCACGGAAGGTTTTGTGTTTTGCGCCTTGCGAGTAGCGCGGGTGAAAGCGTGCGTTTGCAGATCATTAGCACGTGAACCTAAAAAAAAGGGTCATTTGCACGTGAAGCGAATACTCGGTCTTTGGTACACGCTACGATCACATATATATGTTATACACATGTACTTGCCCCTATAAACACACACACCCTACCTGTACGACCACTTTCGATATATTACTTCTGTTCTAATTTATTGGTTCTCATTGTATTATGTGTCAAATTTTAACCATAAATATAAATAACAAATTTTTTTTAAAAAAAAAACTAACAAAATATTTATGCATGTCATTAAAAATTATATCATTGCATTAACATTTCGTTTGTTAAATCTTTGGTTAAATTTGGCACAGATTATAAAGAGGACCAATAAATCAGGACGGAGGTAGTACTAAGTTGATACAACATTTTAAGATTGACGAAGCCATCATGGATGTCTTGTATTGATGTAAACGTCTTCTTCCACTGAAGGAACATCGTTAGAAAACCTACAATAAATACAGAAAAAATATGATCACCGGCGTCAAGTCTAGAAATTGAACCCGGGTAGGATAATTTCACCATAAGAAACCTAACCATCTAAACTACACTTAGTTTTCCCTTCT
Organism: Aegilops bicornis; assembly: GCA_021605145.1. NCBI lineage: Eukaryota > Viridiplantae > Streptophyta > Magnoliopsida > Poales > Poaceae > Aegilops > Aegilops bicornis. The sequence continues at coordinate 398,755,591 of CM038673.1, read as the reverse complement.
CTATGCCCGCATTTCTGTTGCAACTTGGGCAAGGTTTCTTTTGACTCCTTTAATCACCCTTGGTTTTTTGAACGGTTGGTCATGGGTTGTTGAGGCCTTCATCCTTTTTCTTCGCATTTGTGGCAGTTGTCCTCGTCTTTTTATCCGAGGAGGATATATTTCAACTGACTCTTCGGTGTTTATGTGTTATTATCTTATTGTTAAATTATTAAATTATGCAAAATCTTACATTTATTTGGATTAATCTACTATCAAATTGTCAGAAAAGGCAGAATTGCATGTATAATATTTGTGAATGAAGGAAATTGCTTGAACCTAAAAAAACATGAAGAAAAACCAAGCATGAATATCTTCCCGGATCATGAGGACACATAAAAGAGTGGAGCTAGAGGACCCATGCACCCTAGCAGTGTATCTTGGCCCCAGCCGCGGAGGCTTTCAAAGGCTCTCCTTTTACAGAAAGATATTGCGGCAATCCTTGTGCTTGGAATCGGAATTTGGATGCACAAGGGGGGTCGAAACATACCCTAAATTGGCGATGTTTCGCTATGGCGGTGACGTCGGGGTTGATTGACGCTGGTGACGAAGAAATCCAGTGGCTAGGGGTTGCTGGAGGTTGAGGCGATTGTCTGGCAACGTGGTGACTGTTGGGGAACGTAGTATTTTAAAATTTTCCTACGATCACGCAAAATCTATCTAGGAGAAGCATAGCAACGAGCGGGGAGAGTGTGTCCACGTATCCTCGTAGACCTAAAGCGGAAGCGTTAAGTAACGCGGTTGATGTAGTCGAACGTCTTCGCGATCCAACCGATCAAGTACCGAACACATGGCACCTCCGTGATCTGCACACGTTCAGCTCAGTGACGTCCCTCGAACTTCTAGATCCAGCTGAGGTCGAGGGAGAGTTTCGTCAGCACGATGGCGTGTTGACGGTGATGATGAAGTTACTGACGCAGGGCTTCGCCTAAGCACTGCGACAATATGACCGAGGTGGAAATATGTGGAGGGGGCACCGCACACGGCTAAGAATCAACTTGTGTGTCTATGGGATTCCCCCTTCCCCGTATATAAAGGAAGGGAGGAGGGGGTCGGCCGGCCTCATGGTGCGCCCCCAAGGGGGGATTCCTACTCCTACGAGGAGTAGGTTTCCCCCCTTTCCTAGTCCAACTAGGAGGGGGAAGGAAGGGGAAGAGGGGAAGAAGGAAAGGGGGACCGCCCCCCCTCCCCAATTCGGATTGGGCTTGGGGGGGCACCCCACCTCTTGGCCGCCTTCTCTCTCTTCCACTAAATCCCATGTAGGCCCATTAAGCCCCCGGGGGGGGGTTCCGATAACCCCCCGGTACTTCGGTAAATGCCTGAACTCGTCTGAAACCATTACGGTGTCCAAACATAACCTTCCAATATATCATCTTCATGTCTCGACCATTTTGAGACTCCTCGTCATGTCCGTGATCACATCCGGGACTCCGAACTACCTTCGGTACATCAAAACACATAAACTCATAATACCGATCGTCATCGAACGTTAAGCATGCGTACCCTACGGGTTCGAGAACTATGTAGACATGACCGAGACTCATCTCCGGTCAATAACCAATAGCGGAACCAGGATGCTCATATTGGTTCCTACATATTCTACGAAGATCTTATCGCTCGTATTACAAGATAAGACGCATTTAATGCGTAGCTTAGGTGTCCCCTTGCTTTATCGGGGATGGGAGCGAGGCACGTACCGTCCGTCGCCGCTCCTCCTTGCTTCGACACGCGCATACAGCTAGCGACGCATGTGGCGCCACGTGGCGAGCGGCAGGCTGGGGTGGTGCGGTGGTGGAGCTTCCACGAAGATCTGCATGCCGCCACGCAGGCGCTTGATGAGTTGGCCTGGGAGCTGCATGTTGCCACGCAGGTGCTCGCCCAGCTGGTTGGGCTAGCAGCTGCATGTGAACGGTGGAGACTTGGTTGGTGCGGGCCTGGTAGTGGCCCTGCTGGCGTCCTCGATGAGGGCCTTACCGGGTGGCCCGGCAAGGGTCTTGCCGTGGCGCGCTGTCGTCCCCAGCAAGGACCTTGCCGGGGGTCTGGTGGTCTTCCTCGGCAAGGATCCTGCCGAGGATTGTCGTCTTCTAATCCTCATCTGATCTTGAGTGTTCCTTGTCTTCACAAAGATCTGCATGCCACCATGGAGGTGTCTCCCGAGCCCTGGCCCAACGTGATGTCGGAGACCGTGGGCTCAAGGGTGGCTCGCTCTGTTGGTGTGGGGCGAGCTGCCCGAGCAAGGCTCTTGCCGGGGCTGCTGAGGCTGCCCCGACAAGGGTCTTGCCGGGGGAACCTGCTTTGTCCCTCTGCTCTTTGTGGTCTTGGCCTTGGCGTTGCTCTGGTTGTCTTGGGCTTCGGTCTTACCTTGGCTCACCTCCCTGCTCGCTTCTTTGTGTTGTGGGCGGCGGCTCCACCGCCCGTGCAGGTAAAGGGGTACAAAAGTGCGCCTCCTTTTGTACACCGACAGAGCCCCGGCCTGGGCCACACATAAGCGCAACACGTTGTTGGGCCAGGCCCAAAACGGTCTTGTGGCGGTAGGCGGTTTTACCGCGGTAAAACTTTTGGCTGCGCTTCCACAACCACGCCTGCGCGGCGTGGCGTGGAGGAGGGCGTGGCGTGGGGCGGCATGCGTGGGGCGGTTCCTGCACGCATGCGTTACATCGAAGTAAATGGGCAGCTCGCGCCTTCACCATGAAAGGAGGGAGGCGTGGAGGCGCGGCTTATTTACTGCGCGGGGCCGGGTTGCGGTCTCCAAGGCGTCCACACCCCACAATCACAGGGTGGGGAGAGGTCGCTTCACCCGTCCCCTCGATTCTGCGTGTTTGCCACGCGTCCTCCATGCGCTTGGGGTGGCAAGCGGTGGAGGCGGGAAACTGGGTCGTCGCTGGTTGGGGCAGCGGGTCGGTCTTGAGGCCGAGCGGGGCGGCCGAGCCCCGACCTCACCCCTTTATAAGGAGGCGGAAGGGGGGGATGGAATCCCGCACTCTTCTGTCATCTATCTCCTCCTACTTCCGCTTCTTCCTTTCACTCGCCATGGAGAAAGGGAATCCTGGTCCTTCGTCGGTGGCAGCGAGGGTCGCCGCTCGACAGCGCATCCCTCGCCCTCCCGAGCCTGCGGTGGTGGAACCGGCCACGCGGGGAAGGGGGAAGGGGCGAGGCCGTGGGCGAGGCCGGGGCAGAGGTCGTAGTGCTCGGGGAAGAGGAGGACGGGGCGGCGCGCCAGCTTAGCCCCCGCCGGTGATGCCTTTTCTGATGGAAGGCCATGTTGGTGACCAGCCCCGCGAGTTCTTCATCAGACTGCGCCGGCCTCCGCGTCGCCGTCTTCGTCTTCCCGCCCCCTTTGCTCGGGAGATGGAGCGTGACCCACCCCAATCCCTCAGATTGCACATGAGGGGTGATAACCCACAAGTATAGGGGATCGCAACAGTTTTCGAGGGTAGAGTATTCAACCCAAAATTATTGATTCAACACAAGGGAAGCCAAAGAATATTCTCAAGTATTAGCAACAGAGTTTTCAATTCAGCCACACCTGGATAACTTAATATCTGCAGCAAAGTATTTAGTAGCAAAGTAATATGATAGTAGTGGTAATGGTAGCAAAAAGTAACGGTAGCAAAAGTAATATTTTTGGTATTTTGTAGTGATTGTAACAGCATCAACGGAAAAGTAAATAAGCGAAGAACAATATGTGAAAAGCTCGTAGGCATTGGATCGGTGATGGAGAATTATGCCGGATGCGGTTCATCATGTAACAATCGTATCATAGGGTGACACAGAACTAGCTCCAATTCATCAATATAATGTAGGCATGTATTCCGAATATAGTCATACGTGCTTATGGAAAAGAACTTGCATGACATCTTTTGTCCTACCCTCCCGTGACAGCGGGGTCCTAATGGAAACTAAGGGATGTTAAGGCCTCCTTTTAATAGAGTACCGGAACAAAGCATTAGCACATAGTGAACACATTAACTCCTCAAACTATGGTCATCACCGGGAGTGGTCCCGATTATTGTCACTTCGGGGTTGCCGGATCATAACACATAGTAGGTGACTATAGACTTGCAAGATAGGATCAAGAACACACATATATTCATGAAAACATAATAGGTTCAGATCTGAAATCATGGCACTCGGGCCCTAGTGACAAGCATTAAGCATAGCAAAGTCATAGCAACATCAATCTAAGAACATAGTGGATACTAGGGATCAAACCCTAACAAAACTAACTCGATTACATGATAGATCTCATCCAACCCATCACCGTCCAGCAAGCCTACGATGGAGTTACTCATGGACGGCGGTGAGCATCGTGAAATTGGTGATGGAGGATGGTTGATGATGGCGACGGCGACGAATCCCCCTCTCCGGAGCCCCAAACGGACTCCAGATCAGCCCTCCCGAGAGGTTTTAGGGCTTGGCGGCGGCTCCGTATCGTAAAACGTGATGAATTATTCTCCTTGATTTTTTTCTCCCCGAAAGCAAATATATAGAGTTGGAGTTGGGGTCGAGGAGCTCAGGGGCCCACGAGGTAGGGGCGCGCCCACCCTCGTGGGATGTGGTGTGGGCCCCTGGTCTTCATCTTTGCAAGGATTTTTATTATTTCCAAATAGACGTTCCGTGGAGTTTCGTGTCATTCCGAGAACTTTTGTTTACGCATAAATAACACCATGGAAAGTCTGCTGAAAACAGCGTTAGTCTGGTTAGTTCCATTCAAATCATGCAAGTTATAGTCCAAAACAAGGGCAAAAGTGTTTGGAAAAGTAGATATGACAGAGACGTATCAACTCCCCCAAGCTTAAACCTTTGCTTGTCCTCAAGCAATTCAGTTGATAAACCGAAAGTGACAAAGAAAAACTTTTACAAACTCGCTGTTTGCTCTTGTTGTTGTAAATATGTAAAGCCAAAGCATTCAAGTTTTCAAAGAAAGATTATGACTAACCACATTTTCAATAACTCTTAGGTCTCATGTTTACTCATATCAATAGCATAATCAACTAGCGAGTCATAATAATAAATCTCGGATGACAACACTTTCTGAAAACAATCATGATATGATATAACAAGATGGTATCTCGCTAGCCCTTTCTGAGACCGTAAAACATAAATGCAGAGCACCTTTAAAGATCAAGGACTGACTAGACATTGTAATTCATGGTAAAAGAGATCCAGTCATAGTCATACCCAATATAAATTAATAATAATGGATGCAAATGACAGCTGTGCTCTCCAAATTAGTGCTTTTTAATTAGAGGGTGATGACTCAACATAAATGTAAATAGATATGCCCTTCGCAGAGGGACGCATGGATTTGTAGATGTGCCAGAGCTCGATTTTGAAATAGAGATAAATAATATTTTGAGCGGCATACTTTCATTGTCAACATAGCAACCAAGAGATGGCGATATCTTCCGTGCTACACACATTATAGGCGGTTCCCAAACAGAATGGTAAAGTTTATACTCCCCCTCCACCAACAAGCATCAATCCATGACTTGCTCGAAACAACGAGTGTCTCCAACAAGCAACAGTCCTGTGGGGAGTTTTGTTTGCACTTATTTTGATTTAGTTTGCATAAAGCATGGACTGGGCATCCCGTGACCAGCCATTTTCTCGTGAATGAGGAGCGGAGTCCACTCCTCTTGAGAATAACCCGCCTAACATGGAAGATAAGGGCAACCCTAGTTGATACATGAGCTATTCGAGCATACAAAACAAAATGTTTATTTGAAGGTATAGAGTTTGGCACATACAAATTTACTTGGAACGGTAGGTAGATACCGCATATAGGAAGGTATAGTGGACTCATATGGAATAACTTTGGGGTTTAGGGGATTGGATGCACAAGCAGTATTCCCGCTTAGTACAAGTGAAGGCTAGCAAAAGACTGGGGAGCGACCAACTAGAGAGCGACAATAGTCATGAACATGCATTAAAATTAATGAACATTGAGTGCAAGCATGAGTAGGATATAATCCACCATGAACATAAATATCGTGAAGGCTATGTTGATTTTGTTTCAACCACATGTGTGAACATGTGCCAAGTCAAGTCACTTAAATCATTCAAAGGATGATACCACCCCATCATACCACATCACAACCATTTTAATAGCATGTTGGCACGCAAGGTAAACCATTATAACTCATAGCTAATCAAGCATGGCACAAGCAACTATGATCTCTAATTGTCATTGCAAACATGTTTATTCATACAAGCTGAATCAGGAACGATGAACTCATCATATTTACAAAAACAAGAGAGGTCGAGTTCATACCAGCTTTTCTCATCTCAGTCAGTCCATCACATATCATCATAATTGCCTTTCACTTGCACGACCGAATGATGTGAATAATAATAAGAGTGCACGAGCATTGGACTAAGCTGGAATCTGCGAGCATTCAATAAACAGGAGAAGACAAGGCAATATGGGCTTTTGGTTAAATCAACAATAATGCATATAAGAGCCACTTAAACAATTTAATCATGGTCTTCTCCTATCGACCCCCAAAGAAAATAAAAGAGATAAAACTATTTACACGGGAAAGCTCCTAACAAGCAAAAGAAGAACGGGAAATATTTTTGGGTTTTCTCTTTTTAATTATTACTACTACAGCAAGAAAATTAAACTAACTAGAAACTATTACTAATTTTTTTTGGTTTTTCTTAAGGTTTAACAAACACACAAGAAGAAAGCAAGAAAAAGAAAATAAACTAGCATGGATATTACAGTGAAAGAGTATGAGCACCGACATCTAGCAATGAGTGTGTGAACATAAATGTAATGTCGGTGGGAGATACGTACTCCCCCAAGCTTAGGCTTTTGGCCTAAGTTGGTTCATTGCCACGGATGGCCTGGTGGATACCCGTAGGCGTAGCTGGGGTCGTACTGCGATGAAGAGGACTTTGACTGCCACTGGCTGGCAGTCATCTTCGGATCCCAAAAGTAATCAGACTGTCATGGAGGCTCAACTTGTGGTTCCGGCTCCGGGGCTGGTGTAGGGTTCCGATAGGCTTGAATGGCAGCCCACGGAACGAGATACGGACCTTCAAATAAATTAAACAAGGGAGGAGCAGGCAAGGTAATAGTCTCAGGGTGATGTTTATGAAAGAACAATTTGTATTTAAGCTCCCCTTTCCTATTCTTAACAATAAAGTCATGCGCTAACATACTCTTATAATCTAAATAAGCATTGGGCAACAATTTTTCTTCTTTCTCATAGAGCCTAATAGGTATATTAAAATGCGCAGCAAGGAGTGAAGCATAAATACCTCCAAAGATGGGGCCTTTTGTACGGTTCAAACTTAACTGTTTAGCAATAATTCCGCCCACACTAACAGTGTTGTCGTGGAATAAACCATGGAACAAGATGATAATATCAGGAACACTAAGGTTTCCACAGTTTCCGCGACCAATCAAGCAACGACTAGCAAATATAGCAAAGTAGCGTAAAACGGGAAAATGTATGCTAGTGATTCTTGCATCGGAAACCTTCCTGGTTTCCCCCACAGCAATGGTGTCAATAAACCCGTCCACATCTTTACGATGTGGTTCATCTAAGGTACCCTCGAAGGGTATTTTGCAAACCTTGCAAAATTCAGCTAATGGCATCTTCTTAACAACATCATATAAATGAAACTCTACTGAAGAAGGTGATTCCTTAGGAAAATAGTAGAAGTTTTGCACAAAAGTATTGGTGAGTAAGAGATACTGATGACGTTGGTCGCGGAGGAAGCCGGTGAGGCCAGCATTCTCAGCTAATGAATAGAAATCATCATAAATCCCGGCTTTTCTCAAGAAATCATCGGAAGGCCATTCACACGGCCGGACCTCCGCGGTGCGAGGCAAATTATATTTGGGCCTCTGTGCTTCTTCATTTTGCTTTTCCTTCGAGCTTCGGCTCGACGAGCCCCTCAAAAATCTCTTCATTATTTTCTGAAATATTCTGAAATTTTTATTAACTTCAAATAAAAGTGAACTAAGCTCAACAAAATTGATAGCAACTACTCCTACAAGTGCCTAGAGCCTATATCATGCATTAGAACTACTTGGAACCCTATAAATTTGACATGCACGCTCAAGAACATGGTCACCTAGGAAGCACAAATTTGCAATGAATAAAGCATTAGAGCAAAAACTAATTGGACCAATGGAGGAGTCACATACCAAGGAACAATCTCCCCAAGCAGTTTTGTGAGAGGTGCTTTGAGCAAGGAGATCGAAAATCACAAAGAAATGAGCTAGAACTCGTGCTTGAGCTGGATATTGGTGTTTGTGGGAGGAAGAAGGAGTTTATGGGTGCAGGAATAAGTGGAGGAGGGCCACCATGGGCCCATGAGGCAGGGGGCGCGCCCTGGGGGGTAGGGCGCGCCCTCCACCCTCGTGGCTGTGTGGTTGATCCCCGCTGTGTTCTCAGTTCAGAAATCCTCAAATATTCCAGAAAAATCATATTCCATTTTCAGGCATTTGGAGAACTTTTATTTTCGGGTATTTTTATATTGCATGATAAATCAGAAAATAGACAGAAAATACTATTTTTACTTTATTTCAACTAAATAACAGAAAGTAGAAAGAGAAATCTGAAGGTTGTGCCTTCTAGTTTCATCCATCTCATGCTCATCAAAAGGAATCCACTAACAAGGTTGATCAGGTCTTGTTAACAAACTCATTCCGAGTAACATGGAACCGGAGAAATTTCGAATAACACTATGTTACCTCAATGGGGATATGCACATCCCCAATAATAAGAATATCACATTTCTTCTTGACAGTAGGAAGAGGAAATTCGAAACCTCCAAATATAATCAATGGAATTTTTCCAATAGAATTGATACTATGAACTTGAGGTTGTTTCCTCGGAAAGTGTACCGTATGCTCATTGCCATTAACATGAAAAGTGACATTGCCTTTGTTGCAATCAATAACAGCCCCTGCAGTATTCAAAAAAGGTCTTCCAAGAATAATAGACATACTATCGCCCTCGGGAATATCAAGAATAACAAAGTCCGTTAAAATAGTAACGTTTGCAACCACAACAGGCACATCCTCACAAATACCGACAGGTATAGCAGTTGATTTATCAGCCATTTGCAAAGATATTTCAGTAGGTGTCAACTTATTCAAGTCAAGTCTACGATATAAAGAGAGAGGCATAACACTAACACCGGCTCCAAGATCACATAAAGCAGCTTTAACATAGTTTCTTTTAATGGAGCATGGTATAGTGGGTACTCCTGGATCTCCAAGTTTCTTTGGTATTCCACCCTTAAAAGTATAATTAGCAAGCATGGTGGAAATTTCAGCTTCCGGTATTTTTCTTTTATTAGTAACAATATCTTCCATATACTTAGCATAAGGATTCATTTTGAGCATATCAGTTAATCGCATACGCAAAAAGATAGGTCTAATCACTTCAGCAAAGCGCTCAAAATCCTCATCATCCTTTTTCTTGGATGATTTGGGAGGAAAAGGCATGGGTTTACGAACCCATGGTTCTCTTTCTTTACCATGTTTCCTAGCAACAAAGTCTCTCTTATCATAACGTTGATTCTTTGATTGTGGGTTATCAAGATCAACATCAGGTTCAATTTCTACATCATTATCATTACTAGGTTGAGCATCATCATGAACATCATCCTTAACATTTTCACTAGGTTCGTGTTCATTACCAGATTGTGTTTCAGCATCATAAATAGATATATCATTTGGATTCTCAGGTGGTTCAGCAATAGGTTCACTAGAAGCATGCAAAGTCCTATCATTTTTCTTTCTCTTCTTTTTAGAAGAACTAGGTGCATCAATATTATTTCTCTGAGAGTCTTGTTCAATTCTCTTAGGGTGGCCTTCAGGATACAAAGGTTCCCGAGTCATTCTACCAGTTCTAGTAGCCACTCTAACAACATAATCATTTTTCTTACTATTCATTTCATTGAGCAAATCATTTTGAGCCTTAAGTACTTGTTCTACTTGAGTGGTAACCATAGAAGCATGTTTAGTAATGAGTTTAAGTTCACCTCTAACATCAGCCATGTAATTACCCAAGTGTTCAAGCATATTGGAATTGTATTTCAATCGTCTACCAAAATAAGCATTGAAGTTTTCTTGTTTGACAATAAAATTATCAAACTCTTCTAAGCATTGTCTAGCAGACTTATAGTGAGGAATATCACTTTCATCAAATCTATAGAGAGAATTTACCTTTACTACCTGTGTCGGGTTATCAAGACCATGAGTTTCTTCAATAGGTAATGGTTGAAGATCATATGTTTCTTCAATAGACGGTGGATTAAGACCATGTATTTCTTCAATAGGAGGTAAATTTTTAACATCTTCAACTTTAATACCTTTTTCTTTCATAGATTTCTTTGCCTCTTGCATATCTTCAGGACTGAGAAATAGAACATCTCCCTTCTTCGGAGTTGGTTTAGGAATAGGCTCAGGAATTGGCTCTGGAGCTGGCTCAAGAGGTGGCTCAAGAGGTGGCTCAGGAAGTGTCCAATTATTTTCATTTGTCAACATATTATTCAATAGAATTTCAGCTTCATCCGGTGTTCTTTCCCTGAAAACAGAACCAGCACAACTATCCAGGTAATCTCTGGAGGCATCAGTTAGTCCATTATAAAAGATATCAAGTATTTCATTTTTCTTGAGAGGATGATCAGGCAAAGCATTAAGTAACTTGGGAAGCCTCCGCCAAGCTTGTGGGAGACTCTCTTCTTCAATTTGCACAAAATTATATATATCCCTTAAAGCAGCTTGTTTCTTATGAGCAGGGAAATATTTAGCAGAGAAGTAATAAATCATATCCTGGGGACTACGCACACAACCAGGATCAAGGGAATTAAACCATATCTTAGCATCACCCTTTAATGAGAACGGAAATATTTTAAGGATATAAAAGTAACGAGATCTCTCATCATTAGTGAACAGGGTGGCTATATCATTTAATTTAGTAAGATGTGCCACAATAGTTTCAGATTCATAGCCATGAAAAGGATCAGATTCAACCAAAGTAACTATATCAGGATCAATAGAGAATTCATAATCCTTATCGGTAACATAGATAGGTGAAGTTGCAAAAGCAGGGTCAGGTCTCCTTCTATCATTAAGAGATTGCTGATTCCATTTAGCTAATAATCTCTTGAGCTCATATCTATATTTGCAAGCTAAAATAGCTAAAGAAGCTTATTTATCAAAAACATAACCCTCAGGAATAACATGCAAGTTTTCATCATCACTTTCATCAATATAATCAGTTTCAATAATTTCTTTCTCTCTAGCCCTAGCAATTTGTTCATCAAGAAATTCACCAAGGGGCATAGTAGTATCAAGCATAGAAGTAGTTTCATCATAAGTATTATGCATAGCAGAAGTGGCATCATCAATAACATGCGACACATCGAGCGAATAGCGTAAGCAGGTTTAGGTGTCGCAAGCTTACTCAAAACAGAAGGTGAATCAAGTGCAGAGCTAGATGGCAGTTCCTTACCTCCCCTCGTAGTTGAGGGATAAATTGTTGTCTTAGCGTCTTTCAAGTTCTTCACAGTGACCAGCAGATATAAATCCCAAGTGGCTCCAAAAATAGAGCTATGCTCAAGAACATGGCGCGTAAAAATAGTCTTGATAACCCACAAGTATAGGGGATCGCACAGGTTTTCGAGGGTAGAGTATTCAACCCAAATTTATTGATTCGACACAAGGGGAGCCAAAGAATATTCTCAAGTATTAGTAACTGAGTTGTCAATTCAGCCACACCTGGATAACTTAATATCTGCAGCAAAGTATTTAGTAGCAAAGTAATATGATAGTAGTGGTAATGGTAGCAAAAAGTAATGGTAGCAAAAGTAATATTTTTGGTATTTTGTAGTGATTGTAACAGCAGCAACGGAAAATTAAATAAGCGAAGAACAATATGTGAAAAGCTCGTAGGCATTGGATCGGTGATGGAGAATTATGCCGGATGCGGTTCATCATGTAACAATCATATCATAGGGTGACATGTAACTAGCTCCAATTCATCAATATAATGTAGGCATGTATTAGAATATAGTCATATGTGCTTATGGAAAAGAACTTGCATGACATCTTTTGTCCTACCCTCCCATGGCAGCGGGTCCTAATGGAAACTAAGGGATATTAAGGCCTCCTTTTAATAGAGTACGGAACAAAGCATTAGCACATAGTGAATACATTAACTCCTCAAACTATGGTCATCACCGGAGTGGTCCCGATTTTTTCACTTGAGGTTGCGGATCATAACACATAGTAGGTGACTATAGACTTGCAAGATAGGATCAAGAACACACATATATTCATGAAAACATAATAAGTTCAGATCTGAAATCATGGCACTTGGCCCCTAGTGACAAGCATTAAGCATAGCAAAGTCATAGCAACATCAATCTCAGAACATAGTGGATACTAGGGATCAAACCCTAACAAAACTAACTCGATTACATGATAGATCTCATCCAACCCATCACCGTCCAGCAAGCCTACGATGTAATTACTCAGGCACGACGGTGAGCATCATGAAATTGGTGATGGAGGATGGTTGATGATGACGACGACGACGAATCCCCCTCTCCGGAGCCCCGAACGGACTCCAGATCAGCCCTCCCGAGAGGTTTTAGGGCTTGGTGGCGGCTCCGTATCGTAAAATGCGATGAATTATTCTCGATTTTTTCTCCCCGAAAGCAAACATATAGAGTTGGAGTTGGGGTCGGAGGAGCTCCAGGGGGCCCACGAGGTAGGGGGGTGCGCCCCCACCCTCGTGGATAGGGTGTGGGCCCCCTGGTCTTCATATTTTGCAGGGATTTTTTATTATTTCCAAATAGACGTTCCGTGGAGTTTCAGGTCATTCCGAGAACTTTTGTTTCTTCACATAAATAACACCATGGAAAGTCTGCTGAAAACAATGTCAGTCCGGGTTAGTTCCATTCAAATCATGCAAGTTAGAGTCCAAAACAAGGGCAAAAGTGTTTGGAAAAGTAGATACGACGGAGACGTATCAAGGGGCTGTGTGAATGGGGGCACGCGGGTCGACGTCGACTTCTCGGCTCCTCGGGTCATGTACCTCCGTCGTGTATGGAAGACGTTCGCTCGCATCCATAGCCTGACGGCAGGGCTCGTCCTCTACTTCAAATTAATGGAGGACGGCCTACTCTCCGGCAAGGTCTTCAGAGACTTGGGACTACTTTGAAGTCTTTGCGTGGAGAGCTCCTCCGACGGAGATTCCGACGATGGAAGCTCTTCCTCGAGTGAAAGTGACGAGGAGGACAGTGGGGCAGATGACGGGGACGAGTCCGACTAGGCGTCGGACGCCCCGCGTCTGGGCGGGTGCGGCAGCAGCAGCATCTGCACCTGGCCGCTCCTCCGGCAGAGTTTTGCCGGGGGTGGGGCCAGCTCCTTGAACTTCTCAGGGCCGTCTCCTTGGGCGGCTGGCGTTGGGAGGTTGCAGAAGAGGAAGAGGGCGGGCGGCAAGGCCGTCAACTTGGAGTACGCGGGCACCGACGCCTTCATCGCGTATTGCTGGTCCTACCGCCTCGTCTTCCAGCTCCTTTCCCGGCACCGTCATCACCGGCCCACCTGTGGGCAGCCACCGAGGTGTTCTCTTGGTGCTTTCTGCTGCTCGTAGCTCACCTAGGCACCCCTTTTGCCCTTTTGCCTCCTTGGCCTGCCTCCTAAGTAGAGGGACAAGAAAGGGATCACGGGCATCTTATCTCTTTTTTTAATCTGTAAGCCTTCAGGCCTTGTTAAATTTAAAGCTTGTAATCCCCCTTGTTCATGTTTTTCATTCCGTGCAATTTGACTGCACTGTGGGATGCTTTTAATGGAAAAGGGATGTTTGCCGGGTTTGTCATTCGTGGGTAGACCCCGCGACAAGGAGCGAATCCTTGTTACAAGGTAAGATAAATGTTTTCACCCTAAGAATGTGCCTTGCCGTCCCCCCACTTTGCTCGACCATTCTCGCGCCCTTGGCGGAGGCAGGGATGAAGCAGGCTTAGGCTCCTCGTTCTACTTCCTTCCCACCGTGACTACAACCAAATCCGGGCCCAGGAGATAATCCTTGGGTATAGAAAAGGGGAGCACGGTGGCCTAGAAATAAAATGTGGTTTCACATATCCCAGTTCTGTTCCGAAATGCATGATAGAGGATGAAAGACTTATCTGGATCTGCAGCCCTCGGCAACCTTGTCTTGCCGCGGTTGGATCCTTAGGTTGCAGCCCGGCAACTCTGGTTTGCCGGGTCGGACGCCGGTCCGCTTTCCTTTCTTCCAAGTAGCTCAGCGAAGTGCTCATGTGCCTATGAACCAAAGGAGGACAGAAAAGAAACAGATAGACGCCAAGACTTTCGACCTCTAGGCTAGGGGTTAGTCACCGCTAAGCACTATCAACCCTAACCAAGGAAGAGACTCGACCTAGCATGCATGCTATAACTTAGGGCGCCAGCGCTTCATTTACTTATGCTCAGGGTCTGCGCCTGGCTTTGTACGAAGGGTTACATGCCTTGCCGGAAAAGCTTGTACAAAAGGTGGCTTGCCGGGAGGCCCGGCAAGCCGCGCCTTACGGGTAAAACTTGTGAAGACGCTCGATGTTCCAGGAGTTGCTCACTTGGACAGCATCTTCGGTCTCCAGGCGGACTGCGCCTTGCCTGGTGACTCACATTACCCGATAAGGGCCTTCCCACTTTGGCGTCAACTTGTTGGAATTCTTGGCCGACTGAACGCGCCGAAGAACAAGGTCGCCTTCCTCAAGGCTTCAGGCATGAACCTTGCGGCTATGGTAGCGGCGCAAGGCTTGCTGGTAGCGTGCTGCTCTCACAGCCGCCCGAAGACGATCTTCCTCAAGGAGCGTCACGTCATCTTGGCGCAACTGCTCTTGCTCAAGCTCATCATAAGCGAGCACTCGAAGTGACCCGTATATGAGTTCTGTGGGGACAACTGCTTCTGCCCCGTAGACCAGGGCAAAAGGTGCCTGGCTGGTGGCTCGATTTGGTGTCGTCCTGATCGACCAAAGAACCGCCGACAATTCATCAATCCAGCGCCTTCCGCTCTTGCGCAGCTTGTCAAAAGTCTTTGTTCTTAGGCCTCACAACACTTCAGCATTTGCCCTCTCCGCTTGGCCGTTGCTCCGTGGGTGTGCCACGGAAGCAAAATAGAGCTTGCTGCCGAGGTCTTGAATGTATTGCATGAAGGTGTGGCTTGTGAACTGCGTGCCGTTGTCGGTGATGACTCTGTTTGGCACACCAAAACGACAGACCATTCCCTTCAAAAACTTGACAGCTGACGGTGCAGTCACCTTTCTCACTGCTTCCACCTCCGGCCACTTTGTGAACTTGTCGATTGCAACATACAAGTACTCAAAGCCCCCGACAGCGTGGGGGAAAGGGCCCAGTATCGAGCCCCCAGACCGAGAATGGCCAGGAGAGAGGGATTGTTTGAAGGGCTTGAGCTGGTTGATGAAGCTTCCTTGAATGGAACTGGCACGCTTCACACTTGGTGACTAGTGCCATCGCATCCTGGAGGGCGGTGGACTAGAAGAAACCTTGGGAACGCCTTTCCGGCAAGGGCCCTCGACCCTATGTGGGAGCCACATATGCCTCCATGT
Source organism: Aegilops bicornis (assembly GCA_021605145.1). Lineage (NCBI taxonomy): Eukaryota > Viridiplantae > Streptophyta > Magnoliopsida > Poales > Poaceae > Aegilops > Aegilops bicornis. The sequence continues at coordinate 398,739,949 of CM038673.1, read as the reverse complement.
ATCTCTCGCCAACAGCTCCAATCCTTCCTCCCGGGATGCACTTCAATTTCACGCTGCTCGGCCTTCTCCTTACAGACGCCGCTGATTTAACCGGGTACAGGCGGACCGGCGGGCTACTTTTTTCCGCTTCCTCCCGCTCCTCGTGAAGTTCCCTGTTTGGAGGAATCAGACAAGATGTTGTGCCCATGCCGGAGCACAGGGCTCACGGCAAGGACCAAAGGCATTTCCTCACCATGGGCGCGGTTGTCTCCATGGCTGTGGCTTGACGCTCACGGAGCCGCTTGCTCTTTGGCAGGCTCAAGATACGCTGCAAAGACTTTTGCCGGCTGCCCTGTGGGGCTCGGTAGGAAAGTACTTGCCAGGACCTGACTTCCTTCGCTTGTTCTGCCCCGTTGATGGTTCGACGGATGGTTGAGTTAACCGGAGCAAAAAGGTACCTGGTTCCACAGGTAGCTTGAATGCAGCATGATTTGACAGGTAATCGGTGATGTCGTTCTCCATTCGGGGGACGTGCTCTGCTTGGATACCGTCAAAGTGTTCCTCCAGCTTCCTCACCTCATCTACGTAAGCCTCCATCAATGGGCTATGATAATCCTTATTGACCTGTCTGACAACGAGCTGCGAGTCACCCCTGACGATGAGCTTCTTAACCCCGAGGTCTGCCGCGATCCTGGGCAAGTAGCCCTTCGTATTCCGCAGTGTTGTTGGTGGAGATCTCCCTGGGGAAGTGCATCTGGACCACGTACTTGAGGTGCTCTCCGGTGGGCGCGACGAGTAGCACGCCAGCACCAGCGCCTTGCAGCGAGAAAGCCCCATCAAAGTACATGATCCAACATGATGCCTTCCTTCTTTGCCGGGAGAGTGGTCTCCTGGATTTCTTCGTCAGGCGTTGAGGTCCATTCTGCAATGAACTCCGCTAAGACTCTGCTCTGGATTGTTGAGGTACTTTCAAACTTCAAACCGAAACTTGATAACTCCAAGGCCCACTCCACAATCCTTCCGGTTGCATCTGAGTTATGTAGTATCCGTTGCAATGGGAGGCGGGTGACGACAGTGAGCTCGTGGGCTTGGAAGTAATGACGCAGCTTCCTCGAGGCCATAAGGAGGCCAAAGAGAAATTTCTGCACACCGGAGTACCTCGATCTAGCTCCCCGCAAGAGGGAGTCGACAAAGTAAACCGGTGTCGCATCATCTTCTTCTTCGCACCACCTCACTTGATCGCTGCTGGCACCTTTGCCTCGGCATCAGATCACGGGGCCTCTCCTTGCCGGCACAATGACACTCCTGGATGGCCCCGCGCCGCCTGCGGGGGGTCCAGCTCCGTCTTTGGATCTGGCGACGTGCGGCCGGCCATCTGGCGCGCGAATGACGCCGCTCACCAGGCTCTGACTGCCAGGGCGATGGTGGTGTTCGCGGACCGCGACCTGGGTCCTGTCAAGAACCGGCCCACTGCTCGCCCGCGCTGGCACGAGCCGTTCAGCTCCCAACGAGCCGATCGCCGTGGCCGTCTTCTTCTTGGGAGCCATGGTGACGAAGAACTGCTAGGCTAGCTACTAGACCAGATTCTCACAATTGCGCCCCCTACCTGGTGCGCCAAAGATGTCGGTGTGGAACGACACCTATGGGATCACAAGAATCCCTACTACGGTTGCCGGGGCGCAGGGTTGCTAGAAGAGCAGGATTAGTAATCAGAACAAGGATCGTTTACCCAGGTTCAGGCCGCGAGGATGCGTAAAACCCTTGTCCTGCTTTGGTGGGTGTATTTCAGAGAGTTCTTGAGCTCTCAAACTAGCTGTGGTGAGTGTGTGGTTCGAAAGAGCCGAATCCTTCTCCAGTATGCCATGGGCCTCCTTTTATAGTTGAAAGGGGCTGCCACAGTGGCACACAGGAGGTGGAAAGGCGCACATTGCTATGAGCTTATCGCTCGTATTACAGGACAATGCATTTAATGCGTAGCTTAGGTGTCCCCTTGCTTTATTGGGGATGGGGGCGAGGCCCGTCCCGGCCGTCGCCGCTCCTCCTTGCTTCGACACGCGCCCTGGCTAGCGACGCATGCGGCGCCACATAGGCAGGCAGGCAGCTGGGGTGGCGCAGTGGTGGAGCTTCCACAAAGATCTGCATGCCACCACGCAGGCGCTTGATGAGTTGGCCTGGGAGCTGCATGTTGCCACGCAGGTGCCCGCCCAGCTAGTTGGGCTGGCAGCTGCATGTGAACGGTTGAGATTGGTTGGTGCGGGCCTGGTAGTGGCCCTGATGGCGTCCTCGGTGAGGGACTTACCGGGTGGCCCGGCAAGGGTCTTGCCGTGGCGCGCTGTCGTCCCCGGCAAGGACCTTGCCAGGAGTTTGGTGGTCTTCCTCGGCAAGGATCCTGCCGAGGATCATCGTCTTCTAATCCTCATCTGATCTTGAGTGTTCCTTGTCTTCACAAATATCTGCATGCCACCATGGAGGTGTCTCCCGACCCCTGGCCCAACGTGATGTCGGATACCGTGGGCTCAAGGGTGGCTTGTTCTGTTGGTGTGGGGCGAGCTTCCCCGGCAAGGGTCTTGCTGGGCTCTTGAGATCGCCTGCAAGGGTCTTGTTTGGGAACCTCGCGTCCCTCTCGCTCTTTGTGGTCTTGGCCTTGGCGTTACTCACAGTTGTCTTGGGCTTCGGTCTTACCTTGGCTCACCTACCCCGCCTCGCTTGGTGTGACTGTATGGGCTCGATCGCCCGTGCACAGGTAAAGGGTTACAAAAGTGCGCCCCTCCTTTTGTACACCGACATATTAATATCTAGATGATGCGCTTAAGAAATTCTTTCACAATATCAGGAAAGTTTCCTTTAGCTTCATTCCCACGATGTTTTAGCAAGTATAATAAAAACTGCTTCCTCAATTCATACCCATCCTGCACAAACAAATACATGTAGTTAGTATGAAAATTTCATGCTGAAGGTCTTAAAACATGTAACGGACAATACTCACCGCGCAAATCGGCTTGACCAATTCTTCACCGTTCCACCAGAGCATAAAATGAAAAACAAAATAGCCAGACAAATTCCTGCAAAACTTTAAATTAATAATGTAAATAATATAGTGATAACAAAAGTAAATGTTTTTGTTATGAATTCATTACCCGCCTATACTCGTTGGAACACCGAACGGAAATAAACGTTGCCATTTAGATATATCATAATTCCAACTAGGCAGCTTTATTTTGAGTGCTTCTTTGAAATCCCTTGCAAAACTTTTTAATTTCAGTGCATGCCTCAATTTTTTATCCTCTAACGATTGTGATGTTTGAATAGGATCCATAATATATAGACGACGTGCCTCTTTGTTGATGACGTACAATATGTATCGACCGATGGATGCATAGGGAAGATAAATCTACAAGTGGAGCTATTAGAAACAACAATAAACCATGATAACAATGGACAAAATACTTTACTTACCTTGTTGCACGATGAGATGTCGTTGTCCATCCTGTGCCAGCTATCAAATAATGTTGCCAACGTCCTGATAGTTTCCTTCTCGCAAAACTTCTGACCACGTGTTGACTCTAGCATCATGGACTAAGTACAAAAAGAAATATTGTTTCAACATGTTGATACTAATGACACATAGAATGAAGAGTTACCATAACTTACACAAAATCGTAGATCCATGTAGTGCACAGGAGGGTCTGTGAACAATACTCCCTCATCACATGCCAGCATGCGCACGGCGGTGTTGAAGCAATCATTGTCCATGGGCTGCTCCATGTTAAGTATGCACTGAAGTTTCTTAAGACTTAAGCCCATTGGATCGGGTGTCGAGCTCCGGACCCATACCTTCCTATAAATTGGATGGTAAGAAGAACAATAATATACATCCGCACATTAAATATTGATACATGATACTTACTCCAAACACCCGGCATCATCGATCGACATGATGTAGTTGTAGAGGCCGACAAGTAATTCACGTTGGTCCGTGGGTATGATAGTAATTGGGGCAGGACGTTTGTCTTTGACTATGTAAGATGGATTCTCCAAGATCTCGAGATCAGCTAAAGTTTCTTTTCCCGTCAGGTTGATGGTATATGGGATCTCCTTTTAGCTTATTCATCTCTGAATCGAGCAAAATGACAACTATTTTTTGTCAAAAATGTTTCATATCCTCCTACAAAATATATATAAAAACAATGTATATAATATTTTGAGATAAAATAACAAGATAATGTATAAAAATGAAATACCTGGGTGAACGTGTCTGACAGTCCATGTGATGTCCAGTATTCCATATAATTTAGCATAAACAGTCCACATGATACGCTATAATACTATAAAATAATCCTTTAGAATATCACATAGATGAATCAAATAAATAAACCATTGTAACAAGTGCTTACCCATCGGTTTGTATTGCCTCATGAAACTGCTCTACAACCGTCCATTTTGTAACATTGAGATCGGGCCACTTATGACCGCTGATAAACTCCGGACTATGCTCTACAAGTTTCAGATGCTTCTCGAGTCCTAGTAACTATTTTATATATGAGAAATATTAGGGATCAAGGCAAAAAAACATATGTTAAGATGAGTAAAAATAGATAGTTACTGTAGTAGTAAGGTCATTGTGTTTGACCCGAGAACCAAGTGAGTCCAATACTTGAATCTCATGTTTTTTGGCATTGGCGACTGCTAGATACCAATGGTAGCCCGGCATGTTAATCGGAATGAATAACTGGTGTAAATATCATACAAGTCACTACGTAATTAGATATAAATATTAATAAATCATTATACATATGAATTAAATAAAAACAATCCATAATTATATGCATGGATAACGAGACAAAAACTAACCATATCTTGCTGTAGATAAGTATTAACATGATGCACGATGCGGTGATATTTTGATGGGTCTATGTCTCTTTCCCCGTCTTCTTTTATCTGGCCAGATACAAACGTGCTAACAATTTGTACCTTTTCACCAGCCCTGTCTTGTAGATGGTCATGAGCAAGCATGCAATATAGGTAAGCATTTATCACCTGTAATCAACATTTAGATTATATTTATATTTTATGATATTATATATTGTTCATATTATTAATTACAAAGATTGTGCATTTGGTCTTACACCATCATGTAAGAACATATCATCTTTCATAAGGCATTCCAAATCGTCAGTTGATAACAAGGCATCTCTAGTGTCCACGAACTGGGTATTCTTGGGGGCAGACTTGATTGATTCGATGACTGTAATATCTCTAGGGGTACAAACATATAGTCTATCGAATTCATAAAAAATGACCCAACTTAGCAATCAAAATGAGCAAAATTAGTTGAATACAAAAGGCAATATCACAAAAATAAGATTGATAATAATATTAAAAAATACCTTGTGGGATAACATGTAAATTAGCATCCTTTTTTGGTTTGTTATGAGATATAACCTCTTCGACATTATCTGTTATAATGCTGTGTGGAAAGCCAAAACGGAAGATCACCTTCTTCATGAATTGAACCGCCGTGGCTGCATCACACTTACTGACTGGCTCTGCTTCAACCCACTTGGTGAACTTGTCAACCGCCACCAAAAGGTGGGTCTTCTTATCCTTGGACCTCTTGAAAGGCCCAACCATATCAAGACCCCAAGTTGCAAACGACCAAGTGATTGGAATCATCCTTAACTCCTGAGCTGGAACGTGAGCTCGTCATGAAAACTTCTGACAACCGTCACATTTACTGACCAAGTCCTCAACATCAGCATGAGTCGTCAACCAATAGAAGCCGTGACGAAAAGCCTTGGCTACGAGAGATTTAGAACCGGCGTGATGACCACAATCTCCTTCATGAATCTCTCGTAGAATCTCGCGGCCTTCTTCAGGAGAGACGCAACACTGAAACACCCATGTGACACTGCAATGATGCAACTCCCCATTGACAATTGTCATTGACTTATACCGCCGGGTTATCTGTCTGGCCAAGATTTCATCCTCCGACAACTCACCCCGGGTCAAGTAAGCCAAATACGGAACTGTCCAATTAGGGATAGCATGAAGAGCCGCCACCAATTGTGCTTCCGGGTCAGGGACAACAAGATCCTCCTCTGTAGGTAATTTGACAGAGGGGTTAAGCAAAATATCCAGGAATGTGTTAGGTGGCACCGGCTTACGCTGCGACCCTAGCCAGCTTAAGTTGTCAGCCGCCTCATTCTTCCTTTGGTCAATATGCTCAACTTGGTAACCCTTGAAGTGACCTGCAATGGCATACACCTCCCATCGATAAGCCACCATGAGCAGATCTTTAGAATCCCAAGTACCAGGAACTTGCTCAGCCACCAGATCTGAATCGCCAAAGCACCTCACCCGGCTTAAGTTCATCTCCTTAGCCATCCGAAGACCATGGAGCAAGGCCTCATACTCAGCTGCATTGTTAGTACAAGGGAACATTAGCCGGAGAACATAAGCAAATTTTTCACCTCATGGGGAAGTTAAGACAACTCCAGCCCCCGAGCCCTCCAACTTTCTGGATCCATCAAAGTGAAATAGTCCAATATGTGTTATCCGGCTTTTCCTCAGGTGCCTGTAACTCTGTCCGATCATTGATGAAATCCACAAGTGTTTGAGACTTGATGGTTGTACGCGGTACATACTTTAACCGTGAGGAGCAAGCTCGATGGCCCATTTAGCAACTCGGCCCGTGGCTTCCCCGTTTTGGATGATGTCCCCTAAAGGAGCAGAACTAACCACAATGATAGGATGACCCTGAAAGTACCGCTTAAGCTTCCGGCTTGCCATGCAAACCCCATACACAAGCTTCTGCCAGTGTAAGCACCTCGCTGATGTAGTAAACCGGCCACTGGACCGGGTACTCCTTGCCTGCTTCTTTCCTTTCCACCATGATGGCTACACTGACAGCCCAGCTATTAGCAGCCACATATAACAACAGAGGCTCTTTGAAAGGACATGCGGTTCCCCCATGTGTGGTTTTGGTAATTGATGACATTCTCTATGGACTAATGGTTGCATTGAGTTATATTTGAAGGATTTGTCCATAGGCATTTCTTGAAGTACATGTGTTGGTTTCAATGAGTTTATGAGTTGACCAAGGTGGTATTAAGGAATTATCCAAAGATTGTTCATAGAGTTGGAAAGAGTCAAGGTTGATCAAGACTAAGTACAGAGAGTGATTCAAGTTGATCATCACACAAAGCGTAGAAGATACACTGAGTGGGATAAAGTGACCTCATGGTATGGTAAGCATTGTCCATTGTGCTTTGTGTACTAACCCATGGTCTATGTGGGGTTAGGTATGTGTTCATGGGCTTGCGTCAAGAGGAAGATATCACTCAACCAATGGAGAGGATGACATCAACTGGTGATCGTCATCAAGAATTCCGTGCGCAAGTTCAAGTGGAGCATCACGAAGAGATCAAGTGTTTGATGCTTGATGCTTGTCGTCCATTGTGGTGTCAATGGACTTGTGAAGATGTGCCGAAGAGTGGCTCACCCATAGTGGGGTATGGGGGAGCAATCATCTAGTCTTGATCAACCCAACGCAATCAAGAAAGGTGGTCCAACTTGAGGGAGTCAATATCGTCATCATCTAGCTCAAGTGGACTTCATGCAAGGCAAAGGTTTTCCCTTCATAGGTTTTATATTTTACCGGTCTCATGGTGATAGTTTGGAGACCAGGTTATAGGATCGATAGCTGTACTATCAAGGGGGGCTCTCAAGTGAGTAGCGTGATCGTATCGTTTGTCGAGAGCTCAAACCATTGCATCCTTGCATCATCTTTCTTGATTCTTATTCGTATTTTATTTTGAGGTTTTAGAGCTTGTGGTTATCTTCGTGACAAGCTCTAGTACATCGAAAACGGATTTCATATGCTTCTTCTATCGCGTTTTCGGTGTTGGAGGGTTTACCGGCACTAGTAGAAAACGGAGCTTTAGCGCCGGTTCGTAAGGGCCTTTAGTGTCGGTTCCATAACCGGCACTAAAGGGTGGGCACTAAAGGCTCCCACCCTTTAGTACCGGTTCGGCACGAACCGGCGCTAAAGTGCCACCACGTGGCGTGAGCTCACGCCCTGGTAAGGGGGACCTTTAGTACCGGTTGGTGTTACCAACCGGTACTAAAGGTTTTTTTCAAAAAAAAAAATTTGAAAATTTTGGAATTTTTTTTTGATTTTTTATTTTTCTAAATTATTTGATGATTTAATCTCTAATCACCTCTCTTAACTGCTCAACTGTGGATCACTCATTCCAAATCATCTAACTTCCCGATCGGTCACCCATCCCTCTCACTACTCTAGCCCGAGCACGCTTAACTTTCGGGTTCTATTCTCCTTCGTTTCCGAGTCTGCACTTGTTGTTTTCCTGACAATAGTAAGATGTCAATCCTATTAACCCTCGTGAGTTTAGCTTGAGCATGAAGTCACACATTTCACCGCTTGAGTTTTTGAAACTATTATTCTAAAAAACAGTAATTATTTAGTAACGCTTAATATTTCTTGAATAAGTTTGACCATAGTTTGACCAGATTTGACCAAAATTCAAAAATTGAAATAATTATTTAGTAACACTAATATTCTTGAATAATTATGTAGTAACATTAATACTTCTTGAATAAGTAGTTTGACCAGATTTAACCAATTTTTTAAAAAACTGAAATTTTGACCATATCTTTTTTCCTTTTGGAATTTGAGGATTCTAAAAATTCCAAATAGGTCAGAGGCCGTCTCCATCGGATGCGGATTTTCATGCTGAATTTTTTGATATATTATACATTTTTTTCCGACATCGTATGCAAAAGTTATAGCCGTTTTACATTTTCCCTACACTTTTTTGCAAAACATGTCCAAATTTAAGTTTTTTCATTTTCCTAACTAGTAGATGTAGTAATATAACTACATCTCGAAGAATTTTATTTTTTGAATTTTTATCATTTTCTTTTGTATTTTTCAAAACTGAAATGGCGATATCTGAGGGGTAGGGATTGAAAATTGCCCTTTAGTACCGGGTTCGTGGCAAGAACCGCATTATAGGTCAAACCCCTTTAGTACCGGTTCGTGGCACGAACCGGTACTAAAGGTTAGCCCTTTAGTACCGGTTTGTGCCACGAACCGGTACTAAAGGTGATCATGGGCCGACTTTGGCCTTGACGCCACCACATCATTCTTTAGTACCGGTTCGTGCTACCTAACCGGTACTAAAGGTTCAACACGAACCGGCATTAATGCAAATCCGTTCGAACCGGCACTAATGGTGCCATTAGTACCGGGCCAAAATCAAACCGGCACTAATGTGCTTCACGTTTGACCCTTTTTCTACTAATGGACCCGCTCGAGGAAGGGTTCTCACCATTTTCTCTTGGGCCTTTTCTAATTTCCTTCTTATTGTTATTTCTATCAAGATTGTGTTAGCCCTTGTTGCTAGCTTTCCAACAAACTTGGTTTCGTTGAATTCGGAGTCCGTTTACAGACGTTGTGGCAGTTTTGGTGTTCTAAAAAGGCTGAAGTGGCACTACCGCTGAGGGAGTCCCGGACTAGGGGGTGTCCGGATAGCCGGACTATCGTCACGGCCGGACTCCAATACTATGAAGATACAAGATTGAAGACATTGTCCCGTGTCCGGATGGGACCTTCCTTGGCGTGGAAGGCAAGCTTGGCGATACGGATATGTAGATCTCCTACCATTGTAACCGACTCTGTGTAACCCTAACCTATCCGGTGTCTATATAAACCGGAGGGTTTTAGTCCGAGGGACTAACAACAATCATACCATAGGCTAGCTTCTAGGGTTTAGCCTCCTTGATCTCGTGGTAGATCTACTCTTGTACTACCCATATCATCAATATTAATCAAGCAGAGTAGGGTATTACCTCCATCGAGAGGGCCCGAACTCGGGTAAAACATCGAGTCCCTTGTCTCCTGTTACCATCCGCCTAGACGCACGATTCGGGACCCCTACCGAGATCCGCCGGTTTTGACACCGACATTGGTGCTTTCATTGAGAGTTCCTATGTGTCGTCACCGATAGGCTCGATGGCTCCTTCGATCATCAACAACGACGCGGTCCAAGGTGAGACTCTTCTCCCCGGACAGATCTTCGTATTTGGTGGCTTTGCACTGCGGGCCAATTCGCTTGGCCATCTGGAGCAAATTGAAAGCTACGCTGCTGGCCATCAGGTCAGATTTGGAAGTTTAAACTATACGACCGATATCCGCGGAGACTTGATCTTCGACGGATTCGAGCCGCAACCAAGCTCGCCGCACTGTTTCGATGGGCATGATCTAGCTCAAATTAACAAAGGCCTCGAGGCCGCATCAAAGATCCGCTCCGACCCTTAATCCGGAGCCGGATTCCCGATCGAGGACGCAGTGGTTGGACACCGCCGGGGCTACAATCTCTACGGCGATTGAGCCGAACTCCATCCTCGTCCTGCGAAGACCTCGACTCAGGTGCCGGACTCCTCTCCGGACCAACCCTCCGCTACCTACCAATCGAATCCGATTGGGCACCGTCATGGAGTTCACCGCGGACATCTTCCAAAGACTCGCCTTTGGCGACATCTTGAATTCACTAAAGTGTCTCTCTTTATCCGGAGAGCCCTGGCCGGACTACGGACAGGAAGGTTGGGATGCGGACGACGAAGAAATTCAACGCCCACCCACCACCCACTTGGTAGCCACTGTCGATGATTTAACCGACATGCTAGACTACGACTCAAGACATCGACGATATGGACGACGATGCCGGAGAGGCGACCAAGACCCAGCGCCTACGAGTAATCGGAAGGCCACCTCGTCATATGACATATACATGGTGGACATCCCAAAAGATGGGAACGGCGATGGAACAACGGAGGATGACCCTCCAAGAAACAGCCGAAGCGCCGGCGTCGTGGCGCCGCACTAAATCCCGCCACAATAAAGCGGTGATTCCGCACGGGAGATAATAACACCCCTGACAAAGGTTGAAGAGAACCCCTCCCGCAGGACTCGGCGCAGGAGGAGGGAGAAGCAAGTCCGCACGACGGTCTGGCAGAAAGAGAGGTCGAGGACGATAATTATGCGCCTCTCTCCGAAGATGAGGCAAGCCTCGACGACGCATTTAATTTGTCGTGCCTAAGGATCCCGCCGAACAGGAGCTGCTTTCAAACGCAGGCTTATAGCCACGGCAAGCAGCCTCAAGAAAAAGCAGCAACAGCTTAGAGCTGATCAAGACCTGCTAGCTAACAGATGGACTGAAGTCCTTGCAGCTGAAGAGTATGAACTCGAACGCCCCTCCAAAAGCTACCCCAAACGTAGGCCGTTGCCTCGACTAGAGGAGGAAGCACCCAAGTCACCAGTGCATTACATGGCAGACCGGCCACCCCGTGGCCGCGACAGAGAAGCCTCTCGGCCCTCCGCTCAAGCCACATCCCGGCGCCGCTCAAAAAGTACCAAGGCACGGGAAAACGCGCCGGACTTGCGAGATATATTGGAGGACAAGGCAAAACGTACAAGATCGATCTACGGATCGCGTGGGCGCCCAGCAATGCGGGATGATTACCGTCGCGCGGATACAAAGAAAACCGCCGGGCCAAACACAGTAGACAAAGCTCATATGAGCTATGTCGTGATATAGCCCAATACAGATGCGCCGCACACCCACTATGCTTCACAGATGAAGTAATGGATCATCAAATCCCCGACGGCTTCAAGCCCGTAAACATCGAATCATACGATGGTACCACAGATCCTGCGGTCTGCACCGAGGATTATCTCCTCCATATCCACATGGCCCGCGGTGATGATCTACATGCCATCAAATACCTCCCGCTCAAGCTTAAAGGACCAGCTCGACATTGGCTCAATAGCTTGCCAGCAGAATCAATTGGTTATTGGGAGGACCCGGAAGCCGCATTCCTTGATAACTTCCAGGGCACATATGTGCGACCACCAGACGCCGATTACCTTAGCCACATAATTCAGCAGCCGGAAGAATCGCCGGACAATTACGGACTCGGTTCCTAACAAAGAAAAATCAAATCGTTGATCGTCCGGATGCAGAGGCCCTCGCAGCCTTCAAACATAACATCCATGACGAGTGGCTTGCCCGCACCTAGGATAGGAAAAGCCGAAATCTATGGCAGCCCTCACAACCCTCATGACTCGCTTTTGTGCGGAGAGGACAGCTGGCTAGCTCGAAGCAACAACTTGGCCAAACATCCCGATAGTCCGGATACCAAGGACAACAATGGCAGGTCGCGTCGCAACAAGAACAAGCGCCGCATTAACGGCGATAATACTGAAGATACGGCCGTCAATGCCGGATTCAGAGGCTCTAAACCCGGTCAGCGGAAGAAGCCATTCAAAAGAAATTCCCAGGGCCCATCCAACTTGGACCACATACTCGATCGCTTGTGCCAAATACATGGCACCCCTGAAAAACCAGCCAATCACACCAACAGGGATTGTTGGGTGTTCAAGCAAGCATGCAAGTTAAGTGCCGAACTCAATGACAAGGGGCTGCATAGAGATGACGAGGAGGAGCCTCGACCGCCGAACAATAGAGGACAGAAAGGTTCTCCCACACAAGTGCGGACGGTGAACATGATATACGCAACCCACATACCCAAAAGGGAGCGGAAGCATGCACTACGGGACGTATATGCGATGGAGCCAGTCACCCCAAAGTTCAACCCATGGTCTTCCTGCCCGATCACCTTCGATCGAAGGGACCACCCCACTAGCATCCGTCACGGCGGCTTCGGCGCATTGGTTCTTGACCCAATTATTGATGGATTTCACCTCACCAGAGTCCTAATGGACGGCGGTAGCAGCCTGAACCTACTTTATCAGGATACAATGCGCAAAATGGGCATAGACCCCTCAAGGATTAAACCTACAAAGACGACCTTCAAAGGCGTCATACCGGGTGTAGAGGCCAATTGTATAGGCCCAGTCACACTCGAAGTGGTCTTCGGATCTCCGGATAACTTCCGGCGTTTAAGAGTTAATCTTCGACATCGTCCCATTCCGCAGCGGCTATCATGCATCGCCGGACGAACCGCATTTGCAAAGTTCAATGCGGTGCTGCACTCACGATACCTCAAGCTCAAGATTCCAGGCCCTCGAGGAGTAATCACGGTCAATGGAAACACCGAACGCTCTCTCCGAACGGAGGAGCATCTGGCGACCCTCGCGGCGGAGGTGCAAAGCAGCCTCTCACGGCAATTCTCGAGTCCGGCCACTAAGCGTCCGGACACCGCCAAGCGCACCCGGAGTAACCTGCAACAAGACCACCTGGCACGATCCAAGCACGAGTAGCAATCCGGCCCCAACCCCAGCCCTCCCAAAATTGTGAAGCTAGTATTACACGTACATAATTACGCTCTGGAGATACCATGGGCATATGGGGAGGGGCAAGACAACGGCACGCCAAGAATGTGGCTCGACCGCACCAGGGGCTCCCGTTTGTGTAATTTCTTTTTTTTCCTTTTTCTTCCTTTTTTTACTTTCAGGACTCCGTCTTTGAGAAGTCCTGTCTGCACTTGAATCGCCGAACTCATGATGCAACAGCCAGGGGAAGCGGAAAGCCACGCCGAGTGTTCAGTGTCTCTATTGCAGCATTATACCTGCTTTTACATATCATCCAAATAGCTTACCTCAGAGGGGGACATGTTAGATAGTCCCATCCCTTGCTTATCGCACTTTTGTATCGTTCTGCTTCCATTGTAGTACCTTTTTGAATAAACAATACATAGCTTTTGCTTATTATTGCTCTACTTCCTTTATATATACATATGTTCATTTCACGACATGTTGCAACCGTACACTTTTGGTACGGCCAATACACCGAGGGCTTAAGTATCCCAATATTATGGTGTGATAAGTCCTAACACTTTCACAAGTGCGGCACCCGAACTTATAGCATTATATGAATTGGCTCGAATCATGTCTTGGGTCAATAGTTGGATTTGCCCGGCTCCCGTGTTTTGGTACCTTACGTTCCGCTATATCGGCTAAGGTAGCATCGGAGAACCACTGCGATTGTGCCCAGTTATGCTGGGTCGAGCACCTCAGTGGAGAAAGCTAAAACTGACCGTCATGATAGGGCGAGAGCTGGTCGCTGTTCGAGAGGTTTTTTCGGGTCCCTAAAGACTTATGCCGCTTAGAGCGAGGAACCGGAATTGTCCGGCCAAGGCGTGGATAGCGCCCCGAACTCGGTCTTCCGAATACTAGGGGCTTCACCTAAATTTAAAATTATAGAATTCTATGGCTAAGTGAGAGTGTTCAAGCATTATAAGTCCGGTTGCCTTGTTCGTTGTGTTGAGCGCCTCCCTAGATGGACCCAAGAATGGGAACAAGAGTGCTCAAGTTTATCCCGAACACCCCAAAGACTGTGGCATGGGGGCTGAAGCCAACGACTTGCCATCTCTCAAATTTGATAAACGGCCGCCTGAAGGTAATATTTTAAATTAATAAGCGTTGCTTAGCGCATATGAACAAGTTTTCAGCGTCAGACAGACAACAAATGCGAAGTTTATTCAAAAATTACATCTTTGGAGCACTCATCCGCTATTCGGGCGGCACCCTTCAGAGGACCTCATAGTACATTTCGGGCGTCACGATGCTCATGGCCCTTCGGTGGTCTGGCCCATCACAAGCCTCTCTCGCATCCAGCTTGCCCGGTGCACTTTAGCACGGGCAAGGGCCCGACGGACACCTTCAATGCAGACGGAGCGCTTGATGACTTCAAGTCATGGACAGGCATCCACCACCGGCCGCACCAAGTCAAGTAGCTCCGGGCATGGCCTCCAATGGCCACAGCCGCGCTATAAGGCCCTTCATGGCCTGTTCGGCAACCTTATGGAGCTCGACCAGCTGCTTCACCTGGTCGCTCAGGAGCACGGATGGTCGGCCTCGGCATACTGAGACCAGAACACCTTCTCCGTGGAGCTCCCCTCCTGGGCGCGGTAGAATGCGGCAAAGATCGCAGACGCACCACGGGCAAATCTGTGAATGCTCTGGAGAGCTCAATCCGGGTAAGTAACAGGTAATTGACTTTTACATTCTTGCTTTGCATAAAGAATGCCTTACCCGCCGCTATCTTCTTTAGTGCTTCAATTTCTTGGAGGGCTTTTGGGGCCACAGCCTTAGCAGCTTTGGCACTCTCAAGAGCCGAGGCAAGCTCGGACTCTCGGGTCTTCGAGTCACGCTCCAAACCCTCGTGTTTTTTCACGAGAATCTGGAGCTCTTGCCGCACCTCCGCCAGCTGCGCCTCCCCTTTCTCTCGCTCGGTGCGTTCCGCAGCCGCTTTGTTTTCGGCCACGGACACCGCTTCCCTCAGGGTCACCACCTCGTTTGTGGCCCCTCCAGTACCCATGTTATTCCTGTTATTTTTCGCAACCAAAACCTTTTCTATAAGGTATTTCTTTAATAAGGTATTACTTACCTTCCTTTTCCTCGAGCTCCTTCTTGGCTTGTCCGAGCTCGTTCTCGGACCGCTCGAGGTTACGCTTCAATGCATTGACCTCCGCAGGTCAAGGCGACAGAGGTCAAGAAAGAGCCTGCATTCCCATATTGACACACTTATGTTAGACTCCTGCGTATATCTTTTTAGATCCTTAGTCCGGCTTTTCTTTCAACACCGAACTAAGCATCGTGGGCTACTGTCTATGCGGTAATATTTTTACATATTCTAAACTTACCTCAAAGCCCGTTAGAAGGCTGGTACGAGCTTGGTCAGTCCGCTCTTGGCGGATCGAACCGTCGGATCACCGCACTCATAACGATGCGGTGTTCCTCCTGATGGAAGCGCTTGTTAGCGCCTCAGAGCTATCCGGTGCCTCCGGTTGGGCCGGAGGACACCGGCGTCTTACCTTCTTGCGAAGGATCCGCTGGCGGACTTGAACTGGCTGATGGTTCCGGAATGGAGTCCGGACGAGGATCGGGCTTAGAGCCCTGGGGTCTTGCCCAGCGCTGGAGTCCGGGAGGTCGCCTTGTGGCACCTCCTGCGCTACCTCCTCTTGACCAAGCCCCCTCTTGGGGCCCCGCCGCTGCGTCGTCTGCAGCGTGAGGCGAGGAGACGGTCGGGAGCGAGGTACTCTCAATTTCCGACGAGCCTGTGGACCCGCCGATGAATCGGCGAACTCCCCTTGGGCGGGCTGCACGGTTGTTCGACATTAGAGAACACTGCAATAATAAAAAGCCATGGGTATCCGGACACTTACGATCTCGCCAGGGCTTGGCCTCGTGAGGCCAATCCTCCTCGTCGTCGTCGATGTTGGTGGAGAAGTCCGGAGGAAGGGTTCTTCCTTCTTGGACCCTCCGGCCTCCCGGTCAGGCGGCCTTCCTTTTCTTCTCCTCCCCGCTGGGAGGAGCTTCTTCTTCCTCCTCCTCATCTTGAGGAGAAGATTCCGCTTGAATCTGACAAAGACTCAAGCGCCGAGAGCTCCTTCGAGTTCCCGTGGCCTCCTTCTTGGCCTTCTTCTCCGGCACCACATGGGGTGCCGGAGCCAGCCTCACAACCGCAAGGCGTCCGCTGGGTCTTCGGCAAAGGAGCCAGACAGTTAATCTGTCCGGACGTCTCCGGCCCGATCCTGCCAAAGATTAGGGAGTTTTAGATCCCACGAGAGTCAATCTATGAAAAAGAGTCCCGTAAAGGGTAAAATAAACTTACCTCGCCGACTTGACGCTGCGAGCTGTATCCGCGATCTTTGGTAGCGGATCTTTGGGCTTCGCTTTTGAACGGCACCTTCCAGCGTCTTCGCACGTAGTGTCAAGAGCCGGCTCAAGGTTTGGTGTCAGTGCGGATCGAACTCCCACAGGTTGAAGGCCCGTTGTTGGCATGGGAGAATCCGGCGGATGAGCATCACCTGGATTACGTCGACCAGCCTAAGATTCTTGGCCACCAGGTTTCGGACGCAAGTTTGAAGTCCGGATGTCTCGTCCGAATTCCCCACGCCGTGCCCGCTCTTTCCATGACGAGAGCCGTGTGGGGAAGCCAGATCTGAACTTCGAGGGCCGCCACCCATTTGGTGTTGCGGGGCTCGGTGATGTAGAACCACCCCGATTGCCACCCCTTTATTGTCTCCACGAAGGCGCCTTGAGCCATGGGACTTTGGCCATCTTGCCAACCATGGCGCCTCCGACTATTGACGGCCGCCCACTACCTTTGGCGGACGTTGAAGATCTTCACCATAAGCCAAAGTGGGGCTGGATGCAGAGGAAAGTTTCGCACACGACGATAAACGCCGAGATGTTGAGGATGAAATTCGGGGCCAGTCGTGGAAGTCCAGGCCGTAGTAGAACATGAGCCCCGGACAAATGGGTGAAGTGGAAAACCTAGTCCGTGGAGGAAGTGGGGAGAAACACTACCCTCTCATGGGGCCCGGGGTTGGAGTAAGCTGCCCGCTTGGGTAGCTCAGGCGCAATCTGCCGGACAAGTATCCGGCCTCCCGCAGTCTTTTGATGTGCCCCTCCGTGACGGAGGAGGCCATCCACCGCCTCCCGCCTCGACATGGTTGGAGAAGGGTGAGGTGGGATGTGCGAACTTGGCGCTGGAGCCCGAGTCTTGTGAAAATGGATAAGCAAAGGAGGAAGAAGGCGTGGGTGAAAAGGTGGATCCTTATCCCCTTATATGGACGGACGACGCTATGCGTCCCCCACCAGCCTGGTAAAACTCGCTTATTTTCCAAGCGCCGTAATCAATGGCGCAGATGGGTTACCCACGTCCGTATTGATGAGAATCCCGAAATAAGGGGGCACGATCTATGCTTTGATAAGACGTGCCAAGGAAACCGCCTCGCTAAACGCGCTGAGGTGGAACAGTAAAAAACGATTCATATAAAGGCCTGGCCGTGGTGTGATGTCACGCCGCGGAATACGTCAGCAGATCTGTTTAAAAATAATTCTCTATACGATGTTATGTGGAACTTGTTTTGCAGAGCTGGACACTATCCTTGTGTACAAAACCTTCTATGAAGTATTCGGAGGAGGAACCCGCCTTGCAATGTCGAAGACAATATGCGCCACGGACTCGTCGTCATTGAAGCCTGGTTCAGGGGCTACCGAGGAGTCCGGACTAGGGGTGTCCGGATAGCCGGACTATCGCCACGGCCGGACTCCAAGACTATGAAGATACCAGATTGAAGACTTCGTCCCGTGCCCGGATGGCACTTTCCTTGGCGTGGAAGGCAAGCTTGGCGATACGGATATGTAGATCTCCTACCTTTGTAACCGACTCTGTAACCCTAACCTATCCGGTGTCTATATAAACCGGAGGGTTTTAGTCCGTGGGGACTAACAACAATCATACCATAGGCTAGCTTCTAGGGTTTAGCCTCCTTGATCTCGTGGTAGATCTACTCTTGTACTACCCATATCATCAATATTAATCAAGCGGGAGTAGGGTATTACCTCCATCGAGAGGGCCCGAACCTGGGTAAAAACATCGTGTCCCTTGTCTCCTGTTACCATCCGCCTAGACGCACAGTTCGGGACCCCCTACCCGAGATCCGCCGGTTTTGACACCGACAACCGCGGACAGGAGTGGATGTAATTTTTACTACCGCTCCAGAGCGGTACTATCGCAGATACTACAACGGTAGTACCGCTCCGGACCAAAAACTCGTCACAAGTCCAGCGGTGGTAGGCACAGATGTATTTTTTTAGTACCGCTCGCAAGCAGTAGTACTGCTACCCTTTGAGGTAGTACCGCTACCCCTTGCGGTAGTACCGTGAGGTCGAGCAGTAGTACCACTTTGTGCAGGATGTGAGCATAACAGTTGGATTTTTACCCACCTATAAAAGGGGGTCTTCTTCCCCAATGAACTTTATCTCTTGAGCTCGTGTTCGTCCCCCATTGTTGACCTTCTTCGAGCTTGCAACTCTCAATCCCTCCATGGATACTTGCTAGTTTTTGAGGGAAAAGAGAGAGGAGTCTAGTCCATATTTCCACCAATCACTTTCTCCTCTTTGTGAGGGAAACCCCTTGGATCTAGTTCTTGGAGTTCTTGGTGTTCTCCTTCTTGTTCTTCCTCTCATTTTCCTCCCTAGCATTAGTTGCTTTGGTGGGATTTGGGAGAGAAGGACTTGGGCACTCCGTGTGCCCTTGCCATTGCATGTGGTGCATCGATTTGAGTTCTCCATGGTGATACGTCGAAGTTACTAGTTGAGAAGCTTATTACTCTTGGGTGCTTGGTACCCTTGAGCTTGTTCCTCTTGGGTGCTTGGGCGCCCTAGACGGTTGGTGGTGTTCAGAGCTCAATCATTGTGGTGTAAAGCTCCGGGCAAGCGTCGGGGTCTCCAATTAGGTTGTGGAGATCACCCCGAGCAATTTGACGGGTACAGTGACCGCCCCAAGGGTTGCCAAAGTGTACGGGTTTGGTGACCGCCCCCAAGGGTTGCCATTTGTACGGGTTCAGTGACCGCCCTCAAGGGTCCCTTAGTGGAATCACGACATGTTGCATTGTGCGAGGGCAGGAGGAGATTACGGTGGCCCTAGTGGCTTCTTGGGGAGCATTGTGCCTCCACACTGCTCCAAACGAGATTAGCATCCGCAAGGGTGTGAACTTCGGGATACATCGTCGTCTCCGCGTGCCTCGATTTTCTCTTACCCGAGCCCTTTACTTATGCACTTTACTTTGTGATAGTCATATTGTTTCTTGTCATATATCTTGCTATCACCTAGTAGTTTATCTTGCTTAGCGTAAGTTATTGGTGCACATTGGTGAGCCTAGGTGTTGTAGGTTTTGTGCTTGACAAATGAACCGCTAGGTTTATTCCGCATTTGTTCAAGCATAAATCATAATTATTTTTAATCGCCTATTCACCCCCCTCTAGGCGACATCCATGATCTTTTAATTGGTATCAGAGCCTCGTCTCTTTTTATAGGGCTTAACCGCCTAGAGAGTAAGGATGTCTACTAGGGGTTTAGGATTCTCTGACACTCTTAGGCCCTGTTTGGTTCAGCTTTTATCCATGGATTCCGCTGCCGCGCAGCAGAATCTGAACCAAAGGGCGAACCCAGCAGAATCTGATTTTAGAAATCCGCTGCCAAAATTTGAACCAAAAGCGGAAGCAGCCCAGGACGTGCTTTCCAAAATCTGATTCCACTGCGGGCCAAAATCTAAAAAAGTTGTATCAGCTGGTTTGCCAAATGACCTACATCTTTTTCACATAAGATTTTCCACAGCTGTTTTTCCACAGCAGATTTGTCACAGCTGCTTTTAGAAATCAACAGCCAAACCAAACAGGGCCTTAGTTTTGATGGCACAAATTTTGATGTTTGGGTAATTCACATGCTTAATCTCTTTAGGGTCATGGACCCAAATTTAGAGCGAATTGTAGATATGGGTTTTTCTCCTCCAAAGGATCCCCAAAGATTATCTTTAGAGGATGAGAAAAACTCCTATCTCAATGCTCAAGCTTCTAATGTGCTTTTCGATGCTTTGAGCAATGTAGTTATATTTCAACTCATGCCGTTCCAGTATGCTCATGAGTTGTGGACAAAGCTTCAAGATAAATATGGTGTGTCCAAGATTTGTGGGGATGATTGTTCTCCCTCCACCTCCGGCCGTGTTGCCTTCTCAACTTCTTCTACTTCACCTACATGTGGATTGCCATAAGGTAATGTTATGGTGAGTAGTGTTGGTCATTGCAATGATGATAGTGTGCTTATCGTTGATGACTCTTCATCACTATCTTATTGCAATGCTCCATATTTGGACTTTAACACTTCGTGCACCTTACATGTTTCTCATGCTTGTGTTGATAGTCCGTGCATATCATTTAGAAATTGCTTGACTAAATCTCATGATGATATGCTTGCTATATCTTGTTGCCATGATAAAAATGCATGTATCTCCTCGAGTTGTTGTGCTAACAATGTAGAGGAAGCCCAACACTCCATGGAAAAAGATGTGGTCTTGAACGTTGCTTCAAGGGATCCTACATCATCATCTATTGCTTTTTGCCTTATGGCTAAGGCTTCAAAGGTATCTCCTACTTTGAACCCCAATATGTCTCTTGATGATGATGTTAATGCTAATGATGATGAGGATAATGATGAAGAGAATGACAATGTTGCTTCCTTAAAAATTAAGGGAGAAATGATATTTAAAGCTCTTCATAAGAGTAAAATTGCCCGTTCCAACTTCATGAAAATCATGTCTATTGCCATTGAGGGCAAGAAATACATTGAGGAGTTGGAATCTCATCTCAAGGAGCATGAGGTCACCATTGATAAAATGGAAGGTCATGAGCGTGATTACGCTAATGAGATCATGGACCTCTCTCAAGCTCTTGAACTTGAACAAACCACCAAGGAATCTCTTGAGGAGACTTTTGCTCTAGAATTATCTAGAGTGAAGGAATATCATGATAGAGCTCTTGAGGTGGCCAATGTTTTTAAAACTAAAAATGCTAAGCTTGAAGTTTCTCATGCTAGACTCCTTGATGATTTTGAGCACCTCAAAAATGGCTCAAGGGTCATTAAGGGTGAGCTCATCAAACTCACCGAGTCTCATGCTCAACTTGAAGCTTCTTATTTAAAAGAGCTTTCCAAGTTGTCCTCTCCTATTGTTGTAAATGATGATGCTTGTGCTACTAACTCTATTACTTGTTAAGCATCCAATTTTAAGGAGAATGTTGAGCTACGGGCTCAACTTGAGGTGCTATCTAGCAATTATGGGAAATTGGAAGAAAGTCATGAAAAGCTCTCAAGCTCTCATGATGATCTTCTAGTATCCCATAATGTGCTAAAGATAGCTCATGAGGCCATGATTGCTAAGGTAACATCTAGTGAGCCTCATGTGGATACTAGCACCACTTCTAGTCAAAATACTATATTGTCATGTGCTAGTCCTTGTAATTCATCTACTCACAATGTTGGTACATCTTGTGATGAATTGCTTTCCTTGCCTTGTTGCTCCAACGATGAGGCTTATACTTCCTCTAGTACTTGTGTTGAGACTAACCATGTAGAGGAAATCAAAGAGCTCAAGGCCCGAGTCACTTCTTTGAAGAAAGACTTGGAAAAGAGTCATGAAGGGAAATCCACACTCAACAATATCTTGAGTGTGCAAAAATCCCCCAATGACAAAGGTGGACTTGGATTCAACTCCAATAATAAGAAGAAGTCCAAGATCAACAAGAAGAAGGGCCAAAAACAAGTCAAGAATTCGGCCAAGATCATTTGCTTCAAGTGCAAAATTGAAGGGCATCATGTTAGATCTTGCCCTTTGAAGAAGAAGGCCATTAGTGACAAGCAACAAGGGAAGCGGCCACAAGTTCATTCTCATTCTCAACCTCAAGTTGAATAAAGGCCTCTTCCCAAGAAAACTCAAGCTAGTGCTTCTCAAGTTGAGAAATCAAGTGACAAGAAAGTAAAGAGTAGACGTTGCTACCTATGTCGTGAAAAAGGTCAAGTCGCTTCTTCATGCACAAATGGCACCTTATCCAACCCTATTCTAATTGATGATATCTATTCTCTTGGGAAGGATAAGGTTGGCAATGTGTTTGCCAAATTTGTTGGTGCTCAAAGTGGTGTCAAGAAAAAGAACCATTTGGGTAGCCAAGCCTATTGTAACTAACCTCTTAGGACCCAACTTGGTTGGGGACCAACTAGCTCATACTTGATCAATAGGTGTTGTTGGAGGTCATTGGAGACTTCGCTACATTATGAAGAATTAAGGGTACTTCATCGTTCTTATTGTCTCAAGCCAAGTCATTCGGATTATCAAGTTTCTATCTTATATCCAATGTTCCTCCTTGCGGTAACTCGTGCTTAAAGTGTTTACATTGATAGTTACTTGCCCTTTGCATGTTTGGTTTCATTCCTTGCATGTGTTTGTATATGTTGTGCTTCCAACTTGATTATCTTGAGCAATCAAGTATGTGTGTGTTGGTTTGCACATCATGTACGTGTGTGTCATGCGTCGAGCCTTTTGCATCTTGTTTATTTCTTAGTTGGCTCTTGTGAGAGATTAATGGAATATCCCATTATGGGGGAGTGATGTGCTTTGTGCACCTCACAATCCTATAAATGTGTGTGCATGAGTAATACCATCTAGTATTGATATTTCAAGATTATCTAGTCGCTATGTGGTATGTCTTCTCATGAGAAATTCAAATTCTAAATAGTCCATTAATTATCTCTTGTTGGATCCTTTTATTTGTTCGTATCACATTATGGGGGAGTAATATGCTATGTGTATATTACTAGCCTAGAAAATGTGTACATTTGAGATATTGTCACCTAGAGTTGATATTGTAAATTATCTTGTTCCTAGGTGGCATGTTAGCTCTACAAGTTGCAATTTGCTTTTTGTTTGGTGTGAAGATGATATCGGATATCCTTGCTATCTACCACCGGGAATTATTTCCATTTACTTCTCGTCTTTTGACAATTGGTACTCACTTGTGTGGTAGAATTTATTGATCATCTTTACATTGGCTTTTGCTTTCATTTGCCTTTTCTCTTGCCAAGGAATGTATCAACTCCCTTTGTCTTCCATACCACTTGTGGATCTTGTTTATTTCTTGATCTTGTCTAGTGTTTTCTAGATATAGTGAAAGTGGTGATCCCACCTTGTGCATTTTGTATTCAAATGCAAATTCGCTATAATGCACTAGTCTTGGGGAGCTATCCTATTTTCTATAAAACACTCATCTTGCGATCCTTATCAAGTGTGTGTTGGTGGAAGGCAAGCCGTTTTCGTTTGGTACTTTGTGCCATCACGAAACTTTGTAGAGAGCTTGGTTTGTTTGGAACCATCCTCTCTTTTGGGAGTTTGATATCTTTTATTTTGAGTGTATCAATGGATATCTCATTCCTTGATGTATCTTTTATGGATATCCTCCAAGTGATGTTTTATTCATTTGGTATCTTTTCTTCACTTGGTTTTTCTTTGTTATTTGGTATCGGTTCTTGAAGGTCTTGAGCATGCATATTTACTTCATGTAGTCTCTGTGGCATGCCTTCTTTATTTGACCGAATATATAGGGAAACTCCACCAAGTCTCAAATTGGATGAGATGTGCATGAAATTCATTTCCTTCTCTATATGCACATATTTATGTGGAGTTTGTCCTATGTATATTGGTGTTTCTAACTCTTTGGTCCCAATGAGTTTGGGTACCATTTTGTTTGTGTTGTTTTTATAGGAACAATTGGAGATGCATTGGATGCTCGGCTCACTCACAAGGAAGGTGGTGTCACCATGTGCTTATTGGAGTCAAGCTAGGATGCTCAATGAACTACTATCTACTACCTTCAATTGGTTTCTTCTACATCCTTCCAATGATATCTCGGTAACAAGTATCTATTCATGCATTATTTTCTTGCATTCAACCTTGTGTAGGTTGCATCTTGGCATGCTATTCATTCCATCTTGTGATACTTGTTTCCTTTCTCAAAGCATCTCAACGACGATCTCATGTTGCAGTTGTGATGTCTTTGCTGGTTGTTTGGTAGGAATTCATTTATATACAATAAGACCATATCTAGCCATGTGCTATGATTCCAAGCAAATATCTTATTGGTATATGTATGACTTCCTTTTGGATATCTTGTTCCTCGTGTTGTAACTATTTCAGGTGTACATCCTTATTTGTAGATATATATCATCATGATTTCGTCTACCTAGAATCTTATACACTTGAGAGAAGTTGCATATCTAGTTGATATCCTTTCTTTCACGTCCACCTTGTCTTTCTTATGTTATTTCTTTGGTGGCTCCATGAAAGCTTTTGCCTTGAGTGCGTGTCTTCTATCGTTGCATCTTGATGCACTCTTGTGTGGTGAAGATTATTTTCGTCATGCTTATCTTTACGAGGCTTTTGCCATCTTAATTGGTATCCCTCATCTTGATGAGGCTTTCATCTTCTATCTTCACCATGGGTTGTCACAAGCATAGGTTCTTTATATGCTTATTAGTAAGCTTGTGAACCCATTTGCTAGTTGTGTGTGGGAATGATAGGCCTTGCACCGTGTGCCTCATTCTTTCAATACTTTATTGATGCTTAATGCTCATCCGTATGTTAGTCTTCTCAAGTGCATTGCCTTGACTCACACACATCATTTTGGTTGAGCCCATTCTTAAGTTGCCTCTTTTACTTGTTGCTCAACCATGTGTTTGTTGCAAGTACTAGGTTTTGTTTCCTATATGCTCACTTGCACTTGTTGTAAGTTTCTATTGATTTTGGGGGAGCTATGATCCTATTTTGTGCACTTTGTATCCAAATACAAATATTCTTATGTGTGCACAAATCATGGGGAGCTTCTCTAGTTTCTTTAGAACACTCCTTTGCTCATATCATAATATCCTTTATTCATGTGGCTCGTAGGATCTTTGGTCTAGGTGGTTCAATTGATATCCTTTGATTGCTTGCTTCAATTCGTATCTTTTGATTGCTTGATTGCTTGTGTCTCTCTTTGTTATGTCCTTGTGGCATATCATTCTTTAGCAATCTTTGTGCCTCAATATAGTTTGTGTTCCTCCAAGTATTTACCTTTGGATATGTGTATGGCATTCCACTATCTTGTTGAGAAATACACAATTTATGGAGGAACACTTTTTATATTGGCCTTCTAAGCTTTTCGCCCATTTTGGCAATCGATGCCAATGGGGGAGAAGTTTCAGAGAGTTTTGTGGAGAAGGTTTTCAGAGTCTTCATTTCAGAGAGTTTTGTGGAGAAGGTTTTCAGAGTCGTCTCCTTGCTTTGGTTTTGTTCCTAAGCATTTGCATCTCATTCTCCTGCATCATTGGTTGTTGCATTGCATGGTGATGCATAATTCCTTATATAAACTCTCTTAAAAGTGATTGTCATCAATTACCAAAATGGGGGATTGAAAGGACATGCGGTGCCCCCATGTGTGGTTTTGGTAATTGATGACATTCTCTATGGACTAATGGTTGCATTGAGTTATATTTGAAGGATTTGTCCATAGGCATTTCTTGAAGTACATGTGTTGGTTTCAATGAGTTTATGAGTTGACCAAGGTGGTATTAAGGAATTATCCAAAGATTGTTCATAGAGTTGGAAAGAATCAAGGTTGATCAAGACTAAGTACAGAGAGTGATTCAAGTTGATCATCACACAAAGCGTAGAAGATACACTGAGTGGGATCAAGTGATCTCATGGTATGGTAAGCATTGTCCATTGTGCTTTGTGTACTAACCCATGGTCTATGTTAGAGTTCTATGTGGGGTTAGGTACGTGTTCATGGGCTTGCGTCAAGAGGAAGATATCACTCAAACAATGGAGAGGATAACATCAAGTGGTGATCGTCATCAAGAATTCCGTGCGCAAGTTCAAGTGGAGCATCACGAAGAGATCAAGTGCTTGATGCTTGCCGTCCATTGTGGTGTCAATGGACCTGTGAAGATGTGCCGAAGAGTGGCTCACCCATAGTGGAGTATGGGTGAGCAATCATCTAGTCTTCATCGACCCAACGCAATCAAGAAAGGTGGTCCAACTTGAGGGAGTCAAGATCGTCATCATCTAGCTCAAGTGGACTTCATGCAAGGCAAAGGTTTCCCTTGATAGGTTTTATATTTTACCGGTCTCATGGTGATAGTTTGGAGACCGGGTTATAGGATCGATAGCCGTACTATCAAGGGGGGGCTCTCAAGTGAGTAGCATGATCGTATCGTTTGTCGAGAGCTCAAACCATTGCATCCTTGCATCATCTTTCTTGATTCTTATTTGTATTTTATTTTTAGGTTTTAGAGCTTGTGGTTATCTTCGTGACAAGCTCTAGTACATCGAAAACGGATTTCATATGCTTCTTCTATCGCGTTTTGTGTTCGAGGGTTTACCGGTCTTTCTCGAGGAAGGGTTCTCACCATTTTCTGTTGGGCCTTTTCTAATTTCCTTCTTATTTGTTATTTCTATCAAGATTGTGTTAGCCCTTTTCGCTAGCTTTCCAACAAACTTGGTTTCGTTGAATTCGGAGTCCGTTTGCAGAAGTTGTGGCAGTTTTGGTGTTCTGAAAAGGCTGCAGTGGCACTACCGCGGACAGGAGCGGATGTAATTTTTTACTACCGCTCGAGAGCAGTACTACCGCGGCTACTACAGCGGTAGTACTGCTCCGGACCAAAAACTCGTCACAAGTCCAGCGGTGGTAGGCACGGATGTAATTTTTCTAGTACAGCTCGCAAGAAGTAGTACCGCTACCCTTTGAGGTAGTACCGCTACCCCTTGAGGTAGTACCGTGTGGTCGAGCGGTAGTACCGCTCTGTGCGGGATGTGAGCATAACGGTTGGATTTTTCCCCACCTATAAAAGGGGGTCTTCTTCCCCAATGAACTTTATCTCTTGAGCTCGTGTTCGTCCCCCATTGTTGACCTTCTTCGAGCTTGCAACTCTCAATCCCTCCATGGATACTTGCTAGTTTTTGAGGGAAAAGAGAGAGGAGTCTAGTCCATATTTCCACCAATCACTTTCTCCTCTTTGTGAGGGAAACCCCTTGGATCTAGTTCTTGGAGTTCTTGGTGTTCTCCTTCTTGTTCTTCCTCTCATTTTCCTCCCTAGCATTAGTTGCTTTGGTGGGATATGGGAGAGAAGGACTTGGGCACTCCGTGTGCCCTTGCCATTGCATTTGGTGCATCGGTTTGAGTTCTCCATGGTGATACGTGGAAGCTACAAGTTGAGAAGCTTATTACTCTCGGGTGCTTGGTACCCTTGAGCTTGTTCCTCTTGGGTGCTTGGGCGCCCCGGTTGGTGGTGTTCGGAGCTCGGTCATTGTGGTGTAAAGCTTCGGGCAAGCGTCGGGGTCTCCAATTAGGTTGTGGAGATCGCCCCGAGCAATTTGATGAGTGCGGTGACCGCCCCAAGGGTTGCCAAAGTGTCTTGGTTCGGTGACCGCCCCAAGGGTTGCCATTTGTACGGGTTCGGTGACCGCCCTCAAGGGTCCCTTAGTGGAATCACGACATCTTCCATTGTGCGAGGGCGTGAGGAGATTACGGTGGCCCTAGTGGCTTCTTGGGGAGCATTGTGCCTCCACACCACTCGAAATGGAGATTAGCATCCACAAGGGTGTGAACTTCGGGATACATCGTCGTCTCCGCGTGCCTCGGTTATCTCTTACCCGAGGCCTTTACTTATGCATTTACTTTGTGATAGCCATATTGTTTCTTGTCATATATCTTGCTATCACCTAGTAGTTTATCTTGCTTAGCGTAAGTTGTTGGTGCACATTGGTGAGCCTAGTTGTTGTAGGTTTTGTGCTTGACAAATTAACTGCTAGGTTTATTCAGCATTTGATCAAGCATAAACCGTAATTATTTTAAATCGCCTATTCACCCCCCCTCTAGGCGACATCCACGATCTTTCACTCTTTATCAATAGGGGCAGCAAGCACGGGCGGCTCAGCCAACTGTTTCTTCATATCCTCAAACACTTGATTAGCAGCATCACTCCAAACAAAGTGATATGTCTTCTTCTTCATCTGATAAAGAGGAATAGCCTTCTCACCCAGCCGGCTTATGAACCAGCTCAGAGCCGCAATACGACGCGCCAGACGCTGAACATCATTAACACACGCCGGCTTAGCTAATGAATAAATGGCTTTGATCTTCTCCGGGTTAGCTTCAATGCCCCTGTTAGAAACCAGGAAACCCAAGAGCTTGCCTGCTGGCACACCAAAGACACATTTAGCCGGGTTAAGCATCATCTTGTAGACCCGGAGATTGTCAAACGTCTCCCTCAAATCGTCAATCAGGGTCTCCTTCTCTCTTGATTTCACCACAATGTCATCTACATAAGCATGAACATTGCGCCCAATCTGATTGTGAAGGCAATTTTGCACACACCGCTGATAAGTTGCCTGGGCACTCTTGAGCCCAAAAGGCATAGACACATAGCAGAAGGCTCCAAATGGAGTAATGAAGGTTGTCTTCTCCTGGTCCTTAACTGCCATCTTGATCTGATGATAACCAGAATAAGCATCCAAAAAACTCATACGCTCACAACCCGCTGCTACCTCTTGAGCACTGCGTTGGTTTTCCCATGAACAGGAAAGGGTGATGCAGCAAAGTAGCGTAAGTATTTCCCTTAGTTTTTGAGCCAAGGTATCAATCCAGTAGGAGGCCACACGCAAGTCCCTCGTACCTACACAAACAAATAAGAACCTTGCAACCAACGCGATAAAGGGGTTGTCAATCCCTTCACGGCCACTTGCAAAAGTGAGATCTGATAGAGATGATAAGATAATAATTTTGGTATTTTTATGATAAAGACTAAAAGTAAAGAAAGCTGTAGCGACCAGACCTCAAACAGTCCGATCTCTGTGCTCAGTGTCATCCCTGGATCAATAATGCTGACACCACACAGTACTCGGAGGATTTTTAACAGAGTAGCAATCACACACTTATTACAATCGAATGTCTCAAGAGAGAACTGAATAAAATAAATATGGCTTAAGGCCATCTAATAACGATAACAGCGGAAGGCTTGGAAGAATAAGCGAGTCCATCAACTCCAACGGCATCATCGAGTATAGAACCACGACCTATGCACCTTACTCGTAAATGCGAAAAGTCTGCAACATGAAATGTTGCAGCCAAACGGCCAAAGACATGGAATATCTGGCAATGTAACACATAGAGAATAATGGAATAATAAGCCTATACTACATGCATATATGGCTGGTGGAAAGCTCTATGGTTACAGTTTTGCATAAAGCCAATTTTCCCTATTGCAAAGGAATAAATTTATTTAACTATCATGGTGGTTGTGAAACATTGAGAATGGTTGACAGCATCCTCAATCCCAATTAAAAGTACTCATTAAAAACCCAACAACATTAATTAGAAGTAACATGATGAGATTCACATGATATCCAAGTACTAGATACTAAAAACATCCATAACCAGGGACACGGCTAACCATGATTAGTTTATACACTCTGCAGAGGTTTGCGCACTTTTCCCCACAAGACTCGATCACCTCCGTTGGATTTTTCGCACTACATGATGTTTGAGAAACGGATGACGAGACATAGTCTTTCAGAAGCACTAGCACCTTACATGTGGGTAGACCGGTACACCTACTTTCCCCTACATCTGCTAGTCTACCCGTAAGAGTTCGCAGAACTTAATTAACTATGCCAGAGCCCATAATGGCTTGTGGCTGCACACGGAAGTTTCTAGTTTGAATAATCTCATGATCCCTTTGAGCACGGGTGGCGGTCCGAAGAAATATGAGCAAGTCTTGATAGAAACCAGGTGCCTCAATCCACCCAGATGTGTGTTTAAGTTGCCACCTTAAATAAACCATTAAATAAAAATCTCACATCTGTCATGGATACACTCACCCAATCCACGTCTACTAGCATAGCATGGCATAATGAGCAAACGTAGAAGTAACTCCCAAAGGTTTGATAATAAACAGGTAATAGGTACTACCTCATCTACTTCCCATCCCACAATTTAATTTAGATCCTAATCATGCAATGTTTGAGGATAGATCTAATGCATAAAAACTGGGTATGAGAAGAGGTATGATCAAAGTGTTACTTGCCTTAGCGATGATCCATGAAACCTAGAGACTCGAAGTAACAAAGGCGCCTCCGGGTAATCTATCGCAGACAAACAAACAAGCATACAATAAATACTCATCTAATGCACAGGTAAAATTCAAATAGATCTAATCAGATAGTTCAACTTAAGAACTCCGGTTTGCAAAAAGAATCAAATCAAACGAAACAGCGAAAGTCAAACGGCGGAAGAAAACAGCTTCATTTTACTAATCTGGATCTAAGTCAAATTTTACAGAAGAAAAAACTTGTTTAAGTAGGTTATTCAGAAACAGGGTTTCGAGACGAAACTCCAGGCGCTTGAATCGCCTGATTCCGATAAACGAGCGAAAAGTTATACTAAAACGAAAATCGGATATGGAATCACGATCAGAAAAGTCGCGGATTAAATCCGAGAAAAAGAAAAACGACGAATGGGTTAACGAACGGTCGTTCGTTAACTAAACTAATCTGACGAACACGTTCGTTTAAACGAACTAACGAACGAACGTTCGCTATTTAACCTACACCGAAAAACCGAAACTAATAAATAAAAAAACGAAAATAAAAAAAACCGAAAAAACCCGAAGAAAAACCGCTCGGCGGAAAGCAGGCGGTGAACCTCGGTAATGACTCGGCGGTAACTAGCTAGGGTTAGGGTTTCCCGAGGCGGAGTGGGCGGTGGTGGAGGTGAAATTTGGGCGGGCGGCTGGGCTGAGTTGGCCGGGGTGGGCGCTATTTAAAAGCGCCCCGTGAGTCCCGCTCGGACACGACCCAAAGGCGATTCATTTTTTTAAATAATTACGCGCAGAAAAAAAAAGAAATACTAAACGGACTCCAAAAATCCTGAAATAAATTTTCCCCGGCTTCTAAAATCAAGCCGGATTTAATGAACATTTATTTGGGGCCTAAATGCAAGTTTGAAAAACGCACATTTTACTAAATTCAAATAAAAAGGCGAAAAACTCCAAAATAAAAATCTTATTTGATTTTATTATTAAATCTTCATTATTTCTTTATTTTGGGAAAGTCATTTTATTCCCTCTCATATTTTGGTAGTAGAAATAATTGAAGATAAAATAATTAAAATCAAATGATCCTATTTTCAAAATTTGAGAAAACTTAAATATGAAAATAACGAAAATCCCCAACTCTCTCCGTGGGTCCTTGAGTTGTGTAGAATTTCTAGGATCGAGCAAAATGCAACGAAAAAAAATATGATATGTAATGATGCTCTATGTATAACATTCCAAATTGAAAATTTGGGATGTTACAAACCTACCCCCTTAAGATGAATCTCTCCCTCGAGATTCAGGTTGGCTAGAAAATAGGTGAGGGTGGTCCTTAAGCAAATCTTCCTCTCGCTCCCAGGCGGGTTCATCTTCAGTGTGGTGGCTCCACTGAACTTTGCAAAACTTAATGACCTTGCTGCGGGTGACTCGGCTGGCATACTCCAGAATCTTAACCGGTTTCTCCTCGTAGGTCATATCATCATTCAACTGAATCGCTTGCAGTGGCACTGTATCTCTCAATGGTATATCAGCCATCTCTGCGTGACACTTCTTCAGCTGAGAAACATGGAACACGTCATGAACTCCTGACAATCCTTCGGGTAGTTCCAACTTGTACGCAACTTCTCCCATGCGCTCCAAAACTTTGTATGGTCCCACAAAACGTGGCGCTAATTTTCCTTTAACACCAAAACGCTTAACTCCTCGAAGTGGCGATACTCGAAGATAAACTTTGTCTCCGACTTCGTATTCTGTCTCCTTGCGTTTTGAATCCGCATAACTTTTCTGTCTCGACTGGGCTACCTTGAGCCTATCGCGAATCAACTTTACTTTCCGTTCAGACTCCTTAATCAAATCCGGTCCAAACAACTGGCGGTCTCCAACTTCATCCCACAACAACGGGTCCTGCACCTCCTTCCGTACAAGGCTTGAAAGGTGCCATCTTCAAACTGGATTGATAAGCATTGTTATAAGAAAACTCCGACATCTGACAAGTTGTCATCCCAACTTGATCCATAATCCAAAACACAAGCTCTAAGCATATCCTCCAAAATCTGGTTGACTCTCTCGGTTTGTCCATCATGCGTGGATGAAAAGGCATGCTAAACTCCCTGGTTCCCAAAGTCTCGTGCAAGCTGCTTCCAAAACTTTGAGGTAAATTGGGTTCCTCTATCGTCTGATACTCCTCGGAACTCCATGCAAACATACAATCCTCGTCATGTATATCTTAGCCAATTTGGCAATCGCTGTAGGTAGTCTTTCTTTGGAATGAAATGAGCTACCTTCGTCAAACGATCGACTACAACCCAAATCGAGTCATAGCTTTGAGCAGGTCTGGGCAATCCCGTGATGAAATCCATGCCTAGTTTATCCCACTTCCATTCGGGTATAGGCAATGGCTGTAACAATCCTGCTGGCTTCTGATGTTTTGCTTTCACTTTCTGACATACATCACAAACTGCTACGTACTCTGCAATATCCTTCTTCATTCTGGTCCACCAGAAAGTATTCTTCAAATCTAAATACATCTTGGTATTTCCTGGGTGAATCGAATATGGTGAATCATGTGCCTCTTGTAGTATCAACTTCCTGATCTCCGGGTCATTGGGCACATAAACACGGTCTTCAAACCATAGGGTATCGTGCTCATCTTCACGAAATCCCTTAGCTTTTCCTTCGCTCATTTTCTCCTTTATGGAGGCAATCTCTTTGTCAGTCTTCTGAGCTTCCTTGATTTTATCCATCAAAGTTGACTGAATCTCCAATGCTGCTACATAGCCTCTCGGAACTATTTCCAAACATAGCTCTCGAAGATCCTCGGCTAACTCCTTTGGTATTTCTCCCGTCATTAGGGTGTTGACGTGACTCTTACGGCTCAACGCGTCTGCTACAATGTTAGCCTTTCCTGGGCGTAATGCAATCTCATATCATAATCTTTGATGAGCTCCAACCATCTCCTTTGCCTGAGATTTAGCTCCTTCTGCGTGAAGATGTACTTCAAACTCTTGTGATCCATATACACCTCACTATGATTCCAATGAGGAAATGTCTCCATGTTTTCAACGCATGCACTACGGCTGCTAACTCCAAATCATGCGTAGCATAATTTAGCTCATGAGGCTTAAGCAGTCGTGAAGCATACGAAACAACTCTCCCCTCCTGCATAAGCACTGCTCCAAGTCCTCGTCGTGAAGCGTCGCAATACACCTCATAATCCTTGGTCTGATCTGGCAGAATTAACACTGGTGAGGTAACCAAACGTTTCTTCAACTCTTGTAAACTAGCTTCACACTCCTCGGTCCAAATGAACTTGGTATCCTTCTTCAATAATTCTGTCATAGGCTTCGCAATCCTTGAGAAATTCTCAATGAATCTCCGGTAGTATCCTGCTAGTCCAAGGAAACTCCGGATCTCTCCAACCGTCGTTGGCGCTTCCCGATTTATTCTGATGACAACTTTAGTGGGTCTCTTGCTATACCTTCTCCGGATATAACATGTCCAAGAAATACAACTTCTTTCAATCAAAACTCACATTTGCTGAACTTGGCATATAGCGGTGTTCTCTCGAGCTTCTCGAGTACCAAACGCATAAATGCTCCTTATGTTCCTCTTCATTCTTCGAGTAAACCAAAATATCATCAATGAACACCACGATGAACTTATCCAAAAACTCCATAAACACTTTGTTCATCATGTTCATGAAATAGGCAGGTGCGTTAGTCAGACCAAATGACATATAACGGTGTACTCATACAGCCCGTGCACAGTGGTAAAAGCCGTCTTAGGTATATCCTGCTCTCGAATCTTCAACTGATGGTACCCTGATCGCAAATCGATCTTTGAAAACACCTTAGCTCCTTGCAACTGGTCAAACAGGTCATTGATCATCGGCAACGGGTATTTGTTCTTAATGGTCACTTCATTCAATTCACGATAATCAACAACCATTCTTAATGATCTATCCTTCTTCTCCACTAGAAGTACTGGTGATCCCCAAGGCGAAGAACTTGGGCGAATAAAACCTTTATCCAGTAACTCCTTAATCTGCTTCTTAATTTCCTCCAAATCCTGAAATTTGGCATCCTATACGGTCTCTTAGATATCGGCCCGGTGCTGGCGATAGTTCAATCAGAAATTCAATGTCTTTGTCCGTGGCATGCTCGCAACTCTTCCTAAACATGTCCGGGAAATCCATTACCACTGGTACTTCCTCCTGCACAACTCCTGTTAAGGAATTTACATGTGCTCTCCTCGGCTCATGCCGTGATACAAACCTGATTCTTCTCCCTTCTGGGGTGGTAAGCAAAATTGACTTACTGGCGCAATCTATGTTCCCTCCATACTTGATAACCAATCCATGCCTAATATCACATCCAATCCTTGGGATTCGAACTATTAGGTCCGAGGGAAATACATAGTGTCCAATCCTTAATGGCGGTCGATCACACCATATACTAGCCATGTATTCCGCTCCGGGTGAGGTTACTAGCATGGGTGACCTAAGGGCTTGGGTTGGTAATTTATACTTATCCACAAATCCCCTTGATATGTATGAATGCGATGCACCAGTATCAAAAAGAACAACTGCAGTAAATGACTTAACCAAAAACTTACCTATTACTGCGACTGGCTGAGCTTCAACCTCCTCCACGGTAACGTGGTTCACTTGTCCTTTGTTGAAAGGATTTGGCTTCTTTCCTGAGCTTCCATTGCCATTTCCATTCTGGCCTTCTGGACAATCGTTTGCATAATGCCCAGTCTTGAGGCACTTAAAGCAAGTGATGTGGCTCAGGTCTACCTTGGATGGTGTTGACGGGTTGGTGCAGTTTTGTCCATTGCTTCCTCCATTCCCGTTCCCATTCTTGGTGCCATTATGGTTGTGCGAGCTACCTCCTCCATGGGTATGCTGAAATTGTCCTCCTGTCTTTGGTGTAAGCGAAGTTTCTCTTGAGCTCGAGTTATTCTTCCCTGTCCATACTTCCTCTTGCGATTGTCAACTGCTTCTTTGCTTCCCTTCAACCATGAGAGCACGATCTACTAACTCCTGGTAGTTATTGAAGGTGGCTACCATCAACTGCATGCTCAGCTCATCATTCAGTCCTTCTAGAAACTTCTCACCTTGGCTGCGTCCGTAGCAACGTCATCCAGGGCATAACGTGCTAGCTTCGAAATCATCTACATCTTGGCCAACTGTCAGTCCTCCTTGGCGCAAGTTGCGAAACTCATGCTTCTTCATGGCCATAGCTCCTGCTGAAACATGGGCAAGACGGAAAGCTTCTTTGGCTGATCCCATGTGGCAGGTGTCTCTGAGGTAAGTGGCTGTAAAATTCTCCCACCATGCTGCTGCAGGTCCTTCAAGCTGATGTGCGGCAAACTTCACCCTTTCTCCATCTGTACAACCTGCAATGGTCAACTCCCTCCCTATCTTACAGAGCCAATCATCTGCAACAATCGGCTCGGTGCTACTGGAAAACACCGGCGGATTCAGCCTTAAGAAACGGGTCAAATGGTCAACAGGTGGTGGTGGCGGTAGGTTGTTGTTGTTGTTGTTGTTGCCTTGGTTCTGTACCAATGTTTGAATCAAAGCATTCTGCTGCTGAATCAATTGAGTGATCTCTGGTGGGAAAACAAATCCTGGGTCGCGTCTCGGAGGCATCTGAGGGGTTTAAAGAAAAGACGAGAATTTAGAATAGAATGAGGTCTAGAGAGAAACACTACCCATATGCACATGAGACAAATCACACAATATCACTCCAATCAATTCAAACAAGGGCATACAACGGTCTATCTATCGTTACAAAGTGCTGAAACTAAAACTAATATAACATGGGGTAATCTACTACTGTTATGGTGGTCAACTAGAAAAAACTGATCCGATGAAGACTACATGATATCTGCTCGACTTCATCTTCGTAATCATCATCACTAGGATCGGAATCGGTGTAAATCGATGATGATGTAGTTCTCTGGACAGGTGTTATCTTCATCTTCTCCTCCGGGTCTTTGAATTCCCATGAGTTCTTCAATCTTCTCCTTAAGATCGCCGTTTTGTCCCACTAGAGCTACAATCTCCTCCATGTAGTCCTTGCGAGTGGCCTCCAGTTCTCCTTCTAGTTCGACAATCTTGGCTTTTGCTGTCTTCAACTCCATCATGTCTGCGCACATCTGGTTCTCCTGGCGTCGAATGTGCTGATTTAACTCCTGGATGAAAGCTGCAATGGATCGGTCCTTCTTAGTGCCAACTATCTCCCATTGTTCATCTCGGCGTCCGCAAATCTGGTAGATAGTATCCTTGAAGTCTTCTTTATAAACTTCTCCAATGCGTCCCATGGTTATGTGAGCTGCCATGCTCTTTCCCAGACTCGTGTTGGTGCATTGAAACGCACTCTATGGGCTCCGTGATTGGCGCAAAGCGTCCTTCCGGAACTTGAGCTTGAATCTTCCGGCGCTCTTCTTCGGGTAAAGTGGAATTGTAGGTCTGGTGAAGCTTGGTAATCCGATGTTAAGGTACTTAAGGACTTCCTTCAGTGTCGTCCAAAGGGTGTATCCTCATCCATTTGAGTGAACTTGATCCTCGCTTAGTCATCCTAAAAGAGTAGAAAAGATGAGGAGTTAGAAATGAGAAGAGAGTAGTGATCTAGGGCTTTAGCTTAATGGTCGTGTCCTACGATCAACGTGGTGCTCGACGATACCATCTTTGTAGCGATCGGACCTCAAACAGTCGATCTACGTGCTCGGTGTCATCCACGGATCAAGAATGTCTTGACACCACACAGTACTCGGAGGATTTATAACAGAGTAGCAATCCAACACTTATTACAATCTAATGTCTCAAGAGAGAACTGAATAAAATAAATATGGCTTAAGGCCATCTAATAACGATAACAGCGGAAGGCTTGGAAGAATAAGCGAGTCCATCAACTCCAACGGAATCACTGAGTATAGAACCACGACCTATGCACCTTACTGTAAATGCGAAAAGTACGCAACATGAAACGTTGCAGCCCGAAACGGTTGACACATGGAATATGCTGGCAATGTAACACATAGAGAATAATGGAATAATAAGCCTATACTACATGCATATATGGCTGGTGGAAAGCTCTATGGTTACAGTTTTGCATAAAGCCAATTTTTCCCTACTGCAAAGGAATAAATTTATTTAACTATCATGGTGGTTGTGAAACATTGAGAATGGTTGACAGCATCCTCAATCCCAATTAAAAGTACTCATTAAAAACCCAACAACATTAATTAGAAGTAACATGATGAGACTCACATGATATCCAAGTACTAGACACTCAAAATGTCCATAACCAGGGACACGGCTAACCATGATTAGTTTATACACTCTGTAGAGGTTTGCGCACTTTTCCCCACAAGACTCGATCGCCTCCGTTGGATTTCTCGCACTACATGATGTTTGAGAAACGGATGACCGAGACATAGTCTTTCGTAAGCACTAGCACCTTACATGTGGGTAGACCGGTACACCTACTTTCCCCTACATACGCTAGTCTACCCGTAAGAGTTCGCACAACTTAATCAACTATGCGAGCCCATAATGGCTTGTGGCTGCACACTGAAGTTTCTAGTTTGAATAATCTCATGATCCCTTTGAGCACGGGTGGCGGTCCGAAGAAATATAGGCAAGTCCCGATAGAAACCAGGTGCCTCAATCCACCCAGATGTGTGTTTAAGTTGCCACCTTAAATAAACCATTAAATAACAATCTCACATCTGTCATGGATACACTCACCCAATCCACGTCTACTAGCATAGCATGGCATAATGAGCAAACGTAGAAGTAACTCCCAAAGGTTTGATAATAAACAGGTAATAGGTACTACCTCATCTACTTCCCATCCCACAATTTAATTTAGATCCTAATCATGCAATGTTTGAGGATAGATCTAATGCATAAAAACTGGGTATGAGAAGAGGTATGATCAAAGTGTTACTTGCCTTAGCGATGATCCATGAAACCTAGAGACTTCGAAGTAACAGCGCGCACTCGGGTAATCTATCGCAGACAAACAAACAAGCATACAATAAATACTCATCTAATGCACAGGTAAAACTCAAATAGATCTAACCAGATAGTTCAACTTAAGAACTCGGTTTGCAAAAGAATCAAATCAAAGCGAAACAACGAAAGTCAAACGGCGGAAGAAAAAATCTTCGTTTTACTAATATGGATCTAAGTCAAATTTTACAGAAGCAAAAACTTGTTTAAGTAGGTTATTCGGAAGAGGGTTTCGAGAGCCGAAACTCCGGTAGCTTGAATCGCCTGATTCCGATAATCTAGCTAAAATTTATACTAAAACGAAAATCGGATCTGGAATCGCGATCAGAAAAGTCGCGGATTAAATCCGAGAAAAAGAAAAACGACGAATGGGTTAACGAACGGACGTTCATTAACTAAACTAATCTGATGAACGCGTTTGTTTAAACGAACTAACGAACGAACGTTCGCTATTTAACCTAATCCGAAAAAAACGAAACTAATAAAGAAATAAGAAAC
Source organism: Aegilops bicornis (assembly GCA_021605145.1). Taxonomy (NCBI): domain Eukaryota; kingdom Viridiplantae; phylum Streptophyta; class Magnoliopsida; order Poales; family Poaceae; genus Aegilops; species Aegilops bicornis. The sequence continues at coordinate 398,700,937 of CM038673.1, read as the reverse complement.
GAAAATAAAAAAACTGAAAAAACCCGAAATAAAAACCAAAGAAAAACCGCTCGGTTTTTCTTTAAAAAAACCGGCGCGGAAAACGAGGCAGCGGCGAACCTCGGGCGGAGTCGGTCAATTTGTGGCAATGAGGCTAGCTAGGGTTAGGGTTTCCCGGCGGAGTAGGCAATGGCCTTGAGGTGAGGCTGGGCGTGAGGCGGCTCGAAATTTGAGGCGCCGGGTCGGCGCTATTTAAAGCGCCGGAGTCCGCTCGAACGCAGCCGAAAAGCGGTTCGTTTTAAATAATTACTGTGAAAATAAAAATAAAAAGAAATACTAAACGGACTCCAAAAATCCAGAAATAAATTTTCCCCGGCTTCTAAAATCAAGCCGGATTTAATGAACATTTATTTGGGGCCTAAATGCAATTTTGAAAAACGCGCATTTTTCCTAAATTCAAATGAAAAGGCGAAAAACTCCAAAATAAAAACTTATTTGATTTTATTATTAAATCTTCATTATTTATTTATTTTGGGAAAGCCATTTTATTCCCTCTCTCATATTTTGGTGGTAGAAATAATTGAAGATAAAATAATTAAAATCAAATGATCCTATTTTCAAAATTTGAGAAAACTCAAATATGAAAATAACGAAAATCCCCAACTCTCTCCGTGGGTCCTTGAGTTGTGTAGAATTTCTACGATCGAGCAAAATGCAACGAAAAAATATGATATGTAATGATGCTCTATGTATAACATTCCAAATTGAAAATTTGGGATGTTACAAAAGCAAAATAAACGGTGCCAGAAATAGCTTGTTGACGCGAGATTAATATGATGGAGAATAGACCCGGGGGCCATAGGTTTCACTAGTGGCTTCTCTCAAGATAGCATAAGTATTACGGTGGGTGAACAAATTACTGTCGAGCAACTGATAGAAAAGTGCATAATTATGAGAATATCTAGGCATGATCATGTATATAGGCATCACGTCCGCGACAAGTAGACCGACTCCTGCCTCCATCTACTATTATTACTCCACACATCGACCGCTATCCAGCATGCATCTAGAGTATTAAGTTCATAAGAACAGAGTAACGCATTAGGTAAGATGACATGATGTAGAGGGATAAACTCATGCAATATGATATAAACCCCATCTTTTTATCCTCGATGGCAACAATACAATACGTGTCGTTTCCCCTACTGTCACTGGAATCGAGCACCGCATGATTGAACCCAAAGCTAAGCACTTCTCCCATTGCAAGAAAGATCAATCTAGTAGGCCAAACCAAACTGATAATTCGAAGAGACTTGAAAAGATAACCAATCATACATAAAAGAATTCAGAGAAGATTCAAATATTGTTCATAGATAATCTTGATCATAAACACACAATTCATCGGATCTCGACAAACGCACCGCAAAAAGAGTTACATTGAATAGATCTCCAAGAAGATCGAGGAGAACTTTGTATTGAGATCCAAAGAGAGAGAAGAAGCCATCTAGCTAATAACTATGGACCCGAAGGTCTGTGGTAAACTACTCACACATCATCGGAGAGGCTATGGTGTTGATGTAGAAGCCGTCCGTGATCGATGCCCCCTCCGACGGAGCGCCGGAAATGGCCCCAAGATGGGATCACACGGGTATAGAAGGTTGCGGTGGTGGAATTAGGTTTTCGTGGTGCTCCTCGATGGTTTCGGGGTACATAGGTATATATAGGAGGAAGAAGTAGGTCGGTGGAGCCACGAGGGGCCCACAAGGGTGGAAGGCGCGCCCCCTGCCTCGTGGCCTCCTCGTTGATTGCTTGATGTCCACTCCAAGTCCTCTGGATCATGTTTGTTCCAAAAATAACTCTCCCGAAGGTTTCATTCCGTTTGGACTCCGTTTGATATTCCTTTTCTGCGAAACACTGAAATAGGCAAAAAAAACAGCAATTTGGACTGGGCCTTGCGTTAATAGGTTAGTCCCAAAAATAATATAAAAGTGTATAAATAAGCCCATTAAACATCCAAAAGAGAATATATAATAGCATGGAGCAATAAAAAAATTATAGATACGTTGGAGATGTATCACCCGCCGTAGCATCAATGGTTTGATCAATACGAGGGAGAGCAAATCGGATCAGCCGGACAAGCCTTGTTCAAGTCTGTGTAATCCACACACATCCGCAAAGTGCCATTCTTCTCGAGTACTAGAATCGGGTTAGCCAACCACTCAGGATGGAAAACTTCGACGATAAACCCATCTGCCAAGAGCCGGGCTACTTCCTCACCGATGGCCTTCTGCCTCTCCTCATTAAATCGGCGAAGAAATTGCTTGACCGGCTTAAATTTTGGATCAGTATTAAGCATGTGCTCAGCGAGTTCCCTCGGTACACCCGGCATGTATGAAGGCTTCCATGCAAAGATGTCCCAGTTCTCACGGATGAACTCGATGAGCGCGCTTTCCTATTTTGGATCCAGATTAGCGCTGATGCTGAACTGCTTAGATGAGTCGCCAGGGATGAAGTCAACCAATTTGGTATCATCTGCCGACTTAAAATTTAATGAAGGATCATGCTCTGTGGTGGGCTTTTTCAAGGACGTCATGTCTGCCGGGTCAACATTGTCCTTGTAAAATTTCAGCTCCTCCGTTGCACAAACCGGTTCAGCATAAGCCGCATCACCTTCCTCGCACTCCAAGGCCACCTTGCGACTCCCATGCGCTGTGATGGTGCCCTTATAACCCGGCATCTTAAGCTGTAAGTACACATAGCAAGGTCTTGCCATGAACTTGGCATTAGTCGGCCGCCCAAACAGAGCATGATAAGGGTTCTTGATCTTAACCACCTCGAAGGTTAAAATTTCAGACCTGGAATCATGCTCATCTCCAAAGGCAACTTCCAAAGATATCTTACCCACCAGGTAGGCTGACTTACCCGGCACCACACCATGGAAGACAGTGTTTGATGGCTTAAGATTCTTATCTGTCAGTCCCATGCGATGAAAGGTCTCATAATAAAGGATGTAAATGCTGCTACCTCCACCCATGAGCACCTTAGTAAACTTATAGCCTCCAACCTGAGGTGCCACCACCAGAGCCAAGTTACCCGGATTATCAACCCGAGGCGGATGATCCTCACGACTCCATACAATAGGTTGCTCTGACCGCCGCAAATAACGTGGCACCGCCGGCTCAACCACATTTATTGCCCTCTTATGGAGCTTCTGGTCCCGCTTACATAAAATAGTGGTGAAGACATGATATTGCCCACTATTCAACTACTTCGGGTTGCTCTGATAACCAGACTGCTGTTGATTCCCCTGATTACTCTGCTGATTATAACCACCTTGGTTGCCATGGCCCTGAAACCCAGAATTTGAACCGCCGCGCCGCCATGACCTGGACCATGAGAACTGGACCACGATCCGCCGTCCGGGCCATGGTGGCGTTGGATGGACTCCCGAAAGCTTCTCGTTATGCTGCAATCTTTCCACGAATGAGTAGCCGACTTCTGATCTGTTTCGTGTTTCGGACACGGCTGATTCAACATTGTCTCAAGGTCAAAGCCCGTCCTTGGAGCCGACTGTCCCTTACGATGCTGGTTATAAGTGCACGCACCGGTGTTAGCCACGAAATCATCAGCCTTGCGCTTACTGTTACCTCCTTGATTGGCAAGAAACATATTGTTGTCCCTTCATGCCGCTACTCTTCTTTCCCTTTCCTGATCTTTCATCCTCAGGTTCGGGCTCCTTGGTACCATCAGAGTCGGCATACTTAAAAAGAGCCGCCAGTAGAGTACCCATGTCGTTGCAATGACGCTTGAGTCGTCCAAGCTTCTACTTGAGCAGAGTAAAACGACAATTTTTCTCCAACATTAGGATCTCTGAACCGACGTTCATGTTATCTGAAGAGTGTATGATAGTCGAGACCAGGCATACCCAACTGGTGGTTGACTCGCCCTCAACTTGAACACAAGAAGCCAAATCCACAATTGACATGGGCTGCTTGCATGTATCTCTGAAATTATGGATGAACCGGGCCTTCAGCCCTGCCCATGACCCGATGGAGTTAGCCGACAACCCCTTCAACAAGGTACGAGCCGTCCCCTCCAGCATCATGGTGAAGTATTTGGCGTATGCAGCCTCATTAACATCCAACATCTCCATAGCCATCTCATAACTCTCAACCCAGGCCTAAGGAGGCTGATCCGCTGTACAATTGGGCACCTTACGAGGGCCTTTGAAATCCTTGGGCAAGCGCTCGTTCCATAGAGCCGCCGTTAGACATGGTACACGGAAAGTTCTAGAAGTTACACCCGCCTCGACTGAAGCCGTTGGGTAAACCGGCGCGTGGTAATGAGCGCCAGCTGAGCCGCCAGCTCAGCCTCCCGACGTGCTCTGTCCTGGTCATCCAAATCCTGTGCACCGGCACCGTTGCGCGCCGGGTCATGGCCATGAGGTTGGTGATGATGGCTCAGTACTCGAAACTGCTGGCGAGTCAATATGCCTACTATAGCTCCAGCTCGAACGAGGGGTTGAATGAATCCGGTCACGGCTATAGGAGTAAGCCTGCTGCCGCACCAAAGCCGTTTGAAGAAGTTCTCTGGCCCTTCTGGTTTCAATCGCCGCCCGGGTCTAGCCCTCGACCGGTAAAGCCGCCAATCGTGTAATTGCAGCAATCATGTTATCTAGAGGGGTAGAGTAATGACTCGGCGGCGTCACTACGCGCTCAGGTGGGGTATTATCCATGTGTGGAGAATCGGCCACGCACGGCTGACCCAGTATTCCGCCCCCTGGCGCCTCAATCGTCTGGTTTATCACCGGCGGTTTTCTAGCCCCCGCTCCGGGTGTGTTGAAGAGGTCCCTCGACTCATAAACTGAAGGCAGACGACTCCGATGCTTCCTCCTCAAGACTTCGTTTGAAGCGTTCTGATCCACCAAAAGCCAGTACGAATCCTCTTGAATCCGCTGTGCTTGGGCCTTCAAAACGGCCCGCTCTGCCGCCATCCTGGAGTTTTCCGCTGCCAAGTCCGCCTTAGCTTGCGCGATCCCATCATGCAATTTAGCCACTTCCGCCTTATGATGTTCCTGGTTGTCTGGGGTCACATCGACCTCCATTAGAGTCGCCAGAGCGTCTAGTAGATCCGCCAGAACTTGAGCCGGCGGGCGTGTTGAACCGCCCACCCGGCCATTGCCATCGCATTGTCTTGGAAGTCATGGCCGTGGCGGCTGTCGAACCAAGAACCGGCTGGGTGCCAGCCATGAAGATCGCCACCCTGTTCGGCGGCTCATGGGGGTCCAGAATACTGTCACCATCGGAATAGCCCCCAAGCCGTCCGTCTTGCAACTGATACATTGAGTCGGTTTCGCAACGACTCACCATCAGAGTAGATGGCCGTCTCACCGCCATACATAGAGCCTTCCAATTCTGCCCCATGGATACATCCAACAAAGGCATGCTTCACGACGGGTTTAACTTGGGCGGGTCGTGCGCGCTGAGCCGTTTCGATGATGTCGGTGCAGGTGTCCGGCTCAGGGCCCGATTCGCCGATCTTGCCGATGAAGACGTGAATTCCGCCAAAGGGGACCCGGTACTCGTACTCAATTGAGCCGGCCTCAGGGCCCCATCCTGCATCATCGATGTAGAGCTTGCCACGACAACTCTTGGTCATCCGACCCACAGCGTATCCCTTGATCCCTTCGAAGCTGCCCTTTAAGAACTCAAAACCACCGTGCGCTGGCCCCACGGTGGGAGCCAACTGTCGTGGAAGTGGCACGACAGATGTCCTCATGGAAGGACTTAGTTGTGGAGCCATTGCGACGAGGTTATCTTAAAGGGGTTAAACAGGACAAAGGACATGAGGAGTTTATACTGGTTCGGCCCCTTGCGGTGAAGGTAAAGCCTAATCCAGTTTGAGGTGGAATTGCTAGGGTTTCAATGACCAGGGAGCAAATACGCTTTGCCTGGCTCCCGATCTGATGTCTCTTGCCCTAAGCTGCTGCCGGGTCGTCCCCTTATATACACGGGTTGACACCACACTACAAGAAACCTGTTAATTCATGACGGATTCCGGATGACAATTTCAAAAACTGTCATGGATGGGCTGGTACAGCTCCGCAAGCCCGCTGAAGCCCTCTCAAGCCCGCTAAAGCCCGGCTAACTGCTCCCCATATAAAAACCTAACCCTAACACATTCTCCATCGGCCCCTCTCCCTCCTCCGCAGCCCCCTCCCATTCCCCATCGTCTCCCACACATCGCCGCCACCTCGTCGCCTCCCTCCTCCTCTGACTTGCCGCCGACCCTCTCCCTCCTCTCACCTCGCAGCTCCGGCGGCTGCTAGATCCGCCACAACCCCCACCCACCCATCGCTCTCTCGAACCATCTCTCTGCCCTACGAACCCTCGCGCCGCCTCCAACGCCTCCATATTCCGGCAGCGTCCACCTCCGCGGAGCACGCTCACGAGCTCGTCTTCGACCTATTTGTCCTCCAGCACGGCTGGATCCGCCGCTCCCGGCCTCCGGCGCTTGTCCGCAACCGTAGCCGCCCAAGGCTAGGGTTTCGGCTGCGGCGTCGCTTCCACCACCGACGGTTCTCCAGCGACTCGTCTTCGTCGTACACCGCGCCCCCTCCCACCCTCTACTCCTCCTGGATGGCGTCCCCTAGCTCGGCGCGCTCGCGTGCGTTGGGCTAGACGGCGATAACCCCGACCCCGTCGCCGCGTCGCCGGCACGGCCGTGCTTCCTGTGGCGACATGGATTGAACTTCATATTTGTTATTTGACCCATCGTAGTTCTGGTTCATTGCGATCTGAATTGCGAAGTTGGAGGAATTTTTTTGAGGAGTTGGGTGTGACTGATTTTGTTCAGGTAGTGAAAATTGAGAAAAAAATTATTTGAGGCTGTTTACGTACAAGAGTAGCAAATTAGGCTCTATATAGTCAGGAAACCGTCGATGCCTTCTTGGTTTGATTAAAATTACAATGAGAATCGGTGGCCAGAAGTTTTAGTTGATCGTTGTTGGTATTGATGCTCAAGTGGCAACTATTGAGTTATTTTGAGAACCTATAACATGATCTTGGACCCCTAATGGATGATCGATGCATAATCCCTTTATGCTGCATGTTATGTGTGTTTCTTTTTTCTTGTATTATTAATTGATTCTCATAACCACCGAACAATTATCTCCATCTATTATGTTCAACAGTAATCGTTGTGAAAAGTTAATCTTCAAACTTGAAAAGTATCATACTTATCTTAGCATGTCTCATGTTCGCAACATCTCCGACCTTTATTATTCATTACGTACCTTTGGAAAAGTTAACCTTCAAGCTGGAAAAATTAATCTTCATGCCTTGTTGCTTAACACTTGTCATTTCTCACTCAGGTTTTTAATCTTTGCGGCCGATGGATGGGAAAATGTTTGGCGAAGGTCTAACAATTACGGGTGATAGGTTGTTATATTAACCTGAATCTTTTTGAAGTCTTTGCATAACAATTGCTATTTAGAATATAATATACGTATTTTCCTATGTGTTTTGATTCGACCATCTCACGGTGTCCATGTATTTTGATTCGGCTTGTACCTTAATGACTATTAAGTAATTACTTAAGCCATGCAATAAATTAAATTTGTAGTTCTACGCATCACGATTATAATGTTTGTTAGTGATGCCATTTTTTTTTGGCGTATATACTTTGTTATTCTCGTTTGTAGGCTCTGTAAATTTCAGAACTAAGGAAAAAATTGTATGTGCATTGCATTTTGTGTCTTTCCACAGCCAAAATTGAAAAGTAGAACTGCACCGCTTCTTCTTGCCTAATAAAAGGAATGTTGTCTTGGTTCTATCACTTCGAGCGTTGCATGATATATTGGGAAAAGGGAGTTATCCACCTTATGTATTACTGGATGTCGCTTAATGTTCTAGCATTTTTGTCTTTCTGTATTGTTGAAACAATGTTCCTTATCTGTTATATTTCTCTACTTATGTGCATTATATATACTAATGCAGTATTACTATGTTTGTTACGATTTCTTAAGTGCTGTCTCAAAGTTCTCGATGTTTTCTATTTCCGATTACTCATGTTGTATTTGGGGATTATTTCTGGCTCAGGTTTCCACCGATCGGTGAGGACGATTGATGATGACAATTGAACGATTGAATCCATCCAACGATGTAATTAAAGAGACCCAAGAATTGTCTTTGGAGACAAAAGTACTTGGTGTGTCAATTCTTCCGGACACTCATCAACGATGGCGGTCACTCTTGCATGCTCACACTACGATGCGTAGTCGATTCGTAACTATTTTATAATAGTTTAGATATAGTTCCACTGAAATATTCTGCGAACCATCGTTGGCTGTATAGCTCTTACATTCATCATTACTTCCACTGGTTGTTATTTCTTGCGGTTCGATAGAGATCGATTTCCATAGACCATCATATAAGTTCTAGGTTTGATTTATTTCATGCAGTATCTGTTATGAAAATCCAAGTGGTAGTGGTTATAGTTTATTAAATTATGTTAAGTGAAGTGTGGAAGTATCTCCACCTTCAAAATTTCATTTATTCCTGTTTTACGTACCATTGCAAATTAATTGAATTTGACCAAGTTTATAGGAAGCCATCAACATCTTCAAAGACGGAATTAATTTCATTAGATTTATCATAAAATATATTTTCGTAATATGGAGTCCACTTGTTGTTCTTGATACTTTACTATACCTTTGGGAAGGTTGTTACTGATTCTCCTTTGTGGTGAGAGCATATTGTAATGAAGCATATTGTTTTTTACAGGTTTCCTTCGGTTGTGAGAGGCGCATAAGAAGGTTGAGCTGCCGAGGTGAACTTGATGATTAAGAGGGTCTGTACAATGTTGATGTAATCTAGTGTAATTGTTATTGAGGGCATGTGAAGTAATGTTGTATGTGTTTTTGGCACATTTTAGAAGGCCTTTACTTGCTGAAATTATTGAATAGAAATTTGTGAAATGGGAAAACAATGGATCCGTTGAATGAAAATTAATTGTCCGTGAAAGCTTTTATTATGTGTAATGTCTTGTGCCATAGCTGGTTGGATGGATATTATGGGCTGGATTGAAAAAATTTGGCTAAACTGCCACTAAAAAAATAGGGAATCGGCTTGGCTATGCAGGATGCCACGTCAGATCCACGCTGGTGCCACATAGATTCCATGTCAGGCCCATGTTAGTACAATGTTAGGTCAATCCATGACGGATTAGTACATCATGGAGGACCGGCCTAAGCGGCCTAGGGATCGATCGGTGACGGACATGATCCGTCATGGTGGCACTGATTGGCAAATTATGACGCGATATACATGACGGATTCTAAATCCGTCATGGACCTCCCTCGTTGACGGTTTTGCACAGTTTCATGACAGATTGAATCCGTCATGTATTAACAAGATTCTTGTAGTGCCATGTGGCCTACAGAGTCCTGGCCAGCTCATATAATGTGTCTGGCTCGATGAATTATCTTACATGCCTTACAATACAAGTTTATATATACATGGCGGTTTATACTTGCAGGCCTTAAAACGCCTTTGGGCTTGGGCCCTCTAACAAGTCTGTCTACAAACCGCCATCTTAATATACTCTTTGGGCTTCATTAAGATGAACCGCCATAGGGATGGCCCGGCCCCTCCTGGGCGGGTCATATCTAATAGTCATATACCCAACAATATGGCTCCTGCCAGTTGCCGATAACTGTGTTACAAAACATGATCATCTCATACAACAATTTATATAATTACATCTTGACCATATCACATCACAACATGCCCTGCAAAAACAAGTTAGACGTCCTCTACTTTGTTGTTGCAAGTTTTACGTGGCTGCTACGGGCTTAGCAAGAACCGTTCTTACCTACGCATCAAAACTACAATGATTTTTTTGTCAAGTTTGTTGTTTTAACCTTCAACAAGGACCAGGCGTAGTCACAGTCGATTCAACTAAAGTTGGAGAAACAAACACCCACTAGCCACGTGTGTGCAAAGCACAGCGGTAGAACCAGTCTCATGAACGTGGTCATGTAATGTCGGTCTGGGCCGCTTCATCCAAAAATACCGCCAAATCAAAGTATGACAAGCTGGTAAGCATTATGACTATTACCGCCCACAACTCTTTGTGTTCTACTCATGCATATAACATCTACGCATAGACCTGGCTCGGATGCCACTGTTGGGGAATGTAGTATTTCAAAATTTTCCTACGATCACGCAAGATCTATCTAGGAGAAGCATATCAACAAGCGGGGAGAGTGTGTCCACATACCCTCGTAGACCGAAAGCGGAAGCGTTAAGTAACGCGGTTGATGTAGTCGAACGTCCTCGTGATCCAACCGATCAAGTACCGAACGCACGACACCTCCGTGATCTGCACATGTTCAGCTCGGTGACGTCCCTCGAACTTCTAGATCCAGCTAAGGTCGAGGGAGAGTTTCGTCAGCATGACGACGTGTTGATGGTGATGATGAAGTTACCGACGTAGGGCTTCGCCTAATCACTGCGATAATATGACCGAGGTGGAAATATGTGGAGGGGGCACCGCACACGGCGAAGAATCAACTTGTGTGTCTATGGGGTGCCCCCTCCCCCGTATATAAAGGAGGGGAGGAGGGGGCCGGCCGGCCTCATGGTGCGTGCCCAAGGGGGGGTTCCTACTCCTACTAGGAGTAGGTTCCCCCCTTTCCTAGTCCAACTAGGAGGGGGAAGGAAGGAGAAGAGGGGAAGAAGGAAAGGGGGGCCGACCCCCCTCCCCAATTCGGATTGGGCCTGGGGGGCGGCCCACCTCTTTGCCGCATCCTCTCTCTTCCACTAAAGCCCATGAAGGCCCATTAAGCCCACGGGTGGTTCCGGTAACCCCCCGGTACTCCGATAAATGCCCGAACTCATCCGAAACCATTCCGGTGTCCAATCATAACCTTCCAATATATCAATCTTCATGTCTCGGCCATTTCAAGAATCCTCGAAATGTCTGTGATCATATCCAGGACTCCAAACTACCTTCGGTACATCAAAACACATAAGCTCATAATACCGATCTTTATCGAACGTTAAGCGTGCGGACCCTATGGGTTCGAGAACTATGTAGTCATGACCAAGACTCATCTCCGGTCAATAACCAATAGCGGAACCTGGATGCTCATATTGGTTCCTACATATTCTACGAAGATCTTTATCGATCAAACCGCATAACAACATACGTTGTTCCCTTTGTCATCGGTATGTTACTTGCCCGAGATTCGATCGTCGGTATCATCATACCTAGTTAAATCTCATTACCGGCAAGTCTCTTTACTCGTTCCGTAATGCATCATCCCGTAACTAACTCATTAGTCACATTGCTTGCAAGGCTTATAGTGATGTGCATTACCGAGAGGGCCCAGAGATACCTCCCCGACATCGGAGTGACAAATCCTAATCTCGATTTATGACAACTCAACAAACACCATCAGAGACACATGTAGAGCATCTTTATAATCACCCAGTCACGTTGTGACGTTTGATAGCATACTAAGTGTTCATCCGGTATTCGGGAGTTGCATAATCTCATAGTCATAGGAACATGTATAAGTTATGAAGAAAGCAATAGCAATAAACTAAACGAACATAGTGCTAAGCTAATGGATGGGTCAAGTCAATCACATCATTCTCTAATGATGTGACCCCGTTCATCAAATGACAACTCATGTCTACTGTTAGGAAACTTAACCATCTTTGATTAACGAGCTAGTCAAGTAGAGGCATACTAGTGACACTCTGTTTGTCTATGTATTCACACATGTACTAAGTTTCCGGTTAATACAGTTCTAGCATGAAAAACATTTATCATGATATAAGAAAATATAAATAACAACTTTATTATTGCCTCTAGGGCATATTTCCTTCAGTGACGGCAGAGGCGAGTTGCGGCACTAATTGCTAGGTTTGAAGAATGTTCCAAAACCATTCGTGGGCGGACATATATACTCGCGCACTGTCGGTCAGACCGACTGGAACGATTCGGTGACATTGAAATGAACAACTCCTCTATAAAGAGAGATGCCTCTAGTGAAATATGACCCCTTGGGTCTATCTTCTTTTATTGCATACACCATTACAATTTACTTTATTTGATGTACCATTTTTATTATTTTATCTATCTATCATTCCTACCACACCATACAATGTATCCTTGTGACCAACAGGACATGAAGCTTGACAACCTTGTTGAAACATTGGAGGCAAGAGTGTTCTTTGTGGTGTGCAGGCACCAAGGATTTCGTTTGATGCAAAAACTCCTACTGGTTTGAAAACTTTGGTTATCAATCGAGGGGAATACTTATTGTTAGGTTAGTTCACCCTTACGCTTGGGGTTACGTAACCAATTTTACGAGAGAGCAAGTAGAAGGCAGCCGTTAATTACCACGCACATCAATACGCACGATCTCTTTTAATTTTGTTGGGATGTTACGATGGTGAGCTCTTAACCCACATCTACATGTTGACCGTCAGATTAGAGATGCCATGTGGCCAGGTGGACTTGTGGATAAGATCGGTCAGTATTGTCAGAACAAGACTGGATCATCATCATGCCATGGGTGCGGGAATAGTTCGCGCCTAAGGCATGACTAGACAGGAACCTTTTCGATGTGTAGCTTGGCTCAACTATCCAACTCTTGTCAGAAGCCGAGGTAGTTTCGGTTGCCTCGGATGTGATCCAACATCAAGACTTGAATGCAGAAGATAATTTCGTTGAAATAGTTTTCTAGACTCACGATCGAAGATGAAGGGTAGCTCAGGGGGTGCGTCCAAACTTGATGACCGGTTCATGGGCTACTAACGGTGTCCCGGCTAGCGGGGCTCTCGCCATGTCGTCTCTCGACCTAGTGGGCTGGGTCGAGGACCCCATTTGTCGTCTCTGGAGTGGGTCACACCTGTTGGGAAACGTTGCATGGAAAACAAAAACAAAAAAATACTACGCACATGCAAGATCTATCAATGGAGATGCATAGCTACGAGAGGGGAGAGCATCTACATACCCTTGTAGATTGATAAGCGGAAGTGTTTATCAACGCGGTTGATGTAGTCGAACAACTTCACGATCCGTTCTGATCAAGCACCGAACACACGGCACCTCCGTGTTCAACACACGTTTAGCTCGATGACGTCCTCGCCTTCTCGATCCAGCAAGAGGGGCGAAGTAGTAGATGACGTCATGGTGATGGTGGTGGTGAAACTATTTCCGCAGGGCTTCGCCAAGCACACGGATTTAGAGCAGAGGATGAACTAGAGGGAGAGGGGCGCTGATACATCTCCCACGTATCTATAATTTATGAAGTATTCATGCCATGTTTACAACAATTTTATTTGTTTTGATATGATTTGCATGGAACTAACCCGGACTGACGCTGTTTTCAGCAGAACTACCGTGGTGTTGTTTTTTGTTAAGAAATGAAAGTTCTCCAAATGAGCTAAAGCTTTTTGATGATTTTTTTGGAACAGAAGAGACCCCCGAAGCTTTGTGGGAGGGCCAGAAGAGCCACGAGGAGGGCACAACCCACCAAGGCGCATCTGGTGGGCCCAGCTTGCCCCAGTGGGTTGTGCTCACTTCAAGGCCCATCTTAGCGTGAAATCAACGCCAAAAAATCCTATAAATAGAGAAACCATCAGTGGTTAACCTAGGACAGAAGTTCCACCGCCGCAAGGCTCTGTAGTCACTGAAAACCAATCTAGACCCTTTCCGGCACCCTGTCGAAGGGGGGAATCATCTCCGGTGGCCATCTTCATCATCCTGGTGGCCACCACGATGAGGAGGGAGTAGTCCACCCTCGGGGTTGAGGGTCTGCGCGAGTAGCTATGTGTTTAATCTCTCTCTCTCTCTCTCTCTCTCTCGTGTTCTTGAGATGTCACGATCTTGATCTATCGTGGGCTTTGTTAATATAGTCGGATCATATGGTGTTTTCCCCTCTCTATCTTGTTGTGAATTGAGTTTTCCCTTTGATATTTTGTTTTATCGGATTGAATACTTTTATGGATTTGAGAACACTTGATATATGTCTTCAATTGAATACTCGTGGTGACAATGGGGTATCATATTGATTCACTTGATATATGTTTTGGCACTCAACTCGCGGATTCCCGATGTGACATTGGGGTAATCTATGCATAGGGGTTGATGCACGTTCTTGTCTTTGTTTCTCCGGTAGAAATATTGGGGCACTCTTTGAAGTTCTTTGTGTTGGATTGAGTATTACGAATATGCATTTGCTTTGGTGTTATTTTAGTACGAACTCTAGGATAGATCAAACAGAAAGAATAGCTTTGTGTTATTTTAGTACGAACTCTTGAATAGATCGAACAGAAAGGATAGCTTTGAGGTGGTTTCGTACCCTACAAACAATTTATTCTTATGTTCTTCGCTAGATAGGAACTTTGGAGTGATTCTTCATCACACTTTGAAGGGTGGTTATATGATCCAATTATATTAGCATTGTTGAGAGGTTGCACTAGCGAAAGTACGGACCCTAGGCCTCATTTTCAATCATTGCAATACCGCTTTTGTGCCCGTTTACTATTTGCTACCACATTGTTTTTATTTATCCACATTATAAAAATATATTTCTACCATCCATATTAGACTTTTATCACCATCTCTTCCCCGAACTAGTGCACCTATACAATTTGCCATTGTATTGGTTTGTTGGGGACACAAGAGATTTCTTGTATTTGGTTGCAGGGTTGTTTGAGAGAGACCACCTTCATCCTACACCTCTCACGGATTGATAAACCTTAGAAAATTGCTACTGTCCTACAAAACTCTGCGCTTGGAGGCCCAACACGTGTCTACAAGAATAAAGTTGCATAGTAGACATCAAGCTCTTTTCTGGTGCCGTTGCCGGGGAGGTGAGTGCATGAAGGTATATCTTTAGATCTTGCAATTGAATCTTTTAGTTTCTTTTTTATCACTAGTTTTGTTTATAAAAGAAAACTACAAAAATGGAATTGAGGTTGCATCATGTTATTCATCTTTATAATGTATTTCATGAAAATTATGGAAAGGAAAATTGTGCTCAATTGATAGAAGAAGAATTCAATAGAATGTTTGGTATAAATGATGAGCATGATTGCAATGTTGTTAGTATGAATTCTTTGAATATCCATGATGCTAATGATATGCAAATCCATAAGCTTGGGTATGCTATGTTTGATGAAGATGATATTTTTACTCCCCCAAGATTTGATGTGCAAATTTGTTACAATGGTGAAAGTGGATTTGGAGAGGTCATGACTTTATTTAGTGATGAATCCACCATTTTGGATGAGGATTCAATTGACTATTATAACAAAGTTGCTATATATGATGATTATGGTGATGACATGTATGCTATAAAGAATAATGATAACCATGAAACTTGTCATCATGATTTCAATTTTCACTCTCATGATAGTTATTTTGTTGAGTTTACTCCCGCTACTACTAATGAGAAGAAATTTGCTTATGTGGAGAGTAATAAAATTTCTATGCTTGTGGATCATGAAAAGAATGATTTATGTGATGGATATATTGTTGAATTCATTCAATATGCTACTGAAAATTATTATGAGAGGGGAACAAATGCTTTTACATATTGCAAT
The DNA here is from genome assembly GCA_021605145.1 of Aegilops bicornis. NCBI lineage: Eukaryota > Viridiplantae > Streptophyta > Magnoliopsida > Poales > Poaceae > Aegilops > Aegilops bicornis. The sequence continues at coordinate 398,685,332 of CM038673.1, read as the reverse complement.
AATATCAAGTTTCCTCTCTATGTGTTGAAAGTTTTGAAGTTATGCTTGTTTTGCCTTCCTATGCTAGTTGATTCTTGCTCCCGAAAGTTATTTGCTCACAAAATCCCTATGCATAGGAAGTGGGTTAGACTTAAATGTTCTTGCTATGTGCTCCATGATGGTCTCTTTGTGTTTCAATTCTTATCTTTTATGCGAGCATCATTGAAATCATCATGCCTAGCTAAAAGGCATTAAAGAAAAGCGCTTGTTGGGAGACAAACCAACACTTATACCTACTATATTTGTGTGTTCAAATGATTATTCTACTGTAGTAATCATGTTTTATAGCTTTTGTTTCAATAAAGTGCCAAGTAAAGCCTTTGGGATCATGTTTGGTGATAGTTGATTTATCTTGCTGAAAAACAGAAACTTTTGCGCTCACGAAAATAATTCTCATTTTTACAGAAGAGTGATTTTGAGTTGATTATTTTTGCATAATATTATATACAAATTTCTCACGTGGTCCTAATTTTTTAATAATTTTTGGAGTAGCATAAGTATGATTTGAGTACAGATCATTACGTACTGTTCTGTTTTTGACAGATTCTGTTTTCAATGCATACTTTGCTTGTTTTCTAGTTTCTATGGCTTATATTGCTCAATAAAATTGTGGAAATGATATGCTAAAGTAGTAATTGTGTGGAAAAAATTATGCATCTTGTCTTTGACAGTACCAAAGTGAAATGGTTTGCTCTTTATCATACTAACCTATCTCACGAAGTTCCATTAAGTTTTGTGTGATTGAAGTTTTCAAGTTTTGGGTGAGATGTCGATATGAGGAGAATAAGGAGTGACAAGACCCTAAGATTGGGGGTTCCCAAGGCACTCCATGTTAATATACAAGGAAGATACAAGCAACTAAGCTTGGGAATACCCCGAAAGGCATCCCCTCTTTCGTCTTCAACATTATCGGTAACCTCACTTGAGGCTATATTTTCATTCGTCACATGATATGTGTTTTGCTTGGAGCATCAACTTATTTTGTTAGGATTTTCTTGCTGTTATTTAGAATAATGTTTTGCATCTTTTATTTCAATAAAAGTGGCATTGATAGCCTTGCCATGCTTATTTTGCAAATCGACATGTTGCTGTTTGAAAACAGAAAGTTTACCATTGTTGCAAAAATTCCTTAGAAAAGTCAGAATGTGATAAAATGTTGAAACTTTTTGCATAATAAGCTATGATAAATTTTCTAGAGTTTGGTATAATTTCATAATGTTTGGAGTTGAATAAGTATTGATACTCTTGCATTCTTTACAGAATGTACAGTTTTGGCAGATTGCTGTTATGTTTGCATATGTTTGCTTGTTTAATGATTCTATTTGAGGATAGGATTATTAAATATGTAGAGGCATTTAGTATGAAATGTTTAATAATAATTTTAGTGATTTGCTACAGTAGAGAATGATAAGGTTTTTGCATTAGTTTATACTAACTTATCTCATGAGTTCTTGTTGAGTTTTGTGTGGTTGAAGCTTTTGAGATTTAGGAAAACTGTGATATGAGAAGAATTAAGGAGACACAAAATCTCAAGATTGGGGATGTGTCGGTGTACTAGAGTAGGGGTACCCTAGTACCCCGTACTCGTGCACGGACGGTTGCAGCACCCCGCGGCAGGGTTTGCCTCGTCACCGCCAAGATCCTTCGTGGCTCCTTCTGGAGCCATTCAAGAACAAAGTATTTGATTGAGAAGACAAGACCCCGACAAGAGGAGCTTGCCGGGAAGGCCTCTCCAGGCACAGACAAGGCCCCGACAAGAAGAGCTTGTCGGGAAAGCCGCTCCAGGCACGCAGAAGACAAGGCCCCGGCAAGAGGAGCTTGCCGGGAAGGCTCGGGGCGCGACAAGTCTCCGTAGCGCCGACAAGGATTCGGCCATGGCAAAGGCGCTTGCATGACATGCAACCTCTCTCCGTCTCCGCTCCAGCTCACCCAGCTGACGTGTCGCCATGGGACCGTTCCATGGGCGTGCGTGTCGGCGGTCAGGCAGCCAGCGGAGAGCAGTGATAAGCGGCGGCGACAGGCTCGCCATCGTGGCGGCGGAGGCGCACTGACGACCTCATTGCCTTTGTTTGGGCGACAATGACGGGCATTTATTGCTTTTGTCCCTTGCCGTCGAGTTAGGTATTTTACTGCTGTACCTTTGTTCAAGTAGGTGTACCAACTCCTGTTTTACATTTTACCCCGCCTATGTTGCCACTGCCGGAGACCCTTGAGCATATAAAAGGAGGCCCGAGTGCAACGTGAAGAGGTTCCGTTGATTGATTCGCGAGGTTAAATGCAGTTGGGTTCATTCGACCCACTCGAGACCGAGATAGACTCACGCTAGGTTTTGTAGCTCGTTGCTCCCTAGCAAGAACACAATAGATCAAACAAGCAGCAGTAGGAGTTTTATCTCTCCGGAGAGCTCGAAGCTGGGTAAACTGCTCGTGTGCCTCGCCTCGATCCGCTCTTCGTGCGATCTCCGCCCCTCCGAACCACAAGGGGCCTGCTCCGCCCGGCCCCATAGGTGTCCGTGGAGTGCGATCAGCCTCCCGACATCCGCTGCCGAGATGTCGGGAGGCTGATCGCCTGACACCTATGGCCGGGCGGAGCAACCCCTGTGGTTCGGAGCGGAGATCGCAAGAGCGGATCGAGGCAGGCACACGAGCTTTACATATATCTGCGCGCGGTAGAAGGCGTCGAGGCCGTGAATCTGATCCGGCGTTCACACGAGCAGCGTCATCAACATCTTCCTCAACATGCCACTGAAGAAGAAGGCTTCGGCGGCAGCAGAGCCGTCCACGTCGTACCCACCCTCACCGCAGCAAACGGGTGGTGGGGCTGACGCTGGCGGAGGAACGGGCGCCGGCGAAGGTGCTCGCGACGTTGCCAAGTCCAAGGACAAGGCACCGCAAACCTTGGCGTCCGCGCATCCCCCGCGCCCATCTCAGGCAGCGGGACCAACAACGTCATGGCGTTCTCACAACGCCATACGTTCGTTGGATCGAGACCCTCAAGACTAGCATCTGGCGCCAACATGCCGGCACGAGTGAGATACGGTCGCCGGACGGGCGCTGCTCCTTCTAACGAAGTTAGAAGTCCGGCGTGTCCGCTCCTCGCACCGTTCTCCAATGCCACCCACTACTCGGCGAAGCTCTGGCGAGAGCTCAACTGCTCCTCGACTACCCTCCAACGGCCGACAAGGTCGACAAGTGGAGGGCCACTATCCAGAGCCTCATCGGCTTTGCCAACGGCGACGCTCCGCGGCAACCAACGCCATCATTGTCGCGACGAGACGACAAGGCACGAGCCGGTGGCGACGAGACTGTCGGAGGTGCAACTACCGTGCACTCTCCGCCAAGAAGGCCGAGATCGCCGACTCACCGGATCCACCTCGACAGCGACTCCACCGCTGCGTCGTCCGGATCCATGAGCTTCGCCACGATCAGCGCCAAGTTCTTCATGAGAGACAACAAGAGGGCGCTCGAACTCGCGCCAGCGCCGAAGAGAAGCGCTTGACGTCGGTCCGACAAGCGCGCTGGGCCTTCTGTTGACATGCAGCGCCCGGAGGGGCCAGGCGACTTACCGTCTGCGGTAGGTTGCCCTGCGTTCACTCGTGAGCTGTGGCAAGTCGATGTGGCCCAGCGGAAAAACTTCAAACCAGACGTCTTGGGAGAAGTATGATGGCAGGGCGCACCCGTCGGAGTTCCTCGGTATCTACACCATCAGCGGTGCGAGCTGCGGGGGACGGGACGACAAGATCCTCGCCAACTACTTCCGCTCGTGCTCAAGCCCAACGTCAGATCTTGGCTCATGCACTTGCCGGACAGCTCCATATCCTCTTGGGTAGATCTGTGCCATCGGTTTGTTGGCGCCTTCACGGTGGCCACAAACCTCATGGCCAAGAGAGCGACCTTCACTTGCTCGCCTGAAGGAAGGAGAGTCCATGCGCATAAGTTCATTCAGAGATTCAGCCGTGTGCACTACAACATCGAGACGTCCACCACCGCGGTGATCTGCGCATTTCATCAGAATGTGCGGAAACTCAGGATGAGTGAGTAGATGGCGATGTCCAAAGTCAAGGACGTCGGTGAGCTATGCGCCTTGACCGACAAGTGTCTTGTGGCGAGGAAGGAGGAGACTCCGGAGAGGAAGCGAAGCATGATCGGACGGTGATGACACCGCCCGGCAAAGAAGGGCGGCGGCGAGGCAACAGGAAGAAGAAAGGCAGAGAAGTGCTGGCAGTTGAGCAGTCCGGCAAAGGAGGTAGCGACAAGAACGCCAAGGCTGGTGGCTCCGGCAAGGAGGCTGCCGCTGACGCCAACCACCAGTCGGTGGCAGCCGCCGACAAGCAGGACAGCTCCGGCAAGCAGTATTGCAAGATCCACCGCACCAAGGGCCACAATCTCCAGAGCTGCAAGAAGGTCGAGCAGCTCGTCGAACAACAGAGAGCTGAGTACGAGCGGCGCGACAAGGAGAAGGCCCAGGAAGGTGCTAGGGGAGCAAGCAAGAAACGTCCCGGCCGAGGAGGACGCCGCGACAAGGCCAAGCAGCGGCAAGGAGATAGGCCTCCCCGCGGCCGCGACAAGGATGAAGATGATGACGACGACGAAGATATGGAAGGCAGCGGCGCCGGCGAGCAGGAGTTTGAGAAAGCCACAGAGGTTCTCTGCGTTGACGGAGGTGCCTCCCTACATACCTCCCACCGCCAACTCAAGCAATGGATGTGGGAGGTCAATGCAGCGGAACCATCCGTGGAGTCACGCAAGCCTCTCAAGTGGTCCAGCACGCCTATCATTTTTGATATTGAGGACCACCCTGATCGCATAACCGCGGTCGGGTGCTTGCCGATGTTGGTCACTCCAACCATCCGCAACCTCAAGGTCACAAAAATGTTAGTTAATGACGGGGCGGCTTGAATCTGATCTCCTCCGCGGTGCTCCGGAAGCTTCAAATCCTGACGGCGAGCTCGAAGAGACCGGAACCTTCCAAGGAATCAATGCAGGAAGGAGCAAGCGAAGGGAAAGATTACGTTGCCGATCACATTTGGCGTGAGATGAACTTCAGGGCCGAGAGGGTTACGTTTGGCGTCGCCGATTTCCCATTGCCTTACAATGGGATACTTGGCCGTCCAAGACGCAGCCAAGTTCATGGCAGCCTCTCACCACGCCTACAACCTACTCAAGATGCGGGCCCGATAAGCGTCATCTCATCCATGGCGACAAGAAGGATGCCCTTATACGTCTTGACAAGATCTTCCGGGATGCAGCAGCGCTGACAGTTGCCGAGACACTTGCGGCTGAAGCTCCGGGGAGAAGACCAAGTCCAAGTCCGGCAAGGGCTCGATGCTCACTCCGGCAAGCGCACCTCTTGGTGCTGCGCTACCGTCGAGGACGCACCATCGAGCTCCACCGGCAAGTGCAAGAAGATGGTGGCTCCGCCGAAGACCAAGAAGGTGCCCGCCAAGGAGGAGGGCGCTGGTGGCAACTTCACCATCAGTGCCTCTCTCGACCCCAAATAGGAAGGCACGCTCGTTGCTTTCTCAGGGCGAATGTCGGCGTGTTTGCATGGCAACCGTCGATATCCTCGGTGTTCCCAGGAAAGTGATTGAGCACCGCTGGCCGTTTGTCCTCATCTTGTGACCCGTCAAGCAAAAAGTCAGGAAGCAAGCAGTGGAGCGCCAAGAATTCATAGCCGAAGAGATCAAGAAACTGGAAGCAGCTGGCCTTGTCAGAGGAGTGCTCCATCCTACGTGGTTGGCCAATCCTGTAGTCATGCGCAAGGCAAATGGGAAATGGAGACTTTGTATTGACTTCACGGATGTTAATAAAGCTTGTCCCAAAGATCCATTTCCCTTGCCGCGCATTGACCAGATTGTTGACTCCACGGCTGGATGTGATTTGCTTTCGTTTCTTGATGCCTACTCAGATACCATCAGATCTTCATGGCTGAAGAAGATGAGGAGAAGACCGCATTCATCACACCATGTGGCACATCTTCGTTTCATACGGATGCCTTTCGGTTTGAAGAATGCTGGTTCAACATTTGCAAGGGTAGTCCATGGCGCTTTTGAGCCGCATAAATGCACGTAAATGTAGAAGCCTACATGGATGACATAGTGGTCAAGAGCAAGGACAAAGCAACTTTGGTTCAAGATTTGACGAGACCTTTGCAAATCTGCAAGATCAACCTCAAGCTCAACCCCGAGAAGTGCGTGTTTGGAGTCCCTTCCGCAAGCTTCTCGGGTTCTTTGTGTCTCGGCCGGGGATTGAAGCTAATCCCGACAAGATCAAGGCCATTGAGCAGATTGAAGCACCAAAGCGCGTCAAGGATGTACGAAGACTTGCGGTTGCGTGGCTGCTCTCGGCAGAGTTTATTTCTAGGTTCTGCTGGCGCCTCGCCATTTTTCAAGATTTTGAAAAAGGCAGGTCCAGTAAAATGGACTACCGAAGCGGAGGCTGCGCTGCAGGACTTAAAGAGATACCTGTCCTCCACTCCAACACTTGTCTCACTTAGGCCACAAGAGAAGTTGCTGCTATATATAGCGACAACCAATCAAGTGGTTAGTGCTGCGTTAGTGGCGGAGAGGGAGGCGGATGACGAGCCAGCAACCGTGGCAAGCACATCCAGCGACAAGCAGGGGGCTTCACGACAAGCTCTGGTCCCGACAAGGACGAATCCGCGCAGACACATGAGCGAACAGATACGAAAAGGATGGTGCAGCGCCAGTCTATTTTGTCGACTCCCTCCCGCAAGGGGCTAGGTCAAGGTATTCGGGTGTGCGAAATTGCTTTTCGGCCTCCTCATGGCCTCGAGAAAGCTGCGCCATTACTTCCAAGCACATGAGATCACTGATTGTCACTCGCTTTCCCACGAAGAGGATCTGCGAGAATCCGAAGCGGCAGGCGGATTGTCGAGTGGGCATCGGAGCTGTCAAGCTTTGGTCTTACGTTTGAAAGCACATCAACTATCCAAAAGCGAGCATTGGCAGAATTCATAGCAGAATGGGCGCCAACGCCAGATGAAGAGATTACGAGGCGAGCATTCCCGTCAAAGAAGCCAGCAAAGAGTGGCTGATGTTCTTTGATGGTGCCTTCTCGCCGCAAAGGCGCCGGTGTCGGCGTCTTGTATTGCACCCACCGGAGAGCACCTCAAATGCGTCGTCCGGATGCACTTTCCCAAGGAGCAAGCGACAAACAATACTGCAGACTATGAAGGTTTGCTTGCCGGTCTCAGGATCGCCGTGGACCTTGGGATCAAGAAGCTTATTGTCAGGGGTGACTCGCAACTCGTCGTCCGCCAAGTCAACAAAGATTACCAGAGTCCGTTGATGGAAGCCTACGTTGATGAAGTGAGGAAGCTAGAAGAGCACTTTGACGGCCCGCAAATGGAACATGTTCCAAGAGCTCGTAATGATATTCTTGACGGCTGTCAAAGTCTTGGCTGCGGTTAAGTTACCTGGAACCAGGGATTTTCGTGCTCAAGTCGACTCAGCCAACCGTAACACCGTCATTTGACAGAGCAAGAAGAGGAAGTTGGCCTCTGGTGACTACTTTTCGACAGAGCTTCCCAAGCCGTCGTTGCAAAGGTCCCCAAGATCAACACTGCTTGATCTTTGAGGAGCGATCTGCTCGGCAGACCCTGTGGTTTGTACCGTTGAAGCGAGCGCTCCCGACAAGTCTTGTTCCGGCAGGCTTGTCGGGAGCATCTAGCTCCGGCAGGCCGCAGGCTCTTGCCGTGGAAGCTGATGTTCCCGCAGCAGCAGATGTGCCTTTAGTCCTTGTTGTCGAGCCGCAAGCTCCAGCATGGGCGCAGCGGATTGTCCATTTCCTTCAGACAGGAGAACTTCCCGAAGAGCAAGAAGAAGCGGAAAGAGTAGCCCGGCAGTCAAGTATGTACCAGTTTGTCGACAACATACTGTACAGAAGAAGACTCAACGGTGTGAAATTGAAGTGTATTCCCAGGGAAGATGGATGTAAGCTGTTGGCGAGAGATACATGGAGGCACATGTGGTCACCACATTGGCAAGAAGGGCACTTGCCGGCAAAGCTTTCCGCAAGGTTTCTTCCGCCGACAGCCTCCAGATGCAAATCGCACAAGTAACCAAGTGTGAAGCGTGCGGTTCCATTCCAAACAGATACACCAGCCAGCTCAAGCTCTCCAGACGATCCCTTTATCACGGCCATTTTCGGTCCGGGGGCTCGACATCCTCGGCCCCTTCCCGAAGCTGTCGGGGCTTTGAGTACTTATGCGCCGCCATCGACAAGTTCACAAAGTGGCGGAAGTGGAAGCGATGAGGAAGGTGACGACAACAAGCGTGATCAAGTTCTTCATGTCGATTGTTTGCCGTTTCGGAATCCCTAACAGGATCATCACCGACAACGGCACACAATTCACGAGTCGCACCTTCATGCAGTACGTCCAAGACCTTGGCGCCAAGGTCTGCTTTGCTTCTGTTGCTCACCCGAGAAGCAACGGTCAAGCAGAGAGGGCAAACGCTGAAGTGCTGCGCGGGCTCAAGACCAGAACTTTCGACAGGCTGCACAAGTGCGGAAGAAATCGGATCGAGGAGCTGCGGTGGTTCTTTGGTCGATCAGACGACGCCAAATCGAGCCAGCGCCAGGCACCCTTTGCTCTAGTCTATGGAGCAGGCAGTTCTCCCCACGGAACTCAGATCACGGATCGCCTCGAGTACTCGCTTATGATGAGCTTGAGCAAGAGCAGCTGCGACAAGATGACGCGCTGCTCCTCGAGGAGGATCGTCTTCGTCATTGTCAGCGAGCCACTCGCTTCTGACAAGCCCTGCATCGCTACCATAGCCGCAGGGTTAGTGCCGAAGTCTCGAGGAAGGCGACCTTGTTCTTCGGGCGCTGCTCAGTCCGCCAAGAATTCAAACAAGTTGACGCGCTTGAAGTGGGAAGGCCCTTATCAGGTGAAATGAGTCACTAGGCTCGGCGCTTGTCCGCTTTGAGACCGAAGATGGCATTCCGTGAGCAACTCCTGGAACATTGAGCATCTTCGTAAGTTTTACCCATATAGGGCGCGGTTGTCGGAATCCGTTCCGGCAACCACCTTTTGTACAAGTCTTGCCGCTGTTGCATGTAATGCTTCAGACAAAGCCGGGCGCAGACCCGATGCATCAAGAAAGCTCATGAGTTGCGCACAGCTTGTCAAGTTCATGCTTTCATCATTTTATTGCATGTTTTGGCTAACACTTTGTGCAGCAACCATACCCGGTAAGCAGAATCGAGCCACTGGGCTCCATAACGTTATTTCCTCTTCTTTTTCTTTTCTCAAAGAAAGGGAAGCCCCCCTCGCGCACAAGTTAACCAGGGGGGAGGAGGAGATAATACTATGGACCAGGCACCGCTCGAGGAAGTTTCGCCTCATCGGCAAGCCAGAAAAGCTAAGTTGCCAAAGTTTGAGCAATCAATTTTAAATTTTTAAGTTATCTTCCTCGAGCGATAGTACTTTGTATGGAAAACACATGCGTAGAGGAACCAACTCGCCGGGCTAGTCGCGCCCTTACTTTGTTTCGAGTCCGCTCAACAACTTAAGTGAGCTTGCGGCTAGTCGCGACAAGGTTGCTTGTCGGAGGCGGCAACGCCAGGCTCTTGACGTTCCGCACTCAGCGCTTTCATGACAAAAAGTGCTCGCACCGACAAGTCCCCTAAATGCGTAAGGCGTAAACATACAAAGGAAGGAATCAAGTAGAGGAAATAACGTTGCATTGATCGATCCACCTAAGATAGAGTATATTACAGAATAACTTGTCACGATCTAACAAAGTTTTCTAAACATGATCAGCAGCGACAAGGGAAAGATAAGGTTGGCGGCCTAGTCTACGCGGTCGCCTTCGATCCGCTTGATCTTGTTCACCTTGTCCACCATGGGTGCGACAAGGGCTTTGAGCTCCTCCACGTTGGCGTCGGACGGCAAGGATCTGAGGACACCGTTAAGGTTGAGGCCCGGGTTGCGGAAGGCCACCTTCATCAACACCTTCTCGAGGGCCCCTGCACAAACCTGGCGAGATTCCTCGGCAAGATGCTTTGGGACCTCCTCCCGGAGTCGCCGGAGGCCCGTCACCACGCCTTTGAAGAATAGGCTAAGCTTGACGCTGGGTTGGAGATGCTCGTCGGAGGAGTACGCAAGGTCCGCCATCCCCAGCTCCATCAGCTCGTTGTGGATGTCGGCGGCGGTGTCCACAAGACCTTCGGTCCAGTGCTCCACGCTCTCCCTCAAGGTGTTCTGGACGGAGGCAGCATTCGCCAGCAGCTCCTCCTTGGCCTTGATCGCCTCCAACAAGCCCACCTCCCGCTCTCCGGCACCATCCAACGTCTGCAAGGCTGGAGTGGTCAGTTTCAGCTCAGATCCGCCTTTGGAGTCCTTGGCGGCGCCGAGCTCCTTGGCCTGTCGTGAGGCAGCTCTGCAGCTTCGCCAGTGTGTAGGCGTCCTTCTCGCGCTCACGCTTGAGCACGGCAAGCTCTTCGCCGCTCTTCTTGAGGGTGGCCTCCACATGCCACCTTCGCCTTCAGCTCTTCCTTGGCGGCCTCGGCGGCTGCGGCAGCGTCGCCGCTTCTGGCGCCCCGCCAAGCGACTCCTCGCGCGCGGCAAGGTCCTCCTCGTGGCTGTCCAGGTTGACCTTCCACTGCGCCAACTCGCTTTCCTGCGCGGTGAGCTTCTCGGCAGCCAACCGCTGCTCCTCATCAGCTGCGGCCTTCTCAAGGATGAAGGCCGTGCGCTCTTCTGCGAGTTGCCCCCGCGCTTCCGCCACGTCGCGGAGGGCTTCTTTGTTGGCGCTCCAGAGCTCCTCGGCGCGTTTCTCCATGTCCGCTCCCGCCCTCGCGACAAGGGCCTCCCGGGTCTCCAACTTGGCTGCCGGGCGGTAGAGCGACAGCAGCTTCTTCAAATTTGCTCCTCCTCGAACTTCGCCTTCTGCTGCTGCTTAGTGCGTCCGGCGTCGGCCAATGGAGGCGAGTAGCTTCGCCGTTGAAGGTCTCGCCCTCGGCCGGCGCCACAGGCCTCGGTTCGGGGAGCTTGATGAAGACGCCTTCGCGGCCTTGGTAGGCACGAGCTGGGGCTCCTCGAACTGGCAGCAGCGGCAGCGGGGAAATCACTGTCGTCCGGTGTAAGCGCTTGCCGCTCCTGCGGCCTCGGGGCACGTCGGTCTGATCGCCCGACCCTCGCCCGGCCTCCGACGGCAGCCTCGGTGGCCTCCTCGCCAATAGGCTCGTCGGCGGCAACCTCTTCCTCCACGACGACCTCTTCTTCTTGACGGCGGCCTCGTCGGTGTTGCAGCGCGTTTCCTCTCGCCTGGCGGCCTCGACCTCCATCGGGTCTGCGTCGAGCGAAGAAAGAGCGATCAGCAGATATTCAAAAAGAGAAACAAAAGAAAGCAAGCCCAAGGGAAAATTCCATGTAAGGGAGTTACCTGCAACGGGATCCGCAGCCATGGCCTCGACCACTTTGGAGGGTTCTTGGCGCCGTCCCCTTGCCGGGTAGCCTCCCTTGCCGGAGTGGCCTCCCTTGTCGGGGTGGCCTCCTTGTCGGAGGGAGCTCCCTTGCCGGGAGTTCTCCTTGGCGGCGTGGTGACAGTGAGCAGGATCTCGGAGGCGGCTTGAGCCCTCCCCGATGAGGCTGCTCCGCTCCTACACAAACAAACAGTCAGAAATCAACGAAGAAAGGGCACCCCTGCACACCTAGTAGTAAGGAGAAAAACTGCACAGTTACTCTGGGGGTTGTGCTGGGGGCTGCTCTGGGGAAGGGTTGCCGGGTCCGACAAGGCGGTCTCGGGCGCGTCCCCCGTCGCCACGGGAGAATCATCCTCAACGACGACCGTCAGGATCTTGGCCCTCTTCGCCGCTCTCTGGGCCAGCGTCCTGAAAAGGAAAGAGTCCAGAACAAAGCAAATCAGATTCAAGATGAAGCAATAAAAATTGAAGAAATACAAGCACAATCGCGAGAAGCTTACTCTTCGCCTTCCTCCTCGGAGCTAAGTGCGGAGAAATCAAACTCCGGCCCGCCTCCGGTGCGATGAGGCGGGGGAGTGGGCTCTCTTGGCCGCTTGGTGGAGGCGTCGGCGGCGGCCTGAGAAGATTCCGCCCGATTGTCGCTGCAGTTTAGGGGGCGCTCATGGCAACCTCGCTTGCAGCGGTGGAGCGTCGGCTGGCGCTTCTTTGTGGGCCGGTCTGCCGCTTGACTCGTCTCCAACCCTGCGGAGACGCCTCCTCGGCGGAGCAGGGGCTCGGCTGGCGGCAAGTCGCTTGGCGGAGGAGAAGAAGCGCCCTCGGCAGGTCCACTCGACCCAGCCTCGGTCCCGACAAGCTCGTCCTCGCCCGGCGACCTCCCTTGCTCGGCAAGGCTTGCCGCCTCGCCGCCTCCGCCTCCTCCATGGTGAACCCGAAGGCTCCAGTGGCGCTGCCGCCGCCTCCACCTCGGTGGCAATCCGCGCCATCTCACCTTTCGGTGGTGTCTCGGGTGAGCCTCTTACGCTCGTCGGAGCGGATCGGCACCTTTGCAAGTCGTCGAAGAATTGCTACCACGACCTCGTCGGGGCTCCTGCCAGGTCGGGACGATCCGTGGGAGTCGCATAGTGGCATCATGGCGGCGGATGCGGTCGGCGCCAGTTGTTGCACAATGGGGCGACCCCGCAGCAACCTGAACCACTCGGGATGTTCGGGGTCGTTCTTGAACAGCTTCGAGCGACTGAATCCAGCTCCATGACGGTGAAGTTCCAATTCCAGGCCCGGCGCAGCCTCATGATGTCCGCCGATTCGGAACTCCCAAGCAGGCCTCCTCCTTTCCTCGCAAGGAAGCGCGGCGGCGAATGAAGTCTGCGCCAAGCGCTCCTGTCATCAACCCGGCAAGCCTGAGGCGCAGAATTCGGGTCACAGCTATCTTCAGCTTCGCATCCTCCGGTGCCAAGTTACTCCAATCCTTGCCACACGCAATTGGGGTTTGGCGCACGGCGGTGAAGGGCTGTGGGTTCTCCTCCACGACCCAGCACCAGTTGGCTCTCCACTCCTCCCACTTGTTCTGGAATTCCCCCTCTAGGTAGGCCTCCTTCTTGCCGATCCTAGAGACCCAGGCTATTCCTCCGGCAAGTGGCTCTCCTCTCTCGACGCGAGGAACAAAGAAATGGCGGAAGAGTGCCACGTTCGGGTAGACTCCGACAAAGTTTTCGCACAAATGTGCGAAAACCGCCATGGTCAAGACGGCGTTGGGGGTGAAATCAAGGAGGCGGAGGCTAAAGGTGTTCATAATGTCGCAAAAGAACTCGGAAAAGGGCGGGCAGAGCCATAATAGAAGAAAATGGCGAAGAAAGGGTACCTGTTGGGGCCAAATCAGCGGCGGAGGCGGGAGCACCCTCGCGGCGCGGATGCGCACGGGTCTCCGTCGACCGAAAAAGGTAGAAGACGTCCGCAGCTCCCGCGCCGAGCTGCGGGAAGATGGCTTCGCTCCTTGCGCGGCGCCCGCGAGCCGCTGCGCCTCGGCCGACTTGACGCCCTTCTCCTTATCGGCTTCGGAGCCATGGCGAGGAGGGCGGAGGAGGTCGACGGCGGTGAGTGTGCTGCGGCGAAGGGGCGGGCGCTGCTCTTCGCACCGGAGAAGAAGAGGGAGCGGCGGTGGTTTCTTGACAAGACAGCAATGGCAGGGGTGGTCGGCCTGCCTCTATTTCCTCCGCTTATAAAGGGGAGGAGGGGTCGGACGTTCCGCTTATATCAATAAAGAATCCCCCACGACCGCACCCACGATCTCTCGCACGACGCCACGTCCGAAGCGTGCCGTTAGTGGGGATCGTGGTGGGTCCGGGGCGAGTTGCGACGTGGTCGAGGCCGCGCATGTCCGTGCACAGTTCTGGGCCTGGCCCGACAAGCGCTCGGCACCGTGTACGGCCCGAGCCCGGGGCTCTGTCGGTGTACTAGAGTAGGGGTACCCTAGTACCCCGTACTCGTGCACGGACGGTTGCAGCACCCCGCGGGAAGGTTTGCCTCGTCACCGCCAAGATCCTTCGTGGCTCCTTTTGGAGCCATTCAAGAACAAAGTATTTGATTGAGAAGACAAGACCCGGCAAGAGGAGCTTGCCGGGAAGGCCTCTAGGCACGCAGACAAGGCCCCGACAAGAAGAGCTTGTCGGGAAGGCCGCTCCGGGCACGCAGAAGACAAGGCCCCGGCAAGAGGAGCTTGCCGAGAAGGCTCGGAGCGCGACAAGGATTCGGCTGCGGCAAGGCGCTTGCCGCGGCATGCAACCTCTCTCCGTCTCCGCTCCAGCTCACCCAGCGACGTGTCGCCATGGGACCGTTCCATGGGCGCGTGTCGAGCGGCTGTGCAGCCAGCGGAGAGCAGCGATAAGCGGCGCTGACAGGCTCGCCATCGTGGCGAGCGGAGGCGCACCTGACGGCCTTTGTTGCACTGTTTGGGCGACAATGACGGGCATTTATTGCTTTTGTCCCTTGCCGTCAGAGTTAGGTATTTTGCACTGTACACTGTTCAAGTAGGTGTACCAACTCCTGTTTTTACATTTTTACCCCCGCCTATGTTGCCACTGCCGGAGACCCCTTGAGCATATAAAAGGAGGCCCGAGTGCAACGTGAAGAGGGTTCCGATTGATTCGGTTCGCCAGGTTAAATGCAGTTGGGTTCATTCGACCCACTCGAGACCAGATAGACTCACGCTTAGGTTTTGTAGCTCTCGTTGCTCCCTAGCAAGAACACAATAGATCAAACAAGCAGCAGAGGAGTTTTATCTCTCCGGAGAGCTCCGAAGCTAGGTAAACTGCTCGTGTGCCTCGCCTCGATCCGCTCTTCGTGCGATCTCCGCCCCCCTCCGAACCACAAGGGGCCTGCTCCGCCGGCCCCATAGGTGTCCGTGGGTACGATCAGCCTCCCCGACAGGATGCCCAAGGCATCCCAATATAATATTCCAAGATGTCTCAAGCATCTAAGCTTGGGGATGCCCCGGTAGGCATCCCACCTTTCTTCTTCAACAATTATCGATTAGTATCGGTTGAGCCTAAGTTTTTGCTTCTTCACATGATGTGTGCCATTCTTGGATTGTCATTTTGTTTTGTTTTGCTTGCTGTTTTAATAAAATACTTAGATCTGAAAGTTTTAAATAAAATAGAGTCCTCAAATAGTTTCCAAGGAGGCTAAGTAAGTGGCACTCACATCCCGTCAACGAAGCTCTTTTTTATGGAATTGCTCTAGTGCTTCACTTATATCTTTTTCATCATGGTGTGCTTTAGCATTTTTGAAGAAATTCTCTCATGCTTCACTTAAATTAATTTGAGGGAAAGAAATATTATGCTCATGGTCTTCACTTATATTTGTTCGAGCTTATGAAAAGCAATACATGAAAATTAGTCCCAAAGTGATAGATATCCAAGAAGGATATAATAAAAACTTTCATGAAGATCATTGGACAAAATAAACTTGATTCCTTGTAATAGTTTGAGATATGATGATGTTATATGTGAGTCATGTTGATGAATAATTATGCTTTAGTAAGAATATTGGTGTTAAGGTTTTTGATTCCCTATGCAAGCACGAAAGTCAATAGTTGTGCAATGAAATTACATCCTACTTGTGGTGCATTATTCGGTGTTAATTATGGTCAATGCTCTCTTATGAGATTATTCATTTCTTGATTGGTCTCTTCTCAATCTTTTGCTAGCCTTCATTTTGCACTAAGTATGACCACTACTTGTGCATCCAAAATCCTTTAAACCAGTTTTGCCACATGAGTCCACCCTATATGCGGTATTTTTTTGCTGTTCTAAGCAAATTTGTATGTGTCGTATCTAATTTTCAAAATAAATTTCTCTTTTGTGTGCTCGTATTGCTCGCGAGGCGGTGAGGGGTGGCCAATATTTTCCATGCTAGATGTGTTATTCTCACGATGAGTGTTTATTCACTTGTCATTGCACGAGAGTAAGGCAAAGGTATTAGGGATGCCCAGTCCCGAAATGAAAAATGAATTTACTTTATGTTGTCAAATAATAAATTCCTTGGAAAGTGTTGGTACGGAGGGCACCCGTGGATACGGTTAGTGAGGGAGTCCTGGATTAGGGGGTGTCCGGATGGCCGGACTATAACCTTTGGCCGGACTCATGGACTATGAAGATACAAGATTGAAGACTTCGTCCCGTGTCCGGATGGGACTTTCCTTGGCGTGGAAGGCAAGATTGGTGATACGGATATGTAGAAATCCTCCCATTTGTAACCGACTCTATGTAACCCTAACCCTCTCCGGTGTCTATATAAACCGGAGGGTTTTTAGTCCGTAGGACGAACAACAATCATACCATAGGCTAGCTTCTAGGGTTTAGCCTCTCTGATCTCGTGGTAGATCTACTCTTGTACTACCCATATCATCAATATTAATCAACCAGGGTAGGGTTTTACCTCCATCGAGAGGGCCCGAACCTGGGTAAAAACATCGTGTCCCTTGTCTCCTGTTACCATCCGCCTAGACGCACAGTTTGGGACCCCTACCCGAGATCCGCCGGTTTGACACCGACATTGGTGCTTTCATTGAGAGTTCCTGTATGCGTCATCTTTAGGCCCGATGGCTCCTCCGATCGTCAACAACGATCACGGTCCAGGGTGAGACTTTTCTCCCGGACAGATCTTCGTATTCGGCGGCTTTGCACTCCGGGCCAATTAAGCAGCCATCCGAGCAGATCGAAAGCTACGCCCGCCATCAGGTCAGATTTGGAAGTTTGAACTACACGGCCGACGTCCGCGGAGACTTGATCTTGACGGGTTCGAGCCACAGCCAAGCACGCGCCCGCCTTTATCACGATGGGCATGATCTAGCTCTGCCGCGAACAATGCCCCGGAGGCCCTTTCGTGTCCGCTCCGACCCTTAGCTCGGAGCCGACTGCGGCAATCGAGGACGGGTGGCTGGACACCGCCTCGGGGGCTGCAATCTCTACGATGATCGAGCCGAACACCATACCTGTCCTTTGCGAAGCACGTGACTCCAAGGTGCCGGACTCCGAACCTTCCGCGCCCCTGCCAATCGAATCCGATTGGGCGCCGATCATGGAGTTCACCGCCGCGGACATCTTTCAGCACTCGCCTTTCGGTGACATTCTGAATTCACTAAAGTCTCTCTCTTTATCAGGAGAGCCCTGGCCGGACTATGGTCAGCAAGGTTTGGATGCGGACGACGAAGAAATTCAAAACCCACCCACAACCCACTTTGTAGCCATTGTCGATGATTTAACCGACATGCTCGACTTCGACTCCGTAGACATTGACGGTATGGACGCTGATGCAGGAGACGACCAAGAACCAGCGCCTACATGGCTCTGGAAGGCCACCTCGTCGTATGACATATACATGGTGGACACCCCAAAAGAAGGGAACGACGATGGAACAACGAAGGATGACCCCTCCAAGAAGAAGCCTAAGCGCCGGCGTCAGCGGCGCCGCTCTAAATCCCGCCAAAGCAAAAGCAGCGATTCCGGCACGGGAGATAATAACACCGGACAAGGTGCGAAGACAACCCCTCGGCAGGATTCAACACGGAGGATGGAGAAGCCAGCCCTCATGAGAGAGCGGCGGAACAAAGAGGTAGAGGACGATAATTACATGCCTCCTCCGAAGACGAGGCAAGCCTCGGCGATTTAGCCAATTTGTCGTGCACGAGGATCCCGTCGAACAAGAGCGTTTCAAACGCGGGCTTATAGCCACGGCGACCAGCCTCAATAAAAAACAACAGCGACTTAGAGCTAACCAAGACTTGCTAGCCGGCGGATGGACTGATGTCCTTGCGGCTGAAGAGTCTGAACTTCGAACGCCCCTCCAAGAGCTACCCAAAACGCAGGCTGCTACCCCGATTAGAGGAGGCAGCACCTAGACCTACATCGAGCGCATGATGCGGCCGACCCGGCCACCTCGTGGCATGACGAGAGAGGCCTCTCGGCCCTCCACTCAAGCCGCACCCAGCGTCGCTCAAAGAATACCAAGGCACGGGAAATGTGCGGACTGCGAGATATATTGGAGGACAGGGGCAAGGCAAACAAGATCGATCTATGGATCGGCGTGGGCGCCTACGACCGCGTGGCTTATAACCGCTATGCGGATATGGTAAATCCGGCCGGGCCGAACACTGATGAACAAAGCTCATTTGAGCTACGTCGTGATATAGCCCAATCTGAGGCGCCACACACCCACTATGCTTCACGGATGAAGTAATGGATCATCAAATCCCGAGGGTTTCAAACCCGTAAACATCGAATCATACGATGGCACAACAGATCTGGCGGTATGGATCGAGGATTATCTCCTTCATATCCACATGGCCCGCGGCGATGATCTACACGCCATCAAATACCTCCCACTCAAGCTTAAAGGACCAGCTCGGCATTGGCTTAACAGCTTGCCAGCAGAATCAATTGGTTGTTGGGAGGACCTGGAAGTTGCATTCCTCGACAACTTCTAGGGCACCTATGTGCGACCACCAGACGCGATGACCTAAGCCACATAATTCAGCAGCTAGAGGAATCGGCCAGACAATTCTGGACACGGTTCCTAACCAAGAAAAATCAAATAGTCGACTGTCCGGACGCAAAGGCCCTTGCAGCCTTCAAGCATAACATGCGTGACGAGTGGCCTGCCCGGCACCTAGGAAAGGAAAAGCCGAAATCCATGGCAGCCCTCACAACACTCATGACCCGCTTTTGCGCGGGAGAAGACAACTGGCTAGCTCGTAGTAATAACATGACCAAGAGCCCTGGTAATTCGGATACCAAGGACAACATTGGCGGTCGCGTCGCAACAAGCAAAAGCGCCGCATTAACGGGCGATAGTGCTGAGGATCTGGCGATTAATGCCGGATTCAGAGGCTCTAAACCGGTCAGCAGAAAAAGCCATTCAAAAGAAATACTCGGGCCCGTCCAATTTGGACCGAATACTCGATCACTCGTGCGGATACGGCACCCCGAAAAACCAGCCAACCACACCAACAGGGATTGTTGGGTGCTCAAGCGAACGAGCAAGTTAAGCGCCGAAAACAATGACAAGGGGCTGCATAGCGATGGCGAGGAGGAGCCCGGCCACGAACAATAGGGGACAGAAGGGCTTCCCCCACAAGTGCGGATGGTGAACATGATATACGCAACCCACATACCCAAAGGAGGCGGAAGCGTGCACTCAGGGACGTATATGCGTTGGAGCCAGTCGCCCCAAAGTTCAACCCATGGTCCTCCTGCCCGATCACTTTTGATCGAAGGGACCACCCCACTAGCATCCACCATGACGGATTCGCCGCATTAGTTCTAGACCCAATCATTGACAGATTTCACCTCACTAGAGTCCTGATGGACGGCGGCAGCAGCCTGAACCTGCTTTATCAGGACACAGTGCGAAAAATGGGCATAGATCCCTCAAGGATTAAACCCACAAAGACGACCTTTAAAGGCGTCATACCAGGTGTAGAGGCCAGCTATGCGAGGCTCGATTACACTTGAGGTGGTCTTCGGATCCCGGATAATTTCGAAGCGAGGAGTTAATCTTGACATAGTCCCGTTCGCGATGGCTATCACGCCTTGCTTGGACGAACCGCATTTGCAAAGTTCAATGCGGTGCCGCACTACGCATACCTCAAGCTCAAGATGCCAGCCCTCGAGGAGTCATTACGGTCAATGGAAACACCGAGCGCTCTCTCCGAATGGGGAGCATACGGCTGACCCTCGCGGCGGAAGTACAAAGCAGCCTCTCAAGGCAATTCTCGAGTCCGGCTATTAAGCGTCCGGACACCGTCAAGCGCGCCGAGTAACCTACAACAAGACCGCTGGCACGTTCCGAGCATCGCCAGAGCAATGCGGCTAACCCGACCCTCGCGAAATTGCGAAACCAGTACTACGCGTACATAACTACGCTCTGGAAATACCATGGGCATAGGGGGAGGGGCACGACCACGGCATGCCCAAAATGCGGCTCAACCGCACTAGGGGCTCCCGATTTTGTCATTCCTTTTTTTCTTACTTTCAGGACTCCGCTCTTTGGAAGGCCTGTCTGGCAGTAGAATCGCCGAACATATGATACAATAGCCAGGGAAGCAGAAAGCTACGTCGAGTGTCCAGGTGGTCTCTATAACGAGCAATATACTTGTTTCACATATCATCCCGCAGCTCGCCCCTGGAAGGGGACATGTCAAATAGTCCCATCTCTTGCTTATCACACTATTTGTATCGTTCTGCTTTTACAGCAGCCTTTTTGAATAAACAATACATAGCTTTTGTCTATTATTGCATTCCTTTTTTTATCTGTATATGTTCATTAATGACATGTTGCACCCGTACACTTTGGTACGGCCATATACACCAGGGGCTTAAGTACCCCAAAATATGGTGTGATAAGTCCGAACACTTTCACAAGTGCGGCACCCCGAACTTATAGCATTATATGCATCGGCTCCGAATCATGTCTTGGGTCAATAGTTGGATTTGCCCGGCTCCCATGTTTTGGTACCTTACGTTCCGTTATATCGGCTAAGGTAGCACTGGGAGAATCACTGCGATTGTGCCCCGGTTGAGCTGGGCTAAGCGCCTCAGTGGAGAAAGCTAAAACTGACTGTCATGATAGGGCGAGAGCTGGTCGCTATTCGAGAGGTTTTCGAGTCCCTAAAGACTTATGCCGCTTAGAGCGAGGAGTCGGCTTCATCCGGCCTAGGCGTGGATAGCGCCCTGAACTCGGTCTTCCGAATACTAGGGGCTTTGCCGAAATATAAAATTATAGAATTCTATGGCTAAGTGAGAGTGTTCAAGCATTATAGTCCGATTGCCTTGTTCGTTGTGTTGAGCGCCTCCCTCGAAGGACCCAATAATGGGAAAAAGAGCGCTCAATTTTATCCCGAACACCCCAAAGACTCATGCGGCATGGTGGCACAAACCCGACGACTTCGCCATCTCTCAATTTTAATAAACGGCCGCCTGAAGGTAATATTTTAAATTCAAAAGCGTTGCTTAGCGCATATGAACAAGTTTTCAGCATACGGGATCACAAATGCGAAGTTTACTCAAAATTACATCTTTGGAGCACTCATCCGCCATAAGGAGGGCACCCTTCAGACGCCCTCATAATACATCTCGGCTTGCGATGCTCCTTGCCCGGGCGGTGCTCCGTCCGTCACAAGCTTCTCGGCGTCCATCTTGCCCAGTGCACTTTAGCATCGGCAAGTATTCTGGGCACCTTCAATGCATACGGAACGCTTGATGACTTCAATCCATGGACAGGCGTCCACCAGCCGCCTCACCAGCCCGAAGTAGCTCCCAGGCATGGCTTCCCCATGCCACAGCCGGACTATGAGACCCTTCATGGCCTGTTCGGCCACCTTATAGAGCTCAACCAGCTGCTTCAGTCGGTCGCTCAAGGGCACCGGGTGTCCGGCCTCGATATCTGAGACGAACACCTTCTCCGTCGAGCTCCCTCTTCGCTCGGTAGAATGTGGCGGCGTCAGACACACTCCGGGGAAGATCTGCGAATGCTCCTGGAGAGCTCCGGACTCGGGTAAGTAACAAGTAATTCACTTTCACATGCTTGCTTTGCATAAAGAATGCCTTACCCGCCGCTATCTTCTTCATTGCCTCAATTTCCTGGAGGGCTTTTTGGGCTTCGGCTTGGCAGATTTGGCGCTCTCAAGTGCCGAGGCGAGCTCGGACTCTCGAGTCTTTGAATCAAGCTCCAAACACTTGTGTTTTTCCACGAGAGCCTGGAGCTCTTGCTGCACCTCCGCCACCCGCGCCTCCTGCTTTTTTCACTGGGTACGCTCCACGGCCGCATCTTCTTTGGCCTTGGACAGTGCTTCCTTCAGGGTTGCCACCTGGGTTGTGGCCCCTCTAATACTCACGTTGGTCCTGTCATTTTTTGCAACCACATCTTTTTTATATACTTACATAAGGTATTACTCCTTCCTTGTCCTCGAGCTGCTTCTTGGCAAGGCCGAGCTCGTTTTCAGACCGCTCGAGGCTCTGCTTCAATGCATTGACCTCTGCGCAGTCGGTCGGGCAGAGGTCGGCAAAGACAGCCTGCATTCCCATATTGACATACTTATGTTAGACTCCTGCGTATATCTTTTTGATCCTCAGTTCGGCTTTTCTTTCCGAACACCAAACTGAGCATCAGGGGCTACTGTCTATGCGGTAATATTTTTACATATCTTAAATACATACCTCAAAGCCTGTTAGAAGGCTGGCACAGGCTTCAGTCAGACCGCTCTTGGCGGACTGAACCTTCTGGATCACCACACTCATAATAGTGCGGTGCTCCTCGTTGATGGAGGCGCCGTTAAGCACCTCCAGCAGATTATCCGGTTGGACGGAGGTCACCGACGTCGTAGTCTTGCCCTTCCTACTAGGGGGGCGCCCGCCGAACTCCGGAACCACTGAAGGTTCCGGGGCGGTGTCCGGCCTAGGGCCGGACTTGGAGCCCTTGGGGTTCTTATCCCCTTCTTTGGAGTCCGGAGGTCGCCTTGCCGCGCCTCGGGACCACCTCCTCCTGGCTTGGACCCTTTTGGGACTCCCCCTCGGCATCATCCGCTGGGCGAGAGGAGGAGGCGGCCGGAAGTGAAGTGCTATTCACATCCGACGAACCCAGGGAGCCGCTCGACGAAGCGTCGAGCCCGGCCTTGGGCGGACTGCATGATTATATTCGGCGTCAGAAGATACTGTGAACAGAGGAACACCGTGAGTTGTTCTGGTATCCGGATACTTACGATTTTGCCAGGGGCTTGGCCCTGGATGGCCACTCCTCTTCGTCGTGGTCGGCGTTGGTGGAGTAGTCCGGACGAAGGGTCCTTCCCTTCTTGGACCCTCCGCCCCCCCCCCCCTCGGTTGGGGCGGCCTTCCTTTTCATTCCTCCCCCCGCTGGAGGGAGAGAGGCTTCTTCTTTTTCCTCCTCGTCTTCAGAGGAGGAGTGCGCCTTGGAGTCATCGGACGATGAATCCGACTCCACCGGGCGCCGGGAACTCTTTCAAGTTCCCGTGGCCTTCTTCTTGGCCTTCTTCTCCGGCACCACGTAAGGTGCCGGGACCAGCAACCCTGTCAAGCGGGCGTCCACTGGGTCTTCGGGCAAGGGAGCCGGACAGTCAATCTGTCCGGACGTCTTCTGCCAATCCTGTTAAAGGTAAGGGAGTTTAGATCCCGCATAGAATCAAACTATGGAAAACAAGTAACCCGTAAAGGGTAAAATAGCTTACCGCGTTGGCTTGATGCTGCGCGCTGAATCCGAGATCCTCGGTAGCGGATGCGGGGGCCTCGGCGCCCTTGAGCAGCACCTTCTAGGCGTTTTTGTACGTAGTGTCAAAGAGCCTACTCAGGGTTCGGTGTTGTGCCGGATCGAACTCCCACAAACTGAAAGCCCGTTGTTGGCACGGGAGGATTCGGCGGATGAGCATGACATGGACTACGTTGACGAGTTTGAGCTTCTTGCTCACCAGGTTTTGGACGCAGGTTTGGAGTCCGGTCAGCTCCTCTGAATTTCCCCATGACAAGCCCGTCTCTTTCCAGGAGGTGAGCCGTGTAGGGAAGCCAGATCGGAATTTGGGGGCCGCTGCCCATTCAGGGTTACGCGGCTCGGTGATGTAGAACCACCCCGATTGCCACCCCTTTATGGTCTCGAAGAAGGAGCCCTCGAGCCATGTAATATTGGGCATCTTGCCCACCATGGCGCCTCCGCACTCCGCTTGGCGGCCGCCCACTACCTTCGGTTTGACATTGAAGGTCTTCAGCCATAAGCCGAAGTGGGGCTGGATGCAGAGGAAGGCCTCGCACACGACGATGAACGTCGAGATATTGAGGATGAAGTTCGGGGCCAGATCATGGAAATCCAGGCCGTAGTAGAACATGAGTCCCCGGACAAATGGGTGAAGTGGGAAACCAAGTCCGCGGAGGAAATGGGTGAGGAACACCACCCTCTCATGGGGCCTGGGGTGGGGATGAGCTGCCCCTTGTCAGGGAGCCGGTGCGCGATGTCATTGGACAAGTATTCGGCTTTCCTCAGCTTCTTGATGTGTCCATCCGTGACGGAGGAGACCATCCACTTGCCTCCCGCACCGGACATGGCTGGAGAAGGTAGAGGTGGGATGTGCGGACTTGGGCGCTGGAGCTCGAGTGCGTGAAAATGGATAAGCAAGGGAGGAAGAAGGCGTAGATGGAAAAGGTGGATCCTTATCCCCTTATATGGGCGGTCGAAACTATGTGCCCCCACCAGCCTGGTAAAACTCGCTTATCTCCCAAGCGCCGTAAATTAATGGCACAGTTGGGTTACCCACGCCCGTATTGATGAGAATCCCGGAATAAGGGGACACGATCTCTGCTTCAACAAGACGTGCCAAGGAAACCGCCTCGCTAAGTCTTGTTGAGGTGGGACAAGAAAACGATTTGAATAAAGGCTTGGCCGTGGTGTGATGTCACGCTGCGAAATACGTCGTGATTGGATTTGTGTAAATATTACTCTCTCTACGGTGGTATGTGGAAATTATTTTGCAGCGGACACTATCCTTGTGTTCAAAATCTTCTATGAAGTATTCGGAGGAGGAACCCGCCTTGCAATGCCGAAGACAATCTGCAGCGCCGGACTAAATCGTCAATGAAGCCTGGTTCAGGGAGCTCTTGAGGAGTCTGGATTAGGGGTGTCCGGATGGCCGGACTATAACCTTTGGCCGGACTCCTCGACTATGAAGATACAAGATTGAAGACTTCGTCCCGTGTCCGGATGGGACTTTCCTTGGCGTGGAAGGCAATCTTGGCGATACGTATATGTAGATCTCCTCCCATTTGTAACCGACTCTATGTAACCCTAACCCTCTCCGGTGTCTATATAAAACGGAGGGTTTTAGTCCGTAGGACGAACAACAATCATACCATAGGCTAGCTTCTAGGGTTTAGCCTCTCTGATCTCGTGGTATATCTACTACCCATATCATCAATATTAATCAAGCAGGAGTAGGGTTTTTACCTCCATCGAGAGGGCCTGAACCTGGGTAAAAACATCGTGTCCCTTGTCTCCTGTTACCATCCGCCTAGACGCACAGTTCGGGACCCCCTACCCGAGATCCGCCGGTTTTGACACCGACAGTTAGCCATGGAAAGTGAAAGTATGGTGGAAAAAGCAATAAACTTATTTTCTGTTTGGGAACCGCCTATGATATATCTAGCATGGAAAGTGTTGGGAGCTCTAAGTCGTTTTCGTTGGTGGGAAAAGTATGCCTGCGAAAATGTTTTTATCTCTCAATTTTAGCTTTGAGCTCTGGCACGTCTACAAATCCCTACTTCCCTCTGTGAAGGGCCTTTCTTTTACTTTATGCAATTTTTATTTTCAATTTGAGTCTCCATCTTCTCTTATAAAGCACCAACTAGGAGGCACTATGATCGTACTTGAGCATTGGGTGTAGCTAATATGCGAGTGTGTTTCATGAATGGATCGATGATTGGACATGATGGGCTAGGGATAACTTATTTTTGCATTGATATTTTGAAAGACATGGTTTCTTGTTGATATGCTTGAGTATTTAAGTCTCATGTCAAAACTAGACTATTGCTTAGAACCATATAAAAGTCCAAATGTCCATGCTACAAAAGAAAAGTTTATGATGAATATGATAGGTAGCCTTCCACAACAAAAAATCCATTTTCAATTGCTACTTTATCATGATAAGTTTTATGAGAAAGAGTTGTTGTTATGATGCTAGGAAAAGTGATTGAAATTATCATTGATCAAACTTATGCACTTTGCTAGCATTCACACTTCATAAATTATTTCTTTTATCATTTACCTACTCGGGGACGAGTAAGAATTAAGCTTGGGGATGCTGATATGTCTGCAACATATCTATAATTTATGAAGTATTCATGCCATGTTTACAACAATTTTATATGGTTTTGGTATGATTTGCATGGAACTAACCCGGACTGACGTTGTTTTCAGCATAACTACCATGGTGTTGTTTTCTCTGCAGAAATGAAAGTTCTCCAAATGAGCTAAAACTTTTTGATGATTTTTTTTGGAACAAAAGAGACCCCCGAAGCTTCGTGGGAGGGCCAGAAGAGCCACGAGGAGGGCACAACCCAGCAGGGCGTGCCTGGTGGGCCTGGCTTGCCCCGGTGGGTTGTGCTCACCTCGAAGCCCATCTTAGCGTGAAACCAACGCCAAAAAATCCTATAAATAGAGAAACCATCAGGGGTTAACCTAGGTCAGAAGTTCCACCGCCGCAAGGCTCTGTAGCCACCGAAAACCAATCTAGACCCTTTCCGGCACCCTGCCAGAGGGGGGAATCATCTCCGGTGGCCATCTTCATCATCCTGGTGGCCACCACGATGAGGAGGGAGTAGTCCACCCTCGGGGCCGAGGGTTTGTACGAGTAGCTATGTGTTTAATCTTTCTCTCTCGTGTTCTTGAGATGTCACGATCTTGATATATCACGGGCTTTGTTAATATAGTCGGATCATATGATGTTTTCCCCTCTCTATCTTGTTGTGAATTGAGTTTTCCCTTTGAGATTTCGTTTTATCGGATTGAATACTTTTGTGGATTTGAGAACATTTGATATATGTCTTGCAATTGAATACTCGTGGTGACAATGGGGTATCGTATTGATTCACTTGATATATGTTTTGGCACTCAACTCGCGGATTCCTGAGGTGACATTGGGGTAATCTATGCATAGGGGTTGATGTATGTTCTTGTCTTTGTTTCTCTGATAGAAATCTTGGGGCACTCTTTGAAGTTCTTTGTGTTGGATTGAGTATTATGAATATGAATTTGCTTTGGTGTTATTTTAGTACGAACTCTAGGATAGATTGAATAGAAAGAACAGCTTTGTGTTATTTTAGTACGAACTCTTGAATAGATCGAACGGAAAGAATAGCTTTGAGGTGGTTTCGTACCTTACAAAAAATTTATTCTTATGTTTTTCGCTAGATAGGAACTTTGGAGTGATTCTTCATCGCACTTTGAGGGGTGGTTATATGATCCAATTATATTAGCATTGTTGAGAGGTTCCACTAGCGAAAGTACGGACCCTAGGCCTGATTTTTAATCATTGCAATACTGTTTTTGTGCCCTTTACTATTTGCTACCTTGCGGTTTTTATTTATTCAGATTATAAAATATATTTCTACCATCCATATTACAGTTTTATCACCATCTCTTCGTCGAACTAGTGCACCTATACAATTTGCCATTGTATTGGGTGTGTTGGGACACAAGAGATTTCTTATATTTGGTTGCAGGGTCGTTTGAGAGATACCATCTTCATCCTCCACCTCTCACGGATTGATAAACCTTAGGTCATCCACTTGAGGGAAAATTGCTACTATCCTACAAAACTCTGCGCTTGGAAGCCCAACACGTGTCTACAAGAATAAAGTTGCATAGTAGACATCAGGCGCCGACACACGGCTTGGTGAATCGTGTTGTGTTCTAGGGGCTAGCCCTGCCCCTCTATTTATATGTTGAGCCCTGGGGTCGTTACTTGGAGAGAAGGCCTCCCCAAAGTCGGTTTGGAACACAGGGAAGAGTCCTTCCCGAATTCCAGCACCAGACGCCATGGTCCTTGGCGTCTGGCCAAGACGCCACGGTCCTCGGCGTCTGGCCCAGACGCCACGGTCCTCGGCGTCTGGCCCAGACGCCACGGTTATCAGCGTCTGGCCCAGACGCCACGGTCCTCAACGTCTGGAAAAATTCCTTTTGCACCGACCTAAATCCCCGTAGGCCTTACCCCTTGGCCTAACCAAACTGTTCTCGCACCAGAACATTTCTGGAAACATTCGAAACCCTTCGAGTGAATTCCGGAACCCCTCTGGAGACCAAACACCATCATCCTATATATCAATCTTTACCTCCAGACCATTACAGAGCTCATCGTCATGTCCGTGATCTCATGCGGGACTCCGAACAATATTCGATCACCAACATACGTAACTCATATAAGACTATATCGCCAACGAACGTTAAGCGTGCGGACCCTACGGGTTCGAGAATAATGTAGACATGACCGAGACACTTCTCCGGTCAATAACCAATAGTAGGACCATGATCCATCTAGGAGATGCATAACAATGAGCGGGGAGAGTGTGTCCACGGACCCTCGTAGACCGAAAGCGGAAGCATTTAGTAACGCGGTTGATGTAGTCGAATGTCTTTGCGATCCAACCGATCCAAGTACCGAATGTACGGCACCTCCGCGATCAGCACACGTTCAGCTCGATGACGTCCCTCGAACTCTTAATCCAGTTGAGGCTGAGGGAGAGTTGCGTCAGCACGATGGTGTGGCAATGGTAATGATGAAGTTACCGGCGCAGGGCTTCGCCTAAGCACTACGACGATATGACCGAGCTGTGTAACTGTGGAGGGGGCACCGCACACGGTTAAGAGAAACTTGTGTATTCTAGGGTGCCCCCTGCCCCTGTATATAAAGGAGGGGAGGGGAGGCCGGCTGGCCCTCCTAGGGTGCGCCAGGAGAGGGGAATCCTACTAGGACTCCAATTCGTAGTAGGTTTCCACCTAAGGAAGAGGCGGAAGAAGGACGGAAGAGGGGAAGGGAAGGAAAGGGGGGTGTCGGCGTTCTGGGAATGGGGGTCCCTAGACTTGCCTGCCTGCAGCTTGCGGCGTGGCTCGAAGGAGGCCCAGCACGGCCCATCTTCATTAATGCAAGCTCAAGACCCTCGCGAGGGGCCAAGCCTCGCGGGGCGGACGACAAGGAGCTTCCTCAGGCACGGCCTCGTCAGGCTGGCTCATGAGGAGGCGGAGAGTTCAAGGCAGGGTACCTCGCGAGGTGCCCATGACGCAAGCCATGGCGACCAAGGGCACCAGTCAGGCGCCAGCCCGCGCAGTGTCCTCCTTTCATCTTTGGTGCAAAGGGAGCAAGCGCAGGCGAGAGCATCAAGCAAAGGCATCTGTTTCGGTGCAACAAGACCAAGACCAGCCCAACGGCTGGAAGGGAGTCATCGTGGAGCCCAAGCAGGCGTCATCACCAGAGCCTTTGGCAGGCGAGGACCAACTTTAAGTCAGGATAAGTGTACCCGATGTTCCCCTTCAAAATGGCCAATTGTTGGCGCCCTTCCCGCTCAATATTTGGGAAGAGGCCCAGGGCCTTCGCCTATAAATAGGAGTAGCCACCCCCAGGGTAGAGGCAGCTTGATCCGGATCCTCATGAAGAAACCAGTAGCTAGAGCGACTGAACCCCACCTAGCAGTTCATCGCACCCGCCAAGACCAGACCCTCGCGAGGCTGTTCTTCCTTGTATTGTTCCCCATCAGCCCAAGAGGCAATCCACCACACCACACACTGGAGTAGGGTATTACACCACAATGGTGGCCTGAACCAGTATAAATCTCATGTCTCTTGCGCTATTCCGTTTAGTAGTTTAGGTCCCAGCGATTCGGCGAGGTGCGAGACGGTGGAGGGTTGGATCCCCGCGCGCACCCCAGTGTTCGAACCTTAAGGGTCTGCCGGAACCCGAAATCCGACGGGGGGGTGCCCCCCTTCCCCTAGTCCAATTCGGAGCCAGGGGGAGGCCAGCCCCTCCCGCTCCTTCCTCTCTTCCCACTAAGGCTATTGAGGCCCATTAGTTCCCCCGGGGGGTTCCGATAACCCTCTGACACTCCGATAATTATCCTGTACCTCTCGGAACTCATCTGGTGTCCGAATAACATCATCCAATATATCAATCTTTATGTCTCGACCATTTCGAGACTCCTCGTCATGTTCATGATCTCATCCGGGACTCTGAACTAACTTCGTTCATCAAATCACATAACTCATAATACAAATCGTCATCGAATGTTAAGCTCGCGGACCCTACGGGTTCGAGAACTATGTAGACATGACCGAAACACATCTTCGGTCAATAAAAAATAGCTGAACCTGGATGCTCATATTGGTTCCATATTCTACGAAGATCTTTATCGGTCAAACCGCATAACAACATACGTTGTTCCCTTTGTCATCGGTATGTTACTTGCCCGAGGTTCGATCGTCGGTATCCTCATACCTAGTTCAGTCTCGTCATTGACAAGTCTCTTTACTCATTCAATAATGCATCATCCCATGGCTAACTCATTAGTCACATTGCTTCCAAGGCTCATAGTGATGTGCATTACCGAGAGGCCCAGAGATAACTCTCCGATACATGGAGTGACAAATCCTAATCTCGATCTATGCCAACTCAACAAACACCATCGGAGACACCTGTAAAGCATCTTTATAATCACCCAGTTATGTTGTGACGTTTGATAGCACACAAGGTGTTCCTCCGGTATTCGGGAGTTGCATAATCTCATAGTCTGAGGAACATGTATAAGTCATGAAGAAAGCATAGCAGAAAAACTAAACGATCATTACGCTAAGCTAACGGATGGGCATTGTCCATCACATCATTCTCTAATGATGTGATCCCGTTCATCAAATGACAACACATGTCTATGGCTAGGAAACTTAACCATCTTTGATTAACGAGCTATTCAAGTAGAGGCATACTAGGGACACTCTGTTTGTCTATCTATCCACACATATACTAAGTTTCCGGTTAATACAATTCTAGCATGAATAATAAACATTTATCATGATATAAGGAAATATGAATAACAACTTTATTATTGCCTCTAGGGCATATTTCCTTCAGTCTCCCACTTGCACTAGAGTCCATAATCTAGATTACATAGTAATGATTCTAACAACCATGGAGTCTTGGTGCTGATCATGTTTTGCTCGTGAGAGAGGCTTAGTCAACGGGTCTGCAACATTCAAATCGTATGTATCTTGCAAATCTCTATGTCTCCCTCCTTGACTTGATCACGGATGGAATTGAAGCGTCTCTTGATGTGCTTGGTTCTCTTGTGAAATCTGGACTCCTTTGCCAAGGCAATTGCACCAGTATTGTCACAAAAGATTTTCATTGGACCCGATGCACTAGGTATGACACCTAGATCGGATATGAACTCCTTCATCCAGACTCCTTCATTTGCTGCTTCCGAAGCAGCTATGTATTCCGCTTCACACGTAGATCCCGCCACGACGCTCTGCTTGGAACTGCACCAACTAACAGATCCACCATTCAATATAAATACGTATCCAGTTTGTGACTTAGAGTGATCTGGATCAGTGTCAAAGCTTGCATCGACGTAACCATTTACGATGAGCTCTTTGTCACCTCCATAAACGAGAAACATGTCCTTAGTCCTTTTCAGGTATTTCAGGATGTTCTTGACCGCCGTCTAGTGATCCACTCCAGGATTACTTTGGTACCTCCCTGCTAAACTAATAGGAAGGTACACACCAGGTCTGGTACACAGCATTGCATACATGATAGAACCTATGGTGGAGGCATAGGGAATGACTTTCATTTTCTCTCTATCTTCTGAATTGGTCGGGCATTGAGTCTGACTCAACTTCACACCTTGTAACACATGCAAGAACCCTTTCTTTGACTGATCCATTTTGAACTTCTTCAAAACTTTATCAAGGTATGTGCTTTGTGAAAGTCCAATTAAGCGTCTTGATTTATCTCTATGGATCTTGATGCCCAATATATAAGCAGCTTCACCGAGGTATTTCATTGAAAAATTCTTATTCAAGTATCCTTTTATGCTGTTCAGAAATTCAGTACCATTTTCGATCAATAATATGCCATCCACATATAATATCAGAAATGCTACAGAGCTCCCACTCACTATCTTATAAATACAGGCTTCTCCAAAAGTGTGTATAAAACCATATGCGTTGATCACACTATCAAAGTGTATATTCCAACTCCGAGAGGCTTGCACCAGTCCATAAATGGATCTGGAGCTTGCACATTTTTTAGTACCTTTTAGATCGACAAAACCTTCTGTTTGCATCATATACAACTCTTCTTTAAGATATTCATTAAGGAATGCAGTTTTGACATCCATTTGCCAAATTTCATAATCATAAAATGCGGCAATTGCTAACATGATTCGGACAGACTTAAGCATCGCTACGGGTGATAAAGTCTCATCGTAGTCAACTCCTTGAACTTGTCGAAAACCTTTCGCAACAAGTCGAGCTTTGTAGACAGTAACATTACCGTCAGCGTCAGTCTTCTTCTTGAAGATCTATTTATTCTATTTAGCTTGCCGATCATCGGGCAAGTCAACCAAAGTCCACACTTTGTTCGCATACATGGATCCCATCTCAGATTTCATGGCCTCAAGCCATTTCACGGAATCTGGGCACATCATCGCTTCCGCATAGTTCGTAGGTTCGTCATGGTCAAGTAACATGACTTCCAGAATAGGACGACCATACCACTCTGGTGCGGATCTTATTCTGGTTGACCTACGAGGTTCAGTAGTAACTTGATCCAAAGTTTCATGATCATCGTCATTAGCTTCCTCACTGATTGGTATAGGAATCACTGGAACTGATTTCTGTGATGTACTACTTTCCAATTCGGGAGCAGGTACAATTACCTCATCAAGTTCTACTTTCCTTCCACTCATTTCTTTCGAGAGAAACTCCTTCTCTAGAAAGGATCCATTCTTAGCAACGAATATCTTGCCTTCATATCTGTGATAGAAGGTGTACCCAACAGTTTCCTTTGGCTATCCTATGAAGACACATTTCTCCGATTTGGGTTCGAGCTTATCAGGTTGAAGCTTTTTCACATAAGCATCGCAGCCCCAAACTTTAAGAAGCGACAACTTGGGTTTCTTGCCAAACCATAGTTCATATGGTGTCGTCTCAACGGATTTAGATGGTGCCCTATTTAACGTGAATGCAGCCGTCTCTTAAGCATAACCCCAAAACGGTAGCGGTAAATCAGTAAGAGACATCATAGATCGCACCATATCTAATAAAGTGCGGTTACGACGTTCGGACACGCCATTACGCTGTGGTGTTCCAAGTGGCGTGAGTTGCGGAACTATTTTGCATTGTTTCAAATGAAGACCAAACTCATAACTCAAATATTCACCTCCACGATCAGATCGTATAAACTTTATTTTCTTGTTACGATGATTTTCCACTTCACTCTGAAATTCTTTGAACTTTTCAAATATTTCAAACTTATGTTTCATCATGTAAATATACCCATATCTGCGTAAATCATCTGTGAAGGTCAGAAAATAACGATACCCGCCGCGAGCATCAACACTCATTGGACCGCATACATCAGTATGTATTATTTCCAATAATTCTGTTGCGCGCTCCATGGTTCGCAAGCATCAGGTGATTCATATTCAAGTGATTCCAAAAGCCCATCAGCGTGGAGTTTCTTCATGCAGTTTACACCAATATGACCTAAACGGCAGTGCCACAAATAAGTTGCACTATATCTTTTGGCTTCAATACTATGAATATGTGTATCACTACTATCGAGATTCAATAAAAATAGACCACTCATCAAGGGTGCATGACCATAAAGATATTACTCATATAAATAGAACAAAATTATTATTTGATTAAATGAATAACCGTCTCGCATCAAACAAGATCCAGATATAATGTTAATGCTTAACGCTGGTACCAAATAACAATTTTTCAGGTCTAAAAGTAATCCCGAAGGTAGATGTAGAGGTAGCGTGCCGACCGCGATCACATCGACTTTGGAACCATTTCCCACGCGCATCGTCACCTCGTCCTTTTCCAATCTTCGCTTAATCCATAGTCCCTGTTTCGAGTTGCAAATATGAGCAACAGAACCAGTATCAAATACCCAGGCTCTACTACGAGCATCAGTAAGGTACACATCAATAACATGTATATCAAATATAAATTTCACTTTGCCATCCTTCTCATCCGCCAAATACTTGGGGCAGTTCCGCTTTCAGTGACCAGTCCCTTTGCAGTAAAAGCACTCATTCTCAGGCTTAGGTCCAGACCTGTGCTTCTTCACTTGAGAAATAACTTGCTTGTCCTTCTTCTTGAAGTTCCCCTTCTTCCCTTTGCCCTTCTTCTTGAAACTACTGGTCTTGTTAACCATCAACACTTGATGCTCCTTCTTGATTTCTACCTCCGCATCCTTTAGCATTGCGAAGAACTCGGGAATTGTCTTATCCATCCCTTGCATATTATAGTTCATCACGAAGATTTTGTAGCTTGGTGGCAGTGATTGAAGAACTCTGTCAATGACACTATCATCAGGAAGACTAACTCCCAGTTGAGTCAAGTGGTTGTGGTACCCAGACATTCTGAGTATATGTTCACTGATAGAACTATTCTCCTCCATCTTGCAGCTATAGAACTTATTGGAGACTTCATATCTCTCAATTCGGGCATTTTCTTGAAATATTAAGTTCAACACCTGGAACATCTCATATGCTCCATGACGTTCAAAATGTCATTGAAGTCCCGATTCTAAGCCGTAAAGTATGGCACACTGAACTATTGAGTAGTCATCAGCTTTGCTCTGCCAGATGTTCATAACGTCTGGTGTTGCTCCTGCAGCGGGTCTTGCACCTAGCTGTGCTTCCAAGACGTCATTCTTCTGTGCAGCAATGAGGATAATCCTCAAGTTACGGACCCAGTCCATGTAGTTTCTACCATCATCTTTCAACTTAGCTTTCTCTAGGAACGCGTTAAAATTCAAAGGAACAGCAGCACATGCCATTTATCTACAACAACATAGACATGCAAAAGACTATCAGGTACTAAGTTCATTATAAATTAAAGTTCAATTAATCATATTACTTAAGAACTCCCACTTAGATAGACATCCCTCTAGTCATCTAAATGATCACGTGATCCATATCAACTAAACCATGTCCGATCATCATGTGAGATGGAGTAGTTTTCAATGGTGAACATCACTATGTTGATCATATCTACTATATGGTTCACGCTCGACCTTTCGGTCTCAGTGTTCCGAGGCCAAATCTGCATATGCTAGGCTCGTCAAGTTTAACCCGAGTATTCTGCGTGTGCAAAACTGGCTTGCACCCATTGTATGTTGTCAGGACCGGGGGTTTTGGGATATTAATTTCCCAGAAAATGGCCCTTGTGCTCACCAGCCCCAGGATTACCGTTAGCTGGCGAGACACCAACTTGATATAGAAATTCCAAGCAAATTACATAATATGTAGTAGAAGACCATTCTGGCCTATGAGTACAACCATTGGTTTCTAGTGGCTGATGGCGGAAGCGGTTTGTGGTTCATCTGCGACAATGGGACTCCATTTCCCACAGGAACAGCTGACCTGGGTAACTCCTATCTTCGCGAAACTGCTATCACCAGTGCATAGGTTTCGGGGCTATCAGTGCAACGCTCCTCTCCATGCAAGAAATCTGGCCAAGACAATAGCCAGGGACAAGCCAGTGAGTACTTTTGAATGTACTCGCAAACATTATGAACACAAGTATAATATTCAAATGATAATCATGCTCTAAAATATTCTATGATCACTCGTCAGTCACAAAATAATATTCTTGACGCATGCACGCAGGTTATATATACACAACTTGAATATGCAATAATGGAGTAGAAATATAATGCACCGATCGGGTGTCTGAAGCGACGCCTCGACAGGATAACGAAGCATGCCTCAGTCGGGCGTCTAAGCGACACCACATAAAGGGCTTATAAAGTAAATAACAAACATGCCACAGTCGGGCGTCTGTGCGATGCCACATAAAGGGCTTATAAAGTAAATCAATAACAAACATGCCACAGTCGGGCGTCTGTGCGACACCACATAAATGGCTTATAAGTAAATCAATAACAAACATGCCACAGTCGGACGTCTGTGCGACACCACATAAAGGGCTTATAAGTAATTTAAATGACAGGCAGGCCATAGACGGGCGTCTGAGCGACACCACATAAAGGGCTTATAAAAGAATAATCACAGTGAATATCCAGGAGGTAGAACCGTCCCAGGGATACTCAATAGTTCAAATAATGTAAATGGTTAGTCCATAATAATAATAATAATCATAATCATCATATGTCACAGGTCATAAGCAATGTTCTGGTTTAGCAGTTTTTCCTCCGAAGACCGACACCAAGACCGACACTTGACCCATCCCAGACTGTAGTCCTAACCATGGACACGGCTATTCGAATAGATGTTTAATCTCTGTAGAGGGTGTACTCTTTACCCACGAGTAACGGATTTCTCTAGTCCATCGGGACTAATTCCGTCTAGGGTCCTTTAGTTGAAAACACTCCTGACCGCACACACTAGCCTAACTCACCAGTGTCCGGAATCACCCATGACACCCGCTTGAGCAAAACTCTAAGTGGGGAGGCTACAACCTCGTTTAGCATGGGATCACAAAATTTATAACGCGCGCAAACTAGGGGAGCTACCCCCTCGGCTCCAACCGGAAACACCCATGCCCCCGGACCAGGTGGCATGCCTACCGGATGCAGCCGATATCTTCCACCATGGCCTCTCTGTACGGTGTGTGCTAGGACAGGGGTTGGCGACTTCTTCGAACTGCACCCTACCTATGGCGGGGACAAGTGGTAATCTGAAACAAGTATGGGGTTACGGAACAAGACTCGATCTATGGTCGACTTAGGAGGTTTAAGTATTTCTGCATGATTAGCATAACACTTTATACTTCAACCAATGCATGTAATCACCTCCCATCATACCTCATCATGCTGTACCGGACACAACCGTCTCGACGGAGGACTAGAGACAAGCCCGTGTCTACCCAAGACAGAGGCTTTCACGGGTTCCTTTCGGTATGCATGAAAGGCATACGATGGTGATTACTATCACAACGTATCAAATTTCAAAAGCACGGAATCATCAATATGTACTTATGAGTATGTTCATATCATCACATAAACTCCGAAACGAGGGGTGTTGTAACCGTATCCAACAACACATGACAATATTATGCCAGGGTTCAGAATGCTTGCCTTCAAGTTGTGTAGAGGCAGGGTGCATCCTAAAACTGTTGAAAGTTTTCTTCTTCTTCAAAATCCTATTTTTGAAAATATTCAAATTAACCCATAGTTTCAAAACAGTACAAAAAAGTTGCTAATTTTTTTCAAATAAATATTAAAATAAACTAGGCAAAATTTGAGGAAGGTAGGAAGAAGAATCAACTCATTTGGAGTTATATTTAAAAAGTTATAGCCAGTCAAAGTTTAGTCAAATTTCTATTTTTAAATAAAACAGAAAAAGAAAAACGTTTCGAAATATAAACACGTCGAAGACGTACTCTGGGTTTACGTCTTCACTTAATCCAGCGTGTACCGGTTCGTGTTCACTGACAGTGGGTCCATGGGGCCCACTAGTCAGGTTTGCTCAGTCGTCTCTCCCTCCTTTCTCCTCTGCCCGAGCGGCGACGGGGCTCCGACGATCAACACCCGTGACAGCGGCTCCCGAGGGTTACGAGGCGGGATGGATCCGCCGATCGAGGCGGTCCCAGTGGTCGCCAGGCAGGTGGGGACGAAGGGAATCACCGGCGGCGAGCTCCGCGGCGGAGGTGGCCTCGGGAGGTTTTGGGGGTCTGGGCTTTGGTGGCTCCCGGTCACTTTTGAGAGGCTGGGCAGCTCCGCACGGTCAAAAGGAGTCGAGTGATGGTGCTGGAGGGACGGGGGAGGGCCTGGTTGCAACGAACGGCACCGGAGGGCGGCGGCGGCCGAGCTGGCCGGAGACGGGGATGACGGCCTTCACTGATCGATTACAGGCTATGGGGGCGCTAGGTGGATGGCCTGAGCTTGCCTGAGTGTCTGGACGAGCTCGGGGCCCCTCTTATAGGCGGTCAAGGTCGGTTCCGTGGCGGCCGTGGATAAGACCGATGGCGAACCGTTGTTCTGTTGCTGCAGGGCGACATGTCGAGGCTGGGGATGGTGGCGTGTTAGCCGACGCAGCGTGCATCGCCCAGGCGAGCGCCGGGCGCGTATGGTTTGGGTGGCGCCGTCCATGGCAGGAACCCATTGTGGCGGCCGCTAGCCGCCGTGGCCGACCTGACGGCGGCGCTGTGGGGCTCCAGGGGCGGCTTGGAGTGTTCTGGTGAGTGGATGAGGCCGGGGTGTGGCTCTGCAGTGAGCAAGGGCCAGGGGCGACGAGCGGCGATCTGCGCGCGTGCAAAACGCAGCAAGGCCTGGGCGCGGCCAGAGCACGCATGCTACATGCTCAGCAAAATGCCAGGGCATGCCAGGGGGCTCCAATCCACAAGAGGTTTAGCAGGGTGGGGCTATAGGCTAAGGTAAAGCTATGACACAAGCTGGTTAGGCAAAGCAAGCAAGTCCAATGTGCAAACTAAAAACCATGCCAAAGCTGGCCATGCACAGAAGGTGTTTGACAAAATGCTAAGGGCATCTAGGCAACTCTTGGGGTGGCCAAAATCTCCAGATCCTAGTCTCTTTAGGTGTAGGTGATGGTGGCAAGGTTAGTTAGTCAAGACCAGAAACTTGTTAGTGCAAGATTTTGAGAAAACCAAATCTGGACAGCAACTAAAGGCTATCATTTTATGGACCAAAAATACTCCCATGGGGCCACTCTCCTGGACTTAAGGGTTTTGTAGGGTGGTTTATAAGCAGGAGAAAGATCATGGGCATTAGAGCAAAATAAAATAGGGTTGCAGTAGAAAATGCCAATCTGGTCCAGAGAGCAAAAGAGGATGATTTGCTCAAATCTTGCAAAGAACATACATGGGTTTTTGCATAAAAAAGAATTATATGCATCTACTGTCATCTCCAAATACTTGGTAGAATTTTTAAGAAAGTATTTAAAGGGGTTGTAGTGCAAAGTTACCAACTGGACTAGTTCTGAAACTTTGGGGTAGAGCTCTAAATCTCCAATGACAAAAATATATTTTTGCACAAAAGTGATTTAGGGACATCATATGTCATCCCCAAAATTTGGTGAAATTTTTTAATGCATTTATCAAATAGTTGCAGTGCAAAAGAGGCCCTAAAACTTATGAAAAATCATTTTAAAAGAATAAAGCTCAGGA
Organism: Aegilops bicornis; assembly: GCA_021605145.1. Taxonomy (NCBI): domain Eukaryota; kingdom Viridiplantae; phylum Streptophyta; class Magnoliopsida; order Poales; family Poaceae; genus Aegilops; species Aegilops bicornis. Next base: position 398,646,426 of record CM038673.1, on the reverse strand, counting down.
AAAATAATTATGCAAATAAACCTACTGATAAAAGAATTTGTTTTTCTTGAGAGGATATACAACTCCAATGATAAATCTTGGAAAGTTTTTACTTGGGGTAAAACTCCACAATATCAAAGAAAAGAGGGGTTCTGAAATTAAAAGAAAAACTATAAAGTAAAATTTTTAATCTCCTGGCAAAATTTTAATAACCAAAACATGGTCAAATCTTTGGGGTGTTACAACACTACCCCCCTTAAGAAAAATCTCGTCCTCGAGATTTGCTAAGGGTTGTTTTGAAAAGAAAAAAAACTTACTCCTACCATCACAAAAATAACAATCCTACTAATGTAATTAAAACGTAGCTACAGTGAGTGGGCAATAAGTGGTGCAAAACCACAGTGTGGCATGCTGGCGTTGCATGGAAAAATTTACGGTAGATTTCTACTATTGGTTCTGATGAAATTTAGAATAAACTTCTAAATTACTAAAAATACGCTGGTCGTGCCCGAGAGCACCTGATGCTCTCTGTGGGTCGACAGTGGACCCGGGGCCCACTGTCAGTCTCTTCTTCTACCTATGGCTCTCTCCTTCCTCTCTCCCGTGTGCTTTCCCGCGCTTTCTCCACCGGCGATGTCTAGCGTGTGGGGCATCTAGGCCGTACTGCGGTAGTGTGCGGCGTGCTAGCTGCCGGTGCAGTGTGCACTCACCTCGCGGGCCAGTGCGCTGTCGGCACTGCTCGCGGATTCATCTCTAAACACCAGCGATCGAGCGATGAGCGGCGCTGCTGGACCTCGCCCACCGTACACCGATCTCGAGCTATAAAATGACCGCGGTGCTCCCTTCTTCCTCCTCACACCTGGCCTCGCTTCTCCTTCTCCTTCCTCCTCCTCCAATTCTGTTTGCAGGAGCTCGAGACGAGGCTCTAATGGCGGAGGCGATGTCGGACTAGTGCATGATCCTGGCGTGCGGAGGGCTGGCGGCATTGCTGGGGTTTTCCGTGCTCCTGTGCGCGATGATCCTCGATGATCGTCGTGATGCTGCCGCCCGAGTGTTTGCTCTCCACGGTGGCGGCGATCATGAGGATTAGGTGTGGTGTCGGGTGCTAACTGTCGTCGGTGTGCTGGAGGCAACTTGCACCCGGATGATTTCCCACTAATCTCTTCTTCAGAGACTGTGGTGTGTTAGGGAGGTAGTCAGTTAGGTGTAGTATGTGCGCGAGGATTTGCAATTAGTGCACGAGGTCGAGTGGTTGTGGTTGTGAGTCTGCTGTTATGGTGCTGCAAGAATAAAAAAATCTATGTCGTGAAGCGTTATATGCTGCATCAACTCAGGGAAAGAAAAAAATTTCACTCCAAAATTGATTGCGAGCGAAAATAGTTAATCAAATTAACAGCAGTACAAACTACTCACATTAATCGAAACCAAATATTTAATTAATCACACAAATTTAAGACACACTGCTTAAGTTACAACACATACATAATGCTGGAATAATAAACATAGCAGTGCTGGCTACACTGAAAACGGTAAAAGGACAGGGTCCTGAGAAAACGTCTCTGGCACTGGGGCACACTCCTCTTCTATCGGGGGAAGCGGATTGACTAGACAATGAATGCACCTCTCCTGGTCGGGCCTTAGTGGACTGCCAATGGCTATCTGAGGATTTAAATCGGCGAGGCTCTGGAGATAACCCATCACTTGTTAGGTCAAACGCTCTTGAGCGATGACATATTGGGCAAGGTTGGCCAATACTGGGTCTATCTCAATTCGCCCACCGGGAAAAGATGCTACTTCTCCGGGTGCTGCGCGACTCGGAAAGTAATAATACCCTCGTTCGCTGGCATAGGGTACCGCGAATTGAAGGCGGGCAAGCGCTTCATACGCAGCAGCCTCTATGGCCATATGCGGAGTCGGCATGGATTTCCCCATGAAGGAAACTTCCGTTGGGTCTTGGTTTGGGTTTGCGGGAGGGATGTGCACCACTGCCCAATATTTCGAGGTGGATGGGGTGATCCTCGATTTGAGCAACTCTCTTTGGGGTGGGTGGATAGCACTCATGGTACTGCAGGTAAAGTCCCACAAAATTTTAACAAAGCTACCTGGAGTTGCATCTGGAGTTCTCAGGTAAATACTAGGGCTCGACATGGCAAAGAAATGGCTGTGAGAGTTGTGCACAAGGTGAGGGATACTTGGCAAGGTCACGAGGTGGCCTTCTATATAGCATCTGGGCTGGGTCATTTACCGTGGTGAAAGGTAATAAATTTGTCGAATCAGCTCTATGGGGTCGGGGTCAAAGCTACAGATACACATATCTCACAAAAGTGACATATCACTGTGGGGGGTCGTCGGGGTGGTTTTTGGTAGCTGTGCCAGGGATAAAAATGCAACTACATGCTAACATATTTATGCAAGGCTACTATTTAAAACAGAGGCACACCAGGAGGCTGCATAATTATGGCGATACATGATCACATAATTACAGGGCGTAGAAATGCCAAGGCTTGGTACTACTCGAGAGACTTAGTCTAGGTCGTTTATATCTAAGCGGGCGTGCCTTGTGGATGTCGAGGCTTCTCCACGGGTTTCACCGTCGGGATCAGCTGGAGGGGGTTGAGGGGCTGCAGGGTCGGGGTAGCGAAGATGACCATCCCGGGGATTGTTGGCCACAATCTCGTTGGAGCGTGTTCCCAAAAGGCGACGAAGCACTTCTGGGGACATCAACGTATTTTGGTCGATGGCTGGGGTAGACCTCAAGGACTCGATCGGGTGTCCGAACAGCACGACTGGGTTGTCTGCGTCGGGCTCATCTCCTCCTCTCGCCGGGGCTCGGTGAACCAGTTCTCCACGAGCTGCGATCAGATCAAGGGTGATCTGATCGAACAGTTCCTCTAGTGCACCTACATACCGTACTAGATGCAACAATGCAGGATCCGTCTCGTGATCTCCGTTGGCAACCTGGGGCGGCCTACCATACCCGTCACGTCTAGGGTAGTAGTAGAACGAGCGGCAGTTAACTCTGGGCGACAAGTGCCGAAGTTGAACTATAGCCTCTCGAGCTGCTAGTTGGATGGCTTGTGGCTCAAAGGAAGTTGTCCTTCGGTGAACTCAGTAGGGGCATTACGGCGATAGACCCCTACCATAGATGTGCACAGTGGCCTAGAATTGACGGCTCTCACCGCTCATGGGTCCTTGGTACACAACATATTCTGGGGGCTCTTCTAAAGCATAGGCACGGCGGGTGAGGTTTGCGAGCACGGTCACAAAACCTCCAAGGTTGGTTGCTGTGGTCTCATTGCGCATAATAGGGCCGGGCATCGTAGCTTGGTTTGGGGAAGAGGTTGTCTTTGTCTTTGTCTTTGTGTTGAGGCTAAGCGTGCCCTTTTTATAGACAAAGGGGCGAGTCTTCCTTCACACGCCATAAATGAGACAATTTAGGTGTCGGTCACTAGCGCGTGATCGACAGGCTAGGCTGATATGTTGGGCACCGACTGCCAAAAGGTGTCGGGGTCACTGTGTGGCTATCTTACACGAGAAGCTTGGCCGGGGTTAGGTTAAGGTCTGGTGGGTTGGTTAACCAAGGTTTTTCGACCTGGCTAAGATAGGATTAGCCAATGGTCAGCCTAGCTCTGATACCAAGTTTGTCAGGACCGGGGTTTTCAGGATATTAATTTCCCATAAAGTGGCCCTTGTGCTCACCAGCCCCAGGATTACTGTTAGCCGACGAGACACCAACTTGATACAGAAACTCCAAGCTAATTACATAATATGTAGTACAAGACCATTCTGGCCTGTGAGTACAACCATTGGTTTCTAGTGGCTGATGGCAGAAGCGGTTTGTGGTTCATCTGTGACTATGGGACTCCATTTCCCACAGGAACAGCTGACCTGGGTAACTCCTATCTTCGCGAGACTGCTCTCACGGCGTAGGTTCCGGGGCTGTCAGCGCAACGCTCCTCTCCATGCAAGAAATCTGGCCAAGACAATAGCCAGGGACAAGCCAGTGAGTACTTTTGAATGTACTCGCAAACATTATGAACACAGGTATAATATTCAAATGATAATCATGCTCTAAAATATTCTATGATCACTCGTCAGTCACAAAATAAAATTCTTGACGCATGCACGCAGGTTATTTATACACAACTTGAATATGCAATAATGGAGTAGAAATATAATGCACCGATCGGGTGTCTGAAGTGACGCCTCGACAGGATAACGATATAAAGCATGCCTCAGTCGGGCGTCTAAGCGACACCACATAAAGGGCTTATAAAGTAAATAACAAACATGCCACAGTCGGGCGTCTGTGCGATGCCACATAAAGGGCTTATAAAGTAAATCAATAACAAACATGCCACAGTCGGGCGTCTGTGCGACACCACATAAAGGGCTTATAAGTAAATCAATAACAAACATGCCACAGTCGGACGTCTGTGCGACACCACATAAAGGGCTTATAAGTAATTTAAATGACAGGCAGGCCACAGTCGGGCGTCTAAGCGACACCACATAAAGGGCTTATAAAAGAATAATCACAGTGAATATCCAGGAGGTAGAACCGTCCGAAGGATACTCAATAGTTCAAATAATGTAAATGGTTAGTCCATAATAATAATAATCATAATCATCATATGTCACAGGTCACAAGCAATGTTCTGGTTTAGCAGTTTTTCCTCCGAAGACCGACACCAAGACCGACACTTGACCCATCCCAGACTGTAGTCCTAACCATGGACACGGCTATTCGAATAGATGTTTAATCTCTGTAGAGGGTGTACTCTTTACCCACGAGTAACGGATTTCTCTAGTCCATCGGGACTAATTCCGTCTAGGGTCTTTTAGTTGAAAACACTCCTGACCGCACACACCAGCCTAACTCACCAGTGTCCGGAATCACCCATGACACCCGCTTGAGCAAAATTCTAAGTGGGGAGGCTACAACCTCGTTTAGCATGGGATCACAAAATTTATAACGCGTGCAAACTAGGGGAGCTACCCCCTCGGCTCCAACCGGAAACACCCATGCCCCCGGACCAGGTGACATGCCTACCGGATGCAGCCGGTATCTTCCACCATGGCCTCTCTGTACGGTGTGTGCTAGGACAGGGGTTGACGACTTACTGAACCGTACCCTACCTATGGCAGGGACAAGTGGTAGTATGAAATAGGTATGGGGGTTACCGGAACAAGACTCGATCTATGGTCGACTTAGGAGGTTTAAGTATTTCCTGCATGATTAGCATAACACTTTATACTTCAACCAACAGACAAAATCACCTCCCGTCATACCTCATCATGCTGTACCGGACACAACCGTCTCGACGGAGGACTAGAGACAAGCCCGTGTCTACCCAAGACAGAGGCTTTCCCGGGTTCCTTCCGGTATGCATGAAAGGCATACGATGGTGATTACTATAACAACGTATCAAATTTCAAAAGCACGGAATCATCAATATGCACTTATGAGTATGTTCATATCATCACATAAACTCCGAAACGAGGGGTGTTGTAACCGTATCCAACAACACACGACAATATTATGCCAGGGTTCAGAATGCTTGCCTTCAAGTTGTGTAGAGGCAGGGTGCATCCTAAAACTTTTGAAAGTTTTCTTCTTCTTCAAAATCCTATTTTTGAAAATATTCAAATTAACCCATAGATTCAAAACAGTACAAAAAAGTTGTCTAATTTTTTTTCAAATAAATATTAAAATAAACTAGACAAAATTTGAGGAAGGTAGGAATAAGAATCAACTCATTTGGAGTTATATTTAAAAAGTTATAGCCAGTCAAAGTTTAGTCAAATTTCTGTTTTTAAATAAAACAGAAAAAGAAAAACGTTTCGAAATATAAACACGTCGAAGACGTACTCTGGGTTTACGTCTTCACTTAATCCAGCGTGTATCGGTTCGTGAATTCTTGACGGTGGGTCCATGGGGCCCTTTGGTCAGCTGACCGATCGTCTCCCTCCTTTCTCCTCTGCCCGAGCGGCGACGGGGCTCCGACGATCAACGCCGGCGAACAGCGGCTCCCCGAGGGGTTCTGAGGGCGGGGATGGATCCGCTAGTCCAGGGCGGTCCCCCCGATGGTCGCCAGGCAGGTGCGGACAAAGGGAATCACCGGCGGCGAGCTCCGCGGCGGAGGTGGCCTCGGGAGGTTTTGGGGGTGTGGGCTATGGTGGCTCCCGGTCGCTTTTGAGAGGCTGGGCAGCTCCGCACGGTCAAGAGGAGTCGAGTGATGGTGCTGGAGGGACGGGGGAGGGCCTGGTTGCGACGAACGGCACCGGAGGGCGGCGGCGGCCGAGCTGGCCGGAGACGGGGATGATGGCCTTCCCTGATCGATTGCAGGCTATGGGGGCGCTAGGTGGATGGCCTGAGCTTGCCTGAGTGACTGGACGAGGTCGAGGCCCCTCTTATAGGCGGCCAAGGTCGGTTCCGCGGCGGCCGTGGATAAGACCGACGGAGAACCACCGTTCTGTTGCTGCAGTCTGACGATGTCGCATGGTGAGATGGTGGCGAAGCTAGGCAGCGGCGACACTACTCCGGTGGTGAGCGCGACGCAGCGTATGGTTTGGGCGGCACCGTCCACGGCAGGAACCCACTGTGGCCGGCCGCTAGCCACCGTGGCCGACTTGTCGACGGTGCTGTGGGGCTCCAGGGGCAGCTTGGAGTGTTCTGGTGAGTGGATGAGGCCGGGGTGTGGCTCTGCAGGTGAGCAAGGGCCAGGTGCCAGACGCGGCGACCCGTGCACACGCACGTGCAAAACGCGCCTCTAGACGCGCCCAGAGCACGCACGCTACGTGCTCGGCAAAATGCCAGGGCATGCCAGGGGGCTTCAATCCACAAGAGGTTTAGCAGGGTGGGGCTATAGGGTAAGGTAAAGCTATGACACAAGCTGGTTAGGAAAAGCAAGCAAGTCCAATGTGCAAACTAAAAACCATGCCAAAGCTGGCCATGCACAGAAGGTGTTTGACAAAATGCTAAGGGCATCTAGGCAACTCTTGGGGTGGCCAAAATCTCCAGATCCTAGTCTCTTTAGGTGTAGGTGATGGTGGCAAGGTTAGTTAGTCAAGACCGAAACTTGTTAGTGCAAGATTTTGAGAAAACCAAATCTGGACAGCAACTAAAGGCTATCATTTTATGGACCAAAAATACTCCCATGGGGCCACTCTCCTGGACTTAAGGGTTTTGTAGGGTGGTTTATAAGCAGGAGAAAGATCATGGGCATTAGAGCAAAATAGAATAGGGTTGCGATGAAAATGCCAATCTGGTCCAGAGAGCAAAAGAGGATGATTTGCTCAAATCTTGCAAAGAACATACATGGGTTTTTGCATAAAAAAGAATTATATGCATCTACTGCCATCTCCAAATACTTGGTAGAATTTTTAAAAAATTATTTAAAGGGGTTGTAGTGCAAAGGTACCAACTGGACTAGTTCTGAAACTTTGGGGTAGAGCTCTAAATCTCCAATGACAAAAATATATTCTTGCACATAAGTGATTTAGGGACATCATATGTCATCCCCAAAATTTGGTGAAAATTTTAAATGCATTTATCAAATAGTTGCAGTGCAAAAGAGGCCCTAAAACTTATGAAAAATCATTTTAAAAGAATAAAGCTCCGGAAAAACAATTATGCAAATAAACCCTCTTGATAAAAGAATTGTTTTTCTTGAGAGGATATACAAGTCCAATGATAAATCTTGGAAAGTTTTTACTTGGGGTAAAACTCCACAATATCAAAGAAAAGAGGGGTTCTGAAATTAAAAGAAAAACTATAAAGTAAAATTTTTAATCTCTTGGCAAAATTTTAATAACCAAAACATGGTCAAATCTTTGGGGTGTTACATATGTGAACGTAGAGCTTATCACACCCGATCATCACGTGGTGTCTCGGCATGACGAACTATAGCAACGGTGCATACTCAGGGAGAACACTTATACCTTGAAATTTAGTGAGAGATCATCTTATAATGCTACCGCCGTACTAAGAAAAATAAGATGCATAAAGGATAAATATCACATGGAATCAATATAAGTGATATGATATGGCCATCATCATCTTGTGCCTTTGATCTCCATCTCCAATGCACCGTCATGATCACCATCGTCAGCGGCTTGACACCTTGATCTCCATCGTAGCATCGTTGTCGTCTCGCCAACTATTGCTTATACGACTATCGCTACCGCTTAGTGATAAAGTAAAGCAATTACATGCCGATTGCATTTCATACAATAAAGCAACAACCATAAGGCTCCTGCCAGTTGCCGATAACTTTTACAGAACATGATCATCTCATACAACAATTTATATATCATCATGTCTTGACCATATCACATCACAACAAGCCCTGCAAAAACAAATTAGACATCCTCTACTTTGTTGTTGCAAGTTTTACGTGGCTGCTACGGGCTTCTAGCAAGAACCTTTCTTACCTACGCATCAAAACCACAACGATTTTTCGTCTAGTGTGCTATTTTAACCTTCAACAAGGACCGGGCATAGTCAAACTCGATTCAACTAAAGCTGGAGAAACAAACACCTGCTAGCCACCTGTGTGCGAAGCACGACGGTAGAACCAGTCTCATGAACATGGTCATGTAATGTCGGTCCGGGCCACTTCATCCAACAATACCGCCGAGTGAAAGTAAGACGTTGCTGGTAAGCAGTATGACCATCATCGCCCACAACTCTTTGTGTTCTACTCGTGCATATAACATCTACGCATAGACCTGGCTCGGATGCCACTGTTGGGGAATGCAGTATTTCAAAAAATTTATCTACGATCACGCAAGATCCATCTAGGAGATGCATAGCAACGAGCAGGGAGAGTGTGTCCACGTACCCTCGTAGACTGAAAGCAGAAGCGTTTAGTAACGCGGTTGATGTAGTCGAACGTCTTCGCGATCCAACCGATCCAAGTACCGAACGTATGGCACCTCCACGATCAGCACACGTTGAGCTCGATGACGTCCCTCGAACTCTTGATCCAGTTGAGGCCGAGGGAGAGTTCTCTCAGCACGACGGCGTGGCGACGGTGATGATGAAGTTACCGACGCAAGGCTTCGTCTAAGCACTACGACGATATGACCGAGGTGTGTAACTGTGGAGGGGGCACCGCACATGGTTAAGAGAAACTTGTGTGTTCTAGGGTGCCCCCCTGCCCCCGTATATAAAGGAGGGGAGGGGAGGCTGGCCGGCCCTCCTAGGGCGCGCCAGGAGAGGGAAGTCCTACTAGGACTCCAAGTCCTAGTAGGTTTCCACCTAAGGAAGAGGGGGAAGAAGGAAGGAAGAGGGGGAAGGGAATGAAAGGGGGGGGGGGGCGCCTCCTTCCCCTAGTCCAATTCGGACCCAAGGGGGGGCGGCCAGCCCCTCCTGGCCCTTCCTCTCTTCCCACTAAGGCCCATCGAGGCCCATTAGTTCCCCCGGGGGGTTACGATAACCCTTCGACACTCCGATAATTATCCGGTACCTCTCAGAACTCATCCGGTGTCCGAATAACATCGTCCAATATATAAATCTTTATGTCTCGACCATTTCAAGACTCCTCGTCATGTCTGTGATCTCATCCGGGACTCTGAACAAACTTCGGTCATCAAATCACATAACTCATAATACAAATCGTCATCGAGCATTAAACGTGCGGACCCTACGGGTTCGAGAACTATGTAGAAATGACCGAGACACATCTCCGGTCAATAACCAATAGCGGAACCTGGATGCTCATATTGGTTTCTACATATTCTACGAAAATCTTTATCGGTCAAACCGCATAACAACATACATTGTTCCCTTTGTCGTATGTTACTTGCCCGAGATTCGATCGTCGGTATCCTGACACCTAGTTCAATCTCATCACCGGCAAGTCTCTTTACCCGTTCCGTAATGCGTCATACCGTGGCTAATTCGTTAGTCACATTGCTTGCAAGGCTCATAGTGATGTGCATTACCGAGAGGGCCTAGAGATACCCCTCTGATACACGGAGTGACAAATCCTAATCTCGATCTATGCCAACTCAATAAACACCATCGGAGACACCTGTAGAGCATCTTTATAATCACCTAGTTACATTGTGACGTTCGATAACACACAAGGTGTTCCTCCGATATTCGGAGTTGCATAATCTCATAGTCTGAGGAACATGTATAAGTCATGAAAAAAGCAATAGCAGAAAAACTAAACGATCATTATGCTAAGCTAACGGATGGGTCTTGTCCATCACATCATTCTCTAATGATGTGATCCCGTTCATCAAATGACAACACATGTCTATGGCTAGGAAACTTAACCATCTTTGATTAACGAACTAGTCAAGTAGAGGCATACTAGGGACACTCTGTTTGTCTATGTATCCACACATGTACTAAGTTTCCGGTCAATACAATTCTAGCATGAATAATAAACATTTATCATGATATAAGGAAATATGAATAACAACTTTATTATTGCCTCTAGGGCATATTTCCTTCAATTGGTTCCTACATATTCTATGAAGATCTTTATCGGTCGAACCTTTATGACAACATACATAGTTCCCTTTGTCTGTCTGTATGTTACTTGCCCGAGATTCGATCGTTGGTATCTCCATACCTATTTAAATCTCGTTACCGGCAAGTCTCTTTACTCATTCTGTAATACATCCACTACTAGAATCAGCTACTTTGCCATCTGCCAGCTCTTTGCCGTCTGCTAGCAGACGGCAAAGAAGCTCTTTGCCATCAGCTACCTAAAAGCAGACGACAAAGAAACGGCAGACGGCACAAGAAGCCTTTGCCATCGGCCGGCTCTTTGCCGTCAGCTGGCTCACGGCAAAGAGAGAGGTGCCCCCCCCCCCCGCCCGTTTAGAAAAAACTTAACGCCCCAACTCTTTGCCGTCTGCTAGCAAACGGCAAAGAGAGATAAAGGCGGACGGCAAAGAGCAGACTAACTAGCGGCCGCCACCCCCCGCGCGTTACTCTCTCTTCTCTCCCTCTCTCTCCTCCCCAACGCCCCGCCACCAGATCCCCACCCACCCCCGACCCCCGCCGCCTCGGCCGCCTCGCCTCAAGACCCGCTTGGGTCTGTCCGCCTCACCACCCCGGCCTCCGCCTCACCTCCCACCCGCCGACGCCTGTCGCCCCACCACCCTCCGCCTCACCCCACCCGTTGACGCCTGGCCGCCCGCCACCCAAGAGCCGCCTCGGCCGCCGCCACCGCCTCACGCCCAAGTGCCCCCCGCCACCGCCCACCGACCGTCCCATTGCTCGGTGAGGGACTACTTTTTTTCTTCTGTTTTTTCATTTTTTGCTTTTTAATTTTTAGTGCTAGATTGTGTTAGTGTTAGTGTTAGAAAAGAATTAGAAGAAGTAGAAGAAGTAGAAGTAGTAGAAGAAGTAGAACAAGAAGAAAAGAAAAGAAGTTGAAAAAGATGAAAAAAGAAAAAGAAGAAAAGAAGTAGAAGAAGAAGAAAGGAAGAAAAGAAAATAAGTAGAAAAAAGATGAAAAAAGAAGAAGAAGAAAAGAAGTAGAAGAAGAAGAAAAGAAGACACGAAAAGAAGTAAAAGTAGAAAAAAGATGAAAGAAGAAGAAGAAGAAAGGAAAGAAGAAGAAGAAGAGAAAGAAAGAAGAAGAAGAATAGTAGGAAACACCCCGACCCTCTGACCCCGACACCACACCCCGACACCCCGACCCTGACCCCTCGACACACCGACCTCGACCCGTGACCTCGACCGACACCCCTCGACACCACACCCCGACCCCGACACGACACCCCGACACCCGACCCCTTGACCCCCCGACCCCGACACCACACCCCGACACCGACACCGACACCACACCCTGACACCCGACCCCTGACCCTATTAATTCGACCCAATTTCCACACCCCTAATTCCGACCACGGCACCGACACCGACATGACACCCCAATTTCTCGACACCTCCGAAAAGGTGTTCTTTGGCCTTCCAGAGCATAGTGTTGATGCCACTGAACCCTATGAGCCCATCATTGATTATAGTGATGATGATTATGCATTTATTGATGATACTGATCGAGATTATTAGTAATGTCAGGTATTCAATTTTTTTATGTTGTACTTGATAATGATACACTTAAGTGATATACATATTATTATTCATGTCGGTATTTTTTTTATGTTGTACTAATTTCGTTTATTCTTTGTCATGGCAGGTGTTGAAAGATGGTGGGCGCTGGTCGGAGCGCCGAGGCCCCTTCTTCGTCGGTAGCGTGGTGTGAGGTCTTCCATTCCACATGCACCTCTCCGCGGAGCATTCTTTGGACAAGATGGCGACACCACGGACCCTTCTTCATCGACCGCGGTGCCCAAAGAGGGACGAGGTAAGAAGAAGAGAGGAGGTGGAGCACATGGTCGAGGGAGAGGAGGTAGGGTGATCACTCTGGCGCCTTCCTCGCCGCCACCCCCAGCTGTTTCACCCGAGCACGTGACTGCTAGGGTGGACTTGTCCGAGGAGGAGGCTACACGGACTCCAGTCCACGAGCCTCCGGTCCACGGGTCTTCGGCCCACGAGACCCCGGAGGAGCACACGTCTGGTTGGGGTACCTGGCCGGATCAGCCTGAGGAGCCGAGTGGCCATGCTGATGATGGCGGGGAGCCGACTGATATTGAGGAGGAGGGGGGCAACGCGTCTACTGGTGGTTGTACATGGCTCCCGTCCGTCTGGCGACCATGAGCAGAGGTGGTTGATTTTCCCTGATGGGGAGAGGTAAGTGCATTTAATATTTTTGTACCTTCTGCATTCATGTTTCTTCAAATAACTAATGCGTTGGCCTTGTCATGCTGCAGGGGTTGGGACCACCATCATAGTTTCCGTCGGGCCAACTCCGTCCTTGGAGTTCTTTGTCGGCAAAACTTCCCGGGGTTTGTCACGTTGCCTGGTGAGGGTCGGCTTCCAGAGCTTGGATTGAGTTGGGAGCACTACTTGGCTGCCTCGGCCCCGCCGGGTGAGATTATCGACGGTGTCTTGTGTAAGACGAGGGCAGACGTGGTGATCAGAAAGTTATGGGTAATTTCTCCTTTACACAATTAAAAATCTTCAACTAGCTAGTTATTAATTGTACTAATCAATATTGTCTCATTTGATTGCAGACATTCTACAGGTGTGAGGAGGGATACGAGGAGGAAGCGACAAATGTTATCAATAACGTCTGCAAGCGCCTACTACAGAACTTACAGCACGAGGCTCGGGTGCAGGCTGTTCGAGACTACTACTCCTCGCGTGGTATCAAGAAGACCAAGCCGGCGTGCCGCGAGAAGTTCTTGAGTAAGGAGCAGTACATGAAGGTAATTCTTAAGGCCTTGTACTTACTTCCTTCATTTAGTAATTCATAGTCGTAGCGCTCAAGTTTCTATTTGCTAACTTAGGCCCCTCCGAGATGGTGTGCGGATCGGATGGATTGTTGGGAGGTGTTGGTCAATGAGTGGTGCTCAAATGAATGGCTAGCCCTCCACAACGAGGCCAAGGACAAACGTGCCCAAATGGAAGGTGTGCCACACCATCAAGGCAGCTCCAACTTATTTCAGTTCGGGCGGAACTGGGTATGTGGTTTGCTTCATGATTCATGCAATTCATTCATCATGCTAGGTTTAGCCCTTTCATTACTAATTAACTTTGTTTCTCTCTTTCAGGCACGCTACAATAAGGCGGATAAGGTGCCAGAGGTGTACGACCTGTATGCCATGGCCCACACTGGCCCTTACAAGAAAGCCAAGGCATTCTCTGCGTCGGACCTCGATGATCCAAAGAACTTCACCAACATCTCCTCCCACGACAAGCTCGTGCAATATAGAGATCAGGGGAAGGCGAGGAAAGGGGAGGACTTTAAACCGAGCAAGGGTCCCATTGATACAGAGCCGATGATATCTCGGTATGGAGGTCCCATGGCTCCATATCCATGGGAGATGGACTTATCTGTTGTCCTAGCACTCTCCCGGAGAACAAGGCATGCCAGTCGAGCTTCGCTCCTGAGATAAGGCCTCGTGAATGGCCAGTCCAACTCGCCTTCAAGGTTAGTTATACGTACTCAGCTATCTTTCTCCATTACATTGTGTGCGCTTCCATCAATGATTACAAATGCTCATGTGAGTGGTGTTGCAGGCTGCTATCTGAGTGAGAGAGATACAACAGAGAAACTTCAAGTGAGGCGGCGGAGAGGCAGCGGGAGTTGGAGGAGAGGACGACAAAGATGTTGGAGGAGGAGAGGGCACGGAATGACATGCAGGCAAGGGCCATGTACGAGCTCCTTGTGGTAAGTTTCTTCTGCAGATTAGCCAAAACATTCATGTAGTGTTTGTCTCATTACTAACTAGTATGAATGTGTTTGTCAAAACCAAATGTGCAGTCTGTGTGTGAGAAGTCCGGTCAGACCGCTCCGCCGATGCCAGTGATTGCTCCTGGGACCATGGTGAGTTTAATTTGAATGGACATTACTTGCTAGTCTTAACATTTGAGTATCATCATGGTAACGAGACATTGGTAATGATCATTGGTGCATCGTAACTCCAGACAAGCATCGCACGATCCTTCTCCAGCTACCGGCACAAGCCAGCCCGCTCCTACACCTCCATGATCACGGTAAGTTTCTCTACTGTTTTGCTTAACAAATGCATAAAGACCTAGACTTAGCTTTATTTCCTCCAATATGCTTACCATAATGACCTAGAGTTAGCTTCTTTTCCTCCAAAATGACTTAATAAGCTTCTTGACCTCCAAAACCATCCATTTTACCTAAGTTAGCTCTAAAACGATTTGTACTTAGCTTACTTATGTCAAAAATTGCATAATTAGCTTAGTTAGCTCATAACCGATCCATTTTACCTAAGTTAGCTCTAAAATGACCCATTTTACCTTAGTTAGCTTATAAATGATCCAGTTTATCCAAGTTAGCTCTAAAATGACCCATTTTACCTAGATTAGCTCCTAAATGATCCATTTTACCTACGTTAGCTTTTAAAATGACCCATTTCACCTAGGTTAGCTCCAAAATGACCCATCTTACCTAGGTTAGCTCCAAAATGACCCATCACACCTAGGTTAGCTCTAAAATGATTCTTTTTACTAAGTTAGCTCATAAACGATCCATTTCAACTAAGTTAGCTCATAAACGACCATTTCACCTAAGTTAGCTAAAAAACGATCCATTTCACCTAAATTAGCTCTTAAATGATCCATTTCACCTAAGTTAGCTAAAAAAGATCCATTTCACCTTAGTTAGCTCAAAAATGATCCATTTCACCTTAGTTAGCTCATAAACGACCCATTTCAACCAAGTTAGCTCATAAATGATCCATTTCACCTAAGTTAGCTCAAAAACGATCCATTTCACCTTAGTTAGCTCAAAAAACGATCCATTTCACCTTAGTTAGCTAAAAAACGATCCATTTCACCTCACTTAGCTCATAAACGACCCATTTCAACTAAGTTAGCTCATAAATGATCCATTTCACCTAAGTTAGCTAAAAACGATCCATTTCACCTTAGTTAGCTAAAAAACGATCCATTTCACCTTAGTTAGCTAAAAAACGATCCATTTCACCTTACTTAGCTCATAAACGACCCATTTAAACTAAGTTAGCTCATAAATGATCCATTTCACCTAAGTTAGCTAAAAACGATCCATTTCGACTTAGTTAGATCAAAAATGATCCATTTCACCTTAGTTATCTCATAAACGACCCATTTCAAGTAAGTTAGCTCATAAATGATCCATTTCACCTTAGTTAGCTCATAAACGACCCATTTCAACTTAGTTAGCTCATATATGATCCATTTCACCTAAGTTAGCTCATAAATGACATATACTTCTTGTTCTAGTCTTCTTCTTGTTCTAGTCTTCTTCTTCTAGTCACCTATTTCTAACTTTCTTATTTGCCATTTTGCAGATTTGATTCACTTCATGGAAGCTAGCTTGCTATGATGGAGTGCTTGTTTTTTCTTTGATGAAACTTTGCATTGTATCTAGCTTGCTATGATGGAACTTGCTATCTTGATGAAACTTTGCATTGTAATATGTATATGGATGGAACAATGTGTATGGATGGAACTTGCTTATGTATGAATGGATGAAACTTAATTATGTGCTGGATATGTGATATGTTTGCTGTTAAATAGCCCTGTGAAATATATATATATATATATATATATATATATATATATATATGTCATATATATTTTGTGTGAAAATTGTTGGATTAAAAAAACAGAAAAGAGAGCCAATATCTGCTCTTTGTCACCGCCACCGATTTACAACAGGCTCTTTTGTCACCATGGACGGCAAAGAAGCCATGTGGCAGCCAACTATGCTAGGAGCTGACCCATTTGGTCGGTTTGCCTCTGATGGTGACGGCAAAGAGTAAACAATTTTGTTGTCAACAAGTGACGGCAAAGGCCTGCCGTGTAGTGACGTCTAGCTGACATCATACGGGGGACGGCAAAGGGAGGACAAATTTTGCCGTCAGCGGCGGACGACAAAGGCCTGCCGTTAGCCACCTAACGGACTAACAACACAATTTTTGTCGTCTGCTTTCTTTGTCGTCTGCTGCTGATGGCAAAGGCCCCTTTGCCGTCACCAGATAAAGCGCATTTACAAAGTAGCCGCTTGTCGGACCTTACTTTGCCGGAGCCTTTTGCCGTCCATGGCGGACGGCAAAGACCTTTGCCGTCCGCCATTCATGCCTTTGCCGTCCGCCGTGGCAGACGGCAAAGTAGCTGATACCTGTAGTGATCATCTTGTAACTAACTCCTTAGTCACTTTGCTTACAAGTTTCTTTGTGATGCTGTATTACCGAGAGGGCCCAGAGATACCTCTTTGCCATACGGAGTGACAAATCCCAATATCGATTCATGCCAACTCAACAGACACCTTCAGAGATACCTGTAGAGCACCTTTATGATCACCCAGTTAGGAAGTGACGTTTGATACACACAAGGCATTCTTCCGGAGTCCGGGAGTTGCATGATCTCATGGTCGAAGGAACATGTATTTGACATTAAGGAAGAAGTAGCAATAAACTAAACGATCATATGCTATCCTAACGGATGGGTCGTGTTCATCACATCATTCTCCTAATGACGTGATCTCGTTATCAAACGACAACTCATGTCTATGGTCAGGAAATCTTAACCATCTTTTGATCAACGAGCTAGTTTAGTAGAGGCTTACTAGGGACTTGGTATTTGTTTATGTATTCCCACATGTATTTAAGTTTCTGCTCAATATAATTATAGTATGAATAATAAACCTTTATCATGATTAAGGAAATATAATAATAACTACTTTATTATTACCTCTAGGGCATATTTCCAACAACATTAGGCGGCCCAATAACGCATAAACGGAGGGATCTAGAAGACTTGACGTGTACTACAAGAAGTGTGATTTTGTGGAAGACTTAGTTTCCTCATATGTAGCCGATTAGGATGTTCTAATTAAACATAGGGACTAGGTTCATAGAGGACACATTACAATCTCTAGGTAGACACTTGAACTCTATACTTAGTCCAATGCAATAAACACAAGCAAGACGTACGGCATTATCTCCTCGAAGAGCTTGAACTTTGGTAAAACCTCGTGTCCTTGTTACCATCATATCCACTTAGCTTGGGATGTCCTACCTCTTGATATGTTGGGTTTATCTCCGTCAGTTTCGCACGTGGGTGTCGGCGTTCTGGGAACGGGTGTCCCCAGACTTGCCTGCCTGCGGCCCACGGCGTGGCCAAGTAGCAGGCCCTACGGCCCATCTTCGTCAACAAGGCATCCAAGACCCTCGCGAGGGTCCAAGCCTCGCGAGGCGGACGACGCAAGACCTCCTCTGGAGTGGCCTGGCTAGGAAGGCTCACGAGGAGCGGACATATCAAGGCAGGCAAACCTCACGAGGCTCTCGTGACGTAAGCCATGACGAATGGTGCCAGGCGGGCGTCGGTGCGCGCAGCGTCCTTATTTCCTCTTTGGTGCTAAGGAGGCCAGCACAGGCGAAGAGTACCGAGGCATCAGGCAAAGGTTGCTATATTGGTGCAACGAGACCAAGACCAGGAGGACGGCAAGGCGGAGGTCATCGTGGAGCCCAAGACGGCGTCACCCCAGAGCTTTTCGCAGGCGAAGACTGCTTTTGTCAGCATAGCTTGTACTAGCTGTCCACCTTCAAATTTTCCCGCCGCTGTTGGCTCCCTTCCCGCTCGATATTTGGGAAGAGGACCAGGGCCTCTATAAATAGGACTAGCCACCACAGTAGTAAGGGGATGGAGAAGTTCATCGAATCCTCACACCACAAGCCCATACGCACAAGAACACCTCAACCTCAAGAGGTTGTTCTTCCCTTGTACTGTTCATCATCAGCCCGAGAGGCAATCCACCACCACCACACTGGAGTAGGGTATTACACCACAACGGTGGCCGTAACCAAAGATAAACCCGTGTCTTTACGTGTTGTGAGTTCGACGAGTTCGCCCGCAAGATCTTAGCGAGCTAGAGCGTAGATCGGTAGGAGGGAAAGACTTCGCGCGCACCCCAGTGTTCGAACCTTAAGGGTTTGCCGGAACCCCACATCCGACAGTGGGGGCCGAGGACGCTGAAATAGGCAGACCCGGACACGCCTTGGCGCGTGGGACGCTGAATGCGGGCGCGGCCGAAACAACCACATGACAGTGGCCCTGGGCGCGCCCGCTCCACCTACCATCGACCCCCGAGGCGGGTCACCCAGGTGCGCGCCGTCCGAGCATATTGGAAGGCCCTGAGAGGCCCCGAGAGGTCCCTGCGACACGCCACTACAAACAGACGGCACGGAGGGCACCAAAGAAGCCCCCCGAAGGCGGGTACTCCAACATCCTTTATACGAGTAATATGAAGTGCCGACTTTCAGGCTCAGGCGTGGCTTTGTCATCATGATTTATCTGATGTTGAGCAACGTACTGAGTTAAGGCTACTGAGCTATTTTTTGTCAGGGTTGTGTGGTGACATCAAACCATTCAAAGGGAAAATAAGTTAGAGTATGTATTTCTTTAGTTTTGAGCTTTATAAATGTCATGTGTTAGATATCTAGTACTTGTGACTTGCAAATATGATAAACGTTACTCAAAACATTCCCCTCTTTGCAGGAGTATTTCTCAACGTCCCCTTTTTCCCCTCGTATAACCTATTTCTATATAATGCCTTTTCCCCCGTATGACCTATTTCTATATAATGAAATGTTAGAGCATCTTCAACAGATAATGTAGATGCAAAAATAACTAATTTTTGAATTTTCAAGGCCCAAAAACCCCTCAACAAATGAAGTAGATAAAAAATAATTACATCTTCACCTCCCGGAGATGTAAAAACAACACCTCGAGATGCAAATAAACATCTCCACCTACAGAGGATGTAAAACTAACGGCCACACACCAACTGGTCAACCGCTTTCATTTTTCTTCCTTCCGCCCGTGCGCCGTCCATCCGTCGCCCGCTGACCGCCGCGCGGGCCATGGCCGACTCTGACGGCCCCGCCACAGCCGCCCACCCCCACCACGGCCTTGGCCGGCGCGACCACCGTCCCCAATCCCTCTTCCGCCTTCATGCCGCCGCAGCCATGTCGCCGCCCCGGTTTTGCCCACCCCAGCCGTTCCCATCGCGGCTGCAGCCCTGCTGCTAGATCCGGCCGCTCCATCGCCCCGCCTCCGGTTTCGCCACTGCTCCGCCGCCGCCCACCTCCAAATCGGCTGAATTGGCCGCTTCTCCGCCGCCGAATCGCCGCCGAACCGCCGTATAATTTGAGCTCCAGCTACCCACCCCATCGCCATCGGGTTCGAGCCGCACACCCGCCGCCACGCCGCTGTTGCTTTTCCGCCGCCAGACTAGACCTTCTCGCGCCGCACGGTCGTGGCCCGGCCGTCCCGCCCCGACCAATTTGCCGCTCGATTCACAATCGCATCACCGACCATTCAAGCTCGGGCCGCCGCATTCGACCTCCGGCCCTCGCCGCTTGCCGTCGGTCCGCTGGCGCTCCTCCCGGCTCTCGGCGCTCGGCCGCCGACTAGTTTTACATCCAAATTTGCATCATCTATGGAGATGCTCTTAGATAAGAGAATTGACACTCTTAGATAATCAAGATAATCTATTACGTAGTAACCAATCATCAGCAGCTCAATAGGATCGAAGGTTGATATATATTGTGTTCATGTTTGTTCATATTTTTCAGGAGCGGGCAAGATCTGAACTCAGGGGCATCTACACCCACTTTTCAAGAAATGCATTTTAGGTACATTTTAAAATCCCAAAAAAGTCAAAAGAAAATTCCATACGTACATGTTCACAAATGTATATGCGCGACGCAAAGTTTTGTGAAAAATGTCTTTCTGTTTTGTCTCCACAAAAAAGATAAATTTCAGTGCTAAATATCGTTTCACGACACAACTTTTTGTCTTTTTTGCACAGGCCATAAAAAATTATTTTTCTGTAAAACTTTATGCACGCACATCGTTCATTGAATTGTCAGCACCAGGACTTTATGCTTGGGCAAGTCATTGTTTCTCATCACATCGCTCTTTGAATTGTCAGCACTAGTTTATAACTATAATTTTATACAATCAATTTTTTAACATAGTACAAACGCAAGCGCTCATATAAACACGCATACAATCACCCCTATGAATATACACACACATTCTACCTCTATGAGCACCTTTAAGAGACTGAGCCGGCATATCATCTTAATATTTTATGAAGTCATCGTAGACGCCTCGTAGTCGATGAGAACGTCTCCTCTCACTGAAAACGTATCGCCGAAAATCCTGAAATAATTTCAAAATAAATACGAAAGACCAAGATTAACCGCGACTACCGTGACGCCATCATTCACCAAACCATCCCAACTAGAGGTTGGCGTCAGCTAAAGAGCCTTGCGGCACAGACTGATACAAGTACAAACATTGCTTCTACTACAAACATTGCTTCTACTGTATTTGCTACGTACATTGCTTCTAGTATATGTACAATATGCATTAGATTGATACAAGTACACTGGTAGCAACAAAAAAGAAAGAAATGGATAAATCTCAGGTTCAACAATCTAGGTGGCAGGATTCACTTGCGGCCCTACATCAACGCCGTCTAGTTTCGTACTCATCCCCGGCGACCTTCCACCACCGCTCCGGCTGGCACCGGCCAACGCCGCTGTCTCCTCCTCTCTCCTCTGCCCCACTGTCGCCCGGAGCCCCTCCATCTCCCGCCTCAGCTTCTCGTTCTCTCTCCTCACCTTCTCCACCGCTGCCTTCTCTTGCTGCGCAACCTCCGGCGCCGGCTTCCCCGTCCGCCTCTCCACCGTGACCTTGCCAAGAACCAAGAAAGGCAGCCTCCGCAGCATCACCCCGGCGGCGCCAGCCTCCACGCCGGCGGTCATCTCGGCGGGTATCCTCACACCCCACCGGACCCTCGCCGCCGCCGTGCCCCCGCGCACCGGCACGACGCTCCTCATCGTCACCTCCGACGCCGACATCCCGCCTCCCGCGCCGTCCGAATAGAACCGCTTGCGCACGGCGAAGTCGCCGAGCGAGGGCTTGAGGGCCAGCGAGAAGGAGAGCGCGCCCGCGGCGCTGACCTCGACGACCATGGTGATGGCGGAGGCGCCGGGTGCGGAGGGGCAGCCGCCGGGGCCATAGCCGAGGACTAGCGAGGCGGAGAGCGGGGAGGACCCCGCGGGGCGGTTCGGCGCGTAGGACAGGCGTAAGGATGGGAGAGCCGGGACGGCCGTGGCGAGGGAGAGGCGGAGGTCGGCCGGGTCGCCGGCGGTGAGCGAGGCGACGGCGGGCACGGAGAAGAGCTCGACGGGGAGCTTCGCGCGGAGCAGCGGCCCCGCCTCGTCCCGGAGCTTCAGCGACGCCTTCATGGCGTGCTGCGCCGGTCGGTCAGTTGTTGGGTTCGCTGGCCGGTCTGTATGTCGCACGCGGCGCTGCCTCTGGCGGGCGTGGGAGTTGCTGGCGACACGTGGATGTGCAGTTGAGCTCCTCTTGCTGGGGTGATGGGAACTGCGGATTACGTGGAGCTGAGGTCGCGTTTAATTCGTGGCCATGGACCCGTGTTGCTCGCGACCATTCGTGGGCAATCAAACCAGGGTACGATGAGTCGCAACTGAATGAAATCTTCACGCCCACGCGCAAATTGAAATCTTCAAAAACCTATCTCATTTCAGTTTAGCTACCTATAAGTCGCCTGAAAATAATGTTTGTGTCAGTCAATTTTCGCATGGCCACCAGAGGGAAGGAAGAAGCAGTCGCCGCCGGGGAAGCCCTCTGGGTCTATCTTTCGGTGCAGACGACCCCGGTATCTATTTTGGGAAAGAGGTTGTAGGTTCGTTGAAAAGAATTCTTCATCACTGGGTTAGAGGGATGGTCGGGACCGACGGCAGCACAACGGTGGGCCACCATACCTTCCTCCGTGTCGGCTCTCTCAGCCCTGCCGCCTCCCTGACCCCGTCCACCTTGATGGTGTGCTAGTCCCAATGCTCGTGTTTTTAGCGGCGCCCGATGCCACCCTCGATGGTAGGCGAGCTGATGGCAGCGCCTGTAATGAACTAGATGATGCCCCAAGCCGCCCAGATGCCTTCGCAATCGTAGCACCGTAGCTACATGGTTCGCTACAGCAGCTGCATGGTTCGCTACAATGCACGAAGAAAACTGCCCTCATGCCCCAGGCAGCAGTCCCGACTGCCTGGGGCATGTCTCTGTTGCTGTGAGCGCAGCGCCACCACCTCCTCCTCAAGTGATGATCTCGACCAGCGAACTAACTTCCTCATCTCCGGACCCTGATCTAGCGGTAATGGGATTGCTCGGACTTAGGCCAGGGCAAAATCCCTGCTCGACCCGCCAATACTGGCAGCCGTGGCACTCGTGGGTGCCATTTTTCTTCTTGTAGGCACCGCCATAGCCTCTAACAATGCCCCTCTTCGAGCACCGGTGAAAACCTTGGTCCGGTTCTTAGAATTAGATGGCGGCGGTGCCACGACGTCGCTTCCCCTCTTGAAGGTGATATATCTTGCTTGCTCGAGGCGTCCCAGTGTTGGCTCAAACGATGTTCGAGGTCCCTTCAGCTTTGGTTTTTTCTTTGTTCATGCTAAGTATCCTTTATCTCTCTACACCGGATATCATGACCATGTCTTCCTCTGCATGTGTTTGTGCCTCTATTTTTCTTGTATCAATGAAGGACACGCAAGGTTTGGGCAACGGTTGAGGAGAGGGCGGGGCAGCAAGCCTGACGCTCATGCGTCGGCGGTTGCAGCTGGCAGTGTGGCGGACGATTGAGGTAGAAGAGGAACAACGGGCTGGAGGTTGACGAATCAGTTGAATCCAGCGGCTCGTAACGGAGCTACAGACCAAGTTGGTTTTTCATCACCTGACCCTTTTTTTTAAAGGAGGATGTACCCCCGGCCTCTGCATCTGGGTGATGCATGCAGTCATTTTATTAATTATTCACAAAATCCTTACAAGGTAATATATCAGTAAGTCTGAAGCCACCATCTTGGCAACACCTGTCGCTACTCCTATCCTCGTGATGAAGGGCTGCCGAATATTCGAGCCTAATACCAAACAGACACCAACACCTAACATCTAATGTCGGATGTCCCATCCAAGCCAGAATACTTGGACTGGGTTACACACCGTTCCGGTGCACTTTCAGTGGGCGCCACATGTGCACGCTGCAAGGGCCGTCACCTTTTTCATCCATCGATCCATTCTCAGATCAGATACTGACGCATCAACCTTGCTAGGCCTCTCTGCCATCGACGACACCACGACGCCAGACAACGTCGTCCTCCTGCACTAGTCCATCACCACCCATCGGACGCCGAGTATCCACTGCGCCACGCCGCCGAGATCCACCGCCATCGATGTGTAGGATGAAGCACCACTCCACCACCTACCGACGCCCAACCACCAAGCCGTTCACATGTCCATCCAGCCGATGAATGTCTCCAAAGATGATGCTGCCACTGGGTGACGACGAAGACGTCGTCGGCATCCGATCCAGGAGGCCCCTCAACGCCTCCAACGAGGGCTACGACGTCCACGGGCGCCGCCGTCAATGGTAACCTCCTCCAGATCTGATGTTTCCCCCGGAAATAATGGAGCGAGGGACGCTCCCACCATCGCCTCCAATGAGGAAAACGACACCCACGGGCGCCATCGACGATGGTGGCATCCTCACCCACTTCAGCAGCTAGGCCACCATCTCCTTCTCCAATTGATCTGCCGATGGGAAGCCACCGTGAGGCAACACCTGAAAGTACAATCATGCCCTTGAATCATATTTTGATGTTGATGACAACACATATGCTCGGGACTAATCATGTTTATCAAGTATATCTCAGGATTGTGTTCCAAAGACCGTATGCATGGATCATGACTAGGGACAAAGAGCATATAACTCAAGAATGGAGAAACAAGGTGTTAACTTCATTTATGGTTTGTTCTTGAGTATAGGGATCCCGCACTATTAAGAGGGGATCGATGGATCTGTGAAAAACTTGCTCAAAGATGGTATATATATATTTACCTCACGGACGTCCGGCTCTCTACGGACGTCCGTCCTTCCTGATTGCCCGGACGTCCGGACGCTTCTGGACGTCCGACACCTTCACAACAGAAACATTTTTACGGATGTCCGGAACCTCCGGACGTCCGACACCATCGCATCAGAAACTTTCTTACGGATGTCCGGCCCCGCTCGGACGCACCGTATCCTCGTATAATCGATTTGTGAGTCACACTGCTTGCCGAAACACTTTTGCGGACGTCCAAACTCTCCGGACGTCCGACACTTTCACATCGAAGCACTTTTACGGATGTCCGGGCCTGTTCGGACGATCAGATCCTCGTACATTGGTTTGTGGGTCACACTTTTCAGCGGTCGGTCGTCCGATGACGGTCGGACGTCCGAACCCATTTGGGCCTCCGGACGACCGACGCGTTCTGGACGTCCGCCATCCTGCACCCCAAACGGTCACCTTTTTTCCACCACATATATATACTCCTTCCCTTGCTCGGGTTGGGGTTGACCATTCACTTTGAACAAATCCTAGAACACTTCACTCACTCTCTCTCAACTCTCCACACCAAATCTTAGATCCCCAAGGGGTTTGAGAGCTTTGAAAAGAAGTTGTCCGATCAAGTGATAGATCCTCTTCTCCTCCTTCTTTGCACCCAAGGAATTCATGATTTGAGCAAGTCTTGAGCAAATCCCCATTGATCTTATTACTCTTGGAGGTTGGAGACTCCTAGGCGGTAGGAGTCTTCGGAGAGGAATCGACTTTTGTGATTACCCCGGATAAGTTTGTGAGGGTTTGGAGACCACCCCAAGGTCTACCACTAGTGGTTGAGAAACATCTTCGTGGTGTTGTCTCAAAGGGAGAATAGGGTGAGCCTTCGTATGCGTTGGTGTGCCTTCGTGGTAACATCCACCTCTCTAACGGTGACTAGCTTCCCTCCAAGGAAGTGAACATCGGCATACATCCTTGTCTCCTGAGTTGCGGTTATTCCTAACCCTAACTCTATACTTGTGGTTACTTGTTTTGGTTTGCACTTACTTACATCATATTGTGCTTGCTCACTTATATGCTTGTGTTACTTACCTAGTACTTGTACCTATTAGCAATTGTTAGGCTCACTTTCATATTCCGCACTATTGCCTAAAATTGCTAAGTAATAATTAAAATTTGTAATTGTACCTATTCACCCCCCTCTAGGTCCATCTCGATCCTTTCATTTGGTATCGAGCCTCGTGCTCTATTCTTGTGGCTTAACCGCCCTAGAGCGAGATGAACCCAGATGGGACTCCCCTTGTTGTAGATCCTAAGGATAAAGGCGGGCTTCTTCAAGTCAAGTCCTTTACGTCGGAGGATCTAGAACGGGCCCTTGCTAAGCAAAAGAGGAGCATGATGCTTCTCTTGAGGCCTTGGTCCAAATGAGATTAGCCACGTTGTCCTCGGTGCTTGCACCACTCTCGGGTGGTGCTGCCTCAAGGCCAACTGTGTTTACTCCATCACTTGGTCAACAACCTCCTAACAATGAACACGCCAAAGGTTCCTTGGCTTTATGCAAGACCTCAGGTTGAGAAACCAAGATATAATCCTCAAGGCAGTCCTCCTTTGCTTAGTGCCACTTCCGATTTTCCTTTGTGGAGAGTTGCTATGCAGACCATCTTCGACATGGAAACGATGAGATGTTGGAGATCTTGGAGTATGGCTATCATGTGGTTGATCCAAAAACCCCACTCCAAGAGAAATATATGACAAGAACCTCAATGACACTGCAATCATGTGGATAAGGAGAGGCTTGGATGAAAAGCAAAGGAGACCATTCATACACATCACAAGTGCCAAGGAACTATGGGAAGCTGTTGTAAGATCCAAAATCGGCACCTCTACCCTCCGGAGTGCTCAATATGAAATTGCCAAGGGCAATTGCAAAACTTTTGTATGGAGAAAGGTGAAACCCCCAATCAACTCCATGAGCGTCTCATGACACTCACCGCCGATATTGAGTCATGTGAGTGTGACAAGACACAAGATGGATTCAACATGACTAAGAGGTTCCTTGTGGATAAGTTACTCCATGCTCTTGCTCCATTTCACCATCAAATGGTGTGGGACATAAGACAACACCATACCTTCAAGGAAATGACTACAGATGACATCGTATCCACCTTTCAACTATATGAAGAGTCAAAGACTAATGCCACAAAACATCTTGCCATGCATGGTTCTCCATCATCAAAGATCAATCTTGCATTGAAGGCCAAGCATGTATGTGAAGATGAACAAAGTGAAGAAGAAGAAGAGGATGACGAAGATGGTGATGAGATTGAATCGACGAGGGCCCTACATATGAAGACATGGCTCTTTTTGTCAAGAAGTTTAGCTGGTAAGTTCAAGGGAAGATTCCAAAAGAAGAAAGTAAGAAAATGCTACAACTGTGAAGAAACCAATCACTTCTCCAACGAAAGTGCCCTTATGAGAAGAGAGAAGATAAACCAAGGTTTCCCAAGACCTTTCCCAAGAAGAAGTTACCAAATCCTTTGAACTCCAAGCTCAAGAAGAGAGATGGAAAGGCAATGGTTGCTCAAGAAGAATCTGATCCGGATGATGTTAGTGGTGTTGCCGGAGTTGCTCAAGACTCTCAAAACACCTTGAGGTTAGTAAACAAGAATGGTGATGTGGTCACCTACAACTACATGAAAGATTACAAGGGCAACGCTCACAAATGCCTAATGGCAAAGGCCATGGTTGAAGAAGAAGAGGACCAAAGCTCTTCTGACAAGGTCAAGGTAACTCCACGATCAAATCCTCCTCTTTTCGCGCCTTTCCACTTCTAGTGATGAGTATCTTGATGCGGAGGATAGTCATGAGGATGATGATCTAACTAATCCTATGCTTGCTAAACTTAATAAGTTCATGTGCTCCCTCAAAGGAAGGAAGCTCACTATGTTTCAGAGGCTTATGGAGATGGTGAGTAAGTACACCATCTCCATTAAGGAACTCAAACCCTCGCCATCGAGGAAAAGGAAAAATATGAAATCCTTGAGCGGAAAGTCAAATATGAGGAAGCACAAAATGATGAACTATGTTTAAAAATTGGTACAAATATTGATGTTCATACTAAAGATCTTGCCTCCTTGAAAAAGGCTATTGGCTCTTGTGAAGAGTTGATGAATGATAAAAGTAAGCTTGCAAAGTCTCATGCCTCTCTCACTAAGGATTGTGAGCTTCTATCCATGTCTCTCAAGACTAAGGAAGAAGAGCTCACCCTTCTTACAAAGAGTTTTGAGACACTCAAACTTAATTATCTTGAAACTCTAGCCAAGGCTTACTCATCTCCTATTATCAATGTTGATGCATGTTCTACTAACTCTAGTAGTGATCTAGCATCCATCCTTGAGGAGAATCGGTTTCTCAAAGCTCAAATCGAGAAAGGGCTCATGACATGTGCTCAAGGGCAAAAGAACCTTAATGAGGTGTTGAGCCAACACAATGAAGCTGCTCATTAAAGAGGGACTTGGGTTTGACCCAAGCACAAGCAAGAAGAAGACGCCCTCCCAAAATTGCACCACCCCTTTAAAAGAAACCTTTGTACGAGAAGGACACAAGGAGAAAGGTAAGGTTGTTAGTGGAAGGCCACAAGGGGCATGCCCACTCTCAACAAGCCAAAAGAGTTCATGCCTCCATCCTATGTAATCGCGTAAGACTAAGGATGGAGAAGTTTATGCAAAGTTTGTTGGCCCCCAAAAGGCATTTCTGCTTTTTATGCTATTTGGGTCCCTAAGACCCTTGTGACTAACTTGAGAGGTCCCATTGTAAAATGGGTGCCTCTAACCAAGTAATAATTGTGTGTAGGTAGCTTTCTCCGTGGAGTAAAATGGGTGATTGATAGTGGATGTACAAATCATATGACCGGAGATAGCAAATTGCTCTACGATTTCATGGAAGCTATTCAACCATTTATGAGCATTATGTTTGGTGGAGGATCAAAAGGACAGGTACTTGGGTTGGGTAAGGTGGCTATCACAAATGACATGTCTCTTGCAAATGTCATGCTTGTCCAATCCCTTAAATATCATTTGCTTTCTCGTCCGCCAATTGGCTTCATTGGTTATAATACACTATTTGGACTAACGGATGTGAAAGTGTTTAAGAGAGATACTCAAGTGGCCTTTGTTGGAGAGTTGGATGGCAACCTTTACACGGTTGATTTCTAAAGAGAGCACATTCCATGCAACTTGTCTAATGGCCAAGGCCGACAAGGGGTGGCTATGGCATCGCTGCCAGCCCATGTCGGCATGAGGAATCTCCAAGATCTCTTAAAGGGGAATCACATCCTTGGACTAACAAATGTCTCTTTTGAGAAAGATCGTGTGCAAAGTGCATGTATAGCCGGAAGCAACATCAATCAAAGCACCCACCCAAGAATATTGTGTCTACTTCAAGGCCTTTGGAGCTCCTTCATGTGGATCTCTTTGGGCCTCCTTCATGGGATAGTCTTGGTGGGAAAAAGTATGGACTTGTCATTGTTGATGATTACTCAAGATATACATGGGTGTTTTTCCTCAAGTCCAAGGATCTAAACGAAGATCACTTTCATTGACTTTGCCAAGCAAGCACAACGCAAGTTTGACAAAGAAATCTTGGCAATAAGAAGTGACAATGGATCTGAGTTCAAAACTATACCTTGGAAGAATTCCTTAGTGATGAAGGGATTGAGCATCAATATTCAGCTCCATACACTCCTCAAAAATGGTGTAGCCGAAAGGAAGAACCGCACACTTGTGGAGATGGCAAGGTCCATGTTGGATGAATACAAGTCACCACATAGTTTCGGGCCAAGCTGTCAACACCGCATGTCATGCATCAAACCGCTTTTCCTCCGCACGATATTGGAAAAGACTCCATATGAGCTGCTAACTGGAAACAAGCCAAATGTCAAGTACTTTCGTGTATTTGGGTGCAAATGTTTCATCCTCAACAAAAGAGAAAGGTTAGGAAAATTTCAATCCAAAACAATTGAGGGTATATTTGTTATTATGGATCAAACTCTCACGATATAGAGTCTACAACAAATCCAATGGATGTGTGGTAGAAACTTGTGACGTGGTGTTTGATGAATTTAATGGCTCCCATGGGGAGCAAGTTGATTTAAGTGATGTAGGTGAAGAAGATTCTTCTCAAGACATTTTGACCATGGGTGTTGGTGCACTTCTTCCTATGGAACAAGAACCTCATGATGATGAAGAAGAAGAGAGAAGTCTCACACATCATCAAACTACTTCAACACTCATAACACCACAAGCCCCTATTGCTCAACCGATACCTTTAGCCCAAGTTGAAGAGGATGATCAAGCTCCTCCTCATGACAATCTTCAAGAACAAGAACAAGAAAGTCCAATCATTGATGATGAACCTCAACTAATGCAATATGAACAAGAAGATCTTCCTCCACACATTAATGATCCATATGTTGAGGATGTGGACGATGGACATGAAGTTGAACCTCGTGAAACCCTTACCTCTATCATGCCACGAGTGGCCGGTCGTGTTGATGTTGACAAAATAGCATATCGGAAGGTAGAGTCACTCGTAAACACTTGACCAACTTTTGTGCTCACTTCTCTTTTGTGTCTAGTTTTGAACCCATCAAGGTACAAGATGCATTGATAGACAACGATTGGCTAGTTGTTATGCAAGAAGAGTTGAACAGTTTTGAACGCAACCAAGTGTGGTCGTTAGTCAAGAGGCCACCTACCAACACAACGTCATTGGAACAAAATGGATTTTCAAGAACAAACAAGATGAGAATGGTGTAATCATCCGAAACAAGGCAAGGTTAGTGGCACAAGGGTACTCACAAGTTGAAGGTTTGGACTTTGGTGAGACCTTTGCCCTGCTGTCTGCCTTGAATCCATTCAGATCTTACTTGCTTATGCTGCTTTCAATGGTTTTACATTACATCAAATGGATGTGAAGAGTGCTTTCCTTAACGGTCCTCTACAAGAAGAAGTATATGTATCACAACCACCCGGGTTCGTTGATCCCGATCACAAAGACTATGTGTATA
The DNA here is from genome assembly GCA_021605145.1 of Aegilops bicornis. Taxonomy (NCBI): domain Eukaryota; kingdom Viridiplantae; phylum Streptophyta; class Magnoliopsida; order Poales; family Poaceae; genus Aegilops; species Aegilops bicornis. The sequence continues at coordinate 398,615,858 of CM038673.1, read as the reverse complement.
AACTTCATAAGGCTTTGTATGGCCTCAAACAAGCACCTCGTGCTTGGTATGATCATCTTAAGAAGTTTTTACTCGATGATGGTTTTGTGAGAGGGGTGATCGATCCTACTCTTTTTACTAAGAGGGATAAGGGTGATTTGATCTTATGCCAAATCTATGTAGATGATATCATTTTTGGTTCTCCTAACATTCATTTGTGCAAGAAGTTTATGGCTTCAATGACCAAGAATTTTGAAATGTCACTCAATGCGGATTTGAAGTTCTTCCTTGGTTTTCAAATTCAACAATTTCAAGAAGGAATTTTCTTGTCCCAAGCAAAGTACCTCAAGGATATCCTAGAGAAGTTTGGTATGTCTGATGCTAGTCCATGTAAGACACCAATGCCAACCAAAATAACACTCACTAAAGACACAGACGATATCCCCTTCGACCCATCTAAATACTGCTCTATGATTGGTTCATTGCTTTATCTTTGTGCATCTAGACCAGACATCATGTTTAGTGTATGCATGTGTGCTAGATTTAAAGCTACCACTAAGGAAAGTCATCATAAGGCGGTTAAGCATATTCTTAGATACCTTGTTCACACCCCAAAGTTGGGTCTATGGTATCCCAAGGATGCTAAGTTTGATCTCATTGGATACACGGATGCGGATTGGGCCTGAGACAAAGTGGATCGAAAGTCCACCTCCGGTGCATTTCAATTTCTTGGACGCTCATTGGTAAGTTGGTCATCGACGAAACAAAATTGTATTGCCCTCTCTACCGCAGAAGTTTAATACATTGCTGCCGCTACCAGTAACTCAGTTATTATGGATGAGGCAAACTTTGAAGGATTATGGTATCACCTATAGACATGTGCCTCTTTTATGTGATAATGAAAGTGCTATCAACATTGCTGAGAACCCCAAGGATCATCTCCGCACCAAACACATTGATATTAGATATCACTTCTTGAGAGATCATGTTGAGAAAGGCGATATTCACATTGATCACATTGGGACAGATTTGCAACTGGCAGATATTTTCACGAAACCATTGGATGAAGCAAGGTTCTGTCGACTTATTCGTGAAATTGGTATCTTTGAGCTTGACAACATTATGTGAAATCTAGTACTCATCCATGCTTAAACTTAATGTCTAGTCGTGATGTAGGCATATATTTAGGGGGAGACACTCAATTCATGAGTTCTCTCACCTTACATAATGCATAAATTGAACAAACACTCTCAAAGTTATCATAGTTTAATATGATGGAGTAGTTTATGCTTATGATTGAGTAAGGTGGGATCTGATTTCCTACATAAATAAGTTTTACTGTGAAAAAAAAATGTTTTCCTCATCATCATTATCAGCCCTCCTGTCCAAACTTCTAGCTCCGGACGTCCGGAGGGTCCTGACGTCCGTGTGGTATTTCACTACGGACGTCCGCAAAACTCCGACGTCCGTATCTTCTACTCTGGTTATTTGGACCGGTCGTCCGGCCTCGCCGGACGTCCGTAAAAACCATTCTGGATTCACTCAAGTTTGGCCTAGCAAATGAAGCCTCGGACGTCCGGAAGACTCCGGACGTCCGTAAGAACCGTTCTGTCACAATATGCCCGGTCGTCCGACGCCATCGGACGTCCGTAAAAACCATTCTGGTTCACTCAAGTTTGGCCTAGCAAATGAAGCCTCGGACGTCCGGAAGACTCCGGACGTCCGTAAGAACCGTTCTGTTACAATATGCCCGATCGTCCGACGCCATCGGACGTCCGTAAAAGTGACCTGTTATCGCTTCGTTGATGGTCCTGACTCGGTCGTCCGTCTGCTTCCGGATGTCCGGTCGCATAGAGAGTCCGGACGTCCGAGGCCCCGGACGTCTGTGACGCTTTAAGCGGGTCTATATATCTGCGCCCTAGGTTTTCTTAGTCAACCGCCTGCAGCCAGACGCTCTCTGCCCGCCGCCGCACAGACGCTTTCTCGATCGCCGCTGCCGCCGTTTTACGTCGGCCCTCCTCGCGACCGCCCGCCGAACCCCTCGCCGGGGTGTCTCCCCGCCGCGGATCTGACTCGCCGTCCGGCCCGTCCAGCCGTTCTCCTCGGGGCTTCTCTCCCCGTCCGTCCTTCGATCCGGTACGTCGTTTGGCTCCTCCGTGCTCTTCCTCGCCTAGTAGGGCAAACCCCCCCCCCCCTTTCTCTTCACTTGTCACCCTGGTCTATGGAGGGGTGTTGACATGTGCTTTCCTTCTCCCCTAGGTCCTGATGCCTCGGTCCAAGCTCTCCAAGACGCAAGCAAGTCGCCGGAGGGCGGCGCGTCCGTCTCGTCGTGGTGGTTCCAACGACTCGAGGAGGAAGACCGTCCTCGAAACGTGCCGCTCGTCCTCACAGCTCGCCGAGTGATTCCTCTTCGGAGGGTCAGATTTTGAGGATGAGCTTGAAGAGGTGGAGCCGTCCCCGATGATTGGCGTTCGTGTCGCTGCCCCCAAGCCCGGCACTCGCCGTCCAACATTTCAACCTCCTCCTCCTCGGTGCAACCCCACGGTGATGCCCGTCCACATCTCCCTTGAGCCTCCACTATCACTAGGCCGTCATGTTAAGCGTTTCAATGAAGTCCCCAAATCTTCATATCTCAAATTGCGTCGTGATGTAGATCAATTTATCGTTGCTAGGGATTCTCGGGATAGTCGTTGCACAAATGTCCAAGCCGACATCTTCACCACGATTGTCATTCCTAAAGGCTTGTCACTTCATGTTTGCATCGATCTTGAGCACATTCGCACTCATCCGGAGAAATATCCGGGAGCCATTGAGCTCATTGAGTCGTCAAACCTAGCTGCCCCATTCGCCTTTCAACACGATTTTAACCAGGCTGCCATACATCGCTTTTATGCCACTTGTTACTTTGCTCCTCGATAACACTTTGTCACATGGATGACCTCCGACATCGCTCTCACAAAGATCTTATGCTTTGAGTTTGTCACCGCACTTGGATTTCCCGACACCGGGTTCAAAATCCACAAAGATGACCCCAACCATAAGCCCAAAGGCATTGCGGTTCTGCGGATCTCCTTAGACCCATATCATCTTTGTCTAATCTTGAAAAACAAAAGGGTCTAAACCAAGTCTCTATTTGGCGTTTTCCATTCAACATCATTTATCGCTGTGTCATCCGCACCATTTATCCCAAGATGGGTGACAAGGGTTCTGTAGCAGCTCTTGCATTGATCTCATGCATCGCCTTTACACATCTCCTAAAGGGAAGATAAATGTTCCACACTTTATATGGCATGAGATTCGCCTTGCTAGCTTCCAAAGACAAGCGGGCTTTTCCTCATGCACCTTTTCTTCGTGCATTTATCGAGAGTGTAGCTCCCTTTCCCATTGCACGCACTCATATACATGAGAGATGGGTCATCCCACCTCACATGGCGGCTGACCATGTTCCTCCTTCTCCCGCCATCGCTACTCATACCGCCGCTTAGTTTTCCCTCAGACGCCACCATCCTCATTCCGGATGCCTCCTTTGGGCGCATTGCTCGTTTGCTTGGGAAGGCCCATTCAGCCATGATGAAGATGTTCACCTTCCATTGCTCCCAACACCACGATGTGGTCACTCGCATGGTCACTTCCAAGAACGCCTCAAGGCTCGTTTGCGAGACTCAGCGTATATGATGTGAGTGACGATGAGCGCCTTCCCGCAGAACCCCCTTCGATTTTGGTTTTCCCTCCGGTCCCGAGTGGGCTGATTTCTTTGTGAGACTGGTGGCAGTGGTGTTCATGATGATGATGATGAGGATGAGCTTTAATACTATCATATCCTTCCCCTCTTTGTTTTTTTTGGATACTTGATGCCAAAGGGGGAGTAGGCTCCATATGCATTACTCTAGCTCATTATGTAATCGAACATATGTTAGGAGTAGTGTGTTGAACTATGTTATGAGATTGTTGAACTATGTTATTGAGTTTGTTAGTTATGAATCTATATGATATATGAATTGATCAGTTTGTTGGTTATGAGTTTGGTGAATCTATATGAATTGATCTATATGAAGTGATCCAACTATTGTGGCATCGGTTTGAGGGGAGCCCTCTCGCTACTCGCTACCTATTCTTATTATGGTTATTATGGTTATTGAGCTCCACAAAAAATACTTCCGATTACTATTATGAGTATGCATATGAGTTGTCATCAACTACCAAAAGGGGAGATTGAAAGTGCAATCATGCCCTTGAATCATATTTTGATGTTGATGACAACACATATGCTCTGGACTAATCATGTTTATCAAGTATATCTCAGATTGTGTTCCAAAGACCGTATGCATGGATCATGACTAGGGACAAAGAGCATATAACTCAAGAATGGAGAAACAAGGTGTTAACTTCATTTATGGTTTGTTCTTGAGTATAGGGATCCCGCACTATTAAGAGGGGATCGATGGATCTGTGAAAAACTTGCTCAAAGATGGTATATATATACCTTACCTACGGACGTCCGGCTCTCTACGGACGTCCGGTCCTTCCTGATTGCCCGGACGTCCGGACGCTTCTGGACGTCCGACACCTTCACAACAGAAACATTTTTACGGATGTCCGGAACCTCCGGACGTCCGACACCATCGCATCAGAAACTTTCTTACGGATGTCCGCCCCGCCGGACGACCGTATCCTCGTATAATCGATTTGTGAGTCACAATGTTTGCCGAAACACTTGGCGGACGTCCGAACTCTCCGGACGTCCGACACTTTCACATCGAAGCACTCTTACGGATGTCCGGGCCTGTTCGGACGACCGTATCCTGTACATTGGTTTGTGGGTCACACTTTTCACGGTCGGTCGTCCGATGACGGTCGGACGTCCGAACCCATTTGGGCCTCCGGACGACCGACGTTCTCGGACGTCCGCCATCCTGCACTCCCCAAACGGTCACCTTTTTCCCACCACATATATATACTCCTTCCCTTGCTCGGGTTGGGGTTGACCATTCACTTTGAACAAATCCTAGAACACTTCACTCACTCTCTCTCAACTCTCCACACCAAATCTTAGATCCCCAAGGGGTTTGAGAGCTTTGAAAAGAAGTTGTCCGATCAAGTGATAGATCCTCTTCTCCTCCTTCTTTGCACCCAAGGAATTCATGATTTGAGCAAGTCTTGAGCAAATCCCCATTGATCTTATTACTCTTGGAGGTTGGAGACTCCTAGGCGGTAGGAGTCTTCGGAGAGGAATCGACTTTTGTGATTACCCCGGATAAGTTTGTGAGGGTTTGGAGACCACCCCAAGGTCTACCACTAGTGGTTGAGAAACATCTTCGTGGTGTTGTCTCAAAGGGAGAATAGGGTGAGCCTTCGCGGCGTTGGTGTGCCTTCGTGGTAACATCCACCTCTCTAACGGTGACTAGCTTCCCTCCAAGGAAGTGAACATCGGCAAACATCCTTGACTCCCGGAGATGCGGTTATTCCTAACCCTAACTCTATACTTGTGGTTACTTGTTTTGGTTTGCACTTACTTACATCATATTGTGCTTGCTCACTTATATGCTTGTGTTACTTACCTAGTACTTTCGTACTTAATAGCAATTGTTTGTCTCACCTTCATATTACTCACTATTGCCTAAAATTGCTATTTAATAATTAAAATTTGTAATTGTACCTATTCACCCCCCCCCCCTCTAGGTCGATCTCGATCCTTTCAACACCCACCGACCAGATCCCTTTGGACCGACGATTAAGACAACCAAAGGTAGAGGAGGTCACATCGTTGTGTGACCGACGCCATGGCCACACATGCGTCGTCCCGAGGCGTCCGCTCAAGATCCACCGTCACAGCCACGCGTCCAAGTCGCGACGGAGGGACGTCCCGCCGCCGCCATCATCCCCCCCCCCCCCCCCGCACGGGCTTTGCCCAGTCGGGATCCGGCGGCGGCGGGAGGGGAGGCATAGGAGATCGAGAGGGATATGGAGGGGAGCGGAGGTAATAGGTAATCGAGTCCTGACCCATAGCCAGTCCCATCCCATTTTGAATTGACCCTACAATACTACTTCCTCATCCCAAAATAAGTAACAATTAATTTAGATTAGAGGGAGTACTTGTTTTATATGAAAATTTAAAGAGCATGATTCATACCAGACACAAAGATTTTGTCATAAAGTAGAAGCTCATGTTTTTTCGAGAGTACGCCAAATTGGTGTACTATATTTTTATAGAAGGCAGAAGATAATTACAAGCAGTCTAGCAAGATGCGAACATCCTGCTTGACAAACACCAACACCGAACGAAATACAAGATCAATCTCTCATAAAAGGATATAAGCCTCCTACACCTAATCCTGCTAGCGACCACTCCCTAATATCTGACAGCACAAGCGTCGCCAGTTGCTCGGGCGTCCTTTTATCGAGCACTCTATTGAAAACTCTCGCCTTTCTCTGTTTCCACAAAGTCCACGCCGTGTCGATCACAAAGGAATCGAAACCACGACGAATTTTGCCCGAGAACCTCTTCCTTTGGTGGAACCACCACTCGGTGAATGTGTCAGTCTGGGTTGGCGGTGCCATGTCCAATTGCATCGTGTCAAAGCAGCGATGCCAAGCCTCCCGCGCGTGGACGCATCTCGCAAGAATGTGATCAACATTGTCCTGATCCTGCAAACAGGTGAAGCAAGCGGATGGTTCGTCCTGGAGGCCATGCCGAGCGCGCCTGTCAGAAGTCCATAAGCGGTACTGGACCATGAACCAAGCGAAAATCTTGCAACGCAGCGGTGCCCAGCTTCGCCAGATGGCCATAGCAGATGGCGAACGCACAAAACCCATACATAACCTTTGATAGGTCGATCTTGCCGTGTAGGCTCCGGACTTGTCCGCATGCCAGCTGAATTGGTCAGGAAGGTTATCATCCCGCGGCACCGACGCGATGGCGAGGCACAAGTGAACCACCTCCATGCGCCAGGAACCAGATGTCACCTTGCACATCTCGCGACCACGCGTTATCCAACAGTGCCTGCCGGACAGTTCTGGCATTGCGCGCCCTAGTGCTGACCATCTCCAAGATCATCGGAGCAATATCGCCAACCGTGAAACCATGAATCCATCTGTCTGTCCAGAACATGACCCTCTCTCAAATTACCAAGTGTAATCTTGACGAAGCTGTTGAAGATCGACTTAACCTCTGCGTCCTCCGCAAGCGGGATGCCCTGCCAAGGTCGAAGCTGATCCGATCTGCGGAGCTACTCCCAGCGCACTCTCAAAGCGATAGCCTGCATACTTAGATCCTTAATGCCCAGCCCACCAAGGCTCATCGGCCGGCAAATTGTATCCCAAGCCACCAGGCACTGACCACCATTGACTTTCTCTTTCCCGGCCCAAAAGAAAGCTCGCATCCATTTCTTAATTTCCTCGAAAACCCAAGCCGGGGCATCAAGAACCATGATTTGGTGGATGGGCCGAGCAGAAACCACTGATTTGAGAAGAATGAGCATGTCTGGTCTGTGTATGAGCCCTCTCTGCCACGCTGGAACCACCTTCCTGACCTGATCAAGGAGCGGGTGCCAATCGGCGCGGCGCAACTGATGGATCATTAACGGAATGTCGAGATACTTGCACCATTAACGGAATGCCGAGATACTTGCACGGAAACGTACCCAATTGGCATCGAAGAATCGCTCTAACTCTCTGCCCATCCTCCTCCGCTCCACGAATAAGAATAGCCGCCGATTTGGCGAGGAATGCCTAGATACTTGCACGGAAACATACCCAATTGGCATCGAAGAATCGCTCTAACTCTCTGCCCATCCTCCTCCGCTCCACGAATAAGAATAGCCGATTTGGCGAAGTTGATCTTAAGCCCCGATGCTTCACCAAAAACCTCGAGGAGCTCTCTCACGCAGTGCATGTCCTGCGTCTCCGGCTTGACGAACATAACGACGTCGTCCTATGAACGACTGAACGAGTGTCCAAGTTGCAACATGTCCAAGATTAGGGATGAAAATGGAGTGGAAACTTTCCGCTTTTCCGGAGAAAAAGTTGAAACGGAGAGGAAATATGAAAACGAAAATGAAAATTTGCAAAAAGAAATGAAAATGAAATATTTTATGCGGAAACGGAAACAAATACGGAACGGTGTTTTCCGGTGGAGCAAATGTGGAAACGAAACTTTATGTTTCTCTGAATATGGAATTTTCGTTTTTACTATAAGCTTATGGATGCTTTGTAACCCAATCACTAATCAACACACAATGATACAATAAGTAGAATGAATCATTTGACCCAACTTCTACTACCATATACGTACTCAAGTGAACCCTATACACGCAACTGTCCAGTACTATTGCTACAATATACTGCGCTAAGTTGCTAACGTAATCACATTATTTTGTAGCCATGGTAACATTTCACTAAATATGTTTGTTTTTATGTTTATTTTTCTATATATGGCTCATGGCACTTATAAGTTTCGGTCAATGCTGATTTCTATTTTCGTGTCCGTTCTGTATTCGCTTCGTTTTTGTTTCCGACAATATCTGTTTTCGTATTCATTTCCAAAGTTTCTATATTCATTTCTACTTCTGCAAATAAATATGAAAGCAAATATGGTAACACCCAGTTCCGTCCGTTTCCGCTCGGTTTTTATCCCAATCCAAGATACATCAGAATTCAGAACCCGAGCGATCTCCATTATATAACAAAACTCATTTCACAAATCACAACCAACATACAATAAGCGTAGCTCTTCGGAGTTCAAAACTACCAGAAGAGCGGTCACACTCGAACAAACACACAAGGCACACCAGCTGCACACCAGCTACTGTATTCGCCAAGGCAGTTCACACGCAGATCACATCGGACGGGGTCCCGTCATCACGCGGAATGGCCGCCGGCCGTGCCGCGCGCGGGCAGGTGGTGACCGCCGCCCTCGCCCACCGCGTGCCCCGCCCCCGCTGCCGGCAGGTAGCCGTCGTCGCTGCTCCCCGCGCGCGGGGCGGCGGCCTCCACCTCCACGTCGCGGGCGTCCACGGCGGAGCCGGGGGTGGGGTGGTAGGACGCGGCGGCGGCGTGCTCCTTGGCGGCGGCGTTGTGGCGCATGGCGTCCTGCTTGGCGGCCTCCACATCGTGGATCCGCTCCTGCTTCCTGGCCTCCGCCTCGGCCTTGGCCGCCGGGTCGTGCGCCTTGGCCTTGTTCACCGTCTCCTGCACCACGGCCTTGGTCTTCTCCTTGCCCGCCCACGCCGACGCGCCCACGTTCGCCACCGCCTCCTTGGCCGCGCCCACCGCGCTCGAGCTCTTCCCACCCTGCATCACTCTCTGGCTCGCACCAACACGGTCTCCTGTGTCTCGGTGTCGGTCGATTTCTTGTGTTTCTTGTCTTCACTTCGATGCGGTTCCACGCTGGTAACTACGCACTCCGTAGAGTATATATGTGGATGAATGCGAAGCGCTGATGCGTACAGCCGAGGGGGGACGTGTCCCTGGTCGGCAGGTCGGCGAGGGGCACGTGTAGTCGGATGGAGAAGCTGCTGCCGGCGCCTGTGGCACTCCACGCGTGTACTCGAATCAATTCCTCAAAGTAACAGCAACTCGATTATTATCATTTTTTGAGTTGGCACAGCAACTCGTTTTGGTTACGAGGACGAGAAGCTTCAACTTAGGCCAACTTCTCTCAGTCATCGACTAGTAGCCTTACTGGTATTTGCATTAAAGAAATGCTGGACAATACTAGTAGTATTTGCTTACGCGTAGCAAGCATCTGAACCACTGAGGCCCACTGAGGCCCTTTCAATGCTTCATCTTATACTTCCTCATTTCCAATTTATAGGACGACCAAGGCATACGATGAGTGGTGAAATATATCTCGTGCTTTACAAAACTAACCAAACTAAATTGATGCATTAATTAGGATTAGCTGCAGTGCATGCATGCTTGACCACTACTTCCTCTGTTCCTAAATAATTGTCTTTCTAGAGATTTTAACAAATGACTACATACGGAGCAAAATGAATGAATCTACAATTTAAAACATGTCTACATACATCCGTATGTTGTAGTTCATTTGAGATGGCTAGAAAGACAAATATTTAGGAACGAAGGGAGTAGATGAGTAGTAGCATTACATGCATTGGTGAGTTTTTTTTAATTTCTTGCATGCGAAGATTTAATGCGCCTCAAAATCTCAAAAGGAGATGGAGATGAGCCCTTTAAATTGGAAAAATGAAAATTTTGAGATAAGCCTTATAAACCGAAAAGAAGGTAGTACACGTGCTAAGACTGTCATGTAGGCGAAAAATCCGATGCGGTAAAGTAATTAATAGAAGATAGGTGAGTGTGATCATCCAAAAAAAACAATGCCAAGCGCACGAATCAAGACAAAACACTTAAATGAAAGAAGTCTACCCATGCATGAAGAACTTTAGTTGCTAAATTATTAAATGAAGTATGCTTAGCTATAACAAGTTTTTTGGTTGCTAACCTTTTGAATGTGCTTAGCACCTTATGTAAGCACCAGTGCATTGAAAGAGGCCTGATGTAGCTATGCCGAAGTTTAGGCAATCAAGACAGCGGACACTCGAACCATCAGCGAGCCTCCGGACCAACCTGACCTTATGCAACATTCCAGATTAGTCCATCGATCTGTCTGGATGTCCGTTTTCCCGCATACCCAAAGCAAATCGGTGAGGCTTTATGGGAAGCCACATAGGACTTCCATATCCCAGCCCATTTAAACACCACACAAAATCCTGTTTGGACCCTGTCTTAATTTTTTTCCTTCCCATTCGCTTTCTCTTTCGCCAACGTCACTGCTCTACCACCCGACCGCCCGCCAAGCCCTTCCCGAAACTCCACGACCTCAGGCCTCAGCTACCTCCAACGCTACACTCGGCCTCCACGCTACTTGTCCTTCATCACCGGTCCACACCTCTTCTTTATCCGCCACGCAAGTACCATTTGCCCCTACGGTAGTTATCACGGCTAGAGTAAGTGTTTGGTGAAATACTTGTGCTAAAAAAATATACCTTCTTTAAAGCAATGGATACAGATACGAAGTATATATACAGGTACTATGTTGAGTCATCCGACAAGGACTAACACAGATGAAACGACAATGATGCAGGCAGTCTTTGAGTCGTCGAGAAAAACTACACGGATGAAACAAAGATGAACAACAACAACAACAACAAAGCCTTTAGTCCCAAGCAAGTTGGGGTAGACTAGAGGTGAAACCCATAACATCTCGCAACCAATTCATGGCTCTGGCACATGGATAACAAGCTTTCACGCACCCCTATTCATAGCTAGCTCTTCGGTGATACTCCAATCTTTCAGTTCTCTCTTAACGAACTCCTCTCATGTCAAATTCGGTCTACCCCCTTTCTCTTGACATTCTCCGCACGCTTTAGCCGTCCGTTATGCACTGGAGCTTCTGGAGGCCTGCGCTGAATATGCCCAAACCATCTCAGACGATGTTGGACAAGCTTCTCTTCAATTGGTGCTACCCCAACTCTATCTCGTATATCATCATTCCAGACTCGATTCTTCCTCATGTGGCCACACATCCATCTCAACATACACATCTCTGCCACACCTAACTGTTGAACATGTCGCCTTTTAGTCGGCCAACACTCAGCGCCATACAACATTGCGGGTCGAACCTCCGTCCTCTAGAACTTGCCTTTTAACTTTTGTGGCACTCTGTTGTCTCAGAGAATGCCAGAAGCTTGGCACCACTTCATGTTGGAAATATGCCCTAGAGGCAATAATAAAATGGTTATTATTATATTTCTTTGTTCATGATAATAGTCTGTTATTCATGCTATAACTGTGTTATCCGGAAATCCTAATACACGTGTGAATACATAGACCACAACATGTCCCTAGTAAGCCTCTAGTTGACTAGCTCGTTGATCAACAGATAGTCATGGTTTCCTGACTATGGACATTGGATGTCATTGATAACGGGATCACATCATTAGGAGAATGATGTGATGGACAAGACCCAATCCTAAGCATAGCTCAAAGATCGTGTAGTTCGCTTTAGCTAGAGCTTTTCCAAGTGTCAAGTATCATTTCCTTAGACCATGAGATTGTGCAACTCCCGGATACCATAGGAGTGCTTTGGTGTGCCAAACGTCACAACGTAATCGGGTGACTATAAAGGTACACTACGGGTATCTCCGAAAGTGTCATTGGGTTGGCACGAATCGAGACTGGATTTGTCACTCCGTATGACGGAGAGGTATCTCTGGGCCCACTCGGTAATGCATCATCATAATGAGCTCAATGTGACCAAGTGTTTGGACACGGGATCAAGCAATACGGAACGAGTAAAGTGACAAGCCGGAAACGAGATTAAACGAGGTAATGGGAAACCGACGATCGAGTCTCGGGCAAGTAACGCATCGATTGACAAAGGGAATTGTATACGGGTTGCTTGAATCCTCGACATCGTGGGTTCATCCGATGAGATCATCGAGGAGCATGTGGGAGCCAACATGGGTATCCAGATCCCGCTGTTGGTTATTGACCGGAGAGGCGTCTCGGTCATGTCTGCATGTCTCCCGAACCCGTAGGGTCTACACACTTAAGGTTCGGTGGCGTTAGGGTTGTAGAGATATGAGTATGCAGTAACCCGAACGTTGTTCGGAGTCCCGGATGAGATCCCGGACGTCACGAGGAGTTCCGGAATGGTCCGGAGGTGAAGAATTATATATAGGAAGTGCAGTTTCGGCCATCGAGAAAGTTTCGGGGTCACCGGTATTGTACCGGGACCACCGGAAGGGTCCCGGGGGTCCACCGGGTGGGGTCAACTATCCCGGAGGGGCCCGTGGGCTGAAGTGGGGAGGGGAACCAGCCCCTGGTGGGCTGGTGCGCCTCTGGGCCCCCTGCGCCTAGGGTTGGAAACCCTAGGGGGGGCGCCCACTTGCCTTGGGGGCAAGCCTCCGCTTTGGCCGCCCCCAAGGAGATCTCATCTCCCAGGGCAGCGCCCCCTAGGGGCCTATATAAAGGGGGAGAGGGAGGGCAGCCGCACCCATGCCATAGGCGCCTCCCTTCCCCCTTGCTACACCTCTCCCTCTCGTAGAAGCTCGGCGAAGCTCTGCCGAGATCGCTACTTCATCCACCACCACGCCGTCGTGCTGCTGGATCTCCGTCAACCTCTCCTTCCCCCTTGCTGGATCAAGAAGGAGGAGACTTCTTCCTCAACCGTACGTGTGTTGAACGCGGAGGTGCTGTCCGCTCAGCACTAGGATCATCGGTGATTTGGATCACGGCAGTACGACTCCCTCAACCCCGTTCTCTTGAACACTTCCGCTCGCGATCTACAAGGGTATGTAGATGCACTCCTCTCTCTCTTTGCTAGATGAACTCATAGATAGATCTTGGTGAAACCGTAGAAACTTTTTATTTTCTGCAACGTTCCCCAACAGTGGCATCATGAGCTAGGTCTATGCGTAGTTCTCTTTGCACGAGTAGAACACAATTTGTTGTGGGCGTAGATGTTGTCAACTTTCTTGCCACTACTAGTCTTATTTTGCTTCAGCGGTATTGTGGGATGAAGCGGCCCGGACCAACCTTACACGTACGCTTACGTGAGACAGGTTCCATCGACTGACATGCACTAGTTGCATAAGGTGGCTAGCGGGTGTCTGTCTCTCCCACTTTAGTTGGAGCGGATTCGATGAAAAGGGTCCTTATGAAGGGTAAATAGAAGTTGACAAATCACGTTGTGGCTTTTACGTAGGTAAGAAAACGTTCTTGCTAGAACCCTATTGCAGCCACGTAAAACATGCAACAACAATTAGAGGACGCCTAACTTGTTTTTGCAGCATGTGATTGTGATGTGATATGGCCAAAAGTTGTGATGAATGATGAATGATATATGTGATGTATGAGATCATGTTCTTGTAATAGGAATCACGACTTGCATGTCGATGAGTATGACAACCGGCAGGAGCCATAGGAGTTGTCTTAATTATTGTATGACCTGCGTGTCATTGATTCAACGCCATGTAATTACTTTACTTTATTGCTAACCGTTAGCTATAGTAGTAGAAGTAATAGTTCGCGAGCAACTTCATGGAGACACGATGATGGAGATCATGATGATGGAGATCATGGTGTCATGCCGGTGACAAAGATGATCATGGAGCCCCGAAGATGGAGATCAAAGGAGCTAAATGATATTGGCCATATCATGTCACTACTATTTGATTGCATGTGATGTTTATCATGTTTTTGCATCTTGTTTACTTAGAATGACGGTAGTAAATAAGATGATCCGTCACAATAATTTCAAGAAAGTGTTCCCCCTAACTGTGCACCATTGTGAAGGTTCGTTGTTTCGAAGCACCACGTGATGATCGGGTGTGATAGATCCTAACGTTCGAATACAACGGGTGTAAGCCAGATTTACACACGCAATACACTTAGGTTGACTTGACGAGCCTGGCATGTACAGACATGGCCTCGGAACACGGAAGACCGAAAGGTCGAGCATGAGTCGTATAGAAGATACGATCAACATGGAGATGTTCACCGACGTCGACTAGTCCGTCTCACGTGATGATCGGACACGGCCTAGTTGACTCGGATCATGTTTCACTTAGATGACTAGAGGGATGTCTAATCTGAGTGGGAGTTCATTAAATAATTTGATTAGATGAACTTAATTATCATGAACTTAGTCTAAAATCTTTACAATATGTCTTGTAGATCAAATGGCCCACGTTACCCTCAACTTCAACGCGTTCCTAGAGAAAACCAAGCTGAAAGATGATGGCAGCAACTATACGGACTGGGTCTGAAACCTGAGGATCATCCTCATAGCTGCCAAGAAAGATTATGTCCTAGAAGCACCGCTAGGTGAAGCACCAATCCCAGAGAACCAAGACGTTATAAACGCTTGGACCTCTCGTGCTGATGATTACTCCCTCGTTCAGTGCGGCATGCTTTACAGCTTAGAACCGGGGCTCCAAAAGCGTTTTGAGCAACACGGAGCATATGAGATGTTCAAGAGCTGAAAATGGTTTTCCAAGCTCATGCGGGTCGAGAGATATGAAGTCTCCGACAAGTTCTTCAAATTGTAAGATGGAGGAAAATAGTTCACATCGGTGAGCACATACTCAAGATGTCTGGGTTGCACAACCGCTTGACTCATTGGGAGTTAATCTCCAGGATGGCGCGGTCATTGACAGAATCCTTGGCCGCTTCCACCGAGCTACAAGAGCTTTGTGATGAACTTCAATATGCAGGATGGAAAAGACCATTCCTGAGGTATATTCAATGCTGAAATCAACGGAGGTAGAGATCAAAAAGGAACATCAAGTGTTTATGGTGAATAAAACCACTAAGTTCAAGAAAGGCAAGGGTAAGAAGAACTTCAAGAAGGACGGCAAGGGAGTTGCCGCGCCCGGTAAGCCGCCATTCTGGGAAGAAGTCAAACAATGGACCCAAGCCTGAGACTGAGTGCTTTTATTGCAAGGAAAGTGGTCACTGGAAGCGGAACCGCCCCAAGTACTTAGCGGACAAGAAGGCTGATAAAACCAAAGGTATATTTGATATACATGTAATTGATGTGTACCTTACCAGTGCTCGTAGTAGCTCCTGGGTATTTGATACCGGTGCGATTGCTCATATTTGTAACTCAAAGCAGGAACTGCGGAATAAGCGGAGACTGGCGAAGGATGAGGTGACGATGCGCGTCGGGAATGGTTCCAAGGTCGATGTGATCGCCGTCGGCACGCTACCTCTACATTTACCTACGGGATTAGTTTTAAACCTCAATAATTGTTATTTAGTACCAGATTTGAGCATGAACATTGTATCCGGATCTCGTTTAATGTGAGATGGCTACTCATTTAAATCCGAGAATAATGGTTGTTCTATTTATATGAGAGATATGTTTTATGGTCATGCCCCGATGGTCAATGGTTTATTCTTAATGAATCTCGAACGTGATGTTACACATATTCATAGTGTGAATACCAAAAGATGTAAAGTTGATAACGATAGTCCCACATACTTGTGGCAATCGCCGCCTTGGTCACATTGGTGTCAAGTGCATGAAGAAGCTCCATGCTGATGGACTATTAGAGTCTCTCGATTATGAATCATTTGACACATGCGAACCATGCCTCATGGGCAAAATGACCAAGACTCCATTCTCTGGAACAATGGAGCGAGCAACCAACTTATTGGAAATCATCAAAACTGATGTGTGCGGTCCAATGAGCGTTGAGGGTCGCGGAGGATATCGTTATGTTCTCGCTCTCACTGACGACTTGAGTAGATATGGGTATGTCTACTTGATGAAACACAAGTCTGAGACCTTTGAAAAGTTCAAGGAATTTCAGAATGAGGTAGAGAATCAACGTAACCGAAAGATAAAGTTCTTACGATCAGATCGTGGGGGAGAATATCTAAGTCACGGATTTGGTACGCACTTAAGGAAATGTGGAATCGTTTCACAACTCACGCCGCCTGGAACACCTCAGCATAATGGTGTGTCCGAACGTCGTAATCGCACTTTATTGGATATGCTGCGATCTATGATGTCTCTTACCGATTTACTGCTATCATTTTGGGGATACGCTCTAGAGACAGCTACATTCACTTTAAATAGGGCACCGTCTAAATCCATTGAGACGACACCGTATGAATTATGGTTTGGCAAGAAACGTAAGCTATCGTTTCTAAAAGTTTGGGGATGCGATGCTTATGTCAAGAAACTCCAACCTGAAAAGCTCGAACCCAAGTTGGAAAATGCGTCTTCATAGGATACCCTAAGGAAACCATTGGGTATACCTTCTACTTAAGATCCGAAGGCAAGATCTTTGTTGCCAAGAACGGGTCCTTTCTGGAGAAAGAGTTTCTCTCGGAAGAATTAAGAGGGAGGAAAGTAGAGCTTGATGAAGTATTGCCTCTTGAAACGGTAAGTAGCGCAACTCAGGAAGATGTTCCTGTGGTGCCCGTGACCGACAAGAGAGGAGGTTAATGATGATGATCAAGATACTTCGGATCAAGCTCCTCTTGAACTTCAAGGTCCACAAGGACACGTTCCGCACTGCAGTGGTACGGCAACCCTGTCTTGGAAATCATGTTGTTAGACAACGGTGAACCTTGAACTATGAAGAAGCGATGGCGGGCCCAGATTCCAACAAATGGCTTGAAGCCATGCAATCCGAGATAGGATCCATGTATGAAAACAAAGTATGGACTTTGTGAGACTTGCCCGATGATCGGCGAGCAATAGAAAACAAATGGATCTTTAAGAAGAAGACGGACGCGGATGGTAATGTTACCATATAAAGCTCGACTTGTCGCTAAGGGTTATCGACAAGTTCAAGGGATTGACTACGATGAGACTTTCTCTCCCGTAGCGAAGCTGAAGTCCGTCCGAATCATGTTAGCAATTGCCGCATACTATGATTATGAGATATGTCAAATGGACGTCAAAACGGCATTCCTTAACGGCCATCTTAAGGAAGAACTGTATATGATGCAGCCGAAAGGTTTTGTCGACCCTGAGAATGCTAACAAGGTATGCAAGCTCCAGCGATCCATTTATGGGCTGGTGCAAGCATCTCGGAGTTGGAACATTCGCTTTGATGAGATGATCAAAGCGTTTGGGTTTATCTTGAGACTTATGGAGAAGCCTGCGTTTACAAGAAAGTGAGTGGGAGCTCTGTAGCATTTCTCATATTATATGTAGATGACATACTTTTGATGGGAAATGATATAGAACTTTTGGACAGCATTAAGGCCTACTTGAATAAGTGGTTTTCAATGAAGGACCTTGGAGAAGCTGCTTACATATTAGGCATCAAGATCTATAGGGATAGATCGAGACGCCTCATAGGTATTTCACAAAGCACATACCTTGATAAGATATTGAAGAAGTTCAATATGGATCAGTCCAAGAAAGGGTTCTTGCCTGTATTGCAAGGTGTGAGATTGAGCTCGGCTCAATGCCCGACCATGGCGTAAGATAAAGAAGAGATGAGTGTCATCCCCTATGCCTCAGCCATAGGGTCTATTATGTATGCCATCTTGTGTACTGCACTGATGTAAACCTTGCCGTAAGTTTGGTAGGAAGGTACCAAAGTAATCCCGGAAGGAACATCGGACAGCGGTCAAGAACATCCTAAAGTACACGAAAAGGACTAAGGATATGTTTCTCGTTTATGGAGGTGACGAAGAGCTCGTCAGAAGGGTTGCGTCGACGCTAGCTTCGACACGCATCTGGATGACTCTAAGTCACGCATCGGATACGTGTATATTTTGAATGGTGGGGCGATGGCTGGTGTAGTTGCAAGCAAAGCGTCGTGGCGGGATCTACATGTGAAGCAAAGTACATGGCAGCCTCGGAGGCAGCGCATGAAGCAATATGGGTGAAGGAGTTCATCACCGACCTAGGAGTCATACCCAATGCGTCGGGGCCGATCGCACTCTTCTGTGACAACACTGGAGCTATTGCACTTGCGAGGGCACGGGGAGGTGTGGTCGAGCGAGGGGAGTCCGGAGGTGGTCTCGGGCGAGCTCGGGGTGGTCGGGGGTGGCCGGAACGGGCTAATGGCGCGGCGGCGGCTCTCGGGCTCAGCGAGCTCGGAGAGAGGAAGGGGTCCCATGAGGTCTAGGGGAATGGGGTGCGGAGGCGTCGGCTTTTATAGCCAGGGGCCTCGGCTAGCTTCGGGAGGCGATCGGGGGCGAATCGGGATCCCGGATCCTTCGGGATCCGGCGATCCGCGGCGGCGACGGCGTGGCGTGGGGCGGGGGAGGAAGAAGGGGGTGGGTCCCATGATCGGTGAGAGAGAGAGAGAGAGGCGGCGGCGACCGATCGGGAGGGGGTTCATGAGGGGATGGGCTGGCTCATTGGCTGGCTCGGCCGTTGGCTGGGCAGTATTGGTGGCCAGAGAACTTTCTCCTTTTTTTGAATTTATTTATTTTAAACAAAAACAAAACAGGTATAACTTATAAAATATAAATATTTTATATAGGGTATATATATACCAAAATGATCAGAAAAAGATTTTCTACAACATGAACTATTTTTCAAGTTCAAATAAAATACACAGAAATTCAAATAAAACAAAGAGTGTTTCTGCCCTAATAAAATCCAATAAAATCATTTTTAAAAATACCAAAATGGCTTCAAATTTATTTTCTCCTAGTTTTTCATTGAAGGGAATCATTTTACCCATATTTCCATTTATTTATTTTTAGGAGGAAAATAATTTGAATAAAGTCCAAATAATTCCAAATTTGAAAGGGGGTTTCAAATTACTTTCCAATGACTTTCAATTTGGTCCTTTTTAACTTCCAACTCATATTTCATATAATTGAAGAAGTCATTTTATCTTCCCTCATGAAAATCATTGAGTTGCATAAAGTTTTGAATTTGAAATATTCCCAAATGAAATTCAAATCTTTTTCCAAAACCCTTTTCTTTTCAAAATGGAAGAAGTCATGTCATCTTCACTCTAGGGTTTGGTGTTGGAATGAACTTGAGTTCATGGGGATCCAAAAGGCAAAGGGAAAAGTTTTGGGAAAGTCATTTCATTCCCTCTCATTCAACTTTCAAAAGTTTCAAGTTCCACTCAATTTCACTCAATCAATCAGACAAACAATCAGACAACAAGCATAGTTATTTATTTAATATAACATTCCAAAATTTAGAATTTTGGGATGTTACAAACCTACCACACTTAAAATGAATCTCGTCCTCGAGATTCGAAGAGGCTAGCAATAAAAGGTTAGGGGTTGGGGGTCTTCTAGCAGATCCGTCGGTCGGAATGGTCTAGTGTGCTACCACACTTAAAATCAAGGTTATAGTTCCAATAAACTCAGATACTTCCCGGAGTCTTGACAATATAAGTCTCTTCACATATCTTACAATAGCTCCTTCATTTAACGCTCTTACATTAGGAGCATAGAGTTTTCCTCAAAATCTTGGGTTGGTTCGTCAAAGTTGAAGTTCGTCTCAAACCGGATCTTCTTAGCTGATGGGTCTGTGTCCACTCTAAACCACTATCGAAACACTCATGGTGGTCTACCATTAATGGTTTCTCCTGCAGAAAACGGGTCTGGGTTGAACTTCACCGTATATCCTACGATTGGCAACGGTTGCCTGTAAAGGGTTCCATCGTACTACCATTCTATGGTTTTATGGCTTATCGTGTCGACACTCTTCTAAGGTTTTCGAGGCTCTCTCGATTTTCCATCAACATATGATAGTTCATGATAGAAGTCTCCGGTATGGGGCCAATCCATCCCGCACTTGAATCATTACCACATACGTAAGCAGTGAATCACGTATTCTAACACTTGGGCATACTCACAAGCATTGCAGAATTTCTCTTGTTCTCGAACTGGTTTCGAGTAAATCCATGGTTTCTGCAAGCCAAACAAAACATCTATCGTTACTTCACCACTCTTAGGTTTTCGTGTAACCTCCTACGAAACGTATGATGATTGGATCACTGATTCTCCCAAATTTCTTCCTTCATCAAGGGTACATCTGTTCCTTTTCAAAAAATCCTGGGCATGTGGGTTATGGCCCACTTCAACACTAGTGCAGCTTTGACTCATCCTTGGAGTAACTCTGTTGTTACACCTCCTTAAATCCAGTAGTACTCTGTTTCTTCATACCATCATATCAAAACAAAACTCCAACTTATATTGTCCAGCTTCCTTCTATGGGCCGTCATGAATAACACATTTCTTTCTTCATTGATCTTGTGGCTTTACAGAGTACTATGACCAAAAGAATGCACAAGTTTATCCATAAAATCTCATTATTCTCATATCAATCTTTCATTACATCCTTAACCATTTTCGTAAATCCAAATTTCCAAAAGGTACTTTGTTACAAATGCTGCCACCCACATGGTTTGGTACGGTCAGACATTACTTCCAACTTTATTCATTTTTCCCTCCTTGAGGATTCTTCAGTCCCACTGGAATTGTGCGACATGAGCCTTGAAATCTTCAATCTTCTGTTTCATCGTGGTGGCCTTGAGCTTCATCACCATCATCTCTGCACGCACTTCGCGTAGGTATTCCTGAGTATAACGGAGTCTTGCTTCAAGTATTTCTCCGATCTGGCGTATGGCTTCCATGGCTGCTTCACGAACAACATCGAAGAAAGTTGCTTGTGGCACACGTGAAATGAAAAAGTACTGCCCCATCATCTTTGGGCAAACTCCTTTCAAATGGTGGAGGTGTACCTCCACATACCAAAGTTCCACTCCCTTTTGCATGAAAGGGTAGCCTTTGTAGACTGCATCTCCTTCAAGGTGAATATGCTTCATCATGTCCCTCAGGATCTTCGGGTAATCATGATCACTCGTCAGGGTCATGATTGTTTCCGGACCTTTAAGGAAAGACTCATAAAGGGTTGTCATCTGCATGTGTAGGATAAGAGAGGTGCTCAGAACAAGGGATGTATCTCCATGTTCTGAATCCATAGCTCTGCCTCGGGCTGAGTCTTCGGTCCAGAGAATATCAGTCCAACTTCATTCATCATCTATGGGGTTCAAGGGTTTGGGGATGAGATATGAGAGAGGTGGGGAGGGATATACACACAATACAAACAATGGTTTTTGAAGAAACAAGTTTTATTTTTTTGGGGCTGTCGGAAAAACATCAAACAAATGACAGCTCACAAATCATCGCATCTAACGTAAGTGTATAACAGGGTTTGGTCTTCTAAAGGTCAAATAATTCTTCAGAACTTCAAATTCTTCAAGTCTTGAGTCTTCAATTGTTGCAGCTGCAATTCTTCCAACGCATGGTGAAATCCTCTTTACTCCGAAATGGCCATCATTGTCCGATATCTTTAATTCTTGGAGCGACTTGATTGATCTTCCGTGTGGTCAAAAGGGAAAGGTGTATATTCTAACTATTTGAGGTGAGAGTGTCTATTTGATAAAATCAGAAAAGATGAGGAGTAAGAGTCTTTTTGAAAATAAAGTTTTTGAGATATCCTGTCCAAGGGGCTTTCCGATTTCTAGGGTCACGTTCTACAGTCAACATGTGCTCTGATACCATATCTGTAGCGACCCGACCTCAGACGGTCAAGCCTCTGTGTATCCGTGCCATCCCTGGATCAAGATATCTTTGGCACACAGTACATCAATGTATATATCAAAGTGCAATCACATGTATAAATAACGTAAAACTGATATATACCTCATAAGTCTCGTGAAACAAGTAATCGGGTGTGGAGTCCCATCAACGCCATCGGCAGGTTGAGTGTAGACCGTAACCCTGCACTGCACTCTTACTCGTCGGAAGTAAAATATACGCAACATGATACGTTGCAGCCGTGTAGGTCAAGACATTGAATGTACCGGCAAGATCACAATATGAGAAAGCAGATGATAAACTATACTATATGCGGTATGGCTTTGTGGCTCAGTATCGAGTTTTGTTTGCATAAAATCTGTTTTTATTTTTCCCTACATCAAAGGAATAAATGAAGTCTGTACTATGGAGTTTTCTTCCATGACATGGTTCCGCCAACCGATGTCTCATAGCCCAAAATCATCGTAAGTTGCCCACAATTAAGTTATCCATCCGGTGTTGAGAGTTCCGAGATAGATCCAAGTCCAGATGCTCAAATTGTCCGTAACCGGGGACACGGCTAATCGATTAGGTTTTAACCCTCTGCAGAGGTTTGTACACTTTACCCGCAAGATTCGATCCCTCTCTTTATGTTCTCGCACTTCGTGGTGTTTGAGAACAAGATGACCAAACATGGTCTTCGAAGAGTTCCCCGACCACCGTCCGTGCTCATCCAATCCTACCGTAGTTCTACATCCGCTAGCACCGTCCCCAGCCAGAGTCACAACTAAGGTCAACCAAGCCAGAGCCCATAGTGACTTGCGGTTGCAGGTAAGCTTCCGGCATGAAGTATTCTTCCGTCTCTTTGAGTCTGGGTGAAGCTTTCCGCAAGATGTCATGGCGCTTCTCCATGCATCCCGCCAACCACTGGTTTCTCCAGGGTGCCCGTCAGCAACCGTCCTTCACCCAAAGAGTGTGTATTGAATTCTTGTCTCGAGTCTTGAAGTCTTGAGGCCTTGAAGATGCAGTCCTTGCAGCTTTCATCATGGTGTTGTCGTCATTGACGTAGATCCTTCATTCTCACACCACTCCACGAGCACTCATACCAAACCCGTCTACTATAGCATAGCATTAAAATAAATAACGTCCGGGCTTGGTAACAGGGTGATGGGTTCCTACCTCATGCATACTACTCAACTACAAGGATTCAATAACACTCTTGAGGGGTGGTTGCAAGGATGCCACTAAATGCAATAAAAACATAGGTATGAAAGCAATGATCAAAGTGAACTTGCCTTGTTGACGATCTTCGAAAACTAGGGATTCGTAGTAGCAAGCTTCGCACTCCGGAAAATTCTACCGAGACAAACAAATAATCACAATAAGCACATACAATAGGACCACATAACACATTAGCATAGCAATAGCAACATAACACATCAAAACAACCAAATCAAAACCCAATGGAAAACTCAAAGAAAATCAACTCAAGTTTCCTACTTCAAACAACAACTAGAATAGTTTTATACAACAAAAATTTCCCTAACATAACCTATTCATGGTTTTATGTTAACTTAACAGAAAAGAATTCATTAAGCAACTAGGAGCAAAAATAATTAATTTAAAAGCTATTATAAAACTCCTATTAGGCCGAATTCAATTTCTATTAGGAAAAATAAAATAAAACTTTTATTTATTATAAATAAAAGATCATCCTATAAAGTGACAGAAACTATCCTAGAATAATCAATCATATGTTAAAAATAAATTTATTTACAAATTAAAATAATAGGAAAACAGTAGCTAGTTAATTAATTGGGATTAACAAGATTCTGATTAAATCTATTTATTTATTAATCATAAAATACGCTAATTTATTTCTATGGTTTTGCAATGTAAAATTAAAGTTAGTACAACAAGAATCATATATAAATAATTTTTCTTTCTCAAGTTATAACAGTTTTACTATTCTGACTAAAACTAAAAATAAAGCAATTTTAATTAATTTTAACATAGCTAATTATATATTCTACAGAAACTATAGAAAATTTGCAAACCAACAAAAAAAAGAATCACTCAAAAATATTAAACAGAATAAAAGATATGAATTTTTCAAAACAGGAACTATTCTGTTAAAACAGAAAATGAAAATAAATGAAAAATGGCCTAATGGGCCTAACCTACGCACTGTGCGTAATATAACCTAAACGGGCCTAGGGTTAAACTAAAACGGGCCGGCTCCAAAAATAAAAACCTAACTTAAAAATAAACCGGACTAACTAAACCGGACCGAACCGGTTTTATTTAAAACATACCCCTTCGGTGGGGGGATCTAATCTCGACCGTAGATGGGGAATCGGACGGACGAGGAGGGAGAGAGAGCTCACCGTGGGGAAGGTCGACGGCGAGCTGCTCGGACGTCGGGCGGCGGCGCCCGATCGTCGCGGCTCCGGCGAGGGCACGGCGGACGCGGCGTTCGACCATGAGCCCAACGGTGGTCGAGGTGGCGTCCCGAGGTGGAAGGAGGCGGACGTCGGCGAGGTCGAGGCGGCGGTGGCGTTCAAGGCGTCGGCAGTGGTGGCGCCCGGTGGGTTTTGGGGTGAGCGAGGGCACGGGGAGGTGTGGTCGAGCGAGGGGAGTCCGGAGGTGGTCTCGGGCGAGCTCGGGGTGGTCGGGGGTGGCCGGAACGGGCTAATGGCGCGGCGGCGGCTCTCGGGCTCCGGCGAGCTCGGGAGAGAGGAAGGGGGTCCGGCAAGGTCTAGGGGGGGGAATGGGGTGCGGAGGCGTCGACTTTTATAGCCAGGGGCCTCGGCTAGCTTCGGGAGGCGATCGGGGGCGAATCGGGATCCCGGATCCTTGGGATCCGGCGATCCATGGCAACAGCGTGGCGTGGGGCGGGGGGTAGACGAAGGGGGTGGGTCCCGCGGTCAGTGAGAGAGAGAGAGGGGCGAGGCGAGCGGGCGACCGATCGGGAGGGGGTTCGGGCGCGAGGGGGATGGGCTGGCTCGCTGGGCTGGCTCGGCCTGCTATCGGGCCGGTTCAGTGGCCCGCCAGTGGGGCTTTCTCCTTTTTTTTTGAATTTATTTATTTTAAATAAAAACAAAACAGGTATAACTTATAAAATATAAATATTTTATATAGGGTATATATATACCAAAATGATCAGAAAAAGATTTTCTACAACATGAACTATTTTTCAAGTTCAAATAAAATACACAGAAATTCAAATAAAACAAAGAGTGTTTACGCCTAATAAAATCCAATAAAATCATTTTAAAAATACCAAAATGGCTTCAAATTTATTTTCTCCTAGTTTTTCATTGAAGGGAATCATTTTACCCATATTTCCGTTTATTTATTTTTAGGAGGAAAATAATTTGAATAAAGTCCAAATAATTCCAAATTTGAAAGGGGGTTTCAAATTACTTTCCAATGACTTTCAATTTGGTCCTTTTAACTTCCAACTCATATTTCACATAATTGAAGAAGTCATTTTATCTTCCCTCATGAAAATCATTGAGTTGCATAAAGTTTTGAATTTGAAATATTCCCAAATGAAATTCAAATCTTTTTCCAAAACCCTTTTCTTTTCAAAATGGAAGAAGTCATGTCATCTTCACTCTAGGGTTTGGTGTTGGAATGAACTTGAGTTCATGGGGATCCAAAAGGCAAAGGGAAAAGTTTTGGGAAAGTCATCTCATTCCCTCTCATTCAACTTTCAAAAGTTTCAAGTTCCACCCAATTTCACTCAATCAATCAGACAAACAATCAGACAACAAGCATAGTTATTTATTTAATATAACATTCCAAAATTTAGAATTTTGGGATGTTACAAACCTACCACACTTAAAATGAATCTCGTCCTCGAGATTCGAAGAGGCTAGCAATAAAAGGTTAGGGGTTGGGGGTCTTCTAGCAGATCCGTCGGTCGGAATGGTCTAGTGTGCGGGCGACGGCAGGGACTGCGGCAACCGCAGCAGCAATGGGCAGCCTCAACTGCAGGGTAGGAGGAGGGGAGCAATGGCGGGGCTCGCACGGACGGACGGCCGGAGGCCGGCGCGAGGCGCAGCAGGCGTGGGGCGTGGGAGATGCACGGTGAGCGCTGGCCTTGTGACGGCACGGTCGCCAAGGCTGGGCGAAGCGTAACGCTGGGACGCAGGGAGGAGGCGCTGAGCGGGCTGGCGAAGCCGGGGCCAGCCACGCTGGCCGGGCGGCGGCGTGGGGGTCCGGGCGCAGTGACGCGGGAGTCTGCAGAGGGCACCGACGGCGGCAGCGTCGTCTTGTGGCGCTATCTAGCGCCGAAAGTGGGAGCGGAGGGAGGCGAGGCCTCACCGCAGCGTAGGGTTCGTGGCAGCGGGGCTTGTGGTGGGGGATGGGGACGACGACGTCGATGTAGATGAGGCAGACCGGCGAGGGAGCGCCGCCCACGGGCGGCGGGGCGGCGTCCGGCGCGCGGGGTCGATGACGGGGAGGCGATCCAGTCGGCGGCGCGGCCGGCGCGTGGCGTGGCCGCGGCTTCCGGCGGCGTCGCGCGAGGGAGAAGAGGGGCGAGGAGTCAACGGGGGCGGGGGCGTGGTCGCCCCGATCCCGATCCGGATCGGGGGAGCGGGGGGGAGCGAGTAGGGGAGGGAGTGCGTGGTGGGGGGTTAGGGTTTCCGGACGTGGGGGGATAAGGGAGTGGGTGGTTCGACCGGTTGGGCTTGTTTTAGTTAGGTGGGCCAAATGGCCCGATGAGGTTAGGTCCTCCGTTTTCTTTTCCTTTTATTGTTTTGTTTTATTTTTACTTTTCTTTTACGCTTTCTTTTATTTATTTAATAATTTATAGTTTTACAAAAGTAAAACCCATACCTAAAATAGAGTTACAATTCCAACTACTTTCACGTAAAGTTTTACCTGACCAAAATAGTTTAGCATTTTATAATATTCAAAAGACATTTATTTAATAGTTTTACCTACTATTTTAACCATTTAAGTGCATTTAAACCTTTTATAAAAATGTGGTTTCTCAACAATACTTACCTATGCATTATTTGGCAACACCCCAACATTTTAGTTTTAATATTTAAAAACCTTTACCGTTTGACTTTATTTTAAGTTTGAATTTCGAATCGATTTTGAACTAACACAAGATTAACAACGGTAA
Organism: Aegilops bicornis; assembly: GCA_021605145.1. Taxonomy (NCBI): domain Eukaryota; kingdom Viridiplantae; phylum Streptophyta; class Magnoliopsida; order Poales; family Poaceae; genus Aegilops; species Aegilops bicornis. The sequence goes on along the minus strand of CM038673.1, from coordinate 398,588,686 downwards.
CCTTGGTGACATGGCATCATGAACGTGGGATTACTGTAGCCTAATTATCCGGGTGTCACAATTCTCCTCCACTACAAGAAATCTCGTCCCGAGATTTAAGAGGTGGAGCAAGGGGGAAAGATCTGGTTGCAAAATTCTAACGTGTCTTCTTGGTCTTGGTTACTCTTCTCGAAGAGGTCGATCCATAGCGTTGATGTCTCCATTCCTATGCATTGATGCATCATGATGAAGTTGTCATTCTTCCTTCGGGATCTTCACCATACTTATGAAAGTATAAGAGGGGGAAAACTCTATAAGGACGGATTCTAACAAAATTGAGCATCGGACGGTTAGCTCAGGGGAAGAAGCATAAGTATCTCTCGAATTGAAACTTAAGAAGATATCGAGAGCAAAATAAGAAGGTACCTTGAGAAGTTTTGAGCGGATAGGCAATCGTTCGATGCTTGAAACAAAGTGTAAAAGGGGTCCAGAGCAATGGGAATAAGTTTTATGTCTGACACCAGAATAGATCACTAGGAAGGTGGTCCATGAATTACATATGAGGCCACGCGCGAGGAATAACCTTGCTAACAGGGGGTGTAAATAAGAGTCAGGTTTCGATCCAGTGGAACTGTGGGTTATGGGCCCACCATGTGGGTAAAAAAGCAGGAAGAGGGGTGACGTCTTGCACGATCCTGTAAGCAAGGCATGTTAGAGAATAACCGGTCAGTTATGTTGGCAGCATCGTTGGTACCAAGGGCGAGGGACGATGAGAACCATTCTCCTGCTCGTTGAACGAGGCGGACCAGTAGGCAAAGTTCTCGTCCATCGGTGGTTACCGAATGTCATCAACGAAAATGTGAGGTCTTTCCGATGTAATTGTACACCGAGATGTTTACATAAGCAGTGAATTATTACTGCTTAGATCATATGGATCACAAGGAAGGTTAGACAAATCAATGGAAAGGAAAAGGTGATCATCAAATTAATAGAACAATGGAAGGGAAAATGTGTTAAACGCATATTACAGGAGCATACCCTTCCCAAGGACAAATAGAGCATGATATCCATGACAAGATATAATGTAGAAAACTCTTTAGGTAAGGCGAGAGAAATTTCATGACTTTAACCATACAACGGTGTTTGGATAATTGATAAAGATAATTTGGCATTGTGCTTCAAATGCCCTTATTGAAGACCGGAGTACCACAAACATGCTTCAAGATAGTATTTACATGGTCTTCAAGCAAAGGTCGTACTTTGGATACACGAAGGATTCATCAGGAACAACTTGTAGAATAAGTCTTATAGTTTCCTCAAGGAGGAATGTATAACATTGCTAAAGGGAACTATAACAATAGAACCTCCAGTGGGCTAGGTATGACACCACCTTACCGGATCATATAAAGACCAACATTATAACTCTTGGAAATATGTTCCAACCATCATATCTGACCTAGATTCAGATTTGATTGGTGTCAGGATACCTCAGACTCAGGATGCCCGAGAAGAAAAGGTGCGACACAAATTGACGAGATGACATTGTAAAATTCTCGGGAAATGAACTATGGAAGCGAGTTCAAACAAGAGTTCATCAAGAAACCAACGAGAGGATGAGGAGGTGGATGATGGAATCAACGACAATTCCTCGAGGTTTCCAATAAGATGGATTTCCACAGTTATGTGAACAAGGAGATAACAATTGTCGATCAAATGATATAATGATGTATGTTCGGAAAACATCCACAATTAAACTTGCTTGACAGGTGCACCCGAAATATGGGGATGGGTTGCACGATAAATATTAGGACGGCGACTTAATGAACAAAAGAATTAAAATGAATCAATCGACCATTCACTTCAAAGCAATAGGGTTTCTAGGAATTTTGAATTCACACATCATAGTCAATTGTCGGTATACCAGTTAGAAACAACACAGGGACCAAGAAAGAATGGTGATGATGAGAAGTATCACTATACCAAGAATTCTTAAGAGGCGGAGTAATCCTCAAGACATTCTTGACATAAAAGATGGTAACACTCCAAGGTAAAGAAGAACAAATGCTGGATAGTAAGGAACTCAAGGTATAACACAGAACACGAACAAGTTTGTGTTGGAGGGAAGGCAATAAAGTGGTTGATGACAACACAAATCATCGAGGGCAAGGATGGTATTTCTCATCAAGAATTCAATAGATATTTTGGAAGAGCTCAGGATGTTGATGATGTTCACGACACATTTGTCGCAAGATTTCATGAAGACGTGTCGATCGACAATGACATCAAGTCAAAGGAATGATGAAGCAAGAGGTTATTGGAACCATGGAGTGCGACACAAACTCGAAACCAAGCTTGTTGTTCGAGGTGGAATGATAAGACAAGGAAATCAATGTAAGCTTAGCTCACCGTCGAAACTTGTGCTCAGGGAAGAAGGAACAGGTAGCACAGTTAAAATTAGCACGATAATGATGTAGCCGATCAGGCTAGGAATGACATTATGGAGTATTAAACTTGTAAGCAATGAAGATTTCTAATACTTGTTGAATCGCAGTGCGGACTCGATTCCGTTATCGGTGTCCTTGAGTGTCTATCAACTCAGAACCCGGGGAAGAATTGGAATCGGTGAGAAGTAATAGTGGATGAAGAACTCATAAGGAGTTATGTAGTTCCATGATATTTTCGATATACCAGAAGGTAAAACTCGACGGTAGAGCAGAGTAGAGATAGGGCAGGCATATGAATCTGCGAAGGCAAGTATTTTACTCGTCCGAGAAATATAATCAAAGGAGAACAATCATGGTCGAAACCACGATTGCAGAAGACTAAATCCCAGATATAGGATGAACTTATACCAAAGGGAATAATTAATTTAAGAGAAGTTTCCATGATAAGATCTACATTGTGTCCATGGGCATGAACACAAAGTTCAAGGTCGACTCCCACTTCTTCAATGCATAACCTTTCATTCACTGCTCTACTAATAATGATTTGAGTGCGAAGATCTACAGTGAACTACGGAGGAGTATGAACCTTGGAAAACTTTCGGGTTCACACATATTAAGGAAGGCATAGGTTCAACCCATCGGGCATCTAAGAAACACATACCACAAGTTTCAAGAGTAAATATCATCAGCTCGAAGCGAGCATGGTCTGCCAAATCAGAGAATAGGATTTACTAATGGCATTATGTATCGGGGAAGAATTCACAAGGCGGTTAAATATGAAGGACACTATCAAATAATAATTCGACAAAGGATCTGACGGTCCATAGCGGAGCTGATGTGAGCATCGGCACACAACCAGTTGAAGAAAGAATGCAAGGGCATCAGATCATAAAACATCTGAATGATTCAATGCTTAGGTATCAAGGAATTATGATTTCCAAATCGAAGGATCAGAAGCAGACGCTCTGATCAAGGGTAGATAAGTTCAATAGACCTAAGGGTACATTTGACGGCAAATAGATTGGTCGAGAACAAGCTCATGTTCAAAATGACGTCTGAGCCAGAAAGATAATTTGAAAGGATCAACTGATGATTGCGTGCATTCGCACTCATGTTGAATCAATAGGATCAAAATGATAATGACAATGGATGTCAACAAGATCACTAGACTTATGGGATTAACCAAAATGCAAGCAAGTAAGAATTTCAAGAGCAATAAGTTTTTGAGGATTTTTGGAAGATCGAATAGTATTTTGAAGACCTTTGTGAATTACTTGAATCAATTGGGGATGAGCAAATACTCGATAAGTGTGAGAAACTATTTGTAGGGGTATTCAGGGGGCAAAGAACTGCAAGGAAGTAGGCACAAGTATTCTTGAGGTATCTTGTAATAACAAGATCAATTCTGAATAAAAGTAAGAACGACAGGTGTAAGTTTATCCATATGGATATTTCGGTGGTAGGGAATTGCAAAAGCAACGGGGACAAGTCTCGAGAAAACATGGAGATTATCTTCTGATGCAGCAGGCGAGCATCAGTAATAAGGGGCTCTCCGGATGGAAGTGACCACGCGATCCTAATGTTAGAGTTAGTAAAATTCGTTTAACCCGAGTAGAAAAGAGTTCAGAGTCCCGGAGTAAAGGTCGAGAAGTAAAAGATCCTAATATCACCCAAATGGCGATGTGGGCCCGTAAGACACACAACCATGTTAGTAAAAGTTTTTGCAATGTCTAGACTCGACTTTGGCCAAGGAGTGTGGAAGGGGGATTCCTACAGGCAGTCGGCTCTGATACCAACTTGTGACGCCCCCGATTCAATCGTACACTAATCATGCACGCAAATGTGTACGATCAAGATCAGGGACTCACGGGAAGATATCACAACACAACTCTAAAACATAAATAAGTCATACAAGCATCATGATACAAGCCAGGGGCCTCGAGGGCTCGAATACAAGTGCTCGATCATAGACGAAGTCGTGGAAGCAACAATATCCGAGTCTGGACATAAGTTAAACAAGTTTGCCTTAAGAAGGCTAGCACAAAGTGGGATACAGATCGAAGAGGCGCAGGCCTCCTGCACAGGATCCTCCTAACTACTCTGGTCGTCGTCGATTGGACTGCACGTAGTAGTAGGCACCTCCGGTGTAGTAGGAGTAAATCATCGACGGTGGCGTCGCTCTGAGGCTCCTACATCTGGTTGCGACAACCAGATAGAAGGGAAGGGGGGAAAGGGGAGAAAAGCAACCGTGAGTACTCATCCAAAGTACTTGCAAGCAAGGAGCTACACTACATATGCATGGGTATATGTGTAAAGAGGAAATATCAGTGGACTGAACTGCAGAATGCCAGAATAAGGGGGGGTAGCTAGTCTTATCGAAGACTATGCTTCTGTCAGCCTCCATCTTGCAGCATGTAGAAGAGAGTAGACTGAAGTCCTCCAAGTAGCATCACATAGCATAATCCTACCCGGCGATCCCCTCCTCGTAGCCCTGTTAGAGAGCGATCACCGGGTTGTATCTGGCACTTGGAAGGGTGTGCTTTATTAAGTATCCGGTTCTAGTTATCATAAGGTCAAGGTACAACTCCAAGTCGCCACATTACCGAAGATCACGGCTATTCGAATAGATTAACTTCCCTGCATGGGTGCACCACATAACCCAACATGCTTGATCCCATTTGGCCGGACACACTTTCCTGGGTCATGCCCGGCCGCGGAAGATAAACACGTCGCAGCCCCACCTAGGCCAACAGAGAGGTCAGCACGCCGGTCTAAACCTAAGCGAGGGTCTGGGCCCATCGCCTTAGCACACTCAAGACGCTATGCGTGGCCGGAAGCGTAACTAGCCCCTTAATACAAGAGCAGGCTTACGTTCCAATCCGGCGCAGCGCCGATTCGGCACGTCACGAAGGCTTCGGTGATACCACGACGCCGAAAGTGCCCATAAGCTGTTCAGCGTGGTTGGTTAGTGCGTATAGGCCAAGAGCCATACTCAGATCAAATACCAAGATCTCGTTAAGTGTGTTAAGTATCATGAGCATGACGCAGGGCAGGCAGCCCACCTCTCTCCTAAGCGGTCTCAACCTGCCTGTCGCTCCGCCACAAAGTAACGATCGGGGCCGTCGGGGAACCCAGGCCCACCTCTACCGGGATGGAGCCACCGCCCCTTCACCCCCATCTCCTAACAGTATCATAAGTAATGTAACGATATCAAGTATATAGCATATGCCCGTGATCACCTCCCGAAGTGATCACGGCCCAGTAGTATAGCATGGCATACGGACAAGAATGTAGGGCCACTGATGGAAAACTAGCATCCTATACTAAGCATGTAGGATTGCAGGTAAATGTATCAACAGTAGTAGTAATGACATGCTATGCAGCAGAGTAGGATTATCGAAAGCAGTAACATGCTACACTACTCTAATGCAAGCAGTATAGAGAAGAATAGGCGATATATGGTGATCAAGGGGGGGCTTGCCTGGAAGCTCAGCCGAGAAGGAGGGGTCGTCAACACCGTAGTCGTACTGGGTAGCAGTGGCGTCGGTCTCGGTGTCTAGCGAGAGAAGAGGGGGAAGAAACAATAAATACAATGCAAAAAAATGCATGACGATGCATGACATGACAAAGCGTGATGCTAGGGGGTGCCCAATCGCGGTAGTAGGTGATACCGGCGAAGGGGGGGGAAACATCCGGGAAAATATTCCCGGTGTTTCGCTTTTCCGGACAAATGAACCGGAGGGGGAAAGTTGCGAGATCGATAGGTTAGGGATGTGTGGCGAACGAATGGGTTGCGTATCCGGATTCGTCTCGTCGTTCTGAGCAACTTTCATGTAGAAAGTATTTTCATCTGAGCTACGGTTTATTTTATAAGATTTGTAAAAGATTTAATCAATTTTTGGATTTAATAATTTAATTTAATTCAAAAATTAATTAATGCATCAGCATGTCATCAGCAGTCATCGTGGACCGTTGACACAGTCAACTTGACAGTGGGTCCCACTGCCGTGGATCGCCTAGCTAATTAATGATAGTTAATTAGGTTTAATTGGCTATTAGGTTAATTAAACACAATTAATTAAGTTAATTAATTTAATTAATTAATTAATTAATATTTGTATTTATTATTTATTTTAATTTTTTTAATAAATGTTCTGGGGCTGGGGGAGGCCCACTGGGCAGTGGCTCATAGGGTCAACCGGGTTTGCGGTTTCTTAGTCTTGAGGTGCGCCCCGGCAGTGAGGCAGCGGACGCGGCTAAGCGCCAGCGCACCAAGGCGGCCGGTGTGGCAGGCGAGGCGGCGGCAGCGAGGATCGCGGCAAGGCGCAGGCGACCTCAGTGCGAGGTAGGAGGAGGAGCAATGGCGGGCTCGCAGACGGACGGCCGAGGCCAGCCTTGAGGCGCAAGGCGTGGGGCAGACGGCAGGAGGCAGTGGCCTTGTGAGCGGCCTGATCGCCCTTGTGTGTGAGACGTCTGAGGAGAGGCGCGGGAGGTGGCGAGCCGGGGCAGTGCCACGCTGTGGGCAGGCGTCTGGCGTGGGGGGTCCGGCGCGCGGTGTGTGAGTCTGCAGAAGGGCACCGACGGCGTCGTCTGTGAGCCCGATCTGGTGTGAGTGGCGAGGAGGCGGAGGCGAGGCCTCACCGCAGCATAGGATTCGTGTGGCGGGGGCTTGTGGTGGGGATGGGGACGACGGCGTCGGCGTAGATGAGCGAACCGGCGAGGGAGCGGCGGGCGGCGTCCGTGAGGTCGATGACGGGAGGTGATCCGGTCTGGCGCGGCGGCGCGGCGTGGCGTGCAGCTTCCAGGCGTCCTTGTGAAGGAGAAGAGGGGCGAGGAGTCAACGGGGGCGGGGGCGTGGTCGCCCCGATCCCGATCTGGATCGGGGGAGCAGGGGGGAGCGAGTGGGGGAGGGAGTGCATGGTGGGGGTTAGGGTTTCCGGATGTGGGGGGATAAGGGAGTGGGTGGTTCGGCCGGTTGGGCTTGTTTTAGTTAGGTGGGCCAAATGGCCCAGTAGGTTAGGTCCTCCGTTTTCTTTTCCTTTTATTGTTTTGTTTCATTTTTACTTTTTCTTTTCTGCTTTATTTTATTTATTTAATAATTTATAGCTTTACAAAAAGTAAAACCCATACCTAAAATAGAGTTACAATTCCAACTACTTTCACAGAAAGTTTTACCCTTGACCAAAATAGTTTAGCATTTTATAATATTCAAAAGACATTTATTTAATAGTTTTACCTACTATTTTAATCATTTAAGTGCATTTAAACCTTTTATAAAAATGTGGTTTCTCAACAATAATTACCTATGCATTATTTGGCAACACCCCAACATTTTAGTTTTAATATTTGAAAACCTTTACCGTTTGACTTTATTTTAAGTTTGAATTTCGAATTGATTTTGAACTAACACAAGATTAACAACAGTAACCGTGGTGACATGGCATCATGAACGTGGGATTACTGTAGCCTAATTTTCCGAGCGTCACACGTCGCTTTAACTCCGTACATGAAAATGTTCAAGATGGAGACATAGATATTTGTAAAGTACATACGGATCTGAATGTAGCAGATCCGTTGACTAAACCTCTCCCTAGAGCAAAACATGATCAACACCAGAACGCTATGGGTATTCGATTCATCACAATGTAACTAGAATATTGACTCTAGTGCAAGTGGGAGACTGTTGGAAATATGCCCTAGAGGCAATAATAAAATGGTTATTATTATATTTCTTTGTTCATGATAATAGTCTGTTATTCATGCTATAACTGTGTTATCTGAAAATCGTAATACACGTGTGAATACATAGACCATAACATGTCCCTACTAAGCCTCTAGTTGACTAGCCCCTTGGGCCCCCCTGCGCCTAGGGTTGGAAACCCTAGGGTGAGGGGCGCCTCCACTTGCCTTGGGGGGCAAGCCTCCCCCCTTGGCCGCCGCCCCCCCAGGAGATCTCATCTCCCAGGGCCGGCGCACCCCCCCCCTAGGGGTCCTATATAAAGGGGGGAGGGCAGCCGCACCCATGCCATAGGCGCCTCCCTTCCCCCTTGCTACACCTCTCCCTCTCGTAGAAGCTCGGCGAAGCTCTGCCGAGATCACTACTGCATCCACCACCACGCCGTCGTGCTGCTGGATCTCCGTCAACCTCTCCTTCCCCCTTGCTGGATCAAGAAGGAGGAGACGTCTTCCTCAACCGTACGTGTGTTGAACGCGGAGGTGCTGTCCGTTCAGCACTAGGATCATCGGTGATTTGGATCACGACGAGTACGACTCCCTCAACCCCGTTCTCTTGAATGCTTCCGCTCGCGATCTACAAGGGTATGTAGATGCACTCCTCTCTCTCGTTGCTAGATGAACTCATAGATAGATCTTGGTGAAACCGTAGAAAAATTTTATTTTCTGCAACGTTTCCCAACACTTCATCCATCCGGCTTTGATTCAATAGTTCACATCTTCATCAATACCCCCATCCTCCTACAGCATTGACCCCAAATACCGAAAGGTGTCCTTCTAGGGTACCACCTGACCATCAAGGCTAACCTCCTCCTCACACCTAGTAGTACTGAAACCGCACATCATGTACTCCGGTTTTAGTTCTACTAAGCCTAAACCCTTTCGATTCCAAGGTTTGTCTCCATAACTTTAACTTCTTATTTACCCCCGTTCGACTATCGTCAACTAGCACCACATCATCAGCAAGGAGCATACACCATGAGATATCTCCTTGTATATCCCTTGTGACCCCATCCATCACCAATGCAAAAAAGATAAGGGCTCAAAGCTGACCCCTAATGCAGTCCTATCTTAATCGGGAAGTCATCTATGTCGACATCACTTGTTCGAACACTTGTCACAACATTATCGTACATGTTCTTGATGAGGGTAATGTACTTTGCTGGGACTTTGTGTTTCTCCAAGGCCCACCACATGACATTCTGCAGTATCTTATCATAGGCCTTCTCCAAGTCAATGAACACCATATGCAACTCCTTCTTTTGCTCCCTATATCTCACCATAAGTTGTCGTACCAAGAAAATGACTTTCATGGTTGACCTCCCAGGCATGAAACCAAACTGATTTTTGGTCATGCTCGTCATTCTTCTTAAGCGGTGCTCAATGACTCTCTCCCATAGCTTCATTGTATGGCTCATCAGCTTAATTCCACGGTAATTAGTACAACTCTGAACACCCCCCTTGTTCTTGAAGATTGGTACTAATATACTCTGTCTCCATTCTTCTAGCATCTTGTTTGCCAGAAAAATGAGGTTGAAAAGCTTGGTTAGCCATACTATCGCTATGTCTCCGAGACCTTGCCACACCTCAATGGGGATACAATCAGGGCCCATCGAATTGCCTCCTTTAATCTTTTTAAAGCCTCCTTGACCTCAGACTTCTGGATTCTCCCCATTGAATAGCTTGTCGAAGTACCCTCGCCATCTATGCTTAATCTCCTCGTCGTTCATCAAGAGTTGGCATGCTCCGTCCTTGATGCATTTGACTTGGCCAATATCCCTCGTCTTCCTCTCTCGGATATTAGCCATCTTATAGATGTCCCTTTCGCCTTCCTTCGTGCCTAACCGTTGGTAGAGGTCCTCATATGCCCGACCCCTTGCTTCACCAACAACTCGCTTTGCGACCTTCTTCGCCATCTTGTACTTCTCTATGTTGTCTGCACTCCTATCCAGGTATAGGCGTCTGAAGCAATCTTTCTTCTCTTTAATCGCCTCCTGTACATCATCATTCCACCACCAGGTATCCTTATCTTCGCTTCTCCTTCCCCTGGACACTCCAAACTTCTCCTAGGCCACCTTACGAATGCAAGTCGCCATCTTCATCCACACATTGTCCGCATCCCCTCCTTCCTCCCAAGGGCCCTTCTTTGACCCTCTCCTTGAACGCCTGAGCCACCTCCCCCTTGAGCTTCCACCACTTCGTTCTAGCGACTTTGGCACGCTTATCCCGCTGGACACGAATCCGAAAGCGGAAGTCAGCAACCACCAACTTATGTTGGGTACAACACTCTCTCCAGGTATCACCTTACAGTCTAGGCACTCACGCCTATCTTCTCTTCTCGAGAGGATGAAATCAATCTGACTAGAGTGTTGGCCACTACTAAAAGCCACCAGATGTGATTCTCTCTTTCTAAAGAGGGTGTTAGCTGCAATCATGTTGGAGGCTAGAGCAAAGCTTAAGACATCTTCTCCTTCTTGATTCCTAATGCCGTAGCCAAAGCCCACATGCGCCCCTTCAAAACATGTGTTAGATGTACCCACGTGGCCATTGAGGTCTCCTCCTATGAAGAGCTTCTCACCAATCGGTACACTTCTAACCATGTCGTCCAGGCCTTCCCAGAACTCCCTCTTGGTGTTCTCATTGTGGCCTACTTGCGGGGCATACGCGCTGATAACATTGAGAACCAAGTTCTCAACTACTAGCTTGACCAGGATAATCCGGTCTCCACGTCTCTTGACGTCTACCACTCCATACTTGAGGCTCTTGTTGATCAAGATGCCTACGTCATTTCTGTTTGCAGCCGTCCCCGTGTACCACGACTTGAAGCGGTATCCTCCACCTCCTTGTATACATCCTCTCCATTTGGTTTCTTGGATGCAAAGGATATCAAGACCTCTCCTCACCGCTGCATCAACTAGCTCCCAAAGCTTCCCTGTCAGAGACCCTACGTTCCAGCTACCTAAGCGAATCCTCCTAGGCTCGGCTAGCTTCCTTACCCTTCGCACTTGTCGAGTCAAATGTGAAGACCCTTACTCATTTTCCACTACATCCGGACGCCGATGTAGCGTGCCACTAAGGATGCGACAACCCGATCCTCGCTCACTTGCCACCGTATCAGGATCAAGATACGGCGCGCCACCTGGAAGGTGACGGCCGGGCCCTTGCCCATTTTCCACCACACCCGGGTTCCGATGTGGCGCGTCATTGAGAGGGTTACGCCCCACGAAAATCTTTTGGGTTTCATCTCCATAAGAGTGGCTGAGTTTTTACGTTGGCTCGCGAAGCCTATCACAACCCTCCTCCTTTACCCGAGCTTGGGATCGGCTATGTTGAGACAACGGAAAATATCCCAAGGATTTCGATCCTCCAAAAAAATGAAATCCTTTGTATCAAAGAAGCCCCAAACTGTTTTAGTTTTAAAACGATGCAAAATAGATATAATCGCCAAAATGCAATATTTTTATTCAATTTCACTTTCTTCTTTTGTCTCCTCTTCCAAATCCAAGGCACAACATGATATAACAGACCAATGTGCGCTATCATACTTCTATTTCTTCATGACAACTTGTAGTCCGGAGTAGCCAAAGCACGGCACACAATCATCCATGCTTCAGCAACTTTCTATCCTCAAGCTACTACCATCTCTCTCGCAAATTCATCTCAAACTACAGGAACATCCTAGTTTTGGAGAGGACCAGTGACAGAACACTAGAACTCACTACAGCCCATTCAGGAGAATGCTTATGTAGACAAAGTAGGACTGTCAACCGCGAGCGCCATCGTGTTGAGTCCATTATCGACATAAACAGTTGAACCAGTGATTGCAGATGCCAATGGAGACACCAAGAATGCTGCTGCGTTCCCCACTTCCTCTGTTGAACATGCGACGGTTTATAAATCACTTGTAGAAGAAAGGGGTGCACCAAGAGTTGCGGAGAAAGAGTAGTAGCAAGAGGGAAAAGCGACAATTTTAACCTGCCAAGAGTTCCTTCTGCAATGGTGCGTTAACATAAGAGTACTCGATCATCTTCTCGATGAATCCAATAGCCTTTGCCGCTCTGCTCCCCAATGGACCTAGGAAATAAGAAAGGATAAATTCAATGCATGAATGATGACGATACTGAAAGCACAGGCACAATGGAACTGCTGCTGCTAGATGCTATAGAAAACTATCTGTTAATAGTAACAGATGATGTTTTCTAACGTAAACTTTATGCCAAAAGATTTCCTGAAAAGAGGAACTTGTTTACTTTCTTTACAAAGAAGATACCTGCTGATATAGTGTTCACTCTGATTTTGCCCTTTCGGCCTGCTTCAAAAGCAAGAACCTACATAGAAAGATGTCTTTGAAATCAATATACACAAAACAAAGCACTGCTGGACATCATAGCGAGTCATGTCACGGAGAAGCTCATACTCTTGTATCACTCTCAAGTGCTGCCTTCGCTGAACTCATGCCACCACCATAGCTACAAAGCAACCACCAAGCAGATCATAAGTACAAATAATTCACTTCATAGCCGTGAAATCATTAGAAGATTTACCCGGGGATTGTCCTTTCCGAAGCAATGTAGGTCAAAGAGATACTAGCACCTCCTATTAAATATTGAAATTACAAAATACAGTAAGCCGGGTCACCTTTCGTTAATTAATGAAGGGAAAAAAACATAGTCAGAACAAATAGTTTCCATCTGACTAACAGAAATAATGTTCACTGAACAAGCTAACCATAGGCCTGTTTGATAGACTATCACTATTTACCACAGCAATGCATATGCCACACAGCTACAGAAATGCGATAATATTTTTAAGCAATCCCATCCTATTCGTTTAATGGAGTTACCCAGAATATGATACAAAGTAAACACTAGACAGATTGACCCATTACACCGTTTGTATGGCATGTTCTTGATACAACCAAATATATTGCTGCCTTATCATTGTTTCTGGAAAATTCCATGTTCTGTACCCCTCGTGTACAGGTGGTAATTTAGCAGGGAACATCATTCATAAAAAGCATCATGCAGATACCATTGACATCTGTACTTTGTCCAACAGTTAACCCAATCAAAAAGTAAGTGTACTAGATAAATACTGGTAAGCTGGCCAAATAGAATTCAGATGGTAGCACAACAACAAAAGAAAACACCATCAAAACAAGAAAAGAACAGACAAAGCATGTTGGTTGGGACTATTACCTGGATTCATGATGGGAAGGAAGTGCTGAAGTAAAGAGATGAACGAGTAACTAGATGCTGAAACTGCAGCAAGATAGCCACTTCTTGATGTCTCCAGCAAGGGCTTTGTTACCTTTGAAGTGAAATGGAGGTTAACTAAAAAAATAAATGCTACCAATAGAGGTGGGATGATGGTATGGCGATGGCATGCATGGGTATGTTTGTATGTGCATGAGAGGCTTCACCTCAGGACCATTGGCAAGAGAATGCACAAGGATATCAATGCTGCCGAAATCATCCTTCACAGTTTCAGCAACTTCCTATCAGATGAAAGTATGCACGAATTAGGCCTTTGATAAGAAGATTTATGCAGCATAGTGTTCAGTAGATCGCCAGTATGAGTTTAAGAGGCATGCCGTAACTTACCTTCACAGTCCATTTTGAGGACCCTGCGTACCTCTTATTTGCTTTAACCTACACCAGAAGAAGAGAAGAGTCAATGCAGCCAAAATTGTAAGGGACAAGGAGATATCCGAAATGATGACTTATGAGCATTACATCTTCAGGAACATCCTCCAGGGAGTCAAAAACTGCATCCAGTGGATACACTTTAGTAATCTCCATAAGGGATCCATCAGGCAGCCTGCATCAAGTGCTTGTCAAGCACCAGACATAGGATAATAGATCCAGCAAGGAACACTGAAGTGGACAAACAAAATTAGGGTAGAAGAACTAGATGAGCATACTTCCGTGATTCGTCAAACTTTCCACGTCTCAAGCTTGTCTCGAATATGTTCAGTGCCTGCAAATGCAGATGGTCTGTAAGATTGTTCAACAGAAAATCCACTACAATAAATTAATAAATTTCATGGAAGAGGCCAACTTTTTTCTAGAACCATGAAAGAGATCGACTTACAGGCACCCATGTACCAACAAGAATTTCAGCACCAGCTGCAGCAAGAGCCTTGGCTATTGCCCAGCCATAACCATTATCATCAGCGACTCCAGCAATAAATGCTCTTTTACCTGAAACAATGACACATGAAATAGTCAATTTACAGAACTTAGGTCAGATCATCTCCTAAAAAATCAGTTGTGTTGGTTTTATGGCTCTGAAATTGCATAACTCAAAAAGCTGGACGTGAAGTGCTAATAAAGATATTAGCCTAATCAATTTACCTTAATAGTAATAAGACAAATATTCTTGCAACTAACAACAAGAATCCAATATTGAATTTCTCATCGCATTGTACGCAGTAGAATCTATACAACTCAACTCAATCCAATGCAAACTTAAAGTTATTGGGGTTTTTTTTTTTTTGCGAACTAAACAACAAAGATGGTACAATGACATCCCTATCATTAAGTTTGCTACCAGGCATAGAACATAAGAGAGAGGTGACTGCCCTTTGGGCTAGATCCACACAAAGTAGAAAGCATTAAGTTGAAGACCAGGTCCCTGCGACTAGCTCTCCAAAGTGTTTTAATCATAATTTCAGGCAGACCAATGCATGTATGTAAATATGTCTACCACTAGACTACTATGTTATCCATATAAGCATTCTCATGAGCTCATTAGTGAGTCACTCAAAAGTGGAACAGAAGGACCAAATTGTCAAAATGAACACCTCTAGACAGACATGGGGACCACACAATGAAAAAGGACATCCGATGAAACAGTAGTGCAAATTAGACACCTGTGGTGAAAAATATTCTGAAGGGAAAGCATGAAGCTGTTTCATTGCAAGGTTGTGCCCATACAACGTGCCCATACAACAACAACAACAACAAAGCCTTTAGTTCCAAACAAGTTGGGGTAGGCTAGAGCTGAAACCCTTAAGAGCTCGCCACCAACTCATGGTTCTGGCACATGGATAGCAAGCTTCCAGGCACCCCTGCCCATGGATAGTTCTTTGGTGATACTCCAGTCCTTCAGATCTCTCTTTACGGACTCCTCCCATGTCAAATTCGGTCTACCTCGACCTCTCTTGACATTATCAGCACGCTTTAGCCATCCGCTATGCACTGGAGGCCTGCGCTGAATATGCCCAAACCATCTCAGATGATGCTGGACAAGCTTCTCTTCAATCAGTGCTACCCCAACTCTATCCCGTATATCATCATTCCGGACCCGGTCCTTCCTTGTGTGCCCACGCATCCATCTCAACATGCGCATCTCCACTACACCTAACTGTTTAACATGACGCCTTTTAGGCGGCCAACATTCAGCGCCATACAACATTGCGGGTCAAATCGCCGTCCTATAGAACTTGCCTTTTAGCTTTTGTGGCACTCTTGGATTTCATCTCCATAAGAGTGGCTAAGTTTTGATGTTGGCTTGCCAAGCCTATTGCAACCCTCCTCCTTTACCCGGGCTTGGGACGGCTATGTTGAGACAACATAGACAACAAGGTTGTGCCCATCTTGTCCACAAATCCGGCAATCATACCCATGACCAAGGCAGCACCGCTAGAGTAATGTAAGGGCTTGGAATTTACAATAACTAGGCTCAATGTGGCAAAGAAAGGTTTTATGGCATTACCTACATTGTATAACTGTTCTCTTTGACAGAATATTTGGAAGTTTTGTCTCCCAGGTCAAGCAAAACTTAATTCAGACTGTATCTATGTGACATTGTAGCTAAACAGTTTTGAATGGTATGTTTTAATCTTCATGTTTGAGATATGCTGATTTGCTTCCTAGTGTCATTCTACTTAAGTGTTCGTGTCTTTAGATTCCAGTAGGATTTCATTTGAATTATCTCAGCATTCTTTTTTCATATTTTCTTGCACATAATACTAAATTTGGAAGTCGTGTGAGATCAGTGTTAACTCAAGTTCCCAGCAGGCCACCTTAGCTGAAGCAATATTGATTGAACTTCCGCAGTTCTAGAGGGAGACAAAACATTTTATATAATATAATTCTAGTGCACTTTTGAGCGGAAAATATAATTTTAGTGGTTCTGAGGGCAACACGCGGTACACATTTTCACCTACATTTGAACTGGATCTTGCTCAGTTGTATAATATTGCAAAGACACATGACAAATATAAGTGTTATTGCAGAACCACTAACTGAAGCATATAGTAGTGCTGCGTAATAAACACAATGGCACCAAAATTGCAAGAGCAAACAATTAAGGAAGATACATTAACCCAAGGTACAGCAATAGCCATTTGTCAAATTGTCACTTCCTGTAGCTTACCTCTGAGATCAATGGGGAGTCCTTGGACAGCTCCCTGAGACATTGCCCTGACAGCAAACATCTTGCGGCTTACAGAAATGAGCGGTCCTGCTGACGCGGTCTTCACACAGCTTGCAAAGCCAGTTCTGGTGCTGAGTGCCCTTCCGAATGCAGAAACTACAGATCTCGACCCAAGCATTCGCTGGCAAGCCGGGATGCAAGGCGCGCCGCCACCATCTGCATGCCGGTAGCTGCAGATGCACCCATCGTAGTTTATGTGGAAACACAGCAGGCGTCGACTGCAACGAGAATAAGTGAAAGATAATGTCACGCATGAACTGATACTGACAGACAGAGCATCTGGGGAACAAACTTGCGGTGAGAGTTTTGTTGAATCGTGAATCCTAAGTAGACCCACAGTCCAGTGTTCGGTTCGGTAAGAGTATTGTCTCTGCACCGTGAAGCGTGGGAGCTTGGGTAATCTTAAGGTCAACAATGGTGCATAATTTCAAATTTTCTGCTAGGATGGCAACGTCTGCTTGCTCCTGCGTGCCTGATAAAAGAATCTCGACGGAGACTCAAAACCCCATCTCCCCACATTCTGTCCAGGAGAGACACTTGGCATCGGATTGGCGTCGGATTAGCTTCGAGTGCTACGCGAAAAAATACAGTATATTCCAAATCCGGCCCCGGTGGGGAAGCGCCGCCTCACAAATTTAGAGAAAATGGGAGGGCACGAACACTCGAGCTATTGGATTCGGCGCCGTGGAGAAGCTGCTTACCTCGGGGAAATGAGAATGCGGCGAGGGCGAGGGCGAGGGCGCCGAACGGGGGCTGGGGATCTGAGGCGGAGAGCACGAGGGGCGGAGTGCGGCTGCGAGGATTGTGCTGCGGTGGGGGTGGGGGAGGGAGGTGAACAAACAGGCCGAGCGGAGGTGGTGAGGGTTTCGATGGGATCGAGGGGAGGGGTTTTCGTTTGGGTTGGCTGAGCAACCGAGGCACATGCCAGCTCGGCGTTGGGCGCGTTACCAAAGTCACTAGTAGAACGTCCGTCCGTTGCTATGGGCTTTGAATATACAATTTTGCTAAAGCATATCTAAATGTGCTATAAGAGCATTTCTAATAGTATCCTTAAACCCTCAAACTCTCAAAAATAACCGTTTTTTTACGGATTAAGACGAAAAATTCTCAAAAAATAGAAACCCTTAAACCTTAAACCCTCAAAAAAATTTAGGGGCTCAACCCCTATTCTCCTTCCCAACCTGTAGAAATAGGGGTTGGCCAGCCCAACCCCTCCCCGACTCGGTTCCCTCGCCAACGACGCGCGGAAGGGAGTTTTCAGCTCCCCCTCCCCGGATCCGGCCACCGACCTCGGCCGCCTGCCGGCCGCCTACCGGCTGGCGCCCGGCGCTCCATCCTGCCCTCCGCCTCGCCCGGCCGCGCCTTCCCGCCCGCTTCCCGCCCGGCCGCGTCCTCCTTCCCGGCGTCCCCTCCCGCCTTCTCACTGCGTCACTCAGCCGCCCTCCCGCCTCCCTCATACTGGCCGCCCGAGGCCCGGCATCGAGGCCGCGCCCAGTCGCCAGCCCGTCAAGCAGCCGCCGCCACGCCCTCCGCTGGCCGCCCTCCGCCCCCTTGACCGCCCTCCCGCCGTGGCCAGCGCCGCCTCCTCAGGGTGAGGTATGTGCTTTTTTCATTTTGTTTCATTTTCTTTATTGTTTCATTTTTAGCACTAATTAGTGATTTGTCGCTGCGAGATGGAGATGAACAATGAGGAGATAGTCATGGACTCGATGTCCGATTCGTCGGATTCGTCGACATCCGACGATTCCAACATTGATGAGTTGTTGCAAGATGACGACGTCGAGATGATGAGCCTCCTCATCGACGTGCAATCGTTTGAATACCGCGTGAAGCTGATGGATCAGAGGAGAGGGTCGAAGATGGGGCGAGTCACCATCTACCGGAACCGCGCTCTCGTACACGAGCATTTGATGGAAAACTACTTCGCGGAGGTACCTACATACCCTCCTCGTCTCTTCCGAAGAAGGCAAGAATGCGGCGTGGTTTGTTTGTGAAGATTGTCACCGATTGTGAGGCCGCCTCCTATTATTTTAAACATCGTAGATCCATTTGCCGGTATCATGGGGTTTAGTGCATATCAAAAGATATCGGCGGCAATGCGGGTACTCGCTTATGGCATACCCGCGGATTATACCGACGAGTATCTTCGCATTGGGCAAGATACAACCATGGAGTCAGTCTGTAGGTTTGCCAAGTTGGTCATCCGGTTGTACGGTGAGCAGTATCTCCGGGCATCAAACGAGGAAGATACAAAGAGATTAATGGAAATGAATGAAAAAAAGGGGATGGCCGGGGATGATTGGTAGTCTTGATTGCATGCATTGGAGGTGGAAAAATTGCCCAAAGGCATGGCACGGAATGTATTGCGGTAAAAGCCGTGATGCTACCATTGTGCTTGAGGCCGTAGCATCTCAGGACACATGGATTTGGCATGCATTCTTTGGGTTGCCGGGAACACTCGATGATATCAATATCCTCAATAGATCTCCTTTGTTTAAAACATTAATTTCTGGGGATGCTCCAGCTTGCAACTACAAAATCATGGACAATGAGTACTCAATGGGATACTATCTTACCGATGGCATCTATCCCGAATGGGCAACTCTTGTGAAGTCCATCAAGGAGAAAAATGGGGGGCCCTTAACAAGAAAAGAGGCTCATTTCACCAAGGCACAAGAGGCAGCCCGCAAGGATATTGAGAGAGCTTTCGATGTTTTGCAAGCAAGGTTTGCCATAGTTCATGGTCCAGCTCGGTTTTGGGACAAAAAAACCTTGATGAACATCATGAAATGTTGTGTGATTCTACACAACATGATCCTAGAGGATGATAGAGGGTTAAACCTCCCTTGTTTCTATGACAATGTTGGTACCCGTGTGCAACCGGAAAGAAACCCTTCTCGCAAACACGCTTTTCTTCAAGCACATCGTGAGATTGAGGATGCAACCACTCATGGTCGGCTCTGGATGATCTAGTAGAGCACCACCGGCGGTTGGATGGGCGGCGCATTGGCCCATGATGTATCTTTGTTTTACTTTTCTATGTCCTATTTGATTCGAACAATTAGTGTAATTTGCTCAAACATTGTTGTAATAATTTGAATGATTATTGT
Organism: Aegilops bicornis; assembly: GCA_021605145.1. Lineage (NCBI taxonomy): Eukaryota > Viridiplantae > Streptophyta > Magnoliopsida > Poales > Poaceae > Aegilops > Aegilops bicornis. The sequence continues at coordinate 398,568,978 of CM038673.1, read as the reverse complement.
TTTATTCGGTGTTGTAATAATAACTAGAATGATTATTGTTTTATGTCAAATGTGATGGAATTTGTGATATGTCATATGATGAAATGTGTGATATATGAAATGACAGTTTTAAAGGTTGGGGTTGAGGCAAAGACTAGAACCCTCAAATCCAACCCTTAAAGCAGTTTAAGGGTTGGGTTTGAGGGTTCTAGTCTTTGCCCCTGTTTTTCAACCCTTAAAAGTGTCAAAAACTGGCAATTCTCAACCCTTAAAACTGTTATAAGGGTTCGAGGGTTTGAGGGTTCTACTAGTAATGCTCTAAGTATTGCACATCTAAGTACTATGTCATTGGTCTTACGTTGAGATTTGTGTGGAAATTTCCTTTTTCTTTTTTCTTTTCCTTTTTTGTGCTTGATTCACTCACTTAGATGTGCAATAACTAGAGCACATCTAGATGTGCCCTAGACACACCTTTAAATATTTTTAACCGGTTGCATATATAAACATAATGCATGCTAAATTTTGCATACATAGAAATGATAGCCTGTAACAATCAAAAAGTAATTGAAATTCACTTCACTTGCGATGTGAGTTGATAAAAAATCTAATAAAATTATATGTACTTCGGGTGGTCCTTTTTAGTTTGCATATAAGTTTTGTCTGAAGTCAAAATGTCTTTACTTTGACCAACATACCAAAGCATCACCCCCTTAGGTTGTAATTACAGACCATGTTCGAAGCAATTAGATACTATACTTAATATACTGTAACCATCAGCCGCACAAAATCAGGTTTTATGACCACTTGTCTATGTTCTACATGGTGAATACATTTTGTTAAAAACATAGATTTCGTATAATCAGAAACACCAAGTTGTATCACATTACATCGAATCGATGGACGTTAGGCTTGAAAAAGAAAACATTGTCATATATTTGTACTCTTTAAACGTGAAACGGATGGAGCACCACTGTACAAGGCTTAAGCACCTCTGTTCAAAATTACAGTTATGTGTGACCTTTTACTACGAAGTGATTTTAAACCTTTTCAAAAAAGTTAAAGATTTGATGATGCTCAACCTATCGAGCATCATCTTTTAACACCAACAACTCCCGGGTGACCTAAGTTGCAGAACACTTTATACGTCATAATGTCCTTCCTGCAATAATCTAGTAAACATAGCTCAGATAAGATATGCTTGAACTGTGCATGAACTGGAAGGATGAAACAGAGCTTCAAAACTTTATATAAAAAATTCCTATAAATATAATAATTTTAGTCTAAAACAACCTTCTGATAATTATACTCAGCAAACCAGCATAAGTTGTACAACAAATATATACATGCAAGAATGTGAGCTCTTGTGCTAGTCAAACTAAGGAAAGAGTTGATCATAAAAAATGTCGAACACATATATACATGCGTTGCAACGGGTACAAAATGTAGAAATATGTAGAAATCTGATACTTTAAGTCTAAAACAACCTTGCAAGAAGAAAAACAGTATTCAAAAGTACAAAGGGTGATTCTTGAAAAAAAATCCATTCTCTAGTAGAAATATTTTATGTACTAAGTATATATTACCGCACACATCTTTAGCCTCTCTTCTCGTCTCTGCTCTTGGTTCTACAGTGCGGCAAAGCTCCACCGCCCATGACGCATTGCTCCTAAGTCCTAAGCTCGTCGGATTGGTTCCATTTTCTTGCGTTTATTAAGCCTCTTGCTACCTCCTCCATGATAGTCTCGGTCCAGGGAGAGGAATGACCTGATGTTTGATTTTAAAGACCACAGATCATCATCAGCAGGAGATGCATCGACATCGTGGTCGTCGTCGGACCAACACCTCACCGCCCTCCTCAAGGATGAAGTTGCAGGTCATAAGAACATGAACGGTAGAACATACTCAGTAGTGGGTAGAGATGAAATTGTTAAGATCAACCAAACAATATTACTAACAAATCCATAGTTCGGTCAGAACTGGGTTTAGGTGAGACAGTTGATAGTGTATGCATGTCAACTGAAAAAAAAATTATAAATCAACCCAAAGAAAATAGAAAATTCTCAACTGGGGAGAATCCATAAATACGATGGGCATGTATCCATGATGTCCCAAAATGTAGATAGGTTATTCTCTTTATTCTCGTATATCATTTTCAACCATTGATCCTTCTTTGTTGTGTAAATATTCCTTTAGAATATTATCATGTAGCCACGATGAATCCGGCAGTTCACCAATATTATACGAAAAGTAGCAATTAGTTGTTATTGCTTCTCCACCTGATGTTCTCTGAAGAAGTTATCTGTGTTGGATAATTAATGAGAGTGAATTTAGTGCTGCAAAAGCAAATGCACTTTCTCAGAATTCACTCAATTAAGAATCTTCTTTATATCAATGGACTCAAGTACTTCTAACAACACTTGCTACAACACCTACCGTTATGAAAAACATACTCGGAGTTGGATGTTTATATCTTCATGTTAAGAAATAATTTTAGTCTGTCTTAAATATGAGTTGAAGGTAGACCATCAACATGAGAGCTCAAACTAAGTTCAACTAGATTCCGTTGAAAAAAAGTAACCAGTTGATAGTCTCTAGATCACACAAGTAGCAGTGTAGCATATAAATTATCAGTTACCACCTCCAAGAATCGATGGAACATAAGCTATGATCTGTAAAAGAACTCCACACACCTCAGTGATGCCTCCAGCTATGTAAGTCTTGAAAGGATACTACTCTGGATCCATGAGTAGCTCCTCCCAAAATGTGCGGCTGAGAAGCTCCAACTCGTCTTCTTTGCGGCCAAACTTTCGAAGGCATGCCAATATGAATAGCCTCTCACTCAATTTCCCCATGTACTTTGTGATTTTGTCTAAAAGCACCACCCATATCAAGCACCACTCATAATAGATTTGATCAAATAAATACTTCTGTAAATTAGACACAAAATAAAGAGGAGTCGTACTGCCGTCTTAGGATTTTTATTTCCTATAAATGAATGTCATAACTGATCCTCAAATTTGCATGTTGATTATACCACCCTCAACAGTATTCTCCGAGACTGATCATAGCCACGGTAGAATGGGAACTCCCAAACGTCTAATAATCTCAAAATCTACCACAGCAAATCAACCAACAAGCATCAACGACCCCCAAGTCATATCTATTGAACCAAAGCTCAGTGGTTGTGATGTAGCCGTGTTCATGGCCACGATAGAGGAAGAGCAGCCACCCTTGCCGCACTTGTCTCCTCGCCGCCGTTACCCGCCTCGTTGTTGTTGCAGTCCTCTTTGAAGGGCATCTCCTTGTGGAAGATGCGACACATTCTGGAGCTCTTGCGGCCAAGGAACTCGTTGTCGACGGTCCCCTCCTTCGAGGACTCCTCCTTCTTCGCCGCCACTTTAGCCGCATAAGCAGAACTACCATCTCCGGTGCCGGCGGAGCAGCCACATGGGCGGTGGAGGGAGGGGAGGGGTCGATCGTCAAGGTCACGGATCCGGATGACGACGACGGAGGCAGCCCACGGGTAGCCATAGCGATCTGCAATCTCTCCGCTTGAGATGCGCGAACAGGGGCCAGCAGCGCTAGCGAGGAGGAGGGCGAGCAGGGCCGTGGACGCGTCCCGCGGCATCGATCAGGGTGAACGCTTCATGGTTGCACGATGTCCGGCCCCTGCAGCCGCACCACAGCGCTGGACGGCGGGAGCGTCGCCCGCTACGCCGCCGGCTCACTTCGTTGCAGCAGGTCCTTGGAGAAGGCTAGCAACTGAAGGCAACGCCGGGCTGTAGCTGTCGTCGCTCTTCTTGGCCTTCATGGGACTTTGAAGCCGATGATGTCCCCGTCGTTGTCGGCAAACCCAACATCTATGATCCAGCGGAGGAAGGAGCTTGGTTGATGCCGTTGCCATGCCGCCACCGTCGTATTGGAGCACGGCCTGCCAGTCTTGCCTCGACGGTGATGGGGGCTCCGACACCGCCATCGTACATCTTTTATGCAGATCAGTGTGGGTGATGGAAGGTGAGCACAGGCGGCGGCAAGTGAGAGATACGGGATCGAGAGTGAGATGAGAGGGTTGGGGAAGATCGGGCATCGAACGTGGGTTCGTGCGTCGCAGCCTTGCATGAGAGGGGAGATCGTGGGTGAAAGGATCGGGATAAGAAGGGGCATGGGTCACGTCTTTTTTTAACGAAGGAATCGTGTGAGGGAGTGCAGTATCGATCGCGAGCCGGGGGTAGAGAAGATTTGGTCTTCACAAATTAATTATTCATTTTCATATATAAAAGTTACCAAATACTACCGAAAATTGATCTTATTAACAAATAAAATTGGTTTAAATATGTGTTTCCTATTTAATGTGACTGGGCGATTTAAATTAAGGTTAATTAATTTACATTTGATCTTTAGAGATTGATTGCGATTGATTCTTTCACATAAAGACATTACTAAAAATAACTTGCACCAGCATGGAAAGTTCTGATTCGTTCAGATTTTTGTTATTGTGTGAGAGAGTGACGCGAAACTAAATCGGTGGGGTGGGGGAGGGACGAAAAAATACCAGCAAAATAAAACGATTGAAAGTGGTGGGACGAAAATAAACCATACTATTCAATCAACTCAGACGTTAGGAGTAGAGATTAGCCTATCTTTGCCTTAGGCTGGTCATAGTGGGGAGTAACTTATACTAGTGTCATGCATATGATACTAGTCTAAGTTACTACCTTCATAGTGCAAAGTAACATAATAATAGTGTCATAGATGGCTTCATTTATTAGTTTGTAGACTCATCTTGTCTTGGGAAGCGCTATATTACAGTAACATATTATGTTACCATATCTCATTAACTTCATGCCACATAAGCAACATATTCTTGGAGCGTGCTATGTTACTACCTAAGTTACCGCCACTATGACCAGCCTTACCAAAATCATCAGGCCAACTCCAGCACACGACCCCAAATAGACGTCCGTTTAGCCCGGATTCTGTCCGTTTGGAGTGGCAATGGGGCCATGTCCGAAGCTTTTCTATGATGCAGTAGCCGTGTGCCCAACGCGCGGACGCGTCCTTTGGCCCCATCCTGTCCGCCACGACCAGAATACCCATATATTCATATTTCAATGTTTAAAACTAGTTTGCACGTCCAAATATTAATTGTCTCAAATAAAAATAGTTTTACAACCCAATCGAAATTTTCTCTAATAAAATAGTTTACAACCAAATTGAAATTGTCTTGAATGAACATAATGAACCAATACATCTAGTGGTTGCCGATGTGATTCCACATGTGCTCAACCAAGTTATTTTGAAGATCCAAATGAGTGTGCCAATCATGCATTTCACGATGGAATTGGGCAAACTGTTCAAACGTGGCCGGGTTCTTGGTGCAGGGGCTCAACATTTTCACCTTGAAAATCAAATCCTTGGTCGAAGACGTTGTTATCATGCTCGTCCTCGACGATCATGTTGTGCATGATCACACAAGCAGTCATAACCTTACAAAGCTTCCCTTCATCCCATGTCGTGCAGGGTTTCAAATGATACCCCATCGGGATTGAAGCATACCAAAAGCACGTTCCATATCCTTTCTAGCACTCTCTTGCATTTTGGCAAATCTCTGTCTCTTCTCACCTTGGGGGTTCGAGATTGTCTTCACAAAAGTTGACCACTGAGGATATATACCATCAGCTAGGTAGTATCCCTTGTTGTACTGGTGGCCATTGATCTCGGAGTGGCCTTCTGCCAGCCTTGCGAAGACTGGAGAACGTTGCATCACGTTGATATCATTATGAGAACCTGCCATGCCGAAGAAAGAATGTCATATCCAAAGATCTTGCGAATCCACCGCTTCTAATATGACAGTGCACACTTTAACATGCCCCTTGTACTGGCCCTGCCAAGAAAATGAACAGTTCTTTCACTCCCAGCGCATACAATCTATGCTGCCAAGCATGCCTGAAAAGCCTCTTTCGGTGTTGATCGCCAACAGCCTTTCTGTATCAGCGGGATTTGGCTGCCTCGAGTACTCAGGGCCAAACACTGCCACCACGGCCTTGCAAAAGTTGTGCAGTGACAGCAGACATGTGGTCTCACTCATGTGCACGTACTCATCCACCAGATCGCCTGGAATTCCATATGCAAGCATGCGGATGGCCGCGGTGCATTTCTGGTAAGAGGAGAATCCAAGCTTGCGAAGGGCATCCGTTTTGCACTCGAAGTATGGGTCATGAGCAACCACTCCCCCTCGGACACGATTGAACACATGCCTTGCCATACGAAAATGGTGGCGAAATTTATCCAGTTTGAAGAGCGGGGTATTCACAAAGTAATCGACACAGAGCAGGGCGTGGCCTCTCTCTCTACTGCGGTTCAGGTTGGGAGCATGACCATGGACTGACCCCCTGTACCGAGGTTGCTACCGTTTAATGCGGTCGTGAACGATCAGTGCAGCCACCACAAGATCTTCGTCATCCGAGGACGAATCATCCGATGAATAAATGAAGTGGTTGAAGAAAAATTCATCTCCACTATCCATACCTTTATGGGCAAAGTGTCAAACACCTTGTGGTCGTGGTGGCAAAGAGGCAGCGATGATCACCTCGATGCAGCAGGGGCGGTTGGCGGCCGGCTACAGGCCGCTCTGGAGCACCCGACGGAAGCTGCCGTGGTCCATAGCCGTCGTCGGTGGTCGTATCCCCTCTGGCACCAGCTACTATGGCGATGGCCAAAACTCTTCCAAACGACGGCCAAAACTCCTACGAAAGCGCGGGCGTGGTGGCGGTCATGTCGAGACGTGGTTTGGTATGGACGGCGGGGGGTGAGCGGTGAGGAGGCGGCTGGAGAATAGTGGCGGCGCTGGTGGCGGGGTGGGCGGCGGAGAGCGGGTGGAGGCGTTGGAATGGAGTGCTAGTGTCCCCGACAGGCGGGCCACGGGGAGGACAAGGGCGTGCGTCCAGCCCATCTGCGCGATGTCCGTTTCGCCCGAAACGCGGCGCAAGTTTGGGTCAGGAATGGGAAGAAAATGAACGAAAACCGGGCATTTGTCCGTTTGGGGCCGCGTGTTGGGCCATGCTATTCGTCCATTCTACCCCAAATGGACTAGGACAGATGAGATGGGGTCGTGCGCTGGAGTTGGCCCGAGGTCCTCTTTGATTTGCACGATTCAAAAACCATGGGAGTAAAAAAACATAGGAGTTGAATGCCATGCTCATCTCATTACTACGGGATTTTAGGTTGTTTGATTGTATCATAAAAAGGATTTTTTTTCAAGGAGATTTGAGTGGATGCTACAAATTCTATAAAAAGTAGTAACAAAAATAACAAGCAACACAAAAAAATCCTAACGATTCTAATCCTCCAAAATTCCTATAAAAATCCTTTGAATCCAAGGAGCCCTTAGCCTATCTTTAAAAATTATAGACCTTAGCAGAAATAAGTGGTGTGTCAACTAATTCTAGTGATTGTTTTAAGGAAATGAGTCCTATGATTTTAGAATTTTGACTAGCTCAGTCCAGTCAGTCTTTACATGCAGTGGCAATGTTAGAGCATCTCTAGCCGCGCCCCCAGAAAAGCCTCCTCAGGCGATTTTTTTCGCGCCCGGCAACTTGATCGCACCCAGAGCCCGATTTTACGGCACTGGGCGAAATCAGCGCCAGCGGACCCAGGCCGAACCCGGCCTGTTGGGCGCCAGGCGCCAGGCGGCGGTTTTTAGCGAAAGAGCATGGCCAGCAGCGTCGGCGACACGCGCCCGTCTTCCCCAACGCCTCGGCTTCGCGAGAATCAATGGCAAGGATGCCGCCGGTCAGCCTTGCCATTGATTCCTCACAGGCGGCGCGTCACGGGACGACGCGCCGACGCCTCCCCTCCCTCGCACGCGTACACACGGGCGTGGCGCGGCTATATAAGGCGGTGGCCTCGCTAGCCTCTGGCCACACCAGCCCTGCCCTAGCCGCCGAGTTCTACCTCTCCCGAGCGCCGCCGCCGAGCCCTCCCTCTCCCTCTCCGGTGAGCCGCCACCGAGCCCTCCCTCTCCCTCCCCCTCTCCCGATGGCGGCGAAGCTGCTTTCCACAGACGAGGCGGCGGCCAACGGCCGCCGCCAAGACGCCCGCGAACAGGAGTCGTGGCTACTGTTCCAGGCGAACATCCCGACGCCGCCGGACATGCGCGCCGGGCCGACGGGGTGGAGGCTCAGCAACGGGGGAGTGCCCATTCCCCCGTTGCCCGATGCCGTGACGCGCCCCTCCTACTTCACCGACGAGGCGGAGGTCGTGCGCGCCTCCCTCTCACTGACGCCCAGCTCGCCCTCCCCCAGTATGCCACCAAAAACCATGCGGCTTGGGCGGCGTACTTCGAACACCGTAAGCAGCAACGGCTGGCGTCCACCAACGGCGTGCCGGTGGTCAGTGGCCTGAAGAACAGCGAGGGGCGCCACCTGTGGTGGGGCGTCCCCGGCCGCACACTCGAGGGTGTGCAGACGCACCTCGAGGGCGGCAACAACCCGCCGTTGGTGTACCCCCCGGCGAGGGCGGCCGCCCCGGCGCACCGCCGACGCGACGGGCAATGGGTGCCAAGGAGGTTCGGCTCCTCCTCTTCCTCCTCCTCGCGCTCTTCCTCCCACTCCTCCGGCTGTCCGGCGCTGCTCGGCGTTAAGGCGAGCCAGCGGAGACGCCGCTTCGGCAGCACTTTTCGCAACGCCGGCATCGTCATCAACGAGGGCGGCCGGCGCGCCTCCTCGTCAGCTCCTCCTCCGTGTTTCGTTAAGCCAAAGACGGAGCCGGGGCTCGCGCCGGTGAAGACGGAGCCGGATCTCCTCGCCGTGAAAGGCGAACGCGGCGGCGACGTGGAGCTCGGCGACAACGCGGCCTGGAATGGGCACGCCAGACTCCACGAAGATGGCGAGGCGCGCCGGTCGCCGCCATACTGTGGCGCTTCGCGCAGCGCCGCCGGGGCCGTGACGAAGGAGGAGTCATCGTCATCGACGACAGCGACGACAATGACGCGCCGCCGCCGCCACTAGTCCGCCATGGCAACGCCGGGGAGGGGTCCAACAGGGGCGCCCGTGTCAAGGAGGAGAAGGCCGACGATGACGACGGCGTTGAGGATGGCGGCGACTACTCGGCGTTCAGCCAGTTTCTTTTTTAGATTAGTTATATATTTGCTATGTAATGAAAATTCGTGAACATGTCTAATATATGCCCAAGTTTGCCAAAATTTAGTCGTGTTTAGCCGAACTTTGCCAAAATTTTCTATATATCTGTCCCTTTATGACGATATTTATGACATCGCTACTAGTGAGTTGACAATGATGGCGTTGGTCGACATTCCAACAAGACTACTAGCGGGACCAGCTACTTGCGGTCCCAAAACTTACTACCGGATTCTCGCAGTATGCTTTACCAGGAGTATTTCCTGTCTAGCGGTGTTGGGCCGTGGGCCCCAAAATCTAGGACGTGAAATGAACGCCACTACTTATTTACTTTGTAGCGGCATTGACCTTTAGACTGGCCACAATGGATAGTAACATAGAGTAGTAACATGCCCATGTTACTACTCTATGTTAATAACCTCTATAATGGGGAGTAATACATGTGTGGTAACATGCAACACTTCATTTATTAGGCTATAGACTCATCTTGCCTTGATATGTGTGATGTTACTCATACTAGCAGTAACTAGCTATGTTACCACATGCCTCTTTTTCTTCATTTATTACTTGCCACATCATCTACTTTATCTAGATATGTGTGATGTTACTATCTACTCCATCCGTCCCATAATATAAGAACGTTTTTGACACTACACTAGTGTCAAAAACGTTTTTATATTATGGGACGGAGGAAGTATGTTACTCCCACTGTGGGTAGTCTTACACCCTTCGTCGATACCTAAAATGACCCACATGTCATGTGCGCCACTGCGCATATTTTATTAGAGACGTTGACTTCGACATATTCGTCGGGAGAGCTTCACTTTTACCGGAGCTTATATTATATCCCGAGCCGCTAATGTGTACAGGGCCAATAATTAGGCTCAACCCATTGTAGGCATGTAACCTTGTTGTTCCTCCCCTCACTCTCTTCCTCTCTTCTCCCTTTCTCTATCTTTCCACACTCTTCTCTACATCTAGATCTAACTAATCAACTTACTCTAGATGTAGCTACTTATTAATTAAGTTAGATCTATCAACTCTCCCTCTTCTTACCCCCTTGCACACATGCATTAAATGAACTCCTCCCCTATGTCTTTGATTGTGGGAGGCTTGTACGAGATCTTGTTGGGAAACATAGTAAAAAAATCATCATGCGATCACCCAGGAACACTATGAAGATGCGATAAATGGTTTGGATCGGATCGTTACCAAATCCGAGTTGTGGCGGAAAAAGACGAGTTGGTGTAGATCGTACTTGAAGTCCCTCGAACTATCGATCAATGATCACGCGAACCGCACATGAATAGTCCCTCGAACGAAAGACTGAAAGCACGGTCTCTCTACGAGTTGCAAGCGTACGGTCTTCACGATCTGGTAGCGCTTCGCCGCCCAAAGCTAATCGTCACCGGAGAATTAGAGGGAGACGATTAGAACCACACTAGGCTTATAATTATGGGGATTAGAGGATCTAGGTTTAGCTCTAATTGATCAACTATGACCAACTAGAACTAGAATTAGAGAACTGGAGGAGGCTCCAAAACTTGTGTAGAGAAAAGGTGCACAAGCCTCTAGTATATATAGGTTGGTGGATGAGGAGGGGCGCCACAAGGGGAGGGAAAGTCTCCCCCCTTAACCAGCCAAGAGGAGGGGGATTCACCCTCCAATTCGGCCTCCCTCTCCACTTTCCACGGGGAGAAGGGGGCGCCACCACTATTGGGCCCTTGTGGCCCAATACTCCTTCCATCTTTTGGACTTTTAAGGTATGTTGCTAATTAAATATAAAAGCCTCCTAACTATTATTAGATCCTATTATTATTAATTTAACATCCTTGAAAACATTTTTCACATATATATTATTTATCGGTAATACCTGGTATTGACCGATAAACTCTAAAACCCTTCCGGTGACCCCGGAACGGCTCCGGTTCCTCTTGAAACTATTCTGAATATTAAGAAACTATTTCACAAATAAATCCTTGTTACTCCCATCCTACTAACACTCAGTAGATTGTGATTACCTTAAGCTTGTGCCCTATAAGTTTGGTAAAACATAGACATGAACAAAACCCATTTGTTCAATGATCGATAGCGGAATCGTGGACATCCATATCGATCCCTGTGAGACACAAATGACATTTGAGTGAACATTTAGTTATCACCATTTGCTTTGTGATACTTCACAAAACCCGGGGTGAGATATATTGGTATCCTCTTGAGCCATACACGTGCTCATTATACCATTCTCCTCGTTGTCGGTTTTGTTCTTCTTTCTTGTTGATATGTTCTGGCATCCCTGTGACATAGTCGCCCGTGTCTGGCCAGACGATGATGGATGCGGTCACAACGAGAGGGCCCTAAAAATATCTCTCCATCATCGGAGGAGCAAATTCCACTCTCGAGCTATCGAGTCCCTTGTCAAACTTTCCGATGAATCTGTAAGTTGTCGTTATGATCACCTTGTTACAATGACGTTTGAGCAACCCCAAAGTTCATTGATGACCCACAAGTATAAGGGATCAATTGTAGTCCTTTCGATAAGTAGGAGTATCGAACCCAATGAGGAGCAGAAGGAAATGACAAGCGGTTTCCAGCAAGGTATTCTCTGCGAGCATTGAAATTGTCGGGTACAGATAGTTTAATTGCTAGGTAATTTGTAACAAGCAACAAGTAGCAATGGTAACAAAGGTGCAGCAAGGTAGCTCGATCCTTTTTATAGCAAAGGACAGGCCGGAACGTTCTTGTATAATAAGCAAAGAGTTCCCGAGGAGACATGGGAATTATCATCAAGTTACTTTCATCATGTTTGTTTGATTTGTGTTTGCTACTTTGATAATTTGATATGTGGGTGGACCGGTGCTTGGGTGCTTTCTTACTTGAACAAGCCTCTACGGATATCCCCCTTGCAAGCATCCACAACTACAAAAGAAGAATTAAGATAAATCTAACCATAGCATGAAACATATGGATCCAAATCAGCCCCTTATAGAATAACACATAAACTAGGGTTTAAGCTTCTGTCACTCTAGCAACCCATCATCTACTTATTACTCCACAGTGTCTTTCCTTAGGACCAAGTATGGTGAAGTGTCATGTAGTCGACGTTTACATGACACCACTAAAGGAAGCAACAACATACATATCATCAAAAAATCGAACGAATACCAAATTCACATGATTACTTATAACAAGACTTCTCTCATGTCCTCAAGAACAAAAGTAACTACTCATAAATCATATTCATGTTCACGATCAGATGGGTATCGAATATCATCAAGGATCTGAACATATTATCTTCCACCATATAAACCAACTAGCATCAAGTACAAGATGTAATCAACGCTACTAGCAACCCACATGTACCAATCTGAGGTTTTGGGACAAAGATTGAATACAATAGATGAACTAGGGTTTGAGATGAGATGGTGCTGGTGAAGATGTTGATGAAGATTGATCCTCCCACGATGACAGGGTTGTTGGTGATGTCGACGGCTTCGATTTCCCTCTCCTGGAAGGAAGTGTCCCCGGCGAAATCGCTCCGCCGGACAGTTAAAGTGCTCCTGCCCAGGTTCAGCCTCGAGGCGACGGCGCTTCGTCCCGAAGTTTTCTCCTGATTTTTTAGGTCAAAACCCTTCATATAGCAGAAGATGGGGGTCGGAGGCCTGCCAGCGGCCCCACAAGGCATCATGGTGCGCCCAGGGGGTGGCCACGCCCTGTTTCCTTGTGGCCAACTGGTGGGCCCCCTCTGGTACTTCTTTGCTCTAGTATTTTTTATATATTCCATAAAAATTCTTCATAAAATTTTAGGTCATTTGGAGTTGTGCAGAATAGGTATCTCTGTTGTAGTTTTTTCAAGTCCAAAATTACAGCTGCCAGCAATCTCCCTCTTCATGTAAATCTTGCAAATTAAGAGATAAAAAGGTATTAGAATTGCATGATGTCAATAATGAATTGAAAGGTCGTCTTTAATTCAAAAGTGCATAAGCAAGCAAGGAACGGATAAGGATGGCAATTTTACCCATGGGTACGGGTACCCGCGGGTACCGTACCCGCATGAGCAGGATATGGGCACAATTTTATACACACGGTAGTACCCATACCCTACCCACTAAGTCATGGGTAGGGAATGAGTATAGCGTTGTACCCATGGATATACCCATACCCTACTCACTTTGTACCGACATTTGAATCTTACCCGTGATTCACAATCACAAGTGTACTGATGTTAAAGTTGTGTTGTGAGCTTATAAACCTATGTTAAAGTTGTTACCAATTGTCAATTTGAATTGAGATAATTTTCATGTACTCAACTATTTGTTATTGAGTTGACATCAATGTTTTTTGTCAAATGTTCTATAGATGAATGTAAAATTGCGAATAACTTGTGTACTGTTTGATCTACCCGTTGGGTACCCAATGGGTATGAGTACCTGTCGGGTATGGGTACGGGTAAAGTATCGTACCCATGGGTACGGGTATGGGTAGAATTTTGTACCCATTGACTGCACGGGTATGGGTATGGTATTGCTTTACCCGCCCCATACCCTACCCATTGCCATCCTTAGGAATAGAAGGCATGCTAACTATGCTACTAAAGTCAAGAAAAAAACTACACTACATACCGGCATCTGAATAGACCTAGAGTCACTCAGTACATACGAACCCTTGAATACATAAGAATTGAGAAGTATGAAATGTGGGCATCATAACAAAAAAATAAAAAGACCGAACAAGTAAGTCTAATGTCTAGCCGATAGCAGTGCACTGCTTGGGATGGAGTCAGGGCCCATTTCTTTAGAAGATCGATAATGGTAGTTGCTTGCGATGTCTGAACAAGTTTCGAAAAAACTACTGTATCTGCATTTTCCTTTTCGTATTAAGCACTGGGAGCAGAGAAATCCTAGGGTTGCCACACTCGTTTGTCCATTTCTACTTATTATTTATGTTAAGTATCAAATAAGATATGGATCAAAGAAAAACTACTTCTTCTGGATCCTAAATTAATAAAATAAAGAAGTGAATTTTCAAATCATTCGCCTTGTGGTGCCTTTCGATCAAGGTCTACTTTGGTTGATCCACTTTCTTCTACAGCGTGTTATCCGCATCGAAGTTAGCTAGGTTCCTACCGCTTCTTGATATTATGGATTTTGCAATCCCTGAACGCTAGTGCTTCTACAACCAACGGATACTATTTAACATACATAATAAGTAGAAATAGACAAACGGTTAGGATCCCATGAACTAGGAGCGCCAGCACCGGTTCCTCAATCTTCCTACTGGAGGCATGGTCATGGCTTTCATTCATTCACTTCATTCTTTGTTCTATTTGGAATCGAACCACTCAAAGGATTTAGAGTCCTTTTACCAACCAGTCAGAACCAATATTTCTCTGTTATATTCTATTTTTTCTTTGTCAGCTAGCACAATTATAAGAGATCTCGGTAGTGAATATGCAATGCTAAATTCCAATAAGTTGGTACTTCGCATGAGGAAGAAGCTCGTGTTAATGACCCACAAGTATTAAGAGAGGCAAAGGTTTCCCGTCTTTCGATGAGGTGGTTGATACGTCTCCAACGTATCTACTTTTCCTAACGCTTTTCCTCTTGTTTTGGACTCTAATTTGCATGATTTGAATGAAACTAACCCCTGACTGATGTTGTTTTTAGCAGTTTTACCATGGTGTTGTTTTTGTGCAGAAATAGAAGTTCTCGGAATGGAAAGAAACTTTGTGAGGATTTTTTATACAATAAATAGGAATTTCTGGAGCCAAGATCCACCGGAGGGGGGGCACCTGGGTGGGCACAACCCACCAGGGCGCCGCCCCCCTCCTGGCGCGCCTAGGTGGGTTCACTACTGCAGGATGGTCCAAACGCGACACTACAATCAAAGACCCTTCGACGAAACTGTGTGTGATGCCATAATCGCAAACGGTGGTGTAAAAAAAACCATCAAAAAGGTGCAAAACGTTTTCTTGGAGGATGCATCAAACACGGTTCAGATTATAGTTGCGGGTGCGATGCTGGGCATACAGTTTAGTTCAATTAACTGTTTGGGATGAGGAGGAACAAAAGAAACGGGCAACCAGATGAACGCGTGTGCGATATACAGCATACAGTTCATTAAGATGAATTGTGTGTGATTAGGCAACACAATGGAAACGGTTCAACTGAACAAGATGTGTGTGATACGCGGCAATAATCAGAAATATGTGCGAAGAACAATAATAACAGAGAAGATTGCTGCTAAGAAGCCGTGTGATTTGCTCTGTCTACAGTAGAATAACATGTGTGTGGGTATAACTGAAATAAACATCCAATTACATAAGTGACTATACAGATCATTCGCACACACCTCAATAAACAATTGCATGCATTCTAAAGTAGGAGAAACGATCGTCTAGTCATCTACTTCTTGTGACGCTCCGCCATCGCCTGCGTGGCTCGATCCCTCGTCTGGGGCAGGAAGAAGACACTTCCTCATGTCAACGATCCGCCTGTACATATCGTAGCTTGTGTATGCGTTCATGGTCGCGTACTTGACATGTTGTTCGTCCAGTCTCTCATGCCACACACTGTGCTAGGCGTTCTTGTCCTTATTGCTCTCATTCTTCATCTTCATGTAGTAGGGGTCGAAGATGGCCGAGGCAAGGTCAACCAGGGAGTTCAGTTTGTTTTTGCCGCTGCCCCAGACCTTGTAGTGGTGCTGGATGTTGACAAGATTTGGACATTTCAAGTCCGAAACCTTGAGAGCTTTTAGATTGTTGGTGGTGTCCATGGTAGCGAAACTATAGTCGGAGCTGTTGATAAACCTGGAGAAAGGCTCGCAAGGCCTTGTGGCAAGGAGGTAGTGGTACACGAGGACGTCATGTCTCACACACAACTGGGCAACGGCAACCTTCTGATCATGCCAGACACGACCGATAGTGTACTCGAGGTCGAAGCCAACCACTCGGTACTTGTCCTCGGCAAGGAACTGCTCCATAGTTTGCATGGAGCTCTCAACCGAGACCGGATCGTTCGTGTACACCACTGATACGTCTCCAACGTATCTATAATTTTTGATTGTTCCATGCTATTATATTATCTGTTTTGGACATTATTGGGCTTTATTTTACACTTTTATATTACTTTTGGGGCTAACCTATTGACCCAGAGCCCAGTGCCAGTTCCTGTTTTTTCCCTTGTTTCAGTGTTTCAAAGAAAAGGAATATCAAACGGAGTCGAAACGGAATGAAACCTTCTTGGGAAGTTATTTTTAGAAGGAAAGCAACCCGGGAGACTTGGAGTCCACGTCAAGGAAGCAACGAGGAAGGCACGAGGCAGGGGGCGCGCCCACCCCCAGGGCACGCCCTCCACCCTCGTGGGCCCCTCGTGCCTCCCCTGATGTAATTCTTCCGCCTATATATCTCCATATACCCCAAAAACTTCGGGGAACAGAATAGATCGGGAGTTCCGCCGCCGCAAGCCTCTGTAGCCACCAAAAACTAATCGGGACCCTGTTGAGCACCCACGGAGAGGGGAACCCTCACGGTGGCCATCTTCATCATCCGGCGCTCTCCCGACGAGGAGGGAGTAGTTCACCCTCGGGGCTGAGGGTATGTACCAAAGAGCTATGTGTTTGATCTCTCTCTCGTGTTCTTGATTTGGCACGATCTTGATGTATCACGAGCTTTGCTATTATAGTTGGATCTTATGTTTCTTCTCCCCCTCTACTCTCTTGTAATGGATTGAGTTTTCCCTTTGATGTAATCTTATCGGATTGAGTCTTTAATGATTTGAGAACACTTGATGTATGTCTTGTCAGTATGCATTTGTGCTGACATTGGGATATCACGTGATTCACTTGATGTATGTTTTGGTGATCAACTTGCGGGTTCCGCCCATGAACCTATGCATAGGGGTTGGCACACGTTTTCGTCTTGATTCTCCGGTAGAAACTTTGGGCCACTCTTTGAGGTTCTATGTGTTGGTTGAATAGATGAATCTGAGATTGTGTGATGCATATCGTATAATCATACCCACGGATACTTGAGGTGACATTGGAGTATCTAGGTGACATTAGGGTTTTGGTTGATTTGTGTCTTAAGGTGTTATTCTGGTATGAACTCTAGGGCTGTTTGTGACACTTATAGGAATAGCCCAACGGATTGATTGGAAAGAATAACTTTGAGGTGGTTTCGTACCCTACCATAATCTCTTCGTTTGTTCTCCGCTATTAGTGACTTTGGAGTGACTCTTTGTTGCATGTTGAGGGATAGTTATATGATCCAATTATGTTATTATTGTTGAGAGAACTTGCACTAGTGAAAGTATGAACCCTAGGCCTTGTTTCCTAGCATTGCAATACCGTTTTGCTCACTTTTATCACTAGTTACCTTGCTGTTTTTATATTTTCAGATTACAAAAACCTATATCTACCATCCATATTGCACTTGTATTACCATCCCTTCGCCGAACTAGTGCACCTATACAATTTACCATTGTATTGTGTGTGTTGGGGACACAAGAGACTCTTTGTTATTTGGTTGCATGGTTGTTTGAGAGAGACCATCTTCATCCTACGCCTCCCACGGATTGATAAACCTTAATCCACTTGAGGGAAATTTTCTACTGTCCTACAAACCTCTACACTTGGAGGCCCAACAACGTCTACAAGAAGAAGGTTGTGTAGTAGAGTTTTGTAGGGCAGTAGCAATTTTCCCTCAAGTCGATGACCAGAGATTTATCAATCCATGGGAGGCGTAGGATGAAGATGGTCTCTCTCAAACAATCCTCGCAATCAAATACAATAAATCTCTTGTGTCTCAACACACACAATACAATGGCAAATTGTATAGGTGCACTAGTTTGGTAAAGAGATGGTGATAAAAGTGTAGTATGGATAGTAGATATGAGTTTTGTAGTGCTAACAATAAAAACAGCAAGGTAGTAAATAGTAAAACGGAGCACAAACGGTATTGCAATGATGGAAAATGAGGCCTAGGGTGCATACTTTTAGTAGTGCAATCTCTCAACAATGCTAACATAGTTGGATCATATGATTATCCCTCAAAGTGCAATAAAGAATCACTCCCGAGTTCCTATTAGCGGAGAACAAAACATAGAAATTGTTTGTAGGGTACGAAACCACCTCAAACCTATTCTTTCCAATCAATCTATCCTAGAGTTCGTACTAAAATAACATGAAGCTATTCTTTCCAATCAATCTAACCAAGAGTTCATACTAAAATAACAGCATATGACACACATCAACCAACTCTAATGTCACCTAGATACTCCAATGTCACCATAAGTATCTATGATTTAATTCAACGATATGCATCAAACAACTTCATGATCATAATACTCAATCCACACAAAGAACTACAAGGAGACCCCAAAGTTTCTATCGGAGAAAAGATAATAAAAACGTGCATCAACCCCTATGCATAGATTACCCAAAATCACCTCAGGAATCTGCAAGTTGAGTGCCATAACATATATCAAGTGAATCAAAATAATACCCCATTGTCACCACGGGTATTCATATGCAAGACATATATCATGTGTTCTCAGATCTGAACATTCAATCCAACAAGACAAAACTTCATGTTTGTGACACTTATAGGAATAGCCCAACGGATTGATTGGAAAGAATAACTTTGAGGTGGTTTCGTACCCTACCATAATCTCTTCGTTTGTTCTCCGCTATTAGTGACTTTGGAGTGACTCTTTGTTGCATGTTGAGGGATAGTTATATGATCCAACTATGTTATTATTGTCGAGAGAACTTGCACTAGTGAAAGTATGAACCCTAGGCCTTGTTTCCTAGCATTGCAATACCGTTTACGCTCACTTTTATCGCTTGCTACCTTGATGTTTTTATATTTTCAGATTACAAAAACCTATTTCTACCATCCATATTGCACTTGTATCACCATCTCTTCGCCGAACTAGTGCACCTATACAATTACCATTGTATTGGGTGTGTTGGGGACACAAGAGACTCTTTGTTATTTGGTTGCAGGGTTGTTTGAGAGAGACAATCTTCATCCTACGCCTCCCACGGATTGATAAACCTTAGGTTATCCACTTGAGGGAAACTTGCTACTGTCCTACAAACCTCTCAAGATTTGGAGGCCCAACAACGTCTACAAGAAGAAGGTTGTGTAGTAGACATCAAGCTCTTTTTCAAGCGCCGCTGTCGGGAGGTTAGAAGCGGCACTCACACCCGTCAACTAAGCTCTTTTCTGGCGCCGTTGCCGGGGAGGTGAGTGCTTGAAGGTATATCTTTAGATCTTGCAACCGTATCTTTTTGTTTCTTGTTTTATCACTAGTTTAGTTTATAAAAGAAAACTATAAAAAAATGGAATTGAGTTTGCCTCATACGCTTCATCTTTTTAATATCTTTCGTGAGTATGATGGAAAGGAAAATTGTGCCAAAGTGTTAGAAGAAAAATGCATCAAAATGTTTGGCACTAAATGTTTGTATGATGAGCTTGGTTGCAATGTTGTTAGTATGAATTCCTTGAATATCCATGATGCTAATGATATGCAAAGCCACAAGCTTGGGGAAGCTATGTTTGATGAAGATGATATTTTTTGTCCCCCAAGCTTTGATGAGCAAAATTACTATGATGAAAGCATGCCTCCTATCTATGATGATTATTGTGATGACACGTATGCTTTAAATAATAATGATAACCATGAAACTTGTTATCTTGATCTTAATTTTCAATCACATGATAGTTATTTTGTTGAGTTTGCTCCCACTATTATTCATGAGAAGAAATTTGCTTTTATGGAGAGTAATAAAAATTATATGCTTGTAGATCATGAAAAGAATGCTTTAGGTGCTGGTTATATTGTTGAATTCATTCATGATGCTACTTAAAATTATTATGAGGGAGGAATATATGCTTGTAGGAATTGCAATAGTATCAAGTTTCCTCTCTATGTGCTTAAAGTTTTGAAGTTATGCTTGTTTTGCCTTCCTATGCTAGTTGATTATTGTTCCCATAAGTTGTTTGCTCACAAAATACCTATGCATAGGAAGTGGGTTAGACTTAAATGTGCTAGTCATATGCTTCATGATGCTCTCTTTATGTTTCAATTCTTATCTTTTATGTGAGCATCATTGAAATCATCATGCCTAGCTAGGGGCGTTAAACGTTAGCGCTTGTTGGGAGGCAACCCAATTTTATTTTAGTTTCTTGCTTTTTGGTTCTGTTTAGTAATAAATAATCCATATAGCTTCTTTTTAGGTGTGGTTGTATGTTTTAATTAGTGTTTGTGCCAAGTAGAACCTTTGGGAAGACTTGGGTGAAGTCTTTATGATCATGCTGTAAAACACAGAAACTTTAGCGCTCATGAGATTAGCTTCAACTTTTTACTGGAGAGTGATATTTAGTTGATTCTTTTTGCAGATGATTACTAGACAAATTCCTCAGGACCACCAAGTTATTTTAGAATTTTTGGAGTTCCAGAAGTATACATTTGATACAGATTTCTACAGACTGTTCTGTTTTTCACAGATTCTGTTTTCATTGTGTTGCTTGCTTATTTTGATGAATCTATGGCTAGTAAAATAGTTTATAAACCATAGAAAAGTTGGAATACAGTAGGTTTAACACCAATATAAATAAAGAATGAGTTCATTACAGTACCTTGAAGTGGTGTTTTGTTTTCTTTCACTAACGGAGCTCACGAGTTTTCTGTTAAGTTTTGTGTTGTGAAGTTTTCAAGTTTTGGGTGAAGATTCGATGGACCATGGAATAAGGAGTGGCAAGAGCCTAAGCTTGGGGATGCCCAAGGCACCCCAAGGTAATATTCAAGGATAACCAAGAGCCTAAGCTTGGGGATGCCCCGGAAGGCATCCCCTCTTTCGTCTACGTTCATCGGTAACTTTACTTGGAGCTATATTTTTATTAACCACATGATATGTGTTTTGCTTGGAGCGTCGTTTTATTTTCTTTAGCTTTGCTTGCTGTTTGAATAAAGTATCAAGATCTGAAATTCTTAAATGCTAGAGAGTCTTCACATAGCTGCGTAATTATTCAACTACTCATTGATCTTCACTTATATCGTTTGAAGTAGTTTGTCTCTAGTGCTTCACTTATATCTTTTAGAGCACGGCGGTGGATTTATTTTGAAGAAATAGATGAACTCTCATGCTTCACTTATATTATTTTGAGAGTCTTAAACAGCATGGTAATTTGCTTAATCCCCTAATATGCTTGGTATTCAAGATTAGTAAAAACTTTCTTATGAGTGTATTGAATACTAAGAGAAGTTTGATGCTTGATAATTTCTTTGAGATATGGAGATGGTGATATCAGAGTCATGCTAGTTGAGTAGTTGTCAATTTAAGAAATACTTGTGTTAAAGTTTATGATTCTCGTAGTATGCACGTATGGTGAACCGTTATGTGATGAAGTCGGAGCATGATTTATTTATTGATTGTCTTACTTATGAGTGGCGGTCGGGGATGAGCCATGGTCTTTTCCTACCAATCTATCCCCCTAGGAGCATGCGCGTAATACTTTGCTTTGATAACGTGTAGATTTTTGCAATAAGTATATGAGTTCTTCGTGACTAATGTTGAGTCCATGGATTATACGCACTTTTATTCCTTCCACCATTGCTAGCCTCTCTAATACCGCGCATTTTTCGCCGGTATCATACACCCACCGTATACATCCCTCAAAACAGCCACCATACCTACCTATCATGGCATTTCCATAGCCATTCCGAGATATATTGCCATGCAACTTTCCACCATTCCGTTTATTATGACACACTCCATCATTGTCATATTGCTAGCATGATCATGTAGTTGACATCGTATTTGTGGCAAAGCCACCGTTCATAATTCTTTCATACATGTCACTCTTGATTCATTGCATATCCCGGTATACCGCCAGAGGCATTCATATAGAGTCATATTTTGTTCTAAGTATCGAGTTGTAATTGTTGAGTTGTAAGAAAATAAAAGTGTGATTATCATGATTTTTAGAGCATTGTCCCAAGTGAGGAAAGGATGATGGAGACTATGATTCCCCCACAAGTCAGGATGAAACTCCGGATGAAAAAAGAGAGGCCATAAAAAAGAGAAAAGGCCCAAATAAAAAAATAAAAAAATGAGAGGAAAAGAGAGAAGGGACAATGTTACTATCCTTTTACCACACTTGTGATTCAAAGTAGCACCATGATCTTCATGATAGAGAGTCTCTCATTTTTTCACTTTCATATACTAGTGGGAATTTTTCATTATAGAACTTGGCTTGTATATTCCAATGATGGGCTTCCTCAAAATGCCCTAGGTCTTCGTGAGCAAGCGAGTTGGATGCACACCCACTTAGTTTCTTTTGTTGAGCTTTCATATACTTATAGCTCTAGTGCATCCATTGCATGGCAATCCCTACTCACTCACATTGATATCTATTGATGGGAATCTCCATAGCCCGTTGATACTCCTAGTTGATGTGAGACTATCTTCCCCCCTTTTGTCTTCTCCACAACCACCATTCTATTCCACATATAGTGCTATATCCATGGCTCACGCTCATGTATTGCGTGAAGATTGAAAAAGTTTTGAGAATGTCAAAAGTATGAAACAATTGCTTGGCTTGTCATCGGGTTGTGCATGATTTAAATACTCTATGTGGTGAAGATAGAGCATAGCAGGACTATATGATTTTGTAGGGATAACTTTCTTTGGCCATGTTATTTTGAGAAGACATAATTGCTTTGTTAGTATGCTTGAAGTATTATTATTTTTATGTCAATATTAAACTTTTGTCTTGAATCTTTCGGATCTGAATATTTATACCACAATTAAGAAGAATTACATTGAAATTATGCCAAGTAGCATTCCACATCAATAATTCTGTTTTTATCATTTACCTACTCGAGGACGAGCAGGAATTAAGCTTGGGGATACTGATACGTCTCCAACGTATCTATAATTTTTGATTGTTCCATGCTATTATATTATCTGTTTTGGACATTATTGGGCTTTATTTTACACTTTTATATTACTTTTGGGACTAACCTATTGACCCAGAGCCTAGTGCCAGTTCTTGTTTTCCCCCTTGTTTCAGTGTTTCGAAGAAAAGGAATATCAAACGGATTCGAAATGGAATGAAACCTTCTGGAGAAGTTATTTTTAGAAGGAAAGCAACCCGGGAGACTTGGAGTCCACGTCAAGGAAGCAACGAGGAAGGCACGAGGCAGGGGGACGCACCCACCCCCCAAGGGCGCGCCCTCCACCCTCGTGGCTCCCCTGACGTACTTCTACCCTAAAAACTTTGGGGAACAGAATACATCGGGAGTTCCGCCGCCGCAAGCCTCTGTAGCCACCAAAAACTAATCGGGACCCTGTTCCGGCACCCTGCCGGAGGGGGGAACCCTCACCGGTGGCCATCTTCATCATCCCGGCGCTCTCCCTGACGAGGAGGGAGTAGTTCACCCTCGGGCCGAGGGTATGTACCAAAGAGCTATGTGTTTGATCTCTCTCTCTCTTGTGTTCTTGATTTGGCACGATCTTGATGTATCGCGAGCTTTGCTATTATAGTTGGATCTTATGTTTCTTCTCCCCTCTACTCTCTTGTAATGGATTGAGTTTTCCTTTGATGTAATCTTATCGGATTGAGTCTTTAATGATTTGAGAACACTTGATGTATGTCTTCTTTGTGCGTATCTGTGGTGACATTGGGATATCACGTGATTCACTTGATGTATGTTTTGGTGATCAACTTGCGGGTTCCGCCCATGAACCTATGCATAGGGGTTGGCACACGTTTCGTCTTGATTCTCGGTAGAAACTTTGGGGCACTCTTTGAGGTTCTATGTGTTGGTTGAATAGATGAATCGAGATTGTGTGATGCATATCGTATAATCATACCCACGGATACTTGAGGTGACATTGGAGTATCTAGGTGACATTAGGGTTTTGGTTGATTTGTGTCTTAAGGTGTTAGTCTAGTACAAACTCTAGGGCTGTTTGTGACACTTATAGGAATAGCCCAACGGATTGATTGGAAAGAATAACTTTGAGGTGGTTTCTGCACCCTACCATAATCTCTTTGTTTGTTCTCCGCTATTAGTGACTTTGGAGTGACTCTTTGTTGCATGTTGAGGGATAGTTATATGATCCAACTATGTTATTATTGTCGAGAGAACTTGCACTAGTGAAAGTATGAACCCTAGGCCTTGTTTCCTAGCATTGCAATACCTTTACGCTCACTTTTATCGCTTGCTACCTTGCTGTTTTTATATTTTCAGATTACAAAAACCTATTTCTACCATCCATATTGCACTTGTATCACCATCTCTTCGCCGAACTAGTGCACCTATACAATTACCATTGTATTGGGTGTGTTGGGGACACAAGAGACTCTTTGTTATTTGGTTGCAGGGTTGTTTGAGAGAGACCATCTTCATCCTACGCCTCCCACGGATTGATAAACCTTAGGTCATCCACTTGAGGGAAACTTGCTATTGTCCTACAAACCTCTGCACTTGGAGGCCCAGCAACGTCTACAAGAAGAAGGTTGTGTAGTAGACATCAACCACCGAGAGGGCCTTCCCCCTCACGTGGGTGTCCACTACGTGATGCGTGGTGAACTACCCGCCGTTGTCGTCGTCGGCCGCTAGGAGCGCCATTGAAACCGCTGGATGTCCTCTCTGTATGTGTCGTCATGGGTGTGCTTATTGTGTCGTGTGACGCGAGAGATATAACGTAAATGGCCGCAGGAATAAATGGGGGCCGGGCGGCCTGGATTCTCTGTGCGTCCGCATGGCAGTTTTTGCCGCAGTAATCAGATCGCCGCGCCCGGCGCAACCGCATGCACACGAACGTGCGTGATCGTGCGCCGGCCCCAAATACTGGCAGCGCACGTGGAGGGACGCGAGAGCAGAGCGCGTGCGGCGGGACGCGAGTAGAGCACACCGCGGCCGCCTGAACCGCAAGCAACCACACACATAGAGCTGTTGAAATGGTCGCCTACAAGCCGGCTGACAGTTGCGTCGCTGCGCAGAGAGCGGCCGTGTGATACCAACTCCATCTAGTCTATAGTCCCCTTTATATTCTGTGCCATACTTTGCCTCAAATTTAACCAACAAAATGTTAATGCATGTTTATAAAAATTATATAATTGGAAACTATGTTCAAATACGAATCCAACTATATAATCTTTGGCGACATTCATTCATATTTTATTAGTTAAATCATACTTATAAACCAGGACGGGGGTATAGTAGGTAATTAAATCGCAAACATTTTTTTATTAACCGCATGTGTACGTGGCCTTTCGTCCTCCTCTCGCACGCCTTGTCACCCGTTGTCATGAGACGGCTTTACGGTATAGCTTGCGCAGCATGCGGGGCGTTCTTTTGGCTAAACGGTGGACCCAATGAATCGTCCGTGAGCCTGTTCCTGCGCAAACTTGCAGGTTCCCTCGCAAGCTTCCCGCCCGACTCGGTGAAATCCCCCAAAATCCCAATGCTTACCGGTCTGCTATAAAAACCCTAACTGCCGGTGAGTCCTACGTCGCATTTTTCCCTCCCTCCTTGTAGCTTATCTCGTCTTCTTCTCCCACAATCGCCAATGGCACCGGTCCGTCGCCGTCGCTCTGCCACTCCACCGTCATCAGAGGACAGCTCCAGCTGGGAGGCTACACCGCGGCGGCGGCGCAGTCCCCGGCGTAGGGTAGTGCGCGTGGCGTCCCTGTTGGGTGTGCGTGGAACACCCACCACACACTCTGCCTCCACTGCCCGTTGGCAGCTGTTGCCGACCGCCGTTGCCGCCACACCACCGTCGAAAACCAGGGCTATCTCCCGCTCCACCGTCGCGGCCCAAAGGCGGGAGGTGGCCGTCGTGGCCGCCACCCCACTGCCGGCCACCATGGCCATCACCCGCTCCGCCACCGCGGCTTCGAGAGGGGTCGTCTGGAGCGGCAGAGGGCGTTCGAGGTGAGCGTCGCTGAAGCTGCAACAGCGGCAGGCACCGTATTACGGTTGCCCAACTCGTCGGTGGTCTCCTCCTCCGCCTCTTACTGAGCGTGCTCGGCAGAGGAGAGGCAGCCGAAAGTAGTACAAAGCCCCTCCGCAGTAGTAGTAGTAGTAGTATTTAGGGGCTATTTTGTTCAGTTCATCTGACTATAGATGTGGTGGAACTGTACAACGTATTTAAAATTAGCTAGTATATATAGTTGAACTAGCAATTTCAGTACGTGGTTGGCAACAATTGGGGAAAAGTTTGGTCGGTTCAGCTGTTGAGTTGAACTGTTTGTGTAAATTAAGAACGATTTCTTAATCTATGAATGAAATCTATGCTTAATTATTGAATTTTAGTTGCAAAAATTAGATACTGGTAGTGATTTTAGCTTCATATTTTGACAAATCGCAGTGTTACAAGGTTGACAAATGGCAATGTTACTAGATCATCAAATGTCAATCTTTCCAGTTTGACAATGGCAACATACCCAATATGACAGATGCAAATCTTACCAAATTGTTTGTAAGTGGTTGCACACGGGTCATCCAAAAGAACCGTTTGCGTTGAAGAGATGCACAAATCCTGCTCTCACTTTGCATCATGTCGCCCCGGATCGACGGGCGGGCACGGAGGACGGCACTGGGCGGCGCCGAGAGGTAGCGTTCGATGGCGGCGGCGTCCCATGCCGCTGAGGGGGGGGGGGGGGCGCACGGAGAGGAAGGCGGGCGGCCATGGAAATCAAAGGGCTCGCTTCCCATTGAGCCTGCGCATTCGAGGACAACTTGCACGCCTCTCGGCCAGCCTGCGCACCGGACTGCGCTCGCACGCATCCCATTCAGTCAAGGTCAAGCAACTGTCCGCACGGCACCTCCCACAGCCATTAAAACCAAGACACGTGGTGTCACGTGAATGGTTACCAGAACGCACACGGTTTGAATTATACAAACGTTTGAGATATTAAAGTGGCAGCTATTTTTTCAAAATGCCTTTGTTGGCTGTCATTATTCAAGTGCGCCTTCTCTCAAAATGGGCACGAAAAATACCACAGGATGTCGGGTACCAATCCATGATAGCATGCCAAGTTTCATGAATTTCAGACGAGTTTTGGATTTACTAGAATTTAAAAATAAAGTATCTCAACATTTTGCCGGCAATCAAAGATGCTCTGGTGTTTGAAGTTCATTCCCATTTCTTGCATGGGACCTAAGCATGCACCCAAGGACACAGATTTGATTTTCCAACCAATTTATATGCACTGGAGCATGTGCATGTAGTTCAAATTTGAATTATGCACATAAATGCATTGAAAACTCAGTTAATGCATAAAAATGTCCAAACGAACCCCGAAAAATCACAAAAATTGACACAAAACTCCTGTTGTTCTATGTTGGCACGAGAAATTTTTTGAAAGCAATAAGAGGCAATGGATATCGTTTTGTCCCCAAAGGTGAGATGTTCCCTACCGAAACCATCCATGCTTGTTGTGAGAAGCTCTGGTTTGTGAGAAGCATATACTCAAACCTGCCCCAAATGGGACAAAAAATTTACCATAACGTGTTGATGCCGCTCCATGATAGCATGCCAAGTTTCATGAATTTCAGACGAGTTTTGGATTTACTAGAATTTAAAACCAGGTATCTCAATGTTTTGCCGGCAATCAACGGTGCCTTGGTGTTTGAAATTCATTACCATTTCTTGCATGGGACCTAAGCATGCACACAAGGACACATATTTGATTTTTCAACCAATTTATATGCACTAGAGCATGTGCATGTAGTTCAAATTTGAATTATGCACATAAATGCATTGAAAACTTAGTTAATTCATAAAAATATCCAAACGAACCCCAAAAAATCACAAAAATTGGCACAATACTCCTGTTGTTCTATGTTGACACGAGAATTTTTTTGAAAGCAATAAGAGGCAATGGATATCGTTTCGGCCCCAAAGGTGGGACGTTCCCTACCGAAACCATCATGCTTGTTGTGAGAAACTCTGGTTTGTGAGAAGCATATACCCAAACCTGCCCCAAATGGGACAAAAAATTTACCATGGCATGTTGATGCCGCTCCATGATAGCATGCCAGGTTTCATGAATTTCAGACGAGTTTTAGATTTACTAGAATTTAAAAACCAGGTATCTCAATGTTTTGCCGGCAATCAACAGTGCTGTGGTGTTTGAAATTCATTACCATTTCTTCCATGGGACCTAAGAATGCACCCAAGGACACAGATTTGATTTTTCAACCAATTTATATGCATTAGAGCATGTGCATGTAGTTCAAATTTGAATTATACACATGAATGCATTGAAAACTCAGTTAATGCATAAAAATGTCCAAACGAACCCCAAAAAATCACAAAAATTGACACAACACTCCTGTTGTTCTATGTTGACACGAGAAAAAAATTTGAAAGCAGTAAGAGGCAATGGATATGGTTTCGTCCCCAAATGTGGGACATTCCCTATCGAAACCATCATGCTTGTTGTGAGAAGCTCTGGTTTGTGAAAAGCTTATATCCAAACGTGACCCAAATGGGACAAAAAATTTACCACGGCATGTTGATGCCGCTCCATTATAGCATGCCAAGTTTCATGAATTTCAGACGAGTTTTGGATTTAATAGAATTTAAAAACTAGGTATCTCAATGTTTGCGGCTGAGTGACGGTGGCAGAGTGTTTGACATTCATTCCCATTTCTTGCATGGGACCTAAGCATGCAACCAAGGATACAAATTTGAATTTTCAACCAATTTATATGCATTAGAGCATGTGCGTGTAGTTCAAATTTAAATTATGCACATAAATGCATTGAAAACTCAATTAATGCATAAAAATGTCCAAACGAACCCTGAAAAATCCCAAAAATTGACACAACACTCCTGTTGTTCTATGTTGACACTAGAAAAAAAAAATTGAAATCGAGAAGAGGCAACGGATATCATTTCATCCAGAAAGGTGAAACGTTCCCTACCGAAACCATCACACTTGTTGTGAGAAGCTCTGATTTATGAGAAGCTTATATCCAAACCTGCCCCAAATGGGAAAAAAAATTTACCACGGCATGTTGATGCCGCTCCATGATAGCATGCCAAGTTTCATGAATTTTGGACGAATTTTGGATTTACTAGAATTACAAAAGCAAGTACGTCGACGTTTGCCGGAGAGCCACGATACCGTGGTGTTCGAATTTCATCCCCATTTCTTGCATGGGACATAAGCATAAACCCATGGGCACATATATGATTTTACAACCCATGTTGGTGCACCGGAGCATGTGCACGTAGTTTAATTTTGAATTGTGCACCTGAAATGGCTAGAAAACCAATTTAATATATAAAATGTTCGAGCGAACCCTGAATAACTCCAATTCTTTTACGACCTACATATAGTTGCATGTTCTCTGCAGATAAAAGATCTAGCAATTCAAACACCGTCCATTGCCGCTATGACCCCATTATGTAATTCAAATCAAGATGAAAAATCAAGTAGATCGCACACAGTTTATTATCACCAACCGTGTGAGATGCAGCACAAAATATCCTGGAGCACCGTCGGTGTATATACAGTATGCCTATGGCTTACGCGAGAAGGTGTGTCGGCTACAGTCCACTGCCGGCGTCTCAAGCACACTAGCTCGCTCCCCAAATATCATTTCACTGTTCAATTGTCGTCAGTGAAAGATGGGCACATGGACCCGCGTCGTGAGGGCAACTTCGGTGGCCCACTCCAGCGAGAGAGCGGCCGCAGCCGCCATGCGCGTGCTAACAAGGTGCATGAGCGCGGCCGCAATCTGCGACCGGGTGGCCAATGCAGCCCAAACGGCCGTTGTTTCTTCTCAGGTGGCGGCAGCAACATCTGCCTCGGGGATAGCAACTGGTGAGAGCGGCACAAAGAATCGTCTGCTCGCAATGGGCGTGCCTTAGTTCGACGGAGGTCGCCCACGACCATGTTGAGGCCTGATATGTCTCCAACGTATCTATAATTTTTGATTGCTCCATGCTATGTTATCTACTGTTTTGGGCAATATTGGGCTTTATTATCCACTTTTATATTATTTTTGGGACTAACCTATTAACCGGAGGCCCAGCCCAGCTTTTCTTTGTTTTTTGCCTATTTCAAGATTTCAAGAAAAGGAATATCAAACGGAGTCAAAACGGAACGAAATCAACTGGAGAAGTTATTTTTGGAAGTAAAGCTACCAGATGGACTTGGACCCCACGTCAAGGAAGGAACGAGGAAGCCACGAGAGTGGGGGCGCGCCCACCCCCCTAGGGCGCGCCCCCTGCCTCATGGGGCCCTCGTGGCTCCCCTGACGTGCTTCTTCCGCCTATATAACTCCATGTACCCTAAAACTTCCAGAACAGAGATTAGATCGGGAGTTCCGCCGTCGCAAAACCTCCATAGCCACGAAAAACTAATCGGGACCCTGTTCCGGCACCCTGCCAGAGGGGGGAACCCTCAACGGTGGCCATCTTCATCATCCCGGCGCTCTCCATGACGAGGAGGGAGTAGTTCACCCTCGGGGCTGAGGGTATGTACCAGTAGCTATGTGTTTGATCTCTCTCTCTCGTGTTCTTAATTTGGCAATCTTGATGTATCACGAGCTTTGCTATTATAGTTGGATCTTTTGTTGCTTCTCCCCCTCTACTCTCTTGTAATGGATTGAGTTTTCCCTTTGAAGTTATATTATCGGATTGAGTCTTTAATGATTTGAGAACACTTGATGTATGTCTTGCCGTGCGTATCTGTGGTGACAATGGGATATCACGTGATTCACTTGATGTATGTTTTGGTGATCAACTTGCGGGTTCCGCCCATGAACCTACGCATAGGGGTTGGCACATGTTTTCATCTTGATTCTCCGGTAGAAACTTTGGGGCACTCTTTGAGGTTCTATGTGTTGGTTGAATAGATGAATCTGAGATTGTGTGATGCATATCGTATAATCATGCCCACGGATACTTGAGGTGACATTGGAGTATCTAGGTGACATTAGGGTTTTGGTTGATTTGTATCTTAAGGTGTTATTCTAGTACGAACTCTAGGGCTGTTTGTGACACTTATAGGAATAGCCCAACGGATTGATTGGAAAGAATAACTTTGAGGTGGTTTCGTACCCTACCATAACCTCTTCGTTTGTTCTCCACTATTAGTGACTTTGGAGTGACTCTTTGTTGCATGTTGAGGGATAGTTATATAATCCAATTATGTTATTATTGTTGAGAGAATTTGCACTAGTGAAAGTATGAACCCTAGGCCTTGTTTCCTATCATTGCAATACCGTTTACGCTCACTTTTACCATTAGTTACCTTGATGTTTTTATATTTTCAGATTACAAAAACCTATTTCTACCATCCATATTGCACTTGTATCACCATCTCTTCGCCGAACTAGTGCACCTATACAATTTACCATTGTATTGGGTGTGTTGGGGACACAAGAGACTCTTTGTTATTTGGTTGCAGGGTTGCTTGAGAGAGACCATCTTCATCCTACGCCTCCTACGGATTGATAAACCTTAGGTCATCCACTTGAGGGAAATTTTCTACTGTCCTACAAACCTGTGCACTTGCAGGCCCAACAACGTCTACAAGGAGAAGGTTGCGTAGTAGACATCAAGCTTTTTTCTGGCGCCGTTGCCGGGGAGGTGAGTGCTTGAAGGTATATCTTTAGATCTTGCAATCGAATCTTTTTTTCTTGTTTTATCACTAGTTCAGCTTATAAAAGAAAACTACAAAAAAATGGAATTGAGTTTACCTGATACGCTTCATGTTTTTAATATCTTTCGCGAGAATTATGGAAAGGAAAATTGTGCCAAAGTGTTAGAAGAAGAATGCATTAAAATGTTTGGCACTAAATCTTTGAATGATGAGCATGATTGCAATGTTGTTAGTATGAACTCCTTGAATATCCATGGTACTAATGATGATTGCACTAGTCATGACGAAAATGCCTCCTATAAACATGTCAATTTTTGTGGAGTGCATTGGGCTTGTAAGTACACACCAAATAGGGAAGATAGATATTGCAAGAGGCATAAGTACTTAGAAACCAAATTGTTGCAACAAGATCTAGATGAATGTGCTGAAAGATTCAATATTTTTCGCGCCCCTTGTGAACTTTACAATGAACATGGTCATTTAAAGCTCCAATGCTATTTGTTTCATGATCAAGTCGTGTCCAAATATTGTGATAATTCCCTTGAGCATCATAAAGAGATTAGTATTCTTTTGGGTTATGAAGAAATGAAACGTATAACTGAGGGTATTCCAAAATTTAATCTTGATAAATTTCTTGACTTTGAGCTAGAGAAGATTTATATGTATTGTGCGGTGAATTGCATTGAAAATCCTTATATTGCCAATTACATAAAGAAAAGAAAACAAATAGAGGATGAAGAGACTACTAATGAA
Source organism: Aegilops bicornis (assembly GCA_021605145.1). Classification (NCBI taxonomy): domain Eukaryota; kingdom Viridiplantae; phylum Streptophyta; class Magnoliopsida; order Poales; family Poaceae; genus Aegilops; species Aegilops bicornis. The sequence continues at coordinate 398,536,467 of CM038673.1, read as the reverse complement.
AGGGAAGAGACTTCCCAATATCCTCCTATTATTTCTTAGGATGAATCAGGTAACGAGGAGGAGCCTTGTACTCAACCAATCTCATTAATAAGGAGCTCCAAAAAGAGGATTGAACCCACACATGATGTGGTGAAGAAGAAGAAAAGAAAAAGGAAGAGAGGTAAAAAGGTATCCCTCCCAAATAATGTTGCTCCTATTATTGTTGTGCCTCATGAAAATGAAGATGATACACTTGATGATGATCCCGTTATGCCTATTGCTTGTTGTGATGATCATTATTGGGAAGATAATCATACTTATTATGATCTTGAAAATCTATTTAGCACTTGCTTGGAAGAATATAATAATTTCTATACTATTGGTGCTATCCATACTATTAATGATGAGAGTGATTATGCTTATGATATGGAAAGGCGCAAGCTTGGGGAAGCCATGTTTGATGAGGATGACATATTTGAGAATATATTTGCTGAAATTAATGTTTGTCCCAAGCTTGGGTATGCTATGTTTAATAATGATGATATTTTTAGCCTCCCAAGTTTTGTTATGCAAATTTGTTATGATGATAGCATGCCTCCTACTTATGATAATTATATTTATGAAAGTGGGTTTGGAAGAGTGTCAACTTTAGGAAGTAGTGATCCCACAATATTGGAGGATGTTGAATCTTATTGTGATAATTATGAAAGTGGATTTGGAGAGGTCATGACTTTATTTAGTGATGTATCCACTATTTCGGAAGAGGTTTCAATTGATTATGATGAGAACAAAGTTGCTACTTATGATGATTATTGTGATGAAACTTATGTTATAAAGAGTAGTGATAATTATATTTATAAAACTTGTCATGACTATGATTACCATTTTTCTGAACATTACTCTTTTAATGTGGAAACAATTTATAGTATTCAAGTCTCTCATGATACTCCCACTATTCTGAATGATAAGAATTTTTCTTATGTGGAGAGTAATAAAAATTCTATGCTAGTAGATCATGAAAAGAATGATTTAGGTGCTGGTTATATTGTTGAATTCATTCATGATGCTACTGAAAATTATTATGAGGGAGGAATATATGCTTTTAGGAATTGCAATAATATCAAGTTTCCTCTCTATGTGCTTAAAATCTTGAAGTTATGCTTGTTTTACCTTCCTATGCAAGTTGATTCTTGTTACCATAAGTTGTTTGCTCACAAAATCCCTATGCAAAGGAAGTGGGTTAGACTTAAATGTGCTAGTCATATTCTTCATGATTCTCTCTTTATATTTCAATTCCTATCTTTTATGTGAGCATCATTGAAATCATCATGCCTAGCTAGGGGCGTTAAACGTTAGCGCTTGTTGGGAGGCAACCCAATTTTATTTTAGTTTATTACTTTTTGGTTCTGTTTAGGAAGAAATAATCCATCTAGATTATGTTTAGATGTGGTTTTGTGTTTGAATTAGTGTTTGTGCCAAGTAGAACCTTTGGGAAGACTTGGGTGAAGTCTTTATGATCATGCTGTAAAAAACAGAAACTTTAGCGCTCACGAGATTAGCTTCACCTTTTTACTGGAGAGTGATATTTAGTTGATTCTTTTTGCATATGATTACTAGAAAAATTCCTCAGGTCCACCAATTTATTTTAGAATTTTTGGAGTTCCAGAAGTATACGTTTGATACAGATTACTACAGACTGTTCTGTTTTTGACAGATTCTGTTTTCATTGTGTTGCTTGCTTATTTTGATGAATCTATGGCTAGTAAAATAGTTTATAAATCATAGAGAAGTTGGAATACAGTAGGTTTAACACCAATATAAATAAAGAATGAGTTCATTACAGTACCTTGAAGTGGTGGTTTGTTTTCTTTCGCTAACGGAGCAAACGAATTTTCTGTTAAGATTTGTGTTGTGAAGTTTTCAAGTTTTGGGTAGAGATTCGATGGACTATGGAATAAGGAGTGGCAAGAGCCTAAGCTTGGGGATGCCCAAGGCACCCCAAGGTAATATTCAAGGATATCCAAGCGTCTAAGCTTGGGGATGCCCCGGGTGGCATCCCCTCTTTCGTCTTCGTTCATCGGCAACTTTACTTGGAGCTATATTTTTATTCACCACATGATATGTGTTTTGCTTGGAGCGTCATTTTATTTTCTTTTGTTTTGCTTGCTGTTTGAATAAAGTACCAAGATCTGAAATTATTAAATGGGAGAGTCTTCATATAGTTGCATAATTATTCGTCTACTCATTGATCTTCACTTATATCTTTCAGAGTAGTTTGTTGTTTGCTCTAGTGCTTCACTTATATCTTTTAGAGCACAATGGTGGTTTTATTTTGAAGAAATAGATGCACTCTCATGCTTCACTTATATTATTTTGAGAGTCTTAAATAGCATGGTAATTTGCTTAAATAATCCTAATATGCTAGGTATTCAAGACTAGTAATAACTTTCTTATGAGTGTGTTGAATACTAAGAGAAGTTTGATGCTTGATGATTGTTTTGAGATATGGAGGTGATAATATCAAAGTCGTGCTAGTTGAGTAGTTGCGAATTTGAGAAATGCTTGTGTAGAAGTTTGCAAGTCCCGTAGCATGCACGTATGGTAAACGTTATGTAACAAATTTGAAACATGAGGTGTTATTTGATTGTCCTCCTTATGAGTGGCGGTCAGGGATGAGCGATGGTCTTTTCCTACCAATCTATCCCCCTAGGAGCATGTGCATAGTACTTTGGTTTTTGATGGCTTGTAGATTTTTGCAATAAGTATATGAGTTCTTTATGACTAATGTTGAGTCCATGGATTATACGCACTCTCACCCTTCCATCATTGCTAGCCTCTTGATGCCGTGCATTGCCCTTTCTCACATCGAGAGTTGGTGCAAACTTCACGGTGCATCCAAACCCCGTGATATGATACGCTCTTTCACACATAAACCTCCTTATATCTTCCTCAAAACAGCCACCATACCTACCTATCATGGCATTTCCATAGCCATTCCGAGATATATTGCCATGCAACTTTCCACCATACCGTTCCTCATGACACATTCATCATTGTCATATTGCTTAGCATGATCATGTAGTTGGCATAGTATTTGTGGCAAAGCCACCGTTGATAATTCTTTCATACATGTCACTCTTGAAGTCTTGATTCATTGCATATCCTGGTACACCGCCGGAGGCATTCATATAGAGTCATACTATGTTCTAGTATCGAGTTGTAATCATTGAGTTGTAAATAAATAGTAGTGTGATGATCATCATTTAATAGAGCATTGTCCCAAAAAAAAGAGAAAGGCCAAAAGAAAAAAAAAAGGGCCCAAAAAAAGGGGCAATGCTACTATCCTTTTTTCCATACTTGTGCTTCAAAGTAGCACCATGTTCTTCATATAGCGAGTCTCATATATTGTGCTTCAAAGTAGCACCATGTTTTTCATATAGAGAGTTTCATATGTTGTCACTTTCATATACTTGTGGGAATTTTTCATTATAGAACTTGGCTTGTATATTCCAACGATGGGCTTCCTCAAATGCCCTAGGTCTTCGTGAGCAAGCAAGTTGGATGCACACCCACTTAGTTTCTATTGTTGAGCTTTCATACATTTATAGCTCTAGTGCATCCGTTGCATGGCAATCCCTACTCCTCGCATTAACATCAATCGCTGGGCATCTCCATAGCTCATTGATTAGCCTCGTTGATGTGAGACTTTCTCCTTTTTTGTATTCTCCACATAACCCCCATCATCATATTCTATTCCACCCATAGTGCTATATCCATGGCTCGCGCTCATGTATTGCGTGAAGGTTTATAAGTTTGAGATTACTAGAGTATGAAACAATTGCTTGGCTTGTCATCGGGTTGTGCATGATGAGAGAATTCTTGTCTGACGAAAATGGAGCATGACTAAACTATATGATTTTGTAGGGATGAACTTTCTTTGGCCATGTTATTTTGAGAGGACATAATTGCTTAGTTAGTATGTTTGAAGTATTATTATTTTTATGTCAATATGAACTTTTGTCTTGAATCTTTCAGATCTGAATATTCATATCACAATTAAGAAGACTTACATTGAAATTATGCCAACTAGCATTCCACATAAAAAATTATTATTTTTATCATTTACCTACTCGAGGACGAAAGGTGAATTAAGCTTGGGGATGCTTGATACGTCTCCAACGTATCTATAATTTTGATTGCTCCATGCTATGTTATCTACTGTTTTGGGCAATATTGGGCTTTATTATCCACTTTTATATTATTTTTGGGACTAACCTATTAACCGGAGGCCCAGCCTGATTCTGTTTTTTTGCCTATTTTAGTATTTCAAGAAAAGGAATATCAAACGGAGTCAAAACGGAACGAAATCAACTGGAGAAGTTATTTTTGGAAGGAAAGCTACCGGATGGACTTGGACCCCATGTCAAGGAAGGAACGAGGAAGCCACGAGGGTGGGGGGGGCGCCCACCCCCCTAGGGCGCGCCCCCTGCCTCGTGGGGCCCTCATGGCTCCCCTGATGTGCTTCTTCCGCCTATATAACTCCACGTTCCCTAAAACTTCCAGAATAGAGATTAGATCGGGAGTTCCGCTGCCGCAAAACCTCCAGAGCCACGAAAAACTAATCAGACCCTGTTCCGCATTCACGAGGGGGGGGAACCCTCACCGATGGCCATCTTCATCATCCGGCGCTCTCCATGACGAGGAGGGAGTAGTTCACCCTCGGGGCTGAGGGTATGTACCGATAGCTATGTGTTTGATCTCTCTCTCTCTCTCTCTCTCTCTCTCTCTCGTGTTCTTGATTTGGCACGATCTTGATGTATCGCGAGCTTTGCTATTATAGTTGGATCTTGTGTTGCTTCTCCCCCTCTACTCTCTTGTAATGGATTGAGTTTTCCCTTTGAAGTAATCTTATCGGATTGAGTCTTTAATGATTTGAGAACACTTGATGTATGTCTTGGCGTGCGTATCTTTGGTGACAATGGGATATCACGTGATTCACTTGATGTACGTTTTGGTGATCAACTTGCGGGTTCCGCCCATGAACTTATGCATAGGGGTTGGCACACGTTTTCGTCTTGATTCTCCGGTAGAAACTTTGGGGCACTCTTTGAGGTTCTATGTGTTGGTTGAATAGATGAATCTGAGATTTTGTGATGCATATCGTATAAACATGCCCACGGATACTTGAGGTGACATTAGGGTTTTGGTTGATTTGTATCTTAAGGTGTTATTCTAGTGCGAACTCTAGGGCTGTTTGTGATACTTATAGGAATAGCCCAACGGATTGATTGTAAAGAATAACTTTGAGGTGGTTTCGTACCCTACCATAACCTCTTCGTTTGTTTTCCGCTATTAGTGACTTTGGAGTGACTCTTTGTTGCATGTTGAGGGATAGTTATATGATCCAATTACGTTATTATTGTTGAGAGAATTTGCACTAGTGAAAGTATGAACCCTAGGCCTTGTTTCCTATCATTGCAATACCGTTTACGCTCACTTTTACCATTAGTTACCTTGCTGTTTTTATATTTTCAGATTACAAAACCTATATCTACCATCCATATTGCACTTGTATCACCATCTCTTCATGAACTAGTGCACCTATACAATTTACCATTGTATTGGGTGTGTTGGGGACACAAGAGACTCTTTGTTATTTGGTTGCAGGGTTGCTTGAGAGAGACCATCTTCATCCTACGCCTCCGACGGATTGATAAACCTTAGGCCATCCACTTGAGGGAAATTTACTACTGTCCTACAAACCTGTGCACTTGCAGGCCCAACAACGTCTACAAGGAGAAGGTTGCGTAGTAGACATCAAGGCCGCCCACGCCCAGCTTGTGGCGGTCACCACACAAATCGAACGAAGCTTCTCCTACAACGGTCGGCAACCCACGGCCGAAGAGTTGGCAATCGCCGAGAGCGTTCGAGCAGTCATCCGTTCCTCCGCCGCATACCTTGCGATGACGGAGCCCGTCCAAGCCTATATCACAGACGCCCACACCCAGCTCATGGCGGCCTTTTCCAAAGAGATGGCGGACGTGGATGGCGAGATGCTTGCCAAGTATGGTGTGATGGATGCCATGGAGCCCCTTCCCCAGGAGACCGTCGGGCGCGAGCTGGACATGGAGGCGCCGGCGGAGATCGACGAGCACCAGCCGTAGTACTAGTACTCTTTGTTTTGTTTAATTAAGAGTGCCGGTCTTGAATATGTAGAGTAATGTTTAGGTCAGCTAGCTCTGTTTAATTGCTGAACTTGCTCGATTAAGAAGTGTGGGTGTGCTGTAGTCTCCTTTGTGTACCCAAATTATGCTGACGTGGATGATCACTGTAACCATGGAAATTCGAACCAAAATTTTTGACGTTCAAACTCATCACACACGGATTAAGCTATCTGAATCATTTGTGATTTTCACATATCGTACACAGTTCTGGATAAGGGACCGTGTCTAATGACACTTTGTGCGCCAGTTTTTTGGCTGGAGCGATTCCAAATTTTTGGTTTCACGGAAATATCTACCTCCTTGCCCCTCCCCCTTACCAAAAGCCACATTTCCCCTGTTTCCACCTTCCTTTCCAAGTTAAAACCTTCACTCCTTGCTTGCAACGCCGCCTCCTTGCCGGCGACCCTCCTTCACGCCGCCGCCTCGTCTATCCAGTGTGTAATCCACACCTGACCCCCATCCTCCTCCTCCTTCCACATCCCACATGCCCCGACCGCCGGCGCGAGCGTGACATCTTCCACCCAAATCACCGACCCCTCCACCAAATAAGTGCCGCCCTAAGCCATGGTGCACGCAGTTTAGCTAGGATCTCAAGGAGCATTTGGTAGTGGAGAAGCAAATCGCGGCCGCACGCGCGAATGAGGTCGCGATGGCTGCAAATCGTGCCGACCTCCAGATCTTGGAGGAGCACCTTGCCATTTGCTAGCTACGCCGGTTAAGCATGCTCGGTTTACCCGTTGCATGTGCTGCTCCTGCCTTTCCTTCACAAATCCTAGTGAATTGTGCTATCTAATTTTACCATGCAATCTGTTGCTCTAGTGTATATGTTCTATATGTCATGCAGTGTGGTGCTCACTTATTAACTGTTTGGTTAATTAGTTGTCATCTTCAGTTAACTGTTTGATTCAATTCTGCAAATGTGATGTTCAATTCTTTAGCTGTAATTTTGTATTGTTTTCCATGTGAGAAATAAATCGAATTTATCTTTACAAAATACATGAGAAACGAATACAATTGCTATATTTCCAAGTTGTCAAGCATGCTTGGTTTGGTTATACATTGTGCAATGTGGTGCTTTCGATTAATGTTTGGTTCATTTGTGTTGTGGTGTTTAGTTAACTGTTTGGTTCAAGTCTGCAATGCGATGTTCAATAGTTGTGGGTGCATTCTGTTATTGTATACCATGTGAGGAATAAATTGAATTTGCATGTAGTAAATACATGAGAAACAAATACAATTGCTATATTTCCAAGTTGTTAAGCATGCGTGGTTTAGTTAACTGCTTGGTTCAATTCTGCAATGCGATGTCCAATTGTCGTGGGTAGAATTTTGTATTGTTGTGCATGTGAGGAATAAATCGAATTTGGCTGCACTTAATACATGAGAAACATATACAAGTGCTATATTACCTAGTTCTTAATCATGCTTAGTTTGGATAAATGGGTTTTCCATGTGGCTTGAATTAATTTGATGAATCCGCAATGTGCTTATTTTTCATCAACATATTTTACTGTTAGCATGCGAACCCTTACTTAACCCGATGACTAACTACCTTATATGTGTTGTAGGGAAACAATGGGAAGCACTGAGGTTTACAATTGAGGTTAGCACGCGCATGGTTCGTTGTCTAATAGCACAATATTGTGCAATTGTAGGAACCATTCTAATATTTAGATTTTTAATAGTTTGGTCTTGCACATGTAGGTCCTGCTGTCAGAGGTTTTGACCCACTGTTCGACCCTTTTTGTATATGGGTAAATGAGTTGTCCATGAATATCAATCAAATCAAGAAACTCAGAAAGATTGTTAGGATAAAGAAATTAGTGACAAAAACAATAACATCTTTGTTTGCACAATGAAGAAGACATCAGTTCACTACAAGATGGTACTAACAATTATACCTTGCCTTTTTTTATTCCTTTGCCCCATTTCCAATATAGATAAGATATTTATGCACATCCTTGTTTTCAGGACTTTCCAAAGCAGTTCACTGATGATTACCTCTCAAACCACCTCTATGGTCAGGAGGCGAGGACGGTTTTCATACAACACCCATGGTTCAATATTGAAGTGTTCCTGAAGAGGACGAAGGACGGATGTTCAATCATCCATATGCACTGGCCTAAAGTTGCAAAGACCTTCAACATGAATGAAGGCTCAATATTCGCCTTCCGCTTCAGCAGTTTTCCAGATGAGATGCATCCGTCTATATACCGTCTATGATGCTAATTTCAAAAGGTTCTACATGTTGCATGTGAAACTTGGTCTCGGTGCGATTGTGTAATGGGGTAATGAGTCTTTGAAGCTATATCATGTTGTACTACGATGTATTTCAATTATGAAATTCTGCTTCCTTAATATGGAAATGAAATATATTATGTGCTTAATATGAATGTCAATTAGATTAATAAATGGATTATTAATAATAGGGCAATTAGCCTGCTAATGGCCAATTAGCCTGCTAATTGGGTTATGCTATTGCAAACGGTTATTGAAAATACCGTGGGCGATGACCTCTGGTATGTCTTGAACGTATCTATAATTTTTGATTGTTCCATGCTATTATATTATCCATCTTGGATGTTTTATATGCATTTATATGCTGTTTTATATGATTTTTGGGATTAACCTATTAACCTAGAGCCCGGTGCCAGTTTCTGTTTTTCCTTGTTTTTGAGTTTTACATAAAAGGAATATCAAACGGAGTCCAATTGACGTGCCAATTTTTGATGATTTCTTTTGGACCAAAAGAAGCCCCCAGAGTAAAAGAGTTGGGCTAGAAGAGTCCCGAGCCATCCACGCGGGCGCAGGGCGCGCCCTACCCCCTCGGCTCACCCTCCTATCTCGTGGACGACTCGGAGACCCCCCCTGGCGTGAGACCGACGCCAAAAATTCCTACAAATACAGAAACCCCCGAAAAGAAACCTAGATCGGGAGTTCCGCCGCCGCAAACCTCTGTAGCCATGAAAAACCAATCGGGACCATGTTCCGGCACCCTTCCGGAGGGGGAATACTTCACCTGTGGCCATCTTCATTATCTCGGCGATCTCCATGACGAGGAGGGAGTAGTTCACCCTCGAGGCTGAGGGTACGTACCAGTAGCTATGTGTTTGATCTCTCTCTCTCTCTCTCTCTCTCTCTCTCTCTCGTGTTCTTGATTTGGCATGATCTTGATGTACCGTGAGCTTTGCTATTATAGTTGGATCTTATTATGTTTCTCCCCCTCTACTCTCTTGTAAGGGATTGAGTTTTCCCTTTGAAGTTATCTTATCGGATTGAGTCTTTAAGGATTTGAGAACACTTGATGTATGTTTTGCATGTGCTTATCTGTGGTGACAATGGGATATTCACGTGATCTACTTGATTTATGTTTTGGTGATCAACTTGCAGGTTCAGTGACCTTGTGAACTTATGCATAGGGGTTGGCACACGTTTGCCGCCTTGACTCTTGGTAGAAACTTTGGGGCACTCTTTGAAGTTCTTTGTGTTGGTTGAATAGATGAATCTGAGATTGTGTGATGCATATCGTATATTCATACCCGCGGATACTTGTGGTGACATTGGAGTATCTAGGTGACATTAGGGTTTTGGTTGATTTGTATCTTAAGGTGTTATTCTAGTACGAACTCTTGAATAGATCAATCAGAAAGGATAACTTTGAGGTGGTTTCATACCCTACAATAATCTCTTCGTTTGTTCTCCGCTATTAGTGACTTTGGAGTGACTCTTTGTTGCATGTTGAGGGATTGTTATATGATCTAATTATGTTATTATTATTGAGAGAACTTGCACTAGTGAAAGTATGAACCCTAGGCCTTGTTTCCTAGCATTGCAATACCGTTTACGCTCACTTTTACCACTTGCTACCTTGCTATTTTCATATTCAGATTACAAAAACCTATATCTACCATCCATATTGCACTTGTATCACCATCTCTTTGCCGAACTAGTGCACCTATACGATTTACCATTGTATTGGGTGTGCTGGGGACACAAGAGACTCTTTGTTATTTGGTTGCAGGGTTGCTTGAGAGAGACCATCTTCATCCTACGCCTCCCACGGATTGATAAGCCTTAGGTCATGCACTTGAGGGAAATTTGCTACTGTCCTACAAACCTCTGCACTTGGAGGCCCAACAACGTCTACAAGAAGAAGGTTGTGTAGTAGACATCAAGCTCTTTTCTGGTGCCATTGCCAGGGAGGCTAGGTAAGCGCCACTAACACCCCGTCAACTAAGCTCTTTTCTGGCGCCGTTGCCGGGGAGGTTAGTGCTTGAAGGTATATCTTTAGATCTTGCAATCGAATCTTTTTTTCTTGTTTGATCACTAGTTTAGTCTATAAAAGAAAACTACAAAAAAATGGAATTGAGGGTGCCTCATATGCTTCATCTTTTTAATGTCTTTCATGAAAATGATGGAAAGGAAAATTGTGCTCAAGTGCTAGAAGAAGAATGCATTAGAATGTTTGGTAGTAAATCTTTGTACGATGAGCATGATTGCAATGTTGTTAGTATGAATTCCTTGAATATCCATGATGCTAATGATATGCAAAGCCACAAGCTTGGGGATGCTATGTTTGATGATGATGATATTTTTAGTCCCCCAAGTTTTAATGAGAATATTTATTTTGATGATAGAATGCCTCCTATTTATGATGATTATATTGATGAAAGTGGATTTGGAGAGGTCATGACTTTATTTAGTGATGAATCCACTATTTCGAAAAAGGTTCCAATTGATTACGAGAACAAAGTAGCTATCTATGATGATTATTGTGATGCCATGTATGCTATAAAGAATAATGGTAACCATGAAACTTGTCATCTTGATTTTAATTTTCAATTGGATTATTCCTCACATGATAGTTATTTTGTTGAGTTTGCTCCCACTACTATTCATGAGAAGAAATTTGCTTATGTGGAGAGTAATAAAAATTATATGCTTGTGGCGCATGAAAAGAATGCTTTATGTGATGGTTACATTGTTGAATTCATTCATGATACTACTGAAAATTATTATGAGGGAGGAATATATGCTTGTAGGAATTGCAATAATATCATGTTTCCTCTCTATGTGCTTAAAATCTTGAAGTGATGCTTGTTTTGCTTTCCTATGCTAGTTGATCCTTGTTTCCATAAATTGTTTGCTCACAAAATCCCTATGCATAGGAAGTGGGTTAGACTAAAATGTGCTAGTCATATTCTTCATGATGCTCCCGCTATATTTCAATTCTTATCTTTTATGTGAGCATCATTGAAATCATCATGCCTAGCTAGGGGCGTTAAATGTAAGCGCTTGTTGGGAGGCAACCCAATTTTATTTTTGTTCTTTGCTTTTTTTCTCCTGTTTAGTAATAAATAATCCATCTAGCTTTTGTTTAGATGTGGTTTTATGTTTTAATTAGTGTTTGTGCCAAGTAAAGCCTTTAGGATCTTCTTGGGTGATAGTTGTTTGATCTTGCTGAAAAAGACAGAAACTTTGTGCTCACGAAAACAATTGTTTAAAATCACCAGAGAGCGATAAAATACCAATTACAACTGCAGTAGATCAATTTACTTTTTATCCTGGTCGTCCTAATGTTTCAGAATTTTTGGAGTTACAGAAGTATTCCAATGATACAGATTACTAGAGACTGTTCTGTTTTTGACAGATTCTGTTTTCTATGTGTTGTTTGATTATTTTGATGAATCTATGAGTAGTATCGGAGGGTATGAACCATAGAGAAGTTGGAATACAGTAGATATTACACCAATATGAATTAGAATGAGTTCACAATAGTACCTAAGTGGTGATTTATTTTCTTATACTAACAGAGCGTACGAGTTTTCTGTTAAGTTTTGTGTTGTGAAGTATTCAAGTTTTGGGTAAAGATTCGATGGACTATGTAATAAAAAGTGGCAAGATCCTAAGCTTGGGGATGCCCAAGGCACCCCAAGGTAATAATCAAGGACAACCGAGAGCCTAAGCTTGGGGATGACCCAGATGGCATCCCCTCTTTCGTCTTCGTTCATCGGTAACTTTACTTGGAGCTATACTTTTATTCACCACATGATATGAGTTCTGCTTGGAGCGTCATTTTGTTTTAGTTTTATTTGCTTGCGGCTATTTAGAGTAATGTTTTGCATCTTTTAGTTCAATAAAAAGGTCAAGTATAGCCTTTACCATGCTTATTTTTCAAGTCTATATGTTGCTGTTTGAAAATAGAATGTTTATTATCTATAGTGTGGTAAGTTTTTAGAATTTTTGGAATTAGAGAAGTATGAATTTTCTTGCATTCTTTACAGACTGTTCTGTTTAGACAGATTGTTGTTATGTTTGCATTGTTTGCATATGATTTCTTGTTTAATGATTCTATTTGAGGATATGACTTTTAAATATGCAGAGGCATTTAGTATTCTATGTTAAATAATAATTTTAGTGATTTGCTACAGTAGAGAATGATAAGGTTTTGCATGGATTTATACTAACCTATCTCATGAGTTCTTGTTGAGTTTTGTGTGGATGAAGCTTTTAAGATTTAGGGAAACCGCGATATGAAAGGAATTAAGGAGACATAAAAGCTCAAACTTGGGTATGCCCAAAGCATCCCTAATTAATATTTCAAGAAGTCTTAAGCATCTAAGCTTGGGAATGCCCTGGTTGGCATCCCACCTTTCTTCTTCAACAATGATTGGTTAGTTTTGGTTGAACCTGAGTTTTTGCTTCTTCACATGGTATGTGCTATCCTTGCAATGTCATTTTATTTTGTTTTTCTTGCTGTTTGAATAAAATCCCAAGATCTGAAATTCTTAAATGTTAGAGAGTCTTCACATAGTTGCATGATTATCTTCACTTATATCTTTTGGAGTAGTTTGTCGTTTGCTCTAGTGCTTCACTTATATCTTTTAGAGCACGACGGTGGTTTTATTTTGAAGAAATAGATGAACTCTCATGCTTCACTTATATTATTTTGAGAGTCTTTTTAGAACAGCTTGGTAATTTGCTTTGGTTATGAATTTAGTCCTAATATGATAGGCATCCAAGAGGGATATAATAAAAACGTCCATATAAGTGCATTGAATACTATGAGAAGTTCGATGCTTGATGATTGTTTTGAGATATGAAGATGGTGATAATAGAGTCATGCTAGGTGAGTAATTGTGAATTTGAGAAATACTTGTGTTGAGGTTTGCAAGTCCCGTAGCATGCACGTATGGTAACCGTTGTGTAACCCTTCTCCATCGCCAATTCCATGATGCTCCCCACCAGGAGTGAGTAATTCCTTCATAGGGTCGCTGGTAGGTGAGAAGTTGGATGAGATTCATCATGTCATCGAGTTAGTTTTGTTAGGGCTTGATCCCTAGTATCCACTATGTTCTGAGATTGATGTTGCTATGACTTTGCTATGCTTAATGCTTGTCACTTTGGGCCTGGGTGCCATGAATTCAGATCTGAACTGTTTATGTTATCACCATTATATCCATGTTCTAGATCCGATCTTGCAAGTTATAGTCACCTACTACGTGTTATGATCCGGCAACCCCGGAGTGACAATAGGCGGGATCACTTCCGGTGATGACCGTAGTTTGAGGAGTTCATGTATTCATCGTGTGTTAATGCTTTGTTCCGGTTCTCTATTAAAAGGAGGCCTTAATATCCCTTAGTTTCCAATAGGACCCCGCTGCCATGGGAGGGTAGGACAAAATATGTCATGCAAGTTCTTTCCATAAGCACGTATGACTATTTACGGAATACATGCCTACATTATATTGATGAACTGGAGCTAGTGTCGTATCGCCCTAGGTTATAACTGTCTCATGATGAATATCATCCAACAAGTCACCGATCCAATGCCTACGAATTTATCTTATATTGTTCTTGCTAAGTTACTACTGCTATTGTTACTATTGCACTTGCTACAAAACTACTGCTATCACTGTTGCCATCACTATTCCTGCTGTCACTATTATCAAAACTATCATATTACTTTGCTACTGATCACTTTGTTGTAGATAATTAATCTCCAGGTGTGGTTGAATTGACAACTCGGCTGCTAATACCTTCAAATATTCTTTGGCTCCCCTTGTGTCGAATCTATAAATTTGGGTTGAATACTCTACCCTCGAAAACTGTTGCGATCCCCTATACTTGTGGGTTATCAAGACCTTTTTCTAGCGCCGTTGCCGAGGAGCATAACTATATTTGTTGATCACTTGGGATTATTATCAATTTATCACTATGAATAATCTGAAGGATGCTAGGACTAAGATTTATCCCTCTAAGACGAGGGGAGGTAAGGAACTGCCATCCAGTTCTGCTTTAGATTCACCTTCTGTTATAAGTAAACTTGCAACACCACCACATGCTATTAATTCTGATATGTCGCAAGTTATTGATGATGCTACTTCTACTATGAATGATGCTAGTACCTTGCTTGATGATAATGATGTGCCACTTGGTGAATTTCTTGATGAACAAATTGCTAGAGTAATACAACATGATGTTGTTGAATCTGATGATGAGCTTGAAACTGAAACTCCTGAAACACCTGCTAGAACTAGCCTTCCTAGATATGAATTGCCTAAGGTACCGGAAGGTTATGTTATGAATGAGGACACAACTAGAGATATTCTTGCCCGTAGGGATAGAGATTATCTAGAGAAATTATTGTGCAAGTATAAAGAAAAATCTCTGAATGCTAGAATGAAATACGATCCTAAGTTTGCTACTTCACCGATCTTTATTGATGATAAGGATTATGAATTCTCAGTCGACCCAGATTTAATTACTTTGGTTCAATCTGATCCTTTCCATGGTTATGGAACTGAAACTGTTGTGGCACATCTGACTAAGTTGAATGACATAGCCACCCTTTTTACTCATGATGAGAAGACTCGCTATTACTTTATTCTCAAATTATTTCCGTTCTCATTAAAGGGTGACGCTAAAGCTTGGTACAATACTCTTGCTCTTGGTTGTGTGCGTAGTCCCCAGGATGTGATTTATTACTTCTCTGAAAAGTATTTCCCTGCTCATAAGAAACAAGCTGCCTTGTAGGAAATATTTAACTTTGTGCAAACCAAAGAAGAGAGTCTCCCACAAGCTTGGGGGAGGCTTTGCCCGTTACTTAATGCTTTGCCTGATCATCCTCTTAAGAAAAATGAAATACTTGATATATTCTATAATGAACTAACTTGCTTCTAGGGACTTCCTAGATAGTTGTGCTGGTTGTGTTTTCAGGGAACGAACTGTTGGACAAGCTGAAGAATTATTCAATAACATATTGAAAAATTATGATGATTGGACTCTTCCTGAACCAAATACCTAAACCCAATTCAAGAAGAGGGGTATATTATATCTCAGTCCCGAAGATATGCAAGAGGCAAAGAAATCTATGAAGGGAAAAGGTATTAAAGCTGAAGATGTCAAAAATTTACCTCCTATTGAAGAAATACATGGGCTTAATACACCACCACCGCCTAAGGTGGTAGAGGTAAATTCTCTAATGAAATTTAATGATAATGACAATCCTCACAATATGCACCCTAGCCAATGCCTTTATGAGTTTGAAAATTACATTAGAAAACAAGATCACTTCAATGCAAATGTTATGAAACAATTGAAATACAATTCTGATATGATAGCTCGCTTGAGTGACTTGTTATTTAGAATCTCAAATGATGTTAGAGGTGTTGGAAAACATGCTTCTATGGTACAAACCCAGCTAGAACAAGATGCTAAATCTCAAAGAGAGTTGCTTGATGAAATGAATAACAACAGACATGACTTTGCTGTTAGAGTTGCAACTAGAGGAGGTAAAATGACTCAGGAACCACTCTATCCCGAGGGACACCCAAAAATAATTGAACAAGACTCACAAAGAAATAACACTAGTGCACCTAGTCCTTCTAGAAAGAAAAAGAAGAAGAAAAATGATAGGAACTTGCATGCTTCTAGTGAACCTGAAGTAGAAAAACCTCCTGCTAATGATAATGAAACTTCTATCTCTGATGCTGAAACTAAGTCTGGTAATGAACACTCACCTTCTGATAATGAAAAATATAATCATGAGGTTCATGAAGATTCTCAACTAAATGAAAAAGAACCAGATAATGATGTTGAAATAGAACCACCAGTTGATCTTGATAATCCACAACCCAAGAATAAAAGGTATGATAAAAGTGACTTTGTGGCTAGGAAACACAGTAAAGAAAGAGAACCGTGGGTTCAAAACCTATGCCTTTTCCACCCAAGTCAACTAAAAATAAAGATGATGAAGAATTTGAACGCTTTGCCGAAATGCTGAGGCCAGTCTTTTTGCATACTCGCTTGACTGATATCTTGAAAATGCCTCCTTATGCAAAGTATATGAAAGACATCATCACCAATAAGAGAAAAATACCGGAAGCTGAAATCTCCACCATGCTTGCTAATTATACTTTTAAAGATGGAGTACCTAAAAAACTTGGAGACCGGGGAATACCAACTATACCTTGCTCTATCAAAAATAATTATGTGAAAACTGCTTTATGAGATTTAGGAGCCGGTGTTAGTGTTATGCCTTTCTCTTTATATAGAATACTTGATTTGAATAAACTCACACCTACTGAGATATCTGTGCAAATGGCTGACAAATCAACTGCCATACCTATCGGTATTTGTGAGGATGTGCCCATTGTTGTTTCTAATCTTACTATTTTGACTGACTTTGTTATACTTGATATGCCCGAGGACGTCAACATGTCGATTATCCTTGGTAGACCCTTCTTGAATACTGCACAGGCTGTTATTGATTGCAACAAAAGCAAGGTCACTTTTCATATCAATGGTAATGAGCATACGGTGCACTTTCCGAAGAAACAATTCCAAGTGAATGGTATTAATGTTATTGAAAAATCTCTGACAATCACTATTGGAAGTTTTCAAATACCTCTACGTACTGTCAAAAATAAATATGAAATGCTTATTGTTGGGGATGTTCATATCCTCGTTGAGGTAACTTAGTGATTTAACGAAAGTTCTTCGGTTGCATGCTAATCGAAAGTGGTTGTTAATAAGACCTGATCAACCTTATTAATGAATCATTTTGAGAGGTATGAAGTTGATGAATATAGTAAGCACTACCTTCTGTCCCTATCTTTTGTTTTCTGTTTTTATTAGTTAAATAAAATAAATGTTTTGTCTGTTTTTTGAATTTCCCGTTCAATAAAAAATGACCCAAAAATAAAAGTTCTCAGAATGCTCTCAAAATTTAATACATTTTTTTTCTGAATATTTAAGAATTTGTGGTGCAAATAATATCAGAGGGAGGTGCACCAGGTGGGCACAACCCACCTGGGCGCGCCAGGACCCCCAGGCGCGCCCTGGTGGGTTGTGGTCCCCATGTGGGCCCCTCACTTATCCCTTCACACCACATCATCACTTACCTCCAGAAAAAATTCTCCATTGCTCTCTCTCTCTCTCCCTCTCTCTCTCTCTCTTGTGTTCTTGCTCTTAAACCCGCGGATTTTGATCTTTTTGCTCGAAGCTCCGTTTCCGAAATTGTTTCGGGGGATTGTTGCCTGGTATGTGACTCCACCGTTTGTCCAATTAGTTTTTGTTTTAGTGGTTCATATTTTTAATAATTAGCTACTCTTGGTGCTGCTGGCATGTTGAATTCTTAGAGTTCTAAGTAGTTTGAATGCTTGCTATGGCCTCTATGTATCCCTATGAGTAGTTACTATCGATTTAATGAAGTTTTGTTGACAAATTTTGGTCACCCAAAAATTTTCAGAAAAATGTATGCGAACGTGATGAACCTATTTGGAAGGAGTTCTTCAAGGAGGAGATCCTCGGGGGCATCTTCTAGTGACAATTGCGCTCGTCGGTCTTATGTTGAACCAAGTGAAAGTTCCATTCGAGATGCAGCCACCCAAACATGCTTATGGCCTTGCGATGATTATATGATGCGTGTGGGCATCAAGGAGGAATTTGAGAAATATGTTCACAATGCCGGTCTCGGTCCCTACATATCAGATAAGTGCGAACAACACCACACTCTCACTGAATCATTTGTCAAAGGATTTAAGTTCCATCCTCGTGAGTCTAGGGTGTCATTTAAGCTTTATGAAAACCCATTTACCATCCTCATTAGAGAATTTTGCTTACCACTGCAAACTCCCGTTCTGGGGTTCGCTTGACGAACTGCCAAGGGCTGAGTACCAATCATTCTTGACTAGTCTTTGCTACGGTGAGAAGATGGGAGTGACACAAGGTAGAATAAAGAGCATTCATTTCCTGCAATTCAGCACTTTGCATCCTTTAACAGGAAATGTATTGTAGGCAAGCAAGACTGTAGTATGCTTTGTGCTCCAGACTTGAGCCTCATACACACTGCTCTCGCCGGTGAAAGGAGTTATAACCTTGGAGCGATTGTTGCATGCAGACTTCAGCATAACGCTAACACTGGCTATTTCTATGGTGGAATATATGCCACGTGTTTAGCATGAGGGCTGGGTGTTTCACCTTTGGCCTTTGATCCTATCCTACCCATGCAGTATTTAGACTTTGACGCTTTAAAAAGTCATAAGATCCTCACAGGAAAAATTCATAATTTCACTTACAATATGTTGTTTAACCAAAAATCTGTTGTGCACACATATTTGCCTGCGTCTGCTCTTTTTGACTATCACAACAAAGGAAGATATTTTTGTTCTTGAGAGCGAGGCCCGAGCCCACAATGTGGCAGTGGAGGCAGCACAGCAGGCCGAGGCATCTACACCGAGAGCCTCCGTGAGCTACCACGCCGACTAATATCGAGGCTATTGATCGATTATCAAGTTAGGCCAAAATCCTAAGCTTGGGGGAGTACGTGTTTCTCACTGACATTGCATTCATGTCCACTTATTTCATTTGTCGGAGTTCACACTTTTCCATTATATTATCCATGCTTAGATTTATTCTCTCACTTTCTTCTTGTGTGTTTGAAAAACTTGAGAAAAACCAAAAAAATAGTTGTAGTTAGTTTACTTTCTATGCATGCTTAATTGTGTTACTAAAAAGAAAACCCAAAAAATATTTCCTTGTTCTTCTTTTGCTTGTTGGGAGCTTTCCCGTGTAAATAGTTTTTCTCGTTTTTGCTTTTCCCTTTTATTTGCTTGTTCAAGAAAACCAAAAACTCCAAAAATATTTCAATGTTCTTCTCTGAACTTCTTTTCTTTTTTCGAGTCATATCAAGGAGAAGACCACGATAAAAATGTTGAGTGGATCTCATATGAATAACTGTTAATCTAACGAAGAGCCCATTTTGCCTTGTCATCTCCTGTTGAATAAAATGTTTGCAGATTCCAGCTTAGTCCATGGCACTCTTGCACTTTTATTATTTTCATATCGTTCGGTCGTGCAAGTGAAAGGCAATAATGACAATATTCGATGAACTGGCCGTGGCAGAGAGAAACGGGTATGAACTCAACTTGTTTTGTTTGTGTAAATATGTTTAACCTAGTATCCGTGATTCAGCTCATTATGATTAAACATGTTTGCAATGACAATTAGAGATTATAGTTTCTCATGCCATGCATAAGTAGCTGGGAGTGGATAATGATTTATCTTGGATATCAACATTGCATTAAAATGATTGTGATGTAGTATGATGATATGGTATCCTCCTCTGAATGTTCGAGTGGCTTGACTTGGCACATGTTCATGCATGTAGTTTAATCAAAACCAACATAGCCTCTATGATATTTCTGTTCATGGTGTTCATATCCTACTCATGCTAGTATCTAATGTTACTTATGCATAATGCATGTTCATGACCGTTGTTGCTCTCTAGTTGGCCGCTTCTCAATCTATTTTCTAGCCTCGCCTGTACTAAGTGGAAATTCTGCTTGTACATCAAAAACCTTGAACCCAAAGTTATTCCAGATGAGTCCACCATACCTACCTATATACGGTATTACCCTGCCATCCTAAGTAACTTTGCATGTGTCACCTCTAAAAACTTCAAATAAATATCCTTTTTGTGTGCCTGGATCATTCATGGAACGACAGGAGGTGGTTGGTATATTCCATGCTAAGCGGTTTATTCTCAGGTTGTGTGTTTATTCACTCGCCATCGCACGAGAAAAGGGCGATAATAGGGATGCCCAGTCCCAAACTGCAAACGGAAAAAGCTTACAAATAATCAAACAAAAACTCCCAATCGAGTCAAAACCTTTACTTTTATCGCTTGGTAACCGCCACTAGCGTGCTTAGCATGGAAGATATTGATAACTGATGGTCGTGAAGTAAATGAGAAGGGTGCATGTCTCAAACTATCATTTACCTCTGTTTTAAAAACTTGAGCTCTGGCACCTTTGCAAATCACTACTTCCCTCTGCGAAGGGACTTTGTATTTACTTTTATGTTGTGTCATCACCTTCTAAAATAAGCGCCAGAACCTGAGAGCACTACTGTCATGCTGATGCATTGTGTGTAGCTAATGTTGTGTGCATCATGACTGGATCTTTTCTACCATGAATTACAATGTTTAGTCGCTGCTTGAACTTTGGAGGTGCTCTGCATTTATGTTTTGCGGTCTCAGAAAGGGCTAGCGAGATACCACTATTGTCATATTATATCATGGTTGTTTTGATAATGTGTTGCCGTTTGAGATATCTTATTATTGCTCACTAGTTGATTATTTCATTGATATGAGTTAATATAATTTTTAAGAGTTATTGTCGGCATGGTTAGTTATAATGTTGGCTGAAAACCTGGGTGCTGTTTAAGCTTAGTTATGCAAACAAGAGCAAAAGAGTTCATAAACGTTTTTCTTTTTCACTTTCAGTTTATCAACGGAATTGCTTGAGGACAAGCAAAGGTTTAAGCTTGGGGGAGTTGATACGTATCCAACGTATCTACTTTTCCTAACGCTTTTCCTCTTGTTTTGGACTCTAATTTGCATGATTTGAATGAAACTAACCCCAGACTGACATTGTTTTCAGTAGAACTACCATGGTGTTGTTTTTGTGCAGAAATAAAAGTTCTCAGAATGGAACGAAACTTTGTGATGATTTTTTATACAATAAATAAGAATTTCTGGAGCCAAGATCCATCAGAGGGGGGCAACTGGGTGGGCACAACCCACCAGGGTGCGGCCCCTCCTAGCGCGCCCAGGTGGGTTGTCCCCACCTGGTGGCCCTGCAGACCCTGAAACCTACGCTATAGAAATCTTATTTTTCCAAAAAAATGAGGGAGAAAGAATTATCTCGTTCCACGAGACGGAGCCGTCATCACCTCCTGTTCTTCATCAGGAGGCTAGATCTGGAGTCCGTTTGGGGCTCCGAAGAGGGGGATCTTCGTTCTTCGTCATCACCAACCCTTCTCCATCACCAATTCCATGATGCTCTCTCGCTGGTCGGTGAGGAGTTGGATGAGATTCATCATGTAATCGAGTTAGTCTTGTTAGGGCTTGATCCCTAGTATCCACTATGTTCTGAGATTGATGTTGCTATGACTTCGCTATGCTTAATGCTTGTCACTTTGGGCCCGGGTGCCATGAATTCAGATCTGAACCGTTTATGTTATCACCATTATATCCTTGTTCTAGATCCGATATTGCAAGTTATAGTCACCTACTACGTGTTATGATCAGGCAACCCCGGAGTGACAATAGTCGGGACCACTCCCGGCGATGATCGTAGTTTGAGGAGTTCACGTATTCACTGTGTGTTAATGCTTTGTTCCGGTTCTCTATTAAAAGGAGGCCTTAATATCCCTTAGTTTCCAATAGGGCTATATATATGGAGGAAGAGGGAGGAATTGCATGGCCCTTGGAGGAGGGGTCCGAAACCAACCCTAACTCTTGTTTCCCCATACATACGGACTCTAAAAATAGCCTATACTCAAGTATTTCGAAATTACATGGGCATGGCCCAATAATAAGGTGACGCAACACCTAGAATAGCCTCTAGATGAAATTTATGAAGTGGGATCTTGTAGATTTCTTCCAAGGCTTCATCCACTCATTATGGTGGCTTCAAAGTCCTGAAATCATCACTTGTAACTCCGTTCTTGTTCCCCTTACGGATGCCATCATCTCCATGCTTGAACTTACTCCAAGATTCATCTTTCTTGTCCAAACTAGGCCCTTCATTTGTAAGCAAAACAAATGTATCCAATTTAGGCAACATCATATTCTCATGAACATTAGAATCGTTACCAAGAAATGAAAGTACCTGGTAATTCAGTTGGCATGCACGAGCTCTAGTAATTGGTCCAGTATGTATAACACTCGGGGATGTGGGTGTAACAATAGTATTGATGTCCTCATCATCCTCCCCTTCTTGAAAAGAAGTCATCCTCGATGGAAGCTCATCTTCCTCGCCCAAATAAGGCTTCAAATCTGCAATGTTAAAGGTGGGACTAACCCCAAAATCTGCAGGCAACTCAAGTTTATATGCATTATCATTTATTTTCTCTAACACCTTAAAAGGACCATCAACACGTGGCATTAGCTTTGATTTACGCAAATTAGGAAATCTATCCTTACGCAAATGTTTTCTACCTTCATCTCCAACAAGTTTAATTTAGCATTCATACGCTCAATGTTTTCCTTAGTTAACTCATGCATTTTTAAGATCAATTCAACATGTTGTTTAGCATCAAAATTAACCTTCTCTGATGATGGAAGAGGCAACAAATCAATAGGTGCACGAGGTAGGAAACCATACACAATTTCAAAAGGGCACATCTTAGTAGTAGAAGCATCGAACGATTATAAGAGAATTCAACATGAGGCAAGCATTCTTCCCACATTTTCTTGTTATTCTTCAAAACAACCCTAAGCATAGTAGACAATGTCTTATTAACTAGTTTAGTTTTTCCATCAGTTTGGGGCGACATGTAGTACTGAAAGCATTTTAGTCCCCAACTTAGCCCATGAACATCTCCAAAAGTGGCTAAGAAACTTAGTATAACAATCTGAAACAATAGTATTTGGCACACCATGCAAGCGAATAATTTCACGAAAGAATAAATCAGCAACATTAGCAGCATCATCGCTTTTATGACATGGTATGAAGTGTGCCATTTTCGAAAACCTATCCACGACAACAAATATGCTATCCCTCCCCTTCTTTGTTCGAGGTAATCCTAAAACAAAATCCATAGATATATCCTCCCAAGGAACACCAGGTACAAGCAAAGGCATATATAAACCATGAGGATTGAGTCGTGACTTAGCTTTTTGACATGTAGTGCAACGAGCAACAAAACGCTCAACATCCCGTCTCATATTTGGCCAAAAGAAATGTGTGGAAAGTATATCCTCCATTTCCTTCACGCTAAAAATGTCCCATCAATCCTCCTCCATGCACTTCCTGTGTCGAGGAGGATGATCTGACCCACGAGCACCTATGGGACCGGCGGACCGAGCCCCTTTCGGTTCGGCGGGGGGCGGAGGTCGCACGAAGAGCAGATCGAGGCGACGCACACGAGAGGTTTACCCAGCTTCGGAGCTCTCCGGAGAGATAACACTCCTACTGCTGCATGTCTAGGTGTATTGAGTTCTTGCTCGGGAGCGCTTGAGTGCTACTGACACACGAGCTGCTAACGAGACCGGCGTGGGGGACCGCCTCTACGCTATGCATGGGCCTCCTTTTATATGCTCAAGGGGTCTCCGGCAGGTGGCAATGTAGACAAGGGTAAAATGGAAAAGGAGTGGTTGGTACAGCTACTTGTACAAAGGTACGATGTATCATACCTAACCCTGACAGCAGGGAACAAAGGCATTAAATGCCCGTCTACGTCGCCCTAACAGTGCAAACAGGGACCGTCAGGGGCGCCACCGCTTGCCACGATGGCAATCTTGTCAGCGCCGCTTGCCACACTCAAGGCCGGCTGCCTGACCTCTCGCCACGCTAGCGCTGGAAAGGTCCAAGGCGACACGTTAGTGGATGTGCTGGAGCGCAGTACAGAGTGGTGGTCTGCATGCAAGCGCCTTGCCGCGGTTGTTGTCTTGTCGCGTCCGGAAGCTTGTCGCTCATCGGGCCTTCCCGGCAAGCTCCTCTTGCCGGGGCCTTGTCTCCTAGGTGCCTTGGGTGGCCTTCCCGGCAAGCTCCTCTTGCCGGGGCCTTGTCTCCTTGGCTTGAATACTTTGTTCTTGAATGGCTCCAAAGGAACCACGGAGGACCTTGGCGGTCACCCGGTAAGCCTTGCCGCGGAGGGCTGCAACCGCCCGTGCACAAGTTCGGGATACTAGGGTACCCCTACTCTAGTACACCGACAGAGCCCCGAACTGGGCCACACTGCAGTGCCGAGCTGTTGGGCCAGGCCCAAAACAGCGAACGCACGCACGCGGCCCGGGTCACGCCGTAACTCAACCCGGACCACCACGCCCTCCACGAGCAGCGCAGCGTCGAATGCGGCGTCGTGTGAGAGATCATGGGCGAGATCGTGGGTGGTTTCTTTATTCGGAAAAACGGAACGTCCGCCCCCTCCCTCTTTATAAGCAGAGGAAACAGGGGCAGTCCGCCCATCTTAACAATTGCTGTCCAATCTCGAGAAAACCTCCGCTGCTCCCCCCTTCTTCCCAAGGCTAAAAAGAGAGCAGCGCTCCGCCCCCCATCGCCACCAGCATCACCAACGCCGCCGATCTTCCTCACCACCTCCGCCATGGCTCCGAAAGCCGACAAGGGGAAGGCCGTGAAGTCGGCCGAGGCGTAGCGGCTTGCGGCGCTGCGGAAGGAGCGGGCAATCTTTCCCCCCAGCCGCGAGGGAGCCGAGGGAGAACTACTACCTCTTACGGTCGACGGAGACGCGGCGCATCCGCGCACGAAGGTACTCCCAGCTTTGCTTGAACCGGCTCCATTGGATATCCCTTCTTCGCGCTCTTCTTCTACTGCGGGCTCTGCCCGCCTTTCTCTGAATTCTTCTGTGACATCATGAACACCTACGAGTTCCGCCCCCTTGATTTCACCCCTAATGCTGTTCTGACCATGGCAGTTTTCGCACATCTCTGCGAAAACTTTGTCGGAGTCCATCCAAATGTAGCCCTTTTCCGCCACTTCTTTATACCCCGAGTTGAGAGAGGGGAGCCTCTTGCCGGAGGAATCACTTGGATCTCGAGGGTCGGCAGCCTATCTGGAGGGAGAGCTCCATAGTAAATGTGAGGAATGGAGGGCGGATTGGTGCTGGATTGTCGAGGAGAACCCACAACCATTTACCGCCCAGCGCCAAACCCCAGTAGTGCGCGGCAACGATTGGAGCAATCTGGCCTCGGAAGACGCTAGGCTGAAGATTGCAGTCACCCGAATCCTTCGCCTTAGACTTGCCGGGCTCACCGTAGGCACCGTTGGCGCAGACTTTCTTCGCCGCCGCATCGCTTCTTGCAGAGAGGAGGAGACCCGCCTGGGAGTTTCAAAACGCGGCAGATATCCTGAGGCTGCGCCCAGGCCTCAACTTCAACTTCACCGTCTTGGAACTTGACGCAATGCTCTTGGAGCTGTTCAAGCCCGATCCTGATCATCCAGAAATGTTTAGGTTGCCGAGAGGCGTCGTTCCGCTGTGCAACAATTCCTCGCTTGACCGCACCCGTGCAATGATGCCATTGTGCGACTCGCATGGAATTGTCCCAACTTGGCAAGAGCCTGCAGATGACGTCGTGCGGCAGTTCTTCGACAATCTGGTAGAAATGCCGGTCCGCCCCGATGAACAGAGGGGCCTCACCATGACACCACCGATGATGAGATGCAGCAGATCGCCACTAGGCTGGAAGAGGCGGCAGCAGCCAGCAATGGGGAGTTCGGCTTCACCATGGAGGAGGCAGAGGCAGCAGAGGCGGCAAGCCTTGTCGAGCGAAAGGAGTTTGCCGGCGAGGAGGAGCTTGCCGAGACTGAAGCTGAGTCGAGCGAGCCCGCCGAGGGCGCTTCCTCCCCACCTTCAAACAGCTTGCCGCGAGCGAAGCCCCCAGCTCCACCAAGAAGGCGTCTCCGCAAGGCGAGAAGGCGAGGCGGCGGCAGACGGTCAACAGCGGCGCGGCAGCGCTGACGCAGCTTCCACAGGCAAGCACCGTTGCTGAGGAGCACCTCACGCCGCGGCAATCGGAGCGGGCCCTCGCAGACCACCGCTTCTGCTCCCGCCAAGCGGCCAAGGGAACCTACTCCTCCGCCTCGTTGTACCGGAGGCGGGCCAGAATTTGATCTCTCCGCGCTTAGCTCCGACGAGGAAGAAGAAGAGTAAGATTCTTTGCAGCATTTGTAGTTCTTCGGCTTGTTGCTTTGTCTTGTATCTGATTTGTTTTACTCTGAACCCATTCCTTTTCAGGACGCTGTCCCAGAGAGTGTCGAAGAGGTCCAAGTCCCCGGTGATTGTTGTCGAGGACGAACCCCCCGCGACAGTAGGAGGCGCGTCCGAGACCACCTTGCCGGACGCGACAACTCTTCCTCAAAGCAGCCCCCAGCGCAGCCCCCAGCGTAAGTATATGGTTTACTTCTTGCTGTTCGGCGTGCATGGGTGCCCTTTCTTTGCTGATATCTGACTGTTGACTTGTGTAGGAGCAGAGCAACCTCCTTCTGCTTCGACTACACCGCCAAGGGAGGATTCCCCGGCGAGGAGCGTTCTCGGCAAGAGAGACTTCTCCGGCAAGGGCAGCTCTCCGGCAAGGACAGCACCGATGATCCCCGTGGCGGAGATCATGACTGCAGACCCTAGCACAGGTAATCTTCTTGCCTGAAAACTTTCCTTGTGTTCTTCTTCTTCTGATTTTCTTTTTGAATATTTGCTTGACTTTTCTTCATTTTCGTCAAATCCATCCGCCACAGAGCCAATGGAGACCGAGGCCGCCGGCGAGGAGGACGCGCGCGGCAATATTGACGACGCCGCTGCCACCGAAGAAGAAGCTGGCGCTGACAAGCCCGCCAGCGAAGAGGCCGCCAAAGCTGCCGCCGCAGAAGCTGGCGAGGGGTCCGGCGATCGCACTGACGAACCTGAGGCCGCAGGAGCGCCAGGCGCTACGCCGACCACCGATCCCTCCGCCGCTGCAGCGTCAGGCTCCGAAGAGCCCCAGCCCGGCGCCTATTTGAAGGCCGGCGATGGCGTCTTCATCAAGCTCCCATGGGCGTCGAGCTCCAGGGCGCCGGCCGAAGGGGAAACCTTCGATGAAGAGCTACTCGCCTCCGCTGGACTGACGCTGGTTGACGCGCCAGGCAGCAGCAGCGGCAAGTCTGAGGAGGAGCAGCTACTGCGGAGGCTGCCGTCGCTCTACCGCGCCCGACAAGCCAAGCTGGAATCCCAGGAAGCGCTTTTCGCGAAGGCGGGAGCAGACATCGAGAAGCGCGTGGAGGAGCTCCGGGGCCTCAACCAGGAAGCTCTCCGGGCTTTGGCAGAGGAGCGGGAGCAACTCGCTGAGGAGCGCAAAGCCTTCCTCCTCGAGAAGGCCGAAGCTGAGGAGCAACAGCGGCTTGCCGCCGAGAAGCTATCTGCGCAGGAAGGGGAGTTGGCGCAGAGGAAGGTTTATCTTGACAGCCACTAGGAGGATCTTGCCATGCGCGAGCAAACATTTGGCGGGCTCTCAAGGAAGCAAAGGATGCTGCCGCAATGCCGCCGAGGCCGCCAAGAAGGAGCTGGAGACGAAGGTGGCGCAGTTGGAGGCCAATCTCAAGGAGAGCGGCGAGGAGCTTGCTGCACTCAAGCACGAGCGCGAGAAGGACGCCTACACTCTTGGCGAGCTGCAGGGCCGTCTCGCCGAGAGGGGCAAGGATCTCAGCGCCGCCAAGGACTCCAACGCAGATCTTGAGTTGAAGCTAACTACTTTGACTCAGACGCTGGACGTCGCCAGGGAGCAGGAGGTGGCCTTGAAGGGGAAGATCAAGGCCGACGAGGCGCTGGCGTCTTCAGCCGCCGCCTGAATACCACGAGGGAGAATGTGGAGCACTGGACCGAGGGTCTCGTGAATGTTGCTGCAGCCATCGACGAGGAGCTGGCGCAGCTGGGGATGGTGGATCTTGGATATTCCTCCGACGAGCACCTCCAACCCAGCGCCAAGCTTAGCTTGTTCTTCAAGGGCGTGGTGACGGCCCTCCAGCGACTCTGGGAAGAAGTCCCAAAGCAGCTGGCCGAGGAGTCGCGCCAGATCTGCTGGGGCTCTTCAAAAGGTCTTGATGAAGGTGGCCTTCCGCAATCCAGGCCTCAACCTCACCAACGCCCTCAAGTCCTTGCCGCCGGATCTTGATGTGGAGGCACTCAAGGCCTTTGTCGCACTCCATCGTGGACAGGGTGAGCGGGATCAAGAGGGTTGAGGGCGATCGCGTAGATTAGGCCGCCCGCTTTCTCTTTTTCTTGCCGCTGCTGATCATGTTATGAGAACAATCTATTAGAGCTGCGACAAGCTATCTTGTAATATAACTCTATTTCGGGTAACAACTGCTATGTTATTTCCTTTACTTGATACCTTCCTTTGTATGTTTTTGCCCTACGCTTTTAGGGAACTTGTCGTGCAGGCACACTGGTCATGGCGCTGAGTCTTGGGACGCCAAGACCTGCTGGTGGTGCCGCTTCCGACAAGTAACCTTGTCGCAACTAGTCGCAGCTCACTTAAGTTGTTGAGCGGACTCGAAACAAGGTAAGGGCGCAACTAGCTACGAGTTGGTTCCTCCGCGCACAGGTTTTCCATACAAAGTACGGTCGTTCGAGGAAGATAACTTAAAAAAATTTAAACTGGCTGCTCAAGCTTTAGCAACTTAGCTTTTCTGTCGTTTGCTTCCCGGTAAGGCTAGACTTCCTTGAGCGACGCTTGGTCCACACCATTATCTTCTCCTTTCCCCCCGGCAAACTTGTGGGTGAGGGAACCTTCCTTTCTTTGAGAAAGAGAAAGAAGAGAAAATAAAGATATGGAGCCTTATGGCTCGTTATTGCTTACCGGGGGTAGGTGCTGCACGAAGTGTCAGATAACGCATGCAATATAGAAGTAGAAAGCATGAAATTGACAAGATGTGCGGTTAACGCTTAGCTTTACTTATGCATCGGGTCTGCTACCGCTTTGTACAAAGGATTACATGCAACAGCGGCAAGACTTGTACAAAAGGTGGTTGTCGAACAGGTTCCGCAACCGCGCCTCACGGGTAAAACTTACGAAGATGCTCAATGTTCCAGGAGTTGCTCACCGAATGCTATCTTCGGTCTCAAGGCGGACATTGCCGTGCCTAGTGACTCGTTTCACCCGGTAAGGGCCTTCCCACTTTGGCGTCAACTTGTTGGAATTCTTGGCGGACTGAACGGCGCCAAGAACAAGGTCGCCTTCCTCGAGACTTCGGCATTGACTTTGCGGCTATGGTAGCGGCGCAAAGCTTGCTGGTATCGAGCAGCTCGTCAGACAAAGACTCAAGACGATCCCCTCAAGGAGCGGTAGCGTCATCTTGTCGCAGCTGCTCTTGCTCAAGCTCATCATAAGCGAGCACTCGAGGTGATCCGTATCACGAGTTCCGTGGGGAGAACTGCCTCGCTCCATAGACTAGAGCGAAGGTGTGCGGCGGTGGCTCGATTTGGCGTCGTCCTGATCGACCAAAGAACCACCGGCAGCTCCTCAATCCAGTTTCTTCCGCACTTATGCAGCCTGTCGAAAGTTCTTGTCTTGAGCCCGCGCATCACTTCAGCATTTGCCCTCTCCGCTTGACCGTTACTTCTCGGATGAGCAATGCGAGCGAAGCGGAACCTTGGCGCCAAGATCTTGGGCGTCTTGCATGAAGGTGCGGCTCGTGAATTGCGTGCCGTTGTCGGTGATGATCCTGTTGGGGATTCCAAACGACAAACAATCGACACGAAGAACTTGATCTTGTTGTGCTGTCACCTTCCTCACTGCTTCCACTTCCGGCCACTTTGTGAACTTGTCGACTGCAACGTACAAGTACTCAAAGCCCCCGACAGCTCGGGGAAAGGGGCCGAGAATGTCGAGCCCCCAGACCGAAAATGGCCAGGATAAAGGGATCGCCCGAGAGCTTGAGCTGGCTGGTGTATCTACTTGGAATGGAACTGCACGCTTCACACTTGGTTACTTGTGCGATTGCATCCCGGAGGGCTGTCGGCAAAAGAAACCTTGCCGAACGCTTTGCGGCAAGTGCTCTGCGCCAATGTGGTGACCACATATGCCTCCATGTATCTCGCCAACAGCTTTTGTCCGTCTTCCGGTGAATACACTTCAATTTCACGCCGTTGAGTCTTCTTACGTATAGTGTGTTGTCGACAAACTGGTACATACTTGACCGCCGGGCTACTCTTTCCGCTTCTTCTTGCTCTTGGGAAGTTCTCTGTCTTCAAGGAAATGGACAATCTCTTTGTGCCCATCGGAGCTTGCGGCTCGACAACAAGGACTAAAGGCACATCTCGCTGCTGCGGAACATCCGCTTCACGACGAGAACTCGTGGCTCAGCCAGAGCTTGGCGTTCCCGGCAAGCTTGCCGAGCAAAACTTGTCGGGAGCGTGCGCTTCAACGAAACAAACCCTAGGGCTTGTCGGAGCAGCATCGCTTCCTCAAAGACCGCTGGTGTTGATCTTGAGGACCTTCTTGGCGGCGGCAGGGAAGCTCTGCCGGGAAAATAGTCACCGAAATCAACTTCCTCTTCTTGCTCTGTCCAGTTGATGGCGTTACAGATGGTTGAGTCAGCTTGAGCACAAAGATTCCTGGTTCCACAGGTAACTTAAGTGCGGCGCACTTCGACAGGCCATCAGCAATGTCGTTCTGAGCTCTTGGAATATATTCCGTCTGTAGGCCGTCAAAGTGTTCTTCCAGCTTCCTCACTTCATCAACATAAGCTTCCATCAACGGACTCAGATAATTATTGTACACTTGTCGGATGACAAGCTGTGAGTCACCCCTGACAATGAGCTTCTTGATCCCAAGTTCTACTGCAATCCTGAGGCCGGCAAGCAAACCTTCATACTCTGCAGTATTGTTTGTCGCTTGCTCCTTGGGAAAGTGCATCTGGACTACGTACTTGAGGTGCTCTCCGTGGAGTGCGACAAGTAGCACGCTCAAGACCGGGCGCCTTTGCAGCGAGAAGGCACCATCAAAGTGCATCAGCCACTCTTTGCTTGCTTCCTTGACGGGATGCTTTCCGTTTCGAATTTCTTCATCTTGTGTTGGCGTCCATTCTGCTATGAACTCCGCCAATGCTCGCTTTGGATAGTTGAAGTGCTCTCAAACTTGAGGCCAAAGCTTGGCAGTTCAGCGCCCACTCGACAATCCCGCTGTTGCCTCTGGATTTTGCAAGATCCTCTTCAAATAAAAAACGAGTGACGACTGTGATCTCATGTGCCCGGAAGTAATGGCGTAGCTTTCTCGAGGCCATGAGGAGGCCGAAAGCAATTTACGCACACCGTAGTACCTTGACCTAGCCCCTGAAGGGAACCGACAAAGTAAACTGGGCGCTGCACCATTCTTTTTCATCTTCTCATGCGCTCACAAGCAGATCCGTCCTTGTCGGGCCAGAGCTTGCCGGTGAAGCCCCGCTTGTCGCCTGGATGCATACGCCATGGTTGCTAGCTCATCATCCGCCTCCCTCTCTGCTACTAACGCAGCACTAACCACTTGATTGGTTGCCGCTATATGTAGCAACTTCTCTTGTGGCTTAGGTGCGACAAGTGTTGGAGTGGAGGATAGGTATCTCTTCAAGTCTCGCAACGCAGCCTCCGCTTCGGAGTCCATTGCATCGGACCTGCCTTTTTCAAAATTTTGAAAAATGGCGGTATGCGCTTCAGCAGAACCTAGAGATAAACCTTTGAGAGCAGCTACATAACCGGCAAGCCTTCGTACATCCTTGACGCGCTTTGGTGCTTCAATCTGCTCAATGGCCTTGATCTTGTCGGGATTGGCTTCAATTCCGCTGAGACCACGAAGAACCCGAGAAGCTTGCCGGAAGGGACTCCAAACACGCACTTCTCAGGGTTGAGCTTGAGGTTGATCTTGCGCAGATTTGCAAAGGTTTCTTCTAAATCTTGAATCAGAGTCGCCTTGTCCTTGCTTTTGACCACTATGTCATCCATGTAGGCTTCCACATTTCTGTGCATTTGCGGCTCAAAAGCGTCATGGACTACTCTCGCAAATGTTGAACCAGCATTCTTTAATCCGAAGGGCATCCGTACGAAATAGTAGGTGCCACATGGAGTGATGAATGCGGTCTTCTCCTCATCCTCTTCTGCCATGAAGATCTGATGATATCCTCGAGTATGCATCCGTAAATGAAAGCAAATCACATCCGACCGTGGAGTCAACAATCTGATCGATGTGCGGCAAGGAAATGGGTCTTTGGGACAAGCTTTATTGACATCGGTAAAGTCGATACAAAGCCTCCATTTCCCGTTAAGCCGCGATACAACTACGAGATTGGCCAACCATGTAGGATGGAGCACTCCTCGACAAGGCCTCGCTGCTTCCAATTTCTTGATTTCTTCTGCGATGAATTCTTGGCGCTCCACCGCACGCTTCCCGACTTTACGCTGACGGGCGCGATGAGGACAAACGGCAAGATGGTGCTCAATTACTTTCACAGGAACACCGGGATGTCGACGGTTGCCACGCAAACACGCCGACGTTCGCCCGCAGAAAGCAACGGCGCGCTTTCCTATTTAGGGTCGAGAGTGGCACTGATGGTGAAGGTACCACCAGTGCCGTCCTCCTTGGCGGACACCTTCTTGGTCTCTGGTGGAGCTGCCATCGTCTTCTTACACTTGCCGGTGGAGCTTGATGGTGCGTCCTCGACGGTAGCGCAGCACTCCGAAGAGGTGCGCTTGCCGGAGTGGGCATCAGAGCTCTTGCCGGACTTGGTCTTCTTCTTCGCCCCGGGAGCTTCAGCGGCAAGTGGCTTGCAATCTGCTGCACCGCCGCTTCCGGTAGATCTTGTCGGCGCAGATAAGAGCATCCTTCTTGTCGCCAGGACAGAGATGACACTTATCGGGCCCGCATCTTCAAAGATGTTGTATGCATAATGAGAGGCTGCCATGAATTTGGCAAGTCTTTGGGCGACCAAGTATCCCATTGTAAGGCAATGGAAAGTCAAGAACGTCAAAAGTGACCCTCTCAGTCCTAAAGTTCAACTCGCTGCCAAATGTCACCAGCAACGTGATCTTTCCCTTCGGCTTGCTCCTTCCCGGATTGATTCCTTGGAATGTGCCGGTCTCTTCGAGCTCGCCATCAGGGATCTGGAGTTTCTGGAGCACCGCGGAGGAGATCAGGTTCAAGCCGGCCCCGCCGTCAACTAGCATCTTGGTGACCTTGAGGTTGCGGATAGTTGGTGAAACCAACATCGTCAAGCACCGACCGCGATTATGCGACCAGGGTGGTCCTCAATATCAAAGATGATAGGCGTCTTGGACCATTTCGAGAGGCTGCGTGACTCGACGGATGGTTACGCCGCATTGACTTCCGCATCCACCGCTTGAGCTGGCGGTGTGAAGTATACTGAGAGAAGCACCGCCGTCAACGCACAGGACCTCTGGCTTTACGGAACTCCTGCTCATCGGTCTCGTCATCATCCATGTCTTCATCATCGCTGCCGTCTTCATCCTTGTCGCGCCGCGAGGAGGTCTGTCTCCTTGCCGCTGCTTGGCCTTGCCGCGCGGCGTCCTCCCCGCCCGGACGTTTCTTGCTAGCTCCTCCAGCACCCTCCTGGGCCTTCTCCTTGTCGCGTCGTTCAGATTCAGCCTTTGTTTTTGCCGACAAGCTGCTCGACCTTCTTGCAGCTCCGGAGGTCATGGCCCTTGGTGCGGTGGATCTTGCAAGATCTTGTTTGTTGGAGCCGTCCTGCTTGTCAGCGACCGCCACAGCCTGGCAGTTGGTGCTAGCGGCAACCTCCTTACCGGAGCTACCAGCCTTGGCTTTCTTGGCGCCACCTCCGTTGCCGGACTGCTCAACAACTAGTACATCTCTGCCTTTCTTCTTCTTGTTGCTCCGCCGCCGGTTCTTCTTTGCCGGGGCGGTCTCCTCACTATCAGATCCTCTTGCTCCAGTATTCTCTCCGGGGAGTCTCACGTGCACACTTGTCGGCCAGGGCATATAGCTCACTGACGTCTCTGATCTTGCACATCGCCATCTCCTCCCGCATCCTGCGGTTTCGCACGTTCTGATGGAACGCGCTAATAACCGCGGCAGGGTGGACATCTGGGATGTTGTGTTGTACATGGCTGAATCTTTGAATATACTTGCGCAGGGGTTCTCCTTCCTTCTGGGCGAGCAAATGAAGGTCGCTTTCTTGGCCATGGGGCTTGTGGCCGCCTGTAAAGGCGCCGACAAACTGATGGCATAGATCTGCCCAAGAGGATATGGAGTTGTCCGGCAAGTGCATGAGCCAGGATCTGGCATTGGGCTTGAGCACCAGCGGGAAGTAGTTGGCTAGGATCTTGTCGTCTCGCCCGGCAGCTTGCACAAATGATGGTGTAGATCTTTGAGGAACTCCGACGGATGCGTCTTGTCGTCGTTCTTCTCCGGTACATCTGGCTTGAAGTTTTTCTTGCTGGGCCACTGGACTTGCCGCGGCTCACGAGTGAACGTAGGGCAACCTACCGCGTACGGCAAGTCGACTGGTTCCCCTGGCGCATGCATGTCGATAGAGGGCCCAGCGCGCTAGTCGGATTGACGCCGCGCTTCTCTTCGGCGCTCGATGCGAGTTCGAGCGTCTTCTTGCTGTCGTTCATGAAGAACTTGGCGCTGATCGCGACGAGCTCGTGGATCCGATGATGCGGTGGAGTCGCTGTCGAGGTGGATCCGGCGAGTCGGCGATCTTGGCCTTCGGGGCGGAGAGTGCATGGTGGTTGCACCCCCACCGGTTTCGTCGCCACCGGCTCGTGTTTGGCGGTCTTGCCGCGGCAGCGATGCACTCGGCTACCGCGGAGCGTCGCCGTTGGCAAAGCTGATGAGACTCTGAATGGTGGCCCTCCATTCATCAACCTTGTCGGCTGTTGGAGGGTAATCCAGAGCGCTTGAGCTCGCCAAAGCTTCTGCTGGAGTGGTGGGTGGCGATGGCGAGCGGCGCGAGTGGGATATGCTCGGGCTTCTAACTATGTTAGAAGGAGCAGTATCCCGTCCAGGCGACCGTGCCTCGCTCGCGCCAGCATGTTGGCATGCATGCTGGTCTTGAGCATCCCGAGATCCACCAGCTCGATCTTGGTCCAACGAGCGTATGGCGGTGTGAATGCCATGACGCTGTCGGTCCCGCACCTCCTGAGACGGGCGCGGTGCATGTACGGACGCCGAGGTCTGCGCAGCCTTGTCTTTGGACTTGGCAGCACCGTGGGCTCCTCCGTCGACGTCCATTCTTCCGCCGGCGTCTACCCCACCACCCGTTTGCTCTGGTGGTGGCGGGTTCGACGCGGACGGAGCGTCTGCCGCCGAAGCCTTCTTCTTCGGTGGCATGTCGATGAAGATGATGAAGATCTAGCTCGTGTGGACGCCGGATCAGGTCCACACAATCTCGACGCCCCCTACCTGGCGCGCCAAAGATGTACGAAGGCTTGCCGGTTGCGTAGCTGCTCTCAGCAGGTTTATATCTAGGTCTGCTGAGCGCGCCCTGCCATTTTTCAAAATTTTGAAAAAAGGCAGGTCCGATGCAAATCGCTCAAGGAAGTCTAGCCTTACCAGGAAGCAAACGACAGAAAAGCTAAGTTGCTAAAGCTTGAGCAGCCAGTTTAAATTTTTTTAAGTTATCTTCCTCGAACGACCGTACTTTGTATGGAAAACCTGTGCGCGAAGGAACCAACTCGTAGCTAGTTGCGCCCTTACCTTGTTTCGAGTCCGCTCAACAACTTAAGTGAGCTGCGACTAGTTGCGACAAGGTTACTTGTCGGAAGTGGCACCACCAAAGAAGTTGCGGCGTCACGCTCAGGCCATGCCAGGTGCCTGCGCCGACAAGTTCCCAAAAGCGTAGGGCAAAAACATACAAAGGAAGGAATCAAGTAAAGGAAATAACATAGCAATTGTTACCCGAAATAGAGTTATATTACAAGATAGCTTGTCGCAGCTCTAATAGATTGTTCTCATAACATGATCAGCAGCGGCAAGAAAAGAGAAAGCGGGCGGCCTAATCTACGCGATCGCCCTCAACCCTCTTGATCCCGCTCACCCTGTCCACGATGGGTGCGACAAGGGCCTTGAGTGCCTCCACATCAGCATCCGGCGGCAAGGACTTGAGGACGTTGGTGAGGTTGAGGCCTGGATTGCGGAAGGCCACCTTCATCAGCACCTTTTGAAGAGCCCACGCGCAGATCTGGCGCGACTCCTTGGCCAGCTGCTTTGGGACTTCTTCCCGGAGTCGCTGGAGGGCCGTCACCACGCCCTTGAAGAACAAGCTAAGCTTGGCGCTGGGTTGGAGGTGCTCGTCGGAGGAATATCCAAGATCCACCATCCAGTGCGCCCGGCCTCCTCGTCGATGGCTGCAACAACATTCACGAGACCCTCGGTCCAAAGTGCTCCACATTCTCCCTCAGGGGTATTGCAGGCGGCGGCGAAGACTTCGCCAGCAGGCGCCTGGCCGGCCTTGATCTTCTCCTTCAAGGCCACCTCCTGCTCCCTGGCGCCGTGGTGGCTCGAGTCAAAGTAGTTAGCTTCAACTCAAGATCTGCGTTGGAGTCCTTGGCGGCGCTGAGCTCCTTGCTCCTCTCGGCGAGACGGCCTGCATCTCGCCAAGAGTGTAGGCGTCCTTCTGGCGCTCGTGCTTGAGTGCAGCAAGCTCTCGCCGCTCTCCTTGAGATTGGCCTCCAACTGCGCCACCTTCGTCTCCAGCTCCTTCTTGGCGGCCTCGGCAGCTGCGGCAACATCCTTTGCTTCCTTGAGAGCCCCGCCAAATGTTTGCTCGCGCATGGCAACATCCTCCTCGTGGCTGTCAAGATTAACCTTCCGCTGCGCCAACTACCCTACCTGGCGCGCCAAAGATGTCGGGGAGGATGATCTGACCCACGAGCACCTATGGGACCGGCGGACCGAGCCCCTTTCGGTTCGGCGGAGGTCGCGACGAAGAGCGTGATCGAGGCGACGACACGAGAGGTTTACCCAGCTTCGGAGCTCTCCGGAGAGATAACACTCCTACTGCTGCATGTCTAGGTGTATTGAGTTCTTGCTCAGGAGCGCTTGAGTGCTACAGTACACACGAGCTGCTAACGAGACCGGGCGTGGGGGGACCGCCTCTACATTGCGCATGGGCCTCCTTTTATATGCTCAAGGGGTCTCCGACAGGTGGCAACGTAGACAAGGGTAAAAATGGAAAAGGAGTGGTTGGTACAGCTACTTATGCGATTATGCGATGTATCATACCTAACTCCTCGACGGCGAGGGACAAAGGCATTAAATGCCCGCTCACGCCGCCTAATAAAGGTGCAAACAGGGACCGTCTGGGCGCCACCGCTTGCCACGATGGCAATCTTGTCGGCGCCGCTTGCCACCTCAAGACCGGGGCTGCACAGCCTCTCGCGCTACGCTGAAAGGTCCGAGGCGACACGTTAGTGGATGTCCGGAGCGCAGTACGTAGTGGTGATGCTGCGCTGCAAGCGCCTTGCAGCGGTTGTTGTCTTGTCGCGTCCTAAGCTTGTCGCTCATCGGGCCTTCCCTGCAAGCTCCTCTTGCCGGGCCTTGTCTCCTAGGTGCCTTGGGTGGCCTTCGGCAAGCTCCTCTTGCCGGGCCTTGTCTCCTTGGCTTGAATACTTTGTTCTTGAATGGCTCCAAAGGAACCACGGAGGACCTTGGCGGTCACCCGGTAAGCCTTGCCGCGGAGGGCTGCAACTGCCCGTGCACAAGTTCGGGATACTAGGGTACCCCTACTCTAGTACACCGACATCCTGCAACAATAAAAGACGAATGGATCTAGCTGGAATGCATAGCTTTTTAGCACAGAACACAAATCCATCATTAACGATGAACTTGTTCCATGTTCTTCCTTCTTTACAATTCTGCATTACATCTCTAAAATCTGCATCATGCACATATTGATCTTTGATGGTCTCCAAACCAAATATTTTAAAGTCAAGTTGTGATAGCATAGTATAGCGACGAGACAATGTATCAGCAATAACATTTTCTTTACCCTTCTTGTGTTTAATAACATAAGAAAAAGTCTCTATGAATTCAACCCATTTAGCATGTCTACGATTCAATTTGGCTTGACTTTTAATATGTTTCAAAGATTCATAATCAAAATGTATAACAAATTCTTTAGGCATAAATAATGTTGCCATGTTTCTAAAGTCCAAACAAGAGCATATAATTAGAATAGTTCAGACTAGGCCCACTCAATTTTTCAGGAAAGTATGCATCAGGTTTGCCATCTTGTAATAACACACCTCCTAATCCAATACCCCTAGCATCACATTCAAGCTCAAAAGTCTTATTAAAATCAGGCAGTTGGAGTAAAGGAGCATGTGTCAACTTATCTTTCAATACCGTGAAGGCTTCTTCCTGTGCGGTGCCCCAAACAAAAGACACATCCTTCTTTGTAATCTCACTGAGAGATGCAGCAATGGTGCTGAAATCTCTCACAAAACACCTATAGAATCCAGCGAGGCCAAGAAAACTCCTCACTTGTGTGACCGTTTTGGGCTGCTGCCAACTCTCAATAGCTTCAATCTTGGCTTTATCAACTTCAATTCCCTGTGGAGTGACAACATAGCCAAGAAAATATACTCGGTCGGTGCAAAAGGTGCACTTCCCAAGGTTACCAAACAAACATGCATAACGTAAAGCAATAAAAACAGCACGTAAATGTTCCAAATATTCCTCCAAAGATTTTCTATAAATCAGTATATCATCAAAATAGACTACCACAAATCGTATCCACTATGCAATTTCATACTAATTTGATGCTATCCACTACGCAAATCAACTTTGGAGAATATTGTAGAGCCACTCAATTCATCAAGCATATCATCTCGCCTAGGAATAGGATGACGATAACGAATATTAATATTATTAAGCCTCTACAATCAACACACATACGCGACGTACCTTCCTTTTTTGGCACTAGTATACACTACAAAAAATACACTTATGTGATGATACGTGTTTGTCACAGTAGGTCACGTTCTCTATCATGCATGTACATCCATGACAAATTTATGACAGAATCAGGATAGTCATACCTGTGCTGTCGTAGAAGTGTTCCATGACATTACCAAAATTATCATCACGGAAGTGTCCACTTGCATGACGATAAATCGCGCGTCATAGAAGTGCTTTCGTCAAGGGTGACCGACACGTGGCATCCACCATAAGGAGACGCCGTTAAGCTATCGGGTCCGGTTTTGGATCCGATAACCCGCTAACAGCCACGACCAATGCCGATTTTCCACATGTAAAATTCTCATTGGCTGACGGAACCACGTGTCAGCTCCGCATTGGCACACGTGTCACTCATCCAATGGGCGAGATGCGCCTATGATACGTTGACACGTGGACCGACCCAAAAGTGGCCCATAAAGATTAAATGGGCCGGCCCAACTAAAGGCTCACAAGAATTAGCGGGCCATAATGGGCCGGCCCAGCTAAAGGCCCACAAGATTTTGCAGACCATATGGTCCGGCCCAGCTAAAGGCCCAACATTCCCAGTTAAGGCCCGTATGGCTAGTGTCAAATCGGCCCGTCCTAAAGTTGTCATCATCGCGGCCCATGGTCACTTCTGGCCCGTTAACAGTCCGCTAAGAATTTGGGCCGAATTACGGCCCGGTGTGTTTCAGGCCTGTTAAAGGTCCTGCTTCATTTCGGCCTATTTATAGGCCATTGAAACTTTCAGCCCATAAACGGCCGTGAAGGATATGGGTCATATTCGGCCATGTCTAACATTCGGCCTGTTAGAGGCCCACTATAGATTTGGGCCACTTTCAGCCTGTTGTGACTTTCGGCCTGTTAACGTCGGATGAAATCCATGGGCCATATGTGGCCCAATGCCACATCGGGCCTACTAACGGCCCATATAAAAATGGCACTAATCAAGCCCGACCGAACTTCCAGCCTGTTAAAGGCCCGTGTAGTAGGTCGGCGCATTTACGGCCCGTCTGAATTTTGGCTTGTGGACGATCCGCATTGTAAATGGGCCACCATTTCGGCCTGCTAAGACCAATGGGTTATTTGGCACAATCAGGGACCAATCTTACTTTCGGCCTATTAAAGGCCCATGTTTTTTATGGGCTCAAGATATTTACACATGTAAACGGCCTATTATTACTGATGGCCCAAATTATGTTTAGGCCTGTTAAAGGCCCACTATGGGCACAGACCTACCAGAAAAATATGAAAGCTTATGCTGATTTAGGCCCAGATATTTTTAGTGGGCTACATGCAAATTTCGGCCTAGAATCGTTTTAGCCCAATTGGAATGGGCTCGACGAATGTTGGCATGTTGGGCCGAATACATTACTAAGATAAACCTACACTATACAAAAGTAGCATCGTAATTACTGCAGCCTTTGGCAACATCATAAATGCTTTATCACAACAAAATAAATTCCAACCATACAACAAAAGGCCTATTGGCATAAAGTTTACAGTCCTTGCAGATAAAGCACCATCAGATGTATAGAAGCACATATCATTTGACCTGAGTGCTAATGTCTCAGGCTGTAGAATCTGATGGACCAGCACAATCTTCCCCTTTTTCCGCCATTGCTCTTGAACAATGAAGCAAATGTCTGATAGTCTGGTTTCAAAACCATTCATATCTTCACGACATTTGTCAACCACTATTTTGTTTCCGACACAACGTCCATTAGGGATTGGACTTGTGTCTTGAGTCTGAATATATCACTCTGTCTATTTGGAAGATTTTGTTCAAGAGGGCGATTTGGACGAGGTTACCTTGACAACCAACCCAGAATTACGCAGGAAGGTGCTTTTTGCACTGTTAGTGGAGAGATACTGACGCACTGCAACAAGAGGTGACATTGTGCCTGTGGTAGCCTCGTCACCTTCAGGTGGTTGTGGCTGTTCAATCATTTGTTCCATAGCTTGTTGAATGTTTGAACTTGTAGATTAGTGTACTAGATAAGTTACTAATGAGACAAAAATAAACAAAGTAGGTTTCACATTTATACATAACTTATTTTGGTGAACTATTGTAATACATTAGCATGTATTGTAGTGCCAACTACATAATAAAATCACTTTCAGAACATATGTCCATGTAGCATGCCTACTGTATTGTCTATTTCCTCACATTCGTTGACATATAAGGATAAAGAGACATGGTTTAAAGTAGTATGAACATAGTATGGCATCATTCATATCATGGGCAAATAGATATAAAACAAACAGACTATTGTATCATTGTGTGCGCACATGAACATCACAACTAGATTACAGATCAAGACCAAAAGAATATTCTTCATATCTTTTAAACCATGTAAGGTGAAATGATACGTTAAGACAACTGTGTATAAAAGTGAACAGAGTAACTGACATTGGCTGCAAACCAAGCAGTTAAATGAACACATCACAGTACCAATCAGTTCAAAGGCAGGAAGAGTAAGGACTTACAACAGCGGCCTGAACTGGTGTGCTCATGCCCTTCATCTTGCTGGTGTGGCAATCCTTGAAGATTTGCACTGCATTCGGTTCAGGTTCTTTTTGGTCCGCACGGGTTTTCCTCTGTATTTGGAACAAGTCAATATAGATACGATAATATGGCACAGAAAAAAGAAGGAACTAGCAGCTATTTACAAGAGCCTCGCAGTGTGCAATATAGCTACGAGATCCTGTTGTCTGTTGGAATTTCACTTTAGAACGGTTGGTCTTGTTCTTCAAACAGTTAGCCTAGAAGAAGATACACTTGTAAGGCACATACATAAATACAAGTTCAATGTGTGGTCTGATCAAATACATATACCCTACCTGATACTTCGGATCATACCGGTGTTTAACAAGGGTTGTCCAGTCTTCATCTGTAATATATTCCACTGGAGATGTTTGGGCGATTTCATTGTTAGCCTTGCCTTCAAAGTGAAATTTGCTAAGGTGGTACCGATACTGTCGCAAGCAGACTGAAAAACATGAGAGCATTCTTGTTTAGTTGCATCATCTTTCGGATCCAACTTGAACCTCATCTGTTGAAAAAAGAATGTGAGTCTTATTAGGAGGAAGCTAGAAAGTATGGCAAAAAGCAAGACAATATTACAAATTGTGATGAATAACATTACTTACGGATAAATGGTCAAGGAAAGTGTTAAACTGGGTATTGTCTTTCTCATTCCTGTATTGGATCCACATTGGGAGGATACGTGCATGACACCTAACGGCAATGGCTGCCTCTGATACTAACTTGGCTGACTCTGTAGCATCACATGGCCTTTTTAAACCTACCTCAAAATGGATCTCCATTCTTCCTCCTTTAGATTTTGTTAATCTGTCAAGCATTATCCCTGATGTCTGTTTCCGCTTGCGCCGTTGTGCTAGTTCAACAACGAATATGGAAAGTGTTAGTGCTCATCAAACTGCGAGAGTACATATAAAGGAGCATGCAACCGCAACTTGACTCGGTCAGGTACCATCTTGGTGTTGATGCTCATGAGGTTCATCTGATCTTGCCAAGTCTTGTTGTGTTAGCAGTGCTTCGAAAGTAGTGTTAGGTGTGAAGGCAGCTTGGGAACTGGCCAGTTCCAGAGCAAACGAACGAGTAACTCGTTGAGATGCTGGTACAGTTGAAGCGGATGCTGCAGCTGGTTGAGCAGGTGGTGCTGTGTTTGTAGATTTAGCCGGTGGGCTTGGACCTTCTACTGTACTATAAGTACCAGCAGAATCTCGAGGGCAGATCCTTTTCTGTTTCACTCGACGAGTAACACCTTCCCTACTATATTCTTTTCCTTGCTCTTTTTTGACTTTGCCATGTCAAGCCGTACCCACAACACAAAAGAATAAAATCGCTCTTCAGAACTCATTGATGCAGGATATAGACAAGCAATACTTTGATGTAAGAAAACCGTATGAGGATGGAATATGTAAGAAAAACAGGACGACATGACATATTCACAGCTACGATGTGTAAACTAAGCAGTAGGATTTTCAAGAAAATAGAAGTAATGCAAGCTAGACACCATATGAAAGATGCAACCAATATCACTCTGCCTAGTTATTAGTGTCTTGTCATAAGTGGCATTTCCAAAAATTAGAAGCAGTACAACGTAGAAATCAATGCAAGATGCAACCACTATCAAACTGCCATGTTAAAAGCATCCAATCATGAGTGACTGATGTGGGATACACAACAACAGTACTTTGATGTAAGAACATGGTATGATTGATAGGTGCAGTGTATTCTAGACACAGAAAGGCATGTCATATGCACATGTATAACATATAAACTCAACAGGTGTAATTTAATCAAATTAGAAGAAATACAGACTAGACAACATATGCAACATGAAACCAATTATCACACTGTCAACTTAGAGCAAGCACCTGCGATGGTGGAGTACGGGAGATGAACTCATCATGTAGACTTGGGACTTCAACTTCATTAGCAGTAGAAGTGGCAAATCTAGAGAGTCTCTGTTTGTGTTGGTCCGGAGGACCACCAACATCCCCTAACTTACTCTTTTCCTTCCTATTTTCTGATATTGCCTTATGAAGTCAAAACCAAAAGAAGATGAATAAAATTAGCTCTGCATAAGTGGTTAATGCATGTGTTGGAAATATGCCCTAGAGGCAATAATAAAATGGTTATTATTATATTTCCTTGTTCATGATAATTGTCTATTGTTCATGCTATAATTGTATTAATTGGAAACCGTAATACATGTGTGAATACATAGACCATAATATGTCCCTAGTAAGCCTCTAGTTGACTAGCTCGTTGATCAATAGATGGTTGTGGTTTCCTGACCATGGACATTGGACGTCGTTGATAACGGGATCACATCATTAGGAGAATGATGTGATGGACAAGACCCAATCCTAAGCATAACACAAGATCGTGTAGTTCGTTTTGCTAGAGCTTTTCTAATGTCAAGTATCGTTTCCTTAGACCATGAGATTGTGCAACTCCCGGATACCGTAGGAATGCTTTGGTGTATCAAACGTCACAACGAATCGGGTGGCTATAAAGGTGCACTACAGGTATCTCCGAAAGTGTCTGTTGGGTTGGCATGAATCGAGACTGGGATTTGTCACTTCGTATAACGGAGAGGTATCTCTGGGCCCACTCGGTAATGCATCATCATAATAAGATCAATGTGACTAAGGAGTTAGCCACGGGATAATGCGTTATAGAACAAGTAAAGAGACTTGCCGGTAACGAGATTGAACAAGGTATGGGGATACCGACGATCGAATCTCAGGCAAGTAACATACCGATGGACAAAGGGAATTGAATACGG
Organism: Aegilops bicornis; assembly: GCA_021605145.1. Taxonomy (NCBI): domain Eukaryota; kingdom Viridiplantae; phylum Streptophyta; class Magnoliopsida; order Poales; family Poaceae; genus Aegilops; species Aegilops bicornis. Next base: position 398,491,990 of record CM038673.1, on the reverse strand, counting down.
GATTGGTTGAATCCCCGACATCGTGGTTCATCCAATGAGATCATCGTGGAACATGTGGGAGCCAACATGGGTATCCAGATCCCGCTGTTGGTTATTGGCCAGAGAGATGTCTCGGTCATGTCTGCATGGTTCCCGAACCCGTAGGGTCTACACACTTAAGGTTCGGTGACGCTAGAGTTGTTATGGGAAATAGTATGTGGTTACCGAAGGTTGTTCGGAGTTCCAGATGAGATCCCGGACATGACGAGGAACTCCGGAATGGTCCGGAGGTGAAGATCGATATATTGGACGAAGGGTATTGGAGTCCGGAATTGTTCTGGGAGTACCGGGTGACGACCAGCGTGTCCGAAAGGGGTTTCGGAGGCCCCGACAAGCATTGGGGGGCCTTATGGGACAAGGGGAGGGGGCACATTAGCCCACTAAGGGGTTGTGCGCCCCTCCCACCCCATCTCATGTAACGTGGAGAGGTGGGGCGCCTCCCCTAGGGCAGCCACCCCTCCCGGTTTGGGGGGGCAAGTTTCCTAGGGGTGGGGGCGCCCAAACCCATCTAGGGTTTCCCCTGTGGCCGCCGCCCTCCCCTAGGGAAACCCTAGGGCGCCTCCTCCTCCCCCCCTTTCCCCTATATATAGTGAGGGGGAGAGAGGGCAGCGGCACCCCCTTCCCCGGGCGTAGCCCTCTCCTCCTCCAACTCCTCCTCCTTCGTAGTGCTTAGCGAAGCTCTGCCGGAGAACCACGAGCTCCATCGCCACCACGCCGCCGTGTTCCTGGAGTTCTCCCTCAACTTCTCCTCTCCCCTTGCTGGATCAGGAAGGAGGAGACGTCCCCGGGCTGTACGTGTGTTGAACGCGGAGGTGTCGTCCGTTCGGCACTTGGATCGGATCTTCCACGATTTGAATCGCCACGAGTACGACTCCATCAACCACGTTCTTGTAACGCTTCCGCTTAACGATCTTCAAGGGTATGAAGATGCACTCCCTCTTTCTCTCTCTCTCTCGTTGCTAGCATCTCCTAAATTGATATTGGTTACACGAAGGAAAATTTTGAATTATTACTACGTTCCCCAACAGTGGTATCAGAGCTAGGTCTATGCGTTGATTCTATGCATGAGTAGAACACAAAGTAGTTGTGGGCGATGATTTGTTCAATTTGCTTACCATTACTAGTCTTATCTTGATTCGGCGACATTGTGGGATGAAGCGGCCCGGACCGACCTTACACGTACGCTTACGTGAGACAGGTTCCACCGACTGACATGCACTTGTTGCATAAGGTGGCTAGCGGGTGTATGTCTCTCCCACTTTAGTCGGATCAGATTCGATGAATAGGGTCCTTATGAAGGGTAAATAGCAATTGGCATATCACCACTGTGGCTTTTGCGTAGGTAAGAAACGTTCTTGCTAGAAACCCATAGCAGCCACGTAAAACATGCAACAACGATTAGAGGACGTCTAACTTGTTTTCGCAGGGTATGCTATGTGATGAGATATGGCCAAAAGGATGTGATGAATTATATATTTGTGATGTATGAGATTGATCATGTCCTTGTAATAGGAATCATAACTTGCATGTTGATGAGTATGACAACCGGCAGGAGCCATAGGAGTTGTCTTAATTTATTGTATGACCTGCGTGTCAATGAAAAATGCCATGTAATTACTTTACTTTATTGCTAACCATTAGCCATAGTAGTAGAAGTATAGTTGGCGAGACAACTTCATGAAGACACGATGATGGAGATCATGGTGTCATGCCGGTGACGAAGGTGATCATGCCGCGCCTCGAAGATGGAGATCAAAGGCGCAAGATGATATTGGCCATATCATGTCACTTTATGATTTGCATGTGATTGTCGGCGTTCTGGGAATGGGGGTCCCCAGACTTGCCTGCCTGCGGCCTGCGGCGTGGCTCAAAGGAGGCCCAGGACAGCCCATCTTCATCAACGCAAGCTCAAGACCCTCGCGAGGGGCCAAGCCTCACGGGGCGGACGACCAAGAGCTTCCTCAGGTGCGGCCTCGTCAGTTGGCTCATGAGGAGGCGGAGAACTCAAGGCGGGTACCTTTGCGAGGTTCCCGTGGCGTAAGCCATGACGACCAAGGGCGCTGCCGGGCGCCCGGCCAGCAGCGTCCTCCTTTCCTCTTTGGTGCAAAGGGGGCAAGCGCAGCAAGGGCATCAAGCAAAGGCATCCGCTTCGGTGCAACAAGACCAAGACCAGCCCCGAACGGGCTGGAATGCAGTCATCGTGGAGCCCAAGCAGGTCATCACGAGCCTTTGGCGGCGAGGACCAACTTTAGTCAGGATAAGTGTACCCGCTGTTCCCCTTCAAAATGGCCAATTGTTGGCGCCCTTCCCGCTCAATATTTGGGAAGAGGCCCAGGGCCTTCGCCTATAAATAGGGGTAGCCACACTCAAGGACGAAGGAGGAAGGAAGGACGAAGGACGATCGGATCGAGCATTCGGAATCCAGAGAGAGAGAGAGAAACCCGCTCCTCAGGCTAGAGCAACGGGATACCACTTAGCAGTCCATCACACCCACCAAGAATAGACCCTCGCGAGGCTGTTCTTCCACATCTTTGTTCTTCATCAGCCCCAGAGGCAATCCACACACCACAAACTAGAGTAGGGTATTACACCACAACGGTGGCCCGAACTAGTATAAATCTCGCGTCTCTTGTATTGTTCTTGTTAGTAGTTTAGGTCCCCGCGATTCGGCGAGGTACGAGACGGTGGAGGGTTAGATCTCCGCGCGCACCCCAGAGTTCGAACCTTAAGGGTCTGCCGGAACCCGAAATCCGACATTTGGCGCGCCCGGTAGGTGCGCCGAATCCGCCTTTCGCCACCTCGTGTCCCGTCGCATCGCCATCGCCATGGCGGCGACCAAGCGGGCAACCCAGATCCATGGGCGGCGTGGCCCGCCATGCAGAGCCGCTTCGCCTCGGGCGACCCGTGCCCAGGCAGCTCGCGGTCCAGGGCCTGCGGGGTCGCTGGCGACGCGACAGTTCGACGGCGCTCACACCGTGACAGGCGCGGTCGGCAGCAAGAGCCTCCAACCACGCCGCGACCACATCAACCTACACCCGCCAGGAGCAGGCGAACTCGAGGGCCGCGCTCATGGTGGCCCGAGAGCTGTTGCAGTGCAGGCTGCTGGAGAGCGGCCGCGACGTGCTGCTGGAGCGAGTGGCGGAGCTCCTGGGCTTCGCCGCCTCGGGGCTCACCCTTCGCACCCAACTCCCACCTCGGGCCGAGGCGGCCCGCAGGGGGCTCCACGCGCCTGCTGGCTCCAAAACTACTCCAAAGACCGTGAAAGCCAGTTACAGCTGGGCGGTGGCGGGTTGCCCCGCCCGCCCGCGGAGAAGAAGGACTCGACGCAACTCACGGCCTCGGTGGGCCGCGCCACCACCCCACGGGCGGGCGATCGAAAGCAGAAAGCAGCGCACGCCAAAGACTACGGCGTGGACTTAGTGATGACGGCGCCGGAGGAAGACGTGCCCCACATGATGGACCAGGGGCACCCGCATGAGGGAGAACAAGACTCGCCCCTCAGCCCAATATGGGGGGATGAGGCGCAAAAAGCCGCGCTCCTCCAGGAGTCTCGAGATGGTCCCACTGGTCATGCCGGGGGCGACGATTATCGGGTACCGCTACTTCCTCAAGAGCAAACATGCGCTAACCATAGGTCGCAGAGGTAGTGCAGTCGCCACGGCGGGCTGCCCCGGCCTCGCAGCCTCCTACCCCTCGGGAGGGGCGCAGGGCTGCCGAAGAGGGAAGAGATCCGGCATCACTACCGCGGCGTTGAGCAAGGCGTTCTCGGAGGTAGGCCCTCTGCTGGGGAGGTGCCTCGTGGCCTGCCTTCGGCGGAGGACCCGTGGTCGTCGGGGAACTGGCTGGCGATCGCTCTACCCCACCGGCGGCCCCTGGTTTTCGGTCGTTGGTGGCACTAGAGTGTGGCGCAAGGCGGGGCCTCGTCTGGGCGATATGAATCAAGGCCGGTACACATGAAGAAGGCCCAAGGCTGTGAAGCTTCGCCGCCTGCGTGACACTCTCACGTAATAATGAGTGGGGTTGTACACGCCGGAGTCTCGTGGGTGCCGACCTCGAGCCACAGGGCTCCCTCCCACGCCCAAGAGCAGCACTTAGCTCCGCTGGCTGGTGAGAAGACGCCCAAGACTAGACTAGGTGCCGACGGCCTTTTTCTCGCTTTCATTTGGTTTTCCCTCTGGCCGTTTTCCCCGTTGGATTTAAGTTGAATTTGAGCTTGAAGATTTGCGTGTGTTCAGGTAAGGGGTGCTTAGTCTCATTCGAGAAAATCTCTCGCGTTTCGGTTACAACTCCGCCTCAGCTGCCTCCCCTCGCGAGCCGGGCCAGGCCAAGCTCGCGCATAGCCCAGCCTGTCGCCGCCTCCGGAGGGTTTTTACTGCAGGTCCTACGGATTCGATCGATATACACTCGGATTGCCGCAGCCTCCCATAGGCTATCTCGGGGCTCGTACGAAACGAAGGCAAACCATCAAACTAGCGCGTCGCCTAGCCTACCACTTGGCGCGGGCGTATGGGCGATGTAACACCTGCTAATATGAAGAACACAAGTTTTACATGAGGGGCTTCCCCTCCCAAAATGCTCTTACCACCATCAGGTCAAAACCTGAGTTCTATCCATGCAGGGTAATGGAACAAGGACAATACATGATCAGTCGGATAAATCCCCCAATGCATCCTCAGGAGCACCCCCCGAGCCGTTGTCGGTATCGCCAGCCTCGCCGCCGTTGTCTGCGTGATCGCCGGCGGCGTCCGGGCCATTCACCACGCCGCCTCGTCGGCGGCCACGACCATGCCGTCGTCATCCGGGCAAAGGCCTCGACGAGGGCATCCACGTTGTCTTCCACCCGGGCGCCAGTCGCCCGGACGGCTCGGGAAGCTGGGCGATGGCTGCGTCGAAGTCGAAGTGGGGGTCCATGTCCCGGAGATGACTGAAGACACGAGAAAAGGCGCGCCCGAGCAGCACGCGGCTCCTCTCCTCCACCAACCTGTCGGCCCTAACCGACCGCGCCTCCAGCCGCGCCACCACGTCGGTGAAGAACTGAAGATTGCCGGCGTAATTGGCCGCGTGCGGCTGGCCTACCGCCGCCTCGCAGATAATATCCAATGCCATGTTGGCTCTTTCCCGGAGCGTGGCGAGCATGGGGCGGTGCTCATGCTCCAAGACTCACCACCGACGATCTCGTCGCGATACAAGGCAACAGCCTCGGCCTCCTCCACTACCGTGGCGAAGAAGGAGCGCCTCGGCACGAGAGGTGGTGGACTCCTCTGCGCCACCTCAAGGGCGTCTCAAGAGCGCCGGCCCGCCGCATAGCCTCCTCCAGTTTGGTCCTCAAGGCAGCAGTCCTGCCCTCGGCCTCGGCCTTGATCAACCCCAACCGCTCCTCAAACTCGCGCCGAGGTTCGAGCGCCGGCGCCACTCGGCGTCCGACATCCTCCATGACGGTGGCTTCCCGTGCCGCAACCTCATACTCTGCCCGCCGCCAGCGCTCCCTCGTCTCAAGCGCCGTACTCGGCGTTGGCGGCTCCTCAGCGTCGGCGCCTCTTCACGCTCTCCGGAGCTCCGCCGAGTCGCCAGAAGCCACCTTCATCGACGCAAGGCTGCTGGCGCAGCTCCGCTTGCTCCTCCAACGAGTGGCACCGGGCTAGGGCTTCCCGTGCCCGCTCCTCCGCCGCCTCGCGCCGCCTGTCAGCTGCCCGGGCCTCCTCGATGGCCCGAGAACAGGCCTCTCGGGAGGCTGCCAGCGACACCCTGGCCTCTTCAACATCAAGCTCGCGCTGGCAACACGCAAGGGCGGCAGCGCCCTCCAGCTCGCGCCTCTCTGCAACCAGGCGCAGGCCCTCGGCCTCAAGGCGCGCGTCTTCGTCAGCAAGCTCTTCACCGAAAAGGCTCACCGCGTCGGCCGCCCTTCGAAGAAATCCTTGGCGAAGGTGCGGCGCTCTGGCCTGGCGCCACAAGACGCCCTCCACACCACCACCGACCGCCCGGACGGCGCAGGGAGCCGCGACCCACTCCTCCGGCAGGGGGCTGGGAGCTGGCACCCTCGCGACGGGCGCGGCCAAGGCCAAGCCCGACCTAGAGCCATCCCATCCCCGGACGAGGGGCGCAGGAAGCGCCTCAGCCAATCGCCGTCCACGACCAGGCGAGGAGCCCACGGTAGGCTAGCTATGCCTCGGGAAGGCTCACGAGGAAGGATCACGAGGCGTGCAGGGCCACGATGCGCCTCGGGACGGCTCACCTCCCCGGTCGCCCTCACCACAAGAGCTCCGCTGCTTGGAGCACTCGAGGACTGGGGAGGGGGCGAAGCCGGGGAGGACGTCTCCTCACCCGTCTCCATGAGCTCGGCAGGAAGGGGCCTGCAGGGCAAGGATCAGTACAAGCAGCATAAGAATCAGGAGCTGGAGAAGAGGAAGGCTTACTCATCAGTAGCGAAGTACTTCCTGCGCTTCAGCAGGCGGCAAGGGTAATCATCGCCCAGGGCCTCCCTTCTCTTCCGGAGGGCCTCGAAGTTCACACGGAAACGGCCCAAGATTTGGGCGCAGGGATCAGCCTACATCAAGGGAGAAGCATCGAGGCGGCTTGGCGCTGGGCGTTATTCGACGCTGCTGCTAGTCGCCTCACCAAGAGAAGCACTGAGGCCTTGGGGGCTCCTGCTGCCGCAGCGGCGGCTGCCTGCCGCCTCACCAAGAAAGGCAGCATGGGCCTCAGAGTCGCCCTCGCAGCATCGCCAGCGCCGACACGGAGGGGGTCCTTCACCTCTGGGCGGCTCGCACTCCCTGCCCCACCACTTGAGGAGGAGCCGCCTGGCCGATCGGAAGGGCTGTCACCACCACTAGATTCTCGCGAGGCCCCTCGAGACCAGCCGGGCGCAGCCCCATTCATCGAAGATAGGCATCCGTTCACCAGATCACCCCTATTCCGCAGCGGCATGCAAGGCCCCTTCATGCCGGATGCCACCGAGTTAGGATCGCCAACAGACCAGGAGCACCTTCCTTAGCACTTCGCGCCAGTCTTCTTCCGGAGCCTCATACGATCACCAGTGCCCGGCCAAGGCCCACATCCGTGGGAATGGCGTTGAGAGGAGCAATGCGACGCATCAGAACTCCTTCACCACCTTGGGCGCTGTCATTGCGAAGCGACCTCAGAATGCGGGCGGCGCTGCATTTAAGAAGAGTCGAGGGCTTGAAAGCGTCTCCGCCCCACCGTAATTGGGGACAGCAGTAAAGTTGGCTCCGAGCAGGGGGCTGGGCACCTCAAGATCCACGTAAAACCACCTCTCGGAACCCAGCCATGCGGGCGGAGGCAGCTGAAGTCAATCCTCGAGGTCATGGTCTCGGCGCAAGGGCGACGAAGCTCACGACGCCGAGCATTGAGCGGGGTCGACAAGGCGCATGAGAAGAAGAAGTGGCGCAGCAAGGCAACCGAGGGAAGGATGCCCATCATTGCCTCACAAACAAAGGCGAAGACCGAGAGAAGAGTAATGGACCTGTGGACCCAGATGCATCATGTGGATCCGATAGTGGGAGAGCACGGCATTGAAGAAATCGTAGAAAGGGGAACCAGCCCCGCCTATTGTGGCATCAACAAATACCGGACCTCCTGACTGGCCTGTCGATGGCAAAGTGGGACGCTGGCCAGGCCGCTGCCCTCCCGCCTTTCATTAAAGGAAGTGGCCAGAGCCGAACCGACCTTGCCCAAGCCCTCCAGATTGATTATGATCGACGGTCGACGATTAGGAGGGCCGCGCGGGCATGAAGCGGGCGAAGGCGCAGGTTTCTTCCTTTTCCCCTTCTTCGTCGGAGCCATGGTGATCGAAAGGGGGAAGGGGAGATTTGAGATTGGATTGGAAATGGAAACCGGAGTTCGAGAGAGGGAAGGACTGGAGCGCACAAGCAGCAGAGAGGGGAACAGATGTGTGCAAGAGCGTGTCCGCCTTAGCAAGGCATGAAATAAGGAGGCGTGGGGGAACAAAGCCGCCCATCGCCCAATCAACCGCCATGCGTCGCCCAAGGTCAAGAGTTGTTAGGGGCTCGCTGACGCTCAAGACTTGCCCTTCGCCTTCGCCTCTGCTCGGCCAAGTTCGGGCGTGGGCCAGGGGCTCTTGTCGGGCTCGGGAACGGGGGTCCCCAGACTTGCCTGCCTGCGGCCTGCGGCGTGGCTCAAAGGAGGCCCAGGACAGCCCATCTTCATCAACGCAAGCTCAAGACCCTCGCGAGGGGCCAAGCCTCGCGGGGCGGACGACCAAGAGCTTCCTCAGGCGCGGCCTCGTCAGGCTGGCTCATGAGGAGGCGGAGAACTCAAGGCGGGGTACCTCGCGAGGTGCCCGTGACGTAAGCCATGACGACCAAGGGCGCCAGTCGGGCGCCCGGCCATGAAGGCGCCCTCCTTTCCTCTTTGGTGCAAAGGGGGCAAGCGCAGGCAAGGGCATCAAGCAAAGGCATCCGTTTCGGTGCAACAAGACCAAGACCAACTCCCAACGGCTGGAATGCAGTCATCGTGGAGCCCAAGCAGGCGTCATCACCAGAGCCTTTGGCAGGCGAGGACCAACTTTAGTCAGGATAAGTGTACTAGATGTTCCCCTTCAAAATGGCCAATTGTTGGCGCCCTTCCCGCTCAATATTTGGGAAGAGGCTCAGGGCCTTCGCCTATAAATAGGGGTAGCCACACTCAAGGACGAAGGAGGAAGGAAGGACGAAGGACGATCAGATTGAGCATTCGGAATCCTGAGAGAGAGAGAGAGAGAGAGAGAGAGAGAAACCCGCTCCTCAGGCTAGAGCAACGGGATACCACTTAGCAGTCCATCACACCCACCAAGAACAGACCCTCGCGAGGCTGTTCTTCGCTGTACGGTTCTTCATCAGCCCCAGAGGCAATCCACACACCACAAACTAGAGTAGGGTATTACACCACAACGGTGGCCCGAACTAGTATAAATCTTAAGGCCTCTTGTGTTGTTCTTGTTAGTAGTTTAGGTCCCTGCGATTCGGCGAGGTACGAGACGGTGGAGGGTTGGATCTCCGCGCGCACCCCATAGTTCAAACCTTAAGGGTCTGCCGGAACCCGTGATCCGACAGTGTTGTTTGTCATGTTTACATCTTATTTTCTTAGAACGACGATAGCATAAATAAGATGATCCCTCACTAAAATTTCAAGAGATATGTTCCCCTAACTGCGGCACTGCTATGCGAAGGTTCGTTGTCTCGAAGCACCACGTGATGATCGGGTGTGATAGATTCTAACGTTCGCATACAAAGGGTGTAAGCCAGATTTACACATGCGAAACACTTAGGTTGACTTGACGAGCCTAGCATGTATAGACATGGCCTCGGAACACAAGAGGCCGAAAGGTCGAACATGAGTCGTATAGTAGATACGTTCAACATGGAGATGTTCTCCGTTGATGACTAGTCCGTCTCACGTGATGATCGGACACGGCCTAGTCGATTCAGATCATGTATCACTTAGATGACTAGAGGGATGTCTATCTGAGTGGGAGTTCATTGAATAATTTGATTAGATGAACTTAATTATCATGAACATACTCTAAATTGTCTTTGCAAATTATGTTGTAGATTAATAGCTCGCGCTTTAGCTCCATGTTTTAATACGTTCCTAGAGAAAGACTAAGTTGAAAGATATCGTAAGCAATTGTGCAGACTAGGGTCGTAGTCCGAGGATTGTCCGAGGATTGTCCTTGATGCACCGCTCGGTGTGCCAACCCCTCTGGCGTCATCTGTGGATGTCGTGAACATCTGGCAGACACGTTCTGATGACTACCTGATAGTTTAGTGTGCCATGCTTTATGGCTTAGAGTCGGGGCTCCAAAAGCGTTTTGAACGCCATGGAACATATGAGATGTCCCAAGAGCTGAAATTGGTATTTCAGGCTCATGCCCGTGTTGAGAGGTTTGAGACCTCTGACAAGATCTTTGCCTACAAGATGGAGGAGAATAGATCAGCCAGTGAGCATGTGCTCAGAATGTCTGTGTACTTCAATCGCTTGAATGAAGTGGGAGTTAATCTTCCAGATAAGAAAAGTGATTGACGGAGTTCTCCAGTCACTATCACCAAGCTAACTAGAGCTTCGTGATGAACTATAACATGCAAGGGAAGTTGATCCCGGAGCTGCTCGTCGTGCTTAAGGCGTAAAGGTAGAAGTCAAGAAGGAGCATCAAGTGTTGATGGTTAACAAGACCACTGGTTTCAAAGAAGGGCAAGGGCAAGAAGGGAAACTTCATGAATGGCAAGCCAGTTGCCGCTCCAGTGAAGAAACCCAAGAACCCAAACCCGAGACGAAGTGCTTCTATTAGGGGAACGGTCACTAGTAGTGGAACTGCCTCAAATACTTGGTAGATAAGAAGGCTGACAACTTCAACAAAAGTATATTTCATATATGTGTTGTTGATGTGTACCTTACTAGTACTCCTATTAGCACATGGGTATTAGATACCGGTTCAGTTGCTAATATTGGTAACTCGAAACAAAGGCTACGGAATAAACAGAGACTAGCTAAGGGCGAGGTGACGATGTGTGTTGTAAGTGTTTCCAAGGATGATATGATCACCATCGCACGCTCCCTCTACCTTCAGGATTAGTATTGAACCCAGATAAATGTTGTTTGCATTGGTGTCTGCGTTGAGCATAAACATGATTAGATCATGTTTATTGCAATACGGTTATTCATTTAAGTCTAGAATAATGGTTATTCGGTTTACATGAATAATACCTTGTATGGTCATGCACCCTATGTGAATGGTTTATTGAATCTCGGTCGTAGTGATACACATGTTCATAACATTGATGCCAAAAGATGTAGAGTTGATAATGATAGTACCACTTTCTTGTGGCACTGCCGCTTAGGTCATATTGGTGTAAAGCGCATGAAGAACCTCCATGCTAATGGACTTTTGGAGTCACTTGATTTTGAATCACCTGACACATGCGAACCATGCCTCATAGGCAAGATGACTAAAACCCCGTTTTCTAGAACAATGGAATGGGCAAGTGACTTGTTGGAAATCACACATGCTAATGTGTGCAGTCCGATGAGTGTTGACACACGTAGTGGATATCGTTATTTTCTCACCTTCACCGATGAATTGAGTAGATATGGGTATATTTAGTTAATGAAGCATAAGTCTGAAATGTTTGAAAAGTTCAAGCAATTTCAGAGTGAAGTTGAGAATCATCATAACAAGAAGATCAAGTTCCTATGATCTGATCAAGGGGAGAGTATCTGAGTTATGAGTTTGGCAATCACTAAAGACAAGGTGGAATAGTTTCACAGTTGACGCCACCTGGAACACCATAGTGTAATGATGTGTCTGAACGTCGTAGTCGCACACTATTGGATATAGTGCGATCTATGATGTCTCCTACCGATCTACCGCTATCATTTTGGGGTTATGCATTAGAGACAATTACATTCACTTTAAATAGGGCACCACCTAAGTCCGTGGAGACAATACCGTATGAACTGTGGTTTCGCAAGAAACCTAAGTTGTTGTTTCTTACGGTTTGGGGCTAGGATGCTTATGTCGATAGGCTTCGGCCAGAAAAGCTCAAACCCAAAGCAGAAAATTGTGTCTTCATAGAATACCCTAACAAGACGATTGGGTATACCTTCTGTCTCAGATCTGAGGGCAAAATGTTTGTCGCTAGGAACAAGTCCTTTCTCGAGAAAGGGTTTCTCTCGAAAGAATTGAGTGGGAGGAAGATATAACTTGATGAGGTTGTTGAACCTTTACTTCAACCAGAGAGTAGCGTAGCACCGAAAGATATTTCTATGGAACCTACCTCAGTTGAAGAGAAAGCTAATGATGATGATCATGGAGCTTCATATCAAGTTACTACCAAACCTCGTAGGTCGAAAAGGGTGTGTACAACTTCTGAGTGGTAACCCTGTCTTAAAGGTCATGTTGTTGGACAATGATGAACCTATGAGCTATGGAGAAGCAATGGTGGGCCCATATTCCATCAAATGGCTAGGAGCCATGAAATCCGAGATAGGATCCATGTATGAGAACAAAGTATGGACTTTGGTGGACTTGCCCGATGATCGGCAAGCCATTGAGAATAAATGGATCTTTAAGAAGAAGATGAAGTGATGGTAATATCACCATTTGTGAAGCTCGACTTGTCTCAAAGAAGTTTCCGACAAGTTCAAGGGGTTGACTATGATGAGACTCTCTCAATCGTAGCGATGCTAAAGTCTGTTAGAATTATGTTAGCAGTTGCTGCATTTTCATTTATGAAATCAGGTAGATGGATGTCAAAAACAAAGTTTCCTTGATGGTTTCCGTGAGGGAAGGCTGTATGTGATACAACCAGAAGGTTTTGTCAATCCTAAGGATGCTAAAAGGTATGCAAACTCCAGTGGTCCTTCTATGGACTGGAGCAAGCATCTCGGAGTTGGATCATACACTTTGATGAGGTGATCAAAGCTTTTTGGGTTTATACAAAGTTTGCAAGAAACTTGTATTTGCAAGAAATTGAGTGGGAGCACTACAACATTTTGATAAGTATATGTGGATGACATATTGTTGATCAGAAATGATGTAGAATTTGTGGAAAGCATAAAGGGTTGTTTGAATGGAGTTTTCAAAGGAAGACCTGTGTAAAACTGCTTACATGTTGGGTATCAAGATCTATAGAGATAGATCAAGACACCTAATAAGACTTTCACAGAGCACATACCTTCACATGATCTTGAAGGAGTTCAAGATGGATCAGTCAAAGAAGGAGTTCTTGCCTGAGTTGTAAGGTGTGAAGTTAAGCTATACCACGACAGAAGAAAGAGAAAGGACGAAAGTCGTCCCCTATGCCATAGCCATAGGTTCTATACGATATGCCATGCTGTGTACCGCGATGTGCCTTGCCACGAGTCTAGCAAGGGGGTACAAGAGTGATCCAGCAGTGGATCATTGGATAGCGGTCAAAATTGTCTTTAGGAATAAGGAAATGTTTCTCGGTTATGGAGGTGATAAAGAGTTCGGCGTAAAGGGTTACGTCGATGCAAGCTTTAACACCTATCCGGATGACTCTGAGTAGCAAACCGGATACGTATAGTGGAGCAACCATTTGGAATAGCTCCAAGTGGAGCATAGTAGCAACATCTACAATATGAAATAAAGATTTGCGAAGAACACACGGATCTGAATGTTGCAGACCCGTTGACTAAACCCTCTCTCGTAAGCATAACATGATCAAACCCTAGAACTCATTGAGTGCTAATCACATGGTGATGTGAACTAGATTACTAACTCTTGTGTGTTAATCACATGGCGATGTGAACTAGATTATTGGCTCAAGTAAACTGTTTGGGTGCTAGTCACATGGCGATGTGAACTATGAGTGTTAATCACATGGCGATGTGAACTAGATTATTGACTCTAGTGCATGTGGGAGACTGTTGGAAATATGCCCTAGAGGCAATAATAAAATGGTTATTATCATATTTCCTTGTTCATGATAATTGTCTATTGTTCATGCTATAATTGTATTAATCGGAAACCGTAATACATGTGTGAATACATAGACCATAATATGTCCCTAGTAAGCCTCTAGTTGACTAGCTCGTTGATCAATAGATGGTTGTGGTTTCGTGACCATGGACATTGGATGTCATTGATAACGGGATCACATCATTAGGAGAATGATGTGATGGACAAGACCCAATCCTAAGCATAGCACAAGATCGTGTAGTTCGTTTTGCTAGAGCTTTTCTAATGTCAAGTATCGTTTCCTTAGACCATGAGATTGTGCAACTCCCGGATACTGTAGGAATGATTTGGGTGTATCAAGCGTCACAACGTAACTCGGTGGTTATAAAGGTGCACTACAGGTATCTCCGAAAGTGTCTATTGGGTTGCCATGAATCGAGACTGGGATTTGTCACTTCGTATAACGGAGAGGTATCTCTGGGCCCACTCTGTAATGCATCATCATAATGAGCTCAATGTGACTAAGGAGTTAGCCATGGGATCATGTGTTACAGAACGAGTAAAGAGACTTGCCGGTAACGAGATTGAATGAGGTATGGGGATACCGGCGATCGAATCTCAGGCAAGTAACATACCGATGGACAAAGGGAATTGAATACGGGATTGATTGAATCCCCGACATCGTGGTTCATCCGATGAGATCATCGTGGAACATGTGGGAGCCAACATGGGTATCCAGATCCCGCTGTTGGTTATTGGTCAGAGAGATGTCTCGGTCATGTCTGCATGGTTCCCGAACCCGTAGGGTCTACACACTTAAGGTTCGGTGACGCTAGAGTTGTTATGGGAAATAATATGTGGTTACTAAAGGTTGTTTGGAGTCCCGGATGAGATCCCAGACGTGGAGGAAATCCGGAATGGTCCGGAGGTGAAGATCGATATATTGGACGAAGGGTATTGGAGTCCGGAATTGTTCTGGGGGTACTGGGTGACGACCAGCGTGTCCGAAAGGGGTTTCGAAGGCCCCGACAAGCGTTGGGGGGCCTTATGGGCCAAGGGGAGGGGGCACATCAGCCCACTAAGGGCCAGCGCCTCTCCCACCCCATCTCACATAACGTGGAGAGGTGGGGGCGCCTCCCCTAGGGCAGCCACCCCTCCCGGCTTGGGGGGCAAGTTTCCTAGGGGTGGGGGCGCCCAAACCCATCTAGGGTTTCCCCTATGGCCGCCGCCCCTCCCCTAGGGAAACCCTAGGGCGCCTCCTCCTCCCCCCTTTCCCCTATATATAGTGAGGGGGAGAGAGGGCAGCAGCACCCCTTCCCCGGGCGCAGCCCTCTCCTCCTCCAACTCCTCCTCCTCCTCCGTAGTGCTTAGCAAAGCTCTACCGGAGAACCACGAGCTCCATCGCCACCACGTCGTCGTGTTGTTGGAGTTCTCCCTCAACTTCTCATCTCCCCTTGCTGGATCAAGAAGGAGGAGACTTCCCCGGGCTGTACGTGTGTTGAACACGGAGGTGCTGTCCGTTCGGCACTTGGATCGAATCTTCCGTGATTTGAATCGCCGCGAGTACGACTCCATCAACCGTGTTCTTGTAACGCTTCCGCTTAGCAATCTTCAAGGGTATGAAGATGCACTCCCTCTCTCTCTCGTTGCTAGCATCTCCTATATTGATCTTGGTGACACATAGGAAAATTTTGAATTATTACTACGTTCCCCAACAGCATGACACAGACGAACACTACTTTGATGTAAGGCAAGCGCATGATAGGAGGATGGAATACATACAAAAGAAAGACATCATTGCATATTCATACGTACGATATAAGGATGGAATATGTATGAAAAATAGTAAGCAGAAGGCATTTCAACAAAATTAGAAGAAATGAAAGCTAGGCACCATATGAACATGCAATCAATATCACTCTATCAGGTAAAAAGTGTCTCGTCGTAAGTGCCATTTCAATAAATTAGAAACAGTACAAGCTAGAAGACAATGCAAGATGCAACCTACATCACACTCCCAAGTTAAATGTGTCTTATGGGTAAGTAATCGTTGCAGGTATAAGTTGTAAGCTACGCAGATGCAATTCAACAAAATCAGAAGCAATACAAACTAGACATCATACGGAACACGCAACCACATATAACAGTTCCAAGTTAGAGCAACCACCTGTGATGATGGAGTAGGGGAGATGTGCTCATCATCTACATGTATGTTCTAGAAACAGGAACATGTGGCATATTCACAGGCATTATGTGTAAAGTAAGCAGATGCAATTCAACAAAGTTAGAAGCAATACAAGCTAGACATCATATGCAACATGCAGCCACATATAATAGTGCCAAGTTAGAGCAAGCACCTGTGATGGTGGAGTAGGGGAGATGTGCTCATCATCTACTCAGCTATGTTGACTGTCCAGCCTTGTGTTGTCTTGCGAATCTTGTTGGTAGGATGGCGGAGTAGAATCTGTAGAGACCACCTGTTTGAGTTGCTCAAGGACCACCATCATCCATCGCTGCACTATTTTCCTTCAAATTGTATTGATTTTGCATTGTGAAGTCAAACCGATAAGAAAAAGGAATTCAATTCGCTCTTGAACTCATTCATGCATGATAATCTTGTGAACACTACTCGGATGAAAGGCAAACACATGATACGAGGATGGAATATGTACGAAAAACAGGACGACATGACATATTCACACATATGATGTGGTAACTAAGCAGAAGACATTTCAACAAATTAGAAGCACTGCAAGATAGACACCATATGAAAGGTGCAACCAATATCACTCTGCCAAGTTCAAACTGTCTGGCATTTCAACAAATTAGATGCAGTACATGCTAGAAATCATATGCAAGACACAACCAATATCACAATGGCGACTTAAAGGTGCCTTATCATAAGTGACTGATGCGGGATATGCAAGAACAATAGTCTTATGTAAGAACATGGTGTGATCAGATATAGTATGTTCTAGAAACAGGAACACATGTCATATTCACAGGCATTATGTGTAAAGTAAGCAGATGCAATTGAACAAAGTTAGAAGCAATACAAGCTAGACATCATACGCAACATGCAACCACATATAATAGTGCCAAGTTAGAGCAAACACATGTGATGGTGGAGTAGGGGAGATGTGCTCATCATCTACACAGCTACGTTGATTGTCTAGCCTTGTGTTGTCTTGCGAATCTTGTTGGGAGGATGGTGGAGTAGAATCTGTAGAGACCCTCCATTTCAGTTGCTCGGAAGGACCACCATCATCCAACATGCCTTACCAATTTCCTTTCACTTTATTAATTTTGCATTGTGAGGTCAAACTGACAAGAAAAAGGAATAAAATTCGCTCTTCAGAACTCATTCATGCATGATCTTTGGCAAGTAACACTACTCTGATGAAAGGCAAAGTCATGATACGAGGATGGAATATGTACTAAAAACTAGACGGCTTGACATATTCACACCTATGATGTGGTAACTAAGCAGAAGGCACTTGAACAAATTAGAAGCACTACAAACTAGACACCATATGGAAGGTGCAATCAATATCACTCTGCAAGTTAAAACTATCTCGTCATAGGTGGCGTTCATCAAACTAGAAGCACTACATGCTAGAAATCATATTCAAGACGCAAACCAATATCACACTACCAACTTAAAGGTGTCCCATCATATGTGACTGACGCAGGATACACAAGAAGAGTAGTTTCATGTAAGAACATGGTGTGATAGACAGATATAGTATGTACCAAAAATAGGAAAGCATGTCATATTCACACATATCATGTGTAAGCTAAGCAGATGCAGTTTACACTAATTAGGAGCAATACAAGCTAGACACGGTATGCAACATGCAACTAGATATAACACTGCCAAGTTAGAGCAAGCACCTTGGATGGTGGAGTAGGGGAGCGGAGACTTGGAACTTGTAATGCACTAGCAGTACAAGGAGAATCATCTGATGATGCTCCATTTACGTTGCTGCAGAGGACCACCATCATCGCCTTCCTTACTCTTTTCCTTCGTCTTTTTTGATTTTGCCTTGTCAAGTCAAACCCACAAGAAAAAGGAATAAAATTTGCTCTTCAGAACTCATTGATGCATGATCTTGTGAACACTAGTTTCATGTAAGACAGCCGCATGATAGGAGGATGGAATATGTATGAAAAACAGGACGACATGACATATTGACATGTATGATGTATAAAGTGTAAACTAAGCACAAGGGGTTTGAACTAGTTAGAAGCAATGCAACATAGAAACCATATGAAAGATGAAACCTATATCACTCTACCAAATTAAAAGGGTGGCCTAACAAATGTATTTGACAAAATTAGAAGCAATACTTCGCAACAGGCTAGAAATAATATGCAATATGCAACGAATAAAGGTGTCTCATCGTATGTGATTGATGCAGGATACAGAAGAGAGGTAGTTTCATGTAAGAACATGGTCAACACATAGATGTAGTGTGTACCAAAAATAGGAAGGCATGTCATATTCATAGGTATAATGTGTAAATTAAGAAGATGCAATTTACCCTAATTATAAGCATTACAAGCTAGACACCATATGAACATGCAACCACATATCACACTGCGAAGTTAGAGCAAGCACCTGCAATGGTGGTGTAGGGGAAGTGCGGTCTTCAAGTATAGAGCTATGTTCAATATTTTAATTTAGGCTTGCTGTTTCTTGCAATCATGTGGAGAGGATGAAACTGCACTCTTTATAAGAGTAGCATGTCTCATACTAACCCACGGGCGTGTCTGTCTCATCATAAGCGATAGATGCAGGATACACGAGAATAGTAGTTTGATGTAAGAACATGGTGTGATAGGCAGATGTAGTATGTACCAAAAACAGGAAGGCGTGTCATATTCAGATGTATAATGTGTAAGCTAATTAAGGAGATGCAATTTAACAAATTAGGAGCAATACAAGCTAGGCACCATATGCAACATGCAACCAGATATCACACTGCCATGTTAGAGCATGCACCTGGGGTTGTGGAGTAGGGGAGATGAGATTTGGAACTTGCACTACAGTAGGAGTAGCAGGAGAATCTGTAGAGATCATCTGTTTCGGTTGCTCCAGAGGACCACCATCATTCCGTGCCTTCGTCCTTTTAAATTTTGCCTTGTCAAGTAAACACACAAGAAAAAGGAATGAAATTCCCACTTCCAAATTTGTTGATGCATGATACTGTCGAACAAAACTTTTATGTATGGCAACCACATTGTAGGAGGATGGAATATGTACGAAAAACGCTAAGCAGAAGGCATTTCAACAAATTGGAAGCAATGCAATCTAGACACCAAATGAAAGATCCAACCAAAATCACTCTACCAAGTTAGATGTGTCTCATTATAAGTGCCACTTCAACAAATTAGAGGCAATACATGTTTGAAATGATATGCAAGATGCAACCAATATTACACTGTCAACTTGAAGGTGTCTCGTCAGAAGTGATTGATGAGGGATACACAAGAAAAGTAGTTTGATGTAAGAACATGGTTAATAGAAAGACGTAATATGTACCAAAAACAGGAACGCATGTCATATTCACAGGTATAATGTGTTAACTAAGCAGATGCAATTTAACCTAATTAGAAGCATTACAATGTAGACACCATATGCAACATGCAACCACATATCACACTGCCAAGTAAGAGCAAGCACCTGCGATGGTGGTGCGGGGGAATTGCGTTCATCAAGTAGAGAGCTACGTTGACTATCTTCATTTAGCCTTGCTGTTTCTTAAGAATCATGTGGGGAGGATGACACTGCACACTTTAAACGAGTAGTGCGTCTCACAGTAAGCCACTGGGGTAACTGTCTCGTCATAAGTGATTGATGAGGGATACAAAAGAGCGTTATTTTGATGTACGAACATGGTTAATAGACATATGTAGTATGTACAAAAATAGGAAGGCATGCCATTATCAAAGGTATAATGTGTAAAGTAAGCTGATGCAATTTAACCAAATTGGAAGCAATACAAGCTAGACACCATATGCAACATGCAACCACATTTGACAGCGCGAAGTTAAAGCAAGGACCTGGGATGGTTGTGTGTGGCAGTTGAGATCATCAACTGCAGAGCTACGTTTACTGTCTCCATCTGCTGACACTGCACCCTTTAGAGCGTTGAGACGCTTAGTGCTTATCTTCAAATTACACTGGAGCGACTTCTATCTTTTCTTTCTTGTATTCATCAACACTACGTCAGAGTCTGAAATACCCATGCATAAAAAAACAATAGTGTGAGTATGGGTGAAGTGTGTGCACAAGTAGTACAATGTAAAGGTAGTAGATAGCAGGTCGGTGAGACATAAATGACGGGAGACATATGATAGCTCTACAACATGCATGGCACACGAAATTACTAGATTCTAGGATTTTGAAATATGAGAACAGGGATGGCTGGGAAATGCAGATGCTCCTCCAGCACACCACAAGGTGTGGTCTTATGAAAATAACAGTCAACTGAAAACAAATAGGTCAGTCCATTTTTTCTGCACCGTCCGATGTACAAAGAACGGGCAGACCGCCTTCATCTACCTCCAGCCAGTCAGTGTTATGATCTTCCTCGAAACGCCAGCGACCACCGGCCTAGTCCCCTGCCTCCGCCCTCCCCTCGACCTCACCGCACCGCCGTGCTTGGAACCGCCCCCGGCCATCCCTTCAAGCCCCACCGACCTCCAGATCGGGCGCAAGCAGCTCCTGCATCCCACACCCCTATGATAGACACCGATACACCGCTTCCCTGGTGAACAGGCGGACTATGTGCTCCGCGCGCCTAAGAGGGTGCTGCTTCTTTTAATTGCGATTCGCCTGACCCTGAATTGAAATCCAGCGGGCTACTGACCTCTAGCAAAGGTGAAATAGTAAATGGGAGGAAACCTTGTGCATTTAGTATCACGAAGAAGATGCAGTACGAAGCGCTCAACTAGTTTCTTTCATGGATGAATACGGTGTGAGGAGAGACGTAAGATCTGCACGAATAAGGGAAGAGGAGTACCTCTTTTTGCTGGCAGTGCTGTGTCCTCCTTCTATTTTTCCAACGATCTTCTTGTGGTTCACTGGAAACGATAAGTTGTGGAGACGGTGGAGCCTTGGGCGAACCCATGGCCAAGTTGTTGAGTGTGGTGCGATGGCCTTCTGTCGGTGGCGGGGAACCATATCCGAGGCGGCGAACGACGTCATAGCGGGAACAACTCCGGTGTGGTGGACGGTTGTGACAGTGGAGCGGCAGCGGTGAGGCGCAGGACGGCGTGGTCAAAGTGGTTCTGGTATGGCGCATGTCGGCGTCAGTGTAGTGGAGGCAGCTCTGCCTTGGCTTCAGCTGCTAAGTCTTTGAGGGTGTTGCGGTTGCGGTTGCATTGGATGACGACGACGGGGTACCGGCTCCGGCGTGATGGAGGAGGGCAGCGGTGGATTGGGCGCGATGGGGTGGAGGACGGAGGAGGCTGGGGTTTCGTGGCTAGTGGAGAGGGCGTTTTAGCGCCCACAGAGTATGAATGGGGAAACGGAGGGAGGGGGAACTAAGGGTGAACAATGTTTTGGTTTGGGACGCGCTTGTTTGAAATTTGGGGAAAGTTACAAACTTTGCCCCCATCTAAAATTTCGGACATATTGCGGGTTGGGGGTAGGACAGTAATCTAAGGTGTCCCAAATGGTGGGCGGGATATATTTCGGCCGAGCGCATCGGTGTTTAGGCGCCCATGGCGTATGAATGCTTCTCGGAGGCGGTTGAGACTAGCGTCTTGGTGAAGTTACAAACCTACCCCTGTTTAGACCTTTGGACATCAGGCTGATAGGCTACACGTGCCAGAGTAAGGACAGTAATTTCCTACCACCAAACATTAGTTTCACGCGGTTTCGGGTGACCAGAGGCTTATTTGGTGCTTCGTTCAATATTTGGGAGCAGAAGCATTAACGTTTTCGGTTTTCTTGAATTGAACTTTCAGGATTCGTCAAACTTCACAAATCTTTACTCTTGAAAATCCTAAAACTACGATTATTTTGGAATGGAGGGGGTACATTTGAATATACATTGTACACGAGTATATACTAAAAAATATGCAACTTACCTCAGTTCATGCATGGTTCCAGATATAATGTCCTTGGTTGCAAAAAAATAGTTAAACATGCGTATGAATATATAGCATGTTCAAACGCACAACAAAGATTGATGCCCTTTTAGATCTGATTTACAAATGCTATTATCTCAGGTTCAAATAGATGAATGCACTTCCTATGAATTCAAATCTTTGAAACCCCCTTTATGTTGAATTCAACATGTATTCTATTTCGTAGCTAGCAATTTGGAATGTATCCGTGTAAGTGACAAATCTATAAAGTGCTTCACACTAACAACATGGAGTGCACTAATTAATGTTTATATATGAATTGCAAAAGCATTGCATTGCCTGTATTTCAAACCACTCTCACTCTATGGATCGATAATATGAAATAAACACATGCACATGCTAGAATTCAATAGAGTATGGGTGTCCGATAGACCGATTTTCGTTCATACGCAAATTGCAAAATTCATGATCTCATCCAAAAATAATAATGCCATTTATATTTTAATTTAATGCGTAGAACCGCCTTTACACGTAGATGCACTATGCCTCGGCCCGTTCTCACAAACGCGCTATATATCTATCTATCTAACGCATAAGTGCACACACTTTATATACATCAACATTTCTCTTTCACACATGCTCACAATCTCTCCCGGGGTGTCGGGGTGTCTCATGCACACACACACACACTCTCGCTCTCTCTCTCTCTCTCTCTCTCTCTCTCTCTCTCTCTATATATATATATATATATATATATATATTAAAAATAGATAAGGCACTATATATATATATATATATATATATATATATATATATATATCTTTCTGACTATTATGTGTACCACTCTTTTCACTAATCTCAGTTGGAAAACACTATTTCTCTCACATGCATATATACACACGCACGGTCTCTACTAGCCCTCTATACACACATATATGTGCCTACGTGTCTCCGGCACGCACATTATCTTTAGGACTCTTTCGCACACATCTCCCCCCAGACACACATCTCTCTTAGTAGTTGGCAGATATGATTCCATCAGATTATTCGGTAGGATATCCCTGACTGTTAGGCTGGATGGTAATACGAGGCAAAGTTTTACCCAAGTTCGGATGTCACATCCCTAGTTCTGGTAATGCCTAGTGCTAGCATCTGGTGTTGCATCATGTTTACTTTTCATAGAAAGTTGAAATGGGGATGACAGAACCCCCAGCACCCAGCCTGAAACCAACTAGGGTTTACTAAAATTATTTTCAATGAACCTGAAATGCCTTTATAAAATGTTCATCATCTTTGCCTTGGTCTAGAACCTCTGACAAAAATGGTGCACACTTTTCTAGGACAACAAAGGGTCACTGAATTAAATCATATAGTATTTGCATTTGGGCATTTAAATGCTATAAAATATTTTAAATGCTCAAATAATCATAAACTAAAATGTTTACTGTGGGATATATTCTAAACAGTAGCCATGATTAGTTTCATGATTTTTGGAAATGCCTTGGCATTTTTAATAAAGCCCTAAAGTTACAGAAATAATAGAAAACATGAAATAATAAAAAGAAATGAACTTACCTGGCAAAGCCCACCTGGCCTGGTACTGTAGCAGCCAGCTGGGCAAAGCCAGCCCAGCCCACCAGGGGCTCCTCCCTGTCGTCTTCCACCTCCTGCCAGTGGGCAGGAGGGCGTGTGGCCGCCGTGCGCGCACACGCGCCCCGGCCACCTCCTGCTTGCCGCCTCCCTCTGGACCCCCGGACGACGCCACGCACGCCGCGTGCCCAAACCTCTCACCCTCGCCCACTTTTCCCTCTCTCCCGCAAGAACACGAGCGCAACCGAGTGAGCTCGTCGCCGCCGACGCTGTTTACCGCGGCCACAGCCACCCCCTTGCTCCCCTGACCTGTCCAAGAGCTCTGGGACGTCTTCCTCATCCTCTCCACCAAGCCATGGAACTACGGACGCGCCACAATGTCGCCAGCATCGCCGTTTCCATCGCCGGCCACCGTGGATCCTCACCATCGATTCAAGAGCTACCGGACGTCCCCGAGCCCGCTAACCATCCCTGCAGCTCCGCGGTGAGCTGTTGACCCGATTCCCCCTTGGCCCGTCGTCCCTAGCATCCTGTAGCTGCCGTCCCCATGAGCTCCGAAGCTCGCCGCCGTCAGGCCTCATCACCGCCGCGGCCAGAGCTAGCTATGACCGCAACCGAGCACTGCAACATGCTCAACACGCCGTCAGGAGTCCATAGCACCCAGCCACTCTTCCTGCCGTGCGCTGCAACGCCGTTCTCGCTGAGGTCCGAACTTCGGCCACCGCGGTTGTCGTCGTCGGCGTTGTTCCCGGCCTCCCCGCACCCAACCGCTTGCACCACTGGATGCGGCACCCATCCAGCTCGCCGTAGAACCCAACCGCGCCCTAAATGGTGCCCTGTAGCATGAACCCGACGCCCTCCGCCGTGTCTGTCATCGCCGGTGTCGAGCCGTGGACCAAGTCCAGCGGGTTTGACCCCGCAGACCAGGGGTTTGACCTTCCCAGGCCCCTGCTTAATTAGTATTAGGTTTAATTAGTGCTAAATTAACTTAGTTAACTAGATGAGCCACTAACATGTGGGCCCAGGCCCTAATTAACCTAGGTTAGTGCTAACCTAACACTAACTAACTCTGTTAGTAAGTTGTTACACTGACTTGTGGGTCCTCGCCGTCAGGCTTGACCTGGGCTGGCGCCTTTGACCTGCTGACGTCACCTGACGTTATGCTGACACAGTTAACCTTTTTCTGGATTTAACTTTATACAGGAAATTCCAGAAAATGCCCAAAACTTCTAAAAATCATAGTAAATCAACCGTATCTCCAAATCAAACAAGGTATATATGAAAAATGATCAGAAAAATCTAATCTATCCATCTGTACCATTTTCATGCATGTTTGAACAACTTAAAGTTGCTGTATAAGACAATTTGAATAAATGGCATTTGAAATGCCTTACATGGAGTTTGAATTTGAACCTTGGGTTCAAACCAACTTCTTTTAAATCGTTGCTAGTTGCATTAGCCCAAAACACATTCATATTGCCATGTCATAGCATGCATCATATTGTTGCATATCGTCATGTGTTGATTGTGTTCGACGTATCTTTCGTGGTAGGTTCTGCCTCCGAGGATACCTACGATTATTCGACTGAAGGGCAGTATCCTACTACCACTCCATCAGGCAAGAAAAACCCCCTTGTTCATTCCGATACAATCCCACTCTCTCGCTCCTTCTCTCTTTTACTGCATTAGGACAACAACGATTCAACTGTTACATGCTGCAGTAGTTGAACCCCTTTCCTCTGCATGACCTATCATTGCCACAGTAAATAGATGAAACGCACTAGCATGAGTAGGAGTTGTTTGAGCCCTGATGTGCCTACTCATTCATGCTTGTTTGTCATGCCTGCTATTGCTTAGAGTTGTGTCAGGTCTGATTCATCAGGGATGAATTGGAGGTGTGTGAACATGTCCTACTGTGTGTGAGCTAAGTGTGTGAACATGACTTGGTAAAGGTAACGATGAGAGGCCATGTAGGAGTACATGGTGGGTTGTCTCATTGCAGCTGTCCTCAGGAACTGAGTTCTGTGTTTGTGATCCATGAACAGTTACTACCACACATTGGGTTCCGGTAACTCGGCCCCTCTCGGCTTATTAATCAACTTGATCTCTGTCCGTGAGTTGCAACTAGTTTACGGTGTTTGTAGGTAGTGTTAGTAGTCTACCAAGTGGCACCGGTATAGGTGGGCTTGGGACAGACTAGGCACAAGGGCACGGTGTACCAAGTGGCACCGGATGGTGGACTTGGGAACCCCGCACACATCGTTTGGGGCCGTGGCGACACCGGCCGGATCTCCTCATGGATGGAACCCGAATAGGCGATAAACCCGGACGAGAGACTTGTGTGGTTAGTCGGTCGTGGCCGACTCCCTCGCCAAAGCTTCCGCTTGAAGGTTGTCGAGATACACGAGGTGTACATGGCGGTAAGTGGCGAGAGCGTGTGTGAAGAAGTACACCCTGCGGGGTTAATATAATCTATTCGAATAGCCGTGTCCGTGGTAAAGGACTTACGGGTTGCCTGTGCAGTTCATAGACAAGTGAAAGTGGATACTCTAAAATGCGCAAGATAAGCGTGAGTGCTATGGATGGCGTTCTCGTAGGGAGACGGGAGCGGATCCATAGTGGTGTATTGATATGGTGAATATGTGGACTCGTGTGCGCCACCTCAAAGAGTTACATTGCAGTCGTAGTTTAGGATAGCCACCGAGTCAAATCTGGCTTGCTACAGTTAAACTCCACCACCCCCTTTTGTTGATACTGATGCATATGTAGCTAGTTCTGATGTAAGTCTTGCTGGGTACATTTGTACTCACGTTTGCTTAATTTATGTTTGGAGAGAGACTTCAGTCTCGCTAGTAGTTCCACATGGACTTCGACGTATAGCTTGTTACCTCAGCTACGATCTTGTGCCCTCGGCAGGATCTGGTAGATAGTCAGGCTTCTCAGCCTTTTTCATTTGTAGATGTCTGTACTCAGACATGTTAAGCTTCCGCGTGTGCTTTGACTTGTATGCTCTGAATGTTAGGTCATGAGACCCATGTTTGTAATACTTGGCTCCTCGGAGCCTAATGATTAAATACTTGAGTCGTAGAGTTATGTTGTGATGCCATGTTGTATTTACACATATCGAGCATATTGTGTGTATGATTGAAATGCTTGGTATGTGTGGGATCCGACAACCTAGTTGTTATCCTTAGTAGCCTTGGGGAAATGTAGTCTTATGCTTCCTTGAGCCATAGTAGTCCGCTACAGCCTGGTCCACCGGAGTCCTGCTAGCCCAGCACTACTGCTCAGGACGCTTGACTGGCCGGCATGTGTTTCACTTTGTTCCTGTGTCTATCCCTTCGGGGAAATGTCACGCGGTGACATCCGGAGTCCTACCTAGCCAGCTACAGCCCGGGTTCCCGGAGTCCTGTTAGCCAGGCTACAACTTCGGATTCACACAGCTGACCGACATGCTCGATGTTGATTCATGTATGCCTGTCGATTAGTGCCACTTTGGGTTCACGACTAGTCATGTCGGCCCGGGTTCTGTGTCATATGGATGCTAGCGACACTATCATATACGTGAGCCAAAAGCGCAAACGGTCCCGGGCCATGGTAAGGCGACACCCGTGGGAATACCGTGCGTGAGGCCGCAAAGTGATATGAGGTGTTATAGGCTAGATCGGTGTGACTTAGAATCGGGCTCCTGACATCGGACCCTTGCAATTGAGGAAAATGCCTACTCCCGGTACTGTATATTAGTGATAGGGGGTGTACAGAGTACACATGAATACTAGGCATTGTGCGTGTGTGTATACTATCAATGAACCATCCCCCAGGCTTCTATAACATACTTGGGGCCTAGGGTTACAAATCATATATAGTCGGCTTATCACCAGTGGGGATAGAGTCCTCCACGACTCAAGTAGCTTCGTGTTGTACACCGAGTCCTCCACATGGGTCTTTGTATAATGCGTCTCGGTCCAACCTATGTGGCGCAGGATGGAACCGACCCATGAGTCCTCATGTTGACCCACCACAACTAGAAATGATGTGCCCACCCCAACTAGAAATGATGTGCCCACCACACCACACACGCAATCGGCCACTAAGAAAATAAGCATATACAATAGTACAATGTTATACATGAAAGTTAATTGCATGGTGCGTCCAAAAATATTTGTTCTGCATTGTGAATGTTTATATTTTCTCCTAAAATATTAGTCACGGGAAAGAGAAAGGAAGGGCATATCTCTCCTTGTCTCCACCGGACACCCCCTCTTTCTACACCACTTTCACGTACGCACACAAACTATCTCTCGGCCCTCTAAAAGTATGCATGCCCATGACACATTCACGTGTGACAGTCACTGCATTTCAAGCGAAAGCACTATATGGTCGCTGGACTTCAGAATATGCTCATTACGGTCACCATATACATTCTCGTGGTGATCATACAGTATCTAGCTCACAATACATCTCCGTATTTTTTTGATTACACTGACGGTCATTGTATTTGATGCGTGCTCTGTATTTTGTTGACGACACTTATAGTCATTGTATTTGAAGCGAAAGCACAATATGGTCACTGGACTTCAGAATAAGCTCATCACGGTTAGCACATACATTTTGTGGTGCTAACCAACCTTTGGTTGGACGGTTAGGAGGACAGTGGTTTCTCGAGCCCACCAGGGTTAATGTCCTGGTGCTCACATTTATCCTGGGTTAATTTCAGTATTTTTCCGGCGATGTGTGTTCAGTGGGAGGAGACGTTCCACTCGACTACGAGACACCTATGGTGACTTCATAAAATCTCAAGATCATATGCTGCTCACTCTCTCGAAGGTGCTCATAGGGGTAGGGTCTGCGTGTGCGCGCTTATAGCGGTGAGTGCTTGCACGTATATATGAGCGCTTTGCGTCTGTACCGTGTTAAAAAAATACATGTCATGATTATACGGTCACTGGCTCACCCGTATAACTCCGTATTTTGTTGATGACACAATCAATTGACCAGTCAAACGTTCCACGTGGCGCAACTAGTGTTGCACCACCGGGGCGTGTAACCATGGGGCCCACCTATCAGCGCGTATATGAAAGAAAGAAATGGTAGTTTGAGTCTGTACTGTGTTAATAAAATACATTTTAGGGTGATCATACGGTCACTGGCTCATCATACAACTCTGTAATTTGTTGATGACGCGATCAATTGACCAGTCAAACGGTCCACATTCAGCAACACACATTACCATAGGGCCCACCCATCAGCGCGTATATGAAGGACATAAATGGTAATAAATTAGTGGTCATTAGGGATTCGAAGTTGTGAGACCTCTGGTTGGCAGTCACCGGCGGCGGGGGGGGGGGTGCGGTGATTGGGCGGTGGCGGGGGGATCGCCCCAGAAAAAGCTCGGTGCGGGGGGGGGGGGGGCGAGAGGGATGGCCGGAGCGGCGGCGGACCGTCGGTGAGGAGTGGTTTTGGGGCGGACGGGGCAGCGCGGGCCTGCCACGGGCGGCGGTGGCCGGCGGTTCAGCCGGTGGTGGCTGGCGGCTCAGGGGGGTGGAGGTTGAAGATAAACTGCAGGCCCTTGACTTCATATCCAACGGCTGGAAAATATACTGACCAGAGATGAAAAAGTCAGTTGACTGACGTGTAGCCTCACCCCGCATGTACACATGCACGCACGCAACACTCGCACGAACACACGCACGCATGCAGGCATGCAACACTGACACGTACACATAATGAACACATGCACGCATGCAGGCGTGCAACACTGACACGTACACATTCACTCATGAACACATGCACGTACGCACACATGCATGCAACACTGAAACGTACACATGCACACACGCAACACTTGCATGCCTGCATGCACATAGCACACAACGCAAGACACACGCTCAACCTATACGTGCATGCACCCTTTGTTAAGGACATGGGTTGTTACAGGTATTAGTCAATCTTATCTGTGATAAGCAGACCATTGATGTTTGCAGCGGTCTTTATGAATCACAACGTATCGAACGGTCTATCAACGTATATATGAAAATTTTAAAATTCTCTTACATTATATACTAGTAGGCTTATCTAGATGAAATAGATGACGTCACACTCAATGAACAATCATCGGTTTATGAAATGCCCGCTTCCGACTGCCCTGGCCCACCAAAAGTTCCTCTGCCGTGCGTTGCCTGCGTTGGGTCACTGACATGCAGGCCATGTACCCAAAGAGCCCACACGTCAGTGGAAAAATGGCTCGGTGTCGTACGTCAGAGTCGAGGGCGCCACTCGATGCACGCCCAGCTGAACACGCATCCTTGCCGCATTCAAACGCCTTCATGAAACCCGTGTGGAAGCCGAGAAACCCACTCTGGACACACCTCCGTTCATGATCGGGCCGGCATTAAACGAAACGCCGGCCGAACTCCTCCCATCCGCCGTCTATTTAATCTCCTATTTAAACAAGGCCAAACGCCGGCCAAGAATCGCACACCTCCGCTGCTCCCCTATCTCCTCCTTCACCATTTTGTCCACTCTTACAATGGCTTATAAAGAGTAGTTATCCCGCATCCAAGCCGGCTGGGTGGCCTGCCGAGCCCGCCAGATACGAGCTATGCAGCTCGCTGATCCACCTCCCTTCCCTCGCCCGACGGAGCCAGTTGCCGCCCCAAGCCAACGCGCGGTTCAGCAACTCGCGGCTCCAGGCCAGCTCGACGAGGAGCAGCGCATGGGCGTGATACGTCTCCAACGTATCTATAATTTTTGATTGCTCCATGCTACTTTATCTACTGTTTTAGGCAACATTGGGCTTTATTATCCACTTTTATATTATTTTTGGGACTAGCCCAAATTTGCTGTTTTATGCCTATTTCAGTGTTTCGAGGAAAAGGAATATCAGACGGAGTCAAAACGGAACGAAATCAACTGGAGAAGTTATTTTTGGAAAGAAACCCACCTGATGGACTTGGACCCCACGTCAGAAGATACGGGAGATGCTCACGAGGGTGGGGGCGCGCCCACCCCCCTAGGGCGTGCCCCTGCCTCATGGGGCCCCCGTAGCTCCACCAACGTACTCCTTTCACCCATATATACCTACGTACCCTAAAACTTCCGTAATGTAGATTAGATCAGAGTTCCACCGCCGCAAGCCTCCGTAACCACCAAAAACCAATCGGGACCCCTTTCCGGTACTCACGGGAGGGGGGATCCATCACCGTGGCCATCTTCATCATCCAGCGCTATCCATGACAAGGAGGGAGTAGTTCACCCTCGGGGAAATTTGAGGGTATGTACCAAGAGCTATGTATTTGATCTCTCTCTCTCTCTCTCGTGTTCCTCTATGGCACGATCTTGATGTATCCCGAGCTTTTCTATTGTTGTTGGATCTTATGATGTTTCCTCCCGTCTTATCTCTTGTGATGATTTGAGTTTCCCTTTTGATTTTATCTTATCGGATTGAGTCTTTATGAGAACACTTGATGTATGTCTTGCCGTGATTATCTGTGGTGACAATGGGATATCATGTGCCACTTGATGTATGTTTTGGTGACCAACTTGCGGGTTCCGCCCATGAACCTATGCATAGGGGTTGGCACACGTTCTTGATTCTCCGGTAGAAACTTTGGGGCACTCTTTGAAGTACTTTTATGTTGGTTGGATGAATCTGAGATTGTGTGATGCATATCGTATAATCATGCCCACGGATACTTGAGGTGACAATGGAGTATCTAGGTGACATTAGGGTTTTGGTTGATTTGTATCTTAAGGTGTTATTCTAGTACGAACTCTTTTATAGATTGATCCGAAAGAATAGCTTTGAGGTGGTTTTGTATCCTACCATAGTCTCTACGTTTGTTCTCCGCTATTAGTGGCTTTGGAGTGACTCTTTGTTGCATGTTGAGGGATTGTTATATGATATATCTATGTTATTATTGTTGAGAGAACTTGCACTAGTGAAAGTATGAACCCTAGGCCTTGTTTCCTATCATTGCAATACCGTTTACGCTCACTTCTATCGCTTGTTACCTTGCTGTTTTTATATTTTCAGTTTACAAAAACCTATATCTACCATCCATATTGCACTTGTATCACCATCTCTTCGCCGAACTAGTGCACCTATACAATTTACCATTGTATTGGGTGTGTTGGGGACACAAGAGACTCTTTGTTATTTGGTTGCAGGGTTGCTTGAGAGAGACCATCTTCATCCTACGCCTCCTACGGATTGATAAACCTTAGGTCATCCACTTGAGGGAAATTTGCTATTGTCCTACAAACCTGTGCACTTGCAGGCCCAACAACGTCTACAAGAAGAAGGTTGTGTAGTAGACATCAGGGTGTCGTTGCTGCCGTCTACGCCGCCGCCTCTTACGGCGCCTCCCGTGTCTACGACCGCGTCTCCCGTTTCTGTGGCTGAGACTCCCATGCTGGCGGCCATGCCATGCAAGCAGAGACAGAAGCCGGGTGCGCGGAGAGCGATGAGTCGATGGCCAGCGCCTCCGTGTCTGCTGCCATCATCGAGGAGAAGTAGAACACGGGAGGCGGTCGCCGCTTGGGTCCCATGAAGGCCACCGCCGAGGCGACACCGGCGTACACAACAGGTGTCTTGCCAGATCCTTTTGTTGCGAGGACCTTCGTCGACCCCGCATGGACTCCACGGAAGCGGAGAAGCCCCCTTCCACCATCAGCTTGGGCATCACCTAACCATATCAGTTGGGCAGTGGGGAAGCGAGCCATCCTTTGCGTTGAAGCATATACCTCCGGGGCTCCCGGCAGTGTGATCGTGCTGCCGGACATGAGGAACACAAATGGATCGGCGGCGACCATTTAGGCCAGGTATTATATACCCGTGCTGTCAAGAACTAGCACCTCTTAGTTGATTTGAATGTAATGAAATATGTCATGTTTGTATGAAAATCCAGTATTTTATATGAATTCCGTCATTGTTTATGAGAAATATCGCCATGTTTGCATGAATTTCATCCGGTTGGTTTAGTTGCTGTCAGAATGTGTGCGGCTATGGTTGGATGGCGTAATATGTGGGTTGTCGGTCGGTCTGCGGCCGGCTCGGGCGGCGTGGTGGGACAAAAAAAGCACAACTCGTGCGAGCTCGTCTCCAACGTGCGCGCTGGAGGATGCATGAGCACCTGAGCCATTCCTCGTTCATCGGTGGCAAAGGCACCGGTGGACAAAAGGGTCGCCAATATTTTGGCTACCCCTGGCAAAATCCAAACAACCCTCCCAGCAGATTCAAATCCCTCGTTCGCCGTGAAATTTTGCCATGTGTTGTTTTCATGGACTAGCAAGATGCCCGTGCATTGCACGGAACATCAAGATGCATTTTTTACAAAACACGTGTTGTGATTGACCCATGCCGGAGTAATCTCATGTGTAAAAACTAATGATATCACGAGAATTTTATCAGAAAAATGGTATCTCGAGAATTTCATCGAAAAAATGATATCTCGAGAAAGATGAGAGATAAGGTGAGGAGGAGTGGGGCGTGGTGGTGACTGGTGGTCGGACTGGGCGGAGGCATGGGGATGGACGGCGCATTATGTCTAGGTTTGTATCTCTCTCACACACACCCACGCAGGTGGGGGACGTGCATGAAGAGAAGAGGTGCACACACGACACACGTACTCCCATCTCTTTCCCAACCACACCCGCGCGTGTACACGGTGGAGCTCATTTCTATATGAAAAGGCAGCCCACGTGGTAATTTGACACGTGTACTGGTTGTCCACTTGATGGAGGATCGTCTACCACAGTTGAACAAACAAATTGCGACTTGACGCGTTATGTTAAAAAAAGAGGCAAACCACATGGGGCCTACCTTAGAGGCAAGGTTCTATACACTCGAGATGCTCTGTATGTATTACTTTTGATATGTCCCGTCAACTCGCAGAACGAGGAGAAGCTTGCGTACTACACCGTCTCCCCCACCCACGGGCGCGATGGCTCGCAGGACGAGGAGAAGCTTGCTTACTACGCCTTATGCCCACTCCCTCGCCCACGCGCGCGGTGGCTCATAGGACGAGGAGAAAATTTTACTACTCCCTCCATTTACTCCTTGTCCCTACCTTGGTTAGAGTGATTATCATATTGTTTGGAATATATGTCTTTTAGTAGTAGTAGGAATAGTACATTGGTATATAGGAGTAGTACTACTACAACAATTTCCTTGGAGTTCGTGGTGCAGCAAGCTACCCTAGGCTATGTTACTACTCCCTCCTTTCCAGTTTATGGCTCAATTTCAAAATCTCTCCAACCAAGGTAGACAGTGAGTGGTGGAATTAATTTCGTAGTTTGCACATGTACGCTCGTTTTTCTCAATAAGTTATGTTTACCGAGGCATTAATTAGAATGAATGCATGCATGACCACTAAATTCCCATGAACTTCTACATGCATTGGTGAGTTTTCTCTTGACAATGCTTGCATCGGATGATTTAACGCACCTCGAAATCCAACATGTGATGGTACTACTACTACTACTAGAATTGAGACTTATAAAACGGAAAAACGATTTTTTAGACGAACCCTATAAACCGGAAAGGAGGGATTAGTAAGTAGTATACTACCTCCATAGTGGGTACGTACTCCGTAAAATCATATTTTCCCAAAACTAAGTCGCTCAACCTTTATTTGCTTGTTTCCCTTCCTGCCTCGTTGCCTCAAACAGACTATGCCAAACTCCCCTGCCTGCCGCGCGGGAAAAGGCCCGCCCTCGCCTTTTTTTAGTCCGGGTTTGTATTGATGGATCGTGCGAAGCAGCAAAAACCAAGCCGTGTTTTGTACTCCTCCGTCGACGCTCGCTTTCATGAATTATGTACTTACTCTTGCCGACATGTGGGACATACATAGTAACCAGGTCGACGTGTCATGCACCAAATAATAGTGCAGAACAGCAGGGGGGACACATCCCAGTCGTACCACACCAATAGTAGTAATGAGCAATGAGACGTCAAATCACAATGCCGCACCTTCCCAGACGGATGAAGCAACCATTATTTCACACTTCGCTTCGCCATTATCTCCTTCAAGAAAACCACGTAGTATTGCTTCTGCCATTGTTCTGCCTCAAGAGGGACACGCGCATCACCTTGGTACATCATGAGACATAGGACCGCATGACAGGCCATGCTCCCCCGCCCATCGCTCGTTAAAATCACCTCATTTTTACTACTTCCTCCGTATCGGTTTACGGGGCGTGCACGTCGTTCTAGGTTGAGAATATAACTGGCTATATATGTGATGAACAATATATGTTTAGAAACTACATCCGCTTAAGAATCGAATGATATACTTTTTGTCACATAATAACTCATATTTAGTTAGTCAAATGGATGACCGAGAACTACGTGCGCGCCCTATAAACCGAGATGGAGAGGGTAGTACATGACGTATATTTTTAGATTAATATAGTCGGGATTCACCAAGGATCAAAACCAAGTGGTAGGCTGCTCCTGTCGTGTTGGCGTAGCAACTCAAGCGAGGGTCGATCCGCACGAAATGGTGACACACTTAACAGGACCCCTTTGGCCGACATGTGGCTCATCCACCGTCTTGTTCCACGTGCGATGCACCAAATTACAGGTCGGAGCAGCGGTTGGACTTAGAGGCACCCCGGTCGTAGCGCCACTGTAGTAGTAAATGAGCGATGAGGGCTCAAATCACAAAGTCCCACCTTTCCCGCAATAAGCTGGACGGATGAAGCAACCATCATTTCACTCTAGGGCGCAAGAGCATAAAGAAAATAGAAAACCAATGATGTGTGCGGCAGCTACCTAGGGCACCCTAGGGTAGGGGCCTCCACTACAAATCCATTTTTTAAAAGCGCCTTCACTACAAATCCGCTTCTCCCTCGTCCTCTTGAAAAAAACCGATGATGCGTGCGGCGGTCGGGTTTGTAGGAGTACTACGGCGTGCGGGGCCATGTCATAGTAAACGGGAGAGGGATTGAGTTCGAGTCGACGCCTTAATATGTGTGGGCCGCTTGGTTTTACGCGAACGAGGCAGCATTTTGGGTACGGGGACCAGTGCAGATATATGTACAAAAAATTGTGGACGTAGGTTCGACCGAAAGGCAATGATGCATGGGCCCTACATTTTGATATACCCGCGGCCGCGTGAATTTTGCTACTCTACTCAAAACTAGTAGGGTACACATGCATTGAATGCATGAGATTTGGAAACCAAATTATGAATAAATACACAGTATAGCATGTAAAGCTTTGAGTCATATATGCATGATGTAGATGTTCGTTTAGTTCTTATAGTTAATCTCATTCAAAATCAATTAGTTTTATAAAAAGGTTAAGATTCATGGGATTGTGCATTGTAAAGCATAAAGTAAAAAACAAATAATGGCAATTCATTTAGAAAAAAAAGTTTGGGCAATTATGATAGGGAAGATTCTAGAACAAAGGAGAGGTGCTTGTGTTTTGGAAAAGCATGCACGACCCACATCTCTTATTGGTTGATATGTCACGAAACAAGAAACAAGGAGGGAGTTAATGTACCGTGCCAAAGTGTTTTGGGATTATTTGGTTTTCGGAAGATGACTTACACACCTAGACGAAGGGAGTACAATGAGAAAAAATGAATTGCAGTTAAAAGAATGACATTTCTAACAAAAATGTGAATGTGAACTACATATGTGTGCACGTGAGCAGCACATACATTGTAAATACAAAATTTAATGCAAGAAATAACTTATGAGTAACATGCACGAATTGATGATGTGGTGCTTGCATGCATAGAGTAGAAAAACAATGTGATTATGACTTGCATGCATGACGTGTTCTTGTGCCATAGTTGCATGTCTAGGAAAAAAAGCTACTAGTGGGTTGTACTAGCTATTTAGGAATAGAAGATGTATACATGGAAGTTGTAGGGAAAGAGATGACATGTATCTCAATTCCTATGAGTAGGGATTGGAAAAGAGATGTCATTTAGTTCACATCATATGAACTTTTCTATTGAATCTAGAGATGACATGTATCTCAATTCCTATGAGGAGGGATTAGAAAAGAGATGTCATTTGGTTCACATCATAGGAAATTTTCTATTGAATATATGCTAATGTTTATTTTCCTTTGAAATTATGGGAGTATACGAATCCATTCATATGAACCAAGTGGCTCTAAAGCTATAAAATGATATCATGTTTATTTCCTTTGAAATGTGGAGTATATGAATCTATTCCTATGAACCAATTGGCTCTAAAGGAAAAATCCTATAAAAATCATATCATATAGAGTTCCTATGATATTCCTCCACACCAAAGGATGGTTGAAATTGTTGCAGGTGATACGACGGTCTTTCTTTGTAGACTCCTCCCCCATCTTCATAGTTACCTCTCGAAGATGAATGAAATGATATATACTGAGTATTCTATATGTGCATTTTGGTACACGAAAACTCGGTAAAAGTTTGCGAGGTTGGAACTTTCAATAAAGCTATATGCACTGCATTTTGGAACGGGGGGAGGAGCATACGACAGTTGCTAACACTCACGTGGAAGATTTGTGTGTAGGAGGACTGGCTGTTCTGTTAAATGACATGGCAAAACTGACACTGTCGGATGCCGGTCTAACGGTTCTTACGACGTTCGTCAGGAAACGGCTTGTGGCGAACGTTTGTCGGATAATGATTTATGGACACATGCATTGCATTGATACGTGCCCTCTCTCTCACACGCACACACGCACCCTCACGAGTCACGACTCTCCCGAGTCCTCTCGCACCCACCGTCTATCTGCAGGTAGACGTCACACACATATGTGCTCTTTACACCCTACCCTCGGAACTTCTAAAAAACAAAAGACATCACGCACCTTTTATTTAAGCTCACACGTCACACATTTATACTATTACTCTTGTGGCGAACATTCTTTGGGCATACTATATTGTACTCTCATGAAGAGAAGCGGTGCACGCACGCACTAGTTCTCTCACACCCACTCGCGGGTACACGTCGGAGCGCATTTTTTAAGCTGGTACAACAAAATCACTCCACTATATATATATAAGTAGGAGCCTTGGCGCTTGCTTTAATAGGGTTCCTCTCTTTCACTCTCTCATGCTCTCTAGATCTAAGCAAGACATAGGTGGCCACACTCTCTCTCTCTCTGCTCACGGCTGGTCACAAATCCGGCCGGTCCTCCTCGACCGAGGCAAGGGTGTAGGTGCATCGTTCATGCTATCGTCGGCGGTGAGGGAGGAGACCAACGGCT
This sequence comes from Aegilops bicornis, assembly GCA_021605145.1. NCBI lineage: Eukaryota > Viridiplantae > Streptophyta > Magnoliopsida > Poales > Poaceae > Aegilops > Aegilops bicornis. Next base: position 398,454,599 of record CM038673.1, on the reverse strand, counting down.
GCCTGCACATCTCGATCGGCAGCTGTGTCGTTCTCTTCGATAGAGCGCCGGCTCGGGAGGGCCTCCGGCCCCTTCTTCCCCCTACGGTATTTTGGCCAAGATGCGGCCTCCCGACGCCGTCTTTGCCACATGCCGACGACCCTCAGGTATATATTCATTCCAAACCTGCCTTGCTCTATTGCCCCAGCTCCCCACGTGGCTGCGTGTGGATCTTTTTCTACTTCTGTCGGCTGTTCCAAAACCAACTAGACTTTTACTATTATTAGAGGTAAAGGTAGTTCATACAGTCGAATCTAAGAGTTGGTTCAAACAGGGAAGAAAGTGGGAAAGCTGTAGCATGAATCTAGGACTTGGTTCTAAGAGGAAACGGGGGAAAGTAGTAGATACTGGCTACCCAACCGGTCTCTTGGTTGAAAAGGCGACGAAAGCATGGTGGATGGCAAAGGGTGGGGGGAAGTGGAGTCTCTTGGTTGAAAAGGGAAAGAAAGTGAGGGGTGTTGGGGGACAACGCAAATGAGAATGACCAGGTCTAGATTTCTTGTGCTCACATAGGAAAATGTCGCCGAGGAGATAAAAAATGGGACAAATGCAGAAATGTTGCCTGAGTGTTTGCCGCTCTCGGCAACCACATCTGCCTCACCACTTTATGCCCCTGCTGTCCCTACGCCCATATCGCTACCGTTAATGTAAAATCACATGAAGCATTAAGCAATGCCAGCTAATGTCACTATAAGTAATGGTCTAGTGCCGTCGATAAATTGAAGCAATGCCACCACCATTTTATGAAGTGCTTCCATCTTGCTTTATTTCCCATGAATTGTGTTTTTGCAGTTACACTTAAATCTCACACTGCTAACATTGCTTCATCCCAGTGGAACTGCACAATTGATCTCACATTTACTGACCATGTGCTACTCTCATGACAGTAATACTAATGCTATTGTTCTGCATGTTAATCTAGTGGAAGTGTTAATGTGATGTGATGCTACTTACTTAAGGGCACTTTCATACTGTCAATCTAGTGCCAATTATAACACAATAGATGCTGCTGTTAATCATATGCCACTGCAAATATCTGTCACTATTTAAATAACCATATTTTGTATTTGCGCAAACAAGGACGTCTGTCTCCATATCGTTTTTATCTGCACAATCAAAAGTAAACACCTCAGTTTTAGTACAACTACACAAAATGAGATGGCTATTCCTAGCTGTCGTCCTCTAACCTCTAGTGTTCCCGGTATTCCCACATTGGTAGTAACTAGGTAGAATGACCAACGCAATCTAAAAGAAGCTGATTCGTACGTTTTACTTCCTGATTACAGTGCAGGGATGAGTGAAAACAACTGCATCCTAGTCCGAATGCATTTTCTACGAGTTGATCCATGGACCAAGGACTAGCTGGCACGACTGCACGGAGTTATTTGGGACAGGTGCATGAACAAGAGGCATTGTGGTCTGCTTATTTCTGCAAATAGCGGTGCTTAAATTTAGTGGAATGCACAAGAATTTCAGCTGGTCAGTACACTACATGGTTCAGTTCAGCATTCCAGAGTGAACTCCAGGAAAAACCAGGGTGAACTCCATGAAATTTAAGCCTGCCTAGGGAGGCCCTTTGCTCAGAGAAGCCTTGCTTGTTTTTTTCCTGATTTGTAAACCTTCTCACAACTTTTTCTTTTGCTGTGAACTAGAATATGTTTGTTATGTTATATGAATCATTGAGATGTATAAAATTGCTTAACTTATGCTTTTCAAGTTTTTTATGAAGCTAAGTTTAATGTGAGTGTTCCACATGAATGTTGGACTAGCTTGTGAACGTTTGGAATTTACATTGTGGCCTCAGTTAACTGCATGAACCACTGTAACAAGATATGTAGTTGCTTATATGTCAGATAGCAGATTATTGATTGTTAGCTGGTCGATAGCCTAGTGTTGAAGCGAGTTGAGCCAATATGTCGTGTTTTGCACAACTTCTTACAAATGGGGTAGCACCAACAGTGTTTACAAGTACTTATGTATCATCGGCGCACAGTTCTCGAACGAGTACTCTATTTCATCAAACACACACTGCTCGTATGATAAACCGTGACAACTTATGTCTTACCATGCCATATTCATGAAAAACTAGTGAGGACGCATCTGTTTCAACAACAATTACGATGGTTCTCACATGATTCACGGGCACACAAAAGTAGCAGCAGTTCCCATAGACGGATTCAAACAGAGTACTAGCCCCAGAGGGCTCGATAATAGGCAAGGTTCGGATAATTATACACAATCCAAACTACTATTAAACACTAGCTGGGGCAACTATTTCATGCCTCGATCTAATTTGGGCTGGACACAAGACGGACCTTGCCATGAACATCATCGAGGACGTCCGGCAGCAGCTCAATCCTGTACAACCACACAATCCTTGTCTACATCAGGGCTCTAATTGAAACAGAAACAAATTCTGAATTACTTTCCAGTATAAGAGACACAAGTTATTTAAACCACTATGTATAGCATGGCATCGAAGCTAATATAATTTTGGATTATTCATCACCACATACTTAGATGAAAAACCACAATCGAGATCGGCAAAGAAGAAAATCACCTTGGGCAGCTCAGCGGGGGAAGGGGGGACACATCCTCGAAGGGGGAAAACTGCTCCTGTAGTGCCACGGGGGCTGTAACCTCAAATGGGACATTGACCATCTCAGTAGTGGCTGTGAGCGTATCTGGGGTCGGCCCGGTGTCCGGCTCCATCTTCTTGGAGCTCTCTGTCTCATGGGGATCAGCCTCCCGCGTCTACTCCAATATCGGCAGATCTTTGCCTGGTTCTCCTTGGTCCATCATGAAACTGACGAATACTAGGATACCACTGAAAGGAAAACACAATCGCAATGATAATGAAACAAAAAGAGAGTGAGGATCGGTTACTGCTTTGCAAAAGTTCTTTTTTTTCTGAACGAAAATATACCAATATCACGGATCCGCTTACCTTCCCTTTGTTGGGAGAGAAGAACAGTGCCATATGCGAGTGTTGGCTTTCTTGAAGACGGTGAGGGAGAAGGGGATTCAACAAAGAGTGAAATGATGGTTGCTTTGTCCGTCAAACTTAGACTGCGGGGAGGTGGGGTTTTGTGATACGATGGCTCGTTACTGCCGCGCTACGACCGGGGTGACTCTCGGCCTGCATACTGCCTTCTAATTTGGTGGATGTCATTTGGTGAAGGAAATATGCCCTAGAGGCAAAATAAAGTTGTTATTTATATTTCCTTATATCATGATAAATGTTTATTATTCATGCTAGAATTGTATTAACCAGAAACTTAGTACATGTGTGAGTACATATACAAACAGAGTGTCACTAGTATGCCTCTACTTGACTAGCTCGTTGAATCAAAGATGGTTAAGTTTCCTAGCCATAGACATGAGTTTTCATTTGATTAACGGGATCACATCATTAGAGAATGATGTGATTGACTTGACCCATTCCGTTAGCCTAACACTTGATCATTTAGTTTATTTGCTATTGCTTTCTTCATGACTTATATATGTTCCTATGACTATGATATTATGCAACTCCCGAATACGGGAGGAACACTTAGTGTGCTACCAAACGTCACAATGTAACTGGGTGATTATAAAGGTGCTCTATAGGTGTCTCCAATGGTGTTTGTTGAGTTGGCATAGATCGAGATTAGGATTTGTCACTCTGATTGTCGGAGAGGTATCTCTGGGCCCTCTCGGTAATACACATCACTATAAGCCTTGCAAGCAATGTGACTAATGAGTTAGTTGCGGGATGATGCATTACGGAACGAGTAAAGAGACTTGCCGGTAACGAGATTGAACTAGCTATTGAGATACCGATGATCGAATCTCGGGCAAGTAACATACCGATGACAAAGGGAACAACGTATTATGAGTTTATGTGTTTTTATGTACCTAAGGTAGTTCGAAGTCTTGGATATGATCACGAACATGATGAGGAGTCTTGAAATGGTCGAGACATAAAGATTGATATATTGGACGTCTATATTCAGACACCGGAAATGTTCCGGGTGATTTCGGAGAAAACCGGAGTGCCGCAGGGTTACCGGAACCCCCCCCCCCCCCCCCGGGAACTAGTGGGCCTAGATGGGCCTTAGTGGAGAGAGAGGGGGCTGCCAGGGCAGGCCGTGCACCCCCTCCCCCTTGAGTCCGAATTGGACTAGGAGGGGGGTGGCGCCCCCCCTTTCCTTCCTCTCTCCCACTCATTCCTTCCCCCTTCTAGTAGGACTAGGAAAGGAGGAATCCTACTCCTACTAGGAGGAGGATTCCTCCCCTCCTTGGCGCGCCCTAGGGCCGGCCGGCATCCCCCTTGCTCCTTTATATACGGGGGCAGGGGCACCCTAGAACACACAACAAACAACTGTCTTAGCCGTGTGCGGTGCCCCCCTCCACCATAATCCACCTCGGTCATATCGTCGTAGTGCTTAGGTGAAGCCCTGCGCCAGTAACTTCATCATCACCGTCATCACGCCGTCGTGATGACGAAGCTCTCCCTTGACACTCAGCTGGATCGAGAGTTCATGGGACGTCACCGAGCTGAACGTGTGCAGATCGCGGAGGTGCCATACTTTCGGTACTAGGATCGGTCGGATTGTGAAGACGTACGACTACATCAACCGCCCTGTAATTGTTTTTACTTTATCACAAAGCGGTAGAGATGGTCATAGAAACAATAGTGGGCAAGACGACAATGATGCTACGATGGAGATCAAGGTATCGCGCCGGTGACGATGGTGATCATGACGATGCTTTGGAGATGGAGATCAAAGGCACAAGATGATGATGGTCATATCATATCACTTATATTGATTGCATGTGATGTTTATCCTTTATGCATCTTATTTTGCTTAGTTCGGCGGTAGCATTATAAGATGATCTCTCACTAAATTTCAAGGTACAAGTGTTCTCCCTGAGTATGCACCGTTGCGAAAGTTCGTCGTGCCGAGACACCACGTGATGATCGGGTGTGATAAGCTCTACATTCACATACAATGGGTGCAAGCCAGTTTTGCACACATAGAATACTCGGGTTAAACTTGACGAGCCTAGCATATGCAGATATGGCCTCGAAACACTGAAACCAAAAGGTCGAGCGTGAATCATATAGTAGATATGATCAACATAGTGATGTTCACCATTGAAAACTACTCCATTTCACGTGATGATCGGACATGGTTTAGTTGATTTGGATCACGTGATCACTTAGATGATTAGAGGGATGTCTATCTAAGTGGGAGTTCTTAAGTAATATGATTAATTGAACTTTAATTTACCATGAATTTAGTACCTGCTAGTATTTTGCATGTCTATGTTGTTGTAGATAAATGGCCCGTGCTGAATTCTAATGCGTTCCTAGAGAAAACTAAGTTGAAAGATGATGGTAGCAATTACACGGACTAGGTCCGTAACTTGAGGATTATCCTCATTGCTGCATAGAAGAATTACGTCCTGGAAGCACCGGTACGTGCCAAACCCGCTGCAGGAGCAACGTCGCATGTTATGAACGTCTGGCGGAGCAAAGCTGATGACTACTCGATAGTTCAGTGTGCCATGCTTTACGGCTTAGAACCGGGACTTCAACAACGTTTTGAACGTCATGGAGCATATGAGATGTTCCAGGAGTTGAAGTTAATATTTCAAGCAAATGCCCGGATTGAGAGATATGAAGTCTCCAATAAGTTCTACAACTGCAAAATGGAGGAGAATAGTTACATCGGTGAGCATATACTCAAAATGTCTGGGTATAACAATCACTTGATTCAACCGGGAGTTAATCTTCACGATGATAGTGTCATTGATGTAATTCTTCAATCACTGCCACCAAGCTACAAGAGCTTCGTGATGAACTATAATATGCAAGGGATGGATAAGACAATTCCCGAGCTCTTCGCAATGCTAAAGGCTATGGAGGTAGAAATCAAGAAAGAGCATCAAGTGTTGATGGTCAACAAGACCACCAGTTTCAAGAAAAAGGGTAAAGGGAAGAAGGGGAACTTCAAGAAGAACAGCAAGCAAGTCGTTGCTCAAGTGAAGAAGTCCAAGTCTGGACCTAATCCTGAGACTGAGTGCTTCTACTACAAAGGGACTGGTCACTAGAAGCGGAACTGCCCCAAGTATTTGGCGGATAAGAAGGATGGCAAGTTGAACAAAGGTATATGTGATATACATGTTATTGATGTGTACCTTACTAATGCTCGCAGTAGTGCCTGGGTATTTGATACTGGTTATGTTGCTAATATTTGCAACTCGAAACAGGGACTACGGACTAAGCGAAGATTGGGTAAGGACGAGGTGACGATGCACGTGGGAAATGGTTGCAAAGTCGATGTGATCACCGTCGGCATGCTACCTCTACATCTACCTTTGGGATTAGTTTTAGACCTGAATAATTGGTATTTGGTGCCAGCATTAAGCATGAACATTATATCTGGATCTTGTTTGATGCGAGACGGTTATTCATTTAAATCAGAGAATAATGGTTGTTCTATTTATATGAGTAATATCTTTTATGGTCTTGCACCCTTGAAGAGTGGTCTATTTTTGTTGAATATCGATAGTAGTGACACACATATTCATAATATTGAAGCCAAAAGATGTAGAGTTGATAATAATAGTGCAACTTATTTGTGTAATCGCTGCTTAGGTCATATTGGTGTAAAGCGCATGAAGAAACTCCATTCTGATGGACTTTTGGAATCACTTGATTATGAATCACTTGGTACTTGAGAACCATGCCTCATGGGAAAGATGACTAAAACTCTGTTCTCCGGAACAATGGAGCGAGCAACAGATTTGTTGGAAATCATACACACTGATGTATGTGGTCCGATGAATATTGAGGCTCGCGGCAGGTATCATTATTTTCTCACCTTCACAGATGATTTGAGAAGATATGGGTATATCTACTTAATGAAACATAAGTCTGAAACATTTGAAAAGTTCAAGGAATTTCAGAGTGAAGTGGAAAATCATCGTAACAAGAAAATGAAGTTTCTACGATCTGATCATGGAGGAGAATATTTGAGTTACGAGTTTGGCCTTCATTTGAAATAATGCGGAATAGTTTCGCAACTCACGCCACCCGGAACACCTCAACATAATGGTGTGTCCGAGCGTTGTAATCGTACTTTACTAGATATGGTGCGATCTATGATGTCTCTTACTGATTTACCGCTATAGTTTTGGGGTTATGCTTTAGAGACGGCTGCATTCTTGTTAAATAGGGCACCATCTAAATCTGTTCAGATGACACCTTATGAACTATGGTTTGGCAAGAAGCCCAAGTTGTCGTTTCTTAAGTTTGGGGCTGCGATGCTTATGTGAAAAAGCTTCAACCTGATAAGCTCGAACCCAAATCGGAGAAATGTGTCTTCATAGGATACCCAAAGGAGACTGTTGGGTACACCTTCTATCACAGATCCGAAGGCAAGACATTCGTTGCTAAGAAAGGATCCTTTCTAGAGAAGGAGTTTCTCTTGAAAGAAGTGAGTGAGAGGAAAGTAGAACTTGATGAGGTAACTGTACCTACTCCCTTATTGGAAAGTAGTTCATCACAGAAATTAGTTCTTCTGACTCCTACACCAATTATTGAGGAAGCAAATGATGATGATCATATAAGTTCAGATCAAGTTACTACTGAACTTCGTAGGTCAACCAGAGTAAGATCCGCACCAGAGTGGTACGGTAATCCAGTTCTGGAGGTCATGTTACTTGACCATGACGAACCTATGAACTATGAGGAAGCGATGATGAGCCCAGATTCCGCGAAATGGCTTGAGGCCATGAAATATGAGATGGGATCCATGTATGAGTTGCCCGTTGATCGGCAAGCCATCGAGAATAAATGGATCTTTAAGAAGAAGACTGACGCTAACGGTAATGTTACTGTCTGCAAAGCTCGACTTGTTGCGAAAGGTTTTTGACAAGTTCAAGGAGTTGACTACGATGAGACCTTCTCACCCATAGCGATGCTTAAGTCTGTCTGAATCATGTTAGCAATTGCTGCATTTTATGATTATGAAATTTGGCAAATGGATGTAAAGACTGCATTCCTGAATGGATTTCTAGAAGAAGAGTTGTATATGATGCAACCTGAAGGTTTTATCAATCCAAAGGATGCTAACAAAGTGTGCCAGCTCCAGCGATCCATTTATGGACTGGTGCAAGCATCTCGGAGTTGGAATAAACATTTTGATAGTGTGATCAAAGCATATGGTTTTATACATACTTTTGGAGAAGCCTGTAATTACAAGAAAGTGAGTGGGAGCTTTGTAGCATTTCTAATATTATATGTGGATGACATATTGTTGATTGGAAATGATATAGAATTTCTGAATAGCATAAAAGGATACTTGAATAAAAGTTTTTCAATGAAAGACCTCGGTGAAGCTGCTTATATATTAAGCATCAAGATCTATAGAGATAGATCAAGATGCTTAATTGGACTTTCAAAAAGCACATACCTTGATAAAGTTTTGAAGAAGTTCAAAATGGATCAAGCAAATAAAGGGTTCTTGCCTGTGTTACAAGGTGTGAAATTGAGTCAGACTATATGCCCGACCATTGTAGAAGATAGAGAGCAAATGAAAGTCATTCCCTATGCTTCAGCCATAGGTTCTATCATGTATGCAATGCTGTGTACCAGACCTGATGTGTGCCTTGCTATTAGTTTAGCAGGGAGGTACCAAAGTAATCCAGGAGTGGATCACTGGACAACGGTCAAGAACATCCTGAAATACCTGAAAAAGACTAAGGATATGTTTCTCGTTTATGGAGGTGACAAAGAGCTCGTCGTAAATGGTTATGTTGATGCAAGCTTTGACACTGATCCGGATGACTCTAAGTCACAAATCGGATACGTGTTTATATTGAACGGTGGAGCTGTCAGTTGGTGCAGTTCTAAGCAAAGCGTCGTGGCAGGATCTACGTGTGAAGCGGAGTACATAGCTGCTTCAGAAGCAGCAAATGAAGAAGTCTGGATGAAGGAGTTCATATCCGGTCTAGGTGTCATACCTAGTGCATCGGGTCCAATGAAAATCTTTTGTGACAATACTGGTGCAATTTCCTTGGCAAAGGAATCCATATTTCACAAGAGGACCAAGCACATCAAGAGATGCTTCAATTCCATCCGCGATCAAGTCAAGGAGGGAGACATAGAGATTTGCAAGATACATACGGATCTGAATGTTGCACACCCGTTGACTAAGCCTCTCTCACGAGTAAAACATGATCAGCACCAAGACTCCATGGCTGTTAGAATCATTACTGTGTAATCTATATTATTGACTCTAGTGCAAGTGGGAGACTGAAGGAAATATGCCCTAGAGGCAATAATAAAGTTGTTATTTATATTTCCTTATATCATGATAAATGTTTATTATGCATGCTACAATCGTATTAACCGGAAACTTAGAACATGTGTGAATACATAGACAAACAGAGTGTCACTAGTATGCCTCTACTTGACTAGCTCGTTGAATAAAAGATGGTTAAGTTTCCTAGCCATAGACATGAGTTGTCATTTGATTAACGGGATCACGCCATTAGAGAATGATGTGATTGACTTGACCCATTCCGTTAGCCTAGCACTTGATCATTTAGTTTATTTGCTATTGCTTTCTTCATGACTTATACATGTTCCTACGACTATGAGATTATGCAACTCCCGAATACCGGAGGAACACTTAGTGTGCTACCAAACGTCACAAAGTAACTGGGTGATTATAAAGGTGCTCTACAGGTGTCTCCAATGGTGTTTGTTGAGTTGGCATAGATCGAGATTAGGATATGTCACTCCAATTCTCGGAGAGGTATCTCTAGGCCCTCTTGGTAATGCACATCACTATAAGCCTTGCAAGCAATGTGACTAATGAGTTAGTTGCGGGATGATGCATTACGGAACGAGTAAAGAGACTTACCAGTAACGAGATTGAACTAGGTATTGAGATACCGACAATCGAATCTCGGGCAAGCAACATACCAATGACAAAGGGAACAACGTATGTTGTTATGCGGTTTGACCAATAAAGATCTTCGTAGAATATGTGGGAGCCAATATGATCATCCAGGTTCCGCTATCGGTTATTGAACAGAGACATGTCTCGGTCATGTCTACATAGTTCTCGAACCCATTGGGTCCGCACGCTTAACGTTCGGTGACGATCGATATTACGAGTTTATGTGTTTTGATGTACCGAAGGTAGTTCGGAGTTCCGGATATGATCACGGACATGACAAGGAGTCTCGAAATGATCAAGACCTAAAGATTGATATATTGGACGACCATATTCGGACACCGGAAGTGTTCCGGGTGATTTCGGAGAAAACCGGAGTGCCGGAGGGTTACCGGAACCCCCAGGGGAACTAGTGGGCCTAGATGGGCCTTAGTGGAGAGAGAGAGGGGCTGCCAGGGCAGGCCGCGCGCCCCTCCCCCTTGAGTCCGAATTGGACTAGGAGGGGGTGGCGCCCCCCCCCCCTTTCCTTCCTCTCTCCCAGTCCTTCCTTCCCGCTCCTAATAGGACTAGAAAAGGAGGAATCCTACTCCTACTAGGAGGAGGATTACTCCCCTCCTTGGCGCGCCCTAGGGCTGGCCGGCCTCCCCCTTGCTCCATTATATACGAGGGCAGGGGGCACCCTAGAACACACAACAAACAACTGTCTTAGCCGTGTGCGGTGCCCCCGTCCACCATGATCCACCTCGGTCATATCGTCGTATGGCTTAGGCGAAGCCCTGCGCCGGTAGCTTCATCATCACCGTCATCACGCCGTCGTGCTGACGAAGCTCTCCCTTGACACTCAGCTGGATCAAGAGTTCGTGGGACGTCACTGAGCTGAACGTGTGCAAATCGCGGAGGTGCCGTACTTTCGTTACAATGATCGGTCGGATCGTGAAGGCGTACGACTACATCAACCGTGTTATCATAACGCTTACGATTTCGGTCTACGAGGGTACGTAGATAACACTCTCCCCTCTCGTTGCTATGCATCACCTAGATGGATCTTGCGTGTGCGTAGGAATTTTTTTGAAATTACTGCATTCCCCAACATTTGGGCCCGCGCGCGGCATGGTCCGCATGTCGGTGAACAAAAGTAAAACGTCATTCAATAGAGGGAGACGTTTTGATGACCTAGGAGGAGCCAGAAGCGGTAGTGTATCCACTTTACTAGTAGTAATTGTTTTTCTGGTAGCTGTAGAGTGTCTCCACTTTACTAGTAGTAATTGTTTCTCTGGGCCCAAGACAAAACAGCCCATCCACCCTAGTAAATAATAAAATCAATTCAAAAGCCCATATATTTACTTAATGAGAGGCGCTACCCACACCCAGTACACCGCCCCCAAAAAACCTGGGTGCTCTTCTTCCTCCTCACTCCCACCCACCTCACGCCACTCGCTCCACTCGTACCCCAAATTCCTCACCTCACTCCTACAGAAAACCCCAGCTCCCCTTCGTCCTCACTACTACAGAAAAACCCCAGCTCCCCTTCTTCTTCACTCGCACTACAACTAGGCTCGTCATTCGTTACTCTGCTCAAATCCGTGAGCGCGACGCGACGCCCTCGAGGAAAATGGAGTCGGCTGACCCCAGCACCAAGAAGATGAGGCTCCCGCCAGCGGCGACGCCTGTTGTAGATCCCGCACCCGGCAGCGCAGGGAGAAGCGGCGACCCCGCCCCCGCCGGATCCCAGGAACTCGTAGAATCTCGGGTGGACTGCATCAGTGATTTCCTGGACGCCGTCCTTGGGGAGATCATCTCGCTTCTCCCCACCAAGGATTGCTACCGCCCCCAAGACCTCTCAATTCGGTGGCGCCCTCCATGGTGCACCATGCCTCTTAATCTCGACTATCGTCAGCTATCTCTCTTCAATGATTTTGAAATCCCAAGAGCCATCATGTCATCCCACCAGGGCTCCGTTCAAGGCCTCTGCATCCCGTCATGCTACCTGAGCAAGCATACCATGCCCTGCACGGTGGACACTTGGCTGAACCCTGAATTCACAGAACTACAACTGCTTGAGTTCTACTATTCCCCTGGAAATCACCTACCAGATACCGAACGCCATCTACATGTGCCCTCAGCACCGATGTCCATCTCGCGGTTTTCCTCCTCTCTCCACACTGCCACCTTTGCGTTGTGTGACCTACCAGACAATCTGGTACTAAACCTTCGACTCCCATTTCTCAAGAAACTTTCATTTGCGCGGGTTCGTATATCGAAGGCCTCATTGCACAACATCATCCACTCCAGTTGCCCTGCCCCGGAGTGCTTGGTGCTTCTTTTCACAGCTAGAATCGGTTGTCTCCAAATAAAGTCGCCTAACCTTGTAACAATTGGAATTTCTTTTGATGGAAGGCATCTCATCATCCAAGATGCCCCTTCACTTGAAAGGTTGATCCTAGATTCTAGTTATTCACCGTCGCAAATAATCGTCCTCTCTGCGCCTAAACTGGAGACCTTGGGTGTAACACCTGATCTCTGTGCTCATTTCAAGATGGTGTTTGGCTCCACAGTTCTTCAGGTACTTTATATTATCATCTACACTTGTAACCATAAGATGCATTTTAAATTTCTATGCATAAGTTATATATCATCTCGGAGTACACATTTTGTACTAATATTATGTTCTATGATCAATGAAGAGTTTCTCCATGGATAGCCTATCAATGGTGCTGGATTCTGTCAAGATCTTATATATCCAAATGAATAGTTTTGATCTGAACAAGATTATTGGCTTGCTGCAATGCTTTCCATGTCTGGAGAAGTTGTATATAAAGGTGATAATTTCACGCACATTGGAGCCCGCTTATAGTGTACTAGAATTAACCGTTCAGCTGTTGCTCTTTCCACACTCGTTTTTTAGACCTTAATTGTTTTCAATCTTCATGTCTATTTAGGCAACATGACGGGGTAAGAAAGTTATAACCAATCAGTGGATTCGTAAGCACCGGGATTTTCTCACTTCTCATGACATTCGATTGAAGACAATAACACTAAAACGATATGTAGGCAACCATGCAAACACTAGATTTGTCACATTCTTCCTGCTGAATGCGAGGTTACTATTGTCCATCAGGCTTAAGTTTATCAGCAGCATGGTTTTGACGGATGGGTATGTCGAAGCACAAAAAAAAAGAGTTTCAAGTGGGCAAAAGAGCTTCTGAACGTGACGAGCTTCTATTTACAACATATTGTGGTCATAATCCAGTAAATTTTATGACCCAGGATGTTCATTCTATGGACCTGACCGATCCATTTGACTGTGACTGCCGAAAACAGTGTTGGAGTTAGATGTTGTTGCCCTTTTCAACCTGGTGTTAGATGTTGTTGCCCTAAACGCCGTTCTAAGTCATGTCGCTCAAAGGACAACAACACTGGCACCGGAGAAAATAGTACTCCGGACGATGCTGAAAACAATGAAGACCCTATTGGAGCAACATTCGAACAGGAGGAACAAGATGACGAGCAAGTTAACCCTAATAAACAGACCATGCCCAACGACCTGGATGACAATAGTTACCGTCCACCCTCTGAGGATGAGGAGAGCCTCGGCAACGAGGACTTCATTGTGCCTAAGGCACCCCTCGAGCAGGAGCACTTCAAGCGCTAGCTAATAGCTACTGCAAGAAGCCTGAAGAAAAAGCAGCAGGAGCTTCAAGCTGATCAAGACCTACTCATTGACAGATGGACTGATGTCCTGGCAGCCGAAGAATATGGCCTCAAGCATCCAGCCAAGAGTTACCCAAAGCGAAGACTGCTACCTCAGTTCGACGAGGAAGCGCCGGAGCCCATACCTCCCTCGCGAAATGCGGAACGATGACCACGTTGTCGGGATAGTGTGGCGGACCGACCACCTCGTGGTCGGGATAAAACGGCAACTCAGGCCGAACAGCAGCCCGCCCCACCGCCTCGCAAAAACAGAGACAAAACAGCTCAGGACTACACACATGACCTTCGGCAGGACTTGGACAAGAGAGCAGGACACACCAGATCAATCTACGGATCGTGAGGATGCCTTTCGACTCGCGACGACGGCTACCTATTCGGACGTGACAAACCTAGTCACGCCCAGGCCGATAACCACAGGCGAACTTCATCGGAGGTGGGCCGTGACGTGGCCTGATATAGAGGTGTCGCACACCCTCTTTGTTTCACTGATGAAGTAATGGATCATGAATTCCCCGAGGGGTTTAAACCCGTTAACATTGAATCATACGACGGAACAACTGACCCGGCAGTATGGATTGAGGATTTTATTCTCCACATCCACATGGCCCGGGGAGACGACCTCCATGCCATCAAATACCTCCCACTAAAGCTCAAAGGTCCAGCTCGGCATTGGCTAAACAGCCTGCCCGAAAATTCCATCAGCAGCTGGGAGGACTTGGAAGAAGCTTTTCTTGACAACTTCCAAGGTACTTATGTTCGGCCACCAGACGCCGATGACTTAAGTCACATAGTCCAATAGCCTGGAGAATCAGCCAGAAAATTCTGGACTAGGTTCCTAACCAAGAAAAACCAAATAGTTGACTGTCCGGATGCCGAAGCCCTAGCGACCTTTAAGCATAGCATCCGGGACAAATGGCTAGCCCGCCACCTCGGCCAAGAAAAGCCGAAGTCTATGGCAGCCCTCACGGCACTCATGACTCGCTTTTGCGTGGGTGAGGACAGCTGGCTGGCTCGTAGCAAAAACATAGCCAGCAAGGCAGGCCCCTCCGAGGCCAAAAACAGCACCGGCAAGCTCCGGCGCAATAGACACAAACGCTGAAGCAATGGCGATAACACCGATGACACTATGGTTCATGCCGGATTCAGTGGCTCCAAGTCCAGCCAGCGGAAGAAGCCCTACAAAAGGAACAATGAGGGACCATCCAGCTTGGACCGCATACTCGACCGTCATGCGGATACATGGCACCCTGCATAAGCAAGCCAATCATACCAACAGAGATTGTTGGGTTTTTAAACAGGCCGGCAAGTTAAATGCCGAGAGCAAGGAAAAGGGATCACAAAGTGAGGATGATGATGAAGAGCCCCGACAGCCGAACACTGGGGAGCAGAAGAAATTCCCCCCTCAAGTCAAAACGGTGAACATGATATATGCTACACACATCCCCAAAAGGGAGCGCAAGCGCGCACTCAGGGACGTCTACGCGGTAGAGCCAGTCGCCCCAAAATTCAACCCGTGGTCGTCATTCCTGATCAACTTCGATCGTCGAGATCATCCAACTAGTATCCGCCATGGCGGTTCAGCCGCACTGGTCCTCGACCCAATCATCGACGGATTTCACCTAACACGAGTCCTAATGGATGGTGGCGGCAGCCTAAACCTGCTCTATCAGGACACAGTGCGCTAGATGGGCATTAATCCCTCACGAATAAAGCCCACAAAAACTACCTTTAGAAGAGTCATACCAGGCGTAGAGGCCCGTTGTACGGGCTCAATCACGCTGGAGGTGGTCTTCGGTTCCCTGGACAACTTCCGAAGTGAAGAGCTAATCTTCGATATCGTCCCCTTCCACAGCGGCTACCACGCACTGCTCGGACGAACCGTGTTTGCTAGATTCAACGCAGTGCCACATTACGATTATCTCAAGCTCAAGATGCCCAGTCCACGCGACGTCATAACAGTCAACGAAAACACAGAACGCTCTCTCCGTACAGAAGAGCACATAGTCGCCCTGGCAGCAGAGGTACAGAGCGGCCTTCTCAAGTAGAACCATAATCCGGCTGCCGAGCCCCTGGACATCATTAAGAGGGTCCGGACCACACTGCAACAGGACAGCTCGGCTCATCAAGAGCTCGATTAGCAATTCGGCCTCCATCCCAGTCCCAACGAGGAAGTGGCATTCGTACCACGCGTACATAATTACGCACTCAAAATTCCATGAGCATGGACGGAGGCACAACTAGTTTGTGATCCACAGCTCGGCTAGACCGAACTCGGACTCACATACACCTACAACATTTCTTTTTCCCTTCTTACGTTTTACACAGGCCTCCTTCGAGGGCCTGATTGCTGATCCTGTGTCAGGACCAGTTTTTCAGGATATTAATTTCCCAGAAAATGGCCCTTGTGCTCATCAGTCCCGGGATTACTGTTAGCTGATGAGGCACCAACTCGATACAGAAACTCCAAGCAAAGTACAATTATGTAGTACAAGACCATTCTGGCCTGTGAGTACAACAAATGGTTTCTAGTGTCTGATGGCGGAAGCGGTTTGCGGTTCATCAGTGGCCATGGGACTCCATTTCCCACAGGAACAGCTGACCAGGTTAACTCCTATCTTGCGAGGTTGTTGTCACCATTGCGTGAGTTCCGGGGCTGACATCGCAACGCTCCTCTCCAAGCAAGAAATCTGGCCAAGACAATAGCCAGGGACAAGCCAGTGAGTACTTTGAATGTACTCGCAAACATTTTGAACACGGGATAATATAACAAACGATAATCATGCTCTGAAACATTCTATGATCACAACGTCAATCATAAAATAAAATCCCTGATGCATGCAAGCAGGTTATTTATATACAACATGAATATGCAATAACAGAGTAGAAATAAAAAGCACCGATCGGGTGTCTGAAGCGATGCCTCGAAAGGATAGTAAATAACAAGCGTGCCACAGTCGGGCGTCTGAGCGACACCACATAAAGGGCTTATAAAGTAAATAAATAACAAACATGCCACAGTCGGGCGTCTGAGCGACACCACATAAAGGGCTTATAAAGTAAATAAATAACAAACATGTTACGCTTAAGGCGTCGAGCGACACCACATAAAGGGCTTATAAAGTAAATAAATAACAAACATGCCACAGTTGGGCGTCTGAGCGACACCACATAAAGGGCTTATAAAGTAAATAAATAACAAACATGCCACAGTCGGGCGTCTGAGCGACACCACATAAAGGGCTTATAAGAAAATAATTACAATGAGTATCCAAGAGGTAGAACCATCCCAGGGATACTCGATAATTCAAATAATATAATGGGTTAGTCCATAATAAATAATAATCATGATCATCACAAGTCACAAGTCATGAATCCAAGTTCTGGTTCAACAGTTTCTCCTCCGAAGACCGACACTAAGACCGACACTTGACCCATCCCAGACTGTAGTCTTTAACCATGGACACGGCTATTCGAATAGATTTATCCTCTGCAGAGGGTGTACTCTTTACCCACGAGTAACGGATTCCTTCAGTCCATCGGGACTAATTCCGTCTACGGTCTTTTAATTCAAAACACACCTGACCCACACACACCAGCTTAATTTACCGGTGTCTGGAATCACCCATGACACATGTTAAGCGAAACTCTAAGTGGGGAGGCTACAACCTCGCGTAGCATGGGATCAAATTTATATCACGCGCTCTAAGGGGTGCCACCTCTCGGTCCCAACTGGAAACACCCATGCCCCCGGACCAAGTGGCATGCCTACCGGCTGCAGTCGGTATCTTCCACTATGGCCTCTCTGTACGGTGTGTGCTAGAAAGGGGTTGACAACTTACTGAACCGTACCCTACCTACGGCAGGGACAAGTGGCAGCATGAAACAAGTATGGGGGTTACTAGAACAAGACTCGATCTACGGCCGACTCAGGAGGTTTAAGTATTTCCTGCATGATTAGGATAACAAATATGTTTCAACCAATGCACAAAGTATCACCACTCCTCATACCTCATCTTGCCATACCGGACACAACCGTCTCGACGGGGAACTAGAGATAAGCTCGTGTCTACCCAAGACAGAGACTTTCTCGGCTTCCTACCGGTAGGCATGAAAGGCATGTGAGGATGATTACTATCGCAAACATATCAAGCTCCAATAGCATGAGATCACCAACATGCACTCATGAGTCTGATCATATCCTCACAAAAAAATAACGGATACTCCGTGTCACGGTGGAGTTGTAACTATATCAAAAAACACACGATAATATTATGCCAGGGTTCAAAAATGCTTGCCTTTAAGTTGTGGAGAGGCAGGGTGCATTCCGAAACTTTTGAAAGTTTTCTTCTCTCTCTCCAAAATCCTATTTTAAATAAATTTGAATTAACACATACTTTCAAAACAGCACAAAAAAGTTGGTTGAAAAATTATCAAATAAATCTGAAAATAAACTAGACAATATTTGGGAAACAACAGAAAAAGAATCAAGTCATTTGGGTTTATATTTAAAAAGTTATAGCCAGTCAAAGCTTAGTCAATATTCTGTTTAAAAAACAGATAAAGAAAAGAAAACGTTACGAATAGGTACAGGTCAAATATGTACTTTTCTTTTACGCCTTCACTTAACCCACATGGACCGGTGCAGGGTCACTGACAGTGGGTCTAGGGGGCCCACTAGTCAGGTTTGACCAGTCATCCCCCGCCTTCGCTCTCCTTTGGCCGAACGGAGGCGGAGCTCCGGCGATCTTCGCCAGCGAACGACGGCTCCTCGAGGGCATCCGAGGGCAGGGATGGATCCGCCAGTTCAGGGCGGTCCTCCCGGTAGTTGCTGGGCTGGTGGGGTGGAGGGAATGCCCGGCCGAAGCCATGGCGGAGAGATGACTTGGGAGGTTTGGGGCTTTGGGCTATGGTGGTTCCTCGACGCAGCTGAGGGTTCGGGCGGCTCCGCACGGTCGTGGGGAGGCGGAGGGTGGTGCCAGAGGCATGGGAGGGGCTCGGTTGCATCGAACGGACCGGGAGGGCGGCGGCGATCTTGGCCGGAGATGGGGTAGAAGACCTCCCCTGGTCGATTGCCTGCTACGGGGGTGCTAGGTGGGGTGATAGGATGTTGCTTGAGGGTTCGGGGAGGCTCGGGGGCTCCTTATATAGGCGCCCGGAGTCGGTTCCCACGGCGGCCGTGGATAAGATCGGCGAACCGCCTTTGTGTAGCTCGCAGAATGACGTGTCGAGGCTAGGGGTGGTGGCAAGGGCTAGCGGACGAGCGGGCACTTCTCCATGGGCAAGCTGCCGAGCGCGGAAGGCTTGGGCGGCGCCGTCCAGGGGAGGGGCCTGCTGCGGTCGGTCGCTAGTGGCCACGGCCGACCTGACGGCGGCACTATGGAGCTCCAGGGCGGCCCTGCAGTGAGGGAGGGGGCAAGTGCGTTGGCTGCGAGTGGGAGGGATCGAGCAGGCGAGGGGAGGCAACGAGACTCGGCGACTCAAAGCACGCACGCAGAACGCAGCTGGCCTGCCGCGCCAGAGCATGCCCACCAGGTGCTCGGCAAAATGCAGGGGCTTGCCAGGAGGCCAGGGTGGAGCTGGGGTTTAACAGGATTAGGTTAGGGTAGTCTAGAGGCGCAGTGGACATGGTGGTTAGGCAAAGCAAGCAGGTCCATAGTACAAACCAGAAACTATGTCACAACTGATCATGCCCATAAGGTGTTTGACAAAATGCCAAGGGCACCTAGGCATTTCTTGGGGTGGCCAAACTCTCCCGGCTAGTGTCTCTGTAGATGTAGGGGATGGGGGCAAGTTTAGTTGGTCAAAGCTAGAAACTTGTTAGTGCAAGATTTGGAGAAAATCAAATGCAGAGGAAAAGAAAATGGCATTATGGCATGTAGTAGAAATATTCCAATGGACCCAATCTCCTGGACTTAAAGGTTTGGTAGGGTGTACTACAAGCAGGAGAAAGATCATGGGCATTAGAGCAACAAAATTTAGAGTTGTTGTAGAAAAAGCCAAACTGGACCAGAGAGCAAAAGAGGATGGTTTGCTCATATTTTTCAAAGAACATCAGTGGATTTTTGCACCAAGATAAATAATATACTCCTACTGACCTCCCCTAATTTTGGTGGAAGTTTTAAAGAACTATTTAAATAGGTTGTAGTGCAAAATTGCCCACTGGACCAGATTTGAAAATTTGGTGTAGAGCTCAAAATATCCAATGAACAGAAGATATTTTTGCATAAAAGTGACTTAAAAGCATCACATGACGTCTCCAAATTTTGGTTGGAATTTTAAATAAATTTATCAAATGGTTGTAGTTCAAATAAAGCTCCAAAACTAATGAAAAGTCACTTTAAGGAATAAAGTTCAGAGAGCAATAATTATGCAAATAAATCCACTGAAAATAGAAATGTTTTTCTTGAGAGGGTAAACAAGTCCAATAATATAATTGGAAAGTTTTCACTTGGGGTAAAAACTCCATAATAATAAAGAAAAGAATGGTTGTGAAATCAAAAGAAAATCCAGAAAATAAAAGTTTAAGTTGCCTGGCGAAATTTTAATTAATAAAACAAGGTTAAAATTTTGGGGTGTCACAACACTACCCCCCTTAAGAAAAAATTTCGTCCTCGAGATTTGTTAAGGGTCGTTTTTTTGAAAATATAGCTCATAACAGCTGAAACCGAACAGTTTACTCATAGCACAAACTTAGGGTACAATGCATAAGCTGCAACACATAAATAAACATAGCTATGACGTTTACAATGAAAACGGCAAATGTACAGGGTCCCGAGAGAACGTCTCTGGTACTGGGGCACACTCTTCTTCTATCGGGGGAAGCGGGTTGACTAGTCGATGAATGCGTCTCTCCTGGTCGGGTCTCAGTGGTCTGCCGATGGCGATCTGAGGATTTAAATCAGTGAGGCCATGAAGATAACCCATTATCCGCTGGGTCGACGGCTCTTGCGATGACGTCTTGGGCAAGGTTGGCAAGATCGGGTCTCTCAATTCGTCCCCCGGGAAAAGATGTTACTTCTCCGGGTGCTGCACGACTCGGGAAGTAATAATACCCTCGTTCGCTGGCATAGGGTACCGCGAATCGAAGGCGAACAAGCGCTTCGTGTGCAACCACTTCTATGGCCATCTGCGGAGTCGGCATAGATTTCCCCAGGAAGGAGACTTTCGTTGGGTCTTGGTTTGAGTTTACGGGAGGGATGTGTAGTACTGCCCAATATTTCGAGGTGGATGGGGTGATCCTTGATTTGAGCAGCTCGTACTGGGGTGGCTGTGTAGAACCCATGGTACTGCAGGTAAAGTCCCACAATATTTTAACAAAACTACCAGGGGTTGCATCTGGGGTTCTCAGTTAAATGCTAGGGCTCGGCATGGCAAGCAATGGTTGTGAGGGTGGTGCACAAGGTGAGGGGTACTCGGCAAGGTCACGAGGTGGCCTTTTATATAGTATCCAGACTGGGTTATTTACCGCAGTGAGGGGCACTAGTCTGTCGGTTCTGCTTTCATGGGGTCGGGGTCAAAGCCAAAGACACACACATCTCACAAAAGTGACGTGTTACTGTGGGCGGCGACGGGGTGGTTTTTGGTAGCTACGCCCGGAATAAAAAAATGCAACCGTACATCAACATACTTATGCACAACTACTATTTAAAATAGGGGCACACATGCAGACAACATTGTGGCAATACAAGGTCACACAATTACAGGGTGTGGACATACTGAGACTCGGTACTACTCGAGTGACTTAGTCCACCTCGTTTATATCTAAGCGGGCGTGCCTTGTGGACGTCGAGGATTCTCCACGGTTTTCACCGTCGGGATTAGCTGGAGGGGGTTGAGGGGCTGCAGGGTCGGGGTAGCGATGATGACCCTCGCGGGGATTGTTGGCCACAATCCCGTTGGCGCGTGTTCCCAAAAGGCGATGAAGCACTTCTGTGGTCATCAAGGTATTTTGGTCGATGACTGGGGCTGTCCTCAAGGACTCGATCAGTTGTCCGAACAGCACGACTGGGTTGTCGGCATTGGGCTCATCTTCTCCTCTTGCCGGGGCTCGGCGAATCAGCTCTCCACGAGCTGCGATCAGATCAAGGGTGATTTGATCGAACATATCCTCTAGTGCACTTACATAGCGCACCAGATGCAATAATGCCGGGTCCGTCTCGTGATCTCCGTTGGCAACCTGGGGTGGCCTACCATATCCGTCACGGCTGGGGTAGTAGTAGAACGAGCGACAGCTAACTCTGGGCGATAAGTGCCGGAGTTGAACTATAGCCTCTCGAGCAGCTAGTTGGATGGCTTGTGGCTCAAAGGAAGTTGTCCTTCCGGTGAACCTGTAGGGGCGTTCTGGCGATAGAACCCTACCGTAGACGTGCACAGTGGCCCAGATTTGACGGCTCTCACCGCTCATGGGTCCTTGGTACACAACATATTCTGGGGGCTCTTCTAACGCGAAGGCACGGCGGGTGAGGTTTGCTAGCACGGTCACAAAACCTCCAAGGTTGGTTGCCGTGGTCTCATTGTGAACAATGGGTCCTGGCATTTTAGCTTGGTTTGGGCAGAGGCTGTGTTGTGTTGGGTTGAGGCTAGCGTGCCCTTTTTATAGAAAAAGGGGACGGAGTCTTCCTTCGCACGCTTGCGAATGAGACAATTTAGGTGTCGGTCCTTTGGCGTGATCGACAGGCTAGGCTGATAGGTTGGGCACCGACTGCCAAAAGGTGTCGGGTCACTGTGTGGCTATCTTGCACGAGAAGCTTGGCTGGGTTAAAGTTAAGGTCTGGTGGGTTGGTTTTCCTAGGTTTTTCGACCTGGCTAAGATAGGATTAGCCAATGGTCAGCCTGGCTATGATACCAAGTTTGTCAGGACCGGTTTTTTGGGATATTAGTTTCCCAGAAAATGGCCCTTGTGCTCATTAGTCCCGGGATTACTGTTAGCTAATGACGCACCAACTCGATACAGAAAATCCAAGCAAAGTACAATTATGTAGTACAAGACCATTCTGGCCTGTGAGTACAACAAATGGTTTCTAGTGTCTGATGGCGGAAGCGGTTTGCAGTTCATCAGTGGCCATGGGACTCCATTTCCCACAGGAACAGCTGACCAGGTTAACTCCTATCTTGCGAGGTTGTTGTCACCATTGCGTGGGCTCCAGGGCTGACATCGCAACGCTCCTCTCCAAGCAAGAAGTCTGGCCAAGACAATAGCCAGGGACAAGCCAGTGAGTACTTTGAATGTACTCGCAAACATTTTGAACACGTGTATAATATAACAAACGATAATCATGCTCTGAAACATTCTATGATCACAACGTCAGTCATAAAATAAAATCCCTGATGCATGGAAGCAAGTTATTTATATACAACATGAATATGCAATAACAGAGTAGAAATAAAAAGCACCGATCGGGTGTCTGAAGCGACCCCTTGAAAGGATAGTAAATAACAAGCGTGCCACGATTGAGGCCCGAGCGACACCACATAAAGGGCTTATAAAGTAAATAAATAACAAACATGCCACAGTCGGGCGTCTGAGCGACACCACATAAAGGGCTTATAAAGTAAATAAATAACAAACATGCCACAGTTGGGCGTCTGAGCGACACCACATAAAGGGCTTATAAAGTAAATAAATAACAAACATGCCACAATCCAAGGCCCTGGCGACACCATATAAAGGGCTTATAAAGTAAATAAATAACAAACATGTTACCACAAGGCGTCGAGCGACACCACATAAAGGGCTTATAAGAAAATAATTACAATGAGTATCCAGGAGGTAGAACCATCCCAGGGATACTCGATAATTCAAATAATATAATGGGTTAGTCCATAATAAATAATAATCATGATCATCACAAGTCACAAGTCATGTATCCAAGTTCTGGTTCAACAGTTTCTCCTCCGAAGACCGACACTAAGACCGACACTTGACCCATCCTGCATCGTAGTCTTTAACCATGGACACGGCTATTCGAATAGATTTATCCTCTGCAGAGGGTGTACTCTTTACCCACGAGTAACGGATTCCTTCAGTCCATCGGGACTAATTCCGTCTACGGTCTTTTAATTGAAAACACACCTGACCTGCACACACCAGCTTAACTTACCGGTGTCTGGAATCACCCATGACACCTGTTAAGCGAAACTCTAAGTGGGGAGGCTACAACCTCACGTAGCATGGGATCAAAATTATATCGCACGCTCTAAGGGGTGCCTCCTCTCGGTCCCAACCGGAAACACCCATGCCCCCGGACCAAGTGGCATGCCTACCGGCTGCAGTCGGTATCTTCCACTATGGCCTCTCTGTACGGTGTGTGCTAGAAAGGGGTTGACAACTTACTTAACCGTACCCTACCTACGGCAGAGACAAGTGGCAGCACGAAACAAGTATGGGGTTTACTGGAACAAGACTCGATCTACGGCCGACTCAGGAGGTTTAAGTATTTCCTGCATGATTAGGATAACAAATATGTTTCAACAAACAGACAGAATCACCACTCCTCATACCTCATCTTGCCATACCGGACACAACCGTCTCGACGGGGAACCAGAGATAAGCTCATGTCTACCCAAGACAGAGACTTTCTCGGCTTCCTTCCGGTAGGCATGAAAGGCATGTGAGGAAGATTACTATCGCAAACATATCAAGCTCCAATAGCATGAGATCACCAACATGCACTCATGAGTCTGATCATATCCTCACAAAAAAAATAACGGATACTCCGTGTCACGATGGAGTTGTAACTATATCAAACAACACACGATAATATTATGCCAGGGTTCAAAAATGCTTGCCTTTAAGTTGTGGAGAGGCGGGGTGCATTCCGAAACTTTTGAAAGTTTTCTTCTCTCTCTCTCCAAAATCCTATTTTAAATAAATTTGAATTAACACATACTTTCAAAACAGCACAAAAAAGTTGTTTGAAATTTTTTCAAATAAATCTCAAAATAAACTAGACAATATTTGGGAAACAACAGAAAAAGAATCAAGTCATTTGGGTTTATATTTAAAAAGTTATAGCCAGTCAAAGCTTAGTTAATATTCTGTTTTAAAAAAACAGATAAAGAAAAGAAAACGTTTCGAATAGGTACACGTCGAATACGTACTTTGCTTTTACGCCTTCACTTAACCCACGTGGACCGCAAGGGGTCATGACAATGGTCCAGGGAGCCCATCGGGTCAGGTTTGACCACCATCCCCGCCTTCCCTCTCCTTTGGCGAATCTGAGGCGGAGATGAGTCTGACGGTCTTCGCCGGCAAACAACGGCTCCTCGAGGGTATCCGAGGGCAGGGATGGATCCGCCAATTCAGGGCGGTCCTCCCGGTAGTCACTGGGCTGGTGGGGGTGGAGGGGGTCACCGACGGCGAGCTTCGCGGCGGAGATGACTTCGGGAGGTTTGGGGCTTTGGGCTATGGTGGTTCCTCGACACAGTTGAGGGTTCGGGCGGCTCCGCACGGTCGAGGGGAGGCGGATGGTGGTGCCAGATGGATGGGAGGGGCTCGGGTTGCGACTGAACGAACCGGAGGGCGGCGGCGGCTGTACTGGCCGGAGATGGGGAAGAAGACCTCCCCTGGTCGATTGCCTCCTATGGGGGTGCTAGGTGGGGTGATAGGAGGTTGCTTGAGGGTTCAAGGAGGCTCGGGGGCTCCTTATATAGGCGCCCGGAGTCGGTTCCCATGGCGGCCGTGGATAAGATCGGCGAACCGCCGTTCTGTAGCTCGCAGAACGACGTGTCGAGGCTGGGGGTGGCGGCAAGGGCTAGCGGACGAGCGGGCACTTCTCCATGGGCGAGCTGGCGAGCGTGGAAGGCTTGGGCGGCGCTGTCAAGGGCAGGGGCCTGCTGCGGTCGGCCGCTAGTGGCCACGACCGACCTGGCGGTGGCGTTGCGGAGCTCCAGGGCGGCCCTGCGGTGAGGGAGGGGGCAGGTGCGTTGGATGCGAGTGGGAGGGGATCAGAACGGGCGCGGGGGAGGCGGCAACGTGACTCGGCGACTCGGGCGCACGCACATGCAAAATGCGCGCTCTGGCCGCGCCCAGAGCACGCCCACCAGGTGCTCGGCGAAATGCAGGGGCTTGCCAGGAGGCCAGGGTGGATCTAGGGTTTAACAGGATTAGGTTAGGGTAGTCTAGAGGCTTAGTGGACATGGTGGTTAGGCAAAGCAAGCAAGTCCATAGTACAAACCAGAAACTATGTCACAACTGATCATGCCCATAAGATGTTTGACAAAATGCCAAGGGCACCTAGGCATTTCTTGGGGTGGCCAAACTCTCCAGGCTAGTGTCTCTTTAGATGTAGGGGATGGTGGCAAGTTTAGTTGGTCAAAGCTAGAAACTTGTTAGTGCAAGATTTGGAGAAAATCAAATCTGGACAGAAAGAAAATGGCATTATGGCATGTACTAGAAATATTCCAATGGACCCAATCTCCTGGAATTAAGGGTTTGGTAGGGTGTACTACAAGCAGGAGAAAGATCATGGGCATTAGAGCAACAAAATTTAGAGTTGTTGTAGAAAAAGCCAAACTGGACCAGAGAGCAAAAGAGGATGGTTTGCTCATATTTTCAAAGAACACCAGTGGATTTTGCACCAAGATAAATAATATACTCCTACCGACCTCCCTAATTTTGGTGGAAGTTTTAAAGAAATATTTAAATAGGTTGTAGTGCAAAATTGCCTTTGGACCAGATTTGAAAATTCGATTGTAGAGCTCAAAATCTCCAATGAACAGAAGATATTTTTGCATAAAAGTGATTTAAAAACATCACATGACATCTCCAAATTTTGGTTGGAATTTTAAATAAATTTATCAAATGGTTGTAGTTCAAATAGAGCTCCAAAACTAATGAAAAGTCACTTTAAGGAATAAAGTTCAGAGAGCAATAATTATGCAAATAAATCCACTGATAATAGAAATGTTTTTTCTTGAGAGGGTAAACAAGTCCAATAATATAATTGGAAAGTTTTCACTTGGGGTAAAAACTCCATAATAATAAAGAAAAGAATGGTTCTGAAATCAAAAGAAAATCCAGAAAATAAAAGTTTAAGTTTCCTGGCGAAATTTTAATTAATAAAACAAGGTTAAAATTTTGGGGTGTCACATCCTGTCCAAGGATAAGTACACCAAAACGGCACAGGCGTACAAGAGAAGCCCTAGAGGTCAATTTAACAATTACTCTACCTATTTTCAGGACTCACACGCAGCTTGCCTTCGGTGGCGGCATGTTAAATAGCCGGTTGTTTATCACAGTATTTGTATCGATGCGCTTTAACGCATCAACCCAATTATAATGGAAACAGTTCATGACCCAGGTTCAAGGGCCATAGATATTACCTCTGCTCTCTTTCTATTTTCCTTTTCCAATTAAATACTTACATTCTAGCACCCGTACACTTTGATGTGTTTCATATTTGCCAGGGGCTCCTCACCGCCCCATAATACGGCAACAAAGTCCGAACACTTCTTATAGATAAGTTCGCCACCCCGAATTTAGCATTATATGCATTGGCTCCGAATCATGTCTTTGGTCAATAGTTGGGTTGCCCGACTCCTGTGCTTGCTACCCTATGTTCCGCTAAATCGGCTAGGGTAGTAAATGGAGAACTACTGCGATTGTGCCCCGGTTTACCCGGATGAGCACCTCAGTAGAGAAATCCGAAAACTGACTGTCATGATGCGGCAAGAGCCGGTCAGCTGTTCGAGAGGTTGAAAAATCGCTGGAGATTTTTTCCGCATTACGCAAAGGATCGGTACTTCCCGATCGGACGCTGACAGCACTCTGGTTTGTATACCAGGGGCTGCGCTCATGTTTTATTATAAAACTCCTATGGCTAAGTGAGGGCGTTTAAGCCGCATAGTCTGATTGCCTAGTTCGTTGCGTTAAACAACTCCTTCAAGGACCATATAATTGGCTCAAGATTTTTTAGATTCCATCTCGAACACCTTCGTACTACCTACGTGAGGGCAGAAGCTGACGACTGGCCAACCCTCAGATTTCATACAAACACGGCCGCACAGGAGGAGACAATACAAACATTATATTACAAACAGGCTTTGTTTTCATCATACAAAGCAAAGACAACACGAACGTGTTCATTCGAAAATAATGTCATGCCCACACTCCGCTGCTGCAAGTCGAGACCCTTCTAGGACATCCGCAAAATATCGCTCGGGTGTGCGGTGCTCCTTGCCCTCTGGCGGCCCTCTGGCCACCTCGACGGCGTTCATCTTCGCCCACCACGTCTTGCAACGGGCGAAGGCCATGCGGGCACCTTCGATGCAGACTGATTGCTTGACGGTGTCTAGCCACGGACATGCTTCCACCAGCCGCTTCACGAGTCCGAAGTAGCTTCCGGGCATAGCTTCGGCTGGCCACAACTGGATTATCAAATCCTTCATGGCTAGTTTGGCCACCCTATGCAGCTCCACCAGCTGTTTCATCTGGTTGGTGAAGGGCACCGGATGCTCTGGCACAGCGTACTGCGACCAGAACAGCTTCTCCATGAAGTTCCCTTCTCCGGCCCGGAAGAACTCCGCAGCATCGGAAACGCTACGTGGTAGATCCGCAAACGCCCCTGGGCAACTCCGAATCCGGGTTAGTAAAAGGTACTTCCTCTCCGTATATTTGCTTTGCATGTTACATGCCTTACCTGATGTGATCTTCTTTGCCTCTTGGATCTCCTGGAGAGCGTCCCGGGCCTCATTCCGTGCGGCCTCCGCACTCTGGCGAACCTTGGTAAGTTCGGCCTCTCGAACTGACGCCTCGTGCTCCAAGGCTTCGCACTTCTTCACCGCGTCTCGGAGCTCCTGTTGGACCTTGTTGACCCAGGCCTTGAGCTTCTTACGGGCGGCTTGTTGCTGGACAGCCTTTCCCTCGGCTTCGCCCAGTGCCTTTTTTAGGGCCTCGACCTCGGTCGCGGCTCCTACACATATTACGGCACTACGGTCTATATACATTCATTATTCTTTCCGAATACACAACAAGTCGTCACTCACCTTGCTTCTCATGGAGCCGAATCTTCACCTCACCGAGCTCGTTCTCGGTCCGCTCCAGCCTCTGCTTCAGTTCAGAGTCTTCGACAGCATGTGAGGTCGCGGCCAACAGCGACGCCTTCCTATTCATACATATTAAGTTAGTCCACTACAACTATGGATTGATCCTCTGTCCGGTTTGTCTTTCCGAGACAGTGTCTCAGGGGCTACTGTCTACATGGGGCCGTTCGCTTCCTACGAGGCTCACCTCAAAACCCGCTAACAGGTCGCTGCAGGCTTCCTCCAGTCCGCTCTTGCCGGACTGAACCTTCTCGATCACCGTACCCATAAGGACACGGTGCTCATCCACAATGGAGGCGCCTCGTAGTGCCTCCATCAGATTATCTGGTGCCCCTGGTTGGATAGGGGCCACCGGTGGAATCGGCGCACCCCCCTCCTTCGAAGGAGGCTACTCGCCCGATTCTGGAGCCATATGGGTGTCCGGAATCGTATTCGGCTGAGGGCCGAACTGAATACGGCCCTCTTCGCCAATCTCCATGGGGATCCGTTCCCCCATGTGTCAGGCAGCGGAGGTCTCGCCTTGTGGCTCCTCCCGGACGGCGTCCTGGGCTCCTCCCCGGCTCGTAGCGGTCCTCCGGGACAACACTTCGGTGTCATCCTGGGCCTCGGGGGAGTGAGCGGTCGGCGGTGACGCGCTGGCCATTTCCGCCGGATCCAATGAACCTCCAGATGAAGTTTGCGGGATGTTGTCGCGTGCCAGACTGTGATAGCACAATTAACCATATCAAGACGATAAAGAGGAAAGGCCAGATATACAGGCACACGCGAGTCATAGTACTTACGAGGCAGCCCGGGGCTTAGTGCGGGGACGTCGCTCCGGACTGCTGTCAACGTCCCATGCGGTGTTGACCGCAGGGGCGCCCTTCCCCTTCTTAGGCGTTCCTTCCTCCAGATTCATGGAGGCCCCCGTTTTCTTCTTTCCCTCCTCAGGGGGAGGGTTCTTCTCCTCCTCCTCCTCCTCCTCCTCCTCCTCCTCTTCCTCGTCATCATCCTCAGGGATGGAGGAATGGGCTTCTTCGTCTCTGGACGTCACGTCTGAAGCGCCCTTGCGACGGGGGCCGTTTCTGGTCCCCTTGGCCTTCTTCTTGGCTTTCTTCTCCGGCGCCTTATATGGTGTCGGCACCAGCATCTTCACCAGACGCGGGATGACCGGTTCTTCAGGCAGCAGAGCCAGACACTGGATCCACTTCGCCCTCTCCATCCAATCCTGAAAAAGCAAATGCTAAAAGCTCAGACACTATCCTCGAAACAAACGAGTAGGGGATATGTTAAAAACAACATACCTCGCTAGCGAGGTGTTTGATGTCGTGTCGGTTTCTCGTTGCCCTTAAAGAGCAACTTCCAGGCACCTTCGTGAGTAGTTTCGAAGAGCCTCACCAGGGTTTGATGCTTATTCGGGTTAAACTCCCATAGAGGGCGACTTCTGCGCTGACACGGGAGGATCCGGCGAACCAGCATCACCTGAATTACGTCGACAAGCTTGACGTTCTTGGCTGTCATGCCTTGAACACGCGTCTGCAGCGCAATCAGATCATCGGACGGGCACCGGTCCAGACTCTTCTCGACCCAGGAGGTGAGTCGCATGGGAGCGCCGGAGCGGAATTCGACGGCGGTGGCCCAGGTGGTGCCACGGGGTTCCGTGATGTAAAACCACTGTTTCTGCCACTCCTTTACCGTATCCACAAAAGTGCCTTTTGGCCAGGTGACATTGGATAGCTTGCTCACCATGGCTCCTCCGCACTCCGCGTGCTGGCCATCCACCACCTTCGGCTTCACATTGAAGACTTTGAGCCACAGCCCGAAGTGGGGTTGGATGTAGAGGAAGGCCTCACACACGACGATAAACGCCGAGATGTTGAGGAAGGAGTTCGGGGACAAATCGTGCAAATCTATCCCGTAATAATACATCAGCCCGCGGACGAAAGGGTGGAGTGGGAACCCTAGTCCGTGGAAGAAATGAGGGATGAATACCACCCTCTCGTTGGGCTTCGGCGTGGGGACGACTTGTCCCTCGGCCGACAGACGGTGGGCGATTTCCTTCAGCAAATATCCGGTCGCCCGAAGCTCAATAATGTCCTCCTCCTTGACAGAGGAGACCATCCACTTGCCCTGACCTCCGGATCCGGACATGGTTGAGTGCAAGCTCGAGTGGAAAGGAGATGGGAACTTGGGCGATGGAGCTCGAGATTGGAACAGTGGAGATAGAAAGAAGGCATGGGAGGGGAAGAGGGAGTCCCTATCCCCTTATAAAGGCATTAAATATTGAATGCCTCCCCACTCACCTTAGAATTCGCCTATTCCCAAGGGCTGTATAAACAGCCCGGTTGGGTTACCCATGCCGGTATTGATGAGAATCCCACGATAAGGGGACACAATCTCTGCTTTGACAAGACATGCCAATGGCAACCGCATCTCGAGATGTGGAGCGGCAAACGAAAAACGGCCTGAAATTATGACCGGGCAGACGTAATGTCATGTTGTAGAAAGCTATCAGCGGGTTGGACTCGTACGAGTATTATATTCTCTCTGCGGCTGTGTGTGGTACATTTTACAAGTCCGGATACTATCGTCGCGTCCGAAGACTATCTTGTAGTTCGGAAAAAGGGAACCCGCCTTGCAATGCCGAAGACAATCTGCGCGCCGGACTCCTCGTCATTGAAGCCAGGTTCAGGGGCTACTGAGGGAGTCCTGGACTAAGGGGTCCTTGGGCGTCCGGCCTGTTATCCATGGGCCGGACTGATGGGTTGTGAAGACATGAAGGCCGAAGACTATACCTGTGTCCGGATAAGACTCTCCTTGGCGTGGAAAGCAAGCTTGGCGACCAACTATGAAGATTCCTTCTTATGTAACCGACTCCACGCAATCCTAGATCCCCCCGGTGTCTATATAAACCAGAGGGTTTAGTCCGGAAAATATATACTCATTACCATAGTCATACAGGCTAGGATTCTAGGATTTAGCCATTACGATCTCGTGGTAGATCAACTCTTGTAATACTCATATTCACCAAGATCAATCAAGCAGGAAGTGGGGTATTACCTCCATAGAGAGGGCCCGAACCTGGATAAACATCATGTCCCCCGTCTCCTGTTACCATCGACCTTAGAAGCACAGTTCGGGACCCCCTACCCGAGATCCGCAGGTTTTGACACCGACAGGGAGTATTCTACCAAGCGAGCTATGATGGCACAGAAGTGGCCATCATGGCTGACTATCCCGGCCTCCTTCCTGCCTCTTATGTAAGTAATCAGGAGACATTTCCTCCGAAAGAGCTTCCTCATTATGCCTCAACCACCACACTGTCTCGTGCTCCAAAGGGGAGGCGCTCGGCGGCCATGCTGAACCAGAGGCGTCTCATAAGAGAGTGACGCCCGTGCCGGGTGGGTCTTCAAAGAGGAAGGCAAATGACAACACGGCCGAGCCTTCATTGAAGAGGTATGGCTTTAAATATGCCCCCAGGCAGTCACATCGAACTATGACATTGTTCGCTGTGTTTTATCAGGAAGAGTGTTCGCCGGACTATGTCCGGGGATCCTGCCGGTCGTGCCTCCACCATTCAGGTTCTAGACCCTGTCTTTAGGGCGGGGGCTGACACGGGAGCGACGTCGGATTGTCCTCCTTCAGAGGATTCGGATAATGTATCCGTCATGAACTCTGAAGTAGAGAGCGCCATGAATCATCGGTGCCGGAGGGCCGCACTTCGCGACCCCAGCTTTACTAAAGAGGCATTCAATGCCTTTAGCTCGGCTGATGCGTACATTCGAGCTGCTCGGGATGGGCTTGCCAGAGCCACTCACCATCATTTGAAAGATACGCGGGTAAGCACGTATTGTACAGATCTGGTAATCATATACCAGTAGCCCCCGAGACATGAAGCAGTTGAAACAACTGATTTAAGGATCATTGTATAATCAGGCACTCACGGAGAAGAACAACATGCTGTCTCAAGAGATGGAAAAATGTTGGACCCAGCTAGCTGCTATTACCGCCGAACTGGAGAAATCCAAGGAGGCACCACCTGGTAATGTTCCCCTCCATCCAGAAAAATATAATCATATACCAGTAATGTTAATACTATTGTATTTCCCATGGCAGGATTGTTAGATCAACTGAAAGACGAACTGAAGGTCGCGCATGCGGGTAAACAACAGGGCGAAAAGCAACTGGCTGCCGGCAAACATGTGTTGACACGGACCAGGGATGATAAGAACAAACTGCAGGATTCCAACACCCTGCTAGGCGAAGAGCTAAAAGACGTGCGAGCCCAGCCGGCGGACGCCGTAAAAGAAAACAGAAGGCTACGGGGCGGCATATTCAGTATGTGTTTGATCTTACCTCCATGTAATGTGGTAAAGAAATGGGTTAACAGATTTAGGTCTACAGGTATACTAACTGGCCTCCCGAAGAGGAAATGTCCGGATCTCAAGGTAATCTGTTGCAGGAGCTGTCCCAAGTGCATGATCGAGCTTGGAAAGCAATGCAGACTGTTGCCAAGGCTTTATGGCCATCCGCATCCCCTCCAGGAAGTATGGAGGAGCTTGTGAAGCTATTCAAGGGAGCTCGGTGCCGCTTTGGATTCTGGAAGATATCGGCTTGCCGGGAAGGCGCACGAGAGGCCTGGGCCATGGTGAAAATGCGGTACACCAGACTGGATCCGAACCATATGGCCCGGGTTGGTCCTCGCGGGTCAGATGGGAAAGAAATTCCAATAAGCTTGGTATATGACCAAGTAAAGATAGCCGCCAAGTTTTCATAACAGGATTGTAGGTTAGACAACCTGTTAGACAGTATAGAGGAATAAGTAGCTTTTGGGTCCAAGTGACTATGTACTTCAATTGACGAATTTGTCTCTAGCCGAATTGTAAAACGATTGCCATGGTAGACCTTTTCGCTTTCACCTCCGGACCCAAAGGTGCGAAGTGTTTCCGAATACCGGACCGACGATAAATGCCGGGGTATGCGTGGAAACCAGGTGTAGGGGTCATAGTTGCTTGAACAAACAAGTTGTATTCGGCTAGCTATGTTATATTACTTATTGATTGTAAGAAACATCTTCCAGAGAGAATAGTTCCGTTAAGGGTTCCTTTCCCTGGGTGAACATGCATGAGTATGCATGCCCAAACTATGATTCGAAAAATCATAGTATACATAATATCTGAGGCTTCATAGTGCAATGAGTGTAAAACGTCTTTAGTCTGCCGACTGATTATTCCCTTAAGAACGCTAGCTTTCGGCTTCACCCAGTCTGAGGTACAAGTCCGGATGACCCGACTGTAACAATCGCAGAGGTGCTCCCTTTATGCCCTATCCGAACAAACGGGAACGTAGGGCATAAGCATAGGAGCCAGGCAACCCAGCTTGGCAAAAACTTAAGTCATAAAAGTGCATATAATGGCGAAGAAATGGTATAAAGGACACATATGCGGTGAGCTTGATGCTCGGAAAATGATAATAAGCTTCTGTAAAAGAAGCCCCCAGGTATTATGGGCGTATACATTTAAGGATGTATGCCTCATAAGTGTGTGGTCTAGCTGCACAAGAGCTATAAAGCTAAGGAAAAATTTAAAGAGAGAAAAAAATGGAAAAAAGGAGAAAGAGAAAACGGACAATGAGTCCGGCTCTAGGCGTAGAATCTTTGGAGTCCGGCGGCATTCCACAGGTTCGGCTCTAAGCGATTTTCCGATGCATCACGCAGGCGGTACACACCTCCAGTTAGAATTTCATCTATAATGAAGGGACCCTCCCACTTGGGCTTGAGTTTGTCCTTTTCCTTTTCTGGCAAGCGCAGAACAAGTTCACCAACATTGTAAGTCTTAGCCCGCACTTCTCTGCTTTGGTATCTGCGAGCTTGTGGTTGATAGAATGTGCAACGGGATTTTGCGACGTCACGCTCCTCCTCCAGGGCATCTGGACTATCCTGCCGATCGATCTCGTCTTCTCTCTTTTCTTACATGCGCACTCGAGGTGAGTCATGAATGATTTCGCAGGGCAAAACAGCCTCCGCGCCGTACACCATGAAGAATGGTGTGTAATCGGTAGTATGATGGGGCATGGTCCGCTGATGTCTACTACACAACCTTCTTCTTGTAGACGTTGTTGGGCCTCCAAGTGCAGAGGTTTGTAGGACAGTAGCAAATTTCGCTCAAGTGGATGACCTAAGGTTTATCAATCCGTGGGAGGCATAGGATGAAGATGGTCTCTCTCAAACAACCCTGCAACCAAATAACAAAGAGTCTCTTGTGTCCCCAACACACCCAATACAATGGTAATTTGTATAGGTGCACTAGTTCGGCGAACATATGGTGATACAACTGCAATATGGATGGTAGATATAGGTTTTTGTAATATGAAAATATAAAAACATCAAGGTAACTAATGATAAAAGTGAGCACAAACGATATTGTAATGATAGGAAACAAGGCCTAGGGTTCATACTTTCACTAGTGCAATTTCTCTCAACAATAATAACATAATTGGATCATATAACTATCTCTCAACATGCAACAAAGAGTCACTCCAAAGTCACTAATAGCGGAGAACAAACAAAGAGATTATGGTAGGTGCGAAACCACCTCAAAGTTATCCTTTCGATCTATCTATTCAAGAGTCCGTAGTAAAATAACACGAAGCTATTCTTTCCGTTCAATCTATCATAGAGTTCGTACTAGAATAACACCTTAAGACACAAATGAACCAAAACCCTAATGTCACCTAGATACTCCAATGTCACCTCAAGTATCTGTGGGTATGATTATACGATATGCATCACACAATCTCAGATTCATCTATTCAACCTACACAAAAGAACTTCAAAGAGTGCCCCAAAGTTTCTACCGGAGAGTCAAGACGAAAACGTGTGCCAACCCCTATGCATAGGTTCATGGGCGGAACCCACAAGTTGATCACCAAAACATACATCAAGTGGATCACGTGATATCCCATTGTCACCACAGATAAGCACGGGAATACATACATCAAGTGTTCTCAAATCCTTAAAGACTCAATCCGATAAGATAACTTCGAAGGGAAAACTCAATCTATTACAAGAGAGTACAGGGGGAGAAACATCATAAGATCCAACTATAATAGCAAAGCTCGCGATACATCAAGATCATATCACCTCAAGAACACGAGAGAGAGAGAGAGAGAGAGAGAGATCAAACACATAGCTCTCGGTACATACCCTCAGCCAGGGGTGAACTACTCCCTCCTCGTCATGGAGGCGTCGGGATGATGAAGATGGCCACGGTGAGGATCCCTCGGGCAGGTCTTGGAACAGGGTCCCGATTGGTTTTTGGAGGCTACAGAGGCTTGCGGTGGCGGAACTCCCGATCTATTCTGTTCCCCGATGGTTTTTAGGGTATATGGACATATATAGGCGGAAGAAATACTTCAGGGGAGCCACGAGGGGGCCCACGAGGGTGGAGGGCGCGCCCAGGGGGGTGGGCGCTGATGACCCACAAGTGTAGGGGATCTATCGTAGTCCTTTCGATAAGTAAGAGTGTCGAACCCAACGAGGAGCAGAAGGAAATGATAAGCGGTTTTCAGCAAGATATTCTCTGCAAGCACTGAAATTATAGGTAACAGATAGTTTTGTGATAAGATAATTGGTAACGAGCAACAAGTAACAAAAGTAAATAAAGTGCAGCAAGGTGTCCCAATCCTTTTTCTAGCAAAGGACAAACCTGGACAAACTCTTATATAGAGAAAAGCGCTCCCGAGGACACATGGGGATTATCGTCAAGCTAGTTTTCATCACGTTCAGATGATTCGGGTTCGGTACTTTGATAATTTGATATGTGGGTGGACCGGTGCTTGGGTGCTGTCCTTACTTGGACAAGCATCCCACTTATGATTAACCCCTATTGCAAGCATCCGCAACTACAAAAGAAGTATTAAGGTAAACCTAACCATAGCATGAAACATATGGATCCAAATAGGACCCTTACGAAGCAACGCGAAAACTAGGGTTTAAGCTTCTGTCACTCTAGCAACCCATCATCTACTTATTACTTCCCAATGCCTTCCTCTAGGCCCAAATAATGGTGAAGTGCCATGTAGTAGACGTTCACATAACACCACTAGAGGAGAGACAACATACATCTCATCAAAATATCGAACGAATACCAAATTCACATGACTACTAATAGCAAGACTTCTCCCATGTCCTCAGGAACAAACGTAACTACTCACAAAGCATATTCATGTTCATAATCAGAGGAGTATTAATATGCATATAGGATCTGAACATATGATCTTCCACCAAATAAACCAAATAGCATCAACTACAAGGAGTAATCAACACTACTAGCAACCTCGGTGTACCAATCCGGACTTAGAGACAAGAATTGGATACAAGAGATGAACTAGGGTTTGAGAGGTGATGGTGCTGGTGAAGATGTTGATGGAGATTGCCCTCTCCCAATGAGAGGAGGCGTTGGTGATGACGATGGCGATGATTTCCCGTCCATGAGGGAAGTTTCCCAGTGAGCAGCTCTGCCGGAGCCCTAGATTGGTTCCGCCAAGGTTCCGCCGTGGCGGTAGTGAGTCTCGTCCCAAAGCTTGCTTATGATTTTTCTTGGACGAAAGACTTCATATAGCAGAAGATGGGCACCGGAGGGCTAACAGGGGGCCTGAGGCGAAGCGCGCCCGAGGGGTAGAGGCGCGCCCCCCGCCCTCGTGTCCAGGGTGTGGGCCCCCTTTGGTATTTCTTCCGCTCAGTATTTTTTATTATTTCCAAAAATAACTTTCTTGGAGTTTCGGGACTTTTGGAGTTGTGCAGAATAGGTCTCTAATATTTGCTCCTTTTCCAGAATTCCAAATTCGGTGTCGGCATTCTCCTCCTTATGTAAACCTTGTAAAATAAGAGAGAATAGGCATAAGTATTGTGACATAATGTGTAATAAGAGCCCATACTGCAATAAATATCGATATAAAAGCATGATGCAAAATGGACGTATCAACTCCCCCAAGCTTAGACCTCGCTTGTCCTCAAGCGGAAGCCGATAACGATAAATATGTCCACATGTTTAGAGGTAAAGGTGTCGATAAAATAAAATACGGACATAAGGGCATCATGATTATTCTCAAAACAACAACATATATGGATATTGTCATATGATCTCTTATGCTCAAGTAATAATCTATTCACAATGCAAAGTATGAGTCAGAAACTTTATTGAGATCCAACAAACTTTAATCTCAGTCATTGAAGCAATTGCAATTTATCATAACATCAGAAAGAGTCTATGTCAGAGCTTTCTAGCAAGTCCACATACTCAACTATCATTTAGTCTTTCACAATTGCTAACACACGCAATACTTGTGGTTACAAAGTTTTAATCGGACACAGAGAAAGATAGGGGCTTATAGTTTCGCCTCCCAACCTTTTATTTCAAGGGTAATGTCAACAATAATAGTTCATGCAAACTTACATCCAATTAGATATATATATATATATATATATATATATATCAGGATCTTTCCAACATCCTGTGCTTGCCAAAGGATAAAATGTAAAAAGGAAAGGTGAAGATCACCATGACTCTTGCATAAGGTAGAAGGTAATAATAAAAGATAGGCCCTTCGCAGAGGGAAGCAGAGGTTGCCATGCACTTTCAGGGTTGGATGCACAAAATCTTAATGCGAAAGAACATCACTTTATATTGCCACTTGTGATATAGACCTTTATTATGCAGTCTGTCGCTTTTATTTCTTCCACATCACAAGATCGTATAAAGCTTATTTCCTCCACACCAATCAATCATACATATTTAGAGAGCAATTTTTATTGCTTGCACCGATGACAACTTACTTGAAGGATCTTACTCAATCCATAGGTAGATATGGTGGACTCTCATGGCAAAAGCTGGTTTAAGGGTTTTTGGAAGCACAAGTAGTATCTCTACTTGGTGCAAAGAATTTGGCTAGCATGAGGGGAAAGGCAAGCTCAACATGTTGGATGATCCATGACAATATACTTTATTTCAGATATAAGAAAACATAACCCATTACGTTGTCTTCCTTGTCCAACATCAACTCTTTAGCATGTCATATTTTAAAGAGTGCTCACAATCATAAAAGATGTCCAAGATAGTATATTTATATGTGAAACCTCTCTTTCTTTATTACTTCCTATTAATTGCAACGATGACCAAAGCTATGTCCGTCAACTCACTACAACTTTTAATCATCATACTCTTTCTATGTGAAGTCATTACTCTCCATAAGATCAAGATGATCTATTTGTTTCTTTTTATTCTTTTTTCTTTTCTTTTATTCACTCAAGATCATAGCAAAATAATCAAGCCCTTGAATCAACACTAATCTTTATTATATATAGCTCACGGACTCGATTACATAGAAAGATCATAAGGAAAAACTCAGAACTAAATCATACCAAAACTTTATTCTACTAGATCAAAATACTACTAATAGGATCGAACTAAGGAAAATGGAAAAGATAGAGATGTGATGGTGATACGATATGATACCGGGGCACCTCCCCCAAGCTTGGCAGTTGCCAAGGGGAGTGCCCATACACATATGATTATGTCTCCTTTGCTGGTGAATAAGGTGGAGGTGATGATGGATAGTCGCACATCGAGCGTAAGAGGTCCTCCAACTTGCGGATAATGCCCTTGAGTGCAACGATATGCTCCTTCAACAAAATATTTTCACGTGTGAGATACTTGTTTTGTATATGAGCTAATTCACTCATATTGAAAGCTCCGATCTCAGTTGGGGTAAGAAGATTGTGATCAAGTTGAAGGTTGTCTTCAGGGGCTTGGTCCTCCGTGGCCTTCTTGATCCCTTCATCCTTGTTGATCTCCATGGATTCTTCCCTCTTCAGCTCTATCTTCATTAGCCAAGCATCGTTGTCACCATTGTTGGAGGAGGGGGACGACATGATGCCTGGCCTTGACAACCCTGACAGAAAACAGCTCGAGACAAGAGCAGAGGATATTTGCGTGATACATGAGTCAAACCCTTCGGGAGATTATATAATGAATTTTTACCGACCAAAATACGTATGGTGCAAGAAAACGGAGTCCGGAGAGCGCACGAGGTGCCCACGAGGCAGGGGCGTGCCCAGGGGGGTAGGGCGCGCCCTCCACCCTCGTGGAGGCCTCGTGTCCTTCCCGGACTGCTTCTTATTTTTCTATTTTTCTAAATATTCCAAAACGGAGAAAAAATGCCATTAGAACTGTTTTGAAGTTGGTTTACTTACTGTACCACATACCTATTCCTTTTGAGTCTCAAACATTAGGAA
Organism: Aegilops bicornis; assembly: GCA_021605145.1. Classification (NCBI taxonomy): domain Eukaryota; kingdom Viridiplantae; phylum Streptophyta; class Magnoliopsida; order Poales; family Poaceae; genus Aegilops; species Aegilops bicornis. The sequence goes on along the minus strand of CM038673.1, from coordinate 398,414,579 downwards.
AGTGTCCCTTATATATTCCTCCGGTTCTGGTTTCAATAACATCGGTTTCAACATTTATAGGATTACCGAGATATAATGTTTAATTCTTTGACCGTTCACCACCTTGGATTTGTGCCTTGAAGTTGTTGATTTTTATGGCCTTTGGAACGATAAACCTCCCCGATGACGTACGGACCTTCCCATTTAGAGAGAAGTTTTCCTGCAAAAAATCTTAAACGAGAGTTGTATAGCAATACATAATCACCTACATTAAACTCACCCTTTTGTATCCTTTTGTCATGCCATCTTTTAACTTTTTCTTTAAACAATTTGGCATTCTCATAAGCTTGGGTTCTCCATTCATTAAGTGATCTAATGTCAAATAACCTCTTCTCACCAGCGAGTTTGAAATCATAATTGAGCTCTTTAATAGCCCAATAAGCCTTTTGTTCTAGTTCGAGAGGTAAGTGACATGCTTTACCATAAACCATTTTATACGGAGACATACCCATAGGATTTTTATATGCAGTTCTGTAGGCCCATAATGCATCATCCAGTATCTTGGACCAGTTCTTTCTAGATCTATTAACAGTCTTTTGCAAAATTAATTTGAGCTCTCTGTTGCTCAATTCTACTTGACCACTAGACTGCGTGTGATAAGGAGATGCAATTCTATGATTAACATCATACTTAGCAAGCATTTTACGGAAAGCACCATGAATAAAATGTGAACCACCATCGGTCATTAAATTTCTAGGGACTCCAAACCTCGGAAAAATAACTTCTTTAAGCATTTTAATAGAAGTGTTATGATCAGCACTACTAGTTGGAATAGCTTCTACCCACTTAGTAACGTAATCAACAAAGAACTAAAATATGTGTGTATCCATTAGAGGCGTGAAAAGGTCCCATATAATCAAAGCCCCAAACATCAAATGGTTCAATAACAAGTGAATAATTCATAGGCATTTCTTGACGTCTACTAATATACCAATTCTTTGACATTCATCACAAGATAAAACAAACTTACGGGCGTCCTTGAAGAGAGTAGGCCAATAAAACCGGATTGCAATACCTTATGTGCGATTCTGTCTCGGCGTGGTGTCCTCCATAAGCCTCAGAGTGACACTTGCGTAGGATCTGTTCCTGTTCATGCTCAGGTACACAACGTCTAATAACACCATCTACTCCTTCTTTATAAAGATGTGGGTCATCCCAGAAGTAATGTCTTAAATCATAGAAAAACTTTTTTCTTTTGTTGGTATGTGAAACTAGGTGGTATGAATTTAGCAACGATGTAATTAGCATAATTAGCATACCATGGAGTAGTACGAGAAGCATTTATGACATTTAATTGTTCATCAGGAAAGCTATCATCAATAGGTAGTGGATCATCAAGAACATTTTCTAACCTAGACAAGTTATGCGCAACGGGGTTCTCAGCTCCTTTCTATCAATAATATGCAAATCAAATTCTTGTAGCAAGAGAACCCAACTAATAAGTCTAGGTTTAGCATCTTTCTTTTCCATAAGATATTTAATAGCAGCATGATCAGTGCGAATAGTTACTTTAGAATCAACAATATAAGGTCTGAACTTATCACAAGCAAATACAACTGCTAAGAATTCCTTTCCAGTAGTAGCATAATTTCTCTGAGCATTGTCTAGAGTTTTACTAGCATATTGAATAACATTTAATTTATTATCAACTCTTTGCCCTAGAACAGCACCTACAACATAATCACTAGCATCACACATAATTTCAAAGGGTAAATTTCAATCAAAGTTCTTTGAGCAAAGGTGCAGAGATCAATGATTTCTTAAGTATTTCAAATGCTTCTACACAATCATCATCAAAGACAAATGGTATATCTTTTTGTAATAAATTAGTCAAAGGCCGAGAAATTTTGGAGAAGTCCTTAATGAACCTCCTATGAAAACCGGCCTGACCAAGGAAACTTCTTATACCTTTGATGTCCTTGGGACATGGCATCTTTTCAATAGCATCAACCTTGGCTTTATCAACTTCAATACCTCTTTCAGAAACTTTATGCCTCAAAACAATACCTTCATTAACCATAAAGTGGCACTTCTCCCAATTCAAGACAAGGTTAGTTTCTTCACATCTCTGCAAAACTCGATTAGGGTTGCTTAAGCAATCATCAAAAGAGGATCCATAAACGGAGAAATCATCCATGAAAACCTCACATATCTTTTCACAAAAGTCAGAGAATATAGCCATCATGCATCTTTGAAAGGTAGCAGGTGCATTACATAAACCAAAAGGCATACGTCTATAAGAAAAAGTACCAAAAGGGCAAGTGAAAGTGGTCTTTGATTGATCATCAGCTGACACAGGTATTTGAGAGAAACCAGAGTAACCATCTAGAAAGCAAAAATGTGTATGTTTGGGTAATCTTTCTAGCATTTGATCAATAAAAGGTAAGGGGTAATGATCTTTTTTAGTAGCTTTATTTAATTTGCGGAAATCAATTACCATCCTATAACCTGTAATAATTCTTTGCGAGATCAATTCATCTTTATCGTTAGGAACGACAGTAATACCTCCCTTCTTAGGGACACAATGGACAAGACTTACCCACTGACTATCAGCAACGGGATAAATTATACCTGCCTCAAGGAGCTTTAGTATTTCCTTTCTTACCACTTCTTTCATCTTAGGATTCAGCCGTCGTTGGTGATCACGAACTGGTTTGGCATCTTTCTCCAAATTTATTTTGTGTTGGCATAGAGTGGGGCTAATGCCCTTAAGATCATCAAGAGTATATCCAATAGCAGCAGTGCGTCTTCAGAGTTTTCAATAATCTCTCTTCTTCATGCTCTGAAAGGTTAGCACTAATAATAACAGGATATATCTTTTTCTCATCAAGATAAGCATATTTAAGAGTATCAGGTAAAGGTTTAAGCTCAAACACGAGATCACCCTTGGGTGGAGGAGGATCCCCTAGGATTTCAACAGGCAAATTGTGTTTTAGGATGGCTTCTTGTTTAAAGAATACTTCATCTATTTCCCTTCTTTCATTCATAAACATATCATTTTCATGGTCTAGCAAATATTGTTCTAAAGGATCACTAGGAGGTACAGCAATAGAAGCAAGACCAATAATTTTATCCTTACTAGGCAATTCCTCTTCACGGTGTTGTCTACAAAATTTAGAGAAATTAAACTCATGAGACATATCATCCAAACCAATAGTAACAATATCCTTTTAGCAGTCTATCCTAGCATTAACAGTGTTCAAGAAGGGTCTACCAAATATAATGGGACAAAAGCTATCTTGTGGGGAACCAAGAACAAGAAAATCAGCAGGATATTTAGTTTTCCCACACAAGACTTCAACATCTCTAACAATTCCCATGGGTGAAATAGTATCTCTATTGGCAAGTTTAATTGTGACATCAATATCTTCTAACTCAATAGGTGCAATATCATGCACAATTTCTTTGTATAAGTCAATAGGTATTGCACTAGCACTAGCACCCATGTCACATAAGCCATGATAACAATGATCTCCTATTTTAACAGAAATAATAGGCATGCCTACCACAGGTCTATGTTTATCTTTAGCACAAGGTTTGGCAATTCTAGCAGTTTCATCACGGAAATGAATAACATGCCCATCAATATTATCAGACAAGAGATCTTTAACAATAGCAATATTAGGTTCAACTTTAACTTGCTCAGGAGGTGTATAGGTTCTAATATTGCTTTTACGAACCACAGTTGAAGCTTTAGCATGATCTTTTATCCTAACAGGAAAAGGTGGTTTCTCAACATAAGCAGTAGGAACAATTGGATCATTATAAGTGATAGTCTTTTCTTCAACTTTAATAGGTGCATCTACTTTTACTTCTATGGGAGGATGATATTTAAACCACTTCTCCTCAAGGAGATCAACGTGAGAAGCAAAAGATTCACAGAAAGAAGCTACTATCTCAGAGTCAAGTCCATATTTAGTGCTAAATTCTTAAAAACATCGGTATCCATAAAAGATTTAACACAATCAAACTTAGGTGTCATACCTGACTCCTTACCTTCGTCGAGATCTCAATCTTCAGAGTTGCGTTTAATTCTTTCCAATAAATCCCATTTGAATTCAATAGTCTTCATCGTAAAAGAGCCAGCACAAGAAGTATCGAGCATGGTGCGATTGTTATCAGAAAGCCAAGCATAAAAGTTTTGAATAATTATTTCTCTTGGGAGCTCATGATTGGGGCATGAATATAACATTGATTTAAGCCTCCCCCAAGCTTGAGCGATGCTTTCTCCTTCGCGAGGCCAAAAATTGTATATATAATTGCGATCACGATGAACAAGATGCATAGGATAAATCTTCTGATGAAATTCCAATTTCAATCGTTTGTAGTTCCATGATCCCATATCATCACATAGCCTATACCATGTCAATGCATCTCCCTTCAAAGATAAAGGGAATACCTTCTTCTTAATAACATCATTGGGCACACCTGCAAGCTTAAATAATCCACCAACTTCATCCACATATATTAGGTGCTCATCAGGATGCATTGTTTCCTCTCCTGCAAAAGGATTAGCTAGCAGCTTTTCTATCATACCCGAAGGAATCTCAAAGTAGAAATTTTCATCTTCAGTAGGTTCAGTAGGTTGAGGAGCAACTCTTTGCTCTACTGGTTGGGGTGAAGATACCCTGAACAAGCCCCTCAGAGGATTACTTTCCATAGTAAAAGTGACGATGAAATTTCAGCACACTATATAAATTTTTCCTTACCAAATTCCACCTACCAAAGGCGCTTCACTCCCCGGCAACGGCACCAGAAAAGAGTCTTGATGACCCACAAGTATAGGGGATCTATCGTAGTCCTTTCGATAAGTAAGAGTGTCGAACCCAACGAGGAGCGGAAGGAAATGATAAGCGGTTTTCAGCAAGATATTCTCTGCAAGCACTGAAATTATAGGTAACAGATAGTTTTGTGATAAGATAATTGGTAACGAGCAACAGGTAACAAAAGTAAATAAAGTGCAGCAAGGTGGTCCAATCCTTTTTCTAGCAAAGGACAAACTTGGACAAACTCTTATATAGAGAAAAGCGCTCCCGAGGACACATGGGGATTATCGTCAAGCTAGTTTTCATCACGTTCAGATGATTCACGTTCGGTACTTTGATAATTTGATATGTGGGTGGACCGGTGCTTGGGTGTTGTCCTTACTTGGACAAGCATCCCACTTATGATTAACCCCTATTGCAAGCATCCGCAACTACAAAAGAAGTATTAAGGTAAACCTAACCATAGCATGAAACATATGGATCCAAATCAGCCCCTTACGAAGCAACGGATAAACTAGGGTTTAAGCTCATCACTCTAGCAACCCATCATCTACTTATTACTTCCCAATGCCTTCCTCTAGGCCCAAATAATGGTGAAGTGTCATGTAGTCAACGTTCACATAACACCACTAGAGGAGAGACAACATACATCTCATCAAAATATCGAGCGAATACCAAATTCACATGACTACTAATAGCAAGACTTCTCCCATGTCCTCGGGAACAAACGTAACTACTCACAAAGCATATTCATGTTCATAATCAGAGGAGTATTAATATGCATATAGGATCTGAACATATGATCTTCCACCAAATAAACCAACTAGCATCAACTACAAGGAGTAATCAACACTACTAGCAACCTACATGTACCAATCCCAGACTTAGAGACAAGAATTGGATACAAGAGATGAACTAGGGTTTGAGAGGTGATGGTGCTGGTGAAGATGTTGATGGAGATTGCCCTCTCCCAATGAGAGGAGCGTTGGTGATGACGATGGCGATGATTTCCCCCTCCATGAGGGAAGTGTCCCCAGCAGAACAGCTCTGCCGGAGGCCTAGATTGGTTCCGCCAAGGTTCCGCCTCGTGGCGGCGGAGTCTCATCCCGAAAGCTTGCTTATGATTTTTCTTCAGACGAAATACTTCATATAGCAGAAGATGGGCACCGGAGGGCCAATAGGGGCCCACGAGACGGGGGCGCACCCAGGGGGTAGGGCGCACCCCCACCCTCGTGGCCAGGGTTTGAGCCCCTTTGGTATTTCTTCCGCTCAGTATTTTTTATTATTTCCAAAAATAACTTTCATGGAGTTTCAGGACTTTTGGAGCTGTGCAGAATAGGTCTCTAATATTTGCTCCTTTTTCAGCCCAGAATTCCAGCTGTCGGCATTCTCCCTCCTTATGTAAACCTTGTAAAATAAGAGAGAATAGGCATAAGTATTGTGACATAATGTGTAATAACAGCCCATAGTGCAATAAGTATCGATATAAAAGCATGATGCAAAATGGACATATCACGCACGGCCCCCTGCCTCGTGCCTTCCTCGTTGATTCCCTTACGTATACTCCAAGTCTTCTTGATTGCTTCCGTTCCAAAAATAACTCTCCCGAAGGTTTCATTCTATTTGGACTCCGTTTGATATTCCTTTTCTTCGAAACACTGAAACAAGGAGAAAGACAGAAACTGGCACTGGGCTTTGGGTTAATAAGTTAGTCCCAAATTAATATAAAAGTGTATAATAAAGCCCATAAACATCCAAAACAGATAATATAATAGCATGGAACAATCAAAAATTATAGATACGTTGGAGACGCATCATCCGCAGCCCCCGGAGTACGGAGTCGAGCTCCTCGGCCCAGTGTTTGTCTGATTCTTTTAAAGACCGCACTAGTCTAGGCTTAATGCCGCTCATGATAAGGCCATTAGCTCGTTCGACTTGGCCGTTTGTTTGGGGGTGATAGACGGAGGCATAATCGAGCTTGATGCCCAGGTTAGCACACCAGGTTTTCACTTCGTCGGCTATAAAGTTCGAGCCGTTATCAGTGATGATGCTATGCGGGACACCATAACGGTGTACGACACCTGATATAAAGTCTATCACTGGTCCGGCTTCGGCCGTTTTAATTGGTTTGGCCTCTATCCACTTAGTGAATTTATCTACCATGACCAGCATATATTTTCTCTTATGGCTTTCCCCCTTTAAGGGGTCCGACCATATCAAGCCCCCAGACCGCGAAAGGCCAAGTAATAGGGATTGTTTGTAGGGCGGTAGGCGGCACATGGCTTTGATTGGCGAAAAGCTGGCATCCTACACAACGTTGGACAAGGTCATGTGCATCTCCTCAGGACGTCGGCCAAAAGAAACCGGTACGGAAGGCTTTACTTACAAGAGCGCGAGCCGCGGCGTGGTGACCGCCGAGACCAGCATCGATTTCAGCCAGGATCTGCCATCCTTCTTCTTCGGAGATACATCTTTGAAGTATTCTGGTGGCGCTCTTCTTGTAGAGCTCTCCTTCATGAACCTTGTAGGCTTTTGAACGCCGAACGATGCATCGAGCCTCATTCTGATCCTCAAGGAGTTCTCGCCTATTAAGGTGGGCCAAGAAGGGTTCGGTCCATGAGGCAATTACTGCCATTATTAGATGTGCCGATGGTGTTATTTCGGTTGCTGAGCCCCCGATGATATCAGTATTGTGTTCGGAATCTGGGGGTATAATCGGATCCAGACTAGTGTTGCCGCTCTCATCCTGCCACACCACGGATGGCTTGAAGAGCCTTTCCAAAAAAATGTTAGGCAGGACGGGGTCACGCTTGGCGCCCATGCGAGCAAGGACATCCGCCGCTTGATTACTTTCTCGAGCCACATGATGAAACTCGAGACCCTCGAACCGAGCTAATATTTTGAGTACAGCGTCACGATAGGCCGCCATCTTCGGATCTTTGGCGTCAAAGTCCCCGTTTATTTGGGATATTGCGAGATTTGAATCCCCGCGCACCTCCAGGCGTTGTATCCCCATGGAGACAGCCATCCGAAGACCGTGCAATAAGGCCTCGTATTAGGCTGCGTTATTGGAGTCTGTGTATAATATTTGGAGTACGTACTGGACCGTGTCTCCTGTGGGGGACGTTAAGACAACACCCGCTCCTAAACCGGCCAGCATTTTAGAGCCATCAAAGTGCATGACCCAGTTGGAATATGTGTCGTACTCTTTAGGGAGTTCGGCCTCTGTCCATTCGGTGACGAAGTCGGTCAATACTTGGGATTTAATGGCTGGATGTGGTTTGTATGTTATATCGAATGGCAAGAGCTCAATGGCCCACTTGGCAATCCGGCATGTAGCGTCGTGGTTGTTTATTACGTCATTGAGTGGTACTTCGGAAGCCAACGTGATCGAGCACTCTTGGAAGTAGTGTCGTAGCTTCCGGGATGCCATGAAGACCGCATATGCTATCTTTTGGTAATGAGGGCACCGGGATTTGCATGGTGTGAGGCAGCGGATACATAGTATACCGGTTTCTGAAGTGGGAATTTATGTCTGTCCTCCTCTAAGGATGGCAATTTTACCCATGGGTATGGGTACCCGCGGATACCGTACCCGCATGGGCAGGGTATGGGCATAATTTTATACCCGGGGGTAGTACCCATACCCTACCCATTAAGTCATGGGCAGGGCACGTGCAGATCTTTTACCCATGCGTATACCCATACCCTACCCATTTATATTGACATGTGAACCTTACCCGTGATTCACAAGTGTACCTATGTTAAAGTTGTGTTGTGAGCTTGTGAACCTATGTTATAATTGTCACCAATTGTCAATTTTAATTGAGATTATTGACATGTACTCATCTTTCTGTTATGGAATTGAGATCAATGTTCTTTTGGTAGATATGCTATAGATGAATATAAAATTGTAAATAACTTGTGTATTGTTTGATCTACCCGTTGGGTACCCAATGGGTATGAGTACCGTTCGGGTATGGGTACGGGTAAAGTTTCATACCTATGGGTACGGGTATGGGTAGAATTTTGTACCCATTGACTACACGGGTATGGGTATGGTATTGCTCTACCCGCCCCATACCCTACCCATTGCCATCCTTATCCTCCTCGCATTCGACGACGAGCACCGCACTCACCACCTGGTGTGTTGCGAAGATGTATAATAACATGGGTTCGCCGACGTTCGGCGCGGCCAGGACTGGGTTGCTCGCTAAAAGAGCTTTTATTTCTTCCAGTCCGACCGTTGCCACGTCCGTCCACTCGAAGTGGTCGGTGCGTCGGAGCAGGCGATATAGTGGCAGTGCCTTTTCTCCTAATTTGGAGATAAAGCGGCTTAAAGCTGCCACGCATCCGGCTAGTTTTTGGACCTGTTTGAGGTCTGTTGGTGTAGCCAATTGTGACAAAGCTCATATTTTGGCTAGGTTTGCCTCAATTCCTCTATTGGAAACAACGAAGCCCAGCAGTTTTCCGGTGGGGACGCCGAAGACACACTTTTCCGGATTGGGCTTGATATCATATGTATGGAGGTTGTCGAATGTGAGACGTAGGTCGTCTACTAGTGATTCGACGTGCTTAGTTTTGATGACGACGTCTTCCACATATGCTTCGACCGTCTTGCCGATTTGTTTCTCCGGGCATGTTTGAATCATACGTTGGTAGCCGGCGCCGACGTTTTTTAGCCCGAAGGGCATAGTGTTGAAGCAGAAAGGCCCGTATGGGGTAATAAATGTCGTTGCAGCTTGATCAGACTCCTTCATTTTGATTTGATGGTATCCGGAGTATGCGTTGAGGAAACACAGTGAGTCGTGACCTGCAGTAGCACCAATGATCTGATCGATGCAGGGGAGGGGGAAGGGATCCTTAGGGTAAGGCTTGTTGAGGTCTTTGAAATCGACACACAGGCACCAGGATTTATCCTTCTTTGGTACCACCACCGGGTTTGCTAGCCAGTCCGGGTGTTTTATTTCTCTCATGAACCCAGCCTCAATTAACTTGGCTAGCTCCTCTCCAATAGCTTGTTGTTTGGGTTCGGAAAAGCGCCGCAGTGTTTGCTTGACCGGCTTGTATCCCTTTAATATATTGAGGTTGTGTTCGGCCAACCTGCATGGGATTCCTGGCATATCAGAAGGGTGCCAGGTGAATATGTCCCAATTCTCGTGCAGGAACATGCGCAATGCGGCGTCGATCGTCGGGTCCAGCTGTGTCCCGATGGAAGCTGTCTTCTTGGGGTCCGTCGGGTGAACTTGAAATTTGACTATTTCGTCTGCTGGTTTGAAGGAGGTGGATTTGGACCGCTTATCGAGTATTACATTGTCCCTGTCCACCGTGGAGCGTAGTGCGGTTAATTCTTCGGCCGCAAGGGCCTCGGAGAGTGCCTCGAGGGCCAGGGATGCAGTTTTGTTTTCGGCGCGGGGTGCTATGTCCGGATCACTGCCGAGGGTGATAATACCGTTGGGCCCGGGCATCTTGAGCTTCATATACCTGTAATGAGGTATGGCTTGAAAGCACGTGAATGCATCTCGCCCCAAGAGGGTGTGGCACCCACTATTGAAAGGGGCCACTTGGAAGGTTAATTCTTCGGACCGATAGTTCTTCGGCATGCCGAATACCATGTCGAGTTTAATTTTTCCTGCGCATCTTGCTTCCCGACTGGGAATGATTCCTTGAAAAGTCGTATTGCTTTGCTCGATGCGGCTTCTGTCTAGTTGCATTTTATTGAGCGTATCCTCGTAGATGAGGTTCAGCCTGCTGCCACCGTCCATGAGCACTTTAGTGAGCCGAAAGCCATCCTGGATTGAGGACCAAGGCGGCTAGTGCCCAGACTGACCAGAATTTTGGTTCGTCATTGGCATTAAAAGTTATGGCCGTGTCGTTCCAGGGATTTATTGTTGCGACTTAGCAGACTTCGGCGAGGTCACGGAGTGCCCTCTTGCGCCGATTGTTTGAAGCAAAAGTCTTGAAGACCGTCAATACTCTGAGGTCGTCATTCCCCGGAGAGTGTTGCTCTGAGGTATTTTTGGTGAGGATATCCTCACCGCTCTTGGCCACTTGCTGGAGTATCCAACATGCTCTAAAGCTGTGGGTTGGTTCGGAATCCGGTGTCGTGTGTATCTTGCATGGCTTATCGAGCCATCCCTCAATGACGTTTCCACATCTCGTAATGGGTTTAATTTTCTTACCTACGGGGTCGGGTGCCCCGCGGGGATGCATCCTTTTTGCCCGCCAGGGAGGTGGCATGAAGGTCGGGGGTTCCCAGCAGGTTGTCTGAGTTTTCCAGGCACTTTCCATTGTGCAGTACTTCTGAACTATGGTTGCCAAGTCAGTGAAGTGTAGTATGCGATGGCGGTTGAGGGCGTTGAGGATTCCTTCGTCCACGCAATTACTGCAGAATAATGAAATTGCATCCTCGTCGCGACAATCTTTAATCTTGTCCTTTGACAAGGAGGAATCTGGACCAAAAGTGATGGATTGTTTCCTGAGCTGTTGTCGTACGTACATGAGGTTGCACATATCCGGGGGACCGGAATTTCTTGGCGAATATTGCTTGTGGTGGGTGGGTGGGTTAAATCCGAACCCTGACCCAATGTGGAGTCCGGAGTTTGAAAAACTTCCGAGTTTATTAGTTCGGGCTCCGGGATGTCCAATGATTCTTTAGGCTCAACACTCGATTCTAAGTTCGGAGGACTGGAAGTGTCACCCCGCGGATGAGTATCCGGCTCTCCGAGCTTGGAAATCCGAACATAGCTTGTTTTCAGCATAGGGGAAGAGCTGTTGTTGTTTTGCTCCTCTACGACCGCTATTTGATGGGTGACCGGCGAAGATTGGATTTCTCTCTGATCGGGTTTAAGCCCAATCCGATCATAGTCCGAAGTGACCCCCAGGGCAGCAATGTGATCCAGGAGTTCGTTTAAAGATGACAGATCTACCGGATCCATGCGTTTGGAGTATTCGGGGTCAACACGGAGACAATTTTCAATGACTTGGGAAGTCATCATCGGCTTAAAGGCCGGACAGGCGGCCATGGCAAAGCTGCCCAGCCGGAGGGTTTGGCCTGAGGCCAGGGCTTCTCCGGAGGTGATACTGTCCTTCATAACAAGGCGAGCCATCAATCCCGTCGTCGATGTCACAGAGGAACTCTCAATGAAAGCACCAATGTCGGTGTCAAAACCGGTGGACCTCGGGTAGGGGGTCCCGAACTGTGCGTCTGAGGATCAAAGGTAACAGGAGACAGGGACACAATGTTTACCCAGGTTCGGGCCCTCTTGATGGAGGTAATACCCTACTTCCTGCTTGATTATCTTGGATGAATATGGGGTTTACAAGAGTTGATCTACCTCGAGATCGTATTGGCTAAACCCTAGATGTCTAGCCTGTATGATTATGATTACCTCTACGGACTAAACCCTCCGGTTTATATAGACACCGGAGGGGCCTAGGGTTGTACAGAGTCGGTTTACAGACGAAGGAATCTTCATATCCGAATGTGAAGCTTGCCGTCCACGCAAAGGAGAGTCCCATCCGGACACGGAGGGAAGTCTTCTGTCTTGTATCTTCACGGCCCATTGGTCCGGCCCATGTCACATAGCCCAGACGCCCGAGGACCCCTTAATCCAGGACACCCTCAATCCCAACCAAGCAAAATAACATCACTCTCGCCGGCTGCTTGAGCTCACTGTGCATTACAGAAGCCAAGTGATTAGCCCCCACCAGCACCCGCAAACTTATTTCGAACTAGCACACCAAATGCGTTGTAAATTTTCATAGGAAAGGCTGCATGATCGTGACAGATTTGGATTCTGACATTTGGGACCCACGAGGAAATAGCCTATCCAAGGTGGTGTAGATTACTAGCTAGTCAACAAACGATTCTGCCTACCAGCCGTTGGATTGACATCCAACATCTATCGTGTATCTTCTATCTCTTGTCTTCTTCCTCCAGCCGCCCAAACCAAACCACCTCGTCGGCTCTGCCTGCTCCCGCCTCCCATGGCTGGCTGCTCCTCTGCCACCCTACCGTACCCTCCAACATTGGCCAGTCCCTCCCTCTATTCCCCCACACGTCCTGTTATTTTCCGGCGACGTCAACCCCAACATGCACCGCACCCGAACCAGTCAACCCTCGTACTCTCCTCCGTCTGCGACTGGACCGGCGCATCTTCCACGACTCCTGTTTGTTTTGTCCGAGTCCTCGCCGTCGTCCTTGACCTTGGTTCGCTCGCCATGCATGGTGCGCCGCCCTCTCGCGTTGTCAACGTCGTCAACAACCAAGAGGAACAAGGAGATGATCAGACGTGGAGAGGATGACGATGAGGGACCCACCAGCATCATGGCAGTACGCAAGCAAGTGCCTCATTATTACAAGCCCAAAAAAATGGTTCCTCCTAATGGTTGGGCATCTGGGGCTCACACCATTGTCAACGTAGTCAATAAACAAGAGAATTACACAACGAGCGGCTGACACGAGGGACCCAGCAGGTCGCGCAGTTGTTATTTACTTTTTTTGGAGGAACAAGCAGTTGTTATTTATACTAGTTTTAGCGACGGATCAGGGTAACAACGGGGTTGTGCGGGCGCTGTGGCCTGTCTAGCCAGGGTTTTATTTATCTTTACCACATCATGAGCCCAGTTGTGTTATTTTCTTGCTGAAAATGGCTAGCCCAGTTCTATTTTTTTTTAAGAAATACCCAAACGAGGCCTACTTGCTTTTATCAACCCTGCTGGTCTGCAAATCTTTCAAGACGAGGAGAGTTTCATCTGGTTTGCCCGGAAATGGGCTGTACATTTTTAAAACACATTAAACTAAGAATTAGTTTCAATATTTTTTCATTACAAGATTTTAAATTCCATTAATTTTTTTGCATGGACAATTATTTGGATTTGATATTTATATAAATTATTTTTCAAAATAGTTTGAATGTGACTCGATATTTCGGGATTAAAAACAGTTGACCGCACTGAAATATGTGAAATTTCGTATAATTTTTAACCGTGGCCATAATATGGCGTGTAATGCTAACTAAAAGAAGATGGGCTCCAAAAAAATTCTTAAGAATTGGCAAATGGGCTGTAAATTATTAGAAATAATGGCAGATGGGTTGTATGTTGTTTTCCATAGATTTGAGGCTGACTTGTGCGCCTACTACAGGTTGACGTGTATGCTTTCCTAAAAAAAAGGTTGACGCACACGCAACGTCGTGTCAACTTAGTCAACACACGGGAGTAGTGACTGTTGGATGTCCATCCAACGGCTGTCGTGCTTCTTCAATCTCTGCTCTTCCTGCTCCAGCTGCTCAAACAAGCGCCGGTCGGACTGCCTGCTGCCTCCTCCCGCAGCCGGCTATGCTGCTGCGCAGGCCTCACCGCCCCATCTTTCTCCCATCGCTGGCCTAGCCATCCCTCTACTCACCCACACCTGTTGTTATTCTCCGGCGACGACAGACGAACCAGTAAACCCTCATACTCTCCTCCGCATGGGAAACAACTGTCGAGTCTTCCCTGGCTCTGTGTCATTCCCTTACCAGGCCTCGTCGTCGCCCACCGCTCTGGTGCTCTCAGCGTAGTGTGGTCAACGTGGTCAACGAATGACATGCATCAGAAGTGTACTATATGTGGAGAGGCTGACAGCTGGGTCCACGGCCGCACGCAAGGAAATGCCTCCTTATTACGCGCAAAATAATGATTCCTGCACCTGACAGCTGAGACCCACCGGAAGGTCCTCTCAGATTTCGCAAAAAACGTTACCCCACCGATGGTCGGACCCACCAGCTATATCTTCGCACGCAAGGAAGTGCCTCCTTATTACGCACAAAAAAATGAATACTCCCCCTGCTAGCTGGGACCCACCATAGTGGGAGGCTGACTTATGGGCCTACTAAGATGATGGGGACGGAGGTCTTTGTCAACTTAGTCAATATGAACGATTCTAGCTCCAGTGACCGTACGATGTCCATCCAACGGCTATAGTGCTTCTTCAACCTCTGGTCTTCTTGCTCCGCTACCAAACAAGCGCCGACCGTGGCTCACGCCTCCGTGTCCCAACAGGTCTGCCACCACTGGCCATGCCACCCCTCTATACTCACCCACACCTCCTGTTATTCTCCAGCGACGGCAGCCTCACACCGTAGCCGAAGCAGTCAACCCACGTACTCCCCTCCGCGTGGGCATCCACTGGCACGTCTTCCCCTTCCTAGGCCTCGCCGTCGTCCACCGCCCTGGTTCTCTCAGCGCGACATGGTCAATGTGGTCAACGAACAACTTCCATCGGAAGAATACTGTACGTGGAGAGGCTGACAGCTGGGTCCACGACCGCAGCAAGGAAGTGCCTCCTTATGACGCGCAAAATAATTATTCCTCCACCTGACAGCGGGGACCCACCGGACGGGCCACCGTATTTCGTGAAAAAAAACATTTCCCCCTGACTGCTAGGACCCACCAGCTAAATCTTCGCATGCAAGGAAGTGCGTCCATATTACGGGCAAAAAAATGATTCACCCCCTGACTGCTGGGACCCACCAGCTACATCTTCGCACGCAAGGAAGTGTCTGACAGTCGGGACCCACCCAGTCGAAGCGTACGTAGCGTTGTCATTCTGGTCGTGAACGTGTACGTACAAACTGGTCGATCGGTCTGTCTGCAGGCTGCAGCGATGAACCGTGGCCGTGTAAGGAAGGGCGCGTGTCGTAGTAGAGGCACGCACGTAGCATGTACACATACGTATAGCGGCTAGGGTGCAAGAAAGTAAATACGGCCACGTACGTACATACGGGCGGGGTCTCGAACGCCTACTCGTGCATACGTCCGGCCAGGGCGCGTGTACATGGCTGGGTCGGAATGGAGAAACTGCGTCGTCGTCGTGTTCATGGGGAGGCAACAGAATGCGTCGTGTTCATCGGGAGGCAACGGAACGCATGATGTTCATCGGGAGCCAACCAGCTTGGACGGAACAGTCGATGGAAACGAGGCATGGCGTACCGCAGAACGGAGGAAACGGCCTTGTGTTCGACCGCCACGCAGTAAACAGAGATCCTGTTCATCGGGAGGGGTCTGGCGTACCGCAAAACGGAGGAAACAGACCTCCTACGGTCGAAACAGGGTCTTGTTGATCGGGAGGGGTGTGGCATACCGCAAAATGGAGGAAACGGACTTCTGTTTAGGCGCTGCGGTCGAAACGGGGGTCCTATTCATCGGGAGGGGTGTGGCGTACCGGAAAACGGGACTCCACGGGATACTGTTCATCTCCACCGTCGACTGCCTCCACGGGCTACTATTCATCCACCGTCGACTGCCTCCATGGGCTCCTGTTCATCCATCGTCGACCTCCTCCAGCCTCCACCTACGACTGTTCATCCACGGGCTCCTATTCATCCAGCCTCCACTGAGCGCTCCTCCACCGGCTACTGTTGAACCAGCCCTCTCCACGGGGTCTTCAACCACCCCTCCACGGGCTACTGTTCATCCAGCCCTCCACCAGCTACTGTTCAACTAGCCCTCCACCGGCTACTGTTCAACCAGCCCTCCACGGGGTCCTGTTCATCCACCAGCTCGATCGATCGAGGTCTTGTTCATCCAGCGGCAAGGGCCTCTACTACCACGGGGTCCTGTTCATCCAACCCCCCACCAGGAACTGTTCATCCAACCCCCCCAACAATGCTCACTGTTCATCCAGAGGCAGCATGAACCGGCTTCAGTTAGCAGCAATAGCGAAGGAATCGCTCGATCGGGTTCAGTTAACAGCCATCGATCACTCGTTCGAGAACGTGTAGCCTTTCTTTGTGCAATCGCTTGGGTTGATTAGAGCCCAACGCCTCGCTTCGTGTTCAATTAGAGTGCAACGCGCGCTACATCTTGGCGTATGTACGAGAGAAAGCAGCATCGCCGGCCCCGACCACCCACGAATCGGAACTCCCGATATTTTCCTCGCCCTCGCTTCTACCACGGTTTTCTCCATCATGGACGGCCCAAAGAATGTCATGCAGCTGCGTCTCCGGCCCACCCAGGACGAAAAGCCCATTTTCTATCATGATTTTTCGTCATAGAAGTAGGAGCCCACCACATCTATGATGATATCGGGTTTTGTCACAATTATCTTCATAGAAGTGTCATAAGCATGAGAGAGAAAAATTCGTTCGGCCAAACTGTCACGGATGTGTCTTTTTTTTTGTAGTGGATACGGAAGATTCCAGAACAAAGGACAAGCACTTGTGTTTTGAGGTTTGTGCATTATGCTTAAGTTCAACCATGGAGTCTGCTAGATTGTACATGTGGCAAAATCCAGTGGGGGGCTAGAAGATGGTGCGAGGGGCCAAGTGGAGGGAGACTATGAAGGAGTGCACAAGTGCGAGATCGATAATTAAAGAGAGGGAGCGAGAACGTGTGCTGTTGCGCGCAGTGGCGGATCCATGAAAAATAAATGAGCTAGGGGGCCAAGCATCGCTAATCCTTTACGAGGAGGGCCAATTCATCAACTTAAACCATTTTACCAGTAATTGTCTAACGATCAC
Organism: Aegilops bicornis; assembly: GCA_021605145.1. Taxonomy (NCBI): domain Eukaryota; kingdom Viridiplantae; phylum Streptophyta; class Magnoliopsida; order Poales; family Poaceae; genus Aegilops; species Aegilops bicornis. The sequence continues at coordinate 398,397,271 of CM038673.1, read as the reverse complement.
ATTCATATTAGCCTCGATATATAGTGATGTTAGGGGGGCAGGGCCCTTGCTGCTCGTGTCTTCGCCACTGTGGGCGCGTCTGAGAGATGAAGCGGAAGGCATGGATGATGAGAGGGGGACATTGGATATATAATTAATGTGGGTGTATTAGCTATGTAATCCTATATAGAGAGGTATAGATTGATCGATGTGGACATGGGAAAGAGGGTGAGACCTCATTAGATATATAGATTGATCGGTTGTATGGAAAACTATGAAATACCTAGCTATACACACACACACACACATAGAGGAACATCGATCGTTGCGCATGCACATGAGAGATAAAGAATGCCCGATAGGATGGAGAGGGGAAGGTGTGTGTGTGTGTGCATGCATGGGAGACCGACCTGAAGAAAAAGATTGCATGTGTGCGATGGATAATGCCGACTGGTACTGTGTGTGCATGCATGCACGAGAGAAAGTTAGTGGTACAATTATAAAGAGAATATGACTGTGTGGGTGTAAAAGACTAGGTGAGGTCATAATCAATGTAAAGTTGAATTCAAATATTTGAATAAGAGATCATGATGTTTGAAACCCATGCATGCATAAATATAACTGAGATATGTGTGGTGTGGTTTGGAAACAAGCATGTTGTACTGTATACACATTGAACAAGGTCAGACTGATTTGAATTTGAGATATCGATGGCAGACATCGTTTGGCCACATTGCATCTGTGCATGGACACACTATTTTAATTGGAGATGATGGGTGGCTTTTGCATCACATATCTATATCTATACCCCTATATATATATATTATATTTTATATTTTTTATATAGTGTGTGGATAACTTTAACTTTGAAAGATGGTCGTTGGATGAGGCCAATCCGATGGTGCAGAGATGGCAAATTTGAGCACAACTGGTCGTTGGATATCATCTAGATTCCACCAGATTTTGCCACATGTACAATCTAGAAGACTCCATGGTTGAACTTAAGCATAATGCGCAAACCTCAAAACACAAGCACTTCTTATTTTTTCTAGAATCTTTCGTATCAGAATTGCCCAAATGTTTTTCTACATGATTTGCCATTATTTGTTTTTACATTATGCCTTACAATGCACAATTCCATGAATCTTAAAATAGATTAGTTTTCTTATAAAAACTAGATGATTTTGAATGAAATGAACTATAAGAATTAAACGAACATCTACGTCATGCATATATTCCTCAAAGCTTACATGCTATAATGTGGTATTTATTCATAATTTGGTTGCCAAATCTCATGCGTGCAATGCACGTGTACCTTACTAGTCTAGATGGTATTGTGTGTGTGTTGTGCTTGTTAAACACATTGTACATAGTATATCATACATGGTTTAGATTGCGAACATCTAGCTAGAACATAAATGTACTATGATTTGAATTCAACATAAAATGGATACATATATTTGAATTTGAGATCGTATGTACATGTAGTTCGTATTTATATAGGAATTTACTTCTCATATATTCATGTCATGTGTTGTGAAGATAATATTTAGATGGTTGTATAACTAACCCGAGTACAATCCCATTCAAACAGGGAAAATGTACTCAAATTTAGTCCATAAGTTAGACAACACACATTGTTTTTTTATTGTTGAGGGAAGTGCAAATTGTTTTGGTATTGTACACGTTATGTTTGTTGTCCCAATTTTTTTTGTTTTTTTTGTTGTATTTGAATGCATTTCTAGTAATATAGTAAAACGGGACATAGCTCTCTCTAGTGATGAGGTGCAAATTGTCTTTTTTTTGTACACGTTAAGCTTGTTCTCCCGAAATTTCAAGCCGCGCCTTGTTATGCCGAAATTTCAAGCTAGCTTCTCTGTCTATTGTGCTCCGAAACTCCCGCCTCTTCAACCCGCGCCTTGTTACCCTGAAATATTTTAGATATATCTTTGTCTTGTTGTGCTCCGACAACTCCCTCCATCTCAACCCGCACCTTGCTATTCCAAAATTACAACGCGCGCGAAAACTCCCACCTCCTGTGAAATCCCGACACGCGAAATGCCCGTGATACCCCTGAACCGAAAGAACCGCCCATGTCAAATCGGTGGGAGTACTTTCGTAACTTACCCCACATTTCGGACAAGCGCGTCCCTAAGCCATGGCTCCCCACTCCCATCCCATCCGCCCACCCATTCGTACACCGAGGCCGCAAAAACTGTGAAGCCCCACACCTTCCTTCGTCCGCCACCCAACCGGAGCCTCTTCCCCGACGACATAGTCCACAGCAACACCTCGACGTCCCTCATCCACCGTACCGGATGAGGATCCGTCGTCGATCTCGTTGACCCGCTGGTTCAGCCACCCCGTCCTCCACCTCCAAGGAGCTGCCCGGACGTTCCCCTCGTCTTTCGTGCCACCTCCATTCCCACACCGCCGTCTTCACATGCACCATTGGAAGAGCATCATCATCACCGTTTCCTCGGATGAAGCTGAGGCCTAATCAGCGCCACCAAAGAGGTTGTACACTAACCGCCGCATTTTCTTCTTGATTCGATCTCACGGTGCCGCCGGCGCACGGTCCCGAGCCGACATGGTGCGGCTCCATCCACGGCGGCTTCGCCAGCCACTTCCTACACGACGTTTCTCCCTCGGCGGCGATGTCCACATCAGTAGGAGCTGCTGCTGCTTTAGCTCTCGCTCGCGCTGCTGCTCTGCTCTTGCTCTCGATCCCCTGCTTGGTCTGCTCCTGCTATTGCTCTTGCTCTTGCTCGCGCTGCTGCTCTCGCTCTTGCTCTTGCTTGCGATGCTGCTCCAATTTAGCTACATTTCAGTCGATTGAATCGACTTTTGGGTTAGTCGATTTTCGGGGGGGGTGGGTGGGCTCGCCGGAGTTAAGGAAGAACCAGTCGCAGCAGGGAGGGGAGCTCGCCGGAGAGGTGCCCCACTATCTATCTTAGGGTTCAGGGTGGGGGTGGTGGTCGCCAGCGGTGGTGGGGCAATGGCGTGGGGATCGCCGGAGAAAAAGCTCGGCACGGGGGGGCTAGAGTGATGGCCGGGGCGGCGGCGGACCGGCGGTGGGGAGTGGTTTCATGGCGGGCGGGAAGGTGCACTGCCGCCGGCAAGGCGATGGGGCGGCTGTTTGGCCGGTGGTGGTCAAGCGGCTCGGGGTGGAGGTTGAAGATGAACTGCAGGCCCTTGATTTCATATCCAACGGCTGGAAAATCGACTGACCAGAGATGAAAAAGTCAGTCGACTGACATGTAGCCTCACCTGATGCTGCTACATGACTAGCTTCCCTGGCTCTCGCACGCGCTGCTGCTACTGCTTTTCTGCTACTAGTGCGTTCAGTTTCGACAGTACAATTCAGTTTCGACAGCAAAATTCAGTTTTGGTAGTTAAGTTCAGTTTCGATAGTTAAATTCATTTTCGACAGTTAAGTTCAGAGATGAGCGGCTGATGTATTTTACATCTAGCACTTTGTGGTTATGTATTTTACGTCATCTATTGGAGATGCTATTAGAATTCCACTCAGGTTAACGTTGTCTCTCTTGTCCTGCTTCAGCCTCGGCATCGTACAACTCACCGGAGCTGCTCCAACGATGAAACCCTCCATCACAGCGGAGCTGTACCCCGGGCTCCATCTCCAGACACCTAAGATCTTCTTCCCCTCCTCTGACAGCCAAGTCAGCCGGAGCATCCTCACCGACCAACCCAATCACGTTGAGATCGACATGGCTTCGCCAAAGAGGTTGTACACTTGTTGCATATCTTTTTTATTCTACATGGTATACATATTGTCCACTGAGCACACGTAGTAACGTGAAATACGATTATTTTATCCTACTATACGACAAGCAGTGAGGTACCAGACAACTTAGCTATCCGTGATGGACTCTCTTGAACGCCATCATTATTATTCTCTACGCGTTTGAGTTGTGCATTTGTCGATGGGCCTGGGAGTTGAGCTAGTAGGGCGGTGGCCTGGGTCCAAAGTAATAGAAGTAGCACAAAAACATTTTTTGAGTGTAGGCTTTTCCTTGCTCAAGCCTGCCTACTAGAATCGTCAGTGCTTGAAAGGAAAAGTGAAGGAAAAACATAGGAATTGGAAAGTTTCCTATGGTACTACTATTCATGAATTTGGTTCAAAGGAATGGAGCAAAGGAAAACTGTAGGATTTGTTCCTTTAGTGTCTCCTTGAAAGAAAAACCATAGGAATTTTTAATTTCCACTTGTCCTCCTTTTCAAATTCCTATTCATGAAGCACAGACTAAGAGATAGTAGCATAATATCATTATAACCGTACATTTTTCTTGTGGTTTGACTTAATCTCACCATCCTTCTTTGCATCATGTGATCTTCCAATTCTTGTGAATTAAACACCCAGATTGGCAGAAATCATGTGTTTTTAAATTCTCTATTTTGCACGTGCATTCCTATCCTATTCATGTCCATTTCCTATCCCTGCATTGTTAGAATCCTCAAATTCAAACAAGCCCTTACACAATTACTTATGTTATATATATGTGTCAAAGAAAACCTTGTGTGGTTTGTCCTGCTCCTGCTGCACTGTGTTCCACACCAGCTCAGCTGCTCCAATAATGGAAGGGTTCACCACAGTAGGGATCCCCTCTCCAGACTGTCTTTCGGCGCCTTAGATCTTCTTCCCCGCTGCCGACAGCCACGACAACTGCATTACCATCATCAACTGAGCAGGTGACCTTGAGGACTACACGGGACCGCAAGAGAGGTTGCACCCTTCCGTGTCTGCTTACGTTATGCATCGCTTAATTTGATGACATGCTACTTTATCGTCGTGTTCACCTATTAGACTCCGAGTCAGGTCCAAACTAATGCTGAAACTTGAGTTTTAAATGGTTGTGGGGTACATATTGGGGCAGCAATCAGTACTATCTGTCTACTATCTGGTTAATCTCGAGTGTCTACTATGAGGTTCATGTTGGGTGCAAACAAACATTTAAGGAGCCATTATCAGTATTTTTTAACTAAAGCTATTATCTGCCTGCTATCATTGGTTTTGGGTCTATCCATAGTTTGCTACCATCAGTCTGGATTTGTGCATGCACCTCATTACATAATCTCACTATGTTTTATTCCTATGCATATCAGTTATTGTACACAATGGAGCTGAACATGTAGAGCAAAAGAGACGAGCCTTGCATGGCAATAAAATTTCATGTAGATGTCGCTCCATGGTGGGCACAAAGGCAGTCCCCCTCCACCCATTTCGGATCGTAATCAAGAGGAAGACAACTGTTTTGAGGGGGATTCAGAAGGAGAAGACCACTCCTATTTACCCACTGAGGTCTTCACTCTAACTTGGCATGCTGATGTTGGTAATATCATGCATATGGTGCCTTGCATTGCTTACTGTATACATCAAATATGTCATCTGCTTAGTTTAGACATGCTTTGTGTCAATACCATCTGTTTAGTTTCTTTATCGTATATGTGAATCATGCAATGCCATCTTGTTTAGCCAGGCATCATATATAAGAATTTTGCAATGCCACCTAGTTAGCCAGTCATCTTATATGTGAATTATATCATGCCATCATTTTTTATTATGTGTTAAATTTGTCAACAATTTTAGTACATTCAATTACTCTTCCCGTGCATCAGTCATTCGGCACGATCATGGAAAAATCTGAAGTGGAAACAAGGTCTTGAGGCGCATAATGCTATCTCGACGAAGCGCATGTCTTCTTTGATTACGGATAGCTCCTCGGAGCAGGATTCAGAGACAGATTACCAGTCCTATTTTCCCCCGAGGTGCATGCTCTAACTTGGCAGGGTTATGTTGCTCATATCGTGCGTATGTTATCTTGCATTGCTATGTCATTTGCTTAGTTTAGACATGCTTTGTGTAAATGCCACATGTTTAGTGTCTAATTACGATATATGTGAATTATGTGATGCCATCTTGTTGCAAGACATTATATATGTGAATTATGCAATGCTATCTTGTTGCAAGGCATTATATATGTGAATTATGCAATGCTATGTTGTTTAGCCAAGCGTCATATATGTGAATTATATCATGTCGTCCTTTTTTTGTATTTCTCGTTGCATTTGTCGAGAATGTTTGTATATTCAACTGCTCTTCCTATGCATCAGCCATTTGAATTGGTGATGGAGAAATCTGGAGTGAAAACAAGGTCTTGAGCGGAGACAATGCTACCTTTGAAGCAGATATCTTGCTGGTTAAAGATAGCTCTTGAGGAGGATTCGTGAGGCGATGACCAGTCCTATTATCCCCACGAGGTGTATGCTCAAACTTGGTGGTTATATTACTCATATCATGCATATGTTGTATTGCAATGCTTAGTTTTTACATCATATGCACAATATTGAATGCCATCTCCTTAGTTGATGATCATATATGCGATTGCCCTCTGCTCACTTGCTTAGTATATAAATCATATATTTGAATTATATCATGCCAAGATGTTTACATAGACAGCATGTATCTTAATTATGGCATGCCAACCCATTTTCTAAAGACATAATATAGTTATATCATCTCATCCTGTTTACATAGTCATCACATTTGGAATTATGTCATTCTATCCTATTTAGTTAGCCATCATACATTTGAAATTGTGGCATGCTATCTTGTTTAATTAGCCATCATATATGTGAAATTATGTCCTGCTATTCTGTTTGGTTAGAAAACATAAATGTGAATTATTTCATGCCATGTTTTCTTCCCTACTATCCATTGCACCTGTCTATCTTACAATCTCTGTACATTCAATTACTTTTATTGTTTATCAACCATTTCAATTAGAGGGGTGATGGCAGTATCTGTGGGAGTAAAAACACGGTCTTCAGAAAAGATCGTGCTACCTGTTGATGCAGATAGGACCACGATTGTACTTGCCCAAGAACCAGCCCCACCACACATAACCCAGACTCACGCAGATTGTACCCCTACCCAGTTGGACAGAGAACCAGCTACACCCCTTCTAACCCAACTCTAGTAGATAGTAAACCAGCTCCAGTTGACACAGCACCGTCTCCACCACAGAGCACCCAAACACGAGCAGTTAGTAAGGCAACTGCAGTGCCCAAAGCACGAAGACCACCACTCCGAACCCCAAGTCAATGCTTAAAGTAGAAGAATAATTGTTCTCAGGTCAGGTTTCGTAGCTATGGTTCATACTACTTTGCTCTTGCATCACTGTATTTACTCATACCAAATAATTTCAAATTTGAAGGATGCAATTGAAACTCCAATGGCGCAACAGGTATGTTTTAAACCTGTTTCCTTGTAACTTGCTCTATGTTGATTTCAGTTTCAATTGAATAAACAATTATGTTCTCATGCCATGCACACTACAAGTGTTGTTATTGCCGTGTAGTTTCCCACACTTATATTTTGTCTATGTTGCTTTGTCTTAAATAGATATGATTCAAACTATATCTATCTTGATTTGGCAACATAAACTAGAATGATATAGACCATACAGTGACCATACTACATAGATATATGTTTGTTTCATGTTGTTATCCTGTCCACCTTACTACTGAACTGGTTTACCTAAATGAGTTTCATATACTACTTTGTAAACCTGTGATGTGTTTGTTTGTTTCTCTTTTAGAACGCGGATAAAATATTGGAGAAGAGTACCCTGTTATGCAATGGTAAAGGAAGTAATGCAGATAAGGTTCAAGATAGTGAGACATCCCTGTTGATATCCAAGAAAGCTGATAAAAACTATATTGAAGACACTGAGACAACTCCAAAGTCATGTCTTGATGTAGTGTTTGAGTTACTGGCTACTCCTGATGGCACTAGCTCTTCGAACTCACTACCTGAATCAGTTCGGCTTCTTGAGTCTCAACTTCAAGTTCAAAGACATCGATCAGATGTTATGCGACAGGAAGCCGAAGGACCGAGGAAGTCCTGCAGAATTCAGATGCATACTTTACGGTGCAACAAGTCACGGAGGATTTAAGCACCAAACAAGAGAAAGTTAATAAGCTTGCTAAGCATCTTGCCCGACATTATGAGTACCTGGATATTGTTTCTTGAGCTCTTACGAAGTGGTTTCAGTTCGGGACTTGTTTTCTGCTGGCGTTTATTTGCACCGGTCACCAACTTTGACAACGAGTGTATATGATATGTCGCTTTGTTCCCTATATTTGCACTGGTGGCGAACTTTGATGCTCAGTGGATGTAATATGTGTAATAGCCATGATAGCCTAGCGTAAGTTGCTTGCTTATTTATTTCCTTGTTGTCTTGTTTATTTGTTTGCTTGTAGTCAGTGCAGTTCTTTTTCCGCTGTTTGCTAGTGGCCGCAATAACCTATTTCTTAAAACTAGGCCACAATAACCATGGGCTACATATTTATTGTAGTTACCATGGGCCTCCTACGGGCCGTAGAAACAATGGGCCTTCTAAGGGCCATAGAAACAACGGCCTTCTACGGGCCGTAGCATCAATGGGCCTTCTACATGTCGTATGATCGATAGGCCAAACATGGGCCAATAACAGACCGCATTATGGGCCGTAAATGAACTAGATTTGGAATCGCCCGTTCATGGGCCGACAATAACAGGTCGTCATTAATCGGCCGTATTTGATGACGTTATGAAAACGGCCCAATGGATTAACGGGCCGCAAACGGGCCGATTGTAACTGCGGGCTGAATTTGGCCCATAGGCAGAAAAGGCCAATGACGGGCCGTAAGTAACTGAATGCTGGAAATGAGCCCAAGAATAAATGGGCCCTGAGAAGTCCGAAAGATAATACGGGTTGGAAACGTCCCAATGGAATGATGGGCTGTTAATGGGTATAAAGGGGTACATTGTTCATTGCGGGCCAGATTCACCACGGGTCGTTAATGGGCCAAGAGTTACAAATGGCCTCGTATGGGCCGAAAGACATCATGGGCCATACATGGGCCGGAAGTTACAATGGGCTGGAATCATACTGGAAGGCCCAGATGAAGCTACTGGTCTTAATTCGGATAGGCCATAACGGGCCGTGAGTTAGCGGGCCGTAAATGGGCTATATACGAACATGCCGTTAACAGGCTTTCCGTGGGCCGGCCCATTACCTTTTGACCAAGTCAAACGGGCCGACCTTTTCACCGGAATGGGCCTCTGTTGGGCCGTTTCACGTGTCGACGTATCATAGGCGCCTCCTGTCCAATGAATAGATGACATCTGTCCCAACGGTGAGCCAATACGTGTTTCCTCTGGCCAATGGGAATTTTACACGTGGAAAATCCTCATTGGTCCGGGCTGTTAGCGGGTTATCGGATCCAAAACCGGACCCAATAGCTTAACAGAGACACGTTACGGTGGATGCCACGTGTCGGTCACCCTTGACGAAAGCACTTCCATGACGCGCGATTTATCGTCATGGAAGTGGACACTTCCGTGATGATAATTTTGGTAATGTCATGGAACACTTCTACGACAGCACATGTATGACTATCTTGATTCTGTCATAAAATTGTCATGGATGTACATGCATGACAGAAAACATGACCTACTGTGACAAACACGTATCATCACGGAAGTGTATTTTTTAGTGCAATCTAGGGCTTCGACGGAGCTGTTCTGCCGGGGAAACATCCCTGCGAGAGGGGGAAATCATCACCATCGATCCTCTCATCGAGGGGGGTTCAATCTCCATCAACATCAACATCTTCACCAGCACCATCTCCTCTCAAACCCTAGTTCATCTCTTGTATTCGATCTTGGTCTCAAAACCTCAGATTGGTACATGTGGGTTGCTAGTAGTGTTGATTACTCCTTGTAGTTAATGCTAGTTGGTTTATTCGGTGGAAGATCATATGTTCAGATCTTTAATGATAATTAATACTCCTCTGATTATGAACATGAATATGATTTGTGAGTAGCTATGTTTGTTCCTGAGGACATGGGAGAAGTCTTGTTATATGTAATCATGTGAATTTGTTATTCATTCGATATTTTGATGAGATGTATGTTGTCTTTCCTCTAGTGGTGTTATGTGAACGTCGACTACATGACACTTCACCATTATTTGGGCCTAGGGGAAGGCATTGGGAAGTAATAAGTAGATGATGGGTTGCTAGAGTGATAGAAGCTTAAACCCTAGTTTATGCGTTGCTTCCAAGGGGCTGATTTGGATCCATATGTTTCATGCTATGGTTAGATTTATCTTAATTCTTCTTTCATAGTTGCGGATGCTTGCGAGAGTGGTTAATCATAAGTGGGAGGCTAGTCCAAGGAAGGGCAGCACCCAAGCACCGGTCCACCCACATATCAAATTATCAAAGTAACGAACGTGAATCATATGAGCATGATGAAAACTAGCTTGACAACAATTCCCATGTGTCCTCGGGAGCGCTTTGCTTTATATAAGAGTTCATCCAGGCTTGTCCGTTGCTACAAAAAGGTGGGCCACCTTGTTTACTTTTATTACTTGTTACATGTTTTCATCCAGGCTTGTCCGTTGCTACAAAAAGGTGGGTCACCTTGTTTACTTTTATTACTTGTTACATGTTACGATTTATCTTATCACAAAACTATTTGTTACCGATAATTTCAGTGCTTGCAGAGAATACCTTGCTGAAAACCGCTTGTCATTTCCTTCTGCTCCTCATTGGGTTCGGCACTCTTACTTATCGAAAGGACTATGATAGATCCCCTATACTTGTGGGTCATCAGATGCCCTAAGGGCTGTATATATGGAGGAAGAGGGAGAAATTTTGTGGCCCTTGGAGGAGGGGTCCGAAACCAACCCTAACTCTTGTTTCCCCATACATACAGACTCTAAAAACAACCTATACTCATGTATTTAGAAATTACATGGGCCTGACCCAATAATAAGGTGACGCAGCACCTAGAATAGCCTCTGGATGAAATTTATGAAGTGGCATCTTGTAGATTTCATTCAAGGCTTCATCCACTCATTATGGTGGCTTCAAAGTCCTGAAATCATCACTTGTAACTCCGTTCTTGTTCCCCTTGCGCATGCCATCATCTCCATGCTTGAACTTGCTCCAAGGTTCATCTTTCTTGTCAAAGCTAGGCCATTCATTTGTAAGCAAAACAAATGTATTTGATACGTCTCCAACGTATCTATAATTTTTTATTGTTCCATGCTATTATATTATCATTTTTGGATGTTTTATATGCATTAATATGCTATTTTATATTATTTTTGGGACTGACCTATTAACCTAGAGCCTGATAACCCACAAGTATAGGGGATCGTTTGTAGGTTGTAGCCTTCTTCGGTAAATAATAGTGTCGAACCCAACGAGGAGCTAAAGGTAGAATAAATATTCCCTCAAGTTCTATCGACCACTGATACAACTCTATGCACACTTAACATTTGTTTTACCGAAAACAAGTATGAAAATATTTTGCAAGAATAAAACTATGAGTATTTTGCGAGAATAAAACTACAAATAAATTGCAAGGTAGTAAAAGTAGATAGCTTGTGTCAACAAGAAAGTCATTTGTCCCTAGGTAATCGATAACAAGTACCGGTAATCATTCTTGCAATTCCATATGAGGGAGAGGCATGAGCTAACATACTTTCTCTACTTGGATCATATGCACTTATAATTGGAACTCTAGCAAGCATCCGCAAGTACTAAAGATCATTAAGGTCGTGAAACCCAACCATAGCATTTGTAAGGGCATATTTATCCCGTAAGTGTTTTGGTGATTGATGACGATACTTTTGCGGACTAATCGTATGCTTTGAGTTCCTCAGATGGTTCATCTCTAGGCTCGAGACGATTCGGTGCCCCTCGGAGACTATTGAAGACGGCGATCGTCCCACGCTTTCTTTTGGTGGATTTGAGTCGAGGAGAGCCGTACTATTAAGAGGGGGTCCGCGTCGGAAGGGTTAGGGCGGACTCAACACGTACACTTGTCCCTCCTTTCCCTGCAATTTGGAGCTTCCGTTCGTGATCTTGGGTGTGCGGAAATCAGACATTTGCCTCTCAGATTATGCGGTAGTACCGCAGTACACGTGATAGTACTGCATGGTACAAGCGGTAGTATCTGCATGGGCGCCACGGTAGTACCGCTCCCAGAGTGGTAGTACCGCTGCTCCTAGGCCTAGTGCCGCCCGGTGCGTAGTAGGGGCGGATGTAATTTTTACATCCGCGCCCACCACGGTAGTACCGCTCGTGCGAGCAAGAGTACTGCTGGCGCCACGGTAGTACCGCTCCCGAGAGCGGTAGTACCGCTGACTCCTAGGCCTAGTGCCGCCCGGTGCAGTAGTAGGGCGGATGTAATTTTACATCCGCGCCACCACGGTAGTACCACTCGAGGAGCGGTAGTACCGCGTCGGATTTTTCGCACTACCGCTGTTTCATTGAAGTTGGCACGGATGTAATTTATTTCGTCTGCGTTCTTCGTGTCGTGACTCCCGCCTTACGGTAGTACCGTAAGGGGGGAGCGATAGTACTGCGCGAGCGGTAGTACTGCCTCGGTCGCTAGTTCCGGCTGTCTTCTTGCTGCTTGTAGTACTGCGTGGTCCTCCACGGTAGTACTGCGGCTCAAGGTAGTACCGCTACCGAGCGGTAGTACCTGGCTCATGAAATGACTAAGTGGATAACGGTTGGATTTTTCCCACGACTATATAAGGGGCTTCTTCAACCTCTAGTTGACTACCTCTTCCCCTCTAAGCTCCATTGTTGCTCCAAGCTCCATTTTGGCCCGATCTCTCCCTAGCCAATCAAACTTGTTGATTTGCTCGGGATTGGGTGACAAGGGCCCGATCTACACTTCCACCACAAGATATTTGATTCCCCACTTATCCCTTGCGGATCTTGTTACTCTTGGGTGTTTGAGCATCCTAGACGGTTGAGGTCACCGTGGAGCCATATTCCATTGTGGTGAAGCCGTGGTGTTGTTGGGAGCCTCCAAGTGTTGTGGAGATTGCCCCAACCTTGTTTGTAAAGGTTCGGTCGCCGCCTTCAAGGGCACCAATAGTGGAATCACGGCTCTTGCATTGTGCGAGGGCGTGAGGAGATTACGGTGGCCCTAGTGGCTTCTTGGGGAGCATTGTGCCTCCACACCGCTCTAACGGAGACGTACTTCCCCTCAAAAGGAAGGAAATTCGGTAACACATCCTCGTCTCCACCGGCTCCACTCTTGGTTATCTTATAAATTTACTTGCAAGCTTATTTGTGTTAATATCCTTGCTTGCTCGTGGTAAGCGTGTGTTGTTGCATCATATAGGTTGTCCACCTAGTTGCATATCTAGACAACCTTTATTAGTGCAAAGTTTAAATTGGTAAAGAAAAGCTTAAAATTGTTAGTTGCCTATTCACCCCCTCTAGTCAACCATATCGATCCTTTCAATTGGTATCGAGCCTCGTCTCTTTTAAGGACTTCACCGTCCGTAGAGTATAGTTGACATCGTAGATGATGCGGGGAGCACTCAGTCTGAATCCGACATCATCTACGGAGATGGAGTACCTCCATCTTTCGTGAGGAATTCAATGTGGCGTTGGACACATTGAAAAATTCCATGACGAGCGAGGTCAAGGACATGTTTAAGGAATTCCTAGAAGGGCTTAAACTTTCCACCGCACCCGTGAAAGTGGGTGATCCCGCCAACACGGGAGCGGATGCTATCTCCGATAAGGGGGAAGCTACTAGTGAGAAAGCCCCCTCGTCTAGTGATAAGAATGGCACCGGCATCTTCGCCCATGTGCAACCTCCCGTTTATGGTGGACCGATTCCTTCCACTCATTTGAATCATGCCGGTCCACCACCTAAGGTTGATAAAAAGGAGGATTTTGATTCTTGGGTTTATCGTTTTAAGCGTCATTTAAATCATGTGAACACTAACCTTTGGAGAATCATTGAAGAAGGTTTCTATCCACATGATCCGAGCAATTTCTCTCCTAGAGAGGTCGTGGACCATCAATTCAATGAGAATGCTCTCTTCATCATCCAAGAAGCAATCCTTCCCGAAGACCTCCCTCATCTCCGGCCTTACACCCGTGCCAAAGATGCTTGGCTCAAGGTGGTTTCCATGTATCGAGGAAGCGCAAGCATTCAACGCTCCAATTATGAAGTGGTCCAAGATGAAGCCGATGAGTTTGCAATGAAGGAAGAAGAAGAACCTCGTGAGCTCTATCGGAGAGTAACCAAGCTTGCCGTCTCCTCCGGGATCATGGAAGTAAGGACACAGATGACAACTGGATCAAGCGCCAAATTTCTCAAGGCAATGATGCCCTACCACAAAGCCATGTCCTCCACATCCGTCAATCTAATCGGACTTCCACACCTTGTCCTCAAGTGATGTGTTGGATGAGTTTGTGGCTATGAGCATATTGGACAAGACCGCCGACACGCGGTGCTTCGCTCTCAAAGAGCAAAGAAGCCCAACCTCGCTTTGAAGGCCAAGATTTGTGTCGAAGAAGATGGAGAGGAGGAAGAAGAAGAGAGCAACCTCAAGATACTAAGTATGATTATCATGAACACATGGCCCTTGCTTCAAGACAATTTTGGAGCAAGAAGAACTCAAGGCCCAACTTCAACAAGAGCAATTCAAGTGGCTCTAAGGGCAAGCAACGAGTGAGGACGTGTTTCAATTGTGGAAATGTGAGTCACTTTGTTGCGGAGTGTCCATATGAGAAGAGGGAAGACAATGGTGGCAAGCTCATCCGTAAGGACAAGGCCAAGTCTTTTCCCAACAAGAGAAACTTCTCAAGGAAGACTCCTCACAAAGCTTTGGTGGTTCAAGAAGAGTACAATGAGGATGATGATGATGATGAGGATGGTGAACCGGTTGCCATGGCCTCCGTGGCCATTGCAATGACTCCTCGGGTGTCTCTCTTGGTTCACCCAATGAAAGCATCACCGCTTAAGTGCCTCATGGCTAAAGCCACCAATAAGGTAACCCCCAACATCAAAACTACCATCATCAATCATTCTTCTTTGACGGATTGCATTGATGAACATGAGGGACTAGTGTAGAGGAAAATGAATTTGAGATCTTTATGAGTAAACTCAAAGGGAAATCCAAGATGCACTTCGTTGCTCTCTTGGAACAACTTGGTGAAGCCAATGTCATGATCGAGACTCATGAAGAAACCATTTCTAAGATGGAAGGGCATAGTCGTGACTATGCCGATGAGATTTCGGATCTCTCCAATGCTCTTGAGGAAGAGTGTGGTCTTCGTTTGGCTCTTGAGGAGTCACTAGCGATGATCACGCTTAAATTAAAGAAAGACCTTGATCATGTTCTTGTTGTGTCTCGTGTGCTTAGTTCCGAGAAGGCAAAGCTTGGAGTTGATCTTGCTAGACTCAACGAGGACCTTGACACTCTCGACAAGGCTCACAAAGTCTTGAAGGGTGCTCATGCTAGTATCAAAGAGTCTCATGATCAACTCCAAGTGAAGCTAACCAAGGAGAAAGCCACCTTTCCTCATATGATATTGATTGATAATGCAAATGCTACTAACCCTTGTTGTGAGCATGTGCATCTTGTTGAGGAGAATGCTAAGTTGAAGAAGCAACTTGAAAAGGGCCTTGTCACATGCATTCAAGGTGAGAAGAACCTTAACGACCTTTTGAGTAATCAAAAGGAAGTTGTGGCCAAGGAGGGATTGGGTTGGCGCCCAAGCCCGAGAGCAAGAAGAAGAATGACAAGACCAAGCAACCTCCCCTCTCAAGCAAACTTTTGTGAGGGAGGGAGAGGGTGCTTCCAAGAAGAAGAAGAACCGTGCAAAGGGTGGCAATGTCAAGAAGGACAACGTCATCCCCACGAACATAGCCGACGACTTTAACCCCTCTTATGTGTTGTGTCGTGCTAGTGATGGGCATGTCTATGCTAAATTTGTTGGTTCTTCTTATGAGTACATTGAATGGTCTATTTGGGTTCCTAAGACCCTCGTTACTAACATCAAAGGACCCATTACCAAATGGGTACCTAAAACCAAGCATTGATCTCGTGTAGGGGTTTGCTTGGGTGGGGATCATGGTTGCTCGATAATGGAGCAACAAATCATATGACCGGAGCAAGGACATGGTGGTGGACGTGCAAGACATTCCATCTATGCCCACCGATGTCGAGTGGGGTGATGCATCACATTCTAAGGTATTGGGTCTCGGCAAGGTTGTCATTTCTCATGATCTTACGATCGAGAAAGTCATGCTTGTTGAGTCCCTTGCATACAATTTGCTTTCCGTTCGTCAACTTGCCGTCATGGGTTATGCTACTTTCTTTGACATTGATACCGTGGCCCTCTTGTGGAGCAAGACTCTTAAAGTAGCCTTTGTTGGGCATGTCGAAAACGGTCTCTATGTGATTAACTTTTCGGGCGACCCACTAAGACCGCGACATGCCTAATGGCTAAAGTTGACGTGGGATGGCTTTGGCATCGCCGTTTAGCCCATGTCAATATGAGATCTTTGCAAAGTCTTCTCAAGGGGGACCATGTCCGTGGACTAACAAATGTTAGTTTTGCCAAAGACCGTGCTTGCAAAGTGCTTGTATTGAAGGAAAGCTTCATGAGAAGGCTCACCCTCCCACGACTATCATATACTCAAAGAGACCCTTGGAGCTCCTTCACATGGATCTCTTTGGGCCACCATCATTTGATAGTCTTGGAGGAAGAAAGTATTGCTTGGTGATCGTGGATGACTATTCGAGATACACTTGGGTATATTTCTTCAAGAGGAAGAGTGAGACCCAACAAACCGTCATCGACTTTGCAAATGAAGCTCAACGTCAACATAATGCAAAGATCTTGACTATAAGAAGTGACAACGGCACCGAGTTCAAGAACTACACTTTGGATGAGTTTCTTAGTGATGAGGGGATCAAGCATCAATATTCGGCACCATATACCCCTCAACAAAATGGTGTGGCAGAGAGAAAGAACCGGACGTTGATGGATGCGGCAAGGACCATGATGGCGGAGTTCAAGTCTCCATACAACTTTTGGGCCGAGGCCATCAACACCGCTTGTCATGCATCCAATCGGCTTTATCTCCGCAAAGGCTTGAACAAGACTCCTTATGAGATACTCACCGGCAACAAGCCCAACCTCAAGTACTTCCGGTTGTTCGGGTGTAAGTGTTTCATTCTCAAGAAAGGTGTTCGTTTGTCTAAATTTGAAACTAGAGCTCATGAGGGCATATTTGTTGGTTATGCTACAAACTCTCATGCTTACCGTGTCCTCAATAAATCCACGGGACTTATTGAGGAGGCGTGTAACGTGGAGTTTGATGAGAATAACGGCTCCCAAGTGGAGCAAAGTGGCACTTGTGATGTAGGTGATGAAATTCCTCCCAAGCCATAAGAAGAATGGGGGTAGGCTTAATCATACCCATTGAGGAACCCCTTATTGACTAAGGAGAAGGAAAATGCTTCACTCAAGTGGAGACATCACCAACACAAAGCCCACACGCATCAGAAGAACAAAGTGAAGGCCCTCAACCTCATGAACAAGACCAAGGGCAAGATCGTGCTCAAGATGATGATATCACCTTAAATGATGCCCAAGGTCGAAGTTCTCTTCCCGAGCATGCTCAAGATGAAGGTCATGCTCAAGACGGGCGCTCAAGATGATCAAGTGACCTCTCCTCATCGCACTTCCGAGGAGGATTTAGAGCGTCGTGCCGCCAAGATTGCTTCCAAACTCACTACCAAAGGCCATCTCATGGAGAATGTGGTTGGAAGCCTAAGAAAAGGGTAAGCATCGTAGACAATTGGCAAACTATTGTGAACATCACGCGTTTGTCTCTTGTGTTGAACCTCAAAAGGTCTATGAGGCTCTAGAAGACTCGGATTGGCTAAATGCCATGCATGAAGAACTCAACAACTTTGAGTACAACAAGGTGTGGAGATTGGTGCCAAGGCCATCGGAGAACCACAACGTCATTGGAACCAAGTGGATTTTCAAGAACAAGCAAGATGCTCATGGGAACATCATTCGCAACAAGGCAAGATTGGTAGCACAAGGCTACTCCCAAGTCGAGGGTATCGACTACGGTGAAACCTTTGCTCCCGTTGCTCGTCTTGAATCCATTCGTTTGTTGATTGCTTATGCTTCCCATCACAACTATAAGTTGCAACAAATGGATGTAAAAGTGCTTTTCTTAATGGTCCCATTAATGAGTTGGTCTATGTCAAGCAACCCCGGGTTCGAGGACCCCTACTTCCCGGATCATGTATATCAACTCGATAAGGCACTCTATGGACTTAAACAAGCCCCACGTGCTTGGTATGACCACCTTACCGAAGTTGTTACAAGATCGTGGTTTTGAAGTGGGGCAAATCGATCCCACTCTTTTTACTAAGAAGGTCAATGGGGAGTTGTTTGTATGCCAACTATATGTTGATGATATTATCTTTGGTTCTCCTAACAAAGCTTTCAATGAGGAATTTGCCGCTCTCATGACCTCCAAGTTCAAGATGTCTTCGATGGGAGAGTTGAAGTTCTTTCTTGGTTTCGATATCAAACAAAGAAGAGAAGGAACCTTCATCAACCAAGCCAAATACACTCAAGACATGCTCAAAAGATTCAATCTAAGTGATGTCAAGCGGCTACTACACCAATGCCCACCAAGTGCCAACTTGACATTGATCCCAATGGTAAAGCGGTGGATCAAAAGATATATCGCTCCATGATTGGATCCTTGCTTTACCTTTGTGCATCTAGACCGGATATCATGTTGAGTGTGGGAATGTGTGCACGGTTTCAAGCCGCACCAAAGGAAAGTCATTTTGTGGCGGTCAGCGAATCTTTCGATATTTGGCTCATACCCCAAACTTTGGCTTATGGTACCCAAGAGGAGCAAACTTCAAGCTTGAAGGATTTACTGATTCGATTAGGCGGAGACAAAGTGGATAGGAAGTCCACTTACGGAGGGTGCCAATTTCTTGGTTGCTCCTTGGTAAGTTGGTCTTCCAAGAAGCAAAGTTGTGTGTCTCTCTCGTCCCACCAAGCGGAATATGTGGCGGCCGGTAGTTGTTGTGCTCAACTCCTATGGATGAGGCAAACTTTAAAGGAGTACGGTGTCATTTGTGAAAAAGTGCCTCTTTGGTGTGATAATGAAAGTGCCATCAAGATTTCTCTCAACCGGTGCAACACTTCAAGACGAAGCACATCGAGATTCGGTATCACTTCATCCGGGATCACATTAGGCGAGGAGAGATCGAGCTCAAGTATGTCAACACTCGGGATAACCTTGCGGATATATTCACGAAGCCCTTAGATGAAGCAAGATTTCGCGAGTTAAGGCATGAGCTAAATATCATTGATTTGAGCAATGTGACTTGAGCCTGCACTCCCCACCACACTCAACTTGCTGTCTAGTTTAGGTGTAGGCATGGACATAGGGGAGTATTGTTCTCTCAATGAACTCTCCCTCCCCTCCATTATGCGTAAATCGATCACCTCTTTCACATTAGCCATTTTTTATGGTACTTGTGTTCCAAAGACGAGTTTTGGTCATGGGCCCAAGGATAATTCTTCGCGGTGCCATACCATCCTACTCAAACATAGGTGGCTTCGGCCACCGGCCTCTCCCTTTGAGAGGCCTTGTCATTTGGTGGTTTCTTGTTGTCCTTTGCCTCTAGTTTGCGGTTGAGTTTGTGGTTTCTTGTGTGTAAACAAAAAAAATTTGGAAAGGCCTTTTTCGTTTTTGAACCTTGCGGTGACTTGAGATTCACGGTACTACCGCGGCCAGCTGCGGTACTACCGCAGCCAGCCACGGTACTACCGCAACCTCACGGCAGTAATTTTTTACTGCCGCCCGGTCGAGCGGTACTACCGCCTCGGTGCGGAACTTCCGCCCGAGCGGTACTACCGCCTCGGTGCGGAACTTCCGCCCGAGCGGTACTACCGCGATGAGACGCGGTACTACCGCGACGGTTCGCGGGCGAGGGGATAAGGACGGGCAGGGGGAGTTCCAACTCCCCCATACCCATTCGTTACCTTCTCCCCACATCGCCTCCTTCTCTCCCTCGCTCAAGAACGGAGCCGGCGTCTCTCGCCGGATCTCCTTCACCGGCTGCCCTCCCGTGATTCCGACCGGTGGGATCGTTCTCCACCGTGCTCTTGCCATGGACCCAGGTTTTCCCCAATTCCCTCTCCTTATTGTTGGTGTTTGGCGTTTCTAGGTTTTGGGGAGGCTTGTGTGTTCTTGAGATTGATAGGCCTAATCTCCGCAAGAATAGGATGAAGGAGTGTAGTATTGCATAGGATTTATATGTGTATTGCCGTCATGCGCTAGATCTCGATCACCGTAGCACCGCCTTTGTTTCATGGGTTCTTTGATTCAAATCGGTAGTTTGATCCATGGCTGTACTACCGCCCCTTCGGTGTCAGATTATCAAGACGCGACGGTACTACCGCCCCTCGGGTGCGGTACTACACAGACAAAGATTACCGCCTCCTGTGGCGGTACTAGCGCCCTATGCGGCACTACAGACTTTACTTCCGCTTCCAGCCACGGGTACTTACCGTGACCCCATACGGTACTACCGCGTCGAGCAAGATATTCTGCTTTAGTACCGCAGGCAAGCGTGGCCCCATCGCATACCTCACACCTATCGCATGCCAACTTTCTCATATGTCTCCTATGTTTTTCGTGGTGCTTTTTCGTGGCATTTGCATTGATCTTCTTGCGTTTTTGGTGCTTTGCGTGTGTGGTTCGGTGGTGGCTCTCACCGGTCCAATCCCAGCCGTGACACCGGCTCCAAGCGTCACAAGAACCCCGGTGACGCACTGCAGGGCTCCTCATCCGCCCCCAAGCGCCATGTCAAGACAAGCGCCACCAAGGTCAAGGAGCCCTCCAAGAGCATGGATGAGATACCCCATTCGACTACGTCCGCCTCGGAACATGGATCCGTGACGTGACCCCTCGTTCCTCGGTCGGGGGCTGTGAGCTGTTACGGAACAAGCATCAAACCAACATCTATCTGGGCGTCATTAAGAACAAGCAGAATACCTATGTGGATGTGAAGTGGATTGACATGCATCACTTGAGGAAGGAGAAGTTCCGTGCCTACTTTGGCGAGGCTCTGGACTTGGTGGAGCAGTTTGGCATTGAGCATATCATCTCTTTTCACCTTGACTATGATCCACGAGCTCATTGGTCAGTTCTTTGCTTCATCTACTTTCACCCCAATGAGGAAAGGAGAATGACACGGATGACAAATGGCATAAGTCGATCACACGGAAGGAGTTCATGGATCTGCTCCAAGTTCCTCGATGACGGGCTTGACTCCCGTAGGGTGTTCGTCCCCATGCCAACCTCGACTACGCCAACAAGGACAGGCTTGCACCGTTCTATGTTGAGAAGACACTTCCAAGTGGCAAGATAGGTTTGGTGCTCAACTCCTTTTGGATATCATGTACCGCATCTTCCGCAACTCCTTGTTCCCCGCATTGGTGACAAGGACAAGGTTCATGCCTATATGGTGGATATGATGCTCATCTGCGAGGAGGCTCGTGTGTCTCGAGACTCAGCCACTTGATAACTCACACATCATGTGGATTGAGCTTGGGTTTGCCGTGTTCAACCGCAAGGTGCCTATATACGGTCCATATCTGTTTCTGGCGATCTCGAGGACTTGGGACAAGATGTTCCTCGGTGAGGAGTTCCTTGCCTCGACTGGATTTGCCATGACCCCATCTGCTCAAGCGTGTCAAACCCAATCGGGCCAACACTACTACTCGTCTTTGAGGCATCTGCAGCTAGGGCTGCTTGTTGGAGAGGAGGATCTTTGGCGCCGAGCATGTTGATGAAGGCCATGTCTTGCTAGGCCTTCCCAGAGCTCCTCTATGCCTTCTTGGGCCACGGAAATTTGAAGGACAAGATGAAGACTCTTTTACGCATGCAAGCCAAGGGGCAAGACAGACTCATGTGGCATCCAAGGAGAGTCGTCGCCGGGACAGGAAGATCTTGAAGCTCTATGGTGAGGATGTGTCCGAGGATCTCGAGGAGCACATCACCCGTGAGGCCGAGTGGATGGCGAAGCAAGGCTACAAGTGGACTGATTACGAGGAGGACGCCGAGGAGTCCATCCCTCGCCGAGGAGTTTGACGACGAGGATTGGGACGAGTTCGCTGCTTGAGCCACCGCTTGTGTGTAGGTGTCCTCTGCCTTTTGGCGTCTCGATGCCAAAGGGGGAGAGAGCGTAGGGATTTGCGAGGCTTGTGTCGTGTTCGCGTTCGTTTGGTGTGTTTGTTGCGTTCTCGGTTGAATCTCGTTTGAACCTCGTTTTAGTTGCTTTTCCTTCTTATGGTGTAAGACATATGCACTTTATCTATCTTAGCAAGCTTATGTTATTTCGTGCTATATGTTGTTTAGATGTTATTCTTCGGACTTTTGTCTCTAAAATATAGGGGGAGTGGTGATCCTAGATCGTGTGCTATGCAGTCCAAAGCATTCATCCTGAGTGCACACATCTAGGGGAGCCCGTCTATATTTTGGAGAGGAGGGTTTGCTTTTGCTCTATATTATTGTATCCTTGTGCAAATCCGTATTGTCATCAATCCACCAAAAGGGGAGATTGTAAGGGCATATTTATCCCGTAAGTGTTTTGGTGATTGATGGCGATACTTTTGCAGACTAATCGTATGCTTTGAGTTCCTCGGATGGTTCATCTCTAGGCTCGAGACGATTCGGTGCCCCTCGGAGACTATTGAAGACGGCGTCGTCCACGCTTTCTTTTGGTGGATTTGAGTCGTAGGAGAGCCGTACTATTAAGAGGGGTCCGCGTCGGAAAGGTTAGGCGGAATCAACACGTACACTTGTCCCTCCTTTCCTGCACTTTGGAGCTTCCCTTCGTTATCTTGGTTGTGCGGAAATCGACATTTGCCTCTCAGTACTTGCGGTAGTACCGCAGTACACTTGGTAGTACCGCAGGTACAAGCGGTAGTACTGCTGGGCGCCACGGTAGTACCGCTCCCAGAGTGGTAGTACCGCGGCTCCTAGGCCTAGTGCCGCTCGGTGCGGTAGTAGGGCGGATGTAATTTTACATCCGCGCCCACCGTAGTACCGGCTGCCCCGAGCGGTAGTACTGCTGGGCGCCACGGTAGTACCGCTCCCGAGGCGGTAGTACCGCTGCTCCTAGGCCTAGTGCCGCCTCTGTGCGGTAGTAGGGCGGATGTAATTTTTATATCCGCGCCACCACGGTAGTACCGCTCTGAGGAGCGGTAGTACCGCTGTCGGATTTTCGTGACTACAGCTTTCAGCGGAAGTTGGCACGGATGTAATTTATTTCGTCTGCGTTCCTTCTCGTGTCGTGACTCCCGCCTTACGGTAGTACCGTAAGGGGGAGCGATAATGCTGAGCGGTAGTACTGCCCTGGTCGAGGCTAGTTCCGACTGTCTTTGCTGCTGTAGTACCGTGGTCCTCCACGGTAGTACTGCGTCTTGACCTCAGCAGTAGTACCGCTACCGAGCGGTAGTACCAAGGCTCATGAGCCGACTAAGTGGATAACGGTTGGATTTTTCCCACGACTATATAAGGGCTTCTTCAACCTCTAGTTGACTACCTCTTCCCCTCTAAGCTCCATTGTTGCTCCAAGCTCCATTTTGGCCGATCTCTCTCCCTAGCCAATCAAACTTGTTGATTTGCTCGGGATTGGGTGACAAGGGCCCGATCTACACTTCCACCACAAGATATTTGATTCCCCACTTATCCCTTGCGCATCTTGTTACTCTTGGGTGTTTGAGCATCCTAGACGGTTGAGGTCACCGTGGAGCCATATTCCATTGTGGTGAAGCTTCGTGGTGTTGTTGGGAGCCTCCAATTAAGTTGTGGAGATTGCCCCAACCTTGTTTGTAAAGGTTGATCGCCGCCTTCAAGGGCACCAATAGTGGAATCACGGCTCTTGCATTGTGCGAGGGCCTCTGGAGATTACGGTGGACCTAGTGGATTCTTGGGTAGCATTGTGCCTCCACAACGCTCTAACGGAGACGTACTTCCCCTCAAAAGGAAGGAAATTCGGTAACACATCCTCGTCTCCACCGGCTCCACTCTTGGTTATCGTATCCCTTTACTTGCAAGCTTAGTTGTGTTCCTATCCTAGAGTGCTCGTGTGCGTGTGGTGTTGCATCATATAGGTTGTCCACCTAGTTGCATATCTAGACAACCTTTATTAGTGCAAAGTTTAAATTGGTAAAGAAAAGCTTAAAATTGTTAGTTGCCTATTCACCCCCCCTCTAGTCAACCATATCGATCCTTTCAGCATTAAGTATCAAGTCCTCTTTATCCCATATGCAACAACCCACTTACTCGGGTTTAAGCTTTTGTCACTCTCGCAACCCACCATAAGCGAATCATGAACGTATTGCAACACCCTACAGTGGGGACCCCTCACATTTGCGCGAGACGGAGGGCACCGTATGACAGCACCATAAATAAAATATACAATCATACCAACCAAGATCACGATTAACCCACATGACAAAATGGATCTACTCAAACATCATAGGATAGCAAAATATCATTGAAATATAGTATATGGAGTTGAGCACCATGTTTAAGTAGAGATTACAACGGGGAGAAGAGGTGTTACACTGCTGCATAGAGGGGAGAAAGTTGGTGTAGACGGTAGCAAGATTGTGGGTGTAGATCGCTCTCACGATCCTTGCCCTGGCGGTGTTCCGGCGCCACCGGGAGAGAGGGGGAGAGAGCCCCCTCCTTCTTCTTCTTCCTTGGCCTCCCCCCTAGATGGGAGGAGAGTTCCCCCTCTGGCCCATGGCCTCCATGGCGGCGGAGGGGCAAGAGCCCCTCCGATATTGGATCTCCCTCTCTGTCCTCTTCTGTTTTGTGTTTCCTAGATCTGGCCCTTCACGGTTTCTTAAATTCCCAGAGATCCATAACTCCGATTGCGCTGGAATTTTTACACGATTTTTTCCATAAATTATCTTTCTTTCACCAGAAGAAGGTCCCAATCGACCTTCGAGGAGGGCACAAGATACCTGGGCGCACCAGGCACCCCCTCGCGCGCCCTGTTGGGTTGTGGGCACTGTGGGCCCCCATTTTTGTTGATTCCACCTCCCAAAAATCATAAATATTCCAAAATAATTCTTCGTAAATTCTTATCGCGTTTGGACTTCGTTTGATATGGATTTTATGTGAAACAAAAACATGCAACAAACAGGAACTAGCACCGGGCACTGGATCAATAGGTTAGTCCAATAAATCATATAAAAAGTTGCCAAAATATGTGAAAGTTGTATAATATTGGCATGAAACAATCAAAAATTATAGATACGACGGAGACGTATCAGCATCCCCAAGCTTAATTCCTGCTCGTCCTTGAGTAGGTAAATGATAAAAAAGATATTTTTTGATGTGGAATCCTACCTAGCATAAACTTGATCATATATCTAGTCATGGCATGAATATTAAGACATGAGTGATTCAAACCAATAGTCTATAATTTGACATAAAGACATCAATACTGACGTATCCCAACAAACAATCGTGTCTTTCAAAATATCGATGATAAAGAAAGCTATCCCTAGAAAATCATATAGTCTTGTCATGTTCTGTCTTCTTAACACAAAGTATTATCATGCACCAGCCCGATGACAAGCCGAGCAATTGGTTCATACTTTTTAACGTGCTTCGACTTTTTCAACCCTCACGCAATACATGAGCGCAAGCCATGGATATAGCACTACGGGTGGAATAGAGTATGATGATAGGGGGGAATATAGAGAAGACAAAAAATTAAGAAAGTCTCACACCGACGCGCCTAACCAACGGGCTATAGAGATGTCCATCAATTGATATCAATGCGAGGAGTAGGGATTGCCATGCAACGAATGCACTAAGAGCTATAAGTGTATGAAAGCTCAATATGAAAACTAAGTGGGTGTGCATCTAATCCTATAATGAAAAATTCCCACTAGTATACAACATAGGAGACTCTCCATATGATAAACATGGTGCTACTTTAAAGCACAAGTGTGGAACTAGCATGCCCCTTCTCTCTCTTTTTTCTTTTTTTCTTTTTCTTTTTTCTTTTTTATATTTTTCTCTCATTGTCCGGAGTCTCATCCTGACTTGTGGGAGAATCATAGTTTCCATCATCCTTTCCTCACTGGGGCAATGCTCTAATAATGAAAATTGATGATCATCACACTTCTATTTACTTAGAACTCAATATTACAACTCGATACCTATAAAAAAATATGACTCTATATGAATGCATCTAGTAGTGTACCAGGATGTGCAATGATCTAGCATAACAACGATATCAAAAAACGGACAAGCCATGGAAATATCATGCTAGCTATCTTACGATCTTACGATCATGCAAAGCAATATGACAATGAATGCTCAAGTCATCAAAACGGAAGCGATGGAAGTTGCATGGCAATATATCTCAGAATGGCTATGGAAAGGCCATAATAGGTAGGTATGGTGGCTATTTTGAGAAAGATATAGTAAGGCTTATGTGTGATAGAGCGTATCATATCACGGGGTTTGGATGCACCTGCGAAGTTTGCACCACATCTCGAGGTGAGAAAGGCCAATGCACAGTATCGTAGAGGCTAGCAAATTGCGGAAAGGTAAGAGTGTGTATAATCTATGGACTCACATTAGTCATAAAGAACTCATATACTTATTATAAAAGTTTATTAGCCCTTGAAGCAAAGTACTAGTACGCATGCCCCTAGGGGGATAGATTGGTAGGAAAAGACCATCGCTCGTCCCCGACCGCCACTCATAAGGAAGACAATCAATAATACTTACTCCAACTTCATAGCATAACGAGAGACTATACGTGCATGATTCGGGAATCACAAGCCTTAACACCAATATTCTTACTAACCACAACTGTTTACTAGTACCTCCCACATATTTCATCTCTATATCACAAAACTATTGCAAGGAATCAAACATATCATATTCAGTGATCCACAAGTTTTATGTAGGATTTTATGACTAACCATGCAATTGACCAATTCCTTGTGACTCTCTAAATAGACTAGTTGAATGCACATGCGTTGCCACGGGAATACGAAATATGATGTAAAAAGATAACTCGACGTGAATTAACAATATCCATATCTATCAGTGACACATGCTATAAAGTGAAATACGAATACAACTATATGAATTAAATATAGTACTACATTTTTTCCGGGGAATAGTATCATAATTCATATGCAACATGGAAAATAAAAGGTTAAAAGGATAGACATCTAAGAAATTTGATAGCCCTCACAGACCGTCTAAATACCTTGGTTCTACTCCCTCCGTTCCTAAATACCTCGGTTCAAACATGGACTAAATACGAAGCAAAATGAGTGATTCTACACTCTAAAGTATGTTTTTATACATCCGTTTGTAGTCCTTTATTAAAAAAATTAAAAAAGATTTATATTTCGTATTTAGGAACCAAGGAAGTGCAGCACTCTTAGGGCATGTACATTGCATAGCCTCAAGGTGATGCCTCACATGTCATGTAGGATCGGATATGACGTAAAGTAGGTTTGGATAGGGAAGCGGGATCCTCTCCAGGAGACGGGTGATTGAAGAGAAAAAGTATGGTCCGGTGACAAAAGCTGAAAAGGTTGGAATGAAAAGTAGAGATGCATGTCCTAGAGTCTTTATTTTTTATTTCTTAATGAGGCCCACTAGTGATAGCTTGCATTGGGAGAAAAAAATAAATATAAATGCCCCAAATTACTTTTTGTCATGGGGCATATGTATCCATATGCCACAATTGTACATGCCCTTGGTCTCCTCACCGCTCTCACTTTCTCCTCACCGCTTTTCCCTTCACGCTACGAATACTTTTCACTTTCCAGAAATACCCTCCCACCACCGCTCTCACACACTCGAGCTCATTCTCTCGTCCCCTCTCACCCACCCCTTCTCGCTCCCTCCAGATCCCCGCCGTCGCCGGCCTCTCCTCGACTCCCTTTCTCTCCACCACCACGCAACCCGTTTCCTCCCACCGCGCACCCCGTACCGTAGGTCAAAAGCTTGATTTTTTAGGCGCCGACGACGAGCTTCTGGGCGGGAGGCTGGATCCGCGTGCGTCCACGCCGGCTTCGCAGCGGCGCTTGATGTGGAGCGGCGTTGGAGAAGCGGAGCGGGGCTTTCTTCCTCACCTCACAGCGCCGTCCTCCTCCACGACCACGCAGCCGCAGCGGCGGAGGAGCCGAATCCCTAGCCAGCGAGCTCAGGGAGCCATGGGTCCATGGGTACGAATCCATCCTCTTCTCTCTCTGACCCACCCCCGTCTCTTCTCCCTCCCTCTCTGGCCCCCGTCTCCATGACCAGGGCGACGCCATGGAAGGGCCACCAACTATAGCAGCGAGGAGAGGAGAAAGGGAGTAGCCTGACGGTCGTCTTCCACCTCCGCCTACGCCCTCGCCCTCCACCTCCACCTACACCCCCGCCGGAAATAGTACAATGGCCAAGGAAATAGGCAGGAGGCGCTGCTTCCCGGATGGACATGGACATGCTTCTCCAACTCTGCTTCTTCCTGGGTCGCCATGGAAGGTACTCCATGTTATGCTCTGCTATGCTCCATGTTATGCTTGCTGCAACTTACTGATGCATAACTAAGTCAAGATAAAACTGTAGAAATCTCAAACTTTAGCTTGGACTGAATAATGTTTGTGCATAATTCAGTCAAATTCAGTTAAGGATTTTGTTACGATTGTTACTGGATCATCCATGGACTGAATAATTCAGTCAAATTCAGCTAAGACAATTCAGTCAAATTCAGCTAAGATCATTCATGGAATTGTTCTTGCAATCAATCACGAGCTTCATTCATTCGTTCATTCAGAGGGATAATTGTTTACAACCTGTGCAAATTGTCCATTTTTTGATTTGTTAGCATCACTCAGTCATCCACCATTACACTTTCCTTGTCCTGCCTTTTTGTTGTGAATTGTGGAAGCTGTGCTTGCTTTAAATTTCAGTAGGAAGAACTTGCTTTAACAGAATTTGCTTGCAGCAGCAGTAGCTTGCAATTTTGCTTGCTTGCACTGCTTGAGTAGTCCCCCCTACAGACTCTGTAGCAAGTGCAGTAGTGTCCTCTCTCTCTCTCTTCTTTTTCAGTACAGCAGGAGCATTCTCTTATCTGCTTTAACTGTAACTTTGACTAAAACATTTTTCTATTAATTAAAATAAATTCAAACCTTTTCCTTTAATTAACTTAAACCTTTTAATTTACTCCTCCAGTAGTAATTAACTGAAACCTTTTGTGTTAACTCAAATTAACTAAAACATTTTTTGTTAATAAAATAAACTGAAGCCTTTTCCTTTAATTAACTTCAATCTTTTCAGTTAAGGAGTACTCCTCCAGTAGTATTGGTCATTCAGGAGTAGTTATATCTGTCATTCAGGAGTACTGTTAATTAGGGAGGAGTAAAATTAACTTGTGCTTGCAGTATAAGGCTAGCTAGATTAACCTAGGCATCTTGCTCTTGTCTAATAGTGCAGATTAGATAGTGACAAGAAAAAGCTAACAAAGTATGATGTTCTACTGTAGGTAGTGACAAGGCTATTATTACTGCCAAAAAAATAGAGATATTGTCTTTTAACCTGGGCATATTGCTGTTGTCTTTTAACCTGGGCATGTTGCGCCAAAAAAAACCCAGAGATATTGTCTTTAAACCAGGGCATCTTGCTCTTGTCTAATAGTGCAGATTAGAGATTTGTTCAATAAATATTATCTTTACCATACCATTTTCTCTTCTATACAGAAAGCAGTAAGAATCTAAGAAACTCGAATCCTTCCAGCACACTGCAGCAATAAGAGCGCAAGTCGGACAGGGACACAGCTCACACACTACGGTGGACAGAAAGGTATTTAACTGTTGGTACAAAGCTAGTTGGAGATACCTCTGTCCTGTGATGCTTTTTCAATGTAGTTGGAGTTCAAGTTAAAGATGCAATCTGAGTAGTACTGTAATATGCAGGTAACTACATTGCTGAAACAGTTGATGATGGCAAACCTAGGGCATGATGGGCACCGTTGAACATAACAAAGGTGGATCTCCGTCCTTTGCAGCAACATCCGTCGCCTCGCAACAGCCGTCGAGCAAAGGTTGTGGTTTGGACGCCGAGGTTGTGGTGTAGTTGTGCTGATCGCACAGCTGGGTCGATGGAGCTCCTATGCGAGGATGAACTGGCGTCGATGGAGCTCGTACGCGAGGAAGAACTGGCGTTTCTGTCCCTGGTGGCGACGTGCGTTGGCGGGTTGATGGAGCTCGTTTGATTTTTTTTTTAGTGGTAAACCCGACTTTATTGCATATTGTTTCGGTTTACAGGAATAACAAAGGGATCATGGGGTAGTCCCAGCCACACGTGGCGCCCTTGATCTAAAGAAGTAGAAAACTTTGCTAAATTATGAGCATCTATATTTCCTTTTCGACCTTCAAAGATGAAGTCACATCGAACAAAGAGTCTCGCCCGGGCTTGTATCTCCTTGATGTTATTGCTGTGTCTTCCTTCTGACCCCGACTTGATTTCTTCCACGATAGTTTTACAGTCACATGCAATAACAATGTGATCTGCATAAAGATCCTGAGCTAGAGCAAGAGCCTCGCGGCAAGCTAAAGCTTCCAATATTGGTGGATCAATTATTTCATCAAATACCATTGCCGAAGATCCCAGGAAAAGTCCTTCATGGTTTCTGCCGATGGTAGCTGCCGCCCCTCTTCTTCCGTTTCTTGAGACTCCTCCGTCAACTTGAATTTTAACAGTCCCCGCTTTAGGCGCCTTCCATCCTTGGCCAACAGCAGGCACCGCACCTGCTTGTCGCTCCTCACATGGTGAAAGATTGTGGATGTCGCCTAGAGGGGGTGGGGGGGGGGGAGGGGGGGTGAATAGGCGCTTTAAAATAATTACGGTTGAGGCTTGAACAAATGCGGAATAAACCTAGCGGTTAATTTGTCAAGCACAAAACCTACAACAACTAGGCTCACCTATGTGCGCCAACAACTTATGCTAAGCAAGAAAAACTACTTAGGTGATAGCATCATATATGACAAGAAACAATATGGTTATCACAGAGTAAAGTGCACAAGTAAAGGGCTTGGGTAAGAGATAACCGAGGCACGCGGAGACGACGATGTATCCCGAAGTTCACACCCTTGCGGATGCTAATCTCTGTTGGAGCGGTGTGGAGGCACAATGCTCCCCAAGAAGCCACTAGGTCCACCGTAATATCCTCACGCCCTCGCACAATGCAAGATGCCGTGATTCCACTAAGGGACCCTTGAGGGCGATCACCGAACCCGTACAAATGGCAACCCTTGGGGCGGTCACCGAACCCAGACACTTTGGCAACCCTTGGGGCGGTCACGGAACCCGTCGAATTGCTCAGGCGATCTCCACAACCTAATTGGAGACTCCTGACGCTTGCCCGGAGCTTTACACCACAATGATTGAGCTCCGAACACCACCAACCGTCTAGGGCGCCCAAGCACCCAAGAGAAACAAGCTCATGGGTACCAAGCACCCAAGAGTAATAAGCTTCTCAACTTGTAACTTCCACGTATCACGTGGAGAATTCAAATCGATGCACCAAATGCAATGGCAAGGGCACACGGAGTGCCCAAGTCCTTCTCTCTCAAATCCCACCGAAGCAACTAATGCTAGGGAGGAAAATGAGAGGAATAACAAGGAGAACACCAAGAACTCCAAGATCAAGATCCAAGGGGTTCCCCTCACATAGAGGAGAAAGTGATTGGTGGAAATGTGGATCTAGATCTCCTTTCTCTTTTCCCTCAAAAACTAGTAAGAATCCATGGAGGGATTGAGAGTTAGCAAGCTCGAAGAAGTTCAACAATGGGGGAAGAACACGAGCTCAAAGGATAAGGTTCATTGGGGAAGAAGACCCCCTTTTATAGGTGGGAAAAAATCCAACCGTTATGCTCACAGCCCGCACAGAGCGATACTACCGCTCCAAGGAGCGGTACTACCGCTAGGGCGGTAGTACCCCTTTGAAACACAACAGCGAGGAGGCAAAAAGGCCAGAAGAACCATCGGAGCGGCAATACCGCTTGACCTCACGGTACTACCACTAGGGGTAGCGGTACTACTGCTAAGGGTAGCGGTACTAAAAAAATTACATCCGGGCCTACCAACGCAGGACTTGGGACGAGTTTTTGGTCCGGAGCGGTACTACCGCGGCAGCGGTAGTAGTAAAAAATTACATCCGCTCCAATTCGCGGTAGTACCGCTGCAGCCTTTTCAGAACACCAAAACTGCCACAACTTTTGCAAACGGACTCCGAATTCGATGAAACCAAGTTTGTTGGAAAGCTAACGACAAGGGCTAACACAATCTTGAAAGAAATATCAATAAGAAGCAAATTAGAAAAGGCCCATAAGAAAATGGTGAGAACCCTTCCTCGGATAAGACCGGTAAAACCTCCAACACCGAAAACATCATAAAAGACGCATGCGAACTCCGTTTCGATGAACTCAAGCTTGTCATCAAGATGACCATAAGCTCTAAGACTCACAAAGAGAACCAAACAAGAACCAAGAAACATGATGCAAGGATGCAATGGTTTGAGATCTCTACTAACGATACGATCAAGCTATCAACTTGAGAGCCCCCCTTGATAGTACGGCAAACGATCCTATAACCCGGTCTCCCAACTACCACCACGAGACTGGTAAAAGAGAAAACCTATCAAGGGCAAAATTTTGCCTTGCACATGGTCCACTTGAGCTAGATGATGACGATCTTGACTCCCTCAAGTTGGACCACCTTTCTTGATTGCGTTGGCTCGATGAAGACTAGATGATTGCTCCCCCATAGTCCACTATGGGTGAGCCTCTCTTCGGCACATCTTCAAAAGACCATTGACACCACAAAGGATGGCAAGATTCAAGCACTTGATCTCTTCGTGATGCTCCACTTGAACTTGCACACGACAACCATGATGACGATCACCACTTGATGTCATCTTTCCATGGGTTGTATGATATCTTCCTCTTGACGCAAGCCCATGGACACGTACCTAACCCCACATAGAACTCTCACATAGACCATGGGTTAGTACACAAAGTGCAATGGACAATGCTTACCATACCATGGGATCACTTGATCCCTCTCGGTACATCTTCTACGCTTTGTGAGTTGATCAACTTGATTCACCCTTGACTCAGTCTTGATCAACCTTGAATCTTTCCAACTCTCTTCATTTGGATGATGTCTTGAAGGTAAACATGAATGATCACACAATCTTCTTCTTCAAGACATGCTTGCAATAAGCTCAACACTCACATGACCAATCTTTGGATAATTCCTTAATAGCACCTTGGCCAACTCATAAACTCCTTGAGACCAACACATGGACTTCAAGAAAAGCCTATGGACAAAACCTTCAAATATAACTCAAGGCAACCATTAGTCCATAGAGATTGTCATCAATTACCAACCAAACATGGGGGCATCGCATGTTATTTCACATGGTTTCGCCGTTCCCGCCTGGATGATTGCCAGTTCCACTAAGAAGCTCCTGACAAAAGCATGAGTCGCGTGTGGGCTTTGCAGGTCACCCTCATGGATGGCCCTTCGCCGTGCCCACCATATTTCCCACATGGTCACCACCATCAACACCAGACTGTCTCGAGGTAGATGATCAAAAGCTGAGAATAACCATACCCTGGCATCCGGCTCTGCCGACGACTGTAGAAGTCAATTATGTTTTCATCTACCAGAGCCCAAACACACCTTGCCACTGAGCATTCAAACAAAGAATGTCGCCATGAATCTCTCACCCCACATAGCTGGCACTTGTCATCATCCGCCATATTTCTAGCATGCCTTACGTCCTCTGTTGGGATTGATAGCTTGGACAGTCTCCACAAAAAATGTCGAATCTTCCCCGGGACTTGGACAGACCACAACGTCTCCCACGACTTTGCTTCAGTTTCGATATCAGAGGACCCCGACCGTCCTTCTAACCAGTCCTCCCTCCTTCGTTTTGTGTCAGCAAGCATCCTAAATGCAAATCTTACCGAGAAAATTCCATTTCTTTCAAAGTTCCAAGCCCAGTGATCGTCCATCTGCCTTGTACAAACCGGTATCGCCAAGATTGCGGTGTCCGCCAAGCAATAAAGTTTGCTTCAAGGCATCTTTATTCCATGTTGCATTATGTGAATCGATCAGCTCACTTATTTAACAGAGGAGGGTTCACGAGAGACATGCAAAAGGTCTCATCGAAGCGATCCTAGGAATCCACTTATCTGTCCAAATTCTTGTTGTTGAGCCGTCCCCAATTCTCCTGATGATCCCTTGCTTAAAGACATCTCTCCCCCTCCATAATCGCTCGCCATACCTGTGATGGACGGTTACCTAGTTCGGCATCTAGGATTGTAGTTTGAGGATAGTAAACTGCCTTCAGTATTCTCGCACATAAAGACTCTGGTGTTGTAGTAATCTCCAGGACTGTCTTGCCAAGAGAGCTAGGTTGAAGAGCTCGAAATCCCGAAACCCTAGCCCTCCCATAAATTTTGGCTGGGTCATGGCCTTCCAGGAAACCCAAGCTGGTTTCCTTTTGCCCTCTTTGCTGCCCCACCAAAATTGTCTTATCAGCTTGTTTAAGTGTTCGCAAAGTCCCCTTGGTAACTTGAAACATGACATTGAGAAAACTGGCACTGCTTGTGCCACTGATTTCACCAAGACTTCCTTCCCTTGAGAAGATAAGCACTTTTCCATCCATCCCTTCATCTTACTCCATAGCCTATCTTTCAGGTACTTAAAGGCCCCATTCTTTGATGTACCTATATCAGAAGGCATCCCTAGGTACTTTTCGTTCAAAGATTCATTAGGGACATTAAGAATGTTTTTGATCTCATCTTTGATAGTGTTTGGGCACCCCTTACTAAAAAATATTGAAGACTTTGAAGTGTTAATCCTCTGACCTGAAGCCTAGCAATAGCTCTCCAACAGGTTTGACACCTCGTTCGCCCCTCCTCCAGTTGCTTTAAAGAACAACAGGCTATCATCCGCAAACAACAAGTGATTCACAGGTGGTGCCGAGGGCGCCACTTGTATCCCACCCAGTTGAGATGACTGACTTAAGTTTTTCAATAGGCCTGAAAGGCCCTCTGCTGCCAATAAGAACAGGTAAGGGGAGATAGGATCTCCCCGACGAATACCTCTGCTAGGTCTAAACTCTTCCAACTTCCTTCCATTGAATAGAACCGAGTATGAAACTGATGAAACCATGTTCATGACAATATCAACCCATCTATGAGAAAAACCCAGTTTCAACATTATTGCTCTTAAATAATCCCATTCCAATCTATCATATGCTTTCATCATGTCCAATTTGAGAGCGCAGTGTCTGTGTTTGATAGCTTTGTTACGCTTCATAAAATGCAGACACTCATAGGCTACAATCATATTATCAGTGATCAAGCGGCCTGGCACAAAGGCCGACTGTTCTGCTGAGATTATCTCGGGAAGCACCAACTTCAATCGGTTGGCAATAACCTTGGAAGCTAACTTATAAAGAACATTGCATAAACTTATCGGTCGAAATTGTGACAAGAGGGAAGGGTTCTTTACCTTCGGTATCAAGACCAGATAAGTTTGGTTGATTCCCTCTGCACTCTCTCTTCCTTCCACGATCGCTAGGACGGTCCTAGTTACTTCTTCCCCACACACCCGCCAATGTTTTTGAAAAAAATGCGCCGGAAAGCCGTCCGGTCCTGGCGCTTTTGTTGGAAACATTTGATAAAGCGCTGTCTTGACCTCCTTTTCTGTATACAGCGCATCCAAAAGTGCCCGCATATCATTCGTGACCTTCACCGGAATTGAGTCCAGCACTTCCTGCATATTTTTACACCCCTCGGATGTATAGAGGTCCTTGTAGAACTCGGTTGTCATATCTTCCAGCTCCTTCACATCCTCCGTCACATGTCCATCCAGCCTGGTCAGGGTCGTGATTTTGTTCTTTCTCCTCCTCATCGGCGCCCTCTGCTGGAAGTATTTCGTGTTTCTATCCCCATAAGTAAGCCAATCAACCTCGAGCGCCGCCTGCTTAAGATCTCTTCTCTGTGGTATAGCTCAACGAGCCTGTCAGCTACCTTGATCTCAAGATGGCTTGGTTCAGAGCGTCCCGGAACGTTTTTCAGCGTCTCAAGTTCTCTAGTGAGTTGTTTGATCTCTCGCTTAACATTGCCAAACGTGTGTCTATCCCAGCTATGCAAATTCTCGCTGAGATCCGTCAACTTGTCCCTGACTTCAACAGCCAAAGAACCCTCTGGCTTTCCTCTCCAAGTAGTTTCTATAAAGGGGTATAGCTATGGGTGTCTTTCCCACATAACTTCATACTTGAAGCTTTTAGATTTCCTCCTTGCATCCTCTTCATCTGTGAGTTTAAGAACAATAGGCCCGTGGTCTGAGCAGGCAGTCGTCTCGTTCACAAGTTCAGCAAAGGGGAAAAAGGAACTCCACGCTGCATCTGCGACCGCCCTGTCAAGACGGACCCATGTATATGATCCTCCCGCAACCCTTTTCTCAAAAGTCCACCATCTCCCTTTGTGACCCAGGTCCAACAAACCACAGATATCAAGGGTGTCCCTGAAACCATCCATCTGACCTTGTCCTCTCAGATTTACCCCTTCGTGCTCTGACTGTGTAAGAACTTCATTGAAGTCTCCGAGCGCTACCCAAGGCAGCGGCGAAGAGCCTGACATAGAGCATAAAGTATCCCACGTTTTATGCCTTTCGGAAACCCGTGCCTCTCCATACACGCAGGTTAACCTCCATGGAGAGGGTCCAAGATCGGATATGTTAGAGTCTATATGACACTTCGAGTAGCCCATAACTTCTAATTTTATTGCATCATTCCAGAAAATTACAAGACCACCGCTCCGTCCTGAGCTACTAACTACAAAAGATCTATCAAAACCAAAAGACTGTGCTAAAATCTCGACACGTGCACTTGGCAATTGAGTTTCAACTAAGCATAGCACGGCCGGTGCAAATTTCGCCGTGAGAACACGGACTTCACAAACTGTCACGGGGTTGCCCAAACCGCGGCAGTTCCAGCACAAAACATTCATTGCATTTGGCGGTCCTCCTCGCGGGAGGCCGCCTCCGACATTAGCTCGTCGCATTGTGCATCTCCTAAATCCCCCTGCTTCCTTCTCTTCACTACTGGTGCTTTGCCCGGAGTTTTCTGCTCTTCGTCATTGACTGTTGAGGTTGAGCCGCCCTCCAACATGAGGATTGTATCTGCCACCTTGCCTGCTAGGTTAGGAACTGGTTGTCCTCTGACATTCAAAGTACCATTAGGCGAAACCAGCCTTTTGCGAACGTTCTTCTCACCGGCTCCCCCATGTCTGGTCTGGTAGATCACATCCTCTCCCACCTCTTCGCCTCTGCCTGCATTGAACGTCCCTCCTGCCCTGCCACCTCTTCCCTGCCTACCTCCCCTCTCAGCCCTTCCGCCTGCTCTCCCTCTGCCAAAGACCTCTTCCTCCCCTGGCCCCGATCTGGTTGAACTCTGTGGTTCGCCCGAGCCCACAACAGCCAGTCCCCCCACTCATGTGTCCTGGGATCATGCACCCCATCCCCACATTCCTCCACTAAATGCCCCATCAGTCCACAGTGAAAGCAAAAATCGGGGAGCTTTTCATATGTCACTGGATATCTCTTGCTCTCTCTCAGAGTTATTGGCACAAATCGGACAAGGGGTTCATTAACATCTAGAAACACCCTTGCCCTTAATGAGTTATTTGGGTTTATCACTCCCTCATTCACCATAACTGTAAAGGGTGGCCCTCCTACCTTGGCTGCAACCTTCTCTGCCAGGGCTTTCTTGGCTGTAAGTCCCGGCGGCAAGCCTTTGATCCTCGCCCACACCGGGATCTTGTTTAATCTGTACTGAGAGACATCGAAGAACCCATCATACTCCTGAATAACAACCGGCGCCTTGCGGAAAAGCCAAGGCCCTCCATCCATGATCCTCTTCCAATCTCCAAGGCAATGAAACTGAACCAAAAACAAGTTGGGCCCTTTGATATTGAACGTGACACCCTTCGCGGCAGCCCATGCATTGCGCATCTGGTTGAGCAGCGCCGAGTGCCCAAAAGGACGAGTGGTATGAACCCTAAATATGCCTAGCCAGCGCACCTCGCTGATGAGATCATCAACTTCGCCGGAAAAATCTAGATCTTCCGTCTCCTTCCCATGCAAATTCATCCCCGCAAACTGATCCTCCAAATCTTCCTCAGCCCCGTAGTATCCACCATCCTCTTCCTCCTCCTCCAAGTACTTATCCTTCTCCTCCCTCTCCCTATCCTCTCCATCACCCTCGCCAGCCAGATCAGAGCCCCCGCAGCCGAGGGGATCCACCAAACTTGGCCCATCCTTCCTTCCTTCATCTTCCGCCGCCGCCCGTATCGGCGATGGATCCTCCATGCAGACCGCCAGAGAGACTCCAGCAGGTGTAGGTAGACTCCCCTTGACCGGCACGCCGGCCATCGGGTAGGTTTAACGTGGACTCCGGCAGTAGATCGCCGGAGGAAAAGGTGGAACCCTAGCGCCGTAGCCCTAGGGGAAACGCACTTATTGATGGATTGATGGGGCGAGCATACTCGATGGAGCTCGTTTGATGGTTTGATTTTTGGTACATGGACCTTGTTCGTGGGTTGCCGAACTGTTTTGTTTGTTGGCTCGGCGTGTGATCGTGGGGTTTGGCTCGTTTGACTGGTGGTCCATGGGCCGAATATCGGATGACTTGCCCTTGTTTTTTTGGGCTTGCAAGCTGGATTTTGTGCGGGCGTGTGGGACACCGCGCGATGGCTGTCGTACGAGGCGGGGGGATCGAACGAGGTGGTCGAGGGAGGTCGAACCATCACGATGTTCGATCCTCCTTTAATAGTAGAGATATAAGTGAAGCATGAGAGTTTAATTATTTCTATAAAAGACCATAATCTAACAAGTATAAGTGAAGCAAAAGAGCAACCTTCAAATAACGGTTTTCTATGTGAAGAGAAACACACAATCCAAACTTCAAATGATATAAGTGAAGCACATGAAGCATTCTATAAAGCTATACTCAAAAATTATAAGTGAAGTGCAGTGAGCATCTGAAGTTGAACAAATGAATCATACCAAATACTGTCCAAAAATCACACTTTTACGCGTCGCTAGGGCGGACCCGGACGAAACTGTGGTGGTGGCGTGCATGTGCGGATCCCGTCCGCCCTACGGACTGCTGGCGGCTATGCCGCCAACCCTCTCCGGCGAGGCTTCGGCCTCTGGCGGAACCGTCTCCATGTGCAGATCTCGTCTGCTCTATGGACTGCCTGCGGCTACGTCTGTGCGTGTGACTTCAGGCCCCTGTGGCCGGATTGGACTCCGGTCCCAGGCGAGATTGGAGGTCGTATCTGATCTGAACCCTAACCCCTTCAACAAATCGGGCGACTTGGATGATCCAATAAACCTGTACCCGGTGGTGCAGGTTGCATCAACCTGCCGTAAGCGAGAACCTCCGGATTGACAGAAACCCTGTCTCATGATGATGCCGTTGGCTATCAACCAACAAACTATCTTGTCTGCTGTTGCAAACGCGAAACCTGATGGTGGTGGGGGCGAGCATGGGGCTCCCTTGGTGGATGCTACCCACCCGAAGCCATCTGAAGGTGGATCGGAGGCTATGGCAGCTTGTGATGTTATGGCTGTGGACTGGCAGGACACACAAGGCACGGCCATGGTGGTACACACTGCTATGAATGTGAAGGACAAGAGGGTGGATGGAACACCAAAGAAGCCAAAGATCAATGACGCATATGTATCAGGAGCGAGCTCAGCGGGGATGAAAGAGGAGGATCCGAACGTTATGGAGGCAACCGGCCTAGGGGCTGCCGGTGAACTGACGGGGCCGCAGAAGCCGCCTCGTCAGGAGCAATGAAGTGTATAAGTTGGAACTGTCGAGGGGCGGCCAACAAACCGACAGTTCGTGACTTAGTTGGCATGGTGAAATCTACAAGAGCAAAATTAGTTTTTCTGTGTGAGACTAGGCAGAGTGAGGAAAAGATGAAAAGGTTGCGTGGTAGATTGGGTCTAAGAGGTTTTGCTGGAGTTAGTAGTGATGGCTTGAGTGGAGGGCTTGCCCTTTTTTGGTGTGATAGCTTGCAGGTAGAAGTTCAGCAGCTAATGGAAGAATTATTGATGCGCATGTGCGACTTTCTGAACATGATCCGGTGTGGCGGCTGACTTGTGTTTATGGGGAACCGCGTACTGAGAACAGACATCGTATGTGGACAATTATGAGAGACCTCAAACAATCCTCTGATTTGCCGTGGTGTGTCATGGGTGACTTCAACGAAGCTATGTGGTCCTTTGAGCATTTTTCTGCAACGCCACGGAGTGATAGTCAGATGTTGGCTTTCCGAGACACCTTGGAGGTATGTGAACTTATTGACTTAGGTTTCTCCGGCTTACCATTTACTTATGACAATAAGCAGCGGGGAAGACGAAATGTTCGGGTGCGGCTTGATAGAGCTGTGGCGGACAACAGATGGTTGTATATCTTCACGAAAGCTCGGGTGGTTCATAACGTATCTCCATGCTCTAACCATGTAGCCCAAGTGCTGGAGTGTATCAAGGAGGATGCCCCTAATATCCGTTGTAAGTAGCGCCGGTATGAGACCTTCTGGGAGCGTGACGCATCTGAGGGAGTCCTGGATTAGGGGGTGTCCGGATAGCCGAACTATCACCATTGCCCGGACTCCTGGACTATGAAGATACAAGATTGAAGACTTCGTCCCGTGTCCGGATGGGAATTTCCTTGGCGTGGAAGGCAAGCTTGGTGATACGGATATGTAAATCTCCTACCATTGTAACCGACTCTGTGTAACCCTAACCCTATCCGGTGTCTATATAAACCGGAGGGTTTTAGTCCGTAGGACGAACAACAATCATACCATAGGCTAGCTTCTAGGGTTTAGCCTCCTTGATCTCGTGGTAGATCTACTCTTGTACTACCCATATCATCAATATTAATCAAGCAGGAGTAGGGTTTTACCTCCATCGAGAGGGCCCGGACACAGGTAAAAACATCGTGTCCCTTGTCTCATGTTACCATCCGCCTAGACGCAGATTCGGGACCCCCTACCCGAGATCCGCCGGTTTTGACACCGACATTGGTGCTTTCATTGAGAGTTCCTACGTATCGTCATCTTTAGGCCCGATGGCTCCTTCCGATCATCAACAACGACGCGGTCCGTGGTGAGACTTTTCTCCCGGACAGATCTTCGTGTTCGGCGGCTTTACTGCATCGGGGCCAATTCACTTGTCCATCCGGAGCAGATCGAAAGTTACGCCCGGCCATCAGGTCAGATTTGGGAGTTTGAACTACACGGCCGACATCCGCGGAGACTTGATCTTCGACGAATCGAGCCACAGCCAAGCGCGCCAAGACTTGTCTCGATGGGCACGATCTAGCTCTGCCGCGAGCGATTGCCTTGGAAGCCGCACGAGTCCGCTCCGACCCTTAGCTCGGAGCCGACTCCCGATCGAGGACAAGTGGTTGGACACCGCCTCGGGGCTACAATCCTGGCGATTGAGGCGAACTCCATCCATGTCGCTGCGAAGACCGTGACTCAAGGTGCCGGACTCCTCTCCGGACTCCGAACCCTCCGCGCCTCGCCAATCAAATCCGATTACGCCGGTCATGGAGTTCATCGCCATGGACATCTTTCAAAGACTCGCCCTTTGGCGACATCCTGAATTCACTAAAGTCTCTCTCTTTATCACGGAGAGCCTGGCGGACTACGGTCGTGAAGGTTGGGATGCGGACGACGAAGAAATTCAACGCCCACCCACCACCCACTTTGTAGCCACTTGTCGATGATTTAACCGACATGCTCGACTTCGACTCAAGACATCGACGGTATGGACGGCGATCTTTGGAGACGACCATGAACCAGCGCCTACAGGGCACTGGAAGGCCACCTCGTCATACGACATATACATGGTGGACATCCCAAAAGATGGGAACGACGATGAAACAGCGGAGGATGGCCCCTCCAAGAAACAGCCCAAGCGCCGGCATCAGCGGCGTCGCTCTAAATCCCGCCACAGCAAAAATGGTGATTCCGGCACGGGAGATAATAACACCCCGGACAATGCCGAAGACAACCCCCTCCAGCAGGATTCAAAGACAGAGGAGGGAGAAGCCAGCCCTCATGATAGAGCGGCGCATGTGGAGGTGGAGGGCGATAATTATATGCCTCCTCCTCGAAGATGAGGCAAGCCTCGACGACGCATTTAATTTGTCGTGCCCGAGGATCCCGCCAACAGGAGGCGTTTCAAACGCAGGCTTATGGCCACGGCAAGCAGCCTCAAGAAAAGCAGCAACAGCTTAGAGTCGACCAAGACCTGCCGGTGACGGATGGATCAAGTCCTTGCACCGAAGAGTATGAACTCAACGCCCCTCCAAGAGATACCCCAAACGCAGGCTGCTACCCCAATTAGAGGAAGCAACACCCAAACCTACATAACCAGCGCATGATGCGGCCGACCGGCCACCCCGTGGTCGCGACAGAGAGGCCTCTAGACCCTCCATTCAAGCCGCACTCCGGCGTCGCTCGAAAAGTACCAAGGCACGGGGAAACGCGCCAAACCTGCGAGACATATTGGAGGACAAGGCAAGGCAAACAAGATCGATCTACGGATCACGTGGGCGCCCCACGACACGTGATGATAACCGTTACGCCGGATACAGCAATTTCGGCCCTGGCCGAACACAATAGACAAAGCTCATTTGAGCTGCGTCGTGATATAGCTCAATACAGAGGCGCCACATACCCACTATGCTTCATAGACGAAGTAATGGATCATCAAATCCTCGAGGGTTTCAAACCCGTAAACATCGAATCATACGATGGCACAACAGATCCTGCAGTTTGGATCGAGGACTACCTCCTCCATATCCACATGGCCCACGACGATGATCTACACGCCATCAAATACCTCCCACTCAAGCTTAAAGGGCCAGCTCGGCATTGGCTTAACAGCTTGCCAGCAGAATCAATTGGTTGTTGGGAGGACCTGGAAGCCGCATTCCTTGATAACTTCCAGGGCACATACATGCGACCACCAGACGCCGATGACCTCAGCCACATAATTCCGCAGCCAGAAGAATCGGCCACCAATGCAGACACGGTTCCTAACCAAGAAAAATCAAATCGTTGATTGTCCGGATGCAGAGGCCCTTGCAGCCATTAAACATAACATCCGCGACGAGTGGCTTGCCTGACACCTAGGACAGGAAAAGCCGAAATCCATGGCAGCCCTCACAATGCTCATGACCCGCTTTTGCGCGGGAGAGGACAGCTGGCTAGCTCGTAGCAACAACTTGACCAAAAACCCTGGTAGTTCGGATACCAAGGACAGCAATGGCAGGTCGCGTCACAACAAGCACAAGCGCCGCATTAACGGTGACAATGCTGAAGATACGGCAGTCAATGCCGGATTCAGAGGCTCTAAACCCGGTCAGCGGAAAAATCCGTTCAAAAGAAATACTCAGGGCCCGTCCAATCTGGACCGAATACTCGATCGCTCGTGCCAAATACATGGCACCCCCGAAAACCAGCCAACCACACCAACAGGGATTGTTGGGTCTTCAAACAGGCAGGCAAGTTAAATGCCGAACTCAATGACAAGGGGCTGCATAGTGATGAGAGGAGGAGCCCCGGCCGCCAAACAATAGAGGACAGAAGGGCTTCCCCCCACAAGTGCGGACGGTGAACATGATATACGCAACCCACATACTCAAAAGGGAGCGGAAGTGTGCACTAAGGGACGTATATGCGATGGAGCCACGCCAAGTTCAACCCATGGTCCTCTGCCCGATCACCTTTGATCCAAGGGACCACCCACTAGCATCCGCCACGGCGGATTCGCGCATTGGTTCTTGACCCAATCATCGACGGATTTCACCTCACTAGAGTCACGATGGACGGCGGTAGCAGCCTGAACCTGCTTTATCAAGATACAAGGTCGCAAAATGGGCATAGACCCTCAAGGATTAAACCCACAAAGACGACCTTTAAAGGCGTCATACCAGGTGTAGAGGCCAATTGTACAGGCTCAGTTACACTCGAAGTGGTCTTCGGATCCCTGGATAACTTCCAAAGCGAAGAGTTAATCTTCGACATAGTCCCCTTCCGCAGCGGCTATCACGCACTGCTTGGACGAACCGCATTTGCAACGTTCAATGCGGTGCCGCACTACGCATACCTCAAGCTCAAGATGCCAGGCCCTCGAGGAGTAATCACGGGCAATGGAAACACCGAACGCTCTCTCCAAATGGAGGAGAACACGGCGACCCTCACGGCGGAGGTGCAAAGCAGCCTCTCACAGCAATTCTCGAGTCCGGCTATTAAACGTCCGGCCACCATCAAGCGTGCCCGGAGTAACCTACAACAAGACCGCTTGGCACGATCAGAACACGCGTAGCAATCCGGCCCCAACCCCAGCCCTCGCGAAACCGCGAAGCGATTACGCTGCATACATAACTACACTCTGGAGATACCATGGGCCTAAGGGGAGGGCACGACCACGGCACGCCTGCACGCGGCTCAACCGCACTGTGGGCCCCGATTGTGTCATTCTTTTCTTTCTTCTTTTTCTTACTTTCGGGACTCCGTTTTCAGAAGTCTTGTCCGCACTAGAATTGCCGAACTCACGATGCAACAGCCTGGAAGCGTAAAGCTGCGTCGAGTGTCCGTGTGGTCTCTACTACGAGCATTATACCTGTTTTACATACCATCCCGCAGCTTACCCCTGGAGGGGGACATGT
Organism: Aegilops bicornis; assembly: GCA_021605145.1. NCBI lineage: Eukaryota > Viridiplantae > Streptophyta > Magnoliopsida > Poales > Poaceae > Aegilops > Aegilops bicornis. Next base: position 398,352,506 of record CM038673.1, on the reverse strand, counting down.
TAAACAGTCCCATCCCTTGCTTATCGCACTATTTGTATCGTTCTACTTCCATTGCAATACCTTTTTGAATAAACAATACATAGCTTCTGCCTATTATTGCACTCCTTTCTTTATCTATATATATGTTCATTTCATGACATGTTGCACCCGTACGCTTTGGTACGACCAATACACCAGGGGCTTAAGTACCCCAAAAGTATGGTGTGATAAGTCCGAACACTTTCACAAGTGCGGCACCCCGAACTTATAGCATTATATGCATCGGCTCCAAATCATGTCTTGGGTCAATAGTTGGGTTTGCGGCTCCCATGTTTTGGTACCTTACGTTCCGTTATATCGGCTAAGGTAGCGCTGGGAGAACCACTGCGATTGTGCCCCGGTTGAGCTGGGTTGAGCACCTCAGTGGAGAAAGCTAAAACTGACCGTCATGATAGGGCGAGGGCCGATCGCTGTCCGAGAGGTTTTTTCGGGTCCCTAAAGACTTATGCCACTTAGAGCGAGGAGTCGGCATTGTCCGGCCAAGGCGTGTATAGCGCCCCGAACTCGGTCTTCCGAATACTAGGGGCTTCGCCGAAATTTAAAATTATAGAATTCTATGGCTAAGTGAGAGTGTTCAAGCACTATAAGTCCGGTTGCCTTGTTCGTTGCGTTGAGCGCCTCCCTCGAAGGACCCAAGAATGGGAACAAGAGCGCTCAAGTTTATCCCAAACACCCCAGCACTCGTGGCATGGGGGCCGAAGCCAACGACTTGCCATCTCTCAAATTTGATAAACGGCCACACAGAAGGTAATATTTTAAATTCACAAGCGTTGCTTAGCGCATATGAACAAGTTTTCAGTGTACAGGATAACAAATGCGAGTCTATTCAAAAATTACATATTTGGAGCATTCACCCGTTGTACGGCGGGCACCCTTCAGGACGCCCTCATAGTACATTTCGGGCTTGCGATGCTCCTTGCCCTTCGGTGGCCCGTCCGTCACAAGCTTCTCCGCATCTAGCTTGCCCCAGTGCACTTTAGCACGGGCAAGGGCCCGACGGGCACCTTCAATGCAGACGGAGCGCTTGATGACTTCAATCCATGGACAGGCATCCACCAGCCGCCGCACTAGCCTGAAGTAGCTCCCAGGCATCGCTTCCAATGGCCACAGCCAAACTATGAGGCCTTTCATGGCCTGTTCGGCGACCTTGTGGAGCTCGACCAGCTGCTTCAGTTGGTCGCTCAGGGGCACCGGATGTTCGGCCTCAGCATACTGAGACTAGAACACCTTCTCCGTCGAGCTCCCCTCCTTGGCACGGTAGAACGCGACAACATCAGACACACTACGGGGCAGATCTGCGAATGCTCCTGGAGAGCTCCGGATTCGGGTAAGTAATAGGTAATTCACTTTCACATGCTTGATTTGCATAAAGAATGCCTTACCCGCCGCTATCTTCTTTAATGATTCAATTTCCTGGAGGGCTTTTTGGGCTTCGGCCTTAGCGGCTTTGGCACTCTCAAGAGCCGAGGCGAGCTCGGACTCTCGAGTCTTCGAGTCACGCTCCAAACTCTCGTGTTTTTCCATGAGAGCCTGGAGCTCTTGCCGCACCTCCGCCACCCGCGCCTCCTGCTTCTCTCGCTCGGCGCGCTCCGCGGCCGCTTTGCTTTCGGCCGCGGACACCGCTTCCTTCAGGGTCGCCACCTCGTTCGTGGCCCCTACAATACCCACGTTAGTCCTGTCATTTTTGCAACCAAATCCTTTCTATAAGGTATTTCTTTAATAAGGTATTACTTACCTTCCTTGTCCTCGAGCTGCTTCTTGGCAAGGCCGAGCTCGTTCTCGGACCGCCGAGGCTCTGCTTCAATGCATTGACCTTCGCAATAAGGTCTGGCAGAGGTCAAGAAAGACTGCATTCCCATATTGACATACTTATGTTAGACTCCTGCGTGTATCTTTTTAGATCCTTAGTCCGGCTTTTCTTTCCAACACCGAACTAAGCATCGAGGCAACTGTCTATGTGGTAATATTTTTACATATTCTAAACTTACCTCAAAGCCTTGTTAGAAGGCTGGTGCAGGCTTCACCAGCCCGCTCTTGGCGGATCGAACTTTCTGGATCACCACACTCATAACAGTGCGGTGCTCCTCGTCGATGGAGGCGCCTTTAAGCGCCTCCAGCAAGCTATCCGGTGCCTCCGGATGGACGGAGGTCACCGACGTCGCAGTCTCACCCTTCTTATGAAGGGGCCGCTTGTCGGACTTCGGAACCACTGAAGGTTCCGGTGCAGAGTCCGGCATAGGGCCGGACTTAGAGCCCTCTGGGGTCTCGCCCCCTTTGCGCCCAGAGTCCGGGAGGTCGCCTTGCGGCGCCTCCAGGACCACCTCCTCCTGGCTGGGCCCCTTTTGGGACTCCACTGCGGTGTCGTTGGCGACACGAGGAGAGGAGGCGGTCGGAAGTGAAGTGCTATTCACATCCGACGAACACAGGGAGCCGCTCGACGAAGCGGCGAGCTCGTCCTTGGGCGGGCTACATGGTTATATTCGGCGTTAGAAGACACTATGCGACAAAAAAAAGTCATGAACTATTCCGGAGCCCGGACACTTACGATCTCGCCAGGGGCTTGGCCCTTGTTGGCCACTCCTCCTCGTCGTTGTCGGCGTTGGTGGAGAAGTCCGGAGGCAGGGTCCTTCCTGTCTTGGACCCTTCGCCTCCCAGCCGGGAGAGGCTTCTTTCCTCCTCCTCGTCCTCGGAGGAGGATTCCGCCAGAGTCGCTTGGACGATGAGTCCGACAACACTGGCGCCGGAGCTCCTTCGAGTTCCCGTGGCCTTCTTCTCCGGCACCATGTGAGGTGCCGAGCCAGCAACTTCTGGCTAATCGGGCGTCCGGCTGGGTTTTACGGCAAGGGGCCGGACGGTTAATCTGTCCGGACGTCTTCAGCCGATCTGTCAAAGGTTAGGGAGTTTTAGATCCCGCATAGAGTCAAACTATGAAAAAAGAGTCCCATAAAGGGTAAAATAACTTACCTCGCTGGCTTGACTGCGAGCTGAATCCGCGATCTTGATGGCGGATGTGGGAGCCTCGGCGCCCTTGAACAGCACCTCCTGCATCTTCGTACGTAGTGTCAAAGAGCCTTTTCAGAGTTTGGTGTTGTGCCGGATCGAACTCCCACAATTTGAAGGCCCGTTGCTGGCATGGGAGAATCTGGCGGATGAGCATCATCTGGATTACATTAACAAGCTTGAGATTCTTGTCCACCAGGTTCCGGACGCAGGTTTGGAGTCCGGACAGCTCTTTCGAGTTACCCCACGTCAGGCCCGTCTCTTTCCATGACGTGAGCCGTCTGGGGGAGCCAGATCGGAATTCGGGGTCCGCCGCCCATTGAGAGTCGCGCGGCTCGGTGATGTAGAACCACCCTGATTGCCACCCCTTTATGGTCTCCACAAAGGAGCCCTCGAGCCAGAGGACTTTGGCCATCTTGCCAACCATGGCGCCTCCAAGACTGCTTGGCGGCCGCCCACTACCTTCGGCTTGACATTGAAGGTCTTCACCATAAGTCAAGTGGGGCTGGATGCAGAAGGAAGGCCTCGCACACCCATTTATAAAAAGCTAAGATGTTGAGGATGAAATTCGGGGCCAGATCGTGGAAATCCAGGCCGTAGTAGAACATGAGCCCCTGGACAAATGGGTGAAGTGGAAAACCTAGTCCATGGAGGAAGTGGGTGAGGAACACCACCCTCTCATGGGGCACAGGGGTGGGAATGAGCTGCCCCTCGCCGGGTAGCCGGTGCGCGATGTCACTTGGACAAGTATCCGGCCTTCCGCAGTTTTTGATGTGCCCCTCCGGACGGAGGAGGCCATCCACTTGCCTCCCGCTCCGGACATAGTTGGAGAAGGTTGAGGTGGGATGTGCGGACTTGGGCGCTGGAGCTCGAGTCTTGGAAATGGATGAGCAAAGGAGGAAGAAGGCGAGGGTGAAAAGGTGGATCCTTATCCCTTATATGGACGGACGAAGCTATGCGTCCCCGCCATGACTGGTAAAACTCGCTTATCTCCCAAGCGCCGTAATCAATGGCGCGTTGGGTTACCCACGTCCGTATTGATGAGAATCCCGGAATAAGGGGGCACGATCCTCGCTTTGATAAGACGTGCCAAGGAAACCGCCTCGCTAAACGCTACCGAGGTGGAACAAAGAAAACGATTCATATAAAGGCCTGGCCGTGGTGTGATGTCACGCCGCGGAATACGCCGCCAGATCTGTGCAAAAGTTATTCTCTCTACGGTGGTATGTGGAACTTGTTTTGCGAGCGGACACTATCCTTGTGTTCCAAATCTTCTATGAAGTATTCGGAAGAGGAACCCGCCTTGCAATGTCAAGACAATATGCCCGGACTCGTCGTCATTGAAGCCTGGTTCAGGGGCTACCGAGGAGTCCCGGATTAGGGGTGTCCGGATAGTCGAACTATCACCATTGGCCGGACTCCTGGACTATGAAGATACAAGATTGAAGACTTTGTCCCGTGTCCGGATGGGACTTTCCTTGTCATGGAAGGCAAGCTTGGCGATATGGATATGTAGATCTCCTGCCATTGTAACCGACTCTGTGTAACCCTAACCCTATCCGGTGTCTATATATACCGGAGGGTTTTAGTCCGTAGGACGAACAACAATCATACCATAGGCTAGCTTCTAGGGTTTAGCCTCCTTGATCTCGTGGTAGATCTACTCTTGTACTACCCATATCATCAATATTAATCAAGGTGAGTAGGGCTTTACCTCCATCGAGAGGGCCCGAACCTGGGTAAAAACATCGTGTCCCTTGTCTCCTGTTACCATCCGCCTAGACGCACAGTTCAGGACCCCCTACCCGAGATCCGCCGGTTTTGACACCGACAGCATCCTTGCCGGAAAAGGTTGCTGCAGTTTGGGAACAAGCAGGCCACAAGTTCAACTTGGGTGATATCCAGGACAGCCTGTCCAAAGTGATGATAGAACTCCATGCTTGGAGCAAGAAAAAGTTTGGTAACATTACACAGGAACTTGAGAAGTCTAGAAGCCGGCTGGAAGAACTTATGAATATGAACGCAGATAGGAATGAAATCTGGGCGGTCGAGGATCAGATGCAAGAGCTCTTGTACAGGGAAGAAATGATGTGGATGCAACGGAGCAGAATTGATTGGCTTAGGGAGGGCGACAAAAACACAATTTTTTTTCAGAGTCATGCTGTTTGGCATGCAAGGAAGAACAAGGTCAAGCGGTTGATCGATGATACTGGTTGCAGCCATGGGGATCATGCGGTTATGGGAGATATGGTCACATCCTACTTTCAGAAACTATTCACCCGTGATGACACATTGGACCAGCAGCCTTTGCTTTCACTTTTCGAAGAACAAGTATCACAGGAGATGAACACCCGGTTGTGTGCTGAGTTCAGCGAGAAGGAGATTTCTGATAGTCTATTCCAGATGAGTCCGATGAAGGCTCCTAGTAAGGATGGATTTCCAGCAAGATCTTTTCAGAAAAATTGGGCAGCAATGAAAGGAGAAATTATTGAGGCGGTCAAGGATTTTTTCAGAACAGGACACATGCCGGATGGGGTTAATGAATCGGTAATTGTTCTCATTCCAAAAGTTGATAACCCAGTTCGGCTCAATGATTTCAGACCTATAAGTCTGTGCAATGTCATCTATAAAATTGTTGCTAAGTGTTTGGTGAACAGACTGAGACCAATATTAAATGACATCATTTCGCCATACCAAAGTGCATTTGTTCCAGGGCGTTTGATCACAGATAATGCACTGTTAGCCTTTGAGTGCCTTCACTTCCTTCAGCATGAGAAAAATCCAGAGAATAGTTTTTGTGCATACAAACTGGATCTATCCAAGGCTTATGACAGGGTGGACTGGGGGTTCTTGGAGCAAGCGATGATCAAGTTGGGCTTCTCTCACCAGTGGGTACAATGGATAATGTCATGTGTTACCTCGGTGAGATATTCAGTCAAATTTAATGGAGCAATCTTGGATTCGTTTGCACCAACGCGTGGGCTTCGGCAAGGTGACCCCTTGTCCCCGTTTCTATTCCTATTTGTGGCTGGCGGTTTGTCTGCTTTACTAAGGCAGGGAGAGATGGCACAGGCAGTCCAACCTATTAAGATATGTAGCAGAGCACCTGGAATATCACACTTGTTGTTTGCAGACGATACCCTCTTGTTCTTTAAGGCTAATGTTGTGCAAGCCACTTATATGAAAGATATTATACACATATTTGCGCAGGCCACTAGACAAGTAATAAATCCTCAGAAATGTTCTATACAGTTTGGTGATAGTTGCCCATTGGTAATACAAACCGGTGTCAGACAAGTATTGCAGGTGCAAAATTCAGAATTTGAAGGAAAATATCTTGGCTTACCCACCCCTGATGGGCGTATGCATAAGGGAAAGTTTCAAATGTTACAGGCTAGCCTGACCAAGAGGATCATGGCGTGGGGGGATACTCTCTCCAAGGCAGGGAAGGAGACTTTAATTAAATTTGTCTTGCTGGCCATTTCGACATACATAATGGTGGTTTTTAAACTGCCATATGCTGTCTACGATGACCTCACGCGGCTTGTACGAAACTTCTGGTGGGGCTCGAAGCAAGGGAAAAGGAAAACACATTGGAGTGCTTGGGATAAGCTTCTGGAGCCAAAAGGAAAGGGCGGCCTTGGCTTCCGTGACTTCCGGTTGTTTAATCAAGCCCTCCTCGCGCGACAAGCATGGCGTCTATTGATCAATCCAGGCTCGCTATGCTCTGAGGTATTGAAAGCAAAATATTATCCTAACAGATCCCTCGAGGATACAGTTTTTTCAGGCAACGCATCATCGACGTGGCATGCCATTCAACATGGGCTTGATCTCCTGAAAAAAGGACTCATCTGGCGAGTGGGGAATGGCCAACACATCCGTATTTGGCGTGATCCTTGGATCCCACGACCAACATCCTACCGTCCGATTACACCACGAGTCACTTGTCGGCTTCGGAGGGTGTCCGAGCTTCTTGATATCAATGGCCGATGGAGGACGGACCTTCTTCAGCGGCATTTTGTGACCCCGGATGTGCAGTGCATTTTGGCGATCAAGGCCAGCCCACACCGGCTAGAGGACGTTTTGTCATGGGCGCCTGATGCACGAGGTCTCTTCAGTGTCCGCAGCGCATACAAGCTTGCGCTGGAGGACCGTACTCGCACTACCATGTGCTCCACGAGCAGGGCACCGGACGGCACGTGTGCCGTCTGGAAGGCAGTGTGGGGGTGCCCTGCTCCCCCAAAGGTACGAGTTTTCGCATGGAGAGTTGCGACAAATTCTTTGGCCACACTTCAAAATAAAAAGAAAAGAAATTTGGAGATCACTGATATATGTGTTCTATGTGGCATGGAATGCGAGGATACTTTCCATGCCCTTTGCAGATGCCCGTTGGCCCAGCGACTCTGGAATGTGATGGCGAACACATGGAGAACGATGCCCAAACTGGAGGATGTTGTCAATACTGGCCCAGAGTGGGTTATGCACCTGCTTGATGGCTGCTCAGCGGACGGACGACTACCAGTAATCATGATTCTATGGCAAAACTGGCACGTCCGTAACGAGGTTTATCATAACAAGCCAGCTCCCCCGGTGGAAGCCTCCTTCAGATTCCTATGCGGATATATCAACTCACTGTTGAGTGTACAATAGCACCCTCATGCTGATGTTGACAAAGGGAAATCTGTGATTGTCTACAACAAGCAGCAGGGGAGCCACAGGGAGCAGGTGAAGCGTCCAGCAAGACCACCAGAGCATTGGAAGAAACCACCAATGGGGTGGGTGAAATTAAATGTAGATCGCTCGTGGCGAGATGAGGATGCTTCAGGTGGTGCCGGCATGCTACTCCGTGATCATACAGGCGCTGTTATCTTTGCTTCATGTCGTTTTATCCAGCGGTGTGTGAATGCTCTAGAAGCGGAGATTGTAGCAATCCTGGAGGGGGTGTCGCTAGCAATGGAGAGTAGTATGAACATCTCATGGTGGAGACGGACTGCTTGGCAGCTGCAAAGATGATTCAGGCCCAGCTTCCTGATAGATCCTTGCTAGCTCCCATGGTAAATGACATCAAGCAGATATTAGCGGGTAGGCCACATGTAATAATAGCCATTGGTAGAGACCAAAACAAGGCGATCCATGCACTGGCTCACATGGGGCATACGCTCCCCAAGACAGCCGTCTGGCTGCGCTGTGCTCCGGACGAGGTCGAGACAATTTGTCAGTCTGAGTGTAATGACTCTGTTTAAGTAATGAAAGTGGTTTTATTCACAAAAAAAGTGCAATGAGCATTCTATAAATAAACCATGGACTATCTCATACCAGCATGGTGCATAAAAGAAAAGTGAAAACCAAATGCAAAAGACGCTCCAAGATTTGCACATATCACATGAATGAAACGAAGACGAAAACATACCGATACTTGTTGAAGAAAGATGGGATGCCTTCCGGGGCATCCCCAAGCTTAGACGTTTGAGTCTCCTTGAATATTTACTAGGGGTGCCTTGGGCATCCCTAAGCTTGATATCTTGCCTCTCCTCCTCCTCATATTGAGACCTCCTCGATCTTTGATCACTTCATCCACACAAAACTCAACAGAAAGCTCGGTAAGATCCGTTAGTATAATGAAGCAAATCACTACTCTAAGTACCATTGCAAACCAATTAATATTTTGTTTTTGCATTGTAGCTACTGCAATATAACTTTTTCATGGCTTATTCCACTGATAATATTGATAGTTTCATCAAAACAAGCAAAACAATGCATCAAAAACAGAATTTGTCTTAAACAGGACAATCTGTAACAATCTGAACATTCACCATACTTCTGGTACTCCAAAAATTCTGAACAATTAGGACAAAATAAACAATTTGTATAGAAAGACTCTGCAAATAGTTTCAGAAACTTTCGACGTTCAAGTAAAAAATGTAAAATTGCGCACTACAACCAAAGTTTCTGTTTTTGCACCGCACGTACCAACAAACAATCTACTCATACTAAAGGCAAATCTTGGCACATTATTTTTATAATACAATGGAATTGTAAAAGGGGGTAATTATTTTTTTTGAGAATCTTCATGAAAAATTCTACATTTTTTCCATGAGCATGAACACAAGTGTTCAAGGTCGACCCACACTTCTCCAATGCATAACTTCCAAACGCTTCTCTTTTGTGAAAAAGTTTTTAAGTTCCCCTCTATATTTTTTTGTTTTTAAACTTTACAAAAGCACTCAACATAAATAAATGACTCTCTAAAACTTCTGGGTTGTCTCCCTGACAGCGCTTTATTTAAAGCCATTAAGCTAGGCATAAAGTGCTCAAGTAATGGATCCACTCGGATACCAAGGTATATCAAAGCCAATTTTAATTAACAATGATTTGGAATTTAGTAGTGAGCACAAAGCAACATATATCATGCAATGACGAAGTCTAACTCTCTTCCTATGCATCGGCATGACTTACAAGAACAATTCATGCACATCAAGTAAAGGCCAATACATAGCATAAGTAGTTTGTTTCAATTTTATCGTGTTGGAAACATAGAGAGGTGGAGGTATAGTTCCTATCTCATAATAATTGCAAGTAGGAGCAGCAAGCACATGCATATTATATTCATCAAAATCATCATATGCAACGGTAAAAGGCAACCCATCAATGTAATCCTTAATAAGTGCCAACTTCTCCGATATAGTGTAGTTTGGAGAATTCAAAAAGATAATAGGACTATCGTGTGTGGGTGCAATAGCAACAATTTCATTCTTAACATAAGGTACTATAGCAAGTTCATCTCCATAAGCATAATTCAAATTGGCATCACGGCCACAAGCATAGCACGCATCAAGTTCATCAAAAAGGGATATTTTAAAAGAATCAACGGGATCATAACAATTATCATAGCACTCATCCTTCGGCAAGAACGAAGGGACATTAAACAATGTATGAATTGGAGGGTTACTCTCATTAGAAGGTGGACACGGGTAGCTAATCCGCTCTTCCTCCTTTTGTTCTTCGCTCCCCTCATCATCTCTTTCATCCAATGAGCTCACAGTTTCATCAATTTCTTCTTCCATAGACTCCTGCAAAATATTAGTCTCTTCTTGGACAGCGGAGATTTTCTCAATAAATTCATCAATATCGGAATTATATTTATAATTACCATAGCAATATTTAAGGATGGAAAAAATTTCAGGTCTATAAACATCATCATCAAAAGCTTCATACTTTAAAAACAAAGATTCAATTTCATAAGCACCCTTAAAAGCAACAAATTCTTCTATTCGTTCCACATCATAATAATCATATATACCATTGGCATAAGAAGCCAAGGTTTCATTATCATTAAATTTGCATGAAAAGGGAAGGTGTGGAGCATTCATCCTAGAGCAACAAGTATAATCATATCTCTGGCATAAATTCCAAGCATACCAATGCAACATATCAATTTGATCCAATAATAATTTCCCTTTTTGTGTCAAGCAATAATCCCTAAAGTATTCACGTTGATCCAACGTTACTCCCATTATCAAGTTGAATGGGGTTTTCTTAGGATTTTTAAAGTATTGCATAATATTTTTCACATAAGAGCATCGAGGGTTTTAGGAGGTTCCCCATCTCCATGACTAGCAAGTACCACTATTTTTTTTTTTGTGTTTCATGTTCCATATCCATAACTAAAGATAGAGAACAACTTAGAACAGGAAATAAAAACTACTTAGTGATAAAGCAAACAAGCACACACGAGAATATTCACCCCACACTATTGCTCCCCAGCAACGGCGCCAAAAAAAGGTCTTGATAACCCACAAGTATAGGGGATCGTTCGTTGTCTTCTTCAATAAATAAGAGTGTCTAACCCAACGAGGAGCTAAAGGTAGAACAAATATTCCCTCAAGTTCTATCGACCACCCATACAACTCTACGCACACTTAACGTTTGCTTTACCAAAAACAAGTATGAAACTATTTTGCAAGAATAAAACTACGAGTACTTTGCGAGAATAAAACTACAAATAAATTGCAAGGTTGTAAAAGTAGATAGCTTTTGTCAACAAGAAAGTCATTTGTCCCTAGGTAATCGATAATAAGTACCGGTAATCATTCTTGCAATTCTATATGAGGGAGAGGCATGAGCTAACATACTTTCTCTATTTGGATCATATGCACTTATGATTGGAACTCTAGCAAGCATCCGCAAGTACTAAAGATCATTAAGGTCGTGAAACCCAACCATAACATTAAGTATCAAGTCCTCTTTATCCCATGCGCAACAACCCACTTACTCGGGTTTAAGCTTCTGTCACTCTTGCAACCCACCATAAGCGAATCATGAACGTATTGCAACACCCTACAGCGGGGACCCGTCAAGTTTTGCGAGACGGAGGGCACCGTAGGACAGCACCATAAATAAAATATAAAATCATACCAACCAAGATCACGATTAACCCACAGGACAAAACGGATCTACTCAAACATCATAGGATAGCCAAATATCATTGGAAGATAATATATGGAGTTGAGCACCATGTTTAAGTAGAGATTACAGCGGGGAGAAGAGGTGTTACACCGCTGCACAGAGGGGGAGAAAGTTGGTGTTGACGGTAGCAAGATTGTTGATGTAGGTCGTCGTCACGATCCTTGTACCGTGGTGTTCTGGCACCACCGGGAGAGAGGGGGAGAGAGACCCCCTCCTTCTTCCTTACCCCCCCCCCCCTAGATGGAAGGAGAGTTCCCCCTCTGGTCCATGGCCTCCATGGCGGCGGAGGGGCGGGAGCCCCTCTGAGATTGGATCTCCCTCTATGTTCTCTCCTGTTTCGCGTCTCCCAGATCTGGCCCTCCACGGTTTCTTAAATTCCCGGAGATCCGTAACTCCGATTGTGCTGAAATTTTTACACGATTTTTTCCTATAAATTATCTTGTTGCGCCAGAAGAAGGGCCCCAACCGACCTTCAAGGAGGGCACAAGATACCTGGGCACGCCAGACACCACCTGGCGCGCCCTGGTGGGTTGTGGGCACTGTGGGGCCCCGTTTGCGTTGGTTCCACCTCCGAAAAATCATAAACATTCCAAAACAATTCTTCGTAAATTTTTAACGCGTTTGGACTTTGTTTGATATGGATTTTCTGTGAAATAAAAAACATGCAACAAACAGGAACTGGCACTGGGCACTGGATCAATAGGTTAGTCCAATTCATATACAAAGTTGCCAAGAATATGTGAAAGTTGTATAATATTGGCATGAAATAATAAAAAATTATAGATACGACGGAGACGTATCAGAGCCTAGTGTCAGTTCCTGTTTTTCCCCTGTTTTTGAGTTTCGGAGAAAAGGAATACCAAACGGAGTCCAAACGGAATGAAACCTTCGCGATGATTTTTCTTGGACCAGAGGACAATCAGGAGACTTGGAGATGAAGTCGGAGGAGCCACAAGGCGGCCACAAGGACGGAGGGCGCGCCCAGGGTGGTATGGCGCCCCCACCCTTGTGGGCCCCTCATGCACCTCCTGACCTAATTCTTTCGCCTATATATTCCCAAATATCCCCAAAACCAACAGAGGCATCCACGAAAACACTTTTCCACCGCCGCAACCTTCTGTACCCGTGAGATCCCATCTAGGGACCTTTTCCGCACTCACCGAGGGGGGGGATTCGATCACGCAGGGTTCTACATCAACTCTATTTCCCTTCCGATGAAGCGTGAGTAGTTTACCACAGACCTACGGGTCCATATATAGCTAGTAGCTAGATGGCTTATTCTCTCTCTTTGATTCTCAATACCATGTTCTCCTCAATATTCTTGGAGATCTATTCGGTGTAATACTTTTTTGTAGAGTGTTTGCCGAGATCCGATGAATTGTGGATTTATGATCAGTTTATCTATGAATCTTCTCTGAATTCTTTTATGCATAATTTGATATCTTTGTAATTCTCTTCGAACTATCGGTTTGGTTTGGCCAACTATATTGGTTTTTCTTGCAATGGGAGAAGTGCTTAGCTTTGGGTTCAATCTTGATGTGTCCTTTCCCAGTGACAGTAGGGGCAGCAAGGCACATATTGTATTGTTGCCATCGAGGATAAAAAGATGGGGTTTTCATCATATTGCTTGAGTTAATTCCTTTACATCATGTCATCTTACTTAATGCGTTACTCCGTTCTTTATGAACTTAATACTCTTTACACCAAGTCAAGTCAAGATTTGTCTCCCGTCAACTTGCCAATTTCTGGCGCCATTGCCGGGGAGATCTGCGCCAAGTCAAGACATACCAAGTAACCATCATAAACTCTCATCTCTTGCATTACATTATTCACCATTCGCCTTTGCCTTTTCTTTGCCCCTCTTCCGTTCGTCTTCTTCGTTTGCCTTTTGGTTTGTTCGTTTGCTAGATTTATTGTTCACAACCATGTCTGAAACTGGGGAGGTTATCGTTGAAAATCGTGAGGAAAAACTTGAATCTTGTTCTTTGGATCATGAAACTGAAACTCCTCCTAATTACAAAACAAAAATCTTTCGTGGGGGGGACGGTAATATTATTGGAAAGAGTGTTATTCAAGAATTCTTTGATTGTACGGGATCTATCCCTATTAATAAAAGATCTATTCTTCTTGAGACAAACTATTATGCGGATGCCATTGTTATGCTTGTTGAGAAATTAGAAAGAAAATTTGTGCATATTCATCCTGCTTTGCAAAAGGTGTTTTTGAAGGAAATATGCCCTAGAGGCAATAATAAAGTTATTATTTATTTCCTTATTTCATGATAAATATTTATTATTCATGCTAGAATTGTATTAACCGGAAACATAATACTTGTGTGAATACATAGACAAACAGTGTCACTAGTATGCCTCTACTTGACTAGCTCGTTGATCAAAGATGGTTATGTTTCCTAGCCATAGACATGAGTTGTCATTTGATTAACGGGATCACATCATTAGGAGAATGATGTGATTGACTTGACCCATTCCGTTAGCTTAGCACACGATCGTTTAGTATGTTGCTATTGCTTTCTTCATGACTTATACATGTTCCTATGACTATGAGATTATGCAACTCCGTTTACGGAGGAACACTTTGTGTGCTACCAAACGTCACAACGTGAATCGGGTGATTATAAAGGTGCTCTACATGTGTCTCTGAAGGTACTTGTTGAGTTGGCGTATTTCGAGATTAGGATTTGTCACTCCGATTGTCGGAGAGGTATCTCTGGGCCCTCTCGGTAATGCACATCACTATAAGCCTTGCAAACAATGTGACTAATGAGTTAGTTGCGGGATGATGTATTACGGAACGAGTAAAGAGACTTGCCGGTAACGAGATTGAACTAGGTATTAAGATACCGACGATCGAATCTCGGGCAAGTAACATACCGATGACAAACGGAACAACGTATGTTGTTATGCGGTTTGACCGATAAAGATCTTCATAGAATATGTGGGAGCCAATATGAGTATCCAGGTTCCGCTATTGGTTATTGACCGGAGACGTGTCTCGGTCATGTCTACATAGTTCTCGAACCCGTAGGGTCCGCACGCTTAAACTTCGATGATGGTTATACTACGAGTTTATGTGTTTTGATGTACCAAAGGTAGTTCGGAGTCCCGGATGGGATCGGAGACATGACGATGAGTCTTGAAATGGTCGAGACGTAAAGATCGATATATTGGACGACTATATTCGGACATCGGAAAGGCTCCGAGTGATTCAGGTATTTTTCAGAGTACCGGAGAGTTACGGGAATTCGCCGGGGAGTGTATGGGCCTTATTGGGCTTTAGGGGAAAGAGAGAGGAGAGGCTGCGCGCCCCCCAAGGCCTAGTCCGAATTGGACTAGGGGGAGGGGCTGCGCCCCCTCCTTCCTTCTCTTCTCTCTCCCCTTTCCTTGACTCCTACTCCTACTACTTGGAAGGGGGGAATCCTACTCCCGGTGGGAGTAGGACTCCTTTTAGGGGGCGCCATAGAGAGGGCCGACCCTCCCGCTCCTCCACTCCTTTATATATGGGGAGGCGGACACCCCTTGGAGACACAACAATTGATCTCTTGATCTCCTAGCCGTGTGCGATGCCCCCTCCACCATAATCCACCTCGATAATACCGTAGCAGTGCTTAGGCGAAGCCCTGCGTCGGTAGAACATCATCATCGTCACCACGCCGTCGTGCTGACGGAACTCTCCCTCAAAGCTCGGCTGGATCGGAGTTCGAGGGACATCATTGAGTTGAATGTGTGCTGAACTCGGAGGTGCCGTGCGTTTGGTACTTGATCGGTCGGATCGTGAAGACGTACGACTACATCAACCGCGTTGTGCTAACGCTTCCGCTTTCGGTCTACAAGGGTACGTGGACAACACTCTCCCTCTCGTTGCTATGCATCACCATGATCCTGTGTGCGTGGGATTTTTTGAAATTACTACGTTCCCCAATAGTGGCATCCGAGCCTGGTTTTATGCGTAGATGTTATATGCACGAGTAGAACACAAGTGAGTTGTGGGCGATATAAGTCATCTTGCTTACCGACATGTCATTCTTTGGTTCGGGCGGTATTGTTGGATGAAGCGGCTGGACCGACATTACGTGTACGCCACGCAAGACTGATTCTACCGACGTGCTTTGCACACAGGTGGCTGGCGGGTGTCGGTTTCTCCAACTTTAGTTGAACCGAGTGTGGCTACGCCCGGTCCTTGTGAAGGTTAAAACAGCACTAACTTGACGAACTATCGTTATGGTTTTGATGCGTAGGTAAGAACGGTTCTTGCTCAGCCCGTAGCAGCCACGTAAAACTTGCAACAACAAAGTAGAGGACGTCTAACTTGTTTTTGCAGGGCATGTTGTGATGTGATATGGTCAAGACATGATGCTATATTATATTGTATGAGATGATCATGTTTTGTAACCGAGTTATCGGCAACTGGCAGGAGCCATATGGTTGTCGCTTTATTGTATGCAATGCAATCGCCCTGTAATTCTTTACTTTATCACTAAGCGGTAGCGATAGTCGTAGAAGCAATAGTTGGCGAGACGACAAAGATGCTACGATGGAGATCAAGGTGTCGCGCCGGTGACGATGGTGATCATGACGGTGCTTCGGAGATGGAGATCACAAGCACAAGATGATGATGGCCATATCATATCACTTATATTGATTGCATGTGATGTTTATCTTTTATGCATATTATCTTGCTTTGATTGACAGTAGCATTATAAGATGGTCTCTCACTAAATTATCAAGGTATAAGTGTTCTCCCTGAGTATGCACCATTGCGAAAGTTCTTCGTGCTGAGACACCACGTGATGATCGGGTGTGATAGGCTCTACGTTCAAATACAACGGGTGAGAACAGTTGCTACCCGGAATACTCAGGTTAAACTTGACGAGTCTAGCATATAACAGATATGGCCTCGGAACACTGAGACCGAAAGGTCGAGCGTGAATCATATAGTAGATATGATCAACATAGTGATGTTCACCATTGAAACTACTCCATCTCACGTGATGATCGGACATGGTTTAGTTGATTTGGATCACGTGATCACTTAGAGGATTAGAGGGATGTCTATCTAAGTGGGAGTTCTTAAGTAATATGATTAATTGAACTTTAATTTATCATGAACTTAGTCCCGTAGTATTAGCATATCTATGTTGTAGATCAATAGCTCGCGTTTAGCTCCCGGTTTTATTTTGATATGTTCCTAGAGAAACTAAGTTGAAAGATGTTAGTAGCAATGATGCGGATTGGATCCGTGATCCGAGGTTTATCCTCATTGCTGCCTGGAAGAATTATGTCCTTGATGCACCGCTAGGTGACAGACCTATTGCGGGAAGCGGATGCACGTTATGAATGTTTGGCTAGCTCAATATGATGACTACTTGGTAGTTTAGTGCACCATGCTTAACGGCTTAGAATCGGGACTTCAAAGACGTTTTGAATGTCATGGACCATATGAGATGTTCCAGGAGTTGAAGTTAATATTTCAAGCAAATACCCGAGTTGAGAGATATGAAGTCTCCAACAAGTTCTATAGCTAAAAGATGGAGGAGAATAGCTCAAGCAGTGAGCATATGCTCAGATTGTCTGGGTACTACAATCGCTTGAATCAAGTGGGAGTTAATCTTCCAGATAAAATAATGATTGACAGAATTCTCTAGTCACCATCACCAAGTTAGTAGAACTTCGTGATGAACTATAATATGCAAGGGATGACGGAAGTAATTCCCGAGCTCTTCGCGATGCTGAGATCGGCGAAGGTAGAAATCAAGAAAAGAGCATCAAGTGTTGATGATTAACAAGACCACTAGTTTCAAGAAAAAGGCAAAGGGAAAGAAAGGGAACTTCATGTAGAATGGCAAGCAAGTTGTCACTTCCGTGAAGAAGCCCAAAGCTAGACTAAAGCCTGAAACTGAGTGCTTCTACTGCAAAGGAAATGGTCACTGGAAGCGGAAATGCCCTGAATATTTGGTGGATAAGAAGGATTGCAAAGTGAACAAGGGTATATTTGATATACAGATTATTGATGTGTACCTTACTAGTGTTTATAGTAGCCCCTGGGTATTTGATACTTGTTCGGTTGCTAAAAAAATTAGTAACTCGAAACTGGAGTTACAGAATAAATAGAGACTAGTTGAGGGTGAAGTGATGATGTGTGTTGGAAGTGGTTCCAAGATTGATATGATCATCATCGCACACTCCCTGTACTTTCGGGGTTAGTGTTAAACCTAAATAAATATTATTTGGCGTTTGCGTTGAGCATGAATATGATTTGATCATGTTTTTTGCAATATGGTTATTCATTTAAAGTCAGAGAATAATTGTTGTTCAGTTTACATGAATAAAACCTTCGATGGTCATACACCCAATGAAAATAGTTTGTTGGATCTCGATCGTAGTGATACACATATTCATAATATTGAAGCCAAAAGATGCAAAGTTAATAATGATAGTGCAACTTATTTGTGGCACTGCCGTTTAGGTCATATTGGTGTAAAACGCATGAAGAAACTCCATGCTGATGGGATTTTGGAATACTTGATTATGAATCACTTGATGCTTGCGAACCATGCCTTATGGGAAAGATGACTAAGACTCTATTCGAGCGAGCAACTGACTTATTGGAAATAATACATACTGATGTACGCGATCCGATGAGTGTTGAGGCTCACGGCGGGTATCGTTATTTTCTGACCTTCACAGATGATTTGAGCAGATATGGGTATATCTACTTGATGCAACATAAGTCTGAAACATTTGAAAAGTTCAAAGAGTTTCAGAGTGACGTGGAAAATCATCGTGACAAGAAAATAAAGTTTCTACAATATGATCGCAGAGACGAATATTTGAGTTACGGTTTTGGTCTTCAATTAAAACAATGTGGAATAGTTTCACCGATTCGTGCCACCTGGAACACCACAGCATAATGGTGTGTCCGAACGTCATAACCGTACTTTATAGGATATAGTGCAATCTATGATGTCTCTTACCGATTTACCACTATCGTTTTGGGGTTATGCATTAGAGACAGCTGCATTCACGTTAAATAGGGCACCATCTAAATCCGTTGAGATGACACCATATGAACTATGGTTTGACAAGAAACCAAAGTTTTCGTTTCTTAAAATTTGGGGTTGCGATGCTTATGTGAAAAAGTTTCATCCTGATAAGCTCAAACCCA
This sequence comes from Aegilops bicornis, assembly GCA_021605145.1. Lineage (NCBI taxonomy): Eukaryota > Viridiplantae > Streptophyta > Magnoliopsida > Poales > Poaceae > Aegilops > Aegilops bicornis. Next base: position 398,333,819 of record CM038673.1, on the reverse strand, counting down.
AATCGGAGAAATGTGTCTTCATAGGATACCCAAAGGAGACAATTGGGTACACCTTCTATCACAGATCCGAAGGCAAGATATTCGTTGCTTATAATGGATCCTTTCTAGAGAAGTAGTTTCTCTTGAAAGAAGTGAGTGGGAGGAAAGTAGAACTTGATGAGGTAACAATACCTGCTCCCATATTGGAAAATAGTTCATCACAGAAACCGGTTCCTGTGACGTCTACACCAATTAGTGAGGAAGTTAATGATGATGATCATGAAACTTGAGATCAAATTCTTGAACCTCGTAGGGTCAACCAGAGTAAGATACGCACCAGTGGTACGGTAATCCTGTTCGGAGGTTATGTTACTAGACCATGACGAACCTACGAACTATGAAGAAGCGATGGTGAGCCCAGATTCCATAAAATGGCTTGAGGCCATGAAATCGAGATGGGATCCATGTATGAGAACAAAGTATGGACTTTGATTGACTTGCCCAATGATCGGCGAGCCATTGAGATTAAATGGATCTTCAAGAGGAAGACGGACGCTGATAGTAATGTTACTATCTACAAAGCTAGAATTGTCTCAAAAGGTTTTTGACAAGTTCACAGTGTTGACTACGATGAGGGTTTCTCACTCGTATCTATGCTTAAGTCTGTCCGAATCATGTTAGCAATTGCAGCATTTTATGAAATCTGGCAAATGGATAAACAAAACTGCATTCCTTAATGGATTTATTAAAGAAGAGTTGTACATGATGCAACCAGAAGGTTTTGTCAATCCTAAAGGTGCTAACAACATACGCAAGCTCCAGCGATCCATCTATGGACTGGTGCAAGCATCTCGGAGTTGGAATATACGCTTTGATAAGTTGATCAAAGCATATAGTTTTATCTGAGACTTGCGGTGAAGCCTGTATTTACAAGAAAGTGAGTGGGAGCACTACAACATTTCGATAAGTATATGTGAATGACATATTGTTGATCGGAAATAATGTAGAATTATTCTGCAAAGCATAAAGGAGTGTTAGAAAGGAGATTTTCAAAGAAAGACCTCGGTGAAGCTGCTTACATATTGAGCATCAAGATCTATAGAGATAGATCAAGACGGTTGATAAGTTTTTTCAATGAGTACATACCTTGACAAGATTTTGAAGTAGTTCAAAATGGAACAGTCAAAGAAAGAGTTCTTGGCTATGTTACAAGGTGTGAAATTGAGTAAGACTCAAAACCCAACCAGGCAGAAGGTAGAAAGAGAATGAAAGCCATTCCCTATGCCTCAGCCATAGGTTCTATAAAGTATGCCATCTTTGTGTACGGATCTATTGTATACCCTACACTGAGTTTGGCAAGGGAGTACAATAGTGATCTAGGAGTAGATCACTGGACAACGGTCAAAATTATCCTTAGTGGAATAAGGATATGTTTCTCAATTATGGAGGTGACAAAAGGTTCGTCGTAAAGGGTTACATCGATGCAAGTTTTGACACTGATCCAGATGACTCTAAGTCTCAATCTGGATACATGTTGAAAGTGGGAGCAATTAGCTAGAGTAGCTCCGTACAAAGCATTGTTGACATAGAAATTTGCAAAATACATACGGATCTGAATGTGGCAGACCCGTTGACTAAACTTCTCTCACAAACAAAACATGATCACACCTTAGTACTCTTTGGGTGTTAATCACATAGCGATGTGAACTAGATTATTGACTCTAGTAAACCCTTTGGGTGTTGGTCACATGACGATGTGAAATATGGGTGTTAATCACATGGTGATGTGAACTATTGATGTTAAATTACATCGTGATGTGATCTAGATTATTGACTCTAGTGCAAGTGGGAGACTGAAGGAAATATGCCCTAGAGGCAATAATAAAGCTATTATTTATTTCCTTATTTCATGATAAATGTTTATTATTCATGCTAGAATTGTATTAACCGGAAACATAATACTTGTGTGAATACATAGACAAGCAGTGTCACTAGTATGCCTCTACTTCACTAGCTCGTTGATCAAAGATGGTTATGTTTCCTAGCCATAGACATGAGTTGTCATTTGATTAACGGGATCACATCATTAGGAGAACGATGTGATTGACTTGAACCATTCCGTTAGCTTAACACATGATCGTTTAGTATGTTGCTATTGCTTTCTTCATGACTTATACATGTTCCTATGACTATGAGATTATGCAACTCCCGTTTACCGGAGGAACACTTTGTCTGCTACCAAACGTCACAACGTAACTTGGTGATTATAAATGTGCACTATAGGTGTCTCTGAAGGTACTTGTTGAGTTGGCGTATTTCGAGATTAGGATTTGTCACTCCGATTGTCGGAGAGGTATCTCTGGGCCCTCTCGGTAATGCACATCACTATAAGCCTTGCAAGCAATGTGATAATGAGTTAGTTGCGGGATGATGTATTATGGAACGAGTAAAGAGACTTGCCGGTAACGAGATTGAACTAGGTATTGAGATACCGACGATCGAATCTCGGGCAAGTAACATACTGATGACAAAGGGAACAACATATGTTGTTATGTGGTTTGACCGATAAAGATCTTCATGGAATATGTGGGAGCCAATATGAGCATCCAGGTTCCGCTATTGGTTATTGACCGGAGACGTGTCTCGGTCATGTCTACATAGTTCTCGAACCCGTAGGGTCCGCACGCTTAAAGTTCGATGACGGTTATATTATGAGTTTATGTGTTTTGATGTACCGAAGGTAGTTCGGAGTCCCGGATGAGATCGGGGACATGACGAGGAGTCTCAAAATGGTTGAGACGTAAAGATTGATATATTGGACGACTATATTCGGACATCAGAAAGGTTCCGAGTGATTCGGGTATTTTTCGGAGTACCGGAGAGTTACGGGAATTTGTCGAAGAGTATATGGGCCTTATTGGGCTTTAGGGGAAAGAGAGAGGAGAGGCTGCGCGCCCCCAAGGCCTAGTCCGAATTGGACTAGGGGGAGGGGCTGCGCCCCTCCTTCCTTCTCTTCTCTCTCCCCTTTCCTTGACTCCTACTCCTACTACTTGGAAGGGGGGGGGGAATCCTACTCCCGGTGGGAGTAGGACTCCTCCTAGGGTGCGCCATAGAGAGGGCCGGCCCTCCCCCTCCTCCACCTCTTTATATACGAGGAGGGGGGCACCCCTTGGAGACACAACAATTGATCTCTTGATCTCTTAGGCGTGTGTGGTGCCCCCTCCACCATAATCCACCTCGATAATATCGTAGCGGTGCTTAGACGAAGCCCTGCGTCGGTAGAACATCATCATCGTCACCACGCCGTCGTGCTGACGGAACTCTCCCTCAAAGCTCGGCTGTATCGGAGTTCGAGAGATGTCATTGAGCTGAACGTGTGCTGAACTCGGAGGTGTCGTGCGTTCGGTACTTGATCGGTCGGATAGTGAAGACGTACGATTATATCAACCGCGTTATGCTAACGCTTCCGCTTTCGGTCTACAAGGGTACGTGGACAACACTCTCCCCTCTCGTTGCTATGCATCACCATGATCCTGTGTGTGCGTAGGAATTTTTTTAAAATTACTACGTTCCCCAACAGTTTTATGAACTTCCCAATATTAATTATCCAATAGCTAAAAAGATTGCCATCATTATCCTTATGCATGAATTTGATTTTATAATACAAGAATCTAGGGATATTTTTGCTTTCTATAAAAGAGATGTTGAACACCCTCAATTGAAAATAGCCTCCATGATAAAGAAACTGCGCGTAGTTTGGAATCTAGGGATTATCAATCTTATAGTGAAAATCTTAGGAGGAGAGTTCCCTATTCAGAAATCTCTCAATCTTTGTACCTCGAGGCTTTTGAGGAGTTTGATTGGATTACAAGGGGAATTTATGTAGGATTTAATAGGGATTGGTTGAATAAAATGATGAAGGAACCCGTTAGAAACGAGATACGTATTTTATATGATGATATATATGGTAATGATCCTGGCTATGGGTTTATGAATGTTAAAATTACCAATCAAAGTCCTTTTCATGATTTAAGTTCATATACTAGGAGGGAAATAAAGTAAAGGATATATTTTCTTAGACGAGTTTTGAAGGATTTGATGAGAAAAGAATTACATATCGAAGATGACAATACCTAGATCTTTTTATGCCTAGCTAAGGGCGTTAAACAATACGCTTGTTGGGAGGCAACCCAATTTCCTTTTTCTTTTTGTTTTTTAGGTTCTGTTTTGCAATAAATAATTCATCTAGCCTCTGGTTAGATATGGTTTTATTTTTTAATTAGAGTTTGTGCCAAGTAAGACCTTTGGGATAGCTTACGGTGATAGTTGATTTGATCTTGCTGAAAAACAGAAACTTTTGCACTCAGAAAAAACAATTCTCATTTTTAACATAAGAGTGCTTTTGATTTGATTCTTTTTGCAGAAGATTAATAACCAAATTTCTTAGGGCGTCCTAATTTTCAGAATTTTTGGAGTTATAGAAGTATTCGAGAATTACATATTACTACACATTGTTCTGTTTTTGACAGATTCTGTTTTCTATGTGTTTTTTGCTTATTTTGATGATTCTATGGGTAGTATCGGGGGGTATGAACCATGTAGAAGTTGGAATACAATATATATTACACCAATATAAATAAAGAATGAGTTCACAACGGTACCAAAAGTGGTGATTTATTTTCTTATACTAACGGAGCTTATGAGATTTTCTGTTGAGTTTTATGTTCTGAAGTTTTCAAGTTTTGGGTAAGGATTTGATGGACTATGGAATAAGGAGTGGCAAGAGCCTAAGCTTGGGGATGCCCAAGGCACCCCAAGGTAATATTCAAGGACAACTAAGAGCCTAAGCTTGGAGATGCCCCAGAAGGCATCCCCTCTTTAGTTTTCATCTATTAGTAGCTTTACTTGAGGCTATATTTTTATTCACCACGTGATATGTGTTTTGCTTGGAGCGTCTTGTATGATTTGAGTCTTTGCTTTTAGTTTGCCACAATCATACTTTCTATACACACCTTTTGAGAGGAACATGCATGAATCGTGATTTATTAGAACACTCTATGTGCTTCACTTATATCTTTTGAGCTAGGAAATTTTGCTCTAGTGCTTCACTTATATCTTTTTAGAGCACGACGGTGGTTTTATTTTATAGAAATTGTTGAACTATCTTGCTTCACTTATATTATTTTGATATTCCTTAAACAACATGATAATTTGCTTTGGTTATAAATTTAGTCCTAATATGATAGGCATCCAAGAGGGATATAATAAAAACTTTCATATAAAGTGCATTGAATACTATGATAAGTTTGATTCCTTATGATTGTTTTGAGATATAAAGATGGTGATATTAGAGTCATGCTAGTGAGTAATTGTGAATTTGATAAATACTTGCGTTAAAGTTTGTGATTCCCGTAGCATGCACGTATGGTGAACCGTTATGTGATGAAGTCGGAGCATGATTTATTTATTGATTGTCTTCCTTAAGAGTGGCGGTCGGGGACGAGCGATGGTCTTTTCCTACCAATCTATCCCCTAGGAGCATGCGTGTAGTACTTCGTTTCGATAACTAATAGATTTTTGCAATAAGTATGTGAGTTCTTTATGACTAATGTTGAGTCCATGGATTATACGCACTCTCACCCTTCCACCATTGCTAGCATCTCTAGTGTCGCGCAACTTTCGTCGGTATCATAAACCCACCATATACCTTCCTCAAAACAGCCACCATACCTACCTATTATGGCATTTCCATAGCCATTCCGAGATATATTGCCATGCAACTTTCCACCGTTCTGTTTATTATGACACGCTTCATCATTGTCATATTGCTTTGCATGATCATGTAGTTGACATCGTATTTGTGGCAAAGCCACTGTTCATAATTCTTTCATACATGTCACTCTTGATTCATTGCACATCCGAATTACACGGGAGGCATTCATATAGAGTCATATTTTGTTCTAAGTATCGAGTTGTAAGTAAATAAAAGTGTGATGATCTTCATTATTAGAGCATTGTCCCATGTGAGGAAAGGATGATGGAGACTATGATTCCCCCACAAGTCGGGATGAGACTCCGGACGAAAAAAAAAGAGGCCAAAAATGAGAGAATTCCCAAATAAAAAAAGGAGAGGAAAGAAAGAAGGGGCAATGTTACTATCCTTTTACCACACTTGTGCTTCAAAGTAGCACCATGATCTTCATGATAGAGAGTCTCCTATGTTGTCACTTTCATATACTAGTGGAAATTTTTCATCACAGAACTTGAATTGTATATTTCAATGATGGGCTTCCTCAAATTGCCCTAGGTCTTCTTGAGCAAGCGAGTTGGATGCACACCCACTTAGTTTTTTTGAGCTTTCATAAACATATAGCTCTAGTGCATCCGTTGCATTGCAATCCCTACTGACTCACATTGATATCTATTGATGGGCATCTCCATAGCACGTTGACACGCCTAGTTGATGTGAGACTATCTCCTTCTTTTTGTCTTCTCCACAACCACCTTCTATTCCGCCTATAGTGCTATGTCCATGTCTCACGCTCATGTATTGCGTGAAAGTTGAAAAAGTTTGAGAACATCGAAAGTATGAAACAATTGCTTGGCTTGTCATTGGGGTTGTAAATGATTTGAATATTTTGTGTGATGAAGATGGAGCATAGCCAGACTATATGATTTTGTAGGGATAAGCTTTCTTTGGCCATGATATTTTGAGAAGACATAATTGCCTTGTTAGTATGCTTGAAGTATTATTGTTTCTATGTCAATATTAAATTTTTGTTTTGAATCTTATGACCTGAACATTGATGCCACAATAAAGAAAATTACACGAATAAATACGTTAGGTAGCATTCCATATTAAAAATTATGTTTTTATCATTTACCTACTCGAGGACGAGCAGGAATTAAGCTCGGGGATGCTTGATACGTCTCCAACATATCTATAATTTTTTATTGTTCCGTGCTATTATATTATCTGTTTGGGATGATTTATATGTATTAATATGCTATTTTATAATATTTTTGGGACTAACCTATAAACCTAGAGCCCAGTGCCAGTTCCTGTTTTTTCCCTGTTTTTGAGTTTCGCAGAAAAGGAATACCAAACAGAGTCCAAACGGAATGAAACCTTCGTGATGATTTTTCTTGGACCAGAAGACAACCAGGAGACTTGGAGATGAAGTCGGAGGAGCCACGAGGCCGCCACAAGGATGGAGGGCACGCTCCCCACCCTTGTGGGCCCCTCGTGCACCTCCTAGACTAATTCTTTTGCCTATACATTCCCAAATATCCCCAAACCACCAAAGGCATCCACGAAAACAATTTTCCACCGCCGCAACCTTATGTACCCATGAGATCCCATCTAGGGACCTTCTCCGGCACCCTCCCGGAGGGGGATTCGATCATGGAGGGCTTCTACATCAACTCTATTGCCCTTCCGATGAAGCGTGAGTAGTTTACCACAGACCTACGTGTCCATATCTAGTAGCTAGATGACTTCTTCTCTCTGTTTGATTCTTAATACCATGTTCTCCTCGATGTTCTTGGAGATCTATTCGATGTAATACTTTTTGCCGAGATCCGACGAATTGTCGATTTATGATCAACTTATCTATGAATACTATTTGAATCTTCTCTGAATTATTTTATGCATGATTTGATATCTTTGTAATACTCTTCGAACTATCGGTTTGGTTTGGCCAACTAGATTGGTTTTTCTTGGAACGAGAGAAGTGCTTAGCTTTGGGTTCAATCTTGAGGTGTCCTTTGCCAGTGACAGTAGTGGCAGCAATGCACGTATTTGTTGGGGAACGTTGCATAAAATAAAAAATTTCTACGGTTTCACCAAGATCTATCTATGAGTTCATCTAGCAACGAGAGAGAGGAGTGCATCTACATACCCTTGTAGATCGCGGCGAAGCGTTCAAGAGAACGGGGTTGAGGGAGTCATACTCGGCGTGATCCAAATCACCGATGGTCCTAGTCTGAATGGACAGCACCTCCGCGTTCAACACACGTGACGGAGCGGAGGCGCCTCTCCGCCTTGATCCAGCAAGCTGGAGGGAGAGGTTGAGGAAGAGAGCTCCAGCAGCAGCACGATGGCGTGGTGGTGGTGGAGAGGCAGTACTCCGGCAGGGCTTCGCCAAACTCTTAACGGAGGAGGAGAGGTGTTGGGGAGGGGAGGGGCTGCGCCTTGGATGTTGCGTGCAGCCCTCCCCTCGCCCCTCTATTTATAGGGGAATGGGGAAGGGGGGCGACCCCCTCTAGATGAGATCTAGAGGGGGGGCGGCGACCAAGGGGAGGGGGCTTGCCCCCCAAGCAAGGGGGACACCCCCACTAGGGTTTCCCCCCAACCCTAGGCGCATGGGCCCAAAGGGGGGATGCGCCCAGCCCTCCAGGGGCTGGTTCCCTGCCCACTACGGCCCATGAGGCCCTCCGAGAGAGGTGGCCCCTCTCGGTGGACCCCCGGAACCCCTCCGGTGGCCCCGGTACAATACCGATATGCCCCCGAACCTTTCCGGTGACCGTATGACAACTTCCCCTATATACTTCTTCACCTCTGGACCATTAGGAACTCCTCTAACGTCCGGGATCTTATCCGGGACTCCGAACAACATTCGGTAATCACATACAAGTCTTCCTAATAACCCTAGCGTCACCGAACTTTAAGTGTGTAGACCCTACGGGTTCGGGAGACACTTAGACATGACCGACACGACTCTCCGGTCAATAACCAACAGCGGGATCTGGATACCCATGTTGGCTCCCACATGCTCCTCGATGATCTCATCGGATGAACCACGATGTCGAGGATTCAAGCAACCCCGTATACGATTCCCTTTGTCGATTGATGCGTTACTTGCACGAGATTCGATCGTCGGTATCCCAATACCTCGTTCAATCTAAATTACGGCAAGTCACTTTACTCGTCTTAGTAATGCATGATCCCGTGACGGACACTTGGTCACTTTGAGCTCATTATGATGATGCATTACCGAGTGGGCCCAGAGATACCTCTCCGTCATACGGAGTGACAAATTCGATCTCGATCCGTGTCAACCCAATGAGATACTTTCGGAGATACCCGTAGTCTACCTTTATAGTCACCCGATTCGTTATGACGTTTGGTACACCCAAAGCACTCCTACGGTATCCGGGAGTTACGATCTCATGGTCTAAGGAAAAGATACTTGACATTGGAAAAGCTCTAGCAAACGAACTACACGATCTTGTGCTATGCTTAGGATTGGGTCTTGTCCATCACATCATTCTCCTAATGATGTGATCCCGTTATCAATGACATCCAATGTCCATAGTCAGGAAACCATGACTATATGTTGATCAACAAGCTAGTCAACTAGAGGCTCACTAGGGACATGTTGTGGTCTATGTATTCACACGTGTATTACGATTTCCGGATAATACAATTATAGCATGAATAAAAGACAATTATCATGAACAAGGAAATATAATAATAATCCTTTTATTATTGCCTCTAGGGCATATTTCCAACAGTCTCCCACTTGCACTAGAGTCAATAATCTAGTTACATTGTGATGAATCGAACACCCATAGAGTTACGGTGTTGATCATGTTTTGCTTTCATGGAAGAGGTTTAGTCAACGGATCTGCGACATTCAGATCCGTATGTACTTTGCAAATATCTATGTCTCCATCTTGAACATTTTCACGGATGGAGTTGAAACGACGCTTGATGTGCCTGGTCTTCTTGTGAAACCTGGGCTCCTTGGCAAGTGCAATAGCTCTAGTGTTGTCATAGAAGAGAGTGATCGGCCCCGACGCATTGGGTATGACTCCTAGGTCGGTGATGAACTTCTTCATCCATATTGCTTCATGTGCTGCCTCAGAGGCTGCCATGTACTCCGCTTCACATGTAGATCCCGCCACGACGCTCTGCTTGCAACTGCACCAGCTTACTGCTCCACGATTCAACATATACACGTATCCGGTTTGTGACTTAGAGTCATCTAGATCTGTGTCGAAGCTAGCATCAACGTAACCCTTTACGACGAGCTCTTCGTCACCTCCATAAACGAGAAACATGTCCTTTGTCCTTTTCGGTGTACTTAAGGATATTCTTGATCATTGTCCGGTGTTCCTTGCGGGATTACTTTGGTACCTTCCTACCAAACTTACGGCAAGGTTTACATCGAGTGCAGTACTGACATGGCATACATAATAGATCCTATGGCTGAGGCATAGGGGATGACACTCATCTCTTCTTTATCTTCTGCCGTGGTGGGGCATTGAGCCGAGCTCAATCTCACACCTTGCAATCTGAGGCAAGAACCCTTTCTTGGACTGATCCATATTGAACTTCTTCAATATCTTATCAAGGTATGTGCTTTGTGAAAGACCTATGAGGCGTCTCGATCTATCCTATAGATCTTGATGCCTAATATGTAAGCAGCTTCTCCAAGGTCCTTCAACTTTGAAAAACACTTATTCAAGTAGGCCTTAATGCTGTCCAAAAGTTCTATATCATTTCCCATCAAAAGTATGTCATCTACATATAATATGAGAAATGCTCTGAGCTCCCACTCACTTTCTTGTAAACGCAGGCTTCTCCATAAGTCTGCATAAACCCAAACGCTTTGATCATCTCATCAAAGCAAATGTTCCAACTCAAGATGCTTGCACCAGCCCATAAATGGATCATTGGAGCTTGCACACCTTGTTAGCATTCTTAGGGTCGACAAAACCTTCCGGCTGCATCATATACAGTTCTTCCTTAAGATAGCCATTAAGGAATGCCGTTTTGTGACCATCTGCCATATCTCATAATCATAGTATGCGGCAATTGCTAACATGATTCGGACGGACTTCAGCTTCGCTACGGGAGAGAAAGTCTCATCGTAGTCAACCCCTTGAACTTGTTGATAACCCTTAGCGACAAGTCGAGCCTTATAGATGGTAACATTACCATCCGCGTCTGTCTTCTTCTTAAAGATCCATTTGTTTTCTATCGCTCGCCGATCATCGGGCAAGTCTGTCAAAGTCCATACTTTGTTTTCATACATGGATTCTATCTCGGATTGCATGGCTTCAAGCCATTTGTTGGAATGTGGGCCCGCCATCGCTTCTTCATAGTTCGAAGGTTCACCGTTGTCCAACAACATGATTTCCAGGACAGCGTTGCCATACCACTCTGGTGTGGAACGTGTCCTTGTGGACCTCTGAAGTTCGGTAGCAACTTGATCCGAAGTACCTTGATCATCATCATTAATTTCCTCTCCGATCGGTGTAGGCACCACAGAACATTTTCTGAGTTGCACTACTTTCCGGTTCAAGAGGTAGTACTTCATCGAGTTCTACTTTCCTCCCACTTACTCCTTTCGAGAGAAACTCTTTTCCGTAAAGGATCCGTTCTTGGCAACAAAGATCTTGCCTTCAGATCTAAGGTAGAAGGTATACCCAATGGTTTCCTTAGGGTAACCTATGAAGACGCATTTTTCCGACTTGGGTTCGAGCTTTTCAGGTTGAAGTTTCTTGACATAAGTATCGCATCCCCAAACTTTTAGAAATGACAGCTTAGGTTTCTTCCCAAACCATAATTCATACGGTGTCGTCTCAACGGATTTAGACGGAGCCCTAATTAAAGTGAATGTAGCTGTCTCTAGAGCGTATCCCCAAAATGATAGCGGTAAATCGGTAAGAGACATCATAGATCGCACCATATCCAATAGAGTGCGATGACGATGTTCGGACACACCGTTACACTGAGGTGTTCCAGCGGCGTGAGTTGTGAAAGCGATTCCACATTTCCTTAAGTGTGTACCAAATTCGTGACTTAAATATTCTCCTCCATGATGCGATCGTAAGAATTTTATCTTTCGGTCACGTTGATTCTCTACTTCATTCTGAAATTCCTTGAACTTTTCAAAGGTCTCGGACTTGTGTTTCATCAAGTAGACATACCCATATCTACTTAAGTCATCGGTGAGAGTGAGAACATAACGATATCCTCCATGAGCCTCAACGCTCATTGGACCACACACATCGGTATGTATGATTTCCAATAAGTTGGTTGCTCGCTCCATTGTTCCGAGAAGCGGGGTCTTGGTCATTTTGCCCATGAGGCAAGGTTACGCACGTGTCAAATGATTCATAATCGAGAGACTCTAAAGTCCATCGGCATGGAGCTTCTTCATGCGCTTGACACCAATGTGACTAAAGGCGATGCCACAAGTATGTGGGACTATCATTATCAACTTTACATCTTTTGGTATTCACACTATGAATATGTGTAACATTACGTTCGAGATTCATTAAGAATAAACCATTGACCATCGGGGCATGACCATAAAACATATCTCTCATATAAGTAGAACAACCATTATTCTCGGATTTAAATGAGTAGCCATCTCGTATTAAACGAGATCCAGATACAATGTCCATGCTCAAACTTGGCACTAAATAACAATTGTGAGGTTTAAAACTAATCCCGTGAGTAAGTGTAGAGGTAGCGTGCCGACGGCGATCACATCAACCTTGGAACCATTCCCGACGCGCATCGTCACCTCGTCCTTCGCTAGTCTCCGCTTATTCCGCAGCTCCTGCTGTGAGTTATAAATATGAGCAACGGCACCGGTATCAAATACCGGTGAGTTACTACTGATCTTGGTAAGGTACACATCAATTACATGTATATCACATATACCTTTAGTGTTGCCGACCTTCTTGTCCGCTAAGTATTTGGGGCAGTTCCGCTTCGAGTGACCCTTCCCTTTGCAATAAAAGCACTCAGTCTCAGGCTTGGGTCCATTCTTTGACTTCTTCCGGCAAGCTGGCTTACGGTAGCGGCAACATCCTTGCCGTCCTTCTTGAAGTTCTTCTTACCATTGCCTTTCTTGAACTTGGTGGTTTTATTGACCATCAACACTTGATGTTCCTTTTTTATTTCTACATCTGCTGACTTCAGCATTGAAAATACTTCAGGAATAGTTTTCACCATCCCCTGCATATTGTAGTTCAACACAAAGCTCTTGTAGCTCGGTGGGAGCTGTCCGCCTCGTCCGGGAGGTTAATATTCAACTGGGACAGGCGGTTGTGCAACCCAGACATTTTGAGTATGTGCTCACTGACAGAACTATTTTCCTCCATCTTACAACTATAGAACTTGTCGGAGACTTCATATCTCTCGACCCGGGCATGAGCTTGGAAAACCATTTTCAGCTCCTCGAACATCTCATATGCTCCGTGTTGCTCAAAAGCGCTTTTGGAGCCCGGTTCTAAGCTGTAAAGCATGCCGCACTGAACGAGGGAGTAATCATCGACGCGGATCGCCAAGCGTTCATAACGTCTTGGTTCTGCAGGATGGGTGCTTCACCTAAGCGGTCCTTCTAGGACATATGCTTTCTTGGCAGCTATGAGGATGATCCTCGTGTTAGGACCCGATGACGTATAGTTGCTGCCATCATCTTTCAGCTTGGTTTTCTCTAGAACGCGTTGAAGTTCATGTTTACATGTGCGTTGGCCATTTGATCTACAAGACATTTTTTGCAAAGATTTTAGACTAAGTTCATGATAATTAAGTTCATCTAATCAAATTATTTAATGAACTCCCACTCAGATTTGACATCCCTCTAGTCATCTAAGTGTTACATGATCCGAGTCGACTAGGCCGTGTCCGATCATCACGTGAGACGGACTAGTCATCATCGGTGAACATCTCCATGTTGATCGTATCTTCCATACGACTCATGTTCGACCTTTCGGTCTACGTGTTCCGAGGCCATATGCGTACATGCTAGGCTCGTCAAGTTAACCTAAGTGTTTTGCATGTGTAAAACTGTCTTACACCTGTTGTATGTGAACGTAGGAATCTATCACACCCGATCATCACGTGGTGCTTGAAGCAGCGAACTTTAGCAACGGCCTTTACGCAGTTAGGGGGAACACTTTCTTGAAATTATTATGAGGATCATCTTATTTACTACCGCCGTTCTAAGTAAACAAGATGCATAAACATAATAAACATCACATGCAATTATATAGTAGTGATATGATATGGCCAATATCATATAGCTCCTTTGATCTCCATCTTCGGGGCTCCATGATCATCTTCGTCACCGGCATGACACCATGATCTCCATCATCATGATCTCCATCATCGTGTCTCCATGAAGTTGCTTCGCCAACTATTACTTCTACTACTATGGCTAATGGTTTAGCAATAAAGTAAAGTAATTACATGGCGTTAAATCATTGACACGCAGGTCATACAATAATTAAGACAACTCCTATGGCTCCTGCCGGTTGTCATACTCATAGACATGCAAGTCGTGATTCCTATTACAAGAACATGATCTCATACATCACAATATATCATTCATCATTCATCACAACTTTTGGCCATATCACATCACAAAGGAATTGCTGCAAAAACAAGTTAGATGTCCTCTAATTGTTGTTGCATCTTTTACGTGGTTGCAATAGAGTTCTAGCAAGAGCGTTTTCTTACCTACGAATAACCACAATGTGATTTGTCAACTTCTATTTACCCTTCATAAGGACACTTTTCATCGAATCCGCTCCAACTAAAGTGGGAGAGACAGACACCCGCTAGCCACCTCATGCATGTCAGTCGGTGGAACCCGTCTCACGTAAGCGTACGTGTAAGGTCGGTCCGGGCCGCTTCATCCCACAATACCGCTGAAGCAAAATAAGACTAGTAGTGGCAAGAAAGTTGACAACATCTACGCCCACAACAGATTTGTGTTCTACTCATGCAATAGAGAACTACGCATAGACCTAGCTCATGATGCCCTTTGTTGGGGAGCGTTGCAGAAAATAAAAAATTTCTACGGTTTCACCAAGATCTATCTATGAGTTCATCTAGCAACGAGAGAGAGGAGTGCATCTACATACCCTTGTAGATCGCGGCGGAAGCGTTCAAGAGAACGGGGTTGAGGGAGTCGTACTCGGCGTGATCCAAATCACCGATGATCCTAGTCTTTGAGCGGACAGCACCTCCGCGTTCAACACACGTGACGGAGCGGAGGCGTCTCCGCGCCTTGATCCAGCAAGGTGGAGGGAGAGGTTGAGGAAGAGAGCTCGGCAAAGACGACGGCGTGGTGGTGGTGGAGTGGCGATTCTACAGGGCTTCGCCAAGCTCTTAGCGGAGGAGGAGAGGTGTTGGGGAGGGAGGGGTTGCGCCTTGGATGTTGTTGTGCAGCCCTCCCCTCGCCCCTCTATTTATAGGGGAAGGGGGAAGGGGGCCGGCCCCCTCTAGATGAGATCTAGAGGGGGGCGGCGGCCAAGGGGAGGGGGCTTGCCCCCCAAGCAAGGGGGGCGCCCCCACTAGGGTTTCCCCCCCAACCCTAGGCGCATGGGCCCAAAGGGGGGATGCGCCCAGCCCTCCAGGGGCTGGTTCGCCTAACACTGACCCATGAGGCCCTCCGAGAGAGGTGGCCCCTCCCGGTGGACCCCCGGAACCCCTCCGGTGGCCCCGATACAATACCGATATGCCCCCGAACCTTTCCGGTGACCGTATGACAACTTCCCATATATAAATCTTCACCTCCGGACCATTCCGGAACTCCTCTGACGTCCGGGATCTTATCCGGGACTCCGAACAACATTCGGTAATCACATACAAGTCTTCCTAATAACCCTAGCGTCACCGAACTTTAAGTGTGTAGACCCTACGGGTTCGGGAGACACGTAGACATGACCGAGACGACTCTTCGGTCAATAACCAACAGCGGGATCTGGATACCCATGTTGGCTCCCACATGCTCCTCGATGATCTCATCGGATGAACCACGATGTCGAGGATTCGAGCAACCCCAGATACGATTCCCTTTGTCGATCGATGCGTTACTTGCCGAGATTCGATCGTCGGTATCCCAATACCTCGTTCAATCTCGTTACGGCAAGTCACTTTACTCGCATCAGTAATGCATGATCCCGTGACCGACACTTGGTCACTTTGAGCTCATTGTGATGATGCATTACCGAGTGGGCCCAGAGATACCTCTCCGTCATACGGAGTGACAAATTCCGATCTCGATGCGTGTCAACCCAATGATACTTTTGGAGATACCCGTAGTCTACCTTTATAGTCACCCGATTACGTTATGACGTTTGGTACACCCAAAGCACTCCTACGGTATCCGGAGTTACGATCTCATGGTCTAAGGAAAAGATACGACATTGGAAAAGCTCTAGCAAACGAACTACACGATCTTGTGCTATGCTTAGGTTTGGGTCTTGTCCATCTCATCATTCTCAGTATGTTGTGATGCCGTTATCAATGAAATCCAATGTCCATAGTCAGGAAACCATGACTATTTGTTGATCAACAAGCTAGTCAACTAGAGGCTCACTAGGGACATGTTGTGGTCTATGTATTCACACGTGTATTACGATTTCCGGATAATACAATTATAGCATGAATAAAAGACAATTATCATGAACAAGGAAATATAATAATAATCCTTTTATTATTGCCTCTAGGGCATATTTCCAACAGTATTGTATTGTTGCCATCGAGGATAAAAAGATGGGATTTCATCATATTGCTTGAGTTAATTCCTCGACATCATGTCATCTTACTTAATGTGTTACTCCATTCTTTATGAACTTAATACTCTAGATACATGCTCGATAGCGGTCGACGTGTGGAGTAATAGTAGTATATGCAGAATCGTTTCGGTCTACTTGACGCCTATATTCATGATCATTGCCTTAGATATCGTCATAACTTTGCACTTTTGTATCAATTGCTCGGCAATAATTTGTTCACCCACCGTATTATTTTCTATCTTGAGAGAAGCCTCTATTGAAACCTATGGCCCCGGGTCTATTTTCCATCATATTAGTTTCCGATCTACTATTTTTCAATCTTTTACTTTCCGATCTATAAAACCAAAAATACCCAAAATATTTATTTTATCATTTATCTATCTCTATCTGATCTCACTTTTGCAAGTAACCGTGAAGAGATTGACAACCCCTTTATCGCGTTGGGTGCAAGTTGTTCGATTGTTTGTGCAGGTATTTGGTGATTTGTGCGTTGTCTCTTACTGGATTGATACCTTGGTTCTCAAACTGAGGGAAATACTTATCTCTACTTTGCTGCATCACCCTTTCCTATTCAAGGGAAAAACCAATGCAAGCTCAAGAAGTAGCAGTATCCAATTTAGGCAACATCATATTCTCATGAACATTAGAATCGTTACCAAGAAACGAAAGTACCTGGTAATTCAGTTGGCGTGCGCGAGCTCTAGTAATTGGTCCAGTATGTATAGCAGTCGGGGATGTGGGTGTAACAATGGTATTGATGTCCTCATCATCCTCCCCTTCTTGAAATGAAGTTGTCATCGACAGAAGCTCATCTTCCTCACCCAAATAAGGCTTCAAATCTACAATGTTAAAGGTGGGACTAACCCCAAAATCTGCAGGCAGCTCAAGTTTATATGCATTATCATTTATTTTCTCTAACACCTTAAAAGGACCGACAACACGTGGCATTAGCTTTGATTTACGCAAATTAGGGAATCTATCCTTACGCAAATGTAACCAAACAAGATCTCCAGGTGCAAACACAACATGTTTTCTACCTTTATCTCCAACAAGTTTATAATTAGCATTCATACGCTTAATGTTTTCCTTAGTTAACTCATGCATTTTTAAGATCATTTCAGCACATTGTTTAGCATCAAAATTAACCTTCTCTCGTGATGGAAGAGGCAACAAATCAATAGATGCACGAGGTAGAAAACCATACACAATTCCAAAAGGGCACATCTTAGTAGTAGAATGTAGCGAACGATTATAAGCAAATTCAATATGAGGCAAGCATTCTTCCCACATTTTCTTGTTATTCTTCAAAACAGCCCTAAGCATAATAGACAATGTCCTATTGACTACTTCAGTTTGTCCATCAGTTTGGGGGTGACATGTAGTATTAAAAAACAGTTTAGTCCCCAACTTAGCCCATAAACATCTCCAAAAATTGCTAAGAAATTTAGTACGGTAAGACATGATGTAAAATGGATGTATCATTCATCATATGGTAAGAAGTGACTATGATACTCTCATGGTCTAAGGAACTTAAACCACATGTTAACACTTCGTGTTATGACAATTGACTTCTAACGATATTATATCAAAGTGTAACAAACAGGTTTGGGTCGATTCAATATGATCGTTCTTCTAACGTCATACCCTCAATATTGTTTTAGGACTATCTTTAAACTTAACAATATCCTAAGATCCGGAAAACATGATCACCAACAACACTTGAGCGAGTCTTAGAGTCGAGACCGGAAATCTTATTTTACCGTTTATCATTCCACACATGCATATGAGTTTTTCACTGAACCGCACATTTCAGGATAATAATAGTTATAGCATAAAATATAAACTATTAATTTATGGATATGAAAATATAATAATATATTATTATTGCATGTAGGATATATTTCCAACAGTAGGTGAGATCAATGAAATCATTTTTTTGAAAAAGTACATGTTCAAACATTCTAATTTTTTTGTAGACACACATTAATGTTTCATGCACAACCTCAAAAAGTTTCAGTTTCTAATTTGACTTACATTAATAGAAACAAAAAAGACAAAATCCAACATGAATAGTGTCAAAGTACTATGCATCCAAAGCTGCCATTATTCACAGTCTTCCAAAGCTGCCACTATTCACATTCGAATTTGTTTTTTTAATCTCTAAATGTTCATAGAGTTTTTAGCCATTTTTTCGGAGTTGTAGACATACTCAACATGGATGTTGTTAAATAATTTTAGTTTTTTGAAATATCTAAATATGAAATTTTGGGGTTGATCTCACGATCTCACCTAATGTGAAATCTCATACTGGTCTTCCTCGTCTTCGATCTTCTCTCCGTAAGTGCTTCCCCTCCCCCATGTCCCCCCCTCCCCCAAATCCTTTAGGCTAGGTGTCTCCATTCCATGCCTCTTCTCTCTACTTCGTATGTATACGTTACCATATGTTCATGAGGGTGAGTGCAGGTGATAAAAAAATAGTACCTGCAAAAAAAGAAAAAAAACTTGTTGTAATCTGAATAATTAGATTTCATAAAATATTTGATTGGGTCCACATGTGATGAAAGGAAAAAAACATAGTAGATGTCGTTGTTGTAATCCGAATAATTAGAGTTCATAAAATATTTGATTGGGTCCTGGTGCCAAAATTTTAACATGGCTAGCTAGGGCTTCAAACAAACAAGAAACAATTTTTTTGTTTAACACTATCTTACACTTAAAAACTTTTTCCTCTCTATCTAACAACGAGTAAATTTTATGTCCTCTATAACATTTTCGTTCATTTTGAGATTAAATGACATCTGAAAAAACTCTTTTACCCCTCATGTGATATGTGTGTGCGAGGCAGTAGAACACACACACAAACATCAATGCAGGAAAGTAGTGCACACACACGCACACAACATACACACAAGCAGTAGCACACACCGAGTAACACACGCAGCAGCACTGTCGTGAAAGTGTCACGGCAGGTGTCCTCATGAAAGGACTTAGTTGTGGAGCCATTGCGACGAGGTTAGCTTAAAGGGGTTAAACGGGACAAAGGACACGAGGAGTTTATACTGGTTCGGCCCCTTGCGGTGAAGGTGAAAGCATAATCCAATTTGAGGTGGTATTGCTAGCGTTTCAATTATCAGAGAGCGAATACGCTTTGCCTAGCTTTCGATCTGTTGTTTTCTTGCCCTAAGCCGCTGCTTGGTCGTCCCCTTTTATACATGGGTTGACGCCCCGCGGCCTAAAGAGTCTCGATCGACTAAGTCAAACGTGTCCGGCTCGGTGACTTATCTTACATGCCTTATAATACAAGTTACGTATACATGACGGTTTATATTCATGGGCCTTAAGCCGTCTCTCGGTTTGGGCCCTGTAACAGGCCCCCTTCATGAACCGCCATCTTCAACATACTCATGGGCTTTTATCTTAGGTGAACCGTCATCAGGATAACCCGGTCCTTCCTACGCGGATCATATCCAATAGTCATATTCCCAACAAGCACGCACACACACGCAGCAGCACACACCGGGTAACACACGCAGCAGTACGCACACACACGCAAGAGCATGCACCGAGTAACACACGCAGCAGCACACACACGCAACAACACACACACATGCAGCAGCACACACCGAGCAACACGCAGCAACAACACACACACGCGCGCACACACACACACACAAACATGCAGTAGCACGTGCGCGCACACACAACATCAGTAGCACACATACATCAGCTCGCGCGCACGCGCACAAACATGCCACATGAGGTGCAAAAAAGTCTTTTCAAGTTTAGGCTTAAATGAATGAAAGTGTTATAAAAAGCATAAAATTTAGATTTTTTTTAAAATTTAGATTTATTATTAAATAAGAAAGAAACATTTGTCGATGTCACATATATGGTATAAAATTTAAAATTTAATCGCGTTCTACGGTGGACTGGATGGTTCTGGACCGGTCTTGTTTTCACCAGGCAAAGCGGGTCCAACCCACGGTCTGAACCCTGAACCCACGGGTGACGGGTTGAATCCGATAAGACCGAGGCTACTGTCTCGGCCAGACTGAGGACCTGGCGCCGCGTTCCTACGGCCCTCCACCGGCGCCGCCACCCCATCCCTGCCGCCCCGCCTCCGGCTCCCCGCCGCCGCTCAGTCGACCTCCGCCACCGCAGTTCGACCCCGATTTTGCCTGGCATCAAGCGTCGCCGCTGCCAGCCGGTAGGGTTGCGCCGCCTCCCTTCTCCCGCCCTCCAACTTCGTCGTCGGCTCCCCCCACCCCGCAGCGCCTGTTCCGCGACCAGGTAAAGCTCGCCGTCGGTTTGGTTCTACTCATGCGGTTCACGCTTCGCAGATTTGTTGATTTTGCCAGCCGGACATGTTCTATCTTCGTATCATCATGTAGCTACTTATGGATTAGGGCATGTCGATACAGTGACAAACTCTGCAAACTTGCATGCTTTCATCCGATAGATTGGCTAGTTTATCTATCGGAAATTACCCTCCATGGCCACACTCCCAGAAGGAGCTCCTCTCCATTTCATTTTCCCCGTTTCAATTTGCCATCTCCTTCATGGCTTTGCCCCATTTTTTGGCCATCTCACTACACCCCACAGCAGCTATATACTCCAGGAAGAAAAAAAAAGTAGATAAGAGAGGAACGTCCAGGTCTGTTTGGTGACATGTGCCACCAACCTATTTGTGAGATTTGAATTGCAATACAAACGGGATAAAATTGTTTATACAGTCGAATCGTATGCCAGGGAGACCTATGTTGGATTGGAATGACCTGAGTGAATACGATTTGGCAGAGCTCTTATTTCATAGTAGTTGGGACACTCAAATGGTTTCGAATTTACATGTGTCAGAGCACTTACCTTGTGACACCATGTAATGTTCTTAAGATGAGAAACTGGTTGGAATGGCGAATCAGGCAAACCTGGATATGACTTTCAGTGCACATTTTTTGGGGTCATGTACTTGAACTGTTGGCTTTTATTTTATTTTGTCCTGGTTCTGTTATGCTTTGTAGCATTAAGCATAAATCTGCCAATGCACTCAACTTTAGAAGCTACTACTGTATAGTTGGGACATAATCAAATGCGGAGTACAACATTTCCATACGGTTCAACGGTGGAGGGATGGAAATGACTAGGAAGGTGATAGCTGGGGCATCACACTGTCAATAAGAAAGTTACTCCAAAGTAAATGAAACAGCGCTTAATAAATTTGATAGAAGCTAATGCTAGTGCACAAATGGGCATCTAATTTTGACATTGCGCTGTAGCACTAGCTGCCCAGCTACTCACCTCACCTCACCTCACCTCAACTCAATACGACAATCAACTCAAAATGCATTGAATACATTGAGCAGCGCAGATCCTGAAAGTTGTTGATCGATCGAGATTCTAGCTCCACCCGTAGCTAGTTGCAGAATTTCGTGTCTGGAGGAGTAGCAGAGAAACCACCACCGTTGTGCTCCCCGTCCTGCCCTTATTTCTTCTTACCTTGTGCAGCCACGTCCTTCCCCTACCTCGATTCACCATTCACAGGTCAGTACCGTATTCACAAGGAGCTTCTGGAACCCTATCCTACCCCAAACGTAAAATCCTCTTATATTTGCCGCTCCTTTTTTCTTTTCCACTTTTGGTATCGGCTCAAAATCGGTTCTTTCATTAAGCGGGCAACGCTTGTTAGCTCCAAAACTTCATCTCTTATGGAAAGGTTCTCAGTTCTTGCGATCAATGCATGCTGCTCTTAAAATCCATGTTCTTGTAATCAATACTAGGTTAGTCTGTTGCTCATTGACTACGAGTTGCAGGACTAGTCGAGGGACTAGTCTATGAATCGCAATGTGAATGTCGACTAGGATTCTCATGTAGACTACCAAGCCGAGTTGAGCTGTTGAGAGGCTAGTCTGGACTAGTCGTGTTCTATGAGTCGCTCGACTCAAATTTGGGAGGGGATAAGTGAGCCAGCTTGCAGCCGTGGGAGGGTAAAATTGGAGAGCTAGGTTTTCAGGCCTGCTCTAGAACGGGCCGCACCTGGGACGAGGCTGCCGCCAGCACCCACTGACCTGCCGCCGCCGGCAGCGGTGGCAAGGAGCATTGCTCCGCTCTCCCTCCGCTGGTTCTGTTCCTTCCCTTGCCGGATCTACTCTGCCGTTGAAGGAGGGATGCTGCAGTGAGGGAGAATCAGAGAAGACTAGGGTCATGATGAGCAGGGAGGAGTTTTAGGGTTGTGTGCTGTTACGAGGAAAGAGAGCAGAAGGTGTGTGGCGGCTGTGGTGCAGGGAGAAGTGAGTGAGGATAGTAGAATTAGGTCACAGGGGGAATATATAGCTAGTAGATGGGCTTTTGGGCCACAAGGAAGTGCATAGGTAGTGGCCTAATCTCTCAGTCTTTCTTATTTTTCCTTGCACTAATATACGGTACATGCTAAACTGCTTGACTGTTCTGTTTCTTCTATGTCTGCCTCAAGAATAAGGCGGGGTTAGGCCTTAAAAACAATGACTACTACTAGGTATTAGTAGTTGAGTACTACAGTACCACGTCGACTAGTCCAGCACTAGACTAGACTAGTCACGATTGGTCTGAGTCTCAACCCTGGAACGACTCGTCGACTCGTAAACCTTGGTGTTGCTGAGCCTTGCAGAGCATGTGTACTGAGTTTCTCATCCACTTATATGTCTGTCGTGGTGCATGCTTGTTATGTGTGTCAGTGATCTTTTGGCATTCATTACGACCTGCATTTTCTTGCGCATATGTGCGTTTGGGTATCATAATCTTATTTGATTTACTATCTAGTGCCAAGTTTCCTGCAGAAATTGTGTATTCTCCTGTGTTGTATACTTACTGTTCCTTCAAGTCTTTGTGGTTTTCCTTTGATTCAGAGGCTGGGAACTTCAAAGAACAGGATCCATGGAGGGTGGAGACGCAAGAAATGGTTTGACTGGGACATCACAGACAACGGGAAGTGGGGTTGAGAGCCCAGCAAAGCCACTACCTCCTTGCTGTGTCAAGGCGAGGGCTGCAGCACCTGAATCTGAGGCCAAGTGCCATGCCACTGTGGTATCGGGATGGTTCACGGAAACCCGCTCACGATGTGGTATGTCCAGCTTGGTGCTCAATTGCATCATCCTTGCTACTCGTACTTGACAACAGAAATACTATAACTTCCTATTATTCTCCAGTTATTTTGTCTAAATTTGATTGCTTCATATGCAGGTAAAGCGAGCAAACTGCAGTATTACAATAATCCAATGTGGCCAGGTATTTCCCTCACCGGTTCCTTTTTTTTCTATTGCTTGATGGTTATACCTGTCATTAGAATAATAATCCACAATAGGAATGTAATGTTAAGTTTTCTACATCCGTTCATGCGACAAAATGCTATTCTGGTAGACACTTGATTACTGGTTGAATAGATGCATGCCTGCATTGATGTTAAGGCATGGTATTAGTGCTTAATCGATAAAATGGATTTTTAATGAATGCTTTTGCCTTTCTGTTTTGGGAAAATAATTTAGCCCGGCTCAGTATTGACAAGAGAAATTCTTACTATTGATAAGTATGAGTCTACAACCTCTTCACTTTTGTTTAAACAAATGGTTTTGGTTAATTTTTAGTTATGTTATCGATATACTTACTCAACACACCCATTTTGACATGGTTATTGTGAAGTATGGTGGACAAAGGTGATCTAACATAGTAACATGTTTACCACAAGCAGGCATTGTGTTCTCTTCATTAGTTTGTTATACCAGTGGCACACTGTTGCCTTTCCATGCTGAAGTGGTGATCTGGGTTTGTGTAATTTTCCTCTTTAGTCATCGTCTGATTAGAGAGCATATGCAGCCCAGTGCTACTTGTTGCCTTTTCTTTGTCAATGGTTTTCGTGTCTAATTTCAGTCCTTCCGAAACAAAACTCTTATGGATTTTTGTTCTGTTTCATATATCCGGACCTCTGGATTTTTTTTATTTGAACATTGAATCATCTGTGTTACCCTAACTGTTTCTTTTACAAATACATACCAGTTCTCTTGCGCATGTCTCTGGCACTAGTTTCATTCCTGACCTCCTTAACGTGTTTATGTTTCACCGGATCATGTGTGTGTGTTGGTTATACTCAGGAATCTTGACTTCTTGTCCTTAAGTATGTTCAATTGTTTCTGCAAAGATATAATTTGTTTACATGTACTATGCGCTTCAAGCACATTGAGTTTTCCAATTGCTCTTTACCATCTCACTTCTCATTTTTCTCGGGCATTTACTTGTGCAATGAAACAAGCCCCACTTCTTGCTCATTCATTGTGATTTCATTTTCCCTACTCAGGAGAGACCCATTCCTTGAAAGTGGAAAAGATCCTGTACCAGGGGAAGTCACCATACCAAGAAGTCTTGATTTTTGAGGTTATCTTCATCTATTAACACCCAGAGGGAAAATTGTGTTTGCCTTCTGTTGTGTAACCTGGTTGTTTTTGTATGCAGTCGTTAACCTATGGAAAAGTCCTTGTGCTTGATGGTATTGTACAATTGACTGATAAGGATGAATGTGCCTACCAGGAAATGATTACTCATCTCCCACTCTGTTCAATTCCTTCTCCTAAGAAGGTAATCGTGTGATCTATGTTCCTTCTTATACAGTGAATTATATGACTCTTTTGATCTAATGATTGGAATTGTATTGACGATATTCTGCTGCTATATAGCAGCAGATTTAACCTTTCTTATCTGCATTTCCATTGAAAATGTAGCGCTCTAGTCACTTATGTTCTTAGAAACTACATTGCAGGTTTTAGTTATTGGAGGTGGAGATGGTGGTGTACTTCGAGAGATAGCCAGACATGGTTCAGTGGAGTCTATTGATATATGTGAAATTGATCAGCTAGTTATTGATGTACAAAATTCTCCTATGACCTATATGCAGAAATATAACCATGTTATTAAAATTTCTGACATGCATCTTACTGTGTAGGTTTGTAAAGATTTCTTCCCAGACTTATCTGTTGGATTTAAGGATCCTCGTGTTCGACTTCATGTTGGTGATGGTATGTTGATAATCCCACGAGGCCATAACTACAACAGTACTTGTTGATGTTGTAAATATCATATATATTTGCAACCACTAGGTGTAGCTTTAAGTTGATGTTGTAAATTTCATACTGGAGTTGTTTTCCTTCCAGCTGTGGAGTTCCTAAGAAATTCTCCTGAAGGGACATATGATGCTATTATTGTTGATTCATCAGATCCTATAGGTCAGCTTATGCAACTGTGGCATATCTTCTTTTTTCACAAGTTAAAAGCATGAGTATTTATCTTTGTTCTTGCCGTTTTTACATTATCCATTCGGCACTGTCAATTGCAGGGCCTGCTCAGGAACTTGTAGAGAAGCCATTTTTTGAGACAATTGCTAGAGCTTTGAGACCTGGCGGTGTTCTTTGTAATCAAGCTGAGAGTATGTGGTTGCATACACATCTGATTCAGGACATGCTTTCGATCTGCTGTGAGACTTTCAAGGGTTCTGTCCACTATGCCTGGGCAAGTGTCCCAACATATCCTAGGTTTTCACCCTTTTCATATACTCCATCAATTTCTTATGCACGCCTGTTTTGTGGTCTTTACTTAGGTTAATGTTTCATTTTGCAAGCTACTGCACATTCTGTTTCAACTTCTGATTTTTTTTCCTTTCAAACAACTTCTGAGTTAAAAACATACTAACTATCCACCCATATTTTTGCATCATCTGCTCAAAAGTTTTTGTACCACTGTTATGTAAAGTAATTTAATTGCAAATAGAGAAATAAAACTATGTATTATTATAATTGTACCTGTAATTTTTCTTTGTTTTTTCCCATCGAAGTGCTGTTAGGTCAATTTCATTGTTTTGGATCATAATAAAAGCATATGCCATCCCTGTATATATTTTGAACACAAGTTTGCTTATTTATGTTTTGATAGATTTGGCAGTTTGCTATTATATCTCATAGCAACAGCCAAGCCGCATGATGTGTTAAATTTAGCATGCACCTATTAGTATAGACTTAGCCTTTTTATTTGGTTGTAACGCAGTTCATGTATTTATATGCCATGTAGATTAGATATATTAGATGGCATGAAACAATAAAGCTTTTCATTACTGAAACTGTTACCACATAAGACATAACATATATGGGTGTGGTTTATTGTGTTTCCTTGCTTTTTCTTCTTCTTTTGTTGATGCATGCAAGCCGTGCAAATTCCTTATTGTGCTATTCTCAGTTGGGTAGATGCACATACTAGGGACTTGGAATAAGCTTGCTGCATACACATTCTTCTTTCTTTTTTGACATCCAGCGAGAGGAGTTTAGTAGTGTGGTCTGTGGTGGCACATAGGACTTGGTTAGTTCTAATGGTGCACTACTTTTCTGGCTTCATCCTCATGGGTGTCACTATTGTTGGCAGCTAAATTGGTTGCAGCGCTGGGCAATCAATGATAGAATGTTTCAGATTTAGCTCAACTCATGCAAGGAGCGTCTTATTGTGACAAAATATTCCCAACATTATATATACATTTTACCTGGTTTATGTCGTGCTAGCTTGTTGATGCGAGATGTTGAAGTTTTACAGTAGTGACCAATTGTAACCTATATGGATCCGTTTGGCACTGTGGTGGATCAAACATCAAACCCTAAACAGCAGTGCTATGCAGCCGACGTTTCTGGCCGATGCGTGCACGACAGAAGCCAATCACCGTTAGATGAAATCCCTTCATAAATAAGGAACGTGAGATCTTAGCATCGTCCACGTGACGTCCATAAAACATCGTGTGTGAAGCTATTCCGAACCCTAAACCTCTTTATGCAAATTGAACATTTTATTGAAGCTATTAATGTTTTCTTTATTTTTTGTTGCACCAATTATTTACTTTGAGCAGTCTTTTATTATTATTGGATAGGTATTGTTGCCATGAATACATTCCTGATTTATATTAAGCAAATAAGAAACCATCCTGATATGCTGTGTTCAGAAACACATTGAGAGACAAGAGATGGAAATATTCGACACGTTGCATATTCCACATCGGCATCAAATAAGAGATTTTGTATTGCTGTTTTGTGAAAGATAAATGCTGTTAGGGATGCTATTTTATCTTGGGAGTTCAGGGCATATTCCTCCTAGAAAGAGAAGTTGGGCCAATTTATCTAACCTTTTAGTTAAACAACTGTTATATTTGGTACAAAGAAATTAAAACATAATATATCTGAATTTCATTGATTAGGCAACCCACTGCTGGCTGCCATTCCTGTTAGATGAAGTCTTTGACTTGCTAAATGTTGCTGAGTTGCAGCTTTAGATGAAGTCTTTGACGTGCTAAATGTTGCTCCTTTTGAAATTTACTTGTAACACAACATTTACTTGATTTGCAGTGGTGCAATTGGGTTTTTGCTATGTGCCAAAGAGGGTCGACCAGTCAACTTCCTGGCACCCATAAATCCAATTGAAAAAATAGAAGGCGCTATGACAGCAGGGAGGGACATCAGATTTTATAATACAGAGGTTTTTTCTCTTTAGAAAGTTACCTATCCTGCCAATTTTACAATATACTGTATTGTTTTTGTCTTGGTATATGCTGTAGTATACTCCTAATAAAATGATGCAGAATTCTAATATTCCTCGAATTTTCTGCTGCAATGATTTCATGCTCTGCAAGTCACAAGTTACTGTATATACATCATCTTTATTCTTCAAAAATACTCCACTCCAACTCAGACGTGAGAAATCTGGCATTACGATTCATTGCCATCCATAAGCACACTGATTTGTTATTTTGGCTGCTTTCCAGATGCATAGGGCAGCGTTTGTTCTTCCAACCTTTGCAAAGAGAGAGCTAGAAGCATATAGTGGCTCCACTATAGGGGTATGTTTCTTCAATTTGTTAAATGATATAACTCTGCCTGTGTAATCTCTTTACTTGGTGTGTTCTAGTATAATTTGTACAACTTTTTGAAAGCACAATTTACTTTTTCCACCTGCTTTCTGAGACTACCTAGAAAACCATGAAAAGTAACAACTCTACCTCTGTGGTGCTTACCTCTCTTGTATTTGGCGTGGTTTCTTAATTTGGAGAGTTTTCTTTACTGCAACATTTACTTCATCACATCCGATTTCTAGGATGACTTGACTTGATGGTTGGTTGTACGTTTACCCGCTAATACAATCAGAGCAAACAGTCTAAAAATTTAATTAGTCGCCACATATCCTAGCTTTATTGCTTTCAGGCCTTTGTTAACTTCTGCAAAATATAATATCTCTACCTAAGTACATTGTATATTTATTGATCCCTGTTGGCAACGAATGTTCTGTGAGTAAGGAGTACAGTATCTTAATATGGGTTGTTAAACTGTACTGAGATATAGGAGTAGATACAAAGTCATTATTTCTATGTTTAAAACCCCCTATTCTAGTAAGATGGCCATTCTCCTGTGGTGCCCATATTTACTACTACTAGTAATCTTGAATTAGTTCTCCACCCTATCCAGCCTGGTTCTTCCTATGCCAAACAAGTGAACTGTCAAAAAGCTTAACTGGAGATTGTTTGCACCATCACAGGCACAACAGGAGGAAAAATCAGCAGAACAAGCGAAGGTTGCCGCCGCGCCACACAGTGAAATTCTTACCGCTTAAACGAGGGCTCGGGGACTTGTTCAACCATCGTGTGCTGGGAAACGGTTCCTCTCCAGTAGCATCCATGCTGGACATCAAATACTTACTGGTATAGTAGCAACATAATCGGTGTGGGATATGGCAATACGCTTTGTGCGATTGATATGATGGTATGATAAGATTTGCTGGATTGATTCCTGGGAATGGATAAACCAGAGAAAGTTGTGTGGCTACCGTAGTATTGGCACTGGGGCACGCGTAGGCATTTTGGGTGTATTTAGTTGGGCACTGCTAGGCGGCGGCCGTCCGGCCCGAGCCTTGCGCCGGTGGCGAGATAATTGCATCTATAGTCCTTGTAGTTGCAGGCGACGTCCGACTTGATCCTGAAACTTGCGTATTGCTTCAATACGGTCCCGGTACATGAAAATACGTGATCAATACGGTCCCGAAGGTTGAAACAGCAGTCCTGACTGTACATGTTGTGTACGTATCTCGTATTTTCCTGTATGACACGTCAGCACGTCTTCCTGGGCCCATATGTCAGTGGGGGCGGGAAATAAGAAAAGGAAAACAGCGCCTAGGCAGGTTTCGAACCCACGACCGACTGATCGAACTTCACGCGCGCTAGCCATCGCACTATATGATTTTTTCTGTTTATTTGAGGGCTGTACGCTTCATATATAAGGAGTGTTGTCCGCGCGTGCTAGGGAATTAAGCTGGCTTTTTTGCGAAAAATAGTATCGTTATTTCGAAAAGTATAAGTAGCGTTGTTCTTTCCACGGCTGGCTTTCTTGCGCACAGTTTTAAGATGCAAATGCTTTCTATCCTAAAAAAGGCACATTGTTTCGAGCAATAGTTTCTTTAATATTTCGTTTTACTGTTTCTTTTTTCTTGTCTTCCCTTTCTGTTTATTTTAATTTGTAAAAATTAAAATTTGGGAAATTTTCAAATAGTGGCCACAGTATACAAAAAATATTAGAACTTTTCAAAAGTATTTCAATTTCAGAATTTTGTTCACGCAATCAAAAAATAATGTTAATGTTTTCGATGAATTTCTGTTCTACAAGTCTTTTTTCATGTATTTATCTTTTTTATATCTCACATGCAAGCACGAATATTGATTAAATTTTGCACAGTTATATTACTCTACCATACATGCATATACATAAATGTTTGGAACTTTTCAGGCAGTAAAATTTCTTGCATCTTTTTGAGGGCCTAAATATTTTGTTTACATAAAAATAACAGGCTTAATGTGTACTTTTGTTTTAAAGCTCAGACCTAGTTGTCTTTAGTGTTTATTTTTTCGTGCTCATTTTTTTGGCGGTCTCCTATTTGGCGTGAGCGACCTGGTGTGCACCCCGCACTCACTGCGTACATACTTTTGAAACTGCGAATATTTTTTTATTTCATGAACATATTTCAAATCAATAAACATTTTTCGAATTCAAAATTTGTTCATTAACTGAAAAATGTTCATCATAAATTTGAAGTTGAGAACGTTTTCTAAATTCATGAATTTTTTTACAAATTCGTGGATCTTTGTAGAATTTAAGAACCTTTTTGGAAATTGCGTAAATATTTTTTGGAAGTCGTCAGCAAGTTTTACTTTTGCACAGGCGAACATTTCTTTAAATTCGGGTATAAGTCTTGAAATTTGGGAACATTTGTTTTTGTGAGAAATATTTTTTTAATTCATAAATATGTTTTTTGAATCAGTAAACAGTTTTTTAAGAAAATTGGAAATCTTCTTTTTTTATTCCCAAACATTGTTTTGAATATTTAAAAAAATCATGGATGTTTTTTGTAGAAGCGAATTTTATTTTTTTAATCATGAACATTATTTGAATCGATGAAGGGTTTTTTTAGAAAAAACTCATGACATTTTATAAATGTCGCAAAATTTTTTAAGACAATGATATCCATATAATAGAGTATGCATCCAGATTTTCTATGCACCATAGACGTGGCCTGGTGGATAGCTTGCGCAGTGATGCACCAGAGATTGCTGGTTCGAATCCCCACTCTGCCTGTTTTTCTTTTTATTTCTCGGCCCACATACAAATGGGCCCATCAGCTATAGAAATACGAGATACGTACGCAACATGTAGAGTGAGGACTGCTGTTTCAACCTTAAGGACCGTATTGATCACGTATTTTCATGTACCAGGATCGTATTGAAGCAATACACAAGTTCCAGGACCAACTTGGACGTCGCCAGCAACTACGAGGACTATAGATGCAATTATCTCCGCCGGTGGCCTCCCAACTGTCACCCAGCCTTAAGTAGTAACCGTTGTATTCAGCCTTCGCTCGCCTCGTATGTGTCTTTCATCTCGCTCGCCTCGCTTGAAACAAAAAATCCCCACGCCTCATCGCTCCCCATCCTTGAGTTGCGCCAGTTCCCAGCAAATCTTCACCCCAGTCGCAACTTTCTGGTGGCTGATGCCGATTCCAGTTCATTGAAAACCACGGTTGTATCTTTTGATTGCCGGTTGCAGCAAGTTGTGGCCACCATCCCAGCATGTTTTGATTGCCGGTTGCAACAAGTTGTGGCCGCCGTCCCAGCATCGACAGGTGCCGGTTGTAGCATCAGGGTGTTTGGATGAGTCTTCTCCAGCACCTGTGGCTCGGTGTTTGGATGCGTCTTTTTTTTAGAATGGAGACTCAAGATATGTCGGGTTTTAAACAATATAAAGCCCACCAACAGGCAGCATTCAAGTTCAAATCGAACACATAAACAACAAACGCGGCCGAAGCTGATAGTCTAGTACATGCAACCGGCCGTAGCCTGATAAGGAAACTAGTAAGAGCCTAAACAGCCGGCAAAAGGAGTCCAACTCCAGCAAAACACCATGGGGATCAATGAGCAGGGATCTGAATAGCGTGGATCCGCTCCATGGCATCCTCCATCCGTTCAGTGTCCCGCTGTTTTCCCAACGGCATCCAGGTCTGTAGGAACAAATGGCATTTGAAAATGATGCCAGCAGGGTGCGAAGGAAACTTATGCTCAATGGTAATCTTGTTTCGGGTGGTCGAAAGAGACCACAACAGCGCCCCTACGCAACGCCAAAGGATCCTAGCAAAACCACCCCTATGGACGCTGAGAATGGCGCGCAGCTCCCCACCGGAGTTGGGGTTCCAGTTGTGCCAAAGGCTTCCCGGACCGCACTCCAAGCAAACCGGGTGAGGTGATAGTTGAAAAAGATGTGGTTGGCATCCTCATGAGCCCCACAGACCGCACAACTACCATCCGAAGGTCCGTTTCTCTTGGCAATGTTGTTGGACGACGGGAGACGGTCGCGGAACATCTGCTAAAGAAACACCTTGATTTTGAGGGGGAGAGCCACTTTCCATAGCCCCCTAGCTATGTCAAGTGTAGGGCCCTCCGATAACTTAGCATAAAGCGACTTAACCGAAAACTTCCTGGAATTTGTGAGAGACCATGACACCGCATCGTGCTCGGTGCTCAACACAGTACCGGACAACATGGTGCATAACCCCTCCCAGCACGCTCGTTCTGGTTTGGAAAGGGGCCGCATGAAGGAGATTGCTGGAGGGGTTGCTCTAAGCGCATTTGCCACTAAAATTTCGGTGTTCGTAGCTAGGTGGTATAAAGACTGGTGGTTGCGCCAAAGC
Source organism: Aegilops bicornis (assembly GCA_021605145.1). Lineage (NCBI taxonomy): Eukaryota > Viridiplantae > Streptophyta > Magnoliopsida > Poales > Poaceae > Aegilops > Aegilops bicornis. Next base: position 398,301,020 of record CM038673.1, on the reverse strand, counting down.
GGCTCCGAACCACACCAGGAGTCAAGCCAGAAGCGTGTCGATCTACCGTTGTTAACTCGAAAATGGGCTCCTAGCACAAAAGCCGGTTTGACAGCCTGGATCCCATTCCAGAAGGTCGAACCTTTGGCCTTGGAAGTAAGGAAGTTGCCGTCAGGGAAGTATTTCGCCCTAAGTATCTCCGCCCAGAGCCCCTGCTCATTTTGCGAGAGACTCCACAACCATTTAGAAAGGAGTGCCACGTTCATGAGTTTGGAGTTTAGGATCCCTAGCCCTCCAAACTTCTTGGGCCGGCAAACCGCAGCCCACTTGACCAAGTGGTATCTCCTTTTGGTCCTGATTCCTTCCTAAAAGAACTTGGACCTAGGCGTGTCAAGCTTGGCGTGAACACCGTCAACAAGAAGAAACATGCCCATAGTAAACATGGGTAGAGAGGAGAGACTAGTGTTAGTCATGATCAGCCTAGCGGCCGAGGACATGAACGTACCGCGCCAAGGGCTGACCCTGTTCGCCACCTTGCCATAAAGGGGTTCCCAATCGTGAATAGAGATGTGTTTGTCAGTGATTGGGAGGCCCAGTTACTTAATCGGGAAGCTCCCTAGCTTGCAGTTAAGCATATTGGCGACATGGTTCGCCTCGGGATCTGCCATCCCAATGGCAATCACCTCGCTCTTAAGGAAGTTGATCTTCAGGCCCGAGATAACCTCAAAAGCTAAAAGGATGAGCTTCATAGAAGAGATACTATGGTCGTCGGGCTCGAAGAGCAGCATCGTGTCGTTCGCATATTGGAGATGCGTGACACCCCCAGGAATGAGGTGGGTGACAACGCTGCGGATGTGCCCGACACCTTTCACCTTGTCGATCATGGCCGAGAGGGCGTCCGCAACAAGGTTAAAGATCAATGGGGAGATTGGGTCTCCTTGTCTTAGACCACACTTATTGCGGAATAAGTTCCCAACTTCTCCATTAATTGACACTGCAGTCTGCCCCCCCCCCCCCCCGAGACCAGATGCATGATGCGATGAACAAAACCTGACTCGAAACCCTTTCGAATCAGAACCTCTCGAATGAACTCTCAGTTCACTCGATCGTAGGCTTTCTCGAAGTCCAGCTTGAGGAGCACAACCTACCTCTTAGTACGTTTTAGCTCATGGACAATTTCCTGAAGCACCACCGAGCCCTCAAGAATATTGCGACCTTCGAGGAAGGCCGACTGGCTCCTATTGACCACCCTCTGCGCGAAAGGGGAAAATCTCGTCGTATAAGCCTTAGCGCAGATTTTGAGGGGAACGTTGATGAGGGTTATCGGGCGGTATTGCTTAATTGAGTCGCCCCCCTTGACCTTTGGGATCAAGCTAATGACCCCAAGGTTGAGGCGCGAGATGTCTACCGTACCTAATGCAAAACCGTTGATAATATCATAAAACAACCCTTTCAACGAAGGACAGAAGAGTCTAAAGAAGGCCACCGGCCAGCCATCGAGGCCTGGGATAGTGTCAACCTTCATCGAACCCACAGCCGAGTCGATTTCCTCTATGGAAAAGGAAAGGGCCAGGAGACCGTTTTCTACCTGCGAGACATGAGCGTAATGCCCCCACATGTCAGCTCGGAGTCGCAACGGCTTCTCCTCAGCTGTTCCCAATAGGCCAAGTAAGAAATCATAAATGTTGGCCGCAATCTCGTATTGACGAACTAACACCCCGTGTTCAGCTTGAAGCCTAAGAATCGAGCATTTGCGCTTGCGACCATTGGCATAAGCGTGGAAGTAACCAGTGTTAGCGTCGCCCTTGGTAACCCACTTGACACCGCCCCTGTGACGCCAATACTCCTCTTCTTCCCTAAGGATGGAGAGCACCTGGTTTTCAAGGGCATAGCGGTTAGCCCACTCAGCCTATGAAAAAACTCTGGTGTCTGCTTGGGCATCGAGAGTTTTGATTTCCTCGATGAGGGCTTCCCTAGCCCGTTTCGCCTCGCTACCATGATTGGCACCCTATCCACGAAGGAAGGATCACAGCACACCCGCCGCCGAGATCCATAGGTCCATGGGGCCTCGCTGACGACCAGACGAGGCAATCGCTTGCTCCTAGCGTGCGATGACCAGAGGAATAAAACCCTCTACCTCGAACCAGCCAGTTTCAAAGTAGAAACGAAGGCTGCGTTTGATCCTGTCCTCCCCTGTGGATAAGAGAAGCGGGACATGATCCGAACCAATGCGTGTTTCAGCTGTAAGTGTACACATGGGGAAGAGGACTTCCCAATCCGCCGAGATAAAGACTCGATCTAAAACACTACGCACCGGAGCTAACTTCTTGTTAGTCCATGTGTATCTAGCTCTGGTCCGAGCAATTTCCCGTAGGGCGGCTGCGGCAATGGCATTATTGAACATCGTGACCTGAGGCCAGTCAATATTGTTGTTATTTTTATCAGCCCCCAACCGGATTAGGTTAAAATCACCACCTAAGATGATGGGAATAGCGCCAGCTTGCTTTTCCCCAACCAAAGCTTCGATTCCCCCCAAGAAATCCACCGCACGCGAGTGATCTGCTGGTCCATAAACATAAACAATCGACCAAACATCAAGTGAAACCCGATGCTTAATCGTAGCGGTAATGGAAACGGTGCCTGATTCCCTCAATACAACATCACATACATCACGATTACAACCCAGAAGGAGACCACCAGAGTGGACACAAGAAGAGACCCAACCCCAGGAAAAACGGTCAAGGGGGTCGAACGCCGCAAGGTCTCTAAACGAAAAATTGGATTTGATCGTCTCCTGAAGTGCTACCACATCGATCTGTTCGCGAGCAATATACTCTATGAGCTGAGAACGTCGACCAGCGTGCCCACTGAAGGAAATATGCCCTAAAGGCAATAATAAATTGTTATTTATATTTCCTTATATCATGATAAATGTTTATTATTCATGCTAGAATTATATTAACCGAAAACTTAGTACATGTGTGAATACATAGACAAACAAAGTGTCCCTAGTATGCCTCTACTTGACAAGCTCGTTAATCAAAGATGGTTAAGTTTCCTAGCCATAGACATGTGTTGTCATTTGATTAACGGGATCACATCATTAGAGAATGATGTGATGGACAAGACCCATCCGTTAGCTTAGCACTATGATCATTTAGTTTATTGCTATTGCTTTCTTCATGACTTATACATGTTCCCATGACTATGAGATTATGCAACTCCCGAATACCGAAGGAACACTTAGTGTGCTATCAAAAGTCACAACATAACTGAGTGATTATAAAGATGCTCTACAGGTGTCTCCGATGGTTTTTGTTGAGTTGGCATAGATCGAGATTAGGATTTGTCACTCCGTGTATCGGAGAGGTATCTCTGGGCCCTCTCGGTAATGCACATCACTATAAGCCTTGCAAGCAATGTGACTAATGAGTTAGTTACAGGATGATGCGTTACGGAACGAGTAAAGAGACTTGCCGGTAACGAGATTGAACTAGGTATGATGATACCGACGATCGAATCTTGGGCAAGTAACGTACCGATGACAAAGGGAACGACGTATGTTGTTATGCGGTTTGACCGATAAAGATCTTTGTAGAATATGTAGGAGCCAATATGAGCATCCAGGTTCCGCTATTGGTTATTGACCGGAGATGTGTCTCGGTCATGTCTACATAGTTCTCGAACCCGTAGGGTCCGCACGCTTAACGTTCGATGACGATTTGTATTATGAGTTATGTGATTTGATGACCAAAGTTTGTTCGGAGTCCCGGATGAGATCACGGACATGACGAGGCGTCTCGAAATGGTTGAGAGGTAAATATTCATATATTGGAAGGCTATATTCAGACATCGGAATGGTTCCGAGTGATTCGGGTATTTTTCGGAGTACCGGAAAGTTACGGGAATTCGCTGGGGGAAGTATTGGGCCTTAATGGGCCTTAGTGGAAAGGAGAGAAGGGCCACAGGGGAGGCAGCCGCCCCCCATGGGCTGGTCCGAATTGGACTAGGAGGGGGCGGCGCCCCCCTCTTTCCTTCTCCCCTCTTCCTCCTTCCCTCCTTCTCCTAGTTGGAATAGGAAAGAGGAGGGGAATCCTACTTGGACTAGGGAGTCCTAGTAGGATTCCCCACACCTGGCGCATCCCCTTGGGCCGGCCACCTCTTCCCTCCCCTCCTTTATATACGTGTCCAGGGGGCACCCCAATGGCACATCAAAGTTTCTCTTAGCCATGTGCGGTGCCCCCTCCACAGTTACACACCTCGGTCATATCGTCGTAGTGCTTAGGCGAAGCCCTGCGCCGGTAACTTCATCATCACCGTCGCCACGCCGTCGTGCTGACGGAACTCTCCTTCGGCCTCAACTGGATCAAGAGTACGAGGGACGTCATTGAGCTGAACGTGTGCTGAACACAGAGGTGCCGTACGTTCGGTGCTAGCACTACTAGGGAAAAGCCTAGCAGCAGCGCGGGTTTTAGGCCTATCGATGGCGGCGGCCGGGCGCTCTTGATAAGGCGCTTCTGACTAAAGCTTAGCGATGGCGTGCATGTACCAGCTGCTGCTAAATTGATCTAGTAGTAGCGCTTCTCGAGCAAGCTTCTTTGGTAATTAGTAGTAGCGCCTCCTTGCCCGCTACTACTATTATTTAGTATTTTATTTCTTTTTGTTTCATGTTGTATTTCATACACCTTTACACAAGTTTTCATACAACAGGAATTTAGAGATTGTTTTACATCATAATGAGTTATTACATCACGGGTGAAAGAACCGTGGACTAGTTTCAAGTGGATGGACATCCACTTGAAACTAATCCGCGGTTCTTTCACCCAATGATATAATAAATATCATCATCATTATCATATCATTAACAACTTATCATCATAGTACATCATTGTCATATAACACCTCCTCATCATCAACTCTAACACATTGTATCACATAATAAACATATTGTACCTCATAGGACCTACTACATTCTCTTAGGACCTACTATATTCTCTAAGGTAAAATAGCAAAAAACAAGATAGCCCCTGACTCTCCATTATGGAGAATGGAGATTATCCTGTCTCCAATTTTTGCCTTTTGCTTAATGTTACTTCCAAGAACCTCCTTGCGAATGTCCAAACATTTTTCCATTCTTTGATTAGCATGTGTTCACGGTTTTAGAAATCCGATATGCAGGTGAGCTCCTTAGATTGACTCCGGCTGTATGTTCGTAACTGCAAGGCGACCATTATGATACATCGGATGAGGCACACAATCCATCGGGATTTTACATTGAAAAACATAATAATAACTTCGTAGTTAGCAATGATGTACTAGTTTTAGAAGTATGCAAAAGATGCACGGATGTCGTAATAGTAAAAATCTTACCGTGGTATCTCCATAGAAGTTATAGTGGTTCAACACGTGCACTAGTGGCACGTATTCACCATAATTTGGAGGAGTTCGATAATAGGTGTTGTAATTCTCACGATAAGTACAATAAACAATCAGATGACTTTTCTCCTTATAAGTTAATTCGAGACCATCGGTGTAGTGGGTTTTGTCTACCATCTTACGCACATTCTTTGAAGATTCAAAATAAGTCATCAATGGAAATAAGCTGTCAACTATTTTGAAATAAACAATATAAATTAGTTAATAACTATGTTTGAGAAACTCACATTGCGGTAGAATCGGAAGCCTATCAACAAGGACCCAAATGTCCATATTGTCTTGCTCGATGTCAGCATCACCAAGATCCATGGTGACAATCATACCCTCATAAAAACCATACATTTTGCAAAGTGCTTCCCAATTTTGGCAACCAAAATGGGTTACGCTTTGAGCATTGTACAGATTTACTTCAAAATCCATATCATGATGGGTCCTTAGGTGTATTTTATTTGTTTAAAAAATTTCATGGTCTTCAAAACCCATCCTCTCCAAGACATAGCATCTTGCATGGCATGGGATAAGCTAGTCGAATTGTAAAAGATGAAAATTAGACGTTGAAATAGTTGAAGTCATGCTTAATTACGAAAAAAAACTCTTGTCGTTGTTGCGTACCATTTCAACATCGAAGGTCTCCTCGAGCTTAATCTTTGAAGCACCGATCTTCGCCCAGCTCAACGAACACATCGCACATACCTCGATCATCGTGGCACCACCGCACTCCCCGGAGACTGGCGTCGTCCGAGTACGACATTTCCTACGTTCATAATTCAAAGATTAAGCTTGTACAATTAAATATATGTACTAAAACCTAAATTAGATCATTATTTTTCGAGAAAATCCAGGCCACTCGATATTTCCTACATATTCTAGCACAAGTCATGCCAAAATTCACGGAAGAATCCGGCATGACCTTTGCTAAAAAGGACATATCGCGCGCCTGAAATTTGCGGAATGGAAATTAATCAACACTCCGGCAAAACATAGGCCACTCGGAGGTGTAAACTGAACATGAACGGCCACTTGGGCAACCACATATCCTATTTGAGCAACACAAGATATACATGGATATTTGGCTGGTCTCACCTCGATGTCGGAGGGGGTCGGTGACGGGGACGACGACGTGGATGATGGAGGGCTCCTTGATTTCTGCAAAAGCAAAAACCGTATAAGTTATCACTAAAACATCCCGAATAATTGCTTAAACTAAAAAATAACAACAAATATGACATGTCCAACTAGTTTTATTAATTCAACTAGTTCTTACTAAATATAAACTTAATATAAATATAAAAAAAACTAGTTCTTTCTAAAATAAAGTAGTTCAACTAGTTATATTAATTATCTTACTAAAAATACATTAGTTCTATTAATTCAACTAGTTCAACTAGTTTATTAATTTACTTACTAAACTAGTTCAACTACAACTAAAGTAGTTCAACAACAACTACTATTAATCATACTGCCCTAGTTAACTAGTACCATCACTACTAGTAATTAACATCTACTACTACTAAAAATCATTATCTATGAACCCTAAATTAACACATACTACTACTAAACAACATCTAGTACTAACTAAGCAGAGAGAAAGGGGTGGGGCGAGAGGTAGGGGCGGCGAGGGCGGATCGGGATCGGGAGGCGGCGGTGCTGGGTGGGCTCGGGTGGCGGCGGTGAGGTCGAGGGCGGTGGGAGGAGGGCTGCCGGCGGAGGAGGGAGGAGGGGCGGCCACAGGCGGAGGGAGGTGGCGGAGAAGGGAGGGGCGGCCGCAGGCGGAGGGAGTATGTGCGACGAGGAGGGAGGAGGGACGGAAGGAGGGGAGTACCTCGGCGGCGGACGGACGAAGGCGGCGGCGGCGGCAACGCACGACGATGGTTATCGGTGCGCGGGCGAGAGTGAGAGCGTGAGTGAGAGAGAGGGCTGGTCGTGCGCGTGGGGATAAGGTAGGGATAGTTGTAGCGCGTATGCCAAAACGCGCTACAGCTAATCTGAATAGCAGTAGCGCTTTGCAGATAAAACACTACTACTAATTGTAAGTATACAAAAATACGTCAATGCAAAAATACATTGGCCATCAATGATCTTTTTGTGTACAATCTGAATTGTCAATATGAGTCCTCTCCGGTAGGAACCAGAGAGGACTCATATTGCGGCCACAAATTCTACACATAGAGTTGGTGAAGACCAACTGGTTGTGATAGTTTGAAGTAACATATTTAAGGTGGTAAACACCTGCTCATGGAGCGAGGTGGGACTAAACTTGTGGGCTGATCTTAGCGATGGCGATTTTCTTAGAAGCGCTGCTGCTAACTTCTATAGCAAGAGTGCGGTTCAAAGATAGGGCGCCATCGCTATAACTAGCTGGGTTGCAAGGTCATGACAATTAGAGTAGTAGCGCGGTTTGGTGTGGACGCGCTACTGCTATTTTCCTTTCAGCAGCGTGTTTTGCTATCACGCGATGTTGCTAAATAGCAGTAGCGTCGTATTTTGAGGAGCGCTGCTGGTAAGATTCTGTGTATAGGCTTTTCCCTAGTAGTGTAGGATCGGTCGGATCGTGAAGACGTTCAACTACATCAACCGCATTGATAAACGCTTCTACTTTCGGTCTATGAGGGTACATGGACACACTCTCCCCGCTCGTTGATATGCTTCTCCTAGATAGATCTTGCGTGATCGTAGGAATTTTTTAAAAATACTACGATCCCTGACAGTGGTATCAGAGCCAGGTCTATGCGTAGATGTTATATGCACGAGTAGAACACAAAGAGTTGTGGGCGATAATAGTCATACTGCTTACGAGAAACGTCTTACTTTGATTCAGCGGTATTGTTGGATGAAGCGGCCCGGACCGACATTACATGACCGCGTTTATGAGACTGGTTCTACCGACGTGCTTCGCACACAGGTGGCTAGCGGTGTTAGTTTCTTCAACTTTAGTTGAATCGAGTGTGACTACGCCCGGTCCTTGTTGAAGGTTAAAACAACACACTTGACGAAAAATCGTTGTGGTTTTGATGCGTAGGTAAGAACGGTTCTTGCTAGAAGGCTGTAGCAGCCACGTAAAACTTGCAATAACAAAGTAGAGTACGTCTAACTTGTTTTTGCATGGCTTGCTGTGATGTGATATGGTCAAGACATGATGATATATAATTTGTTGTATGAGATGATCATGTTTTGTAACAGTTATCGGCAATTGGCAGGAGCCATATGGTTGTCACTTTATTTTATGAAATGCAATCGCCATGTAATTGCTTTACTTCATCACTAAGCGGTAGCGATAGTCGTAGAAGCAATAGTTGGCGAGACGACGACGATGCTTCGATGGAGATCAAGGTGTCAAGCCGATCACGATGGTGATCATGACGGTGCTTTGGAGATCGAGATCAAAGGCACAAGATGATGATGGCCATATCATATCACTTATATTTATTGCATGTGATGTTATCCTTTATGCATCTTATTTTGCTTAGTACGGCAGTAGCATTATAAGATGATCTTCACTAAATTTCAAGGTACAAGTGTTCTCCCTGAGTATGCACCGTTGCGACAGTTCGTCGTGCCGAGACACGACGTGATGATCGAGTGTGATAAGTTCTATGTTCACATACAACGGGTGCAAGCCAGATTTGCACACGCAGAATACTCGGGTTAAACTTGACAGCCTAGCATATGCAGATATGGCCTCGGAACACTGAGACCGAAAGGTCGAGCATGAATCATATAGTAGATATGATCAACATAGAGATGTTCATCATTGAAAACTACTCCATCTCACGTGATGATTAGACATGGTTTAGTTGATTTGGATCACGTGATCATTTAGATGACTAGAGGGATGTATATCTAAGTGGGAGTTCTTAAGTAATATGATTAAATTGGACTTTAATTTATCATGAACTTAGTCCTGATAGTATTTGCATAACTATGTTGTAGATCAATAGCTCGCGATGTAGCTCCCTGTTTATTTTTGATATGTTCCTAGAGAAAAACTATGTTGAAAGATGATAGTAGCAATGATGCGGACTAGGTCCATGATCTGAGGATTATCCTCATTGCTGCACAGAAGAAATATGTCCTTGATGCACCGCTAGGTGACAGACCTATCGCAGGAGCAGATTCAGACGTTATGAACGTTTGGCAAGCTCGGCATGATAACTACTTAATAGTTTAGTGCACCATGCTTTACGGCTTAGAACCGGGACTTCAAAAACTTTTTGAACGCCACGGAGCATATAAGATGTTCCAAGAGCTGAAATTGGTATTTCAAACTCATGCCCGAGTCGAGAGGTATGAGACCTCTGACAAGTACTTTGCCTACAAGATGGAGGAGAATAGCTCAACCAGTGAGCATGTGCTCAGATTGTCTGAGTACTACAATCGGTTGAATTAAGTGGGAGTTAATCCTCCAGATAAAATAGTGATTGACAGAGTTCTCTAGTCACTATCACCAAGTTACTAGAACTTCGTGATGAACTATAATATGCAAGGGATAATGGAAACGATTCCCAAGCTCTTCGCGATGCTGAAATCGGCGAAGGTAGAAATAAAGAAAAAACAACAAGTGTTGATGGTTGACAAGACCACTAGTTTCAAGTAAAAGGGTAAGGGAAAGAAAGGGAACTTCAAGAAGAATGGCAAGCAAGTTGCCACTCCCATGACGAAGCCCAAAGCTAGACCTAAGCTTGAAACTGAGTGCTTCTACTGCAAAGGCGACGGTCACTGGAAGTGGAACTACCTTAGATACTTGGCGGATAAGAAGGATGGCAAAGTGAACAAAGGTATATTTGATATACATGTTATTGATGTGTACTTTACTAGTGTTTATAAGCAACCCCTCGGTATTTGATACTGGTTCAGTTGCTAAGAGTAGTAAACTCAAAGTTGCAAAATAAACAAAGACTAGTTAAGGGCGAGGTGATGATGTGTGTTGGAAGTGATTCCAAGGTTGATAAGATCACCATCGCACACTCCCTTTACCTTTGGGATTAGTGTTGAACCTAAAATAAATGTTATTTGGTGTTTGTGTTGAGCATGAATATGATTGGATCATGTTTATTGCAATACGGTTATTCATTTAAGTCAAGGAATAATTGTTGTTTCTGTTTACATGAATAAAACCTTCTACACTTAATATAAATGGTTTATTGAATCTCGATCGTAGTGATACACATAATATTGATGCCAAAAGATGCAAAGTTGATAATGATAGTGCAACATACTTGTGGCAGTGCTGTTTAGGCCATATTGGTGTAAAGCGCATGAAGAAACTCCATGCGGATGGACTTTTGGAATCACTTGATTATGAATCATTTGATGCTTGCGAACCATGACTCATGGGCAAGATTACTAAGACTCCGTTCTCCGGAACAATGGAGCAAGCCACTGACTTATTGGAAATAATACATACCAATATATGCGGTCCGATGAGTGTTGAGGCTCACGGCAGGTATCATTGTTTTCTGACTTTCACAAATGATTTGAGCAGATATGGGTATATGATGTAGGGCGGAACCCTATGTGGACGATCTTTCACGTTTGGAGTGGATCCTACGGGGAATCACGAAGAACACGCGGAAGAACAAAGGGAAACCTGGAGGAAACGAGAGAGAAATCACTTAACCAACAAGGAATCAATCACACAAGTGCTAGATCACCGAACACAAAGAGATACATATGATCCACAATCAACAAAGGTAAGGATACACGAGTAGCCGTTCTTCTCGAGAGGAGGTCTTGATGGGGTCCACCCTAGAAGGGGTCTTGAATCTGCTTGGGGATCTTCTCCAGAGGTCCCGAGCTCCGAGGAGAAGTAGCCAAGTGGATGAGCAAGGCTCTCACACAAAAATGAGCTAAACCAAAGCTAACCCTAATCTGAAGCTAGGAGAAGAGTATATATAGTGCTAAGCCACGAAGGGGTAAGTGAGGGCGAAGGCACACGGGCTCGGCCCAATACCTTTGGCGCAGACAGGCCGGTTGTACCGGTCATGGGCGGTTGTACCGTTGAGAGCTCATGAGGCGGTAGTTCCGCCGAGGAAGGCGGTACTACCGCAGGGGAGGTCGACTGGCTTACGGAGGTGGGCGTCGAAGGAGCCAGCGGTTGTATCGGATGTCGGGCGGTTGTTCCGGTCTTTGGGCATAAACCGGTAGATCCGGTCTTGTACCGGCCTTGCACCGCTTGATCACCGAATAGCGGCCGGTTGTTGGGCGGTAGTAGGCCGGTTGTTCCGCCCGACCGGTTGTGGTGCGGTTGTACCGGTCCTTCCAGGTTGGGCCGAATGCTTCCTTGATCTTGATGTCTGTCTTGCACCGTTCCTTCTCCTTGGTTGCTTACCTGGTACCTGAGCTCACAAAGCATCTCCGTTTGAGGTAGTAGCCATGTCTCAAGTGGGTCAAAGTGAAGTTCAACAAGGAGAGAGTTAACCTCGGATTGAATAGAACGTGCTCGAGCTCTCGTCGTGGGTCCTCGTGGGGTTGGATGTGTCGATGTAGAGTCCATGGGGATGACGGAAGGATGCTCCGCATCATCTCCCCTCCCTTGGGAAGGATCCGACCTCGGATCAAAATCTTCATCACCATGGAAAGGCGAGAGGTCTTTGACGTTGAAGATGTCGCTCACGGTGTACTTGTCTCGTGGGAGTTCAATCTTGTAGGCGTTGTCGTTGTAGCGTGCTAGCACCTTGAAGGGTCCGTCGGCTCGAGGGAGAAGCTTGGACTTATGCTCGTTGGGGAAGCGGTCCTTGCGAAGGTGTAGCCACACGAGGTCTCCAATGTTGAATGTCTTGGGCTGCTTGTTGACGTTGAGCTTGGACGCTAGTCGTTGTACTTGGCGCTCGATGGTGTGCCTTGTATCCTCATGCATCTTCTTGATGTAGCTTGCCCGTGCACTCGCATCCATGTTGGTGCGCTCTTGTAGAGGGAGAGGTAGAATGTCCAATGGGGACAACGGGTTGAAGACATAGACGACCTCGAAGGGGGACTTGCCGGTAGTCGAATGTCTTGCACGGTTGTAGGCATACTCGGCGATGGGTAGACATGCCTCCCACTCCTTGATGTTCTTCTTGATCAAGACACGAAGTAGAGTGGATAGTGTGCGGTTCGTCACCTCCGTTTGGCCGTCGGTTTGAGGATGGTATGCGTCAAGAGAACAAGAGCTTGATTCTCGAGCTTGGCGCATAGGGTCTTCCAAAAGTAACTCAAGAACTTGACGTCACGATCGGAGGCGATTGTCTTTGGTACTCCATGGAGTCGCAAGATTTCCTACAAAAGAGATTTGCAACATGTGAAGCATCGTCTATCTTGTTGCAAGGAATGAAATGTGCCATCTTAGAAAATCTATCCACAACAACAAACACGGAATCCTTTCCATTTTGAGTTCTAGGCAAACCAAGTACAAAGTCCATGCTAATGTCTTCCCAAGGTTGATAAGGAATAGGAAGGGCATGTAAAGACCGTGGGATTGAGCTTTAGACTTAGCTTTGCGGCATGTAGAGCAACGGTTGGTGAAGCGTGAGACGTCATGAACATCTTGGGCCAAAAGTAGTTGTTGGAGAGCGTGGCGAATGTCTTGTCACGTCCAAAGTGTCCCATGAGTCCGCCTCCATGAGCCTCTTGCAAAAGGAGCAAACAAAGAGAAGACTCGGGAATGCATAGTTTGTTAGCTCTCATAAGGTAAGCATCCTTGATGTAATATTGTTCCCAAGAAGTATGTGTCAAACACTTAGCATAAGGAATAGCAAAAGATGGATCATGCTCATACAAGTCTTTTATATGCTCAAAACCAATAACATTCAAATCAAGTTGAGTGACAAGCATGCATATGCGTGAAAGTGCGTCGGCAACTACATTTTCTTTACCCTTAATGTACTTGATCACATAAGGAAAAGATTCAATAAATTCACTCCATTTTGCATGACGCTTGTTCAACTTAGTTTGACCTTTGAGGTACTTAAGCGTTTCATGATGGGTATGGATGACAAACTCATGAGGTCTAAGGTAATGTTCCCAAACATGTAGCACACGCACTAAAGCATACAATTCTTTGTCATAGATGGGATAATTAAGTTGAGCACCGGAGAGTTTTTCACTAAAATAAGCAATGGCTCGTTTTTCTTGCATCAAAACTCCGCCAATTCCGTACCACTTGCATCACAATGAACCTCAAAAGTTTTGTCAAAATTGGGCAAAGCAAGAATCAGAGCATGAGTAAACAAAGACTTGAGCTCATCAAAAGCGGTTGATTGCAAAGTTCCCCAAACAAAGGGAGTATTCTTCTTACTCAAGGCATGTAAAGGAGCGGCAATTGTGCTAAAATCTTTCACAAAACGACGATAAAAACCCGCAAGACCAAGAAAGCTACGCACTTGTTGCAAATTGGTGGGTTGGGGCCAAGTTTTAATTGCTTCAATTTTAGATTCATCAACATGGACACCCTTTGAGGATACTACAAAACCCAAGAAAACCACTTTGTCAACGCCAAAAGTGCATTTTTTCAAGTTTGCATAAAGGCTTTCCTTGCGAAGAGTTTGCAACACATATTTTACATGATTGATGTGCTCTTTCATGGTTTTGCTAAACACAAGAATATCATCAAAGTAAACCACAACAAAGACTCCAATGTAAGGATGAAGCACATGATGCATAAGACGCACGAAAGTACCGGGAGCCTCCGAAAGACCCATAGGCATCACTAACCACTCATATAAACCAAATTTGGTTTTGAAAGCAGTTTTCCATTCATCACCCTCTTGTATGCGGATTTGATAATAGCCACTTTTAAGGTCAATTTTTGAGAAAAAGTTGCCTCCACTAAGTTCATCAAGCATATCATCTAAGCGAGGAATGGGATGCCTATAGCGAACGGTAATAGCATTTATAGGTCTACAATTGGAACACAAGCGGAAACTTCCATCGGGCTTAGGCATAAGTATAACGGGAATGGCACAAGGGCTTAAGCTTTCACGTACATGACCGTTGTCGATTAGTTGTTGTACTTGCCGTTGAATCTCCTTGGTTTCTTCGGGATTGACACGGTATGGAGCTTTGTTTGGAAGTGGCGCTCCGGGGATGAGGTCGATTCGATGCTCAATGCCTCGTAGAGGAGGTAGACCCGGAGGTAGCTCATCGGGGAAAACATCTTGAAATTCCTGCAAAAGAGATTGAAACACCAAAGGTAGCTCGTGAATGGTGTTAGTTTTTGGTTCTCCATCCTTGCACACAAGGACAAAGTGCATCACACTCGATGGGTTCTCACACACTTCTCTCATCTCACTTTTGGTGGCAAATAGGATGAGTTTTTTCTCTCTAGGCGAAGAGGCGCTCAAGTGTTGTTTGTGGCTCTCACTCACTTTTGGGTGGATCACTTGCTCACTTTTGTCTCTATGATGGGTGGCTTGCTTGTCGGCTATCACTTGACTAGGAGACATAGGTCGTAGCACATATTCCTTCCCTTTCATCTTGAAGCTATAGTGATTGGTGCGCCATTGTGGATGACACCACGGTCAAATTGCCATGGTCGACCTAGAAGTAGGTGGCAAACGGTCATTGAGACCACATCACACTCCAAAGTGTCTTCATAAGCACCGATTTTGAAGGAGACTTGGACCATATGCTCGACTCGTATAGTGCCGGAGTCACTTAGCCATTGAACCTTGTAGGGGTGCGGGTGCTTCCTCTTGACCAAATGAAGTTTGGAACATAGTTCTTCACTTGCCAAGTTGTGGCAACTACCTCCATCGATGATGACCTTGACGGATCTTCTGTTGATGCCAGCCTTTGTGTGGAAGATGTGGCATCTTTGGTCGTCTTCTTGTTGATGTTGAAGAGTCAAGACCTTGGAGACAACGAGAGCGGGGCTCGAATCCTCATCACAAAAGATTTGATCATCTTCATCTTCATTCACTCGCCGGTGCATGGCCACTTGCTCAAGGGCTTCTATCTCCTCATCACTCATTGAGTCATATGTGCCGTAAATCGTTGAGGATCATGGTGCGCTTGTTGGTGCATTCATAGGACTTGTGGCCTCGGCCACGCAAGTGAAACACTTGAAGGAGCTTGTTTTGATGGTCTCATCGGTCGAGTAGATGATGAAGCACGCGGCTTGAAGTTGCTTGTAGTAGGAGGAGGACGACTTGAACTTGTCGAATTTCTCTTGTAACTCGACTTGTCGTTGTTGTTTGTAGAAGGTTTGGTTGATGTAGATGTTGGAGGAGGTGTTGAAGCTTGGTTGTTGGAGAAGCCGTAGGTCTTGGACGAGTACTTGGCGTACTTGAAGTCATCTTGCACTTGACGTTCCGCCTTTGTAGCTTGATGTACGAGCTCAATGAGGGTGGAGTATGGTTGGAAGTCGGCGATTTTCTTGATGGGATGATTGAGTCCATTCAATAAACATGCCATAGTTTGCTCATCATCTTCCTTGACATTGGCTCGAATCATGGCTATCTCCATTTCCTTGTAGTATTCTTCAACACTCTTTGTTCCTTGCTTGAGGAGTTGGAGTTTCTTGAAGAGGTCGCGGTTGTAGTAGGTTGGCACAAAACGTGCTCGCATGACATCCTTCATTTGAGCCCAAGTGGTGATTGGAGGTTCACCTCTTGCTTGTCTTCGCTCAATGATTTGTTCCCACCATATGAGCACATAGTCTTGGAACTCAAGTGATGCCATAGCGATTTTCTTCGCTTCATCGTAGTTGTGCAACCAGAAGATTTTGTCAACCTTCAATGCCCATGAGAGGTAGTCTTCGGGGTCATTGCTTCCATTGAACTTGGGCATGGGGAATTTTAGCTTGCCGCGTTGCTCGTCATTGTGTTGTTGGCAATGTTGATGATAATGCCCTTGACGTGGATTGCAATCGTCTTCATGTTGCTCTTGGCGTGGAGGAAGACCATGATCAACTTGCTCTTGATGAACTTGAGGTTGAAGTGGAGCTTGACGAGCTTGTGGAGGAGCTTGAGGAACTTGACGTTGTCCATGAGGTTGGTAGTTCCTCTCTTGGATTTCTTCTCGAAGGGCTTCCTCTTGATTGCGCCGTTCGCGATTGCGGTTGGCGAAGGCTCTACTTGATTCTTGAAGGGCACGTTGTGCCTCAAGAGCTTGCGCTTCACGTTTTTGTTGTTGAAGACGTTGAGCCTTGGCGTCTTGTTCGTCTTGGTGTAGACGCGCTCGTTCTTCCTCTTGGTGCCGTAGTCGTTGTCGTTCTCGAGCTTGAGCAAAAGCGTCTTGGTTTGATTGAGGATGAGGGACTTGCTCATAAACTTTCTCTTGTGAATGCTTGTCATGTAGTGGGTTGCGAGATGCGTGACGGTCTTGACGTGCGGCACGACGAAGAGTGTTCGAAGTAGGTGTACTTGAGTCGTAGAAGGTGTCGTCGGAGTGTCGACTCGAGCGTCTGGCCTTGATGATGAAGAAGTGGAATGATGCTGGTTTCTCATCAAGGCGCGGATCTCGTCCATTCTTGCATCATTCTCTTGCTTGTGAGCGTCGAACTTGTTGTCGAAGTAGTCTCTTGTATGTTGCTCGGAGAGTCGCAAGTCGGTGGCGAGATTGTCGATGCGGTCGCTCATTGCTTGTTGTTCTTGGTGCAATGCTCGTTGTGCACCAAAGAGGTGATTCTTGGTGACGTATGATGACATGTCGTCGTCTTGTTCGATGAAGAGTGGGTTGGTAGAAGTACTTGGCCTATCCATCATTCCAAGCAAAAATGTGAGTGGTAGAAGGAGAAGAACTTATACCAATGTACCTTTGACCAATGTTGATGATGAATCAAATTCACTCAAATGCGGACAATGAAATAGCACTATTGGTACCAATCCTTGTCGGTTCTCACACCTACACAAATAAAAGCTTATAGTGGAGCTTGGTGAGGATGGTGGCACAAAATTTGATGCAATTGTAAGTGAGCATCAATAATGTTGGAGAGGGTACACAAATTTGCAAATGCAGCAAGTAGACCAAGCAACTAGTGGTACACGGAAACACACACGCAAATAGATAAGTGGGATTGTGCAAACCAAAAGTGAGCCAAAATGTGGAATCCACGAAAATGCTCTTGTTGCACAATACTAGAGACACGCTTAGCACGATTGCACAATAGGCGGATACGGAACTTGTGCACAACCTACTATGCAAAAATGCAACTATCTCTATCCCACGTATGCTATATGTATGGTATTTCGGTGCTATGATCCAAGATGATCCGATATGACAATCTTAATGTATTTTGATGTGATGGTTCTTGCTCATAAGCTCTTTGCTTATCTTTCCTCTTTGCTTAAAAGCTTGTGTGGCTCTTTCACTTTTGAGCTCTTTTCTCATGCAAAACTTCACGAACCAAGATAGCAATTGTGTATGCTATGACAACTTTGTGACACACAAATGGATCCCAAGATATGCACCACGGTGGTATGGTATGTATGCTATGGAGTATGATCACTAATGTGCACAAGTCACGTTGCTGCAATACTCAATGGCTAGTCTCGATGGGTAAGCTACGCAAAAATAAGGCCATGTGGGTATCAATGCAATTGCAAGGTATGACAAAGATGTCATCGAAGTTACCGTCCTTGACGATGATGAGTCCTTGGGGAAGATGAGCGGTGGTGATGTTGATGCCGAACCGTACCTATATAGCCGAAACACAATAGGACACGGGAACCACAACTCAAATTCTCAAAGACCAAAAGCAACAATGGTGGAAACGGAAAGTGGTGGTGGATGGGGGATGTCAATAGTTTCTCAACGAGCTAAAGAACGCGAAAATCGGACTTCGGATGTGGAAGTTATGCTGAAAATGGTGAAACTCAGAATGCTGAAATTGGCCTGGGCGGTAGTACCGCTCGGACGGGCGGTTGTACCGCTCGAGGTACTCAGCGGTGGTACCGCTCGGAGGGGCGGTTGTACCGCTCGTGTCGGGATTCGACACAGAACGAAACGGGGCGCGAATTTGTGGCGGAAATGGAGGATTTCGGGGGCAAAATTGGGTGGATTTCGTGGATGGAAAGAGGTGGGGAGGGTGGGGAAAGCTAGATCCACACGCAGCAACACAAATCCATGGACCAAATCCAACAAAATTTCATCACACCAACAAATCACAAAAAAATTTGGGGCTATTTTTGGTGGGGATTTTCGGATTTAGGACGAAAACAACAAAATCAAGCTAGAAAACACGGGGTAGGGGCTCCAAAAACGTGATCAACGTGGCTCATGATACCAAGATGACGTAGGGCGGAACCCTATGTGGACGATCTTTCACGTTTGGAGTGGATCCTATGGGGAATCATGAAGAACACGCGGAAGAACAAAGGGAAACCCGGAGGAAACGAGAGAGAAATCACTTAACCAACAAGGAATCAATCACACAAGTGCTAGATCACCGAACACAAAGAGATACATATGATCCACAATCAACAAAGGTAAGGATACACGAGTAGCCGTTCTTCTCCGAGAGGAGGTCTTGATGGGATCCACCCTAGAAGGGGTCTTGAATCCGCTTGGGGATCTTCTCCAGAGAGGTCCCGAGCTCGAGGAGAAGTAACCAAGTGGATGAGCAAGGCTCTCACACAAACATGAGCTAAACCAAAGCTAACCCTAATCTGAAGCTAGGAGAAGAGTATATATAGTGCTAAGCCACGAAGGGGTAAGTGAGGGCGAAGGGGTACACGGCTCGGCCCAATACATCTTGTGGCGCAGACAAAGCCGGGTTGTACCGGTCATGGGGCGGTTGTACCGCTTGAGAGCTCATGAGGGGCGGTAGTTCCGGCCGAGGAAGGCGGTACTACCGCAGGGAGGTCGGCCAGCTTCGGAGGTGGGCGTCGAAGGAGCCGGTTGTACCGGATGTCGGGGCGGTTGTTCCGGTCTTTGGGCATAAACCGGTAGATCCGGTGCTGTACCGGCCTTGCACCGCTTGATCACCGAATAGCGGCCGGTTGTTGGGCGGTAGTAGGCCGGTTGTTCCGCCCGGCCGGTTGTGGTGCGGTTGTACCGGTACTTCGAGTTGGGCGAATGCTTCCTTGATCTTGATGTACATCTTGCACCGTTCCTTCTCCTTGGTTGCTTACCTGGTACCTGAGCATACAAAGCATCTCCGTTTGAGGTAGTAGCCATGTCTCAAGTGGGTCAAAGTGAAGTTCAACAAGGAGAGAGTTAACCTCGGATTGAATAGCACGTGCTCGAGCTCTCGTCATGGGTCCTCGTGGGGTTGGATGTGTCGATGTAGAGTCCATGGGGATGATGGAAGGATGCTCCGCATCAGTATATCTACTTGATGAAACACAAGTCTGAAACATTTGAAAAGTACAAAGAATTTCAGAGTGAAGTGGAGAATCATCGTAACAAGAAAATAAAGTTTCTACAATCTGATCGCAGAGGTGAATATTTGAGTTACGAGTTTGGTCTTCAATTAAAACAATGTGGAAAGGTTTCACAAACTCATGCCACTTGGAACACCACAGCATAATGGTGTGTCCGAACATCATAACCGTACTTTATTAGATATAGTGCAATCTATGATGTCTCTTACCGATTTACCACTATCGTTTTGGGGTTATGCATTAGAGACAACTACATTCACATTAATAGGGCACCATCTGAATCCGTTGAGACGACACCATATGAACTGTGGTTCGGTAAGAAACCTAAGCTGTCATTTTTTAAAGTTTGGGGCTGCGATGCTTATGTGAAAAAGCTTCAACGTGATAAGCTCGAACCCAAATCGGAGAAATGTGTCTTCAGAGGATACCCAAAGGAGACTGTTGGGTACACCTTCTATCACAGATCCAAATGCAAGATATTCGTTGCCAAGAATGGATCCTTTCTAGAGAAGGAGTATCTCTCGAAAGAAGTGAGTGGGAAGAAAGTAGAACTTGATGAGGTAATTGTACCTGCTCCCTTATTGGAAAATAGTTCATCACAGAAATCAGTTCGAGTGATTCCTACACCAATTAGTGAGGAAGCTAATAATGATGATCATGAAACTTCTGATCAAGTTACTACCAAACCTCGTAGGTCAACCAGAGTAAGATCCACACCAGAGTGGTACGGTAATCCTGTTCTGGAGGTCATGTTACTTGACCATGACGAACCTATGAACTATGAGGAAGCGATGATGAGCCCAGATTCCGCGAAATGGCTTGAGGCCATGAAATCTGAGATAGGATGCATGTATGAGAACAAAGTATGGACTTTGGTGGACTTGCCCGATGATCGGCAAGCCATTGAGAATAAATGGATCTTCAAGAGGAAGACAGACGCTGATGGTACTATCTACAAAGCTCTACTTGTCGCGAAAGGTTTTTGACAAGTTCAAGCTGTTGACTACGATGAGATTTTCTCACTCGTAGCGATGCTTAAGTCTGTCCGAATCATGTTAGCAATTACCGCATTTTATGAAATCTGGCAAAAGGATAACAAAACTGCACTCCTTAATGAATTTATTAAAGAAGAGTTGTATACGATGCAACCAAAAGGTTTTGTCGATCCTGAAGGTGCTAACAAAGTGTGCAAAGCTCAAGCGATCCATCTATGGACTGGTGCAAGCATCTCGGAGTTGGAATATACGCTTTGATGAGTTGATCAAAGCATATAGTTTTATACAGACTTGCGGTGAAGCCTGTATTTACAAGAAAGTGAGTGGGAGCACAACAGCCTTTCTGATAAGTTTATGTGAATGACATATTGTTGACCGGAAATGATGTAGAATTTTCTGGAAAGCATAAAGGAGTGTTTGAAAGGAGTTTTTTCAAAGAAAGACATCGGTGAAGATGCTTACATGTTGAGCATCAAGATCTATAGAGATAGATCAAGCTTTTTCAATGAGTACATAACTTGATAAGATTTTGAAGGAGTTCAAAATGGATCAGTCAAAGAAGTAGTTCTTGCTTGAGTTGTAAGGTACGAAATTGAGTAAGACTCAAAACCCGACCACGACAGAAGATAGAAAGATAATGAAAGTCATTCCTTTTGCCTCAGCATAGGTTCTATGAAGTATGCTATATACCAGATCTATTGTGTACCTCACCATGAGTTTGGCAAGAGGGTACAATAGTGATCGAGGAATGGATCACTGGACAACGGTCAAAATTATCCTTAGTGGAATAAGGAAATGTTTCTCGGTTATGGAGGTGACAAAGAGTTCGTCGTAAAGAGTTACGTCGATGCAAGCTTTGACACCGATCTGGATGACTCTAAGTCTCGATCTAGATACACATTGAAAGTGGGAGCAATTAGTTAGAGTAGCTCCGTGCAGAGTATTGTAGACATAGAAATTTGAAAAATACATACAGATCTGAATGTTGCAGACCCGTAGACTAAAATTTCTCTCACAGGCAAACCATGATCATACCTTATTACTCTTGAGTGTTAATCACATAGCGATGTGAACTAGATTATTGAATCTAGTAAACCTTTTGAGTGTTGGTCACATGGCGATGTGAACTATGGGTGTTAATCACATAAAGATGTGAACTATTGATGATAAATCACATGCCGATGTGAACTAGATTATTGACTCTAGTGCAAGTGGGAGACTGAAGGAAATATGCCCTAGAGGCAATAATAAAGTTGTTATTTATATTTCCTTATATCATGATAAATGTTTATTATTCATGCTAGAATTGTATTAACCAGAAACTTAGTACATGTGTGAATACATAGACAAACAAAGTGTCCATAGTATGCCTCTACTTGACTAGCTCATTAATCAAAGATGGTTAAGTTTCCTATCCATGGACATGTGTTGTCATTTGATTAACGGGATCACATCATTAGAGAATGATGTGATGGACAAGACCCATCCGTTAGCTTAGCACTATGATCGTTTAGTTTATTGCTATTGCTTTCTTCATGACTTATACATGTTCCTATGACTATGAGATTATGCAACTCCCGAATACCGGAGGAACACTTAGTGTGCTATCAAACTTCATAGCGTAACTGGGTGATTATAAAGATGCTCTACAGGTGTCTCCGATGGTGTTTGTTGAGTTGGCATAGATCGAGATTAGGATTTGTCACACCGTGTATCAGAGAGGTATCTCTGGGCCCTCTCGGTAATGCACTTCACTATCTTGCAAGCAATGTGACTAATGAGTTAGTTATAGGATGATGCATTACGGAACGAGTAAAGAGACTTGCCGGTAACGAGATTGAACTAGGTATGATGATACCAACGATGGAATCTCGGGCAACTAACATACCGATGACAAAGGGAACAACGTATGTTGTTATGCGGTTTGACCGATAAAGATCTTCGTAGAATATGTAGGAGCCAATATGAGCATCCAGGTTCCGCTATTGGTTATTGACCGGAGATGTGTCTCGGTCATGTCTACATAGTTCTCGAACCCGTAGGGTCCGCACGCTTAACGTTCGATGACGATTTATATTATGAGTTATGTGATTTGATGACCAAAGTTTGTTCGGAGTTCCGGATGATATCACGAACATGACGAGGATTCTCGAAATGGTCGAGAGGTAAAGATTCATATATTGGAAGGCTATATCCGGACATCGGAATGGTTCCGAGTGATTCGGGTATTTTTTGGAGTACGGGAGAGTTACGGGAATTCGCCGGGGGAAGTATTGGGCCTTAGTGTAAAGGAGAGAAGGGAAACAAGGGAAGGCAGCGCGCCCCCCATGGGCTGGTCTGAATTGGACTAGGAGGGGGTGGCGCCCCCCTCTTTCCTTCTCACCTTTTCCCCCGTCCCTCCTTCTCCTAGTTGGAATAGGAAAGAGGAGGGGAATCCTACTTGGACTAGGGAGTCCTAGTAGGATTTCCCACACCTGGCGCGCCCCTTGGGCCGGCCACCTCTTCCGTCCCCTCCTTTATATACGTGGCCAGTGTTGGGGAACGTAGTAATTTCAAAAAATTCCTACACACACGCAAGATCATGGTGATTCATAGCAACGAGAGGGGAGAGTGTTGTCCATGTACCCTCGTAGACCAAAAGCGGAAGCGTTAGCACAACGCGGTTGATGTAGTCGTATGTCTTCACGATCCGACCGATCAAGTACCGAACGCACGGCACCTCCGAGTTCAGCACACGTTCAGCCTGATGACGTCCCTCGAACTCCAATCCAGCCGAGTGTTGATGGAGAGTTTTGTTAGCATGAAGTCGTGGTGACGATGTTGATGTTCTACCGACGCAGGGCTTCGCCTAAGCACCGCTACGATATTATCGAGGTGGATTATGGTGGAGGGGGGCACCGCACACGGCTAAGAGATCAACGATCAATTGTTGTGTCTCTTGGGTGCCCTCCTGCCCTCGTATATAAAGGAGCAAGGGGGAGGCCGGCCGCCCTCTATGGCGCGCCAGGAGGAGGAGTCCTCCTCCTAGTAGGAGTAGGACTCCTCTCTTTCCTACTCCTACTAGGAGGGGAAAGGAAGGGGAGAGGAGAAGGAAAGGCGCGCTCCCCCTCTCCTAGTCCAATTCGGACGGAGGGGAGGGCGTGACCTGCCCTAGGCCAGCCCTCTCTCTCTCTCCACTAAGGCCCATAAGGCCCATTACTTCTCCGGGGGGGGGGGGGGGGTTCCGGTAACCCACCGGCACACCGGTTTTAACCGAAAACACCCGGAACACTACCGGTGTCCGAATATAGTCGTCCAATATATAAATCTTTTTTTCGCGACCATTTCGAGACACCACGGCATGTCCGTGATCACATCCGGGACTCGAACAACCTTTGGTACATCAAAACATGTAAACTCATAATATAACACATCGCCGAAGCGTTAAGCGTGCGGACCCTACGGGTTCGAGAACTATGTAGACATGACCGAGACACGTCTCCGGTCAATAACCAATAGCGTAACCTGGATGCTCATATTGGCTCCCACATATTCTACGAAGATCTTTATTGGTCAGACCGCATAACAACATACATTGTTCCCTTTGTCATCGGTATGTTACTTGCCCGAGATTCGATCGTCGGTATCTCAATACCTAGTTCAATCTCGTTCAAAGAAGTCTCTTTACTCGTTCTGTAATACATCATCCCACAACTAACTCATTAGTTGCAATGCTTGCAAGGCTTAAGTGATGTGCATTACCGACAGGGCCCAGAGATACCTCTCTGACAATCGGAGTGACAAATCCTAATCTCGAAATACGCCAACCCAACAAGTACCTTCGGAGACACCTATAGAGCATCTTTATAACCGAGTTACGTTGTGACGTTTGGTGGCACACAAAGTGTTCCCCCGATAAACGGGAGTTGCATAATCTCATAGTCATAGGAACATGTATAAGTCATGAAGAAAGCAATAGCAACATACTAAACGATCGTGTGCTAAGCTAACGGAATGGGTCATGTCAATCACATCATTCTCCTAATGATGTGATCCCGTTGATCAAATGACAACTCATGTCTATGGTTAGGAAACATAACCATCTTTGATCAACGCGCTAGTCAAGTAGAGGCATACTAGTAAAACTCTATTTGTCTATGTATTCACACATGTATTATGTTTCCTGTTAATACAATTCTAGCATGAATAATAAACATTTATCATGATATAAGGAAATAAATAATAACTTTATTATTGCCTCTAGGGCATATTTCCTTCAGTCTCCCACTTGCACTAGAGTCAATAATCTAGTTCACATCGCCATGTGATTTAATACCAATAGTTCAAATCACCATGTGATTAACACCCATAGTTCACATCGACATGTGACCAACACCCAAAGGGTTTACTAGAGTCAATAATCTAGTTCACATCACTATGTGATTAACACCCAAAGAGTACTAAGGTGTGATCATGTTTTGCTTGTGAGAGAAGTTTAGTCAGCGGGTCTACCACATTCAGATTCGTAAGTAATTTGCAAATTTCTATGTCAATAATGCTCTGCACGGAGCTACTCTAGCTAATTGCTCCCACTTTATCCAGATTGAGACTTAGAGTCATCTAGATGAGTGTCAAAATTTGCATCGACGTAACCCTTTACGACGAACCTTTTTGTCACCTCCATAATCGAGAAACATATCCTTGTCCCACTAAGGATGATTTTGACCGCTGTCCAGTGATCTACTCCTAGATCACTATTGTACTTCCTTGCCAAAAACTGTGTAGGGTATACAATAGATCTGGTACACAGCATGGCATATTTTATAGAACTTATGGCCAAGGCATAGGGAATGACTTTCATTCTCTTTCTATCTTCTGCCATGGTCAGGCTTTGAGTCTTACTCAATTTCACACCTTGTAACACAGGCAAGAACTCTTTCTTTGACTGTTCCATTTTGAACTACTTCAAAATCTGGTCAAGGTATGTACTCATTGAAAAACTTTATCAAGCGTCTTGATCTATCTCTATAGATGTTGATGCTCAATATGTAAGCAGCTTCACCGAGGTCTTTCTTTGAAAAACTCCTTTCAAACACTCCTTTATGCTTTGCAGAATAATTCTACATTATTTCTGATCAACAATATGTCATTCACATATACTTATGAGAAATGTTGTAATGCTCCCACTCACTTTCTTGTAAATACAGGCTTCAGCGCAAGTCTGTACAAAACTATATGCTTTGATCGACTTATCAAAGCGTATATTCCAACTCCGAGATGCTTGCACCAGTCCATTGATGGATCGCCGGAGCTTCCATATTTTGTTAGCACCTTTAGGATTTACAAAACCTTCTGGTTGCATCATATACAACTCTTCTTTAATAAATCATTAAGGAATGCAGCTTTGTTTATCAATTTGCCAGATTTCATAAAATGCGGCAATTGCTAACATGATTCGGACAGACTTAAGCATAGATATGAGTGAGAAACTCTCATCATAGTCAACACCTTGAACTTGTCGAAAACCTTTTTGTGACAATTCTACCTTTGTAGATTAACACTACTATCAGCGTCCGTCTTAGTCTTGAAGATCCATTTAATCTCAATGGCTCACCAATCATCGGGCAAGTCAATCAAAGTCCATACTTTGTTCTCATACATGGATCCCATCTCGGATTCATGGCCTCAAGCCATTTCACAGAATCTGGGCTCATCATCGCTTCCTCATAGTTCGTAGGTTCGTCATGGTCAAGTAACATGACCTCCAGAACAGGATTACTGTACCACTCTGGTGCGGATCTTACTCTGGTTGACCTACGAGGTTTGGTAGTAACTTGATCTGAAGTTACATGATCATCATCATTAGCTTCCTCACTAATTGGTGTAGGAGTCACAGGAACAGATTTCTGTGATGAACTACTTTCCAATAAGGGAGCGGGTATAATTAACTCATCAAGTTATACCTTCCTCCCACTCACTTCTTTCGAGAGAAACTCCTTCTCTAGAAAGGATCCTGTCGGTGTCAAAACCGGCGGATCTCGGGTAGGGGGTCCCGAACTGTGCGTCTAGGCGGATGGTAACAGGAGACAAGGGACACGTTGTTTTTACCCAGGTTCGGGCCCTCTCGATGGAGGTAATACCCTACTCCCACTTGATTAATATTGATGATATGGGTAGTACAAGAGTAGATCTACCACGAGATCAAGGAGGCTAAACCCTAGAAGCTAGCCTATGGTATGATTGTTGTTCGTCCTACAGACTAAAACCCTCCGGTTTATATAGACACCGGATAGGTTAGGGTTACACATAGTCGGTTACAATGGTAGGAGATCTACATATTCAGACGCCAAGCTTGCCTTCCACGCCAAGGAAAGTCCCATCCGGACGCTGGACGAAGTCTTCAATCTTGTATCTTCATAGTCTTGGAGTCCTGCCGTGATGATAGTTCGCTATCCGGACACCCCTAGTCCAGGACTCCCTCAGTAGCCCCTGAACCAGGCTTCAATGACGACGAGTCCGGCGCACATATAGTCTTCGGCATTGCAAGGCGGGTTCCTCCTCCGAATACTTCATAGAAGATTTTGAACACCAGGATAGTGTCTGGCTCTGCAAAACAAGTTCCACATAACAGGTAGAGAGAATAATGTTTGCACAGATCTGCTGACGTATTCCGCGGCGTGACATCACACCCTGGCCAGGCCTTTATATGAATCGTTTTTTACCGTTCCACCTTAGCGCGTTTAGCGAGGCGGTTTCCTTGGCACGTCTTATCAAAGCATAGATCGTGCCCCCTTATTCCGGGATTCTCATCAATACGGACGTGGGTAACCCAAACGTGCCCGTTGGCCCGCCTCCTCTATGAAAGGCGAGTCCTAATCGACCACGGGGTGGGCTCTTGGTATTCAACCTCTTTATAATGAGACCAAGGCCCTCTTCTTTTTACACCCTCCATCGAGTTCGCCTCACGCTTCGAGTTCTAACACCCAAAGCTTCAGATTTAGGCGCTTCGGACCCTCGACGATGTCCGGCTCCAACCAGCACGGCCGATGGATGTCTTCCTCCGTCACAGAAGAAGATGTGCTAAAGCTGCGAGACGCCAGGTATCTAACCGGCGAAATCTCGCATAAGCTGCCTGCTCCAGGGCAGGTCACTCCCACTCGAGCTGGCGAGAACGTGGTGTTCGTGGTCTCACTTCCTTCGGGTTTAGGCTTCCGACGGATCCCTTTGTGGGGGGGCTCATGTTTTATTATGGGCTGGATTTCCATGACTTGAATCCGGAGCCCATCCTCCATATCTCATCATTCATTGTCGTATGTGAGGCCTTCCTCCATATTACCCCCCCACTTTGGACTGTGGCTCAAGACCTTCAAGGTGGAGCCAAAGATGATCGGGGAGCAACAATTAGAGTGTGGAGGGGCGGTCATAAGCAAATGTGCTGATGCTCCATGGCCCGAGGGCTCTTTTCAAGAGGAGCTTGGTTTGTGGCAACGGGAGTGGTTTTATATCACCGCTCCCCGGGGCACCAAATGGGTGGCGCCCCGCCTTCCGCCGGAGTCCATCACAGCGGCTGGCGTCATGGGTCAACAAGGGGCTCGACCGGTGGTCGCCCAAGGACGTTCCTTTCTTTGCAGGGCCGTATTCGAGACCTCCAAGAGAGGGAGATCAATCTGGTTGCGGTGGCGCAGGTTATGTTGATCCGGCGGCTTCTGCCCTGCAAACGTCGCCCCCTCCGCCCATGGGAATTTAATCCGGAGGGACCACAAGCTCTCCAAAATTTTATGGGCACGACGCCCATGGAGATGTATAAACTGTTCTTCGGATCACAAGAGAAGTGTCCGGACCTGACCGAGGACGCAGGACTAAGCTGCAATCGCCTAGATACTCAAGTAAGTAGTCACAGAATCGGACAAGTTGTTCATTCATTTATCATATATATATATATATATATATATATATATATATATGCCCTTTAAAGGAGTCGTTTCTTGAACAGGAGTGGATAGCCAAGGCAAAGTTAATAAGGTGTCCGGCTCCCCTCCCAGAGACCACGCCGGATCCCATGTTGACAAGGATGTTGAAGGCCGCGCCTTTTGAAGAAGGCGAAGGGGGGAGCGGGGAAGCAACTGCCTCTATGAAGGAGGCTATCCAAGAAGGAGGGATTAAAAGTCCCATCTCTCGAGGAGGAAAGAGGACCGCTTCGGAAGATCCGGAGGTCAGGGCCTCAAAGAGGGGAAAGGAATCTTCGTCAGAGAGTCCGGCGCTGGGAAGTAACCCAGCCGCACTATTTCCCCAAGGGGATCAGCCCTCCAGCGAGCCGTAAGTAAAAAGAAGGGGTTTTGTAAATAAGGAACGTCCCTGCATTTATTTATGAGGATAACTGAAATTATACCTTGTAGTTCGGACCTCAGCCCTTCTCAGCAGAGCTCGTCTTCGGGGGATCTTCTTCCGGAGATGATGGAGAGCGAAACGCCTCCACCTGTCGCACCCTCATGCGAGGCGGATGACCCTGAGGTGTCGTCGCGGAGGGTTCCCCCAAGTCCGGCGGGGCCGGAAGGTCCGGCGCCAAGTGGTGTGCGGTCGGAGGAGCTGAAGGATCTGCTCGGGCGAGCGGCTATCTCAGAAAATCACCATGCTCTAATGGGTATGGTGATTGAAAGGATTGCATCCGCGGAGAGCGGATTGCATGAAGCCGTCAGAAGCTTACTGACGGGGTTCGAGGCACGCAAAAAGGATGTACCTTCTGACAGTTATGCATATAGAATGCACCCTGTATAGATAGTAGCCCCTGAGACTCGGTATGTTGTCAAAATTGACAGCGTGCCGAGGATCAAAATCTCAGTTATAACATATTGCCGCTCCTAAACAGGTGGCGGGGCATCCGTGGCCAATGGATCGATGAATATGCCGAACTAAAGCGGCAACTTGACAAGGCGGATGCGGACATCGCGCTGGTCAACGGTTTGACGAATCGCAAGGTATGCGACTCCTGCGCGGACACCTGGTAAGGGAGCTTGACGCCCATGTCTTACTATTTTGTATGCTTAATACAGATGGTGCCGCTGTTGTGGAGGAGCTTCGGGCGGAACTCGCCCGAGCGAAAGAGCAAGCCAGAAATAGTAATGCGGCCGCTTTAAGGGTGGCCGAAGAGCTAGAAGCCGAACGGGCTGCTCACTGCCGAAGCAAAGAGGAAATGGCCGATATGGCCAGAAATTTGAAGAATGATGCCGATTGCTGCGAGGTTCTCGAAAAAGAACGTCAAGCGGAGCAAGAGGGCCTGAAAAAGGCCGCCGCCAAATCCAAGAATGCCCATTCGGCTTTGAGAGCTGCCAAGGAGGAGCTGAGTCAGGCCGGGGCAATTGCGGCTGGATAACCGTTTCTGGTGCGGAGGAAATATACTGATCCAACGTATGATCAATTGGACAAGTTGTGGAGTTCGGAGGATGCTTACACGGACTTAGTGGCGGCGCTGCGACGCGATTGAGCACTTCCGAGGCGGAAGGGCACATAAGGGAAGAGCTATATTGGTCGCAATTCCATAGTCCGGAGCGTCTTCTTCCGTTGACCGATCGGTTGGCCGAATGGGCCGTGCTGAATCGACTATCCGGACTTGCCATGCAGCATGTCATGACTCATTTGTGGCCGGGCGGACCCCAGCCGAAGAGTTATTTTGGTTTAGTGTAGCAGTTTCTTGGTGCGGTACCGCATATCGACGCAATGAGGCGGTCGGTGTGTATTGGGGGAGCGCGGATGGCTCTGGCCCGTGTCAAGACATACTGGGCAGATATGAGGGCCACCGACGTTGCATCCCAAGACTCGGACAAAAGCCGAGTACCTGCCAAGCATTACTTTGAGGAAGTCCTGCAGGGTGCTCG
This sequence comes from Aegilops bicornis, assembly GCA_021605145.1. NCBI lineage: Eukaryota > Viridiplantae > Streptophyta > Magnoliopsida > Poales > Poaceae > Aegilops > Aegilops bicornis. The sequence continues at coordinate 398,270,459 of CM038673.1, read as the reverse complement.
TTTAATAGAGACGCAGTGCTCGAAGGATATTATGTTTAAATGACATGTATGTTTGGTGAAAACAATGTTTCAATATAATATAAGAGCTTTTTATACTTGTGCGTTCAAGTAGTAGACTACTCCTCAGGCGTCAGATATGTATATGTATATATAACTCGAAAGATGGCAGTCCTTGGCTTTCAGCCCCACGCACATAGTGCGGGGTGTTTGCAAAGAAGGCGCTCTTGCACACTTAATCCAACGTCTTGGTCCTGTTAAGGAGGTGGTAGCGTAGCAAACCAGGCAACCGGACTATAATGCTTTATCACTTTCACTTAGCCATAGGAGTTCGAGGGTGGGGCTACTATGTAGCCCCTGGGGGCACCGCACTCTCCCGAATTCAGGGTGCGTATGTGCCTGACCGAAAACCGGTCCTTCATTAATGCGAAGGAATTCTAAACATTCCGATGAGTCATCGAGTGGTTGACCAGTCTCTCGCTATATCATGACAGTCAGTTTTCGGCTTTCTCTACTGAGGTGCTCGCCCGGCCGAACCGGGGCACAATCATAGTAGTTTTCCTGGTGCCGTGTTAGCCGACAAAACGGAATGTAAGGTAGCAAAACACAGGAGCCGGGCAAACCCAACATTTGACCAAAGACATGATTCGGAGCTGATGCATATAACGCCTAACTCGAGACGCCGAATACTCCCTAAGGTATTCAGTCTTTATAAAAACGGGCAGAATAATGCCCTAAGCCCCTGGTGTCCAAGTACGCGCAAAAATTCTGGTGCGGCCAATGCCAAAACGCCAGCCTCCTCCTCGGTTATAGTAAGAAACCGGGGGATGTATATCAACAAGAGACAGTAAAAAAAGGTTTACACAGGGTCTTAATCTGAAAAGAATCCTTGCAACGGGTCCCTACCGCACGCGTCTGCCGTGTCTCTGTTAGCCGTATCCTGGACGGGTGTAGCACGTTGTTAATCTGTAAAAGAGAGGAACTTAGTTTAAAAGAAAAAAATATCATGCGAAAGATGTACTTTATATTAAAAAAACAGAGTACGATTCGAAGAAGTGAATAAAATTGAGCTTTTATTGTCTCTTGTGATACATGCATGCAGCCCCTTGTGGGGGTATGCCGCTAGTAGGCGCCGGACTCGTCTAGCCGTGTTCGGGGTTTGAATGACCAATTCAGGTTCTTTGACTAGCGGAGCTGGATAGTTGTGGGGCTGTCAAGGCAGTCTCACGTTCCTCCGTGCTCAAGTAACACTTAATACTTCCTTTTAATGAGATGATGCCGTGTGGACCGGGCATTTTAAGTGTTAGAGATGCATAATGCGGTATTGCGTTAAAGCGGGCGAAAGCTTCGCGTACCAATAGTGCTTGATGGCTACTTTTGAACGGGACGACATGGAAGATTAACCTTTCGCGACGGAAGTTGTTGGATGAACCAAACACAACTTCTAGCAGTATGGAGCCCGTACAATGGGCATATGGACCTGGCATGACTCCTTTAAAGGAGGTGTTGCTACGGCGAATTTTGGTTGGGTCTATCCCCATTCTGCGGATTGTGTCCTGATATATCAGGTTTATGTCACTGCCGCCATCCATGAGGACTTGTGTAAATTGGAATTCGTCGATTATAGGATCCAATAGCAAGGCAGTCCATCCTGCGTTCCGGATACTTTCGGAATAGTCCTGATGGTCGAAGGTGATTGGTTTTGACAACCAGTGTGAGGCGCGCATTTTAGTGGGCGCTAGCTGCTTTTTCCTTTGATCACGTGAAGTGAGTTTACTGTTTTAACCTCTTGTGGGAAATTCTTTTGTTTTACGGGGCTCGCTTGTGGTGCTCGTCGTCATCTTCACTTGGTGTGTCGAGCCCCTTGTGTTCGGGCGTTGAGTCTCGCCGGATTGTTTGAAGACCCACCAATCTGTGGGTATGGTTTGCGGGCCTCCGAGTACTGTGGATTTGACATATCTTGTCCAAGATTTTGTTTAAATTGGATAGCTCATCGCTATTGTCCTTAAGTGGCAGTTTTTATTGTTCGCCGTGAGCTTTTGAATCCGGCGTTGATCGCCGCGCTCTTTGGACCGTTCCTCTTAATCCGGCGCTGGTCCTTGTTGCGCCGTGGTTTCATTTCCATCCCTGATTTCGGATGTACTTGGGTATTGGTGCTGCATCTTGCTAGCCAGCTATCCTCTCCAGCCAAAAAGCGGGTCATGAGGCTTGTTAATGCGGCCATTGTTCTTGGCTTTTCTTGGCCGAGGTGTATGGCGAGCCATTCGTCTCGGACGTTGTGTTTGAAGGCTGCTAAGGCTTGGCGTCCGACAATCGACTATTTGGTTCTTTTAGTAAGGAACCTGTTCTGCAATTTCGGTGACTCTCCGGGCTGATGAGTTATGAGACTTAAATCGTCTGCATCCGGAGGGCGGACATAGGTCCCCTGAAAATTTGCCCGAAACGCATCCTCGAGCTCTTCCCAGCTTCCAATGGTATTTTCGGGGAGGCTTTTAAGCCAATGCCGAGCTGGCCCTTTGAGTTTTAGGGGTAAGTATTTTATGGCGTGGAGATCGTCTCCTCTAGCCATGTGTATGTGGAGGATGTAATCCTCAATCCAGACTCCAGGGTCTGTTGTTACGTCAGATGCCTCTATGTTTACGGGCTTGAATCCCGCCGAAATTCATGATCTAGCACCTCATCGGTGAAACATAGGGGTGTGCGGCGCTCTGTATTTGGGTGTGCCGTGATGTTCGGATATTTGGCGTGTTGCATTGCTTTGAAGAGCTTGCTTTCTCGGCCAATAGATGGACCTAACTGGGCCATCCTTTTGATGTGAATCCTTATGCGGATCGCGTGCCGGCTTGTGTGCGGCGCTATTTGCCGCTCTCTTTTTGCCGTGGGGTCGTCCATCCGACCGGCTGGCCTTCTTATTTTTTGATTGTGGGGGCTCTATGGCCTCATCGTCAAATTCGGGCAATAGTTTTCTCTTTGGATAGCTCTTTGTTCGGCGACTGTCGCCGTATTTGTCTGCGGTGTTGAATACTTTGCTCCATCTGATCCGGAGTGCATCTTCCGCTGTTTTGAGCTTCCGCTTCTGCTTTTTCAGGCTATCTTGCGATGGCGACGAGCCTTTTCTGGAGGTTATTTTGCTCCAACAATTTGTCCGGCGTAAGATCGTCCGGACTGTTGTCTTCGCCGGAGACGGGTTGTTTATCCAAGTTTTCTTGTTCGGACGATTGCTCGATAGCGTGTTCGTCGTCCACCGGTTCGTCCTGCTCTATGGCTGGTTCTCTGTTGAGGCGGGACTTGGTTCGGCGTTTACGTTGCCGTTTTGATCGCCGAGGGATTTATCCTTCGTAGCATCCCGTTGTTCCTCGTCTTCATTTCCTTTAGGTGTATCCACCATGTATACATCATGAGATGAGGTGGTTGTCCAGCATCCTATAGGTGCTGGTTCATTGTTGTCTCCTACATCGTCGTCCATACCGTCAATGTCTTCGGAGTCGAAATCGAGCACGTCGTGTAAGCTTTCGGCGATTGGCTCTGAAAGTGGGTGGTGGGTGGGCGTTGAATTTCTTCGCCGTCCGCATCCCAACCTTCCTGCCCGTAGTCCGCCAGGGCTCTCTGGATAAAGAGAGAGACTTTAGTGAATTTAGGATGTCGCCAAAGGGCGAGTCTGAAAGATGTCCGCGATGTGAACTCCATGACCGGCGCCCGATCGGATTCGATTGGCGGTAGCGGAGGGTTCGGAGTCCGGAGAGGAGTCCGGCACCCTGAAGTTGAGGTCTTCGCAAAGGACAGGGATGGAGTTCGGCTCGATCGCCGTAGAGATCGTAGCCCCCGAGGCGGTGTCCAACCAGTCATCCTCGATCGGGGAATCCGGCTCCGGATTAAGGGTCGGAGCGGATGATGGTGCGGCCTCCAGGGCACTGTTCGGCTGCAGAGCTAGATCATGCCCATCAAGACAATGCGGCATGCTTGGCTGCAGCTCGAATCCGTCGAAGATCAAGTCTCTGCGGATATCGGCCGTATAGTTCAAACTTCCAAATCTGACCTGATGGCCAGGGGCGTAGCTTTCGATCTGCTCCAGATGGCTGCGAATTGGCCCGTAGTGCAAAGCCGCCGAATCTGAAGATCTGTCCGGGAGAAAAGTCTCACCACGGACCGCGTCGTTGTTGATGATCGAAGGAGCCATCGGGCCTATTGGTGACGCGACGCAGGAACTCTCAATGAAAGCACCAATGTCGGTGTCAAAACCGCGGATCTCGGTAGGGGGTCCCGAACTGTGCGTCTAGGCGGATGGTAACAGGAGACAAGGGACACGATGTTTTACCCAGGTTCGGGCCCTCTCGATGGAGGTAATACCCTACTCCCGCTTGATTAATATTGATGATATGGGTAGTACAAGAGTAGATCTACCACGAGATCAAGGAGGCTAAACCCTAGAAGCTAGCCTATGGTATGATTGTTGTTCGCCCCACGGACTAAAACCCTCCGGTGTATATAGACACTGATAGGTTAGGGTTACACAGAGTCGGTTACAATGGTAGGAGATCTACATATCCGTATCGCCAAGCTTTCCTTCCACGCCAAGGAAAGTCCCATCTGGACACGGGACAAAGTCTTCAATCTTGTATCTTCATAGTCTTGGAGTCCGGCCGTGATGATAGTTCGGCTATCCGGACACCCCCTAGTCCAAGACTCCCTCAGATCCATTCTTAGCAACGAATATCTTGCCTTCGGATCTGTGATAGAAGGTGTACCCAACAACAAATTTTGGGTATCCTATGAAGACACACTTTTCCGATTTGGGTTTGAGCTTATCAGGATGAAACTTTTTCACATAAGCATCGCAACCACAAACTTTAAGAAACGACAGCTTAGGTTTCTTGCCAAACCATAGTTCATACGGTGTCATCTCAACGGATTAGACGGTGCCCTATTTAATGTGAATGCAGCTGTCTCTAATGCATAACCCCAGAACGATAGTGGTAAATCGGTAAGAAACATCATCGATTGCACTATATCCAATAAAGTACGGTTACGACGTTCGGACACACCATTACACTGTGGTGTTCCAGGTGGCGTGAGTAGTGAAACTATTTCACATTGTGTTAATTGAAGGCCAAACTTGTAACTCAAATATTCTCCTCCACGATCAGATCGTAGAAACTTTATTTTCTTGTTACGTTGATTTTCCACTTCACTCTGAATTTTTTTGAACTTTTGAAATGTTTCAGACTTATGTTTCATTAAGTAGATATACCCATATCTGCTCAAATCATCTATGAAGATCAGAAAATAACGATACCCACCGCGAGCCTCAATACTCATCGGATCGCATACATCAGTATGTATTATTTCCAATAAGTCAGTTGCTTGCTCCATTGTTCCGGAGAACGGAGTCTTAGTCATCTTGCCCATAAGGCATGGTTCGCAAGCATCAACTGATTCATAATCAAGTGATTCCAAAATTCCATCATCATGGAGTTTCTTCATGCGCTTTACAGCAATATGACCTAAACGGCAGTGCCACAAATAACTTGCACTATCATTATTAACTTTGCATCTTTTGGCTTCAATATTATGAAAATGTGTATCACCACGATCGAGATCCAACAAACCATTTTCATTGGGTGTATGACCATAGAAGGTTTTATTCATGTAAATAGAACAACAATTATTTTCTAACTTACATGAATAACCGTATTGCAATAAACATGATCCAATCATATTCATGCTCAACGCAAACACTAAATAACATTTATTTTAGGTTCAACACTAATCCCAAAAGTACAGGGAGTGTGCGATGATGATCATATCAATCTTGGAACCACTTCCAATACACATCGTCACTTTGCCCTTAACTAGTCTCTGTTCATTCACGAAACTCCCGTTTGAAGTTACTACTCTTAGCAACCGAACCGATATCAAATACCGAGGGGTTGCTATAAACACTAGTAAAGTACACATCAATAACATGTATATCAAATATAGCTTTGTTTACTTTGCCATCCTTCTTATCCACCAAATACTTGGGGCAGTTCCGCTTCCAGTGACCAGTCCCTTTGCAGTAGAAGCACTTAGTCTCAGGCTTAGGTCCAAACTTGGGCTTCTTCACTTGAGCAGCAATTTGCTTGCCGTTCTACATGAAGTTCCCTTTCTTTCCCTTTGCCCTTTTCTTGAAACTAGTGGTCTTGTCAACCATCAACACTTGATGTTTTTCTTGATTTCTACCTTCGTTGATTTCAGCATCACGAAGAGCTTGGGAGTCATTTTCGTTATCCCTTGCATATTATAGTTCATCACGAAGTTCTACTAACTTGGTGATGGTGACTAGAGAATTCTGTCAATCACTATCTTATCTGGAAGATTAACTCCCACTTGATTCAAGCGATTGTAGTACCCGGACAATCGAGCACATGCTCCCGCTTGAGCTATTCTCCTCCATCTTTTAGCTATAGAACTTGTTGGAGACTTCATATCTCTCAACTCGGGTATTTGCTTGAAATATTAACTTCAACTACTGGAACATCTCATATGGTCCATGACGTTCAAAAGGTCTTTGAAGTCCCGATTCTAAGCCGTTAAGCATGGTGCACTAAACTATCAAGTAGTCATCATATTGAGCTAGCCAAACGTTCATAACGTCTGCATCCGCTCCTGCAATAGGTCTGTCACCTAGCGGTGCATCAAGGACATATTTCTTCTATGCAGCAATGAGGATAAAACTCAGATCACGGATCCAATCTGCATCATTGCTACTAACATCTTTAAACTTATTTTTCTCTAGGAACATATCAAAAATAAAACAGGGGAGCTAAACGCGAGCTATTGATCTACAACATAGATATGCTAATACTACCAGGACTAAGTTCATGATAAATTAAAGTTCAATTAATCAGACATTTAAGAACTCCCACTTAGAAAGACATCCCTCTAATCATCTAAGTGATCACGTGATCCAAATCAACTAAACCATGTCCGATCATCACGTGAGATGGAGTAGTTTCAATGGTGAACATCACTATGTTGATCATATCTACTATATGATTCACGCTCGACCTTTCGGTCTCAGTGTTCCGAGGCCATATTTGTTATATGCTAGGCTCGTCAAGTTTAACCTAAGTATTCCACGTGTGCAACTGTTTTGCACCCGTTGTATTTGAACGTAGAGCCTATCACACCCGATCGTCACGTGGTGTCTCAGCACGAAGAACTTTCACAATGGTGCATACTCAGGGAGAACACTTATACCTTGAAAATTTAGTGAGAGATCATCTTATAATGCTACCGTCAATCAAAGCAAGATAAGATGCATAAAAGATAAACATCACATGCAATCAATATAAGTGATATGATATGGCCATCATCATCTTGTGCTTGTGATCTCCATCTCCGAAGCACTGTCATGATCATCATCGTCACCGGTGCGACATCTTGATCTCCATCGTAGCATCATTGTCGTCTCGCCAATCTTATGCTTCTACGACTATCGCTACCGCTTAGTGATAAAGTAAAGCATTACAGGGCAATTGTATTGCATACAATAAAGCGACAACCATATGGCTCACTGCGATTGCCGATAACTCGGTTACAAAACATGATCATCTCATACAATAAAATATAGCATCACGTGTTGACCATATCACATCACAACATGCCCTGCAAAAACAAGTTAGACGTCCTCTACTTTGTTGTTGCAAGTTTTACGTGGTTGCTATGGGCTGAGCAAGAACCGTTCTTACCTACGCATCAAAACCACAACGATAGTTTGTCAAGTTGGTGCTGTTTTAACCTTCGCAAGGACCGGGCGTAGCCACACTCGGTTCAACTAAAGTTGGAGAAACTGACACCCGCCAGTGTGTGCAAAGCACGTCGGTAGAACCAGTCTCGGCGTGGCGTCACGCATAATGTCGGTCCGGGCCGCTTCATCCAACAATACCGCCGAACCAAAGTATGACATGTCGGTAAGCGGTGTGACTTGTATCGCCCACAACTCACTTGTGTTCTACTCGTGCATATAACATCTACGCATAAAACCAGGCTCGGATGCCCCGTTGGGGAACGTAGTAATTTCAAAATTTCCCTACGCACACGCAAGATCATGGTGATGCATAGCAACGAGAGGAGAGTGTTATCCACGCACTCGTGAGACCGAAGCGAAGCGTTATCACAACGCGGTTGATGTAGTCGTACGTCTTCACGATCCGACCGATCAAGTACCGAACGCACGGCACCTCCGAGTTCAGCACACGTTCAGCCCGATGACGTCCCTCGAACTCCGATCCAGCCGAGTGTTGATGGAGAGTTTCGTAAGTACGACGGCGTGGTGACGATGTTGATGTTCTACCGACGCAGGGCTTCGCCTAAGCACCACTACGATATTATCTAGGTGGATTATGGTGGAGGGGGGCACTGCACACGGCTAAGAGATCAATGATCAATTGTTGTGTCTCTAGGGTGCCCCCCTGCCCCCGTATATAAAGGAGCAAGGGGGAGGCCGGCCGGCCCTCTATGGCGCGTCAGGAGGAGGATTCCTCCTCCTAGTAGGAGTAGGAATCCCCTCTTTCCTACTCCTACTAGGAGGGGGAAAGGAAGGGGGAAAGGGAGAAGGAAAGGGGGGCGCCGCACCCCCTCTCCTAGTCCAATTCGGAACAGAGGGGGAGGGGCGCGCGGCCTGCCCTAGGCCAGCCCTCTCTCTCTCCACTAAGGCCCATAAGCCCCATTACTTCTCCCGGGGGGGGGGGGGCGCTAACCCTTCGGCACTCCGGTTTTCTTCGAAATCACCCGGAACACTTCCGGTGTCCGAATATAGTCGTCCAATATATCAATCTTTATGTCTCGACCATTTCGAGACTCCTCGTCATGTCTGTGATCACATCCGAGACTCCGAACAACATTTGGTACATCAAAACACATAAACTCATAATATAACTGTCATCAAAACGTTAAGCGTGCGGACCCTACGAGTTCGAGAACTATGTAGACATGACCGAGACACGTCTCTGGTCAATAACCAATAGCGGAACCTGAATGCTCATATTGGCTCCCACATATTCTACGAAGATCTTTATCGGTCAGACTGCATAACAACATACGTTGTTCCCTTTGTCATCGGTATGTTACTTGCCCGAGATTCGATCGTCGGTATCTCAATACCTAGTTCAATCTCGTTACCGACAAGTCTCTTTACTCATTTTGTAATACATCATCCCACAACTAACTCATTAGTTGCAATGCTTGCAAGGCTTAAGTGATGTGCATTACCGAGAGGGCCCAGAGATACCTCTCCAACAATCGGAGTGACAAATCCTAATCTCGAAATACGCCAACCCAACAAGTACCTTCGGAGACACCTGTAGAGCACCTTTATAATCACCCAGTTACGTTGTGACGTTTGGTAACACACAAAGTGTTCTTCCGGTAAATGGGAGTTGCATAATCTCATAGTCATAGGAACATGCATAAGTCATGAAGAAAGCAATAGCAACATACTAAACGATCGTGTGCTAAGCTAACGGAATGGGTCATGTCAATCACATCATTCTCCTAATGATGTGATCGTTGATCAAATGACAACTCATGTCTATGGTTAGGAAACATAACCATCTTTGAACAACGCGCTAGTCAAGTAGAGGCATACTAGTGACACTCTGTTTGTCTATGTATTCACACATGTATTATGTTTCTGGTTAGTACAATTCTAGCATGAATAATAAACATTTATCATGATATAAGGAAATAAATAATAACTTTATTATTGCCTCTAGGGCATATTTCCTTCAGCCAGGGGGCACTCAAATGGCACATCAAAGTTTCTCTTAGCCGTGTGCGGTGCCCCCGTCCACAGTTACACACCTCGGTCATATCGTCGTAGTGCTTAGGCGAAGCCCTGCGCCGGTAACTTCATCATCACCATCGCCACGCCGTCATGCTGACGGAACTCTCCCTCTGCCTCACCTGGATCAAGAGTACGAGGGACGTCATCGAGCTGAACGTGTGCTGAACACGGAGGTGCCGTACGCTCGGTGCTAGGATCAGTCGGATCGTGAAGATGTTCGACTATTGATAAACACTTCCGCTTTCGGTCTACGAGGATACGTGGACACACTCTCCCCGCTCGTTGCTATGCTTCTCCTAGATATATCTTGCATGATCGTAGGATTTTTTTTTGAAATACTACGTTCCCCGACACCCACATCCCCTAATATTCCAGAGAAGGTACCTCATCTAAATAATACGGTTTCTAAGACGAACTCCCCTGGAGATCACCGCTTTTGCCACTCTTTTCTTGGCTGGGGCATGGTTGGTGGAGGGAGCTGCATCTGCCTCCCTAGCTTCTTCCACTCCACCTGACAGCGAGGTGACTAAACCACCGGGAGCAGCACCAACTGCAGCTTGTGTCGGGTCATCCTCAGAAACGACCGCGCTGCCCTTGGCCGCTGCCACAATCTCAGCAAGTGCGGCTTGGCCATCCTCTCTCGCACGAGTCATCGAGATAATCTCACAACCATCCGCTCCTAAGTCGATACCACTATCATCAAGAATCGACGCCAACTGAAGGTCCGTGAACGCGTTAAGGATTTTGTAGCAAGGGGGGCATTACCTGAGGTTTCCAGATTCTTGTCCGCAAGACAAAGTTGAGCGCTCTCCAGAGATGAGAGGTCACCCAGCGCCACCTTGGATCTCGCACTTGGAGCCCGCTGCACCACCGGGGTCGCCTTGGAGCGCCGCGCCTTGGCGGCCGCCCCCGCCGAGTCGAGCGCAACTTGCAGATTGCCTACCACCGGAGCAGCCGGAGACGGAAGGGAAAGCACTGCGGGATTGGCCACCGGCTTCCTTCCCGCCGTCTTCTTGGGGCGCGCCCAGAGCCACCAGAGCTACAATAGCTCGACTGGGGAGAGCGAGGGGGGGATTGTTGAGCACACAACCCGCATCGGAGTCCTGAAGCCCAGGCGAGGCCGAGATCGAAGACGCCGCAGTCCATGTTGCAGCACCGACCCATCAGGAATCATGGATGCAGGAACCACCTTGAGGTTGGAGCCGTACTGATCGAAAGACCTCTCAAGGGAGCGATCTGTGGGTGGACTGCTCCTAGCAGTGTCCAAGACCGCGAGCACCCCAGGCTCTGGTGCATCCTTGTCCACAAAAAGGTCTCCCGCCTTGATTCCCAGCATGTCCCAGGTCGCAATATCGATCTGTTGGGGAACGTAGTAATTTCAAAATTTTCCTACACACACGCAAGATCATGGTGATGCATAGCAACGAGAGGGGAGAGTGTCGTCCACATACCTTAGTAGACCGTTAAGCGGAAGCGTTATGACAACGCGGTTGATATAGTCGTACGTCTTCACGATCGACCGATCCTCAGTACCGAACGTACGACACCTCCGCGTTCAGCACACGTTCAGCTCGGTGACGTCCCGTGAACTCACGATCCAGTAGAGATCGAGGGAGAGTTTCGTTAGCACAATGGTGTGGTGACGATGTTGATGAAGCTACCGTCGCAGGGCTTCGCCTAAGCACCGCTACGATATGATCGAGGTGGATTATGGTGGAGGGGGCATCGCACACGGTTGGGAGAGATCAATGATCAACTTGTGTGTCCTAGGGTGCCCCCTGCCCCCGTATATAAAGGAGCCAGGGGGGAGGCGGACGGCCAAGGAGGAGGGCGCGCCAAGGGGGGAGTCCTACTCCCACCGGGAGTAGGACTCCTCCTTTCCTAGTAGGAGTAGGAGAAGGGGGAAGGAGGAGAGAGAGGGGAAGGAAAGGGGGGCGCCGCCCCCCTCCTTGTCCAATTCGGACTAGAGGGGGAGGGGGCGTGCGGCCTGCCCTAGCCGCCCCTCCTCTTCTCCACTAAGGCCCATTAGGCCCAATATACTCCCCGGGGGGTTCCGGTAACCCCCCGGTACTCCGGTATATGCCCGAAACCTCCCGAAATACTTCCGGTGTCCGAACATAGTCATCCAATATATCAATCTTTACGTCTCGACCATTTTGAGACTCCTCGTCATGTCCGTGATCATATCCGGGACTCCGAACAACCTTCGGTACATCAAAACACATAAACTCATAATATGGACCGTCACCGAACTTTAAGCGTGTGGACCCTACAGATTCGAGAACTATGTAGACATGACCGAGACTCATATCCGGTCAATAACCAATAGCGGAACCTGGATGCTCATATTGGTTCGTACATATTCTAGGAAGATCTTTATCAGTCAAACAGCATAACAACATATGTTGTTCCCTTTGTCATCAGTATGTTACTTGCCCGAGATTCGATCGTCGGTATCTCAATACCTAGCTCAATCTTGTGACCGGCAAGTCTCTTTACTCGTTCCGTAATGCATCATCGCAACTAACTCATTAGTCACATTGCTTGCACGGCTTATAGTGATGTGCATTACTGAGAGGGCCCAGAGATACCTCTCCGACAATCGGAGTGACAAATTCTAATCTTGATCTATGCCAACTCAACAAGTACCATCAGAGACACCTGTAGAGCACCTTTATAATCACCCAGTTACGTTGTGATGTTTGGTAGCACACAAAGTGTTCCTCCGGTAATCGGGAGTTGCATAATCTCATAGTCATAGGAATATGTATAAGTCATGAAAAAGCAATAGTAGTAAGCTAAACGATCAAGTGCTAAGCTAACGGAATGGGTCAAGTCAATCACATCATTCTCCTAATGATGTGATCCCGTTAATCAAATGACAACCCATGTCTATGGCTAGGAAACGCAACCATCTTTGATTAACGAGGTAGTCAAGTAGAGGCATACTAGTGACACTATCTTTGTCTATGTATGCACACATGTATTATGTTTCCGGTTAATATAATTCTAGCATGAATAATAAACATTTATCATGATATGAGGAAATAAATAATAACTTTACTATTGCCTCTAGGGCATATTTCCTTCAGTCTCCCACTTGCACTAGAGTCAATAATCTAGATTACTCAGTAATGATTCTAACAACCATGGAGTCTTGGTGCTGATCATGTTTTGCTCGTGGAAGAGGCTTAGTTAACGGGTCTGCCACATTCAGATCCGTATGTATCTTGCAAATATCTATGTCTCCCACCTAGACTTGATCCCGGATGGAATTGAAGCGTATCTTGATGTGCTTGGTTCTCTTGTGAAATCTGGATTCCTTTGCCAAAGCAATTGCACAAGTATTGTCACAGAAGATTTTCATTGGACCCGATGCACTAGGTATGACACCTAGATCGGATATGAACTCCTTCATACAGACTTCTTCATTTACTGCTTTTGAAGCAGCTATGTACTCCGGTTCACACGTAGATCCCGCCATGACGCTTTGTTTAGAACTGCACCAACCGACAGCTCCACCGTTCAATGTAAACACGTATCCGGTTTGCGATTTAGAATCGTTCGGATCGGTGTCAAAGCTTGCATCGACGTAACCATTTACGATGAGCTCTTTGTCACCTCCATAAATGAGAAACATATCCTTAGTCCTTTTCAGGTATTTCAGGATGTTCTTGACCGCTGTCGATGATCCACTCCTGGATTACTTTGGTACCTCCCTGCTAAGCTAATAGCAAGGCACACATCAGGTCTGGTACACAACATTGCATACATGATAGAGCCTATGGTTGAAGCATAGGGAACACTTTTCATTTTCTCTCTATATTCTACAGTGGTCGGGCATTGAGTCTGACTCAACTTCACACCTTATAACACAGGCAAGAACCCTTTCTTCGCTGTCAGGACCGGATTTTAGGGATATTAATTTCCAGAAAATGGCCCTTGTGCTCACCAGCCCTGTGGATTATCAAGAATGATGAGGCACCAACTTGATACAGAAATTCCAAGCAAAATACATAATATGTAGTACAAGACCATTCTGGCCTGTGAGTACAACGAATGGTTTCTAGTGGTTGATGGCGGAAGCGGTTTGTGGATCATCAGCGTTTATGGGACTCCATTTCCCACAGGAACAGCTGACCAGGTTAACTCCTATCTTCGCGAGGCTGCTATCACCATTGCTTAGGTTCCGGGGCTGTCATCGCAAGCTCCTCTCCAAGCAAGAAATCTGGCCAAGACAATAGCCATGGACAAGCCAGTGAGTACTTTGAATGTACTCGCAAACATTATGAACACGGGTATAATATAACAAACGATAATCATGCTCTGAAATATTCTACGATCACAACGCTACCACAAAATAAAATCTCTGATGCACGCAAGCAGGTTATTTATATGCATGAAAATGCAATAACAGAGTAGTAATAAAATGCACCGATCGGGTGTCTGAAGTGACGCCTCGAAAGGTTAGTAAATAACGAGCATGCCTCAGTCGGGCGTCTGAGCGACACCACATAAAGGGCTTATAAAGTAAATGAATAACAAGCATGCCACGATCGAGGCGTCTCAGCGACACCACATAAAGGGCTTATAAAGTAAATAAATAACAAGCATGCCACAGTCGGGCGTCTCAGCGACACCACATAAAGGGCTTATAAAGAATCACAGTGAATATCCAGGAGGTAGAACCGTCCCAGGGATATTCAATAATTCAAATAATATAACGGGTTAGTCCATAACAAATAATAGTCATGATCATCACAAGTCACAAGTCATGATCCAAGTTTTGGTTTAACAGTTTCTCCTCCGAAGACCGACACTAAGACCGACACTTGACCCATCCCAGACTGTAGTCCTTAACCATGGACACGGCTATTCGAATAGATTTAACCTCTGCAGAGGGTGTACTCTTTACCCACGAGTAACGGATTCCTTTAGTCCATCGGGACTAATTCCGTCTACGGTCTTTTAATTGAAAACACAACCGACTTGCACACACCAGCTTAACTTACCAGTGTCTGGAATCACCCACGACACCTGTCAAGCAAAACTCTAAGTGGGGAGGCTACAACCTCGCGTAGCATGGGATCAAATTTATATCGCGCGCTCTAAGGGGTGTCCCCCCTCTCGGTCCCAACCAGAAACACCCATGCCCCCGGACTAGGTGGCATGCCTACCGGCTGCAGTCGGTATCTTCCACCATTGCCTCTGCATGCGGTGTGTGCTAGAAAGGGGTTGACAACTTATCGAACTGCACTTACTTGCTGCAGGACAAGTGGCGATGAGACAAGTATGGGGGTTATCGAACAAGACTCGATCTATGGTCGACTCAGGAGGTTTGAAAATTTCCTGCATGATTAGCATGACGAATATATTTCAACCAATGTAATCACCACTCATTATACCTTACTATGCCATACCGACATAACCGTCTCCGGACGAAGACCGGAGACAAGCTCACGCCTACCCAAGGCAGAGGCTTTCCCAGATTTCTTTCCGGCATGCTTGCAAGGCATACGAGGACGATTACCATCACAAGTATATCCACTTCCAACAGTAAGGGAAATCTCCAATATGCATTCATGCAAATGATCGCGTCACCACATAAAATAACGAGTTCTCCGTATTAAGGTGGTGTTATAATCGTGTCAACCAACACACAAAAATATTATGCCAGGGTTCAGAATGCTTGCCTTCAAGTTGTGTAGAGGCAGGGTGCATCCTAAAACTTTTGAAAGTTTTCTTCTTCTTCAAAAACCTATTTCCGAAAGTATTCAAATTAACACATAGACTCAAAACAGTACAAAAAAGTTGTCTGAATTTTTTTCAAATAAATCTAAAAATAAACTAGAAAATATTTGAGAGAGGTGGGAAAAAGAATCAACTCATTTGGAGTTATATTTAAAAAGTTATAGCTAGTCAAAGTTTTGGTCAAAATCTATTTAAAAAATAACTAAATAAATGAAATAGAGAAAGGAAAAACGGTTCGGGGTGGGGAAGGCATTTTGCACTTTACGCCTTCACTTAGCCAGCGTGGACCATCTCGGGGTCGCTGACCGTGGGTCCAGGGGCCCACCAACAAGTTTGACCGGTCTTCCCTCCCTTCTTCCTCCTTTGCCCGAGCGAGGGCGGGGGTTCCGGCGATCGCCGCCGACGAATGGCGGCTCCCCACGGGGATCCAAGGGCAGGGATGGATCCGCCAGACCGGGGCGGTCCTCCCGGTGGTTGTTGGTCTGTCGGGGGTGGAGAGAGTCACCGGCGGCGAGCTCCGCGGCGGAGGAGGCTTTGGGTGGGTTTGGGGTTTGATTCTACGGTGGCTTTCGATCGCGTTAGAGAGGTTGGGCGGCTCCGCAGGGTCTAGGGGAGTAGAATGGAAGCACGGGAGGGGTTTGGGGGCCTCGGTTTTGGCCGGATTTCACCGGAGCGTGGCGGCGGCTGAACCTGTCGGAGTTGAGAAAGATGACCTTCTCCCGTCATACTCGGGTTATGGGGGGCTCTAGAGAGGTGGTGTGAGGCTGTTTGAGGGTCTGGACGAGCTCAGGGGTCTCCTTTTATAGGAGAGCAATGGCGGTTCCCCGGCGGCCGGGGATAAGATCATCGGCGACCGCCGTTCTGTAGCTAGGGGGCGCGTGGCGATGGCTGGGGGTGGCGGCAGGGACTAGAAGACGAGCGGGCATTGCTCCAGGTGCGAGCTGGCGAGCGCGGGTGGCTCGGGCGGCGCCGTCCAGGGCAGGAGCTGTCGGAGCGGCGGTGGTGGCTTGTGTCGGTGGCGTTGTAGGACGCCAGGAGGGGCCAGGGCGGTTCTGCGGTGAGGGAGGAGTCGGGGCGTGTTGGCTGCGAGTGGAGGAGGATCAGAACGGGCTCGGGGGAGGCGGCAACGCGACGCGGCGACTCGGGCGCCGCAAGACGCAAAACCCGCACTGCCGCCCAGAGCACGCCCACCAGGTGTTCGACGAAAAGCCAGGGTTTGCTAGGAGGCTAGGGTGGAGCTGGGGTTTAACAGGATTAGGTTAGGGTAGTCTAGAGGCTTAGTGGACATGGTGGTTAAGCAAAACCAGCAGGTCCAGTGTGTAAACCAAAAGCCGTGTCAAATCTGACCATGCACATAAAGTGTTCGACATAATGCCAAGGGCACATAGGCATTACTTGGGGTGGCCAAATTCTCCAGATTGGGGTCTCTTTGGATGAATAAGAGGGTGGTAAAGTTAGTTTGGTAAAACAAGAAACTTTACAATGCAAGTTTTGGTGAAATTCAAATCTGGACAGAAAAGGAAATGGGTAATCTGGTCAACTTAAAACATGCCTATGGGGCTGATCTCTTGGATTTAAGGGTTTTGCAGGGTGGTCTATAAGCAGGAGGAAGAATCATGGGTAAAGGGGCAAGTTAAAAGATGGTTGCAGTACAAATCACCAAGTTGAACCAGAATGCAAATGAGGATGATTCACTCAATTTTTTCAAAGGACATGACTTGGTTTTTGCAAAAAGTTGAATAATATACTCCTACTGACAACCCATAATTTTGGTGGAAGTTTTAAAGAAATATTTAAATAGGTTGTAGTGCAAAATTGCCCACTGGACCAGATTTGAAAATTTTATGTAGAGCTCAAAATATCCAAAGAATGAAATATACCTTTGCATAAAAGTGATTTAAAAACATCACATGACATCCCCAAATTTTGGTGAGATTTTTAAATGAATTTATAAAAGGGTTGCAGTGCAAATGGGACCCTAAACTTATGAAAAACCATTTTAGAGAGACAAAGCTCAGGGGTAAATAATTATATAAATAATCCCACTGATAAAATAATTGTTTTATTTGAGAGGGTAAATAAGTCCAATAATGATTGAAAAGTTTTTACTTAGGGTAAAAACTCCATAATAATAAAGAAAAGAATGGTTCTGAAATCAACAGGGAATCCAGAAAATAAAAGTTTAAGTTTCCTGGCAAAATTTTAATAAATAAAACATGATTAAATTTTTGGGGTGTCACATTCGCTTGATCCATTTTGAACTTTTTCAAAACTTTGTCAAGATATGTGCTTTGTGAAAGTCCAATTAAGCGTCTTGATCTATCTCGATAGATCTTGATGCCCAATATGTAAGCAGCTTCACCGAGGTCTTTCATTGAAAAACTCTTATTCAAGCATCCTTTTATGCTATCCAGAAATTCTATATCATTCCCAATCAGCAATATGTCATCCAGATATAATATTAGAAATGCTACAGAGCTCCCACTCACTTTCTTGTAAATACATGCTTCTCCAAAAGTCTGTATAAAACCATATGCTTTGATATCACTATCAAAACGTTTATTCCAACTCCGAGAGGCTTGCACCAGTCCATAAATGGATCGCTGGAGCTTGCACACTTTGTTAGCTCCCTTTGGATCGACAAAACCTTCCGGTTGCATCATATATAACTATTCTTCCAGAAATCCATTCAGGAATGCAGTTTTGACATCCATTTGCCAAATTTCATAATCATAAAATGCGGCAATTGCTAACATGGTTCGGACAGACTTAAGCATCGCTACGGGTGAGAAAGTCTCATCGTAGTCAACTCCTTGAACTTGTCGAAAGCCTTTCGCAACAAGTCGAGCTTTGTAGACACTAGACAGTAACATTACTGTCAGCGTCAGTCTTCTTCTTGAATATCCATTTATTCTCTATGGATTGCCGATCATCGGGCAAGTCAACCAAAGTCCATACTTTGTTCTCATACATGGATCCCATCTCAAATTTCATGGCCTCAAGCCATTTTGCGGAATCTGGGCTCACCATCGCTTCTTCATAGTTCGTAGGTTCGCCTTGGTCAAGTAACATGACCTCCAGAATAGGATTACCGTACCACTCTGGTGCGGATCTTACTCTGGTTGACCTACGAGGTTCGGTAGTAACTTGATCTGAAGTTTCATGATCAATATTATTAGCTCTTCACTGACTAGTGTAGGTGTCACAGAAACCGGTTTCTGTGATGAACTACTTTCCAATAAGGGAGCAGGTACAGTTACCTCATCAAGTTCTACTTTCCTCCCACTCACTTCTTTCGAGAGAAACTCCTTATCTAGAAAGGATCCATTCTTAACAACAAATGTCTTGCCTTCGGATCTGTGATAGAAGGTGTACCCAACAATTTCCTTTGGGTATCCTATAAAGACACATTTCTCCGATTTGGGTTCGAGCTTATCAGGTTGAAGCTTTTTCACATAAGCATCGCAGCCCCAAACTTTAAGAAACGACAACTTTGGTTTCTTGCCAAACCACAGTTCATAAGGCGTCGTCTCAACGGATTTTGATGGTGCCCTATTTGACGTGAATGCAGCCGTCTCTAAAGCATAACCCCAAAATGATAGCGGTAAATAAGTAAGAGACATCATAGATCGTACCATATCTAGTAAAGTACGATGTTCGGACACACTATTTCGCTGTGGTGTTATGGGTGGCGTGAGTTGCGAAACTATTCCGCATTGTTTCAAATGTAGACCAAACTCATAACTCAAATATTATCCTCCACGATCAGATCGTAGAAATATTATTTTCTTGTTACGATGATTTTCCACTTCACTCTGAAATTCTTTGAACTTTTCAAATGTTTTAGACTTATGTTTCATTAAGTAGATATACCCATATCTGCTCAAATCATCTGTGAAGGTGAGAAAATAACGATACTCGCCGCGAGCCTCAATATTCATTGGACCACATACATCAGTATGTATGATCTCCAACAAATCTGTTGCTCGCTCCATTGTTCCGGAGAACAACGTTTTAGTCATCTTGCCCATGAGGCATGGTTCGCAAGTACCAAGTGATTCATAATCAAGTGATTCCAAAAGTCCATCAGTAGGAGTTTCTTCATGCGCTTTTCACCAATATGACCTAAACGGCAGTGCCACAAATAAGTTGCACTATCATTATCAACTCTGCATCTTTTGGCTTCAATATTATGAATATGTGTATCACTACTATCGAGATTTAATAAAAATAGACCACTTTTTAAGGGTGCATGACCATGACAGATATTACTCATATAAATAGAACAACCATTATTCTTTGATTTAAATGAATAACCGTCTCGCATCAAACAAGATCCAGATATAATGTTCATGCTCAACGCTGGCACCAAATAACAATTATTTAGGTCTAAAACTAATCCCGAAGGTAGATGTAGAGGTAGCGTGCCGACCGCGATCACATCGACTTTGGAACCATTTCCCACGCGCATCGTCACCCCGTCCTTAACCAATCTTCGCTTAATTCGTAGTCCCTGTTTCGAGTTGAAAATATTAGCAACAGAATCAGTATCAAATACCCAGGTGCTACTGCAAGCATTAGTAAGGTACACATCAATAACATGTATATCACATATACCTTTGTTCACCTTGCCATCCTTCTTATCTGCCAAATACTTGGGGAAGTTCCGCTTTCAGTGACCAGTCTGTTTGTAGTAGAAGCACTCAGTCTCAGGCTTAGGTCCAGACTTGGGTTTCTTCTCCTGAGCAGCAACTTGTTTGGTGTTCTTCTTGAAGTTGCCCTTCTTCTTCCCTTTACCCTTTTTCTTGAAACTGGTGGTCTTGTTGACCATCAACAATTGATGCTCCTTCTTGATTTCTACCTCCGCAGCCTTTAGCATTGCAAAGAGCTCGAGAATTGTCTTATCCATCCCTTGCATATTATAGTTCATCACAAAGCTCTTGTAGCTTGGTGGCAGTGATTGAAGAATTTTGTCAATGACACTATCATCCAGAAGATTAACTCCCAGTTGAATCAAGTGATTATTATACCCAAACATTTTGAGTATATGTTCACTGACAGAACTATTCTCCTCCATCTTGCATCTGTAGAACTTATTGGAGACTTCATATCTCTCA
Organism: Aegilops bicornis; assembly: GCA_021605145.1. Taxonomy (NCBI): domain Eukaryota; kingdom Viridiplantae; phylum Streptophyta; class Magnoliopsida; order Poales; family Poaceae; genus Aegilops; species Aegilops bicornis. The sequence goes on along the minus strand of CM038673.1, from coordinate 398,249,768 downwards.
ATCCGGGCATTTGCTTGAAATATTAACTTCAACTCTTGGAACATCTCATATGCTCCATGATGTTCAAAACATCGTTGAAGTCCCGGTTCTAAGCCATAAAGCATGGCACACTGAACTATCGAGTAGTCATCAGCTTTGCTCTGCCAGACGTTCTTAACGTCGTCAGTTGCATCTACAGCAGGCCTGGCACCCAGCGGTGCTTCCAGGACGTAATTCTTCTGTGCAGCAATGAGGATAATCCTCAAGTTACGGACCCAGTCCGTGTAATTGCTACCATCATCTTTCAACTTTTCTTTCTCAAGGAACGCATTAAAATTCAACGGAACAACAACATGGGCCATCTATCTACAACCACATAGACAAGCAAAATACTATCAGGTACTAAGTTCATGATAAATTAAAGCTCAATTAATCATATTACTTAAGAACTCCCACTTAGATAGACATCCCTCGAATCATCTAAGTGATCACGTGATCCATCTCAACTAAACCATGTCCAATCATCACGTGAGATGGAGTAGTTTTCAATGGTGAACATCACTATGTTGATCATATCTACTATATGATTCACGCTCGACCTTTCGGTCTCAGTGTTCCGAGGCCATATCTGCATATGCTAGGCTCGTCAAGTTTAACCCGAGTATTCTGCGTGTGCAAAACTGGCTTACACCCGGTGTATTTGAACGTAGAGCTTATCACACCCGATCATCACGTGGTGTCTCGGCACGATGAACTTTTGCAACGGTGCATACTCAGGGAGAACACTTATACCTTGAAATTTAGTGAGAGATCCTCTTATAATGCTACCGTTAATCAAAACAGAATAAGATGCATAAAGGATAAACATCACATGCAATCAATATAAGTGATATGATATGGCCATCATCATCTTGTGCCTTTGATCTCTATCTGCAAAGCACCATCATGATCACCATTGTCACCGGCGCGACACCTTGATCTCCATCGTAGCATCGTTGTTGTCTCGCCAACTATTGCTTCTACGACTATCGCTACCGCTTAGTGATAAAGTAAAAGCAATTCTGAAGCGATTGCATTGCATACAATAAGCGACAACCATATGGCTCTCGCCTTGTCGATAACTCGGTTACAAAACATGATCATCTCATACAATAAAATATAGCATCACGTCTTGACCATATCACATCACAACATGCCCTGCAAAAACAAGTTAGACATCCTCTACTTTGTTGTTGCAAGTTTTACGTGGCTGCTATGGGCTGAGCAAGAACCGTTCTTACCTACGCATCAAAACCACAACGATAGTTCATCAAGTTAGTGATGTTTTAACCTTCTCAAGGACCAGGCATAGCCACTCTCGGTTCAACTAAAGTTGGAGAAACTGACACCCGCCAGCCACCGGTGTGCAAAACACGTCGGTAGAACCAGTCTCGCATAAGCGTACGTGTCGTGGTTTTGTCACGGCAGATGTCCTCTTGTAAGGACTTAGTCGTGGAGCCATCGCAACTAGGAAGCTTAAAGGGGTTAATCGGGACAAAGGAAACGAGAGGTTTACACTAGTTCGGCCCCTTACGGTGAAGGTAAGGCCTACGTCTAGTTGGGTTGGTATTGCTTGATGTTTCGATGACCAGGGAGCGAGATACGCTATGCCCGGCTCTCGATGAGTTTTTTCTTAACCTAAGCCGCCAGCGGGTCGTCCCCTTATATACACGGGTAGACGCCCCGCGGCCTACAGAGTCCCGGCCGGCTCATAAACAGTGTCCGGCTCGGTGAATAGTTAATTCTACCTTAAGATACAAGTAATGTTAACATGGCGGTTTATCACCATGGGCCTTAAGCCGCCTGTGGCCCTCGGCTCCTTTGTTGAACCGCCATCTTCATGCTTGGCTTTGGGCTTCCTCTTGATGAGTCTTCTTTGTGTAACCCGGCCCCTCATGGGCGGCTTACACAAATATTATATCCCAACATTAGGCCCCAGATTGATTTGAACCTGTTCATGTCAATCTTAAAATACCTTAAAAATAAACCTTAAGTCTTCTGTCTGTTCAAAGGTTTTAACCCGCCATGGCGTCATCCTCTGGATCCGGGTTAACCCGCCGTGACGTCATCCTCAATTAAATTCATACTTTATTCCATCATATCCTCCAACGGATCTTTTGCCTTTACTGACCATTCTGAAAACCGAGGCGTCGGGGCCGCTGGATAATGATGTTGGCCTCCTCGTTTCTCGCGCCGACTCAGTCGGCTTTCCTTATAAATGAGTGCGACCTAGGTCTTTCCCATTCTTCTTCTTCGATCGTCTTCCTCCTCGCACTGTTTCTCTGCCGCTCGAGCTCTGCCGCCACCGCCGCCGCAGATCTCCTCGTCTTCTCCAACTCAGGCCGCTGCATCAACCTGACTCGACCAGAGAAGCGCGACGGATCCCTGCAACAGCTCTACACCCGTAAGTCCTTTTCTTTCCCTGCTTTTAGATCTGCATTATGGCCTCCTGAGTTCGTCGGTGTTCATCGCCGCCCGTTGCAAACCCTTGATAATTTTCCCCTCCAGTGCTCCTTTTTGATCTTTAGACAGTTAGAACTACTGCGGTGGCTGTTCCGCACCCATCTTGAATAGAAACAGATCTCCTTTTCCTTGTTTAAAGGCCTCCTTCGAGTAGATGAACTTCTCTGCCCTGGCTTTTAGGTCTAGAAATTTTTCTTTTCAGAGCAACCGTTTGATCCAAAATAATTTTTGTAAACTGTGAAACCTGTTTGTTCCACACTTAGCCAAAAACTGCATCTGTTGAATCTGTTTAACCATGGTAGCCCATACGGCCGGTTTAAGACAACACCGGTTGTCAGTTTTTTTTTCTCTGGCGACTTAAGAAAATTTAAGTGCCTTTGATACCTGTAACAGTTTAAATATTACTGCATAGTTGCCCATATGTCATTAGGCCCCTTCTTAAGCTGCCATTTTGAATAAACTTAAAATGCTTTCCTCCGGGTTAAATTTGAACTGGAAATTCTTATTTTGTCATAGGCTTCAATTTATACAATGGCACCCAAGGCTCCCAAAGCTCCTGTGACCTGCAACTGGGTCAAATACACTGTTATAGAAAGCACTTTGTCTGACTTTGTGAAATCCGGCCATTTGCCCGAGAAAAAGGTCATGTCTTATCATGCTCCTGACCCATCAGAGGAGAAGCCTCAACCCAAGGAAGGGGAGATGATTGTGTTTACTGATCACATGAACCGGGGCTTCGCTCCGCCCGGCTCAAAATTCTTCAGGGATGTTTTACATTTCTTCAACCTCAGACCTCAAGACATCGGGCCCAATTCCGTGTCAAATATTTGCAACTTCCAAGTCTTCTGCGAGGTGTACCTTGGGGAAGAACCCAACTTAATTTTATTCAGAGAGTTGTTTTACTTAAACCGGCAGAATGAACACGCTAACGGGCCCAGTCTGGAACTTGGTGGTATCTCGATTCGCGGCGGAGAGACTGCCTTTTTCCTTTTGCTGAACTATCGAGTCATCCAAAGGATTGGAATCAGACATGGTTCTACTGCGAGGATACTTCTCCGGCTAACGAGAATCCTCTGCCCGGCTTCCGCGCCTTGCGCCTTGATTCCAACCACCCGCTACCGGATAAGTTGACTGCTGTTGAACGTCTGCCACTTGCTCCCACCATTCATAAAATCAAAGCTCTTTTGGGAAATGGCTTAGATGGTATTGACCTGGTTCGAGTCTGGGTTGCTTGGCGAGTTATTCCGTTAAGCCGCCGCCCCGGCTTAACGTGCACTTACTCAGGCGAGAAGAATGACCCACTGCGTTATAGTCCCGACGACTTACCAGATGATGTGGTGGATGCTACAACCCAGACGTTGCTGAAAGAGGGCACGGTGACCAGTAATGCTTTTGGCTTACCTCCTTTCTGCAAGAAGAACCCGGCCCCTGCAGTAAGTCACCAACCTCAATGAATACTCTTTACTATATTACACTTTGCCTTTACTCATAAACTCTTATGATTTTTCACAGGTCGATGATAACTTCTAGAAGGTCAAGTATAACCATGAGGCGGCCAAACAAGCCAGAGTGGCGAAAAGAGCCGAAAGGAAAGCCGCAAAGACTGGAACTTCGAAGAAGAGGAAGCCAAGCGCTTCAGACCTGTTGAAACTTGACGATACCGATAATGATGAAGAAGAGGTAACGTTTAACTCCCTTGACTCTTTATCATTACTTTGCTGATATTTAAACCTTTTTAGGAAGACACGGGGGACAGCCAAGCCGTCGAGGAAGAGGTAACTATAATCTCCTCCGACTCCGAGCCCCTGCCGTGTCAGAAAATTCAAAGAGTAACCCGGAAAGTAAGATTTTCACATCCTTTGGCTTACCAAGATCCTCAATTTCTTTTGAAGCAACAACAATTTGAAAGCCGGAGGCAGACCCGGACCAGCAAGGATATAGAGCTCTCCTCCGGCTTACCTGACGTATACAGGAAGCGTCGGGCTGAGGTTATCTCCGATTTACGTTATGTTTACCCTTTGGCGGGTTTAATTCGTCAACCTCTCAATTCATCTGACTCCAATTATCAGGATACCTCTCCTTCCTCCGGCGAATCTATGCAATCTAACATGCCGGCTTTCAAAACTGCCCCCGGGTAATATAAACTTATTTACCTTGTACTTTACCTTACTCATGTTTTTGTACTCACCCTTCTGCTTTGACCACAGCGTGCAAGTGAAGCCCAGTAAGAGGGCAAAGAAGAATAAGCCATTACAAGACCCGGTCATGACTGAACTGGAGCTTGGAACAGCTGCTCCTAACAGTTCTACCCATCAGCCGCCGCCTGAACCAGCCTCTGACATTCCAAAGACCAACCTCTCGATCCACCATGAAGATACTCTCAACAACTCGATAACCCGGAAGCTCAGAGTCTGCCAAGACAATTGACCCGGAAATTGAGATTCTGAAGACCCAGTTTGTTGAGCCGGGACAGCCCACTGTCCTTGCCAAGTGCTCTGCCAAGGAGGAGTTCCTGGAACGCTGAAAGGCCAAGCTAGGCATTGCTGATTATACTCATTTGAGCATCGAAGACATAGTCTCTGGCTATATCAATCAAGTACATAGCAGCCATGACCTGGAAATCGACATGGTGAAGCAAATACAGCAAAAATCTGAGGTATAACTTTTATGCTACTTTACTTAATCATACTTACTGTATCAGCCCCCAAGTCTATTGCTTATGAATAAATATGCTGTAGACTTAGAAACTTGCTTAGCACTGCTTTATCCGGTTTAGAAAGAAGATATTTAACCCGGTTGTAACATGATACCTTAAACTTGCGATACACATTAGCCCCCAAGTGTCAAGTACCTTTGCTTGCAAAGTGCTTGGGACTTAATTTCCATGAATCGACATTGTACATTAAATTTCTTCAGCATACATTAGCCCCCAAGTGTCAAGTACCTTTGCTTGCAAAGTGCTTGGGACTTAATGATATCTTACCATGATTCTGACTATAACCCGGCATCAATGCAGGCCACCACAAGTCAATTTGAGTCGGAGATTGCTGATCTGAAGAGCCGCCTGGCAGCTCAAGAACTTGAACTTCAAAAGGCCAACTCCAAATTTGAATTCAGCGTCTCTGAACAACAGAAGTTGAAGAAGAATTTTGATGCGGAGAAGAAAATCTGGGCGGATGAGAAGGCCTCACTGGTGACCCGGGCCGAGATAGCGTAAACGCCACTTGCGTAAGCAAATAACCGAGCTGTCCGGCTTAAAGCGCCAGATATCTCAAATGGTCTCAGCAATCTTCGGTAAGTTACTATATATAATCTTGAATATTGCAATCCTTCCTTTGATGATTATTTTACTTGTTATCTCCGGCTCACCTTATGTTTATAAACGCAGGCTCCAGGAGCACAAACCTCAAGCAGAACATGTTGATCAAGCTGAAGGCGGTTTACACTCTGGTGGAGCAACTGTACACCGGGTCACAACGTGCTTTGGCCGTTGTGGCTTTATCAAATGACGCTCCCCATCTCTTGCAAGATGTGCTAAAACGGCTTGCCGTGCTACCCTAGCGGATTCAAGAGCTAAGATAGGCTTCTTCCAGAACCGGGGCTATAGCTGCCTTGAGCCGGGCCAAGGCGTTGCTTCCAGAATTAGACCTGGCAGACGTTGCTCTTGGATATCCCAACTTGAAGGAGGACGACTCTTTATTCGACGAGACAGACTTTACCGCTTGTGTGAAAGTCGTACGTCCTATTGCTACTATCATTGGGAACGATATTGACCTTACCAAGTATCGGTAGGGCTATGACAAATGAGAACCAGTAGTGTTCCAACACCTCACTATGATGACGCCACCGATCCCTCCAACTCGTAAGCACACCTTTGCCCCTGAAGTTGACCCAGCCGGTTTAATAGATGATGAAGCTGAGATTGAAGCCTTAAGCGGCATTGACTGGGCCTCGTCAACCTTCCAGGATAGGGCAACAGACGGAGAGGCGGAGAAGGATAACCCGAAAGCTTCAAGCCCACCAAAGGAGTGAACCGCCAGGCGTTTTTGCGAAAACAATGCTTCATTATTCAGACTCGGGGAGTCTTGTAATAGATAGAAAAACCTCTCAACTTTGTCATGCCTTCGCGCATGTTTGTGGCACTTAATACTTTTGTAAGACGCCATTGCTATATACTTCCAGCTTATGTTGATCTTTCCTTGATGTTAAAAACTCGTTGGCCTTATCCTGCATATAAAACAAACAGAATTCCCTTGGCGATTTATCGCATCCGGGGTCACATAAAGTATTGACAACCCAAAGTACGAACCAAAACATCATATAAAGGCCGGTTTATGATTACAATCACAATAGCATACCTGCGATCTTTTTTGGTATTCTCGCCGGCTTATGTGACCCAAATCATGAGAGTGAGTTTAACTCCTGAAAGTTGGCACATATAATGTTTACCTGGCCCTTAATAATATTTACACTCACAGAGTATAATGAATAGTAAACTTAATTTCAAAGGCCTCTGATTCGAATACGATCAGTGAACCGTTCCAAAGGGGTTAAGCTAAGATTCGGATACGATCATATAGCCCCAAGTGGCTTTGGCGATGCCGATCAAGTGGGTATCGACAGCTATGTTCTCTTTGGTTCGAATACGACCTATGTTTGAACAGGAAGCCCCCAAGTGACCATAAGAGTTGTTTAATGACGCTGATTTGAATACGATCCACGTCAGACCCAAAGAGGTTAAGCTATGATTCAAATATGATCAAGAAGCCCCCAAGTGGGTTTGGCAGTATGCCGATCAAGTGGGTATTGACAGCTATGTTCTCTTTGGTTCGAATACGACCTATGTTTGAACAGGAAGCTCCCAAGTGATCATGGCTAGATTCAGATATGATCATAAGTCGGACCAAAGGGAAACCCGGATTCAGATATGATCCGCTCCCTGTTGGTTGTTTCCACCACCTAATAAAAAAGACATATAAACCTTTGAGGGTGAAAAGGACAGAGGTCCTGCTTTATTGCTTTATATAATATATACATCTTCAAAAATATATACATATTAAGAGCCGGCAGCTCAGGTGTAATAAGGCCGAAGATGAGCGATGTTCCATGGCCGGCGGGTCTCTTCCTCCGACTTACGTGAGTCTTTGTGCTCTCGAACATCGATGAGGTAGTATGACCCGTTGTTCAAATTCTTGTTGACCGCAAGGATCCTTCCCAAGGAGGGGATAGCTTGTGCATATCAGACTGATCCTGGATGAGCCGGAGCACTAAATCGCCTTCCTGAAAGGCTCTGCTTCTAACCCGGCGGCTGTGATAGCGGCGCAGGTCTTGCTGGTAAATCGCCGAGCGGGCTATTGCCAAGTCTCGCTCCTCATCCAACAAGTCAAGTGCATCCTGACGAGCCTTTTCGTTATCAGCCTCAATGTAAGCCGCCACGCGGGGTGAGTCGTGCCGGATGTCACTTGGCAGGACTGCCTCCGCTCCGTACACCATGAAGAAAGGTGTGTAACCTGTAGATCTGTTAGGCGTAGTGTTGATACTCCATAACGCGGAGGGTAGCTCCTCCACCCAACAACCCGGAGTCCGCTGTAAGGGGACCAAGAGCCGGGGTTTGATACCCTTCAAGATCTCCTAATTAGCTCTCTCTGCTTGACCATTGGATTGAGGATGAGCAACAGCCGAAACATCAAGCCAGATATGTTCCCGTTGACAGAACTCTTCCATGGCACCTTTGGAGAGATTAGTGCCATTATCAGTTATGATGCTGTGTGGAAAACCAAAACGAAGGATCACCTTTTTCATGAACTGAACCGCCATGGCTGCATGACACTTAATCGATGTGCTCTGCCTCAACCCACTTTGTAAACTTATCCATCGCAACCGTGAGGTGTGTCTTTTTATCCTTAGACCTCTTGAAAGGTCCAACCATGTCAAGCCCCCTGCATCGCGAATGGCCAAGTAATTGGAATCATCCTCAATTCTTGAGCCGGCACATGAGCTCGTCGTGAGAATTTTTGACATCCGTCACATTTGCTAACCAGATCCTCCGCATCAGCATGAGCCGTCAGCCAGTAGAAACCATAACGGAAAGCCTTGGCCACAAGAGATTTTGAGCCAGCATGATGAACACAATCTCCTTCATGGATCTCACGAAGTATCTCCTGACCCTCTGTAGGCGACACACAACGTTGAAACGCCCCAGTGACACTGCGGTGATGTAACTCGCCATGAACAGTCGTCATAGATTTGGACCGCCTGATGATTTGTCTCGCCAAAATCTCATCCTCAAGCAATTCTCCCCGGGTCATATAGGCCAAATACGGCACTGTCCAATCCAGGATGACGTGAAGAGCTGCCACCAGATGTGCCTCCGGGTCTGGCACTGCTAATTCTTCCACTGTAGGTACTTTGACAGAAGGATTATGCAAAACATTGAGAAAGGTGTTAGGCGGCACCGGCTTACGCTGAGATCCCAGCCGGCTTAAAGCATCAGCCGCCTCATTCTTCCTTCAATCAATGTGCTCCACTTGATAACCTTTGAAGTGCCCAGCCACAACATCAACTCCACGACGATAAGCCGCCATAAGGGGATCCTTGAAATCCCACTTGCCTGACACCTGTTGAGCCACAAGATCTGAGTCACCCAAACACCTTACCCGGCTCAAATTCATCTCTTTGGCCATCCTGAGACCATGGAGTAAGGCCTCATACTCAGCTGCATTGTTAGTACAAGGAAACATAAGTCGAGCACATAACAAAATTTGTCACCTCGGGGAAGTTAAACGACTCAGCCCCGAGCCTTCCAACTGCCTGGACCCATCAAAGTGAATAGTCCAATGTGTGTTATCTGGCTTCTCCTCAGGTGCATGTAACTCTGTCCAATCATTGATAAAGTCCACCAAGGCTTGAGACTTAATGGCGGTATGTGGCATGTACTTCAAACCATGAGGCCCAAGCTCAATGGCCCACTTGGCGACTCGTCCTGTGGCTTCCCTGTTCTGGATGATGTCTCCCAAGGGGGCAGAACTTACCACAGTTATAGGATGACCTTGGAAGTACTGCTTCAGTTTCCGGCTTGCCATAAACACTCCATAAACAAGGTTCTGCCAATGCGGATACCTTTTCTTGGACTCTATGAGCACCTCACTGATGTAATAAACCGGCCGCTGAACCGGATGCTCCTTGCCAGCCTCCTTGCGCTCCACCACAATGGCAACACTGACAGCTCGTGAGTTAGCAGCCACATATAACAACAACGGCTCTTTATCAATGGGAGCCGCAAGGACCGGCGGCTCAGACAACTGCCTCTTTAAGTCTTCAAAGGCGGTATTAGCAAAGATCACCCGCATAAAAGTGTTCATTTTCTTCATCATCTGATATAGCGGTAGGGCCTTCTCACCTAACCGGCTTATGAACCGGCTTAAAGCAGCAACATGACCCGCCAGTCGCTGAACATCATTGATGCACGCCGGTTTAGCCAAAGAGTTAATCGCCCTGATCTTCTCCGGGTTAGCTTCAATGCCCCTGTTTGAGACCAGAAATCCCAAAAGTTTGCCTGCAGGTACACCAAATACACACTTGGCCGGGTTAAGCATCATCGTATAAACCCAGAGATTATCAAAGGTTTCCTTCAAATCAGATATCAAAGTTTCCTTCTCTCTGGACTTCACCACGATGTCATCCACATAAGCATGAACATTGCGCCCAATCTGATCATGGAGACAGTTATGTACACACCACGATAAGTCGCTGGGCACTCTTGAGCCCAAACGGCATAGATACATAGCGAAGGCTCGAGCAGTGATGTACGCCGTCTTCTCCTGGTACTTAACTGCCATTTTGATCTGATGATAACCAGAGTAAGCATCCAAAAAGCTCAAACGCTCACAACCCGCCGTAGCATCAATGATTTGATCAATACGTGGGAGAGCAAATGGATCAGCCGGACAAGCCTTATTTAAGTCCGTATAATCCACACACATCCGCCAGGTGTCGTTCTTCTTGAGCACAAGCACCGGGTTAGCCAACCACTTCGGGTGAAAAACCTCCACAATAAACCCAGCTGCTAAGAGCCGAGCGACTTCCTCTCCAATAGCTTTCCATCTCTCTTCGTTGAACCATCAAAGAAACTGCCTGACCGGCTTATACTTCGGATCAATATTGAGAGTGTGCTCAGCGAGTTCTCTCGGTACACCCGGCATGTCAGAAGGTTTCCATGCAAAAATGTCCCGGTTCTCACGGATGAACTCGATGAGCGCTTTCCTATTTAGGATCCAAATTGGCACCGAGCATCGACTGCTTAGACGAATCGCCTGGAGTGAAATCAACAAGCTTGGTTTCATCAGCCGACTTAAACTTCATGGTCGGGTCATGCTCTGTGGTTGGCTTCTTTAGAGAGGTCATATCCGCCGGGTCAACATTGTCTTGATAAAACTTCAGCTCCTCTGCTGCACAAACAGACTCAGCATAAGCTGCGTCGCCCTCCTCACATTCCAGAGCTACCTTTCGACTTCCATGCATAGTGATGGTGCCCTTGTGACCCGGCATCTTAAGCTGCAGATAAACATAACACGGTCGTGCCATGAACTTGGCATAAGTTTAATCGACCAAACAGAGCATGATATGGACTCTTGATTTTGACCACCTCAAAAGTTAATTTCTCAGCTCTAGAATCATACTCATCTCCAAAGGCCACTTCCAGTTCAATCTTGCCAACTGGTACGCCGACTTACTGTGCACCACTCCATGAAAGACAGTGTTGGACGTCCTCAAGTCCTTATCAGTCAAACCCATGCGGTGAAAGGTCTCATAATAGAGAATATTGATGCTACTTCCTCCGTCCATGAGTACCTTAGTGAATTTATATCCACCAACCTGAGGTGCTACCACCAAGGCCAACTGACCCGGATTATCAACCCGGAGGGGGTGATCTTCCCTGCTCCATATAATGGGCTGCTCTGACCACCTCAAATAACGGGGAACCGCCGGCTCAACAGAATTCACGGCCCTCTTATGAACCTTCTGGTCACGTTTGCACAAATTAGTGGTGAACACATGGTACCCACCATTCAGCTGCTTTGGGTGGCTTTGATAACCTGACCGCCGCTTTGCTGCCCCCTTGACGGGCTGTTGATTATAGCCGCCTTGATTTCCTTGAAAGCCGGAACTTGAACCGCCGCTCGGGCCATGAAAGCCGCCAGCTCCTGAACCGCCGCCCGATCCATGATTGCCATCAAACATGTTGGAATTCTTGAAAGCCTTCATGATCACGCAATCCTTCCATAAATGAGTGGCTGGCCTCTCCCGGGTGTCGTGTCTCGGACAGGGCTCATTGAGTATCTGTTCCAGAGACGGGCCTGATCCGCCAGACCGGGGGGCGGCTTTCCCTTGCGTCTCTGATTGTTACCCTGTGCGTTGGCCACGAACTCCGGGTTACCATCAGCTTTACGCTTATTACCTCCTTGATTTGTCGGGTTATGCTGCTGGCCCTTTCCATTGCCGTTCTTCTTTCCCTTCCCTGTCTTTTCCTCATCATATGCGGGATCCTTGGTACTATCAGAGTCGGCGTATTTGACTAAAGCCGCCATCAGCGTACCCATATCATGGCAATCACGCTTAAGGCGCCCCAGTTTATGTCTTAGCGGCACAAAGCGGCTGTTCTTCTCCAACATGAGGACTGCAGAGCCGGCATCCATCTTGTCAGACGAATGTATTATCTCCTTGACCCGGCGCACCCAATGAGTCGTGGATTCACCCTCCTCCTGCTTACAATTCGTCAAGTCCACAATCGACATAGATTGCTTGCAAGTGTCTTTGAAGTTCTGGATGAATCGGGCCTTCAGCTCCGCCCATGAACTGATGGAATTGGCCGGTAAACCCTTTAACCAAGACCGGGTCGTTCCATCCAGCATCATGGTGAAGTACTTAGCCATTGCTGCGTCTCTGACCTCCAACAATCCATGGCCATCTCATAACTCTCGATCCACGCTCTGGGCTGCAAGTCAGCCGTGTAATTCGGTACCTTTCGGGGTCCCTTGAAGTCTTTGGGCAGATGCACATTGCGCAAAGCCGGCACTAAACAAGGAACACCACCTGTCCTGGTGGCCACTCCCGCCTCAAGAGAGGTCGTCAGATAATCCAGAAAAGCCTGTTGAGCCACCTGCTGAGCCGCTAGTTGAGCCGCCTGCTGGTCCTCCTGTCGCACCCGGTCCTGCACCGGGTTGTATCCACCGGGTTGGTTATGGCGCTGGGCGTTGCTTGACAAAGCTTCTGACTCCATGTGCCTGCTATAACTCGGACTCCGGTTTGGACGAGCCGGGGCTAACCAAGGCGGAGGAGTTGAATGAATCATGTCCCGGCTGTAGGAATAAGTCTCTGGCTGAGCCAGGGCTGTCTGGACGAGGTCTCTGATCCTTCGAGTCTCTACTGCTGTTGGATCCTCACCGTCCATCGGGAGAGCCGCCAAACGTGCTGATGGTGCGATCAAGTTCTCCATGGGGTTGGAAAAGTGACCCGGCGATATCGGTACGTAACGGGGCGGTGCCATGTTCCCATGAGGAGGTGCCATCTCCCGAGGCTGAGCCGGTCCTCCTGTCCCGGCTGTCATAAACTGATTTGCATCTGGCGAGTTACTGGTGCCGGCTCCGGGTGTAGCAAAAAGATTCTAAGGATCATAAACCGGAGGCAAACGGGATTGTGTTTTCTGATGTCTCCTCCTCATCACCTCATTAGATGTGTTCAGGCTCATATTAAGCTGGAAAGCCTCTGACTGGAGTTGCTGCGCCTGTGCATCCAAAGCCGCCCGCTCTGTAGCTAACTTGGTGTCCTCAGCTGCCAAGGCCTCCTTGGCCCGGGCTATCTCCTCATGCACCTTTGCCACCTCCGTGTTATGCTCATCTTGATTTGCAGGAATAACCGTGGCGGTTAACAGGGCCGTTAGCTTATCCATAAGATCCATCAGCACCTGAGCCGGCGGGCACACAGGGCCTCCTGCCCCGGCCGCTCCTGACCCAGACGTTATTGCTGTTGCAGCCTTTGAGTTTTGACCGGGTTGAGTACCAGCCATGAAGACTCCTGCCCAGCTTGGCGGCTCATAGGAATCCGGAATACTAGAGCCGTCGGAACATCCCCCAAGCATGCCCTCCTGTACTTGACACAGCAAATCTGTTGAACCGGTGGACGAATCACCGTCAGAGAGGACGACCGTCTCACCATCATCTTCAGATCCTTTAGAAAGTTCCTCTCCATGGATGCAGCCCACAAAGGCACGCTTCATGCTAGGTTGAACTCGGGCGGGTCTCGCACGCTGAGCCGTCTCGACGAGGTCGATGCAGTTGTCCGGCTCAGGGCCCGGCTCACCAATCCAACCGATGAAGACGTGGATTCCGCCGAAGGGGACCCAGTACCCGTACTCAATTGAGTCGGCGTCGGGGCCCCAGCCTTCATTGTCGATGTAGATCTTGCCGCGACAACACTTGGTCATCCGGCCCACTGCGTATCCCATGAGCCCCTCGAAGCTGCCCTTCAAGAACTCAAATCCACCATGCGCTGGCCCCACGGTGGGCGCCAACTGTCGTGGTTTTGTCACGGCAGATGTCCTCTTGTAAGGACTTAGTCGTGGAGCCATCACAACTAGGAAGCTTAAAGGGGTTAATCGGTACAAAGGACACGAGAGGTTTATACTAGTTCGGCCCCTTATGGTGAAAGTAAGGCCTACGTCTAGTTGGGTTGGTATTGCTTGATGTTTCCATGACCAGGGAGCGAGATACGCTATGCCCGGCTCTCGATGAGTTGTTTCTTACCCTAAGCCGCCAGCGGGTCGTCCCCTTATATACACGGGTAGACGCCCTGCGGCCTACAGAGTCCCGGCCGGCTCATAAACAGTGTCTGGCTCGGTGACTAGTTAATTCTACCTTATGATACAAGTAATGTTAACATGGCGGTTTATCACCAAGGGCCTTAAGCCGCCTGTGGCCCTCGGCCCCTTTGTTGAACCGCCATCTTCATGCTTGGCTTTGGGCTTCTTCTTGATGAGTCTTCTTTGTGTAACCCGGCCCCTCATGGGCGGCTTACACAAATAGTTATATCCCCAACAGTACGCGTAATGTCGGTCCGGGCCGCTTCATCCAACAATACCGCCGAACCAAAGTATGACATGTTGGTAAGCAGTATGACTTGTATCGCCCACAACTCAGTTGTGTTCTACTTGTGCATATAACATCTACGCATAAACCTGGCTTAGATGCCACTGTTGGGGAACGTAGTAATTTCAAAATTTTCCTACGCACACGCAAGATAATGGTGATGCATAGCAACGAGAGGGGAGAGTTTCGTCCACGTACCCTCGTAGACCGTTAAGCGGAAGTGTTATGACAACACAGTTGATATAGTCGTACGTCTTCATGATCGACCGATCCTCAGTACCGAACGTACAACACCTCCGCTTCAGCACACATTCAGCTCGGTGACGTCCCGCGAACTCACGATCCAGTAGAGCTTGAGGGAGAGTTTCTTCAGCACGACGGCATGGTGACGATGTTGATGAAGCTACCGTCGCAGGGCTTCGCCTAAGCACCGCTACGATATGACCGAGGTGGATTATGGTGGAGGGGGGCACCGCACACGGTTGGGAGAGATCAATGATCAACTTGTGTGTCCTAGGGTGCCCCCTGCCTCAGATATAAAGGAGCTAGGGGGAGGCGGCCGACCAAGGAGGAGGGCGCGCCAAGGGGGGAGTCCTACTCCCACTGGGAGTAGGACTCCTCCTTTTCTAGTAGGAGTAGGAGAAGGGGGAAGGAGGAGAGAGAGGGGAAGGAAAGGGGGGCGCCGCCCCCCTCCTTGTCCAATTCGGACTAGAGGGGGAGGGGGCGCACGGCCTGCCCTGGCCGCCCCTCCTCTTCTCCACTAAGACCCATTAGGCCCAATATACTCCCCGAGGGGTTCCGGTAACCCCCCGCTACTCCAGTATATGCCCGAAACACTTCCGGTGTCCGAACATAGTCATCCAATATATCGATATTTACGTCTCGAACATTTCGAGACTCCTCGTCATGTCTGTGATCATATCCGGGTCTCCGGAATACCTTCGGTACATCAAAACACAAAAACTCATAATACCGATCGTGACAGAACTTTAAGCGTGTGGACCCTACGGGTTCGAGAACTATGTATACATGACCGAGACACGTCTCCGGTCAATAACCAATAGCGGAACCAGGATGCTCATATTGGTTCCTACATATTCTACGAAGATCTTTATCGGTCAAACCGCATAACAGCATACGTTGTTCCCTTTGTCATCGATATGTTACTTGCCCGAGATTCGATCATCGTTATCTCAATACCTAGCTCAATCCGTTACCTGCAAGTCTGTTTACTCGTTCTGTAATGCATCATCCCGCAACTAACTCATTAGTCACATTGATTGCAAGGCTTATAGTGATGTGCATTACTGAGAGGGCCTAGAGACACCTCTCCGACAATCGGAGTGACAAATTCTAATCTCGATCTATGCCAACTCAACAAGTACCATCAGAGACACCTGTAGAGCACCTTTATAATCACCCAGTTATGTTGTGACATTTGGTAGCACACAAATTGTTCCTACGGTAATCGGGAGTTGCATAATCTCATAGTCATAGGAACATGTATAAGTCATGAAGAAAGCAATAGCAGTAAGCTAAACGATCAAGTGCTAAGCTAACGGAATGGGTCAAGTCAATCACATCATTCTCCTAATGATGTGATCCCGTTAATCAAATGACAACCAATATCTATGGCTAGGAAACTCAACCATCTTTGATTAACGAGCTAGTCAAGTAGAGGCATACTAGTGACACTATGTTTGTCTATGTATTCACGCATGTATTATATTTCTGGTTAATACAATTCTAGCATTAATAATAAACATTTATCATGATATGAGGAAATAAATAATAAATTTATTATTATCTCTAGGGCATATTTCCTTCACGATCGAGGTGTCTGGCATGCTGTCATCACACTCCTCATCTTGACGCGCCATCTCCACGTCCTTGAGTTGACCACTAGACTGGCCTCCCTGCCCCTGGCCATCTTTACCTGGCCCCGACCGGCCAGCAGACCCAGAACCAGCCGCACCCCCAAGGGGGAGGGGGCCGCGCTTGTCGGAGGGCCGCGGCGGGCCGTCACAGGAGCCCGGCACGTCGGTCTGTCCCCTAGGCGCTTCAGCAGCCGCTCCACCTCCACCTTGATGGCATAGCCTTCGTGATTGAACCAGACCTGCACAAACCCATTTAACTTTTCTGGCGCCTTGCATCCAAATTTCATCCTCACCGGCCCCAACCGGATGAGGGACAGCTCGTCCACCACGATTGGCCTCCCAAGCATCTTCAAGCCCTCCATCAGGCGCTCAGCGCGTCGGTGTCTCTTGGGGATGCCATGGAGGTGGACCCAAATCCCTGGCATTGAGAGCGTCACCACCTTCTCATGAATGGTGTCACACACCTTGACAGTGATGTCGTTGAGAGGCAGGAATAGCTTGCCACTAGACTTGGCCATGTGAAGCAGATCCGCCGAGGGGAAGACCATAGAAAAGTCATCGTCGCCCACCTACGAGATCTGCCAGTCCCATTCGCCAACCACCATATGCTTCAGCTCATGCTTGAGCGTGCAGAGGGAGAGCTTGCCCGGATCCGCAGACATGACCACACCATTGACAACCTTCATATCAGAACCCACCTCGTCGTCGTCTTCTTCGAACTCCACGCAGAAAAAACCTTCTCCCAGAATTGTGCTGCCCATAATCTGGAGGTGGAGATGCTTGCCCCTGTTCGGGCAGTAGGCTGAGGCATGGCCGTCCTGCTTGCAGATCACACAAAGGGGGGGGGGGACTTGCACTGAGCTTGGAAATGACCCGTCCGCCCACACTTGAAGCACTCCGACCCGTTTCCATCCTCCACTGGAATGGGCACCACCGCCGAGCCCCTGGGAGCATCCGGCAATGCCAGCGCCAGAGCCTCGGCCGATGCGCATGGCTTCATTGCCAGCGGGTCACCATGGCCACCACCACAGAGGGGGTGCTCCATCGACTTGCGCTCGAGATGCCTGCGCCGTTGGCTTTGCTTCCTCTTCTTCTTGCGCTCTTGCTGTTGCACCCACCAAGGCGGAGGGGGACCCCAATCTGCCTCATGCCCGTAAGCACCTTGGGACTGCCTGTAGTCACCGCCGTCGCCGCGCCCAGCCGATCGAGCCCTCTGGTCACGCTTGGCCTTCTCGCACAGATCCCGCTCCCGACGCCGCTCCGCCTCTGGGTCCAGGGGCTCCTTGGGCCTCTTCTCAGCCCTGCGGTCGCCCATGGTCGTGACTGATACGTCTCCGTCGTATCTATAATTTTTGATTGTTCCATGCCAATATTCTACAACTTTCATATACTTCTGGCAACTTTTTATACTATTTTTGGGACTAACATATTGATCCAGTGCCCAGTGCCAGTTCCTGTTTGTTGCATGTTTTTTGTTTCGCAGAAAATCCATATCAAACGGAGTCCAAACGGGATAAAACTTGATGCAGATTTTTTTTGAAATATATGTGATTTTTGGGAAGAAGAATCAACGCGATACGATGCCCAAGGGGGGCGCGCCCCAGGGGGTCAGGCGCGCCCTAGGCCCTCGTGGCCACCCCATAAGGCGGTTAGTTCCCTTCTTTCGCCGCAAGAAAGCTAATATCCGGATAAAAATCGTGTCCAAAATTCAGCCCAATCGGAGTTACGGATCTTCACGAATTTAAGAAACGGTGAAAGGGCAGAATCAGGGAGCGCAAAAACAGAGAGAGACAGAGAGACAGATCCAATCTCGGAGGGGCTCTCGCCCCTCCCACACCATGGAGACCAAGGACCAGAGGGGAAACCCTTCTCCCATCCAGGGAGAAGGTCAAGGAAGAAGAAGAAGAAGAAGAAGGGGGGCTCTCTCCCCCTCGCTTCCGGTGGCGCCGGAGTGCCACCGGGGGCCATCATCATCACCGCAATCTACACCAACACCTCCGCCATCTTCACCAACATCTCCATCACCTTCCCCCATCTATCTATAGCGGTCCACTCTCCCGCAACCCGCTGTACCCTCTACTTGAACATGGTGCTTTATGCTTCATATTATTATCCAATGATGTGTTGCCATCCTATGATGTCTGAGTAGATTTTCGTTGTCCTATCGGTAATTGATGAATTGCTATGATTGGTTTAATTTGCTTGTGGTTATGTTGCTGTCCTTTGGTTCCCATCATATGAGCACGCGCGTGGATCACACCATAGGGTTATTTGTATGTTGATAGGACTATGTATTGGAGGGCAAGAGTGACAGAAGCTTCAACCTAGCATAGAAATTGATGCATACAGGATTGAAGGGGGACCAATATATCTTAATGCTATGGTTGGGTTTTACCTTAATGGCTGTTAGTAGTTACGGATGCTTGCTAATAGTTCCAATCATAAGTGCATAGAATTCCAAGTCAGGGATGACATGCTAGCAGTGGCCTCTCCCACATAAAACTTGTTATCGGTCTAGTAAAGTAGTCAATTGCTTAGGGAAAATTTCGCAACTCCTACCACCACTTTTCCACTCTTGATATACTAACTTTATTGTGTCTTTATCTAAACAACCCCTAGATTTTATTTACGTGCTCTTTATTATCTTGCAAACCTTTTCAACAACACCTACAAAGAACTTCTAGTTTCATACTTGTTCTAGGTAAAGTTTAACGCGTCAAGCTGCGAGAGTTGTATCGGTGGTCGATAGAACTTGAGGGAATATTTGTTCTACCTTTAGCTCCTTGTTGGGTTCGACACTCTTACTTATCGAAAGAGGCTACAATTGATCCCCTATACTTGTGGGTTATCAAGACCTTTTTCTGGCGCCGTTGTCGGAGAGTTATAGCGTGGGGTGAATATTCTCGTGTGTGCTTGTTTGCTTTATCACCAAGTAGATTTTTATTTTGTGCTCTTGTTTTCTACCTTTAGTTATGGGTAGGAAACACAAAATACCAAAAAAATTAGTTGTACCTACATCAATGGTTGAAGAACCACTCAAAATCTATCACACTCCTGAAGCTTTTTACTTGGATCATCTTCGATCCCTTTGTGCTCGTGCTGAAACCCCGACTAGCTTAGTTGAGGGAAAATCTTTAGATGAGCATGCTTGTTATGTGCGACACCGCTTATCTCAAAAAGGGAAACTTTTACTAGATCAAATTCATCGTTTGCAATGCTATGCTTGGAATTTATGTGAAATATATGATTTTACTTGTTGTTATGAAGACCCTAAGAAACACCTTCTGTCGGTGTCAAAACCGGCGGATCTCGGGTAGGGGGTCCCGAACTGTGCGTCTAGGCGGATGGTAACAGGAGACAAGGGACACGATGTTTTTACCCAGGTTCGGGCCCTCTCGATGGAGGTAATACCCTACTGTGCTTGATTAATATCGATGATATGGGTAGTACAAGAGTAGATCTACCACGAGATCAAGGAGGCTAAACCCTAGAAGCTAGCCTATGGTATGATTGTTGTTCGTCCCCACGGACTAAAACCCTCCGGTTTATATAGACACCGGATAGGTTAGGGTTACACAGAGTCGGTTAAAATAGTAGGAGATCTACATATCCGTGTCGCCAAGCTTGCCTTCCACGCCAAGGAAAGTCCCTTCCGGACACGGTACGAAGTCTTCAATCTTGTATATTCATATTCTTGGAGTCCGCCATGATGATAGTCCCGCTATCCGGACACCCCTAGTCCGGACTCCTCAAGAGCCCCGAACCAGGCTTCAATGACGATGAGTCCGCTGCGTTGATTGTCTTCGCATTGCGAGGCGGGTTCTTCTCCAAATTCCATATACTTATTGAATAGTGTCCGGCTTCTGATAAATGCTGCGCTCCTCGGCTTCTACGCCCAATAATGGCCATCTTCCACGTGTTTGAATGAATGCGAAAAGCCAGGGTATTTTTACAATTACCCCCCTAGCCACGCAAATGAGCCGCCTATAAAAGGGGCAAGGATTTAGATCTGAGTCACACCATCCCCCCTTTGCGAGCTTTCATCGGAGCGCCTCCAATCAAATCCCATTCCATCATGGACGGTGACGCTGCTCCTCCTCTCGCGCTCCCGGCCCCACACCAGGAAATTGGGAGAGATGCTCAGTCCCGCATAGCGAGCTAGTTATACTCCAAGTGAAGGGATTTCTCCCCCCGGCCTTCATGGTCCCGGTTTGAGCCGGACTTGCCACCTACAAGGGCGGAAAGCAAGCGGAGAGCGTCCCCGATCCCTCTAAAGGAGAGCGGGTATGCTTCATCTCTTATATAGTAAGAGGACTCGGATTTCCAATCCATCCGTTTCTTCGGGGGCTCCTGGAGTTCTATGGCCTCCAGTTGCACCATCTTACTCCTGCCTCCATCTTGCACATCGCGGGCTTCGTGGCCCTTTGCGAACTGTTCTTGGGCGTCGAGGCTCATTTTGGGTTGTGGAAGAGAATATTCTGCTTAGTACCCCGTTCTCATGAGGGGTCAATATATCAAGTGGGCGGAGCCGAGCTATGGCGCATCGCCGGGACCGGATACCTATCCGGAACCCCAAAGAAGGCGTCCGAAGACTGGCCTTGAATGGTTTTACTTGGAGGACGCCCGCTGCCGGATCCTGCTCGGATCGGCCTCCCGGAGTTCAAGCAATGCTCCTCTCGAAGAAGCGCCTAAGCCGGGCGCCTTCGGAGCCCCCGGAGAGAAGATGACCGGGATGTCCTTTATTTGATGAGCCGAATAAAGTTACTGGCTCATGCCGGATTGATCATGACAGGAGTCATGGCAATCTGCATAATGAGGGGAGTGCAGCCACTCCAATACAGGGGCCACCCCATGTGGGACTTCAACGGGGAGGACGATGCCACCCGCCATGGCCACAAAGGGCTGTGGATCGGTCACCGAATCGGGTGAAGATCTTATACGCCATGTATAAAGGGGAGGAGGAGGATTTCCTCCGTCAATCCATCAAGGAGTTTTCTTGAATAATCCTCAAGCTGGGTAAGCAAACATCTTTGTGACCTGTCCGATCCATGTTCCAATGGTTAAATATCTCATTTCGCGGTTTCTGCGCAGGAACTGCGCCGGACTGTGGAGAAGATACACAGCCCGCCCCCACAACCCGAGGATCCGGAACGGTCCGTCGATCCGACCTCCGAAGAGGATCCGGATATAAAGGTGGAGTTGATCGACGGGGTATTCCACCAACTTAGCATCGACAATGCTTTGGTTGCCATTACGGCTGATTACCCCGGAATACTTCCAAATTTCACGGTAAATGAGACCAAGATCCCAAAACCCCGATAATGACCCATCCATGCTTATTTTTGATCACCGATATACCAATGGTGCTTCAGTAGGGGTACCTTCGAGGCAGAAGCCGAGCCAGCGGTTGGCCAACAAAGGGCAAAGGCGGCCTCAGTTAAAAAGAAGTGCGGTCCGGATCGAAACTCCGCCAAGAACGGTATGGCGTGTCACCATACTCCTGTGATTGATTCTTGAAGGCGATTAACGCTGGTGCTCTTTTCAGAAAAAGAGCGCTCACGGACCGAGTCCGGAGAGGTTGCCAATCGAACCTTCACCGCCAGGCTTCAAAACCGGTCCGGAGGCTAAGGCGAGCACGAGACGTAAGGCCGGATGCTCCTTCGACAGAGGATGCCGACAGTTGTCCGCCACCAACTCGAGGTGGAGAGCGCTTGAATCACTGTGCACCGCCGACAGTTCTTCGTGGACGCATGTTTCTCCTGGAGGCCTTGAATGCCTTCGATTCGGGAGATGCGCACCTCCGTGCCGCTCAAGATTGTCTAGCCAGAGCCACGGAGCAGTATGTGAAGGACATATGGGTAAGGAAATCTGACAGTTATATATGCCAGTAGCCCCCAAGACTTAAAATAGTTAGAATAACTGATTTAAGGATCATTTGTTATGCAGGATCTTACAGAAAAGAATACCCGAGTGTCCCAGGAGCTTGAAGAATGCAAGGCCCAACTTGAGGCCGCACTAGCCGCCATGTGGGAGCCGCAGAGACCCCCACCGGTAATATACGCTTTAAAAATAGTTTATGAAGTGCGGCGGTTTGTAAATCGACAAAAATATTGCAGATGGCGCCGGACTAGATCCGGACAAGAAGCTGCTCTTGCGCCAGCTAAAGGCGGCGAGAGTGTGCTTACGAGGGTGCGGCAGAGAAAAATAACCTCCAAGACGCCAACACCAAGCTGGGTGAGGAACTAAAGGATGTTCGTGCTCAGTTGTTTGACTCAGAAGGAGAATCGGCGGCTTTGCCGCGGCATTTTCAAGAGTGCTTGAACGAACTTTGAAAGAGTTCGGCGAGGAAGGCGACTAACATAAACATGTATGTAGGTTTGCTCACAGTTAAATCCCGAGGAGGAGATGCCCGATTCTTCGGGTGATCTTCTTCCCGAATCAAGGCTACCGCATTTAACGAGTCCGGCAGGTGATGAAAGGCATCGGCCAGGCCTTGTGGCCATCTATCTCCCTACCCGAAGGCATTGGGGAGCTGGCAGAGCGGCTTCAAGGAGCACGGCGGCGCTTTCGGCTATGGAAGATATCGGCCTGCCGTCAAGGTGCTGTGGAGGCTCGGCCATGGTAAAGACGCCAGTACACGGTTGTTGACCCAAACCACATGGCCGAGGTCGGACCTGTGGGGCCGGATGGGATGGAGATTCCTGTGAGCTTAGTGTACGGCCAAGTAGAATTGGCCGCCAAGTATTCCCAGCAAGATTGTAAATTAGATAGCCTATTAGAAGGCATTGAGGAGGAATACAATGAGTCGAGTTGACTATGTAAAAATATGACATGAAAGAATGTCTTCTAGCCGGATTGTAGATCGTTTGTCATAGCGGACCTTTTCGCTTCGACCTTCGGACCCAATAGTCCGGAGTGTGTCTGAATACCTTTGTGGTTATATAAGAACCGTGGCATGCATGGAGACAAGGCGTAGGGGTCATTGTTGCTGTATCAGAGAAGTGCACAACTAGTTAAGTTATATTACATGGGTAGTAAGAAACATCTTCCAAGGAGAATAGTTCCGTTAAGGGTTCCTTTCGCTGGGGTGCATGCCCTAAAGTGCATGTCAAAGCTGCTATGAAAGCAAAAAATCATCTGGGGGCAGATGGGTAAATAGTTAAAAAATCATCTTTCAGTTCACCGACCGAATATTCCCTTAAGAACGCTAGCTTCGGCTTCACCCACCGAGGTACACATCCGGCCGACCCGGCAAGAATAATCGCAGAGGTGCTCCCTTTACCACCTAGCCGAACAATCGGGAACATAGGGGTAAGCACATGAGCCAGGCAACCCAGCTTGGCCAAAACTTAAGTCATATCGATTCATATAATGGTGAATAAAAGGTACATGCGGAAGTTTAACGCATGTGTTGGGAATGAAAGCCTGTATAAATAAGCACATTAAAGAAGCCCCTGTGTATAATGAGCCTTGGACAGCGGTCAGGGCTGTATAAATAAGCTTCATTAAAGAAGCCCCTGTGTATAATGAGCGGACAGCGGAGGTCGGTGTGTCTTGAAAAAGCAAACGAGCCTCTAGAGGCTTCAAGAAGAAGAAGGAGGAAGGAGAGAAATAAAAGACAGCAAAAATAGAAAATGTGGACGGAGGAAGGAGACGAACTTGGAATCCGGCACTTAGGTGTAGAATCTTCGTAGACGAGCTGCGTTCCATGGGTTCGGCTCGAGTCGGTTATCTGATGCGTTTTGCAGACGGTATGCTCCGCCGGTCAGGACCTGGTCGATGATGAAGGGACCTTCCCATTTGGGCTTGAGTTTGTCCTTTTTCTTGTCCGGCAGCGTAGAACTAGTTCGCCAACGTTATAAGCTTTGGCCCGTGCTTCCTCGCTTTGATATCTTCGAGCCTGCTGTTGATAGAATGCGGAACGAGCTTTTGCCACGTCGCGCTCCTCCTCCAATGCGTCCAAACTGTCCTGCTGATCAAGCTCGGCTTCTCTTTCTTCATACATGCGCACGCGAGGTGAGTCATGCATTATGTCGCAGGGCAAGACTGCCTCTGCGCCGTACACCATGAAGAATGGTGTGAATCCGGTAGTACGATTCGGCGTGGTCCGCAGCCCCCAGAGTACGGAGTCGAGCTCCTCAACCCAGTGCGTATTAGATTCCTTGAGGGACCGCACTAGTCTGGGTTTAATGCCGCTCATGATTAGACCATTTGCCCTTTCGACTTGGCCGTTGGTTTGAGGGTGATAGATCGAGGCGTAATCGATCTTGATGCCCATGTTTTGCACCATAATTTGACCTCATCGGCCGTGAAGTTGGTGCCATTATCGGTGATGATACTTGTGGGGACACCGTAATGATGCACTACCACCGATATGAAGTCTATCATCGTCCGGATTCGCCGCTTTTAACAGTGCTTGGCCTCTATCCATTTGGTGAATTTATCCACCATGACCAATAGGTATTTT
This sequence comes from Aegilops bicornis, assembly GCA_021605145.1. NCBI lineage: Eukaryota > Viridiplantae > Streptophyta > Magnoliopsida > Poales > Poaceae > Aegilops > Aegilops bicornis. The sequence continues at coordinate 398,224,800 of CM038673.1, read as the reverse complement.
TGCTTGTGGTTCCTCCCTTGAGGGGTCCAACCATGTCAAGCCCCGGACCGCAAACGGCCAGTGATGGGTATAGTTTTAAGTGCGGTGGGTGGCATGTGGCTTTGGTTAGCAAAAAGGCGGCAACCGACGCATCGTTGGACTAAGTCCTCAAGATTCTGCCGGGCGTCGGCCAATAAAATCCTGACGGAAGGCCTTGCCTACAAGGGCCCGGCTGCGGCGTGGTGCCCACCCAGTCCGGCATGAATTTCAGCCAGAGATTTCGCCCTTCCTCTTCGGAGATACACCTTTGAAGGACTCGGTAGTGCTTTTCTTATAAAGCTCTCCCTCATGGACTTTATAGGCTTTAGAGCGCCCGTACTATGCAAATGAGCCTCATTTTGGTCTTCGGGAGTTCCTGCCTAGTTAGGTAGGCTAGGGATGGTTCCGTCCCACGGGCGATAACCGCCATTATTTCGTGGAGCAGAGGGTGTTATCTCGGGGCGAGCCTCCGGTTATGTCAGAGTGTTCGGCGTCAGGGCGTGCGGTTGGGTCCGGATTGATATTACCGGACTCCCCTTCCCATAGTACGGATGGCTTGAACAGCCGTTCCAGAAAGATACTGGGTGGGACGGCATCACGTTTTGCACCGATGCATGCCAATATATCCGCCGCCTGGTTGTTATCCCGGGCTATATGATGAAATTCGAGCCCTTCGAACCGCGGCCGACATTTTTAGGACCGCATTGCGGTATGTTGCCATTTTCGGATCTTTGGCATCAAAGTATCCGTTTATTTGAGATATTGCGAGGTTCGAATCCTCGCGCACCTCTAGGCGTTGAATGCCCATGGAGATCGCCATCCGGAGGCCGTGCGTAAGGGCCTCAGATTCGCCGCGTTGTTGGAGTCCGTATACATTATCTCAAGGCGACGTATTGGACTGTGTCCCCGGTTGGGGACGCCAGACGACGCCAAATTTCGTGCCGCCAACAATTTGGAGCTGTCAAAGTGCATGATCCAATTGGAGTATGCGCCCGTACTCTTTAGGGAGTTCGGACGGTCCATTCGCCACGAAGTCGGCCAAACCTGCAACTTAATAGCTCGTCGTGGCTTATAAGTTATATCGAATGGAAGGAGCTCTATGGCCCATTTAGCAATCCGGCCCGTCGCGTCGGCGGTTGTTTATAATGTCGTTAAGAGGTACTTCGAGGCTACCGTTATCGAACACTCTTGAAAGTAGTGTCGCAGCTTCCGGATGCCATGAACACCGCATATGCTATCTTTTGATAGTGTGGGTACCGGACTTGCATGGAGTTAGGACAGTGGACACATAATAAACCGGTTTTTGAACAGGGAACCGGTGTCCATCCGTTTCTCGTTCGACAACGAGCACCGCGCTGAAAACTTGATGTGTTGCGGCGATATATAATAGCATTGGTTCGCCCACGTTGGGCGCGGACAGGACCGAATTTGTTGCCAAAATGGCCTTTATTTCTTCGAGTCCGGCGTATGCATCCGGCCCACTCAAAGTGTTCGGTGCGGTGGAGGAGGCGGTAAAGGGGTAATGCCTTTTCCCCCAATCGGTAAAAATAAAGCGGCTTAGAGCCGCTACGCATCCCGTCAATTTTTGTATTTGTTTGAGGTCTTTTGGAATATCCAATTGTGACACTCGGATCTTCGCTGGGTTTGCTTCAATTCCTCTACCGGACACAATGAAGCCCAGGAGCTTTCCTACCGGAACGCCAAGACGCATTTTTCTGGATTGAGCTTGATGTCATATTTTCAAGATTGTCGAATGTGAGCCTCAAGTCGTCTACTAGAGTTTCGGCGTGCTTGGTTTTGACGACCACGTCATCTACATATGCTTCCACTGTTTTGCCGATCTGGTTTGCGGACATGTCCGGATCATCGCTGATATGTTGCGCCGGCGTTTTTGAGCCCAAAGGGCATTGTGTTGAAGCGAGCGGGCCGTATGGAGTGATGAATCTTTGTTGCAGCTTGGTGCAGCTCCGCCATCTTGATTTGGTGGTAGCCGAGTACGCGTCGAGGAAGGACAATGAGTCGTGTCCTGCTGTAGCGTCAATGATTTGATCAATTTGAGGGAGGGGAAGGGATCCTTTGGGCAAGCCTTATTAAGGTCCTTGAAATCAACACATAGGCGCCAGGATTTATCCTTCTTTGGTACCATCACCAGGTTTGCTAGCCAGTCCGGATGTTTTATATCTCCGATGAATCCGGCTTCCAAAAGTTTGGCTAGCTCCTCTCCCATGGCCTGTCTCTTGGGTTCGGAAAAAGCACCGAAGAGCCTGTTTGATCGCTTGAATCCTTTTAGGATATTTAGGCTGTGCTCGGCGGTGACGTGGGATTCTGGCATGTCCGAAGGGTGCCAGCAAAGATGTCCCGATTTTCTTGTAGAAATTCTCGTAGTCTGGCGTCTACATCAGGGTTTAATTGTGCCCCAATGGAGGCCGTCTTTGTGGTCCGTTAGGTGCACTTGGAATTTGACTATTTCATCCGCTGGTTTAAAAGAGGTGGACTTGGATCTTTTATCAAGTATCACATCGTCCCTGTTCACCGTGGAGCGCATCGCGGTGAGTTCCTCGGCCGCTAGGGCTTCGGATAGTGCCTCGAGGGCTAGTGCGGCTGTCTTGTTTTCGGCGCGGAATGCTATGTTCGGATCACTAGCGAGAGTGATGATTCCGTTAGGTCCGGGCATTTTAAGCTTCATGTACCCATAATGGGGTATAGCTTGAAAAATTGTGAATGCCTCTCGTCCTAATAAAGCATGATATCTGTTGTTGAACGGAGCCACTTGAAATGTGACCTCCTCGGACCTGTAATTGTCCGGCGAGCCGAACACTACGTCCAGCGTGATTTTTCTGCGGCGCATGCTTCCGGTACCGGGATTATTCCTCTAAAGGTTGTGCTGCTTTGCTCAATGCGGTTCCAGTCTATTTCCATTTTTCGGAGGGTTTCCTCATAGATGAGGTTTAGTCCGCTGCCGCCATCCATGAGTACCTTAGTAAGGCGAAAGCCGTCCACTATCGGGCTGAGGACCAATGCGGCTGGTGCCCGGGCAGTTCGGAATTTAGGTTCGTCACTGGCATTAAAGGTAATAGTCGTGTCACTCCATGGATTTATTGTTGCTACTTGGTAGACTTCGGCAAGGTTGCGGAGTGTTCGTTTTCGCATGTTATTTGATGTGAAAGTCTCGAAGACTGTTAACACCGTACTGGTGTTGCTGGGCTGGGATTCCGAAGCTAGAAGCTCTTCGCCACTTTTGGCCACCTGCCGTAGTATCCAACATGCTCGAAGGCTATGAGTTGGAGTGGCGCCCTGTGCTATGAATTTTGCAGGCCCGTTTAGCCAACCCTCCAAAGACGGTTCCTGCACCCTTTAGGGGTTTTGGTTTTTGGTATTTAACCCGGTGCTTGATAATGATGCACCCTTTTGTTTCGGACTAGGGATGTATTCAGGGCGGATTATCGCAAAATTTACTTTCGGTTTTCCAGCGCTCTCCATCGCACAAGATTTTTGTACTATGGTCGCCAAGTCGCCAAAGCGTGTAATTTCGCGACGATTTATGGCGTTTAGGATTCCCTTGTCCGCGCAATTATTGCAGAAGATTGGGATTGCGTCCTCCTCTCGGCAGTCCTTTATCCTGTTCATAACCGGGAGGAATCTGGCCCAGTAATTATGTACTGTTTCGACGGGCTCTTGCCGAATTCGAGGGAGATCGCTAATGTTTGGGTGGGCGGGTGGCACTAAATCCGGAACCCCGTCCAATTTAGGACTCAAGGGCTGAGAAGTTTCCGAACTCGGAAGTTTGGATTTTTGAGTGCTATCCAATGAGTCCGACCCGCTACCGACTTTAAGTTCAGGGCTTGATCGACATCCGTCCCTCCGGGAATCCGGCATGGAGGGATCAGGAATCCAGACGTAGCTAGTCCTTAAGATAGAAGAAGAATCGCCGCATTGCTCCTCTATCACAGCAACATGATGGGTAGCCTGGGAGAGTTGATCTCTCTCAGATCGGTTTTAGGCCCGATCCGGTCGTAGTCTGTGGCGACTCCCAGGGCGGCGATTCGATCCAAGAGCTTGTTTACGGAGGAGAGCTCGATCGGATCTAATTGTTCGGCAAGTTCCGAATTGACATGAAGATTGGTTTCGATGACTCGAGAGGTCATCGTCGGCGTGGTGGCCGGACTGGCGGTCATAAGAAAACCACCTAGTCAAGAATCGGCCAGCGGCCAAGGCTCCTTTTGGCGATAGTATCGCCTTTAAAGGCGAGATGAGGCATCCTACCGATGGCGGCGACACGCAGGAACTCTCAATGAAAGCACCAATGTCGGTGTCAAAACCGGCGGATCTCGGGTAGGGGGTCTCGAACTGTGCGTCTAGGAGGATGGTAACAGGAGACAAGGGACACGATGTTTTTACCCAGGTTCGGGCCCTCTCGATGGAGGTAATACCCTACTCCTGCTTGATTAATATCGATGATATGGGTAGTACAAGAGTAGATCTACCACGAGATCAAGGAGGCTAAACCCTAGAAGCTAGCCTATGGTATGATTGTTGTTCGTCCTACGGACTAAAACCCTCCGGTTTATATAGACACCAGATAGGTTAGGGTTACACAGAGTCGGTTACAATGGTAGGAGATCTACATATCCGTATCGCCAAGCTTGCCTTCCACGCCAAGGAAAGTCCCTTCCGGACCGGAATGTCCGTTCGGAATAGGAAGCAAGCCCAACCACGGACTTGGGCCTCTCGGGGAGGAACGAGTCAGTTGTTGGGTTGTCAGCTAGAGGTACCCTTTTGTTGAAGGTCGTTCAAGCTTTTCCTGGGAGTATGGCATCAGTTACATACTTCAGCGCCGTAGCGCCTGGTCACGGGACGAAGTCTTCAATCTTGTATCTTCATAGTCTTGGAGTCCGGCCGTGATGATAGTCCGGCTATCCGGACACCCCCTAGTCCGGGACTCCCTCACCTTCCCTACCAATGTGAGTTTAGTGATAATGGAATCGTATCTTCGTATGCTAAGGGTGTTTATAATTACTATGATGTTCAACAAATTGAAGAATTTGTTGCTTTTAAGGGTGCTTATGAAATTGCTTCTTTGATTGGAAAGTATGATGCTACTCTTTACAAATCTGAAAATTTTGCCATACTTAAATATTGTTATGATAATTATGCTTCTAATGCCTATGATAATTATATATTGAGGACTCCTCCGCTGTCCAAGAAGAGACTAATATTTTGCAGGAGTCTATGGAAGAAGAAATTGATGAAATTGTGAGCTCATTGGATGAAAAAGATGATGAGGAGAGCGAAGAACAAAAGGAGGAAGAACAGATTAGCTACCCGTGCCCACCTTCTAATGAGAGTAACCCTCCAACTCATACATTGTTTAATGTCCCTTCGTTCTTACCGAAGGATGAATGCTATGATAATTGCTATGATCCCGTTGATTTGTTTGAAATATCCCTTTTTGATGATGCTTGCTATGCTTGTGGCCAAGATGCCAATATGAATTATGCTTATGGAGATGAACTTGCTATAGTTCCTTATGTTAAACATGAAATTGTTGCTATTGCATCCACACATAATAGTCCTATTATCTTTTTGAGTTCTCCAAACTACACTATATCGGAGAAGTTTGCTCTTATTAAAGATTATGTTGATGGGTTGCATTTTACCGTTGCACATGATGATTTTGATGAATGTAATATGCATGTGCTTGCTGCTCCTACTTGCAATTATTATAAGAGAGGAACTACATCTCCACCTCTCTATGTTTCCAACATGATAAAATTGCAAGAAACTGATTATACTATGCATTGGCCTTTACTTTGTGTGCATGAATTGTTCTTTTATGACATTCCGATGAATAGGAAGAGAGTTAGACTTCGTTGTTGCATGATATATGTTATCTTGTGCTCACTACTAAATCACAAATCATTGTTAATTAAAATTGGCTTTGATATACCTTGGGATCCGGGTGGATCCATTACTTGAGCACTATATGCCTAGCTTAATGGCTTTAAAGAAAGCGCTGCCAGGGAGACAACCCGGAAGTTTTAGAGAGTCATTTATTTCTGTTGAGTGCTTTTATAAAGTTTTAAAAAATAGGAACCTAAATTTTTTTAAAAAGGAAAGTGAAAGTGAGAAAGACGAGCATTGTTTAAGTGGGAGCTAGCCTTGAACTTTGTTCATGCTCATGGAAACTTTGTGACCCTTGATTACAGAAAATTTTCAACAAAAATAATTATCCCCTTGTACAATTCCATTATATTATAAAAATAACATGCCAAGATTTGCCTTTAGGATGTTTACATTGCTTGTTGGTTTGTGCGGTGCAGAACAAAAACTTTGGCTGTAGTGCGCGATTTTACATTTTTTACTGGAATGTCAAACGGTTCTGAAACTTTTTACACTGTTTTTCTATAGAAATTGTTTATTTTTCCTAATTTTGGCAGAATTTTTGGAGTAACAGAGGTATGGTGAATGTTCAGATTACTACAGACTTTCCTGTTTAAGACAGATTCTGTTTTTGATGCATTGTTTGCTTGTTTTGATGAAACTATTGATTTCTGTCAGTGGATTAAGCCATAGAAAAGTTACAATATAGTAGCTACAGTGTAAAAACAAAATATGAATTGGTTTGCAATAGTGTTAGAGTAGTGATTTGCTTTATTATACTAATGGATCTTACCGAGCTTTCTGTTGAGTTTTGTGTGGATGAACTGTTCGAAGATCGACAAGGTCTCGATATGAGGAGAGGCAAGAGCTCAAGTTTGGGGATGCCCAAGGCACCCCAAGTAAATATTCAAGGAGACTCAAGCATCTAAGCTTGAGGATGCCCCGGAAGGCATCCCATTGTTCTTTAACAAGTATCGGTATGTTTTCGAATTCGTTTCGTTCATGCGATATGTGCAAATCTTAGAGCGTCTTTTGCATTTAGTTTTTACTTTTCTTTTATGCACTATGCTGGTATGAGATAGCCCAGAGTCACGAAGGCACCCGAGGCCGGCCCAGGCCCACCAGCCAGGCCCGTGCCCGGCAAATGCAGCAGGGGAAGCCCATCGTGCTCCTTGGCCAACCCTAGCCCTGACGACGACGCCGCGGCCGCCCGCCGCACCTTGGAGGGACGCGAGGGGAGCGCCGGCCACTCCTTTTGCGCCACCTCGTCGGAGACCGCAGACGCCACCGAAGCAGGGGGCACCGGGCACGCACCCTGCGGTCCAGTGCCCCGAGGTGACGTCGGCCTCTAGATGCGCGTGGCCATCGCCCGCGAGCCACCGCCGCCAGCCGTAGCGAGCAACACGAAGTTGCCGAACGAAGCGCCCGTCAGAGGTCCAGTGGAGCACGACGAGGAGGGCTCCTCTTCCCCCTCCGATTCCGCCTCGTCCAGCGCCCAAAACCGGCTGCCGCACACGCCCCGCGGCGTCCCCCTGGCCACCGACCCAGACACCGGCGTCGGCAATCCGCAGGGGCCCCGCCGGACCTGAGTCCACGCACCAACCGCGTCGAGATCTGGAGGTGAGAGCGAGGCGCCACCCACATCGCCCGCAGTCACCTCCAACGGCTCACGGCAAAACCCCACTGCAATCTATTTATCTGCTTTCTGGCTACTCCTTAGTCAAAATTTGAGCAACAAAACCTTGCACGGTTAATTTTTGTAGGCTTTTATCAGATTTCTAGAGGCTTGCCGTCAGACACCTGCTGGGTAATCTTCGCTCAGAGATTTTCATTTTTGGGAAGCTCTCCTACGAGGCCTTTTCTTATAGAAACACAAGTATTCCCTTCGTTCCTAAATATATTTCGTCATAAAGATTTCACTATGGACTATATACAAATCAAAATGAATGAATCTACACTTTAAAATTCATCTATATACATTTGTATATGGTCCATAGTGGAATATCTATAAAGATTTATACTTAGCAATGGAGGGAGTACAACGTATATGCATGCTGGTACACTGGTTGTTGAGTATCAAAATTCACAAAGGGATCACAGCATGCGCATGGGTTTCGCCCGGCAGCCGCTGCCGGCGTCGAAGAGGGGGAGAGGCTCGGTAGGAGATATCAATTCCACGTACTTAGGGCAACTCCAACGCCGTGATCCGAACGGACGCGGACTTGATCCACCTTTTGTCCGTTTGGGTCAGCTGAAGGTTTGACATCCAGTTTTGTTCACGTGAATTTGGTCGGTGCACCCAATAGACCGACCCATTTGGTCCGCCTGGCTGCATTGTTCAACAAACATATTTTACGCAAATAAAAGCTGGAAACAAACGCCCCTAGGCCATAGTTCATGCCGACATACGCGCGCCTAAAAATACCCGCCTGCATCGTGCCAGCGGCCGGCATACATGTCATTCTGCAAAAAATTGCCTCTCGGTCGCCGTAGCTCATGCTGGCACACATGTCGGCATACAAAATAATCGCGTCTCGGCCATAGTTCATGCATCTATCTCGAGCATCTTCTTTTGCTTCTTCTCAAATCAAATCCTCTTTCTTGGGACACCTTGCTCAAGTCGACCGACATGATCTCAACTTCCTTTCGAGATTAGATCGAGTTTCAACTTGTTTGCTTTTGTCCAGACATAGCTCTCCTCGACCTCGAGCTTTTTTCTTTTGTATGTCGAAGTAGGTCTTCATTTGCTCCTCTTTCTCTTGGTGCTTCCTCTTCTCCCTCGCTTTCTTTTGGGTCATGAATCCCTTCAAAGTTTCTTGCAAGACGAGTGTCGAAGCATCACGCTTGTTATCCAACTTGAAGTTGGTCTTCCCCCTCGGCCGTTTCTCACCTTCACTTGGCTCATCGACGGCCACCGGCCCCACCTCTCTTTTGGGCGGCATATTGCTCCTTGAACTTTGGGTACTCATAAATCATCGTCCAACAATGGGTCAAGGTGAATGTCTTGTTTCCATGTTGGGCCTTGAAGGTTTCCAAAGATTAAAATGCCTACAAATGAAGATGAAAGCAACAATATGCAGGGGCGGAACTGGGCCTGGGGCAACTGGGGCTATAGCCCCAGGCGTGGCCCAAGTAGCCCTAAACATCCAATATAAATTTTTGTGAGATTTGTAGCCTTGCAGAGGCCCAGCACCAGGCGTTCGACCCATCCCCAGCCCCATGCGTCAGCCTGTAGCTTCTCAGCCCAATTGCTCCCACAACACACGGCGGTGAGTTCTATCGCTAGTATTTCTGTTTTTAGGGTCCTTCATTCAAGACGCTACGCCGCCTCAGCGTTGCTGCTGCTCGACACCGGACGTTCGCAATACTCGTCGAATCATCTTGCTTTGAAATCTTGGACCATCTCAGTCGCTGGAGCAGGCCCTCCTCCTGCTTTCTGCTCCCATTCTGCCTGCTCTCAACGACTGATTTTTTTTTCCGAACAATTCTCAACAACTGATTGGATGGGTAAATTACGTAATTCTTGTTTGTTGTATCAACTGATATTTTTCCTAATTCCTTTGTATTAGTCGAAATCAATGATTTGGTGATGGTAAATGAAATTATTTTAGTCAAATTTGTTCATTTTTATTCATTAATAGGAAAAAAAAGTAGAAATCCAAGTTGTGTGGTATTTGGCATTTATTTGATGTATTTTTTTCACCATTGATATTTGCCATTATAGCTGCTTAGTTTTAGCCCTAGGCTTTGAGAAATCCTGGCTCCGCCTCTGACAATATGCATTCATATGCAATGGAGATGAAAGCAGCAACCAACAAGATACAAACATATGAACAAGGGGAAGGAATTGCATACCATGTTTTTGATGCCTAGGCCACTTACAGGATGACTGGTGATGTTCTAAAGGGTGGTACAAACCTTGTTGCACTCCAATTGGATGAAAGGCTCACCTTTTTTGGATTGACACCTCGCCACGGGTCACTCTCAAACATGCATGTAGGGCTCAAACTTCCTACGTTCATGAAAGTATGTATGGACCTGGTACGGATCTTGTCCAATTTTTCTTGGCATCTTGTCCAATTTCTATCCAACCTTCACAATCAACTCGTTCTCATTCTTGATGTATCCTCTCGTTCGGATTCTTTGCCGCCTCCTTTGTGCATTTGCTTGTTGAGAGAGCTCATCGTGGAACAATGGCTCATCGTAGATGTCCACACCGTCTTCTTGCCCTTGGTTGCTGTGGCCGTGGGTGTCTTCTTCGTCGTGGCCGTCCGGGTCTTCTTGCCCTTCAGTGTACCGGTCACGACTGTCTTGGCTTTGGGTCTCGTTGGCATCGCACGCTTGGCCACCCTGGTAGATCATGTTCTGCATGTATTCACTATAGTAGGCCGGGTCGTCCTGCGTCGGCGTCGGGGCCGGCGTATCGTCGACAGGCAGCAAGGCTGGGGTATGCACGCAACCAAATAGATGCATAGCCAACCAAACACGTCAGTACTGCCTTCGCGAGACATGCTAACGAATTCGGCAAGTTCGCGTGCGGCAATCCGTTATGTGGAATGATAGCACGAGGTATTAGCAAGACGGATTGGAGTCAGATAACCAACCGTATCGCGTGTAGCATGGCTCCACCAGATGCCCCTTACAAATTGCCGCCCTCGCTCTGCTCGTCCCACGAACTCAGTGCCCTAATCGCTAGCTAGACATTGACCAGGAGCGCTCCAGGGCGGGCGCATCTGCGGCTCTCCGGCCCGGCTCCGTCCGTCCACGAGATGGGGATGGCCGTGCTCGGCGAGGCCCAGCGGCAGCGGCGCCGGAGCGTCTACGAGTTCCTGGACGCCACCAGGCCGGCGCGCGGCCAGGCGCTGCGGTGGTGCGAGACGGCGCGGGAGATGCGCAGGGTGGACGGCGACATGAAGGAGGCGCGCCTGCTGCTCCGCGGCGCCCTCTGCTGCGTCAAGGACTACGCGTCCGTCTACAGGACGTGGATCGCCATGGAGAAGGAGGCCGGCGGCGTCGGCGTCGCCCGGTGGCTCTTCGAGGAGTGGGGCGCCGTCTGCGCCAAGGACGGCGGCCTCCGCAACGAGGGCGACGGCGCCACCGCCGACGCGTACGGCGACTACTGGTGCGCGTACCTCGCGTTCGAGCTCGGCCACGGAGACCTCCGGCGCGCGCGCGCCGTCGCGGCGCGGGCCGTCAGGGCCTGCCCGCGCGACGCCTCGCTGCGCGACACGGTGGAGCTCCGCCTCAGGGACGAGCAGGAGCGGCAGAGGCGGCGGCGTCGGCCGGGGCTGTTCCGCAGCGCCAAGAAGTGGCTGGTGGACGATCTGCGCGCGTGCTTCAGCTCCGTGGGCGAGCAGCGGAGTACCAGCGACTGCTTACCGCTCTTCTCCCGGCCGCCGCGGGGGTACCGGCGGCTCGTCACCGACGGCGACGAGTCGCCGTGATCGATTGCTGCTTAGCGGCCGAGTAGACCAGATTAGATCGTACTACAGTACAATGTAAATTGTTCCACGCATTAAATTACTGGCGATGGTTTGATCCCAGGAATTAATTAACTATGCTCAAGTCAATCTCGTGTATCAAGAGATTCCGTCCAGAGTTTTTAAATTCGATGTAAGTAGTCCAGTTGTCCAATTGCTTTCTTGCTGAGTCAGACTGGCCTGCAATGGCTGTTTGCTGGGCTGTACTTTGTCTTACCAACTGAGATGTGATTTGTAAATCCTATTCTTCTGTGGGTACTTTTGTTTTATAAAAAAAGTGATGTTCGTCCCATTTTTCGCAACAAGCAATCGTTTTTCTCTACTCATTTCTCCGCGTCCGCAGCCACCCTCCTCACATCCAAAACCCCAAATTCGTACACAAAATGTGGCAAGTTCATCAGCTGCATACGAAACGCCTAACGGTAGCTAGATAGATTGATAGATATATGCAGAGGGAGGGCACCAGAGTTCACCATTTCCTCGCTAGGCGGTTCCTCCCGGGCTCACCGGAATGACGGTCATAGTCTTTGCGTAGGCCTCGGTGGCCAGAGGGGAGTCTTCGTCGTTTGTGGTGGTGCCGTCGTCGGACGAGGAGGAGGAGGAGCGGACCCCGGCTAGACATTGGGCGGCACTTTATGTGAGGATTGAAACATTGTAAAAAAAACTTGATTACAACACTTAATGTAAAGGGCGGCGTTTTACCAATTTGCATAAAATCTGAGCATGTTGACATGTATCACATCGTCGCACACTTTCTCATCGACACATGAATTAGCTATTTTTTTGAAATGAAGGCTTGAGATAGGCCCGGCTTTGAATTAACAAAAACATCAACCGGCTACGATACATCGGTCAACGACTTATAATAAATGGAATAAAGAAAAATGAGGCCATTAAACCCCAAGCAACAAATACAAGATGCAAGCAAAACATCGCATACACTAAAAACATCACAAGCAACTACTAAGATATAACAAAAAAAAACTTGAGCTTGATTCGTCGAGGTTGTCGTCCACCGATGCAATCATCACCAATGAAGCAACAAAGAATATGGGGAGGGGGCACATTCGTAAAAGGAGTAAGCCCCTGTCCACTCCCAAAAGAAAAACAGTCTATACACAATGCCATCCGTCTCCACTATGTAAACGGGCCATGCCTTCTGGTCTCGGATCGTGGGATGCTGCACAGTCTACACGCAAAGTGGTTCACCCTAGAACCCCAATGAGCACTTGACAACAAGGTTACTAGGGGAGGAGCTCTAGTGTTGTGATCCCACAAACTGAGCTCCATACGAAGTAAGTCGTCATCCATGACATTGTCACATAGAAAATGTATACTGTAAGAAAGAAACATAATCCAAACAGATACGAGGAGATAAGTTGACAATGCCACCCGTAGAAGAAAACATATATACTTGCCGGAATCCCGTGTCAAAGGCGATGCACGGCGGACATATTAGCCTCAGAAGGACAGATTGCCACATATAACACAACCGAAGCTCGACAACAAACCAGTCACCAGCACATCCCAACTCAAACTACCACAGTTTGCACATATATGCATGGGAGGATGGGTTGTATAAGATACCTGAACGAGGCCTCCAAGGAGGACGACGCCCGCGGCGCCATTGTATCTGCCATCATCGGCTAAGAGTTTTCTTGATCTCAGGAATTCAACCACCTGTTATTCGACTGTCACCTGGATTCCGCAATCTAAGCAACAACCTTATAAGGTAGACAGATAGAGACCATCCGAGCACCTGACACCACTACCCAGAACTGCCAACTCTATCCAGAGCCTCATCATGGTGGCGGTAAGATCGGGAGAGAAGCCGGCAGTGTACTAGGGTTTGGAGCCGCCCGAGTCGCCGCGACAGGAGCGAGGCAAGGGCCGAAGACGGCACACGATTTGCAAACATAGACTCTGCTTTCGATATTCCAAACATAGTTGAAAATTGCTATCCAACTCAGACTCCGACCAGACTCTGCTTCATATTGAAAATTGCTATCCAACTCCAACGAACACACAAAAAAATACTACAAAACTCAGAGTCTGCTTTCAATAGTTCAAACATAGTATTTTTCGACGAAATATATATCCGAAATACAAAGTTTCCATCGGTCAAAAACCAAGTAAACTAGCTAAACTCGTAAACAAGAAAAACGACGAATTTAATTAAGCAGCCGCAAGGATGAAATATTGTTGTATCTAGGACGTCTCTAGTCTCTACTCGTTGAAGGCCCAGGCGTTTTCCTTTTTGACGGCCTCCTCCTCTTCCTTGGTGAAGTCGTTTTCGATCTTGAAAATCTCGCGCACCTCCTCAACCGACTTGTCCTTGATGTCGTCGGCCACCTTCTGGCAGGCGAGGTCCAGGAGCCCCTTGATGCTCAGAAAGTTGGCGGCGAGGATGATGTCGAACAGCGTGGCCTGGTCGACGGCGACCAAGCTGGCGTCGAAGCTCTTCAGGTCCTCCTTCTCGCCGGCGCTGGCGTTGTTGTTGTTATTCTCATCGTCCTCGTCGGCGTCGGCGGGGTCGGCGACGTGCTTGTTGGTGTCGTCGGCGTCGGCGGCGTGCTTGTTGCAGTACTCGATGACCATGGAGAGGATCTTGGCGCGGACGTTGGGGAGGGGGATCCCGTCGTCGGCGCACCCGTCCTCGATCATGTGCTTGATGGTCATCGACATCTTCGCCGCCTCCTCCGTGGCTTCGAAGCTCTCGCCGTCGGAGCTGATCAGCGTGATCATCTTGTTGTTCTTCTCGCCCACGACGGCCTCGCTGCTGCTGCTGCTGCTTGCATCCGCCGGCGGCGCAGCCATGGTTCCTGCTTGCTTGATCTCTTCTCTCGTCGAATCGCGTGAGTCGATCTTCCTCAATCGTGAGCTTGGATCGATCGGTTTGATTCAGGGCAATCGTAGTGCACCCGTATTTAAAGAGGGCCGACGAACGTACGTAGCAGAGACCGACACGTACTCGATCACAATCAGGTACGTACATGCGATGTCTTCGTGTTTTGATCCGACTCTCTCTCTCTTTTTTTTTTGCGTCGAGTTTCGATCGAACTCTTACCGGGCACGCTCATGACTGCTCTCGGAGATTCAAGAGTATGAGAGTATGGAATATTTACCTGATCATAATTGGCCAATTATATACTCCCTCCGTTCCAAAATGGATGACCTAATTTTATATTAAAATTAATACAAAATTGAGTTATTTATTTTAAAAACGGAGGGAGTACCTTTAAAATAGGAGAACGATTAGAATCGGCTGGCGGATTATCACGCCCATGTCCGCTGCCTTGGTTGTGTGCCAGATGGCCTGAGAAGCAGACTGACGTGCCTCGGAGGGCGGTTTTGGTTTGGGCACCGTTAGGCGCCGCTGCACAGGTTGAACGTTTCGGCCGGTCCTACCCTAGCCGCCCGATCGGCCCCTCTCAAGCCGCTAGATCCTTATCCATTCAGGTCATCTTCTTCCCTCAGGCTTGCGAGAAAAGGACCCTCCGCATCTCATCAGCCCCGCGTGTTCTCCAGTGGCTGTCCGCGTCGCCGGTCCCCATCCTCGCCGGCCGTCCCCGTCGCCGGTCCCCGCCCTCGCCGGCCGTCCTCGTCGCCGCCTCAACCCATGTAACAGCTGCATCAGTGGTTGCAGCTCTCGGCGGTGACGCTCGTAGCTTCTGTGGCGACGGCCATAGCTCGCCGGGATGCTTGTCGCTGCTCATGCCCGTCCAGACGCAGCTCGTCGGTCACATACCTCGCGGTTGCAACCTCTCGCTCACCCTGTTCCAGCAAAAAATCCAGCTTCGCTTCCGGCAAAAAAAATGTATCGCTGTTCGATGCAGCAAACCGTGACTGCAGATGTAGCTGGATGCGACACCGGTCGTAGCAAAATCCAGGACCGCTTGTAGCATGTAGCATGAAACCCACGACTTCCATCCTCGCCGAATGTTGCTTTGACTACTCGTGGGTTGAAGCATTTTTCAACTACAAATGAAGTTTATCTGTGAACGTTTGCAACTTTTTCCGTGGAGCAATGCCCGATTGAAAACTTTGTATGTATTTTGGTTGAAGCTTTTTTCATCTAAGGTTGGAGCTTTTTTTGGTAACGGTTGCAGCTTTTTCAGTTTGAAAGTGTTTGTACATTGAAAAGCTTCATCCATGTTCTCGAAAAGCTGCAACCGGCGAGCATGGTGACCGCGCCGGTTGCAGCTGATTGTAGCACAAACGCAACGTGGTTGTAGCAAAATTTCTCACTGGTCGCATCTCTGGCATGAATGGATGTAGCAAAATTTCTCATCGGTCGTAGCAAAAACTGATGACGCAGCAAAAACTCGTCTCTGCCGTCGCGGATTGTAGCTCTGCCATGAATGCATGTAGCAAAAAATGGTGCTGGTTCCAGCATGCCGCGACGCTGGTTTCAGCATGCGGCCGCCATGGTCGCAGCTTGCCGGTGGTGACTCTCCCACAGATGCATCTTCGTTGGGCTCCGGTTGCAGCTCCTTTTCCCACCCCCCATGTCGGAGCTTTTCAACGAGCGGTTTGTGGAGAAGGAGCTTGAAGACGACCATGCGGGGAAAAAGATAACAGAGGGCAGAGTACGACGCACCAGATAGGATGAGAGAAAAATAAAAACAGTCATGGTGGGCCTAGGGCACGTGGGTGGGCCGAGGAAAGGAAAAACAAACAACGGAAAACGTGGATCGGGAGACATCCTAGCGCTAGATCCCTTCGCGATCGAGCGGCGCGCGAGCGACCGGCCGAAGCTTCGGCCTGTCCGCCGGCTCCAAACGTTTCCCTTTTGCTTTTGCAACAAAGCGCATGTTGCAGTTGCAACAAGCTTCTTATTGCAAAAGAACCCTCTTTCAGCCTCTCAAAAGTATCGTTGATTTTTTTTCTGCAACATGTCCTTGTTGTGAAAATTTTCTATAACAAGAGCTATGTTACGGAAAATTTCTGCAACAAGACCTCTGTTGCGGAAATTTTGTGCAACAAGAAATCTGTTGCAGAAAATACCGCAACATGACTCTTGTTGCGAAGGGATGGCTGATCACATGGGCACATCGAACGACCATTAGCGTGTTCATCCAATGGTCAGCAAGATGGCGGATTTTTTTTAATTATTCGTCGGCCGACGGGTAGCGCTGCCCTTAAAACTATTTACATATTTATAATCTTCTATCTATCATTAAAGTGGAGTTTGTTGGTTTCGATTTCATCGCTTCCACCATTCCCATCAATATATGCCCTTCTTGTCGATTTTTTTTCCAAACCATGTGATAACTGATAACCCTCATTTTTCTAAACTGGCCCCCACCTCGTTGTTTATGGTGAAAGAAATACCCTGCAAAGCAATCAACAAAAACCAAATAAATTGCCAATAGCAAAAATTCCCATGGAAGCAAATAACATAATCTCATTCACATCATATCTTTCCTTAAATTTGCTCTACGGATTCCTTCTTCATAGCATATCTCAATCTCAACACACGCTCAATATTTTCCTACATTGAACCACTAAATCGAATAAACCTTTCTCCATTGTAACACACATGCGCATTTAGCTATAACAGTTGATGTAAACTCGAGTGTGTCCACTAGTTGTATGCCTCTTTCAGCCAATGTATCAAATTGTACTTCTTATATGTTTATATAGGTATTAAGTTCTACAGACTGAGACTTAGACTAAAATCTCATACTGAGTTTTAGCAAGCCCAAGAAAAATTCGGTACATTCACAGTTCAAGTTCTACCATTGCACACACACACACATTTCGTTTACGCCACTTGGGCTATATGCCTAGCTAGCGTGCCCCGCGAAGAAGGCGAGGGCGCCGACGAGCGGCGCGTTGGTGTAGGTGGACGGCTCAGCCTGCGCGTAGTTGTCGCGGCTGTCGGAGTAGCTGTCGCTCTGGTCGGGGCCGCCGACGACGGCGCCGACGAGCACGTTGCGGTCCGGGTCGGACGAGTGCAGGTAGTGGAACCCCTCGTCACAGCCGATGCGGGCCGGGTGGTCGTGCACCGACGGCATGGAGGCGCCCCGGTGGTGCACGCGCCTCGGGTACCGCGCCCCGAACCCGACCATGTACGACATCCCCGCCGGGTTCGCGCCCAGGATGTAGTCCACCTGCGCGCGCGCCAAAATGACTGATGTGAGCCTCCTCCCTCTCCCAATCTTCAATATTTTGTCTAGGGGGCAGCCATGGAAATGTACGTACCTGCTTCTTGGCGAGCGAGACGAGGGTGGAGGGGGTGACGGCGGTGGCGCCACAGGACGCTGCGCCGCCGGTGGAGCCGAGGTACTTGGCGTAGGTGAGGAGCAGGAAGGCCGTGGAGGTCACGTACTCCATGTTGCTGTCGCGTTCCGTGAACAGGAGGCCTCCTGGTGTGTACTGGGACTGGAAGCCGCCGGCACCGGGGACGAGGGAGCAGATGTACTTGTCGGCGTGCGCCTTGTACGGGCGCAGGCTCTCCACCCGGTTCTGCAGAAATACCTTGGAGAGGAGGACTTTGGTGGCGGCGCGCTTGTCGTCCCAGCTGACGGTGTACGCGTCTTGCTCCCCGCCGAGCGTGTGCCTGTTGGAGTTGATGTAGGTCATGTACACGCTCTGCGAGCTCGGCGACGGCGACGACGCCAGGTGCAGCCACGTCGCCGCCCAAAGGAGCTCGTCCTGCATGCATTCATGGATTATGTTATGGTTATTCCGACTCAGCAGCAGCAGCAGCATCATGCATGTTGTGTTAACGTGTGGGTTGTTGGGTTGTTTACCTTGTAGCCGGAGTAGGAGCAGTAGAAGGGACACACAACGGAGCTGAGCGAGTCGACGTAGGAGCCCCTGTACCGGTCCGCGAAATCAAACACCTGCCGAGCGGCGCGGAGCAGCTTGGACGAGTAGGCCGGGTCGCGGGCCCGGAACACCAGGGAGGCCGCGGCCAGCGCCGCCGCGGTCTCGCCCGCCACGTCCGACCCGGGGTTCTGGGGCGTCACCTTGTACGCGGCCCGCGGCGTGTCCATGTCCTCCGGCCTCTCCCAGCACCGGTGGTCCTGGTACGGGTCCGCCACCTGCACCCACAGCGCGCCCGGCGTCGCCGTCGCCGCCTTGAGCAGGTAGTCGGAGCCCCAACGCACCGCTGCCTCGGCGTTGGCGAGCTGGCCGGGCGGCATCTCGCCGCCGAACTCGACCACGCTCCACGACAGCATGGTCACCGTGAACGCCATGGGCAGGCCGAACTTGACGTTGTCCCCGGCGTCGTAGTACCCTCCGACGAGGTCCACCTGAACAATGCCAACAAGATACACGTCAATTAATGGATATGCTCTCGTGAACGACATGCATGGCATGGCATGCAATAATGCTAAACATGTGAGTAAGTACGTACATTGGAGGCGTTGCCGTCGGAGAGGGCGGAGTCGGCGCGCCACGCCACGCGTTGGCCCGGCGGCAGCTTCCCGGAGCGCTGCGCCTCGAAGAAGAGGACCGCCTTGTCGAGGGCGTCCGCGTAGTTGAACGCCGCGGCGGTGTGCGCACCGGTGACCAGGCAGAGGACGGCGATCAGGTAAGTGGACATGCAAGCTTTGGGGGATGCCATGTCGATCAGGATGTGTGTTGGTGGTGAGCTACATACTAGCACGGTAGGACTATATATAGTGGTCGATCAGTTGATTCGGCTCCATGAAAGGTGGCGGCAGTTGCAGTTGGGATTCATGTCGTAGACGAACACGATCGAGCACGCTAAGTATTTTTTTAATACGTACTATTGATGTATTAATGTTCGCCTTGATTTCCTGGCGCATTATCCCCTTCCTTTTTAATGTTCGCCAAAGATACAGACGCAGCTTGATGTATATCCGATCCCCACGTAGTGGTCAGAACTGCGCTCTGCCTAATTTGCTCGTGTTAACTAGGAGGAGTGGTAGCTTTCTGCGTGCGGCCGTCGCTAATTAGGGCATGTATCAATGGTTGATAAAATGGTCTTATTTTAAATCTTACATATAATTTGGAGATGACAAATAAAATTATCTACAATAGATCATTTTTTAGCCTTATCTTCAATAACTAGCTTTTCTTAAAAACGTGGTAAGACATATTGTGTTAAGAGATCATCTCATGTCTTCTTTTAAATAAGAAAAGACAAGCCTTTTTTATGAGTTTTCTCTCCTCCACCTCATCATTTATCCTAGGTGGCACTTCTAAGATAGCACCATTGTACATGCCGCGGGACTCGAGAAGAAAGTTGTGCTTTCATGTCTTGAGGGGACTTTAGAATTAAAACATCAAAAGAAGGGCACAGCGAACCTAACCCTGAAATAATCTTTTTCAGAATTGAATATTTTCATTTAAAGATCTCAAATTTATACTATTACATGCAACGTTAAACCTAATATAAGTAAAGCTCGCCTGATTCCACAGTGTCCATTTCCGATGGCCAGCTGCGCCTCTTAAAATGTTGGTTTGATCACTGGTGAGGTAGAGTAGGACATAGGACACGGATCGACTCATGAGACTCACCGGCAGCCGTCTCTCATGTCCTACTCTTTCTTATCGGAGCCCGGCACCTTAAAGCAGGGGCGGAGCCCATTGGGCCTACCTGTATGTACAGGAATACGAGTCCAAAAATTGGCTAGTAGTACCTATCTAAATAAAAAAGCCCAGTGCATCCGGGTGGCACAGGAATGATGCATCAGGGTCGGCCCGTTTCAGCGACGCGTCCGCGGCTCAACACAGCAGTACGCCTGCCGCCTGCGTACGCACCCACGCACGACTTACCGATCCACCACCTCACGTAGTCACGTTACATACAGCTCCACCTAAAAGAAAAAACGTACTAGTTACATATCCTAATCGATCCAGCTTCGACTAAAAACAACTAATCGATCCAGTTAGTTTTGGATCGCTTAGCTAGGGAAAGCGCAGCATCCTCAGGGCACGAATCTTTTTTTTCTTGGAGAGAGGCGGACGCCCAAGCGACTAGGGTTTTGCTAGCCAACGCTGGCCGCCTCCCCGGCGGCGGCGCTGTGCCAGCGGTTTTGTCCCAGCATGGTGACCCTGTGTTGCCGTGGCTGGTTCTCTGTCTCTACTGCAGGTTTTCTTGATGATCTTCCACCAAAAATCTAGGAGTAGATTCGTTTGCTGCTTCTCCGTCTTCGGTTACTGAAGTACGAGCTACAGATTTTTGGTGCTAATTTGTGAGGTTTGTGATCTGCCCTAGGCCAGGTCTATTGCTGTGAGGGGGTTCATGATCAGGTACAATAAAGCTCATCAGTTGGAATTGCCGAGGTATTCTTGATACCCCGACAGTCCGTTCGCTTCTGGACATCCAGAAACGCCATGAACCAGATGTGTTTTTTCTGTCGAGGACGCTCTGAATGAGGATAAAGGCAGAAAACTTGATGAAGAGACTTCGGATGGATAAGATGATTGTAGTGATGAGAGAAAGGGCGGTTTGTTGCTTGTCCGGAAGAAGGAGGTTAGGATCTACTTCCGCGCAGCTATCCTTGATTTCATTGATGTTACAGTGGAGGAAGAGAACGGGGAGGTATGGAGATTAACGGGCATCTACGGAGAACCTAGTTGGGATCTTTAGACCCGTACTTTTCAGCTGATCAGGGATCTTCATGACTAGTCTAGCCTGCCGTGGGCTATTATTGGCGATTTTAGCGAGATATTAATCTCTTCAGGAAAGGATGGGGGAGCCCCGAGACAACAGTCACGCATGCAAGCATTCCAGGATGCCTTGTCTAATTGCTCGTTGGAGGACATGGGCTATGAAGGAGATAAGTATACCTGGTTCCGTGGGGCGCTTAGGGAGAGGCTTGATAGAGCTGTAACTAATGCGAGTTGGATGCTGCTCCATCCATTCGCTGGTTTGTGCAATCTGGAGTTGGGTAAGTCTGACCATAGACCAATTTTATTGGATACAAATCATCTCATGGGAGTTGTAGAAAATAAACCGACATATGGGAGGAAATTTGAAGCCCGTTGGCTGGCCGAAGATACTGTAGAAGAGATTGCTAAAACCGCGTGGCAAAAGGCTTCACTCCTTGGTTATTCCCCAAGGACGGGTGAGAAGCTAGCTGTTGTACATCAAGAGTTGCACTTATGGGACATGGGGGTTTTGAAGGAGCCTCGGTCCAGGTTGCGCAAGGCCTAGTATGAGCTAGATGTTTTGATGAGAACTACGCCCACTGCAGAGGTGTGTATGAAACAAAAGGAACTCGAATTATTCATTGAAAATTCGCTTGAACAATATGAGATTTTGTTGGGAACGTAGTAATTTTAAAAAAATTCCTACGCACACGCAAGATCATGGTGATGCATAGCATCGAGAGGGGAGAGTATTGTCCACGTATCCTCGTAGACCGAAAGCGGAAGCGTTAGCACAACGTGGTTGATGTAGTCGTACGTCTTCACGATCGGACCGATCAAGTACCGAACGCACGGCACCTCCGAGTTCAGCACACGTTCAGGCCGATGACGTCCCTCGAACTCCGATCCAGCCGAGTGTTGAGGGAGAGTTTCATCATCACGATGGCGTGGTGACGATGATGATATTCTACCGACGCAGGGCTTCACCTAATCACCTCTACAGTATTATCGAGGTGGACTATGGTGGAGGGGGGCACTGCACACGGCTAAAAGATCAAATCAATTGTTGTGTCTCTAGGGTGCCCCCTGTCCCCGTATATAAAGGAGCAAGGGGGGAGGTGCGGCCGACCAAGAGGGGGCGCGCCAGGAGGAGTCCTACTCCCACCGGAGTAGGACTCCTCCCTTTTCCTAGTTGGATTAGGAGTGGAGGGGAAAGAAGAGGGAGAGAGGAAGGAAAGGGGGGCGCCGCCCCCCTCTCCTTTTCCTATTCAGACTAGGGAGGGGCGGCCCTGCCTCGCCGCCTCCTCTTCTCCACAAAGGCCCACCATGGTCCATTAAGCCCCGGGGTTCCGGTAACCCTCGGTACTCGGTAAAATCTCGATTTCACCAAAACACTTCGATATCCAAATATAGGCTTCCAATATATCAATCTTCATGTATCGACCATTTTGAGACTCCTCGTCATGTCCGTGATCACATCCGGGACTCAACAACCTTGGTACATCAAAACATATAAACTCATAATATAATCACATCGAACGTTAAGCGTGTGGACCCTACGGGTTCGAGAACTATGTAGACATGACCGAGACACGTTTCCGGTCAATAACCAATAGCGGAACCTGGATGCTCATATTGGCTCCTACATATTCTACGAAGATCTTTATCGGTCAGACCGCATAACAACATATGTTGTTCCTTTTGTCATCGGTATGTTACTTGCCGAGATTCGATCGTCGGTATCTCAATACCTAGTTCAATCTCGTTACCGGCAAGTCTCTTTATTCGCTACGTAATACATCATCGCTAACTAACTCATTAGTTGCAATGCTTGCAAGGCTTAAGTGATGTGCATTACCGAGAGGGCCCAGAGATACCTCTCCGACAATCGGAGTGACAAATCCTAATCTCGAAATACGCCAACCCAACAAGTACCTTCGGAGACACCTGAAGAGCACCTTTATAATCACCCAGTTACATTGTGACGTTTGGTAGCACACAAAGTGTTCCTCCGGTAAACGGGAGTTGCATAATCTCATAGTCATAGGAACATGTATAAGTCATGAAGAAAGCAATAGCGACATACTAAACGATCGAGTGCTAAGCTATCGGAATGGGTCAAGTCAATCACATCATTCTCCTAATGATGTGATCCCGTTAATCAAATGAAAACTCATGTCAATGGCTAGGAAACATAACCATCTTTGATCAACGAGCTAGTCAAGTAGAGGCATACTAGTGACACTCTGTTTGTCTATGTATTCACACAAGTATTATGTTTCGGTTAATACAATTCTAGCATGAATAATAAACATTTATCATGATATAAGGAAATAAATAATAACTTTATTATTGCCTCTAGGGCATATTTCCTTCAGTCTCCCACTTGCACTAGAGTCAATAATCTAGTTCACATCACCATGTGATTTAATACCAATAGTTCACATCACCATGTGATTAACACCCATAGTTCACATCTTCATGTAACCAACACCCAAAGGGTTTACTAGAGTCAATAATCTAGTTCACATCGCTATGTGATTAACACCCAAAGAGTACTAAGGTGTGATCATGTTTTGCTTGTGAGAGAAGTTTAGTCAACGGGTCTGCCATATTCAGATCCGTATGTATTTTGCAAATTTCTATGTCAACAATGCTCTACTCTAGTTAATTGCTCCTACTTTAAATATGTATCCAGATTGAGACTTAGAGTCATCTGGATCAGTGTCAAAATTTGCATCGACATAACCCTTTACGACAAACCTTTTTGTCACCTCCATAATTGAGAAACATATCCTTATTCCACTAAGGATAATTTTAACCGCTGTCCAGTGATCTACTCCTAGATCACTATTGTACTCCCTTGCCAAAATCAGTGTAGGGTATACAATAGATCTGGTACACAGCATGGCATACTTTATAGAACCTATGGCCAAGGCATAGGGAATGGCTTTCATTCTCTTTCTATCTTCTGTCGTGGTCGGGCTTTGAGTCTTACTCAATTTCACACCTTGTAACACAGGCAAGAACTCTTTCTTTGACTGTTCCATTTTGAACTACTTCAAAATCTTGTCAAGGTATGTACTCATTGAAAACACTTATCAAGCGTCTTGATCTATCTCTATAGATCTTGATGCTCAATATGTAAGCAGCTTCTCCGGGGTCTTTCTTTGAAAAACTCCTTTCAAACACTCCTTTATGCTTTGCAGAATAATTCTACATTATTTCCGATCAACAATATGTCATACACATATACTTATCAGAAATGGTGTAGTGCTCCCACTCACTTTCTTGTAAATACAGGCTTCACCGCAAGTCTCTATAAAACTATATCCTTTGATCAACTTATCAAAGCGTATATTCCAACTCCGAGTTGCTTGCACCAGTCCATAGATGGATCGCTGGAGCTTGCATATTTTGTTAGCACCTTTAGGATTGACAAAAACTTCTGGTTGCATCATATACAACTCTTCTTTAATAAATCCATTAAGGAATGCAGTTTTGTTTATCCATTTGCCAATTTTTATAAAATGCGGCAATTGCTAACATGATTCCGACAGACTTAAGCATATATACGAGTGAGAAACTCTCATCGTAGTCAACACCTTGAACTTGTCGACAACCTTTTGCGACAATTCTAGCTTTGTAGATAGTAACACTACTATCAGCGTCCATCTTCCTCTTGAAGATCCATTTAATCTCAATGGCTCGCCGATCATTGGGAAAGTCAATAAAAGTCCATCCTTTGTTCCCATACATGGATCTCATCTCAGATTTCATGGCCTCAAGCCATTTCGCGGAATCTGGGCTCATCATCGCTTCCTCATAGTTCGTAGGTCGTCATGGTCAAGTAACATGACCTCCAGAACAGGATTATCGTACCACTATGGTGTGGATCTCACTCTGGTTTACCTACAAGGTTCGGTAGTAACTTGATCTGAAGTTACATGATCATCATCATTAGCTTCCTCACTAATTGGTGTAGTAGTCACAGGAACAGATTTCTGTGATGAACTACTTTCCAATAAGGGAGCAACTGAACCAGTATCAAATACCGAGGGGTTGCTATAAACACTAGTAAAGTACACATCAATAACATGTATATCAAATATAGCTTTTGAAAGAACATGCGGTGCCCCATGTTTGGTTTTGGTAATTGATGACAATCTCTATGGACTAATGGTTGCCTTGAGTTTATTTGAAGGTTTTGTCCATAGGCTTTTCTTGGAGTACATGTGTTGGTTTCAAGGAGAGTTTGTGTCGACCAAGGTGCTATTCAAGGAATTATCCAAAGATTGGTCATTTGAGAGTTGAGCTTATTGTAAGCATGTCTTGAAGAAGAAGATTGTTTGATCATTCATGTTTACCTTCAAGACATCATCCAAATGAAGAGAGTTGGAAAGAATCAAGGTTGATCAAGACTAAGTCAAGAGTGAATCAAGTTGATCAACACACAAAGCGCATAAAGTTGTACAGAGGGATCAAGTGATCCCATGGTATGGTAAGCATTGTCCATTACGCTTTGTGTACTAACCCATGGTCTTCGTGAGAGTTCTTTGTGGGGTTAGGTTGCGGTGTGCAAATTCAAGTGAAGCATCACGAAGAGATCAAATGCTTGAAGCTTGCCGTCCATTGTGGTGACAATGGACTTGTGAAGATGTGCGGAAGAGTGGCTCACACATAGTGGAGTATGGGGGAGCAATCAACTAGTCTTCATCGAGCCAACGCAATCAAGAAAAGTGGTCCAACTTGAGGGAGTCAAGATCGTCATCGTCTAGCTCAAGTGGACCATGTGCAAGGCAAAGGTTTGCCCTTGATAGGTTTTTTATTTTACCGGTCTCATGATGGTAGTTGGGAGACCGGGTTATAGGATCGATTGCCGTACTATCAAGGGGGCTCTCGATGAGTAGCTTGATCGTATCATTCGTAGAGAGCTCAAACCATTGCATCCTTGCATCATCTTTTGGTTCTTGTTTGGTTCTTATCCTTGTGAGATTTGGAGCTTATGGTCATTTTTATGACAAGCTCGAGCTCATCGAAACGGAGTTCACTTGCATCTTCTATGATGTTTTCGATGTTGGAGGATATGTCGCTTTCTTCTCTGTTGGAGGTTTCACTCCTTTGTTTGTTAGGCATACCTCCTCTGCCTCTTCTTACTATATCCAACAAGCTTGAGTTTGCTCAATTCGGAGCTCATTTGTAGAAGTTATGGCAGTTCTGGTTTTATTGTTTCCCTCTGTTGTCTTCTTTGCAAAATGAAGGACTCCTAGTGTTGCTGAACTGGGGCATGCGGTAGTACTGCTCTCCGGAGCGGTACTACCGCAGGCCTTGCGGTAGTACCGCAGATCCACCGCGTAGTATCTGCAGTGCTCACGGTAGTACCGCCTGTGGGAGCGGTAGTACCGCGGCCTCGTGCCAGTGCAGCTTCTCGGCGGTAGTAGGGACGGATGTAATTTTTACATCCGTGTCCCTCTGTGATAGTACCGTGCCGCGGGAGCGGTAGTACCGTGGGCTCTGGCCAGGCTTAGCAGCATGAGCGGAAGTAGGGGCGGATATAATTTTTACATCCGCTCCCTACGCGGTAGTACCGCTCTTCATGTGCGGTAGTACCGTGCCGGATTTTTGCGTAGGTCCTCCCTCGGCGGAAGTAGGTACGGAAGTAATTTTTTACTTCCGTGCTGTCTCCGCTGCTAGTGTTGCCTGCCTTACGGTAGTACCGTGGGCAGCGGTAGTACCGCTCGGCGGTTCTACCGTTCGTTGCCACAATGTGCCTTCATCGGCGATCTTTGCACTTGCGGTAGTACCGCAACCTGCTGTAGTACTGACGCCGATCAGCGGTAGTACCGCAGCTCCGTAATGGTAGTACCGCGTCGTGCGGGCTGAGTGAGGGGATAACGGTTGGTTTTTCTCCCCACCTATAAAAGGGGGTCTTCTTCCCCCTTGAGATCTAATCTTTGGAGCTCGTGTTCTTCCCCATTGTTGACCTTCTTTGAGCTTGCTAACTCTCAATCCCTCCATGGATTCTTGCTAGTTTTTGAGGGAAAAGAGAGAGGAGATCTAGATCCACATTTCCACCAATCACTTTCTCCTCTAAGTGAGGGGAACCCCTTGGATCTAGATCTTGGAGTTCTTCGTGTTCTTCTTCGTTCTTCCTCTCATTTTCCTCCCTAGCATTAGTTGCTTTGGTGGGATTTGGGAGAGAAGGACTTGGGCACTCCATGTGCCCTTGCCATCGCATTTGGTGCATCGGTTTGAGTTCTCCACGGTGATTCGTGGAAGTTACAAGTTGAGAAGCTTATTACTCTTGGGTGCTTGGCGCCCTTGAGCTTGTTCCTCTTGGGTGCTTGGGCGCCCTAGGCAGTTGGTGGTGTTCTGAGCTCAATCATTATGGTGTAAAGCTCCGTGCAAGCGCCGGGTCTCCAATTAGGTTGTGGAGATCGCTTGAGCAATTTGACGGTACCGTGACCGCCCCAAGGGTTGCCAAAGTGTACGGGTTCGGTGACCGCCCCAAGGGTTGCCATTTATGCGGGTTCGGTGACCACCCTCAAGGGTCCCTTAGTGGAATCACGGCATCTTGCATTGTGCGAGGGCGTGAGGAGATTACGGTGGCCCTAGTGGCTTCTTGGGAGCATTGTGCCTCCACACCGCCTCCAAGCGGAGACTAGCATCCGCAAGGGTGTGAACTTCGGGATACATCGTCGTCTCCGCGTGCCTTGGTTATCTCTTACCCGAGCCCTTTATTTATGCACTTTACTTTGTGATAGCCATATTGTTCTTGTCATATATCTTGCTATCACATAGTTGCTTATCTTGCTTAGCATAAGTTGTTGGTGCACATAGGTGAGCCTAGTTGTTGTAGGTTTTGTGCTTGACAAATTAACCGCTAGGTTTATTCCGCATTTGTTCAAGCCTCAACCGTAATTATTTTAAAGCGCCTATTCACCCCCCCCCCCCCTCTAGGCGACATCCACGATCTTTCAGCTTTGTTCACTTTGCCATCCTTCTTATCCACCAAATACTTGGGGCAGTTCCGCTTCCAGTGACCAGTCCCTTTGCAGTAGAAGCACTTAGTCTCAGGCTTAGGTCCAGACTTGGGCTTCTTCACTTGAGCAGCAACTTGCTTGCCGTTCTACATGAAGTTCCCTTTCTTTCCCTTTGCCCTTTTCTTGAAACTAGTGGTCTTGTTAATCATCAACACTTGATGCTCTTTCTTGATTTCTGATTTCATCATCATGAAAAGCTCGAATCGTTACGTCATCCCTTGCATATTATAGTTCATCACGAAGTTCTACTAACTTGGTGATGGTGACTAGAGAATTACATCAATCACTATCTTATCTCGGAAGATTAACTCCCACTTGATTCAAGTGATTGTAGTACCAGGACAATCTGAGCACATGCTCACCGCTTGAGCTATTCTCCTCCATCTTTTAGCTATAGAACTTGTTGGAGACTTCAGATCTCTCAACTCGGTATTTGCTTGAAATATTAACTTCAACTCCTGGAACATCTCATATGGTCCATGACGTTCAAAACGTCTTTGAAGTCCCGATTCTAAGCCATTTAAGTATGGTGCACTAAACTATCAAGTAGTCATCATATTGAGCTAGCCAAACGTTCATAACGCCGCAGATCCGCTTCCTGCAATAGGTCTGTCACCTAGCGGTGCATCAAGGACATAATTCTTCTGTGCAGCAATGAGGAAAATCCCCAGATCACGGATCCAATCCTCATCATTGCTACTAACATCTTTCAACTTAGTTCTCTCTAGGAACATATAAACAATAAACGGGGAGCAACATTGCGAGCTATTGATCTACAACATAGATATGCTAATACTACCGGGACTAAGTTCATGATAAATTAAAGTTCAATTAATCATATTACTTAAGAACTCCCACTTAGATAGACATCCCTCTAATCCTCTAAGTGATCACGTGATCCATATCAACTAAACCATGTCCGATCATCACATGAGATGGAGTAGTTTCAATGGTGAACATCACTATGTTGATCATATCTACTATATGATTCATGCTTGACCTTTCGGTCTCCGTGTTCCGAGGCCATATCTGTTATATGCTAGGCTCGTCAAGTTTAACCTGAGTATTCCGCGTGTGCAACTGTTTTGCACCCGTTGTATTTGAACGTAGAGCCTATCACACCCGATCATCACGTGGTGCCTCAGCACGAAGAACTTTCGCAACGGTGCATACTCAGGGAGAACACTTGTACCTTGATAATTAGTGAGAGATCATCTTATAAAGCTACCGTCGAACTAAGTAAAATAAGATGTATAAAAGATAAACATCACATGCAGTCAATATAAGTGATATGATATGGCCATCATCATCTTGTGCTTGTGATCTCCATCTCCGAAGCACCGTCATGATCACCATCGTCACCGGCGCGGCACCTTGATCTCCATCGTAGCATCGTTGTCGTCTCGCCAATCTTATGCTTTTATGACTATCGCTACCGCTTAGTGATAAAGTAAAGTATTACAGGGCAATTGCATTGCATACAATAAAGCGACAACCATATGGCTCCTGCCAGTTGCCGATAACACGGTTACAAAACATGATCATACAATAAAATATAGCATCACGTCTTGACCATATCACATCACAACATGCCCTGCAAAAACAAGTTAGACGTCCTCTACTTTGTTGTTGCAAATTTTACGTGGCTGCTACGGGCTTAGCAAGAACCGTTCTTACCTACGCATCAAAACCACAATGATAGTTTGTCAAGTTGGTGTTGTTTTAACCTTCGCAAGGACCGGGCATAGCCACACTCAGTTCAACTAAAGTTGGAGAAACTGACACCCGCCAGCCACCTGTGTGCAAAGCACGTCGGTAGAACCACTCTCACGTAAGCGTACGCGTAATGTCGGTCCGGGCCGCTTCATCCAACAATACCGCCGAACCAAAGTGTGACATGCTGGTAAGCAGTATGACTTATATCGCCCACAACTCACTTGTGTTCTACTCGTGCATATGACATCTACGCATAAAACCAGGCTCGGATGCCATTGTTGGGGAACGTAGTAATTTCAAAAAATTTCCTACGCACACGCAAGATCATGGTGATGCATAGCAACGAGAAGGGAGAGTGTTGTCCACGTACCCTCGTAGACCGAAAGCGGAAGCGTTATGACAATGCGGTTGATGTAGTCGTACGTCTTCATGACCCGACCGATCAAGTACCGAACGCACGGCACCTCCGAGTTCAGCACACGTTCAGCCCGATGACGTCCGTCGAACTCCGATCCAACCGAGTGTTGAGGGAGAGTTTCGTCAGCACGACGGCGTGGTGACGATGTTGATGTTCTACCGACGCAGGGCTTCGCCTAAGCATCGCTACAGTATTATCGAGGTGGATTATGTTGATATCCAAATTGAAAGGATTGATATAGTTGACTAAAGGGGGGGGGGGTGAATAGGCAACAACAATTTTTAAGCTTTTCTTTACCAATTTAAACTTTGCAATAATAAAGGTTGTCTAGATGTGCAACTAGGTGGACAACCTATATGATGCAAACAACACAAGCACAAAAGCAAGCAAGGATAGGAACACAAAAAGCTTGCACAAGTAAAGGGATAAGATAACCAAGAGTGGAGCCGGTGGAGACGAGGATGTGTTACAGAAGTTCCTTCCCTTTGAGGGGAATGCGTCTCCGTTAGAGCGGTGTGGAGGCACAATGCTCCCAAGAAGCCACTAGGGCCACCGTAATCTCCTCACGCCCTCGCACAATGCAAGAGCCATGATTCCACTATTGGTGCCCTTGAAGGCGGCAACCGAACCTTTACAAACAAGGTTGGGGCAATCTCCACAACTTAATTGGAGGCTCCCAACAACACCACGAAGCTTCACCACAATGGAATATGGCTTCACGGTGACCTCAACCGTCTAGGATGCTCAAACACCCAAGAGTAACAAGATCCGCAAGGGATAAGTGGGGGGAATCAAATATCTTGTGGTGGAAGTGTAGATCGGGCCCTTGTCACCCAATCCCGAGCAAATCAACAAGTTTGATTGGCTAGGGAGAGAGATCGGGCCAAAATGGAGCTTGGAGCAACAATGGAGCTTGGGGAGAGAAGAGGTAGTCAACTAGAGGTTGAAGACGCCCCTTATATAGTCGTGGGAAAAATCCAACTGTTATCCACTTATTCAGCCCGCGACGCGCGGTACTACCGCTCTAGGGGCGCGGTACTACCGCGAGGCTGCGTGGTACTACCGTGGCGGACCACGGTACTACCGGCAGAAAGACAGGCCGGAACTAGTCGACTATAAGGCGATAGTACCGCTATGCTGCATTACCGCTCCCCTGCGATACTACCGCAAGGCGAGAGTCACGGCTGGGAAGGGCGTGGATGAAATAAATTACATCCGTGCCGACTTCGCTGAAACCGGTAGTGCAAAATCCGACAGCGGTACTACCGCTCCGGAGGCGGTACTACCGTAAGGCGTGCCTACTACCGTGAAACTACGGATTTCGGTAGGAGGGCCACGGTACTACGGCTCATAGGGAGCAGTACTACCGTGGGCTCCAGTACTACATGTTGGGCCGAGCGGTACTACCGTGGTGGCGCGGATGTAAAAATTACATCCGCCCTACTACCGCACCGAGCGGCACTAGGCACAGGGAGCCGCGGTACTACCGCTCCAGAGGAGCGGTACTACCGTGGCACCCCGCGGTACTACGGCGTGTACCCGCGGTACTACCGCAAGTACAGGGTAGTTGTCAGATTTCCGCACAACCAAGATAACGAAGGGAAGCTCCAAAGTGCAGGGAAAGAAGGGACAAGTGTACGTGTTGATTCCGCCCTAACCTTTCCGACGTGGACCCCCTCTTAATAGTACGGCTCTCCTACGACTCAAATCCACCAAAAAGAAACGTAGGATGACGCCGTCTTCAATAGTCTCCGAGGGGCACCGAATCGTCTCGAGCCTAGAGATGAACCATCAGAGGAACTCAAAGCATACGATTAGTCCGCAAAAGTATCGTCATCAATCACCAAAACACTTACGGGATAAATATGCCCTTACAATCTCCCCTTTTGGTGGATTGATGACAATACGGATTTGCACAAAGATACAATAATCTAGAGCAAGGGCAAACCCCTCCTCTCCAAAATATAGACGGGCTCCCCCTAGATGTGTGCACTCTGGATGAATGCTTTGGACTGCATAGCACACGTACTAGGATCACCACTCCCCCTATATTTTAGAGACAAAGGTCCGAAGAATAACAACTAAGCAACATATAGCACGATATAACATAAGCTTGCTAAGATAGATAGAGTGCATATGTCTTACACCATATGAAGGAAAAGCAACTAAAACGAGGTTCAAACGAGGTTCAACCGAAAAGCATAATAAACACACCAAACACGAACACGACACAAGACGCCAAGAATCTCACGCTCTCTCCCCTTTGGCATCGAGACGCCAAAAGGCGGAGAGGACACCTACACAAGCGGTGGCTCAAGCGAAGGGAACTCGTCCCAACCCTCTCTGTCGAGACTCCTCGGCGGCAGGGATGGACTCCTCGACATCCTCCTCGTAATCAGTCCACTTGTAGCCTTGCTTCGCCATCCACTCGGCCTCCGGAGTGATGTGCTCCTCAGACCCTTGAGACACATCCTCACCATAGAGCTTCAAGATCTTCTGTCCCTTGACGACTCTCCTTGGATGCCACGTGAGTCTGTGACGCCTTGGCTTGCATGCGAGAAAAGAGTCTTCATCTTGTCCTTCACCGTGGCCCATGAAGGCATAGAGGAGCTCTGGGAAGGCCTAGCAGCATGGCCCTCATCAACATTCTCGGCCAAAGATCCTCCTCTCCAACGGCAGCCCTAGCAGCAGACGCCTCAAGACGCAGTAGTAGTGTTGGCCCAGTTGGGTTTGACACGTGAGACAGATGGGATCATGGCGAATCCAGTCAGGGCAAGGAAGTCCTCACCAGGGAACATCTTCTCCTGTGTCCTCGAGATCAGCAGAAATGTAGGGCCCAGATAGCCACCTTGCGGTTGAACACATAAACTGAAGCTCACACCACATGATGTGTGAGACATCAAGTGGCTGAGTCTGAGACAGACGAGCCTCCTCGCAGATGAGCATCATATCCACCATATAGGCATGGACCTTGTCCTTGTCACCGATGCGAGGGAACAAGGAGTTGCGGAAGATGCGGTACATGATATCCAGGAAAGAGTTGAGCACCAACCCTATCTTGCCACTTGGAAGCGTCTTCTCAACATAGTACGGTGCAAGCCTGTCCTTGTTGGCAGAGTCGAGTTGGCATGGGGCGAACACCACAGGAGTGTCAAGCCCGTCATCGGGAACTGGAGCAAATCCATGAACTCCTTCGGTAGCAGTCATCTTACGGCCATTTGTCATCCAGGTCATCCTCCTCTCCTCATTGGGGTGAAAGTAGACAGAAGCAAAGAACTGACCAATGAGCTCAGGATCATAGTCAAGGTGAAAGGATATCACATGCTCAATGACAAACTGCTCCACGGTGTCGAGCCTCTCCAAAGTAGGCACGGAACTTCTCCTTCCTCAAGTGATGCATGTCAATCCACTTCACATCCACATAGGTATTACGCTTGTTCTTGATGACATCCAGATAGGCGTTGGTTTGATGCTTGTTCGAGAACAGCTCACAGCCCACAGCAGGTACGAGGGGTCACGACAGATCCATTTGCACGAGACGGACGTAGTCGATTGGGGCATCTCATCCATGCCCTTGGCGGGCTCCTTGAACTTGTTGGCGGTTGTCTTGACATGACGCTTGGGGGCAGAGGAGGAGCCCTCACGGTGCTTCCTTTGGGGTTCTTGTGAGCGCTTGGAGCCAGGTGTCACGGTGAGATTGGACGGCGAGAGCCACCACCTAAGACACACATGCAAAGCACCAAAGACGCAAAGAAGATCAATGCAAAGGCCACGATAAAGCACAAGAAACACATAGGAGACATATGAGAACGTTGGCATGCGATAGGTGAGAGTCACGCTAGGACTGCCACTGCCTGCGGCACTAAAGCAGTAGTACTGCTCCAAACGCGGTAGTACCGTGGTTGGAGCAGAAGTAGAGCTTTAGTGCCGCACAGAGCGCGGTAGTACCGCACCCGTAGGGCGGTAGTACCGTGCAAGCGGTAGTACCGCGCCATATGGGCGGTAGTACCGCGTCGCAGCGGATCCAACAATCGATTTGAATCTGAAAAGAACCGCGAAACAACGGCGGTGCTACAGTGATCAGATCTAGCGCATGACAACAATACACATATAAATCCTATGCAATACCACACTCCTTCATCCTATTCTTGCAGAGATTAGGCCTATCAATCTCAAGAACACACAAGCCTCCCCAAAACCTAGAAACACCAAACACCATCAACAAGGAGAGGGAATTGGGGAAAAACCTGGGTCCATAGCAAGAGCACGTGGTGGGGAACGATCCCACCGGTCGGAATCACGGGAGGGCAGCCGGTGGAGGAGATCCGACGAGAGACGTCGGCTCCGTTCTTGAGCAAGGGAGAGAAGGAGGCGACGTGGGGAGAAGGCAGCGAATGGGTATGGGGAGTTAGAACCCCCCCTACCCGTCCTTATCCCCACGCCCTCGAACCGTCGCGGTAGTACCGCGTATCATCATGTAATCTTGCTCGGGCGGAAGTTCTCAAGACCGAGGCGGTAGTACCGCTCAACCGGGCGGCAGTAAAAATTACTGCCGTGAGGTTGCGGTAGTACCGATGCTCGCATAGCGGTAGTACCGTGGTAGGCTGCGGTAGTACCGCAGCTGGCCGCGGTAGTACCGTGAATCTCAAGTCACCGCAGGTTTCAAAAACGAAAAGAGGGCCTTTGCAAGGGAACTTTTCACACACAAGAAACCACAAACTCTAGCACAAACCAGAGGAAAAAGACAACAAGAAACCACCAAACGACAAGGACTCTCAAGGTGAGAGGGCGGTGGCCGAAGCCACCTATGTTTGAGTGGGATGGTATGGCACCGCGAAGAATTAGCCTTGGGCCCATGACCAAAACTCGTCTTTGGAACACAAGTACCATCAAAAATGGCTAATGTGAAAGAGGTGATCGATTTATGCATAATGGGGGAGGGAGAGTTCATTGAGAGAACAACACTCCCCTATGTCCATGCCTACACCTAAACTAGACAACAAGTTGAGTGTGGTGAGGAGTGCACGGCTCAAGTCACATTGCTCAAATCAATGATATTTAGCTCATGCCTTAACTTCGCGAAATCTTGCTTCATCTAAGGGCTTCGTGAATATATCTGCAAGGTTATCCTGAGTGTTGACATACTTGAGCTCAATCTCCCTCGCATAATGTGATCCCGGATGAAATGATACCGAATCTCGATGTGCTTCGTCTTGAAGTGTTGCACCGGGTTGAGAGAAATCTTGATGGCACTTTCATTATCACACCAAAGAGGCACTTTGTCACAAATGACACCGTACTCCTTTAAAGTTTGCCTCATCCATAGGAGTTGAGCACAACAACTACCGGCCGCCACATATTCCGCTTGGTGGACGAGAGACACACAACTTTGCTACGGAAGACCAACTTACCAAGGAGCAACCAAGAAATTGGCACCCTCCGGAAGTGGACTTCCTATCCACTTTGTCTCCCGCCCAATCGGAATTCGTAAATCCTTCAAGCTTGAAGTTTGCTCCTCTTGGGTACCATAAGCCAAAGTTTGGGGTATGAGCAAAATATCGAAAGATTCTCTTGACCGCCACATAGTGACTTTCCTTTGGTGCGGCTTGAAAACATGCACACATTCCCACACTCAACATGATATCCGGTCTAGATGCACAAAGGTAAAGCAAGGATCCAATCATGGAGCGATATACCTTTTGATCCACCGCTTTACCATTGGGATCAATGTCAAGTTGGCACTTGGTGGGCATGGTGTAGTAGCCGGCTTGACATCACTTAGCTTGAATCTTTTGAGCATGTCTTGAGTGTATTTGGCTTGGTTGATGAAGGTTCCTTCTCTTCTTTGTTTGATATCGAAACCAAGGAAGAACTTCAACTCTCCCATCGAAGACATCTTGAACTTGGAGGTCATGAGAGCGGCAAATTCCTCATTGAAAGCTTTGTTAGGAGAACCAAAGATAATATCATCAACATATAGTTGGCATACAAACAACTCCCCATTGACCTTCTTAGTAAAAAGATCGGGATCGATTTGCCCCACTTCAAAACCACGATCTTGTAACAACTCGGTAAGGTGGTCATACCACGCACGTGGGGCTTGTTTAAGGCCATAGAGTGCCTTATCGAGTTGATACACATGATCCGGGAAGTAGGGGTCCTCGAACCCGGGGGGTTGCTTGACATAGACCAACTCATTAATGGGACCATTAAGAAAAGCACTTTTCACATCCATTTGTTGCAACTTAAAGTTGTGATGGGAAGCATAAGCAATCAACAAACGAATGGATTCTAGACGAGCAACGGGAGCAAAGGTTTCACCGTAGTCGATACTCTCGACTTGGGAGTAGCCTTGTGCTACCAATCTTGCCTTGTTGCGAATGATGTTCCCATGAGCATCTTGCTTGTTCTTGAAAATCCACTTGGTTCCAATGACGTTGTGGTTCTCCGATGGCCTTGGCACCAATCTCCACACCTTGTTGTACTCGAAGTTGTTGAGTTCTTCATGCATGGCATTGAGCCAATCCGAGTCTTGAGCGCCTCATAGACCTTTTGAGGTTCAACACAAGAGACAAACGCGTGATGTTCACAATAGTTTGCCAATTGTCTACGAGTGCTTACCCCTTTTCTTAGGCTTCCAACCACATTCTCCATGAGATGGCCTTTGGTGGTGAGTTTGGAAGCAATCTTGGCGGCACGACGCTCTAAATCCTCCTCGGAGATGAGATGAGGAGGGGTCACTTGATCATCTTGAGCGCCGTCTTGAGCATGATCTTCATCTTGAGCATGCTCGGGGGAGAGAACTTGACCTTGGGCATCATTTGAGGTGATATCATCGCCTTGAGCACGATCTTGCCCTTGGTCTTGTTCATGAGGTTGAGGGCCTTCACTTTGTTCTTCGGAAGCGTGTGGGCCTTGGGTTGGTGATGGCTCCACTTGAGTGGAGCATTGTCCTTCTCCTTCGGCCACAAGGGGTTCCTCAATGGGTAGGATAAAGCGAACTCCCACTCTTCTTATTGCTTGGGGAGGAATTTCATCACCTACATCACAAGTGCCACTTTGCTCCACTTGGGAGCCGTTATTCTCATCAAACTCCACGTTACACGTCTCCTCAATAAGTCCCGTGGATTTATTGAGGACACGTTAAGCATGATAGTTTGAAGAATAACCAACAAATATGCCCTCATGAGCTCTAGCTTCAAATTAAGACAAACGAACACCTTTCTTGAGAATGAAACACTTACACCCGAACACCGGAAGTACTTGAGGTTGGGCTTGTTGCGGTGAGTATCTCATAAGGAGTCTTGTTCAAGCCTTTGCGGAGATAGAGCCGATTGGATGCATGACAAGCG
This sequence comes from Aegilops bicornis, assembly GCA_021605145.1. Lineage (NCBI taxonomy): Eukaryota > Viridiplantae > Streptophyta > Magnoliopsida > Poales > Poaceae > Aegilops > Aegilops bicornis. Next base: position 398,187,317 of record CM038673.1, on the reverse strand, counting down.
GTGTTGATGGCTTCGCCCAAAAGTTGTATGGAGACTTGAACTCCGCCATCATGGTCCTTGCCGCATCCATCAACGTCCGGTTCTTTCTCTCCACAACACCATTTTGTTGAGGGGTATATGGTGCAGAATATTGATGCTTGATTCCCTCATCACTAAGAAACTCATCCAAGGTGTAGTTCTTGAACTCGGTGCCGTTGTCACTTCTTATAGTTAAGATCTTTGCATTATGTTGACGTTGAGCTTCATTTGCAAAGTCGATGACGGTTTGTTGGGTCTCACTCTTCCTCTTGAAGAAATATACCCAAGTGTATCTCGAATAGTCACCCACAATCACCAAGCAATACTTTCTACCTCCAAGACTATCAAATGATGGTGGCCCAAAGATATCCATGTGAAGGAGCTCCAAGGGTATCTTTGAGTATATGATGGTCGTGGGAGGGTGAGCCTTCTCATGAAGCTTTCCTTCAATACAAGCACTGCAAGCACGGTCTTTGGCAAAACTAACATTTGTTAGTCCACGGACATGGTCCCCCTTGAGAAGACTTTGCAAAGATCTCATATTGACATGGGCTAAATGGCGATGCCAAAGCCATCCCACGTCAACTTTAGCCATTAGGCATGTCGCGGTCTTAGTGGGTCGCTCCGAAAAGTTAATCACATAGAGATCGTTTTCGACATGCCCAACAAAGGCTACTTTAAGAGTCTTGCTCCACAAGAGGGCCACGGTATCAATGTCAAAGAAAGTAGCAAAACCCATGACTGCAAGTTGTGAGCGGAAAGCAAATTGTATGCAAGGGACTCAACAAGCATGACTTTCTCGATCGTAAGATCATGAGAAATGACAACCTTGCCGAGACCCAATACCTTAGAATGTGATGCATCGCCCCACTCGACATCGGTGGGCATAGATGGAATCTCTTGCACGTCCACCACCATGTCCTTGCTCCCGGCCATATGATTTGTTTCTCCACTATCGAGCAACCATGATCCCCACCGAAGCAAACCCCTACAAGAGATCAATGCTTGGTTTTAGGTACCCATTTGGTAATGGGTCCTTTGATGTTAGTAACGAGGGTCTTAGGGACCCAAATAGACCATTCAATGTACTCATAAGAAGAACCAACAAATTTAGCATAAACATGTCCATCACTAGCACGGCACAACACATAAGAGGGGTTAAAGTCGCCGGCTATGTCCATGGGGATGATGTTGTCCTTCTTGACATTGCCACCCTTTGCACGGTTCTTCTTCTTCTTGGAAGCACCCTCTCCCTCCCTCACAAAAGTTTGCTTGAGAGGGGGAGGTTGCTTGGTCTTGTCATTCTTCTTCTTGCTCTTGGGCTTGGCGCGAACCCAATCCCTCCTTGGCCACAACTTCCTTTTGATTACTCAAAAGGTCGTTAAGGTTCTTCTCACCTTGAATGCATGTGACAAGGCCCTTTTCAAGTTGCTCCTTCAACTTAGCATTCTCCTCAACAAGATGCACATGCTCACAACAAGGGTTAGTAGCATTTGCATTATCAATTAATATCATATGAGGAAAGGTGGCTTTCTCCTTGGTTAGCTTCACTTGGAGTTGATCATGAGACTCTTTGAGACTAGCATGAGCACCCTTCAAGACTTTGTGAGCCTTGTCGAGAATGTCAAAGTCCTCGTTGAGTCTAGCAAGATCAACTTCAAGCTTTGCCTTTTCGGAGCGAAGCACACGAGACACAACAAGAGCATGATCAAGGTCTTTCTTTAATTTAGCATGATCATCGTTGTATGACTCCTCAAGAGCCAAACGAAGACCACGCTCTTCCTCAAGAGCATTGGAAAGATCCGAATCTCATCGGCATAGTCACGACTATGCCCTTCCATCTTAGAGATGGTTTCTTCATGAGTCTCGATCATGACATTGGCTTCACCAAGTTGTTCCAAGAGAGCAACGAAGTGCTTCTTGGATTTGCCCTTGAGTTTACTCATAAAGATCTCAAAGTCATTTTCCTCCACATTAGTCCCTCATGTTCATCAATGCAATCCGTCAAAGAAGAATGATTGATGATGGTAGTTTTGATGTTGGGGGTTACCTTGTTGGTGGCTTTAGCCATGAGGCACTTGGCGGTGATGCTTTCATTGGGTGAACCAAGAGAGACACCCGAGGAGTCATTGCAATGGCCACGGAGGCCATGGCAACCGATTCACCATCCTCATCATCATCATCATCCTCATTGTACTCTTCTTGAACCACCAAGGCTTTGTGAGGAGTCTTCTTTGGGAAGTTGCTCTTGTTGGGGAAAGACTTGGCCTTGTCATTACGGATGAGCTTGCCACCATTGTCTTCCCTCTTCTCATATGGACACTCCGCAACAAAGTGACTCACATTGCCACAATTGAAACAAGTCCTCACTCGTTGCTTGCCCTTAGTGCCACTTGAGTTGCTCTTGTGGAAGTTGGGCCTTGAGTTCTTCTTGCTCCAAAATTGTCTTGAAGCAAGGGCCATGTGTTCATGATAATCATACTTAGTATCTTCGAGGTTGCTCTCCTCTTCTTCTTCCTCCTCTCCATCTTCTTCGACACAAATCTTGGCCTTCAAAGCGAGGTTGGGCTTCTTTGCTCTTTGGGAGCGAAGCACCGCATTGTCGGCGGTCTTGTCCAATAAGCTCATAGCCACAAACTCATCCAACACATCACTTGAGGACAAGGTGTGGAAGTCCGGTCGTTGACGGATGACGGAGGACATGGCTTTGTGGTAGAGCATCATTGCCTTGAGAAATTTGCGCTTGATCCAGTTGTCATCTGTGTCCTTACTTCCATGATCCCGGAGGAGACAGCAAGCTTGGTTACTCTCGATAGAGCTCATGAGGTTCTTCTTCTTCCTTCATTGCAAACTCATCGGCTTCATCTTGGACCACTTCATAATTGGAGCGTTGAATGCTTGCGCTTCCTCGATAAAGGAAACCACCTTGAGCCAAGCATCTTTGGCACGGGAGTAAGGCCGGAGATGAGGAAGGTCTTCGGGAAGGATTGCTTCTTGGATGTTGAAGAGAGCATTCTCATTGAATTGATGATCCACGACCTCTCTTGGAGAAAAGTTTCTCGGATCATGCGGGTAGAAACCTTCTTCAATGATTCTCCAAAGGTTAGTGTTCACATGATTTAAATGACGCTTAAAACGATAAACCCAAGAATCAAAATCCTCCTTTTTATCAATCTTAGGTGGTGGACCGGCATGATTCAAATGAGTGGAAGGAATCGGTCCACCATAAGCGGGAGGTTGCACATGGGCAAATATGCGGTGCCATTCTTACCACTAGAAGAGGGGCTTTCTCACTAGTAGCTTCCCCTTATCGGAGTTAGCATCCGCTCCCGTGTTGGCGGGATCACCCACTTTCACGTGTGCGGTGGAAAGTTTAAGCCCTTCTAGGAATTCCTTAAACATGTCCTTGACCTCGCTTTCGTCATGGAGTTTTTCAATCTGTCCAACGCCATACATTGAATTCCTCACGAGATCGAGGTACCCCCATCTCCGTAGATGATATCGGATTCGCACCGGAGTGCTCCCCACATCATCTACTACGTCAACCATACTCTTCGGACGGTAAAGTCCTTAAAAGAGACGAGGCTCGATACCAATTGAAAGGATTGATATAGTTGACTAGAGGGGGTGAATAGGCAACAACAATTTTAAGCTTTTCTTTACCAATTTAAACTTTGCAATAATAAAGGTTGTCTAGATGTGCAACTAGGTGGACAACCTATATGATGCAAACAACACAAGCACAAAAGCAAGCAAGGATAGGAACACAAAAAGCTTGCACAAGTAAAGGGATAAGATAACCAAGAGTGGAGCCGGTGGAGACGAGGATGTGTTACCGAAGTTTCTTCCCTTTGAGGGGAAGTACGTCTCCGTTAGAGCGGTGTGGAGGCACAATGCTCCCCAAGAAGCCACTAGAGCCACCGTAATCTCCTCACGCCCTCGCACAATGCAAGAGCCGTGATTCCACTATTGGTGCCCTTGAAGGCGGCAACCGAACCTTTACAAACAAGGTTGGGGCACTCTCCACAACTTAATTGGAGGCTCCCAACAACACCACGAAGCTTCACCACAATGGAATATGGCTTCACGGTGACCTCAACCGTCTAGGATGCTCAAACACCCAGGAGTAACAAGATCCGCAAGGGATAAGTGGGGGGAATCAAATATCTTGTGGTGGAAGTGTAGATCGGGCCCTTGTCACCCAATCCCGAGCAAATCAACAAGTTTGATTGGCTAGGGAGAGAGATCGGGCCAAAATGGAGCTTGGAGCAACAATGGAGCTTGGGGAGAGAAGAGGTAGTGAACTAGGGGTTGAAGACGCCCCTTATATAGTCGTGGGAAAAATCCAACCGTTATCCACTTATTCAGCCCGCGACGCGCGGTACTACCGTTCTAGGGGCGCGGTACTACCGCGAGGCTGCGCGGTACTACCGTGGCGGACCACGGTACTACAGCAATGACAGCGAGAACTAGCGACTAAGGCGAGTAGTACCACTTGCGCGGTACTACCGCTCCCCCTTGCGGTACTACCGCAAGGCAGGAGAGTCACGGCCTGGGAAGGGCGCGGATGAAATAAATTACATCCGTGCCGACTTCCGCTGAAATTGCGGTAGTGCAAAAATCCGACACGGTACTACCGCTCCGGAGGAGCGGTACTACCGTAGCACGTGCCTACTACCGTGAAACTACGGTACTCGGTAGGAGGGTCACGTTACTATGGCTCATAGGGAGTAGTACTATCGTGGGCTCCGCGGTACTACCGCGCTGGACGAGCGGTACTACCGTGGTGGTATGATTTAAAAATTACATCCGCCCTACTACCAAGACCGAGCGGCACTAGGCACAGGAGCAGCGGTACTACCGCTTCAGAGGAGCGGTACTACCGCGGCACCCAGCGGTACTACAGCGTGTACCCGGTACTACCGCAAGTCTGAGGTAGTTATCAGATTTCGGCACAACCAAGATAACGAAGGGAAGCTCCAAAGTGCAGGGAAAGGAGGGACAAGTGTACGTGTTGATTCCGCCCTAACCTTTCCGACGCGGACCCCCTCTTAATAGTACGGCTCTCCTACGACTCAAATCCACCAAAAAGAAACGTAGGATGACGCCGTCTTCAATAGTCTCCGAGGGGCACCGAATCGTCTCGAGCCTAGAGATGAACCATCTGAGGAACTCAAAGCATACGATTAGTCCGCAAAAGTATCGTCATCAATCACCAAAACACTTACGGGATAAATATGCCCTTACACAATTATAGGCTTCCAATATATCAATCTTCATGTATCGACCATTTCGTGACTCCTCTTCATGTCCGTGATCACATCCGGGACTCCGAACAACCTTCGGTACATCAAAACATATAAACTCATAATATAATTGTCATCGAAACGTTAAGCGTGCGGACCCTACGGGTTCGAGAACTATGTAGACATGACCGAGACACGTCTCCGGTCAATAACAAATAGCGGAACCTGGATGCTCATATTGGCTCCCACATATTCTATGAAGATCTTTATCGGTCAGACCGCATAACAACATACGTTGTTCCCTTTGTCATCGGTATGTTACTTGCCCGAGATTCGATCGTCGGTATCTCAATACCTAGTTCAATCTTGTTACCGACAAGTCTCTTTACTCGATTACGTAATACATCATCCATAACTTACTCATTAGTTGCATTGCTTGCAAGGCTTAAGTGATGTGCATTACCGAGAGGGCCCAGAGATACCTCTCCGGCAATCGGAGTGACAAATCCTAATCTCGAAATACGCCAACCCAACAAGTACCTTCGGAGACACCTGTAGAGCACCTTTATAATCACCCAGTTACGTTGTGACGTTTGGTAGCACACAAAGTGTTCCTCCAAAGAACGGAGTTGCATAATCTCATAGTCATAGGAACATGTATAAGTCATGAAGAAAGCAATAGCAACATACTAAACGATCGAGTGCTAAGCTATCAGAATGGGTCAAGTCAATCACATCATTCTCCTAATGATGTGATCCCATTAATGAAATGACAACTCATGTCAATGGCTAGGAAACATAACCATCTTTGATCAACGAGCTAGTCAAGTAGAGGCATACTAGTGACACTCTGTTTGTCTATGTATTCACACAAGTATTACGTTTCCGGTTAATACAATTCTAGCATGAATAATAAACATTTATCATGATATAAGGAAATAAATAATAACTTTATTATTGCCTCTAGGGCATATTTCCTTCAGATTTATGGTGCTCAAAGGGGTAAAGTCAGTTGGCTGCGATGAGGAGACCGAAATACTGTGTATTTTCATCAATTTGCCTCGGCCAGGAGAAGGCGGAATTTAACCAAAAAACTGAAAAGGGATGGCAACAGATGGGCAGAAGGCAATGATGAGTTGAAGCCTTTAATTGCTGATTATTTTAGTAGTTTATTTACTTCCAGTCTGGATGTTATTGATCGCTCTTTGTTGCATTCTGTGAAAACTCTTGTTACCGATGATATGAATAATATGCCTCTTGCGGAGTACACTAGAGAGCAGGTTTGTAAAGCTCTATTCCAAATAGGTGATATGAAGGCTCCCAGTCCGAATGGACTTCATGCAATTTTCTTCAAGAGGTTTTGGCACATCTTAGGAGACGACTTAACTGACGAGGTTCTTACTACCGTGAATACACGTAAAATTCCCTGGGGTTGGAATTCAACAAATATTGTGTTACTTCCTATAGTGGAAGGTTCAGAGGTAATTACTCAGTATAGACCCATCAGTCTTTGCAATGTGGTTTCTAAGATAATCTCCAAGATGCTTGCTAACAGATTGAAAATAATAATTCCTGAAGTTATTTCCCCGACATAGAGTGCATTTGTGCCTGGCAGGCTAATCACAGATAACGTGTTGGTGGCTTATGATTGTTTTCATGCATTGAAGAAAAGGACCCATGGATCAACAGGGTATTGTGCTGTTAAACTTGATATGAACAAGGCGTATGATCGTGTGGAAGTGGGCTTTCTGAAGAAGATAATGTTGAAGATTGGTTCTCATCATGATTGGGTGCAATTGATTATGGAGTGTGTTTCCTCAATCACGTAAAGAGTGCATTTTAATAATACGGAGATGGGCGAATTTGTGCCCAGTAGAGGCCTAAGACAGGGGGATCCGTTATCACCGTATTCTGGACCTGGAAAAGCTATGTCAGAGTCACCTATTCTGCACATCTTCAAATGAGCTGAAAATTTACGGAGAATTGTTTTGGAATATATGAGGAATTATTGGAGCAAATAACCACCAGAGGGGGCCCACCAGGTGGGCACAACCCACTGGCGGCCAGGAGCCCAGACGCAGCATACAGTGGGTTGTGCCCTCCTCGGCCCATCTTCAGTGCCCCTCTTCTGGTATATAAGTCATTTTGACCTAGAAAAAAAATAAAGAAAAGACTTTCGGGATAGAGTGTTGCCGTCTTGAGACGGAACTTGGGCAGGAGCACTTTTGCCCTTCGGCGGAGCGATTCCGCCGGGGGGAACTTCCCTCCCGGAGGGGGAACTCATCGTCATCATCATCACCAACAACCCTCTCATCTTTGGGAGGCCAATCTTCATCAACATCTTCAACAACACCATCTCCTCTCAAACCCTAGTTCATCTCTTGTGTTCAATCTTTGTACCGGAAGCTTAGATTGGTGCCTGTGGGTGACTAGTAGTGTTGATTACATCCTACAGTTGATTACTATATGGTTTATTTGGTGGGAGATTATATATTCAGATCCATTATGCTATTTAATACCCCTCTGATCTTGAGCATGATTATCATTTGTGAGTAGTTACTTTTGTTTTTGAAGTCATGGGAGAAGTCATGTTGCAAGTAATCATGTGAACTTGATATATGTTCGATATTTTGATGATATGTATGTTGTGATTCCCTTAGTGGTGTCATGTGAACGTCGATTACATGGCACTTCACCATATTTGGGCCTAAGGGAATGCATTGTGGAGTAGTTATTAGATGATGGTTTGCTAGAGTGACAAAAGCTTAAACCCTAGTTTATGCGCTACCTCGTAAGGGACTGATTTGGATTCAAAAGTTTAATGCTATGATTAGATTTTATCTTAATACTTTTCTCGTAATTGCGGATGCTTGCAAGGGGGTTAATCATAAGTAGGGGTTAATCAACTTTGAAACTGGATGCTCGCGACCGAGAAAATCATAATTTTCAGGTGCAAAATCATAAGTTTCAACGATAAAACTTAAAACTTACGGTGCTCTCGTGCGGGATACAACTACTTTGCCAATCCGAGGGCAATCAAGCGGCCGGGCATGCTTGGCTGGTCGTGCCCCTACGAATTTTTAATTTTTTTTCTTTAGTTCCCACAATAAACTTATGACCAGACAATCTTGAAAAAGAAAAGGACTGTGATATTTGTCAACCGTGTGACCGATTGCAAAAATACCAATATATCCTGCCAGCGAGGCCCAGCTCGCTCGATCCGTCTAAGGAGGCCCGGGTGCGTTCGATTCCAAAATTTTCTCTCGTCCCCATTGTCGAATAATTTCAGAATTTTTGGAATGTATAAATATGATTTTTAGTGGTTGATCTCATTGATTCTCATCTAATGTAAGATTACTAGTCTCCCCCAACTTAACGAAGTCTCGGTCGAGTTACATCTGCGTAGTTGTGGTGTGACGAGTGGCACAACTAGATGTTGCAATAGGATACAAAAAATGTTGCAAGCAGCTGCAAGCAATGGCAACAGATGCTACAACCGTTGTGACTAATGATGCAACCATCAATGGCAAATGTTTCAACGAGTGAGACAACGTGCTGCAATAAATGAGGGTAAATGTTGTGTCCAATGAGACGGATGCTGCAACCAGTAGAAAGAAATGTTGCACACGGTGTGACAAAATGATGCATGGTCCATTGGATGGTGCTCAGTCCAGCATAAATCTCCATGCAAAGGACTAATGGCTATGCAGTCGACTGAGTTTTAGCAAGCTTGAAAAGAAAACTCGTACATACACAGTTCAAGTTCAACCATCGCATACACATTTCGTTTACGCCACTTAGGTTATGCTGAGCGTGGCCCCGCGAAGAAGGCGAGGGCGCCGACGAGCGGCGCGTTGGTGTAGGTGGACGGCTCGGCCTGCGCGTAGTTGTCGCGGCTGTCGGAATAGCTGTCGCTCTGGTCGGGGCCGCCAACGACTGCGCCGACGAGCACGTTGCGGTCCGGGTCGGACGAGTGCAGGTAGTGGAACCCCTCGTCGCAGCCGATGCGGGCTGGGTGGTCGCGCACCGACGGCATGGAGGCGCTCCGGTGGTGCACGCGCCTCGGGTACCGCGCCCCGAACCCCACCATGTACGACATCCCCGCCGGGTTGGCGCCCAGGATGTAGTCCACCTGCGCGCGGGCCAAAATGACCGATGAGCCTCCCTCTGCCAAGCCAATCCTAATATTTTGTCTAGGGGCCATGCATGCAAACGTACCTGCTTCTTGGCAAGCGAGATGAGGGTGGAGGGCGTGACGGCGGTGGCGCCGCAGGAGGCGGCGCCGCCGGTGGAGCCGAGGTACTTGGCGTAGGTGAGGAGCAGGAAGGCCGTGGAGGTGACGTACTCCATGTTGCTGTCGCCTTCCTTGAACAGGAGGCCTCCTGGCGTGTACTGGGACTGGAAGCCGCCGGCGCCGGGGACGAGGGAGCAGATGTATTTGTCGGCGTGCGCCTTGTACGTGCGCAAGCCCTCCACCCGGTTCTGCAGCAACATCTTGGAGAGGAGGACTTTGGTGGCGGCGCGCTTGTCGTCCCAGCTGACGGTGTAGCCGTCTTGCTCCGCGCCGAGCGTGTGCCCGTTGGAGTTGATGTACGACATGTACACGCCCTGCGAGCTCGGCGACGGCGACGACGCCAGATGCAGCCACGTCGCCGCCCAAAGGAGCTCGTCCTGCATGCATTAATTCATGGATTATGTATGTGCTCACGGTTATGGTTATTCCAACAGAACATGCATGCATGCATGCATGCATGTTGTGTTGGCGTGCAGTTGTGGGTTGTTTACCTTGTAGCCGGAGTAGGAGCAGTAGAAGGGACACACCACGGAGCTGAGCGAGTCGCTGTAGGAGCCCCTGTACCGGTCCGCGAAATCAAACACCTGCCGAGCGGCGCGGAGCAGCTTGGACGAGTAGGCCGGGTCGCGGGACCGGAACACCAGGGAGGCCGCGGCCAGCGCCGCCGCGGTCTCGCCTGCCACGTCCGACCCGGGGCTCTGGGGCGTCACCTTGTACGCGGCCCGCGGCGTGTCCATGTCCTCCGCCCGCTCCCAGCACCGGTGGTCCTGGTACGGGTCCGCCACCTGCACGTACAGCGCGCCCGGCGTGGCCGTCGCCGCCTTGAGCAGGTAGTCGGAGCCCCAACGCACCGCTGCCTCGGCGTTGGCGAGCTGGCCGCCCGGCATCGCGCCGCCGAACTCGACCACGCTCCACGACAGCATGGTCACCGTGAACGCCATGGGCAGGCCGAACTTGACGTTGTCCCCGGCGTCGTAGTAGCCTCCGACGAGGTCCACCTGATCAAAGCCAACAAGGCACACATCAATGAATATACTCTCGTTAACGACATGCATGACATGGCATGGCATGGCATGGCATGTGTCCAGGACTTGTCGTCTGAGTAAGTAGGTACGTACATTGGAGGCGTTGCCGTCGGACAGGGCGGAGTCGGCGCGCCACGCCACGCGTTGGCCCGGCGGCAGCTTCCCCGAGCGCTGCGCCTCGAAGAAGAGCATCGCCTTGTCGAGGGCGTCCGCGTAGTTGAACGCCGCGGCGCTGTGCGCACCGGCGACCAGGCAGAGGACGGCGATCAGGTAAGCGGACATGCAAGCTTTGGGGGATCCCATGTCTATCAGGACGTGCGTTGGTGCTTAGCTACATAGCACGGTAGGACTATATATAGTGGTCGATCAGATCAGTTGGTTCGACTCCATGAAAGGTGGTGGTATACATGGAAAGGCAGTACTGATGGAAGGTGATCTGACAGTTACGGCAGTTGTTCGTCCGAGATTGGAAGCGACCGGGAAGTGTGGCGTGTGTCGCGGTCTCGCAGGGCAGCGAATGCTACAAACCCGACATCACGGACGGATCGGCCGTCAGCACAAGCGATAGCTTCTACTGTGGCCCTTGGTAGAATTATTATTATTATAGAGCGGGATGGGATTCATATCGTACTAGACGAATATACGAGCACGCTACGTGATGTTCGCCTTGATTTCCTGGCGCATTATCCCGTTCCCTTTTAAGGTGATGACTTGTTCTCATTCTTTCTGGTTGCTTTTTATTGTGAAACCCGATGGCGAGAGAGAGAGAGAATGGCTCATCAGTGCATGCATAAATGGCGCGCGCGCGGTTGCCGCCGGCGTGAATCCAGATTCTGGCCGGCCTGTGTAGAAGCAAGCGTCCATTTAGAGGCGGGCACGGGATTAAGGACGCCCTGCCGCAGATACAGACGCAGCTTGATAGCTGCGCTCTGCTTAATTTGCTCCTGTTAACTACTCCTTCCGTTCTATAATGTAAGGCGTTTTTTGATACTACATCTAGTGTCAAAAAACGTCTTACATTATGAGATGGAGGAAGTAGTAAGCAGCTTTCTGCGTGCGGCCGTCGCTAATTCCGGCCGTTTTACTCACGGGCGAATTGGCCGCGGGACTTGAGGAGAAAGTTGTGCTTTCATGTTTTTTCGGTGCAACCTGTCTCCGTGAGCAATGCTCGATTCACGCGCAGTTTAGGGGGGATTAACGGGTTAGTTAGAGTTGATTGGTTGAGATTTGGTTAGGTGAGCCGAGCCCACCAGTGAAAATCATGGAGGCCAATTAGAGAAGGGCACGCATATGGGTCTGTAAAACTCCATGTGTGTAGTATTATCGTTCTTTCTGTGTGGGAAATTACATTTCCACGGTACTACCTTTGTCCTAATTTATTAGTTTTTTTATGTTTTATGTTAAATTTTGACCTTAAATTTAACTAACAAAATGCATGTCATAAAAAGTAATATAATTAGAAACTATGTTCAAATACGAATTCAGCGATATAATTTTTTGTGACATGCATTAATCTTTTGTCAGTTAAATCTATAGTCAAAGTTAGCACAAAATACAAAGGGGACTTATAAACCAGGATAGAGGTAGTACATGTTTTCCTTTGTTCGCTAGTTGCCCACAATGAATTTATGACTAGAGACAATCTTGGCAAAAAAGGACAATGAGCAAACCTTAAAATTGTGTTTTATGTTGAACACGAAACCATTAATCACCTTTTTTTTATTCTGTAGTTGCTAGGGAAATCTGAGAATTAATTTCTCTATTATTTGGTAAACAACAGGAGTGGATTATTTGTCTGTTGTCAGGTATTGGCCAGCCAATAAGAATCACTCATTTCTTAACACTGTTCGTACATGTACCTTGTGGTGCATTTGAAAAACTAGAAATGCTTGCATATTTAACAATGTACAGTCTGATGTTAAACATATTTGATGGATTTTTTCTTTTCGAAATGGTCAGGGGGGGGGGACTCCCCACCTGAATATCTATATCTATACCCCTATATAGTGTGTGAATAACTTTGAAAGATGGTCATTGGATGAAGCCTATCCGGCGGTGCAGAGATGGAAAATCCGAGTACTACTGGCCATTGGATATCATCTACATTCCACCAGATTTTGCCACATGTACAATCTAGAAGACTCCATGGTTGAACTTAAGCATAATTAATGCACAAAACTTAAAACACAAGCACTTTCCATTGTTCTAGAATCTTTCGTATCATAATTGCCCAAAAAAATTTCTACATGAATTGCCATTATTTGTTTTTACTTTATGCTTTACAACGCACAATTCCATGAATCTTAAAATATATTAGCTCTTTTATAAAAATTAATTAATTTTGAATGAGATGAACTATAAGAATTAAACGAACATCAACATCATGCATATATGACTCAAAACTTACATGCTATAATGTGGTATTTATTTATAATTTGGTTGCCAAATCTCATGCATGCAATGCATGTGTACCTTACTAGTATTTCAAAAGAGTGAATGTTTACAAAGTTCACGTATTACGTGAAGAGAGGAACTCACGCCACAGCCCGACATGTTCCTTTAGTGTTTCCGTCTTGAGACGGCGAGTCCACAAAATAAGATCCTCTAGAATAGCCTTAGCAGAACCCCTAGCATCAATCTCTAAACTTTGAAAAACCTTTTTGTTCCTTGCGTCCCAGATTTTCCAGAGAATGAGGAGGAGCATAAAAGGACGATTCAAGGAAGGCAAAGCATCCAGATTTGATGGATGTTAAACAATTCTCTTTCTTCCCCGGAAAGAAAGAAATGCTCCCAAGCGTTAGGGTTTCTCTGCCTCCCTCAGGCGCCACCGCCGATCTTCCTCGTCTCTTGTGGCCTCAGGCCATGGAGGCGCGGTGGATCCTGGCCCTTGCCAGCGGGAGGGCTCATGCTACATTTTTAGATGTTTTTTGAATCTGTTTAGGGTTTGTGTCATGCTCAGAGGTAAGACGACGCCAAATCCCTTAAGATGGAATAAGATTCTCCCAACCTAGCACCCGTCCTGGTTGTGCGTCTCGCGTGGTCGAAGGGCATGTGGAGGTGTGCCTTCGGGGGATGTCATGGGATTCAGTGGGTGTTTGTCTTCGGTGGATCCGCATGGATCCGGTCTTCGTTCGCGTGTGTTTGTGTGTGTGCAGGTTGGATCCTTCCCATCTACGCTTCTCTTTGTCGGCGACAGTTGTTGTTCTGGTGCACTGGTCCTTTGGAGGCTTAGCACAATGACTTCATGATTGTCTACTATAGCAAGATTAGCCCTACTCCGGTGAGGGAGGGACAATGACGGCGACTTGCCTTCGGCTTGCTCCTGTGCTTGTAGTCGTTGCTAGGTGGTTTATAGACATGGATTTAATTTTTGTTACTTCTCGTGTTCTTTTTACTACCATGATGTTTGATGAATAGATTGGAAGTTTTCCCCGTAAAAAAAGAAATGGCAAATTTTCTACAAAGAGCACAAACTAGTGAGGATAACTGTTTTTGTTCAGTTTGATCTCTCAACACATTGATCAACCTCACCAACTGATGGGGGAGATGTTTTTTATCCTTGCATTGAATGTGTCGTGATTAAACCTGCCCTGTTCAGCTGGAGCTGGTGATTCTTCACCTCGTCGTTCCACACACACGAAGAACACAAGCTCTCAACTCGCAGCACAGTCACTCCTTTGGAGATGGGGATGGGTGTCGTGGGGATAAATTTGATAGTAATAGAGGCAGGAGAACTGTCGTGGTTTTGTCACCAGAGATGTCCTCGAAAAAGGACTAAGTCTAGAGGCCATCGCAACTAGATGGTCGCTTGAGAGGGGTTGATCGGAAACAGAGAACACAGAGTTTACCCAGGTTTGACCCCTCAGGGTGGAGGTAAAGACCCTCCTGGGCCATGAGCCGGCCTTCACTTTAAGCCGCCTCCTGGGCCTTGAACTTCATGGTTAACCGCGACCCACATAATGAACCTGTTCATGAGCCGCCACTGGATAACCAGGTCATATCCTGGCCGGGTCATACTGTGGGGTATATCCCCAACATTAGCCCCCATGTTAACTTGGATTTATCCACATTAAGCACCACGTTGAAATTAACTCTGGGTCATCTTCAGTGAACCAAATTTTCCTTTGTCCCTTCAGTTTATTTCCTGACCGATATTACCGACTTGTGATATTTCCTCACTTCAGCATTTCGCGCCCTTCTTCACACCATGACGTCATCTTACTGAACTCCCGTAATTTATGCGTGACATCACCAGAAATTTTGAGTGGATCTGACGGGCCCGAAAATCAAGGTGCCTTTCCGCCCAAAATTTACTGCACCGCCCATCCTTTCGCACTTGTTGTTTCACATTCTCCCCGTCCTATAAATATGCACAAAGGGCCCTTAGGTTTACTTTTTACCCCTTTGTTCCATCTTCTTCTTCCTCCGTCCGCTGTCGTCGTCGCGCCCGAGCTCCCTGCTTCCAGCAATGCCCTCGAAGAAGAGCGCCAGCTTCACCGGATTCTCATCGACAGAGCTCTGACCACTTCAGTGGTGCTCCAGTGCTCCGTCGTGCTCCTCTCCAAATCTATAAGTTTTCCCACAACTCTTTTGTAGTTCTTCAATAGTTCGTCGGCGCTCATCGCCACTCCTTTGCTTTAGATCTGAACCCATTCAAACAGCTTGAGTAGACGCATCGATTACTCGTCATGATGCTGTTTTATCCAATCTAGGATCCTTGTAATGCTTGAATAGTTCCCCATTAACAGATTAGCTCCCGCCTCTGCGCCCTACTTAGGGCTTTTTATTTTTCTTTTCAAGGCATTTTCTAGATTGTAGCGGTAGTTACTTTCCAAGATTTTTGTTTGCGATAGACTCAGCTTATCAGTCCATTCAACACTTAGCAAAATTCTGGAATTTCCACTAAATATCGGCTCAATCTTGCTGGCTCATAGAGCTATCTTAGCACATTCGCCAAGGTCCATTTTGTTAGAATAAGTCCGAGGCAACCGTCGATCTACCGAGGACCAAGCAATCACACAAGGCACGACACCGAGATTTGTTAACGAGGTTCACCATCATGGCTACATCCCCGGGGCCTGACTACGGGCGCTCCTCCCCATGATACTGCTACAATACCGCACACCTGGCCGTCAGGGTGCCGACACACCGTCGGCTCCCCCGCGTGCCTGTGCTATTATGTTGGCATATGTTACATCGTGTGTCTACCCTCACTATATATGAGAGGCCTAGGATACAGGTGTCCTATTAGGACACGACTCCTACCCTGTCAACACAAAGTCCAAAACCAAGTTCAACTGTAACCTATCTTTGTACAATAATATTCGACACAACTCTAAGCAACTCCACCTTGGCGAATATTCTCCGCCACCTTGAATTCATCTGTGCGTCGAACCTCCATATACATTGGATTTGATATACATCAAGAGCACCGCTGTTACTCCCAGACTCCATGTGACTCCACCTGCAACTGTAGTCCCTTCTCATCCTCTTCACAGTCAACACTCGAGCAAAATTAACTTCCTCATTACTATACCTTGTGCTCCCAACTTCCGGAGAATCCATTTAACGCCATCACACACCTACCACTGTCTCTGTGAAAATGAACAACTCACATATTGGACGCCACATATAAGAGTTACCTGAACTCAACATCACCGCTCTTCCATGACCGTCTTTCTCAAACTTGAAGGAATTTCACCGTCGCCCTGTGTCACCCTGAGTCAAATTCATAGTTGTCTCACCATTTTTTCGGATAGTCTCTGACATGTCCCACAGCTATAGCACTCCACCTCCTTCTGTCTTTTCATCCGCACTTTGCCATGTGCACCGAGTACCACAGAATATACGGCCATCTACTCTCTCTGTTTTGACAATTTTAGACTTTCCGCCACTTTCTCAGATTCTCCATGGTCAACTCATTTCCGTCTTCCGGCACCGATAGACCCAGTCACCAACTTGAGTCCGGTACTCGTCAACACTGCTTCAGCACCCCCTGCATAATTTATCTAACCGCATGCCTGACCACCAATGCCTTGGCCTGTCGCTGTGTCCCATGCTTATCGCATGCCTCGCCACTACCACCGCGTCGAGCCTCTGCTGTCCTGGTCGAGTCTCCTAAGGTCGCGAACCCACATCACTCAACCCCCACTGTAGAGAACCACCGATGATCACCGACCGATGTCGAGTATCACGTCTCCATCAGACAACTGGTACCCAGTCCGATCCATGTGTGTGACGCCCCGATTCGACCGTACACTAATCATACACGCAAATGTGTACGACCAAGATCAGGGACTCACGGGAAGATATCACAACACAACTCTAGATACAAATTAAAATAATACAAGCTTCATATTACAAGCCAGGGGCCTCGAGGGCTCGAATACAAGCTCGATACACAAGAGTCAGCGGAAGCAACAATATCTGAGTACAGACATAAGTTAGACAAGACTGCCTTAAGAAGGGAAGCACAAAAGGAGCAACGATCGAAGAGGCAAGGCCTCCTGCCTGGGACCTCCTAACTATTCCTAGTCGTCGGTGGTCTCCATGTAGTAGTATCCGTCAGCCGTGGCATCTAGCTCCAAGGATCCACCATCTGGTTGCATCAACCGGAAAGAAGGAAGGGGGAAAAAGGGTAGCAAAGCAACCGTGAGTACTCATCCAAAGTACTCGCAATCATCAAATCTATACTAAGTACGCATTGGTATCAAATGGAAGGGCTGTATCTGTGGACTGAACTACAAAATGCCAGAATAGAGGGGAAGGCCTAGCCTATCGAAGACTAGTATCTTCAAGCAGCTCCAAGCATCTCGCATCATGTAGAATAGTAGAGAATAACAGTTTATATTTAACAAACATGTTGTAGCATTAAAGCCCAGAGATCCTTCCTCGACTCCCGCCGAGAAAGCAATCTCGGAGCCACATATATCAAGTATCCATTTCTAGTTGTAAAAGATCAAGATATAAGTCTGAATGTCCGTTACTGAGGACACGGTATTCGAATATATATCTTCCCTGCAGGGCTGCACCATGTTTTCCAACACGCTTGATTACTCTGGCGGGACACACTTTTCTTGGTCAATGTCCGGCCTCGGAAGATCAACACGTCGCAGCCCTACCTAGGCTCAGCAGAGAGGTCCCCGCCTGTCTACATCCTAAGCACTCCAGGTTCGTGGGCCCCTCGCCCGGTGCACTACGGGTCGTTGCGCGCAGGGCGGGTCCAGGCACCACCACAACAGGATGGTGCCGGCCCAGTCGTGCCGCCATGCCGAACGGGACGTCTGACAAAGCTTCGGCTGATACTGCGACGTCGAGGCCCATAACTATTCTCGCGTGGTGGTTAGTGTGTAAATGCCAAAGGCCAACTCAGAACAAATACCCAAACCATAGTGTAATATTAGCTTGCGGAGACGAGTAGAGACTCACGATAATGTGACCCCGTCGCCCCGTCTCGAGGAAATACGGCAAGGGCTAGCCCAGCCCAATCGAGGGCGGCCTGCCGGCCCAACCGTGCCTCGTAACCATCTTGCGGGTGCTCTCCAGGCCCGCCCGACTTTCCCAAGGGTCTCAAGTAAAGTCAAGGTAACCGTGTGTCCAAACATCAAGGCGAAAACCCAAGGAATCACCCTAGGAGGATTCCACTCGATGTAATCATTAAGGTGAACGTAAGAGGGACCACCCTCGAGGTTCACACTTGAGGTGTTGCACGTCAGAGCCGTATCAGAATGGTGAAGGACGAAATCACCCTCATTGACCACGACCGAATAGCTACACTACAGAGTTGTCATCGGGAGTGCGTTGTGAGGTCTCACCCTCGGCACTCGATAGTAGCTCTGCAGAGTCGAGCAACAAAAGGGGCGTGATGTGATGTGAGGTGTCGGGCTCTGGTCGTCGATCACGTTGATCGAGTCGTCGATGATGAAGCAGGGGCAACAAGGACAAGGTGGGTGTCACAGATGGATCACTAACCAACCTATACTAAGCAGTTTAGGATAAGCATGTAAGGTACAATGATCAGGTTTCAAAAGCAGGCTATGCATCAGAATAGGAGCAATCAATTACAGTAGCAAAATCTAATGCAAGCATGAGAGATTGGAATGGGCGATATCGGGATGATCAAAGGGGGGGCTTGCCTGGAAGCTCCGCTGAAAGGGAAGAAGGGTCATCGTCGACGTAGTCGATCACATGGGCATCATCAGCTGTCTCGGGGTCTAACGGAGAAGAAGAGGGGGGAGAAACAGTAAATACAGAGAAAACAAGGCATCACAAGGCATAACATGGCAATACGCAGCGCTAGGAGTGACCTATCGTAGTGCTACATGATACCGGGAAGGGGGAAAACATCCGGGAAAGTTTTCCCAAAGTTTGGCATCTCCGGACAGGTGAAACGGAGGAGGACGGTTACATGTTCACTATGATAGGGATGTGTGGCGCACGGACGGACCGCGTATTCTGACTCATCTTGTCGTTGTGAGCAACTTTAATGTATAAAACTTTTTCATCCGAGTTACGGATTATTTTCTATGAATTTTTCAAAGTTTTACCAAAATTCAGGAATTACTGGAATTATTATATTTAATTAAACCGAATTGACCAAGTCAAATTGACTGATCAAAGTGAATAGTGTTGGTGGGGTCCCACATGTCAGAGTTTTATTAAATTTCTAAACAGATTTACCTAATCAAATTAGGGGACCCACTTGTCATTGGCTAGCAATTAAACTAACTAGAAATTATCTCCTAAGCTAATTCATACGGGCCGGCCAGTGGTGGTTGTACACACACGTACACCACACATGCATGTCCATTAACAGCGACAAGTAGCAGCATCTAGGAGCAGCAAAACTAGCGTCCAGGAGCAGCTAGAGCAGCGGCGGCGGCTACGCAATAGAGTAGTAAGCAGCAGCATCGCCAGTAGAGGCAACAGGCAGAGCTAGCAGCGGCACCGGCAGTAGCAGCAGAGACAGCAGCACCTAGCGGCAGCAGCAGTGCGGCGACAACGATACGCGGCTGCAGCAAGAGTAGCAAGCAGCAGCGCCAAGGCAACAGCAAGCATGAGCAGCAGTAGTAGTTTAGAGCAGCACAAAAAGAAAGTAGCAGCAGCCAGCGGCAGCAGCAAACGGAGCAGCAGCGCAGGCACGCACACGCAGCAGGGCGGGCGAGCACGGGACAGCAGTAGCGACAGCAGACAGCACGAGCAACAGCGACAGCAAGCGCGCGCACGTACGCATACGCGGTGGTTCGGGCTCGACGGAGATGGCGGCCTACGACGTTCAAATCGAAGGGCTAAAAGGGGGACCCGAGGGAGAAGCTCACAGTGAGCGCAGTGGCGAGCTCGAGGAGGCCGGGGCTGGTCAGAGACAAGCGGGTCGAGCGGCGAGGTGCGGCGGCCGAACGAGGAGAAGTAGTCGATGCCGACGGTGTGGCGATCTGCTGCTCGAATTCGTGGTCGGAGAGGAAGCATCAGTCGACGGTGGTGCTCCAGGCGCAGTCCTACGCAGCGGGGAGCATGGTGGCTACTAGAACGAGGCGGCCATGGTGCGGCATCCTTGATCCCCTCCAGCATGACAAGAGGGGCCAGAGAGGGGAATCGGGGGGGGGGGGGGGGTGGCCTTATGCATCTCGGGGAGCCACGGGATGGCTGCCACGGCGGCCAGGGGCGCCATGGGATGGCAGCGACGGTCCCTGCCTCCTGTAGCAAGGTGGTAGGAGGTGGAGGTGGGCTAGGCCTAGTACAGGGAAAAAAAGAAATGGGCCAAAGTGCACAGTTGTTTTCTTTCCCTTTATTCTATCTGTCAAACATTTGCCTCTGTTTTGCATTTAATTAAAATAGCAAACAATTTTTGTTTGAGTTGAAACTTGGCACATAATTACCAGGCTAATATATTGGAGCTGTCGACAAGATTTCACAATAATTGGGAAAGCCAAACTAAATCTTTATTTTCAAAAGGCCATTCTATTTCCTGTTAGGCCACTTATTAACTTCCCAGGAATTTGTTAGTGAGCCAAATGAAGTTGGATTCAACATGAAAATGACCAGGGGAATTTATAGAATAATGCGAACATTTTAATTTTTACAGTTTGAAGAAATAATTTATTTGACTTTTTTTAAAATTTGAAACTGACATTAATTTTGACAAGTGGGAATTGGTATAGTAATCATGATGACATGGCCACCATTAGTGGGAGATTACGGTAGCTTAATTATCCGGGCATCACAATTCTCCTCCACTACAAGAAATCTCGTCCCGAGATTTTAGGAGGTAGACGGAGGCAAAACGGGGTATTCATCACGAAGACGATCCTCGAGTTCTCAAGTGGCTTCATTTTCAGAAGGATTTAACCACTGAACTTTAAGTAATTTGATAGCCCTCAGATGAGCGTGACGTTCAGCTTGATTGAGAACGCAGACCGGATGCTCTCTGTAAGTGCGATCATCTTGCATGGGTTGAGCTTTATAAGCCATGGGGTTGTTGCGATAAGACTTGCAAGTCGGGGCATTGACCATTACAATAGCCTTGCCAGGGGTATAAGAAATACCGTGGTCATAGTCTGTAATTGTTTCCATACATCGCTGCTGACGGAGATCTAGATCTAGCTGAGTAGCAGATACTTCAGACTTTGATGATCGATGAAGATCTCGCAACAAGTACCACAAAGGAAATGTCACCACAACTTCAGTGCAAATTTAACTTCAACAAGTTCAAGTTCATGGACTGGGTAGTTCTTTGGGAAAGACACCTTCAATTCACAACCGACTGGAGTGTTTTCAGTTCTCACAAAAGGAGAAGCGTTTAACGCTTTCAAGGAGTAAATCCGTGCTTCGGCATTCTGAACAAGATGAGCATGGTAGCTTAATATCTCACTTGAAGGATGTAGTAGATGGATTGTTTTAGTGGCGCAAATGCTAGAACCGGTATGTGTTTTTAACCATTCCATACCCAGAATGTGGTCAATATTGAAAGACTTCCAAATAATGGGGGAAACATGGAATTCCAGCCCTTCAATTTCAACGGGGACATTGTGACTAACCATGGTGGTTTGACATTCACCCGTGGAATGCAGCTTGGAATTTCGGCCAAGTGATGGCGGATTCAACAGGTAAGGAACGACTTTGGTTTTCCCACCATTGAGCAGCGGGACCTTTCAGGTAATAAGCCACGAAGGTGACATAGTTGGAAGGGGCTACATCAATAGACTCCAACTCGAAAGTGATGTCACGAAGCCAGTCGTTAGCATCAAGGGGCTAAGTTGAGCTGCTTTAGATGACATGGTTGAGACACACAAAGTCTTGCAGAGTTACTGGGGCTGGTTGCGGATTCATATTGGGGCACAGGAATTCAGCTCAACTGATGTATCATTCGGACCGTTTATTCGGGTGATGGTGGATTGTCGTCACCACAGCCACGACAAGCGGGTCTAACCATCCTGATTAAATGCAACAAGGGGGTTGCTTATTAAGTGCTGGAGCAAGTGTGTGGAGTCATTCATGATCTAATTTGAACAATGAGCAAAGGCGCAGTATGTACAAAGCAGTAGTCATTGAAGATATACTGATGCATATACGGAGCCAATTACCATTGTTCGTATGAGTTTGGACAGAGAGAAACATCATAGACATACATAGGCGGCACACATGCACACGATAGAGGGATACAATAACAGGACATAGAAAAGGCTACATCAACGTTAGGGAAAACCTCTAGAGAGAGGGATTCGCAAGTGACAACGCAGGGTGCCATCGATATGAGGATCCTACAGTCAGTGAACATTGTGAAGCAGAACTTGGCCCTCCATTCGAGAAAGGGTTAATACAAACCTCTGGGTGGATGTGATCACGAGATCCTAATGTTAGATTTAGTAAAATCATTTAACCCGGATAGAAGAGATGTCAGAGTCCGAGAGTATAGACGAGGAGTAAAAGAACCTAATACCACCCATTGGCGACATGGGCCCATAAGCCACACAACCATGTTAGTAAAATAGTTTTTCAAAGACTAGACTCAACTTTGGCACAAAGGTTGGAAAGGGGGTTCCTACAGGCAGTCGGCTCTGATACCAAATTGTGACGCCCCCGACTCGACCGTACACTAATCATACACGCAAATGTGTACGACCAAGATCAAGGACTCACGGGAAGATATCACAACACAACTCTAGACACAAATTAAAATAATACAAGCTTCATATTACAAGCCAGGGGCCTCGAGGGCTCAAATACAAGCTCGATACACAAGAGTTAGCAAAAGCAACAATATCTGAGTACAGACATAAGTTAGAAAAGACTACCTTAAGAAGGCAAGCACAAAAGGAGCAACGATCAAAGAGGCAAGGCCTCCTGCCTGGGACCTCCTAACTATTCCTAGTCGTCGCTGGTATCCATGTAGTAGTATCCGTCGACCGTGGCATCTAGCTCCAAGGATCCACCATCTAGTTGCATCAACCGGAAAGAAGGAAGGGGGAAAAAGGGTAGCAAAGCAACCGTGAGTACTCATCCAAAGTACTCGCAAGCATCGGATCTATACTAAGTATGCATTGGTATCAAATGGAAGGGCTGTATCATTGGTGAGCTGCAGAATGCCAGAATAGAGGGGAAGGCCTAGCCTATCAAAGACTAGCATCTTCAAGCAGCTCCAGCATCTTGCAGCATGTAGAATAGTAAAGAATAGCAGTTTATATTTAAGAAACATGTTGTAGCATTAAAGCCCAGAGATCCTTCCTCGACTCCCCGCGAGAAAGCAATCCCGGAGCCACATATATCAAGTATCCATTTCTAGTTGTAAAAGATCAGGATATAAGTCTGAACGTACGTTACCGAGGACACGGTATTCGAATATATATATCTTTCCTGCAGGAGTGCACCATGTTTTCCAACACGCTTGATTACTCTGGCCTGACACACTTTTCTGGGTCAATGCCCGGCCTCGGAAGATCAACAAGTCGTAGCCCTACCTAGGCTCAGCAGAGAGGTCCCCGCCGGTCTACATCCTAAGCACTCCGGGGTCTTGGGCCCCTCGCCCGGTGCACTCCGGGTCGTTGCGCGCAGGGCGGGTCCAGGCTCCACCACTACAGGATGGTGTCGGCCCAGCCGTGCCGCCATGCTGAACTGGACGTCTGACAAAGCTTCGGCTGATACTGTGACGTCGAGGCCCCTAACTATTATCGCATGGTGGTTAGTGCGTAAAGG
This sequence comes from Aegilops bicornis, assembly GCA_021605145.1. Taxonomy (NCBI): domain Eukaryota; kingdom Viridiplantae; phylum Streptophyta; class Magnoliopsida; order Poales; family Poaceae; genus Aegilops; species Aegilops bicornis. The sequence goes on along the minus strand of CM038673.1, from coordinate 398,163,546 downwards.
CAAAAGGCCAACTCAGAATAAATACCCAAACCATAGTGTATTATTAGCTTGCGGAGACGAGCAGAGACTCACGATAATGTGACCCCGTTGCCCCGTCTCGAGGAAATACGGCAAGGGCTAGCCCAGCCCACTCGGGGGCGGCCTGCCGGCCCGACCTTGCCTCGTAACCTTCTTGCGGGTGCTCTCCGGGCCCGCCCGAGTTTCACAAGGGTCTCAAGTAAAGTCAAGGTAACCGTGTGTCCAAACATCAAGGGGAAAACCCAAGGAATCACCCTCGGAGGATTCCACTCGATGTAATCATCAAGGTGAACATAAGAGGGACCACCCTCGAGGTTCACACTTGAGGTGTTGCACGTCAGAGCCGTATCAGAATGGTGTAGGAGAAAATCACCCTCATTGACCACGACCGAATAACTACACTACGGAGTTGTCATCGGGAGTGCGTTGTGAGGTCTCACCCTCGTCACTCGATAGTAGCTATCCAGAGACGAGCGACAAAAGGGGCGTGATGTGATGTGAGGTGTTGGGCTCTGGTCGTCGATCATGTTGATCGAGTCGTCGATGATGAAGCAGGGGCAACAAGGACAAGGTGGGGGTCACAGATGGATCACTAACCAACCTATACTAAGCAGTTTAGGATAAGAAGGTAAGGTACGATGACCAGGTTTCAAAAGCAGGCTATGCATCAGAATAGGAGCAATCAATTATAGTAGCAAAATCTAATGCAAGCATGAGAGAATGGAATGGTCGATTCGGGATGATCAAAGGGGGGGGGCTTGCCTGGAAGCTCCGCTGAAAGGGAAGAAGGGTCGTCGTCGACGTAGTCGATCACAGGGGCATCATCAGCGGTCTCGGGGTCTAAATGAGAAGAAGAGGGGGGAGAAACGGTAAATACAGAGCAAACAAGGCATCACAAGGCATAACATGGCAATACATAGCGCTAGGAGTGACCTATCGTAGTGCTACACGATACCGGGAAGGGGGGAAACATCCGGGAAAGTTTTCCCGAAGTTTGGCATCTTCGGACAGGTGAAATGGAGGAGGACGGTTACATGTTCACTATGATAGGGATGTGTGGCGCACGAACGAACAGCGTATTCTGACTCGTCTTATCGTTATGAGCAACTTTCATGTATATAACTTTTTCATCCGAGTTACGGATTATTTTCTATGAATTTTCAAAGTTTTACCAATATTCAGGAATTACTGGAATTATTATATTTAATTAAACCGAATTGACCAAGTCAAATTGACTGGTCAAAGTGAATAGTGTTGGTGGGGTCCCACATGTCAGAGTTTTATTAAATTTCTAAACAGATTTATCTAATCTAATTAGGGGACCCACTTGTCATTGGCTAGCAATTAAACTAACTAGAAATTATCTCCTAAGCTAATTCATACGGGCCGGCCAGTGGTGGCTGTACACACACGTACACCACACATGCTTAGGCATGATCACGGCCATGCATGTCCATTAAGGTGGCGTTTGGTTCAACGACGAGCCTGGGTTGGCTGACGGTATCCCTGTCCACCTGGTTAGGGATAGCCAATTTCTTTCATTTGGTTGGGAGGATAAATAGCGATTGGGCTAGCCAGTTTTATGTTTGGTTAAAAGGATGAAACATGGATGGGTTGTTGTGATTACCTGAAAACTCGCTGCACAAGAAATGGTAAAAAAATCAAATCAAAAAGGACAAGGCCATGCCTTGCATCCGTGTTAGACATGAAACCACGACGTATCTACGATCGAACGGCCGGAAGGAAGGCGAGAGAGAGAACGGCCAGCCGTCACTCGTTGTCCTCCGCCGTCATTGTCTCGTTGACCTAAAGAAGAGAGGGCATGGCGATGACGCCGACGTCGCCGCCTTGTAGCTAAATCTGCAACGGCCGCCACTCATCGACAAGAAGAGATGGATATGTGAGAGTGCAGGCGCGAGAAAAGAAGAAAACGTTCCGGAACATGACGAGCATGGGTGGTTGCCACCATACGCGGGATTTTCGTGGACGAGGCCAACCAGCTTTCGGGGAGAATATTCCAAAATTGTGGCTGCCCTCAGCCACTCCATCCCCACGACCAAACACTCGATATCCTCCCAAAATCTGGTTATCCCTCAACCAATGATGGATAGTCAGCAAACCAAACGGCCCCTAACATCGACAAGTAGCAACATCTAGGAGCAGCAAAACTAGCGTCCAGGAGCAGCTAGAGCAGCGACAGCGGCTACGCAGTAGAGTAGTAAGCAGCAGCGTCGGCACTAGAGGCAACAGGCAAAGCTGGCAGCGGCACCGGCAGTAGCAGCAGAGACAGCAGCACCTAGCGGCAGCTGCATTGCGTCGGCAATAGTACGCGGCAGCAGCAAGAGTAGCAAGTAGCGGCGCCAAGGCAACAACAAGCATGAGCAGCATTAGTAGTTTAGAGTTGCACAACAAGAAAGTAGTAGCAGCCAGCGGCAGCAGCAAATGGAGCAGCAGCGCAGGCACACACACGCAGCAGGGGCGGGCGAGCACAAGACAACAATAGCGACAACAGACAGCACGGGCAACAGCGACAGCAAGCGCGTGCACGTATGCATACGCGGTGGTTTGGGCTCGACAGAGATGGCGGCCTACAGCGTTCAAATCGAAGGGCTAAAAGGGGGACCCGAGGGAGAAGCTCACAGTGAGCGCAGTGGCGAGCTCGAGGAGGCCAGGGCTGGTCGGATACAAGAGGGTCGAGCGGCGAGGTGCGGCGGCCGAACGAGGAGAAGTAGTCGATCCCGACGGTGTGGCGATCTGCTGCTCGAATACGTGGTCGGAGAGGAAGCATCGGTCGACGGTGGTGCTCCAGGTGCAGTACTAGGCAGCGGGGAGCACGGTGGCTACTAGAACGAGGCGGCCATGGTGACGACGTCCTTGATCCCCTCCAGAATGAGAAGAGGGGCCAGAGCGAATCTGAGAGGGAGAGGGAGATGGGGGGTTTGGGGGCTAGGGTTTCAGGGAGGGATAGAGGGGAATCGGGGAGGGGGGGGTGGCCTTATGCATCTCAGGGAGACACAGGATGGCTGCCACGGTGGCCAGGGGCGCCATGGGATGGCAGCCACGATCCCTGCCTCCTGTAGTAAGGTGGAAGGAGGTGGAGGTGGGCTAGGCCTGGTACAGGGAAAAAAAGAAATGGGCCAGAGTGCACAGTGGTTTTCTTTCACTTTATTCTATCTGTCAAACATTTGCCTCTGTTTTGCATTTAATTAAAATAGCAAACGATTTTTGTTTGAGTTGAAACTTGGCACATAATTACCAAGCTAATATATTGGAGCTGTCCACATGATTTCACAATAATTGGGAAAGCCAAACTAAATCTTTATTTTTAAAAGGCCATTTTATTTCCTGTTAGGCCACTTATTAACTTCCTAGGAATTTGTTAGTGAGCCAAATGAAGTTGGATTCAACATGAAAATGGCCAGGGGAATTTATAGAATAATGCAAACATTTTAATTTTTACTATTTGAAGAAATAATTTATTTGAATTTTTTTAAATTTGAAATTGACTTTAATTTTGACAAGTGGCAATTGGTATAGCAATCATCATGACATGGCCACCATTAGTGGGAGATTACTGTAGCTTAATTATCCGGGCGTCACAACGTGTCTCTCGCTTTCACGCTGAAATAGGCTTCGACTCTCCATGCATGTACGTTGTAGCCCCTCCATCAGCATAGAGTGAAGTTGTCCATCAGACTCCAGCTCCACCTTTAACATGAATCCATGTAGCTGGCCATGCTACCCTCGTGCTCCGTCGACTTCAATCTCTCATGTGTACACTGCCTTGAATCAACCATGCGCCATAGTCTTGTCGAATGCACACAAGTCCTCGGGCCTGCGCCACGTGTTTCCATGCCCCAGAAGTTGGTCACCATCAGCATCACGCTCCTACGTCGTCTTCGCCGATCCCACCACCGTATTCTGTACCAACCGACTTGCGTCGATCTGTCAGACTGTCTAGTCCGACCCAGCTGAACATGTCCGGTTGTAATCATACCCCACCCTGCATCAGGATTGCTTGCACATTCGTGCATGTCTTAGATGCCCTGTGTTTGCATGATCATCATGGCGCGCTTGTCCGCGTGCCTTCGCATCCTATCCACGTGTTCCAAGCCATCTCAGCAAACCGACCCAAAAAAAACTTCCTTTTTTCATGTCACTGTTTGTTGTTGCTTCTCCGTGCATCCTATAGCAGAAAATAGATCGAACTTGATCCAACGAAAACTGCTCTTATGCACACGTGGTTCCGGTTGCTTCCTTTTTTCCAAACAAATCTCATCAGGTGCCTTCGCTACTTCGTACGCTCTTTCCATGACTCAGCTTCAAGCAACCCACAGCCATACACATGGCAATCATGCAGTGCACCTGATCCAGGGCTTCCGGTATACGCCCCGCCACCGCTTGGGCTTTAGTGTGCACACGCGCCAGCCCATGAGTTGCGTTTGCCACCCATGCATGCATCGGACTGGGCCACCGTGTCTCTGTTGGGGAACGTAGCAGAATTTTAAAATTTTCTACGCATCACCAAGATCAATCTATGGAGTCATCTAGCAACGAGGGAGAGGGGAGTGCATCTACATACCCTTGTAGATCGCGGCGGAAGCATTCAAGAGAACGGGGTTGATGGAGTCATACTCGTCGTGATCCAAATCACCGATGACCGAGCGCCGAACGGACGGCACCTCCGCGTTCAACACACGTACGGTTGGGGAAGACGTCTCCTCCTTTCTTGATCCATCAAGGGGGGAGGAGAGGTTGATGGGGATCCAGCAGCACGACGACGTGGTGGTGGAAGTAGCGGGATCTCGGCAGGGCTTCGCCAAGCACCAACGAGAGGGAGAGGTGTCATGAGGGGGGGGGGAGGGAGGCGCCAGGGGCTTAGGGTGCGGCTGCCCTCTCTCCCCCCACTATATATAGGGGCTAGGGGGGCGGGGGGCGCCAGCCCCTCTAGATCCCATCTAGATGGGGGGGGTGGCTTGGCCCCCAAGCCAAGTGGAGGCGCCCCCACCCCCAGGGTTTCCCAACCCTAGGCGCAGGGGAGGCCCATGGGGGGCGCACCATCCCACCAGGGGCTGGTTCCCTTTCCACTTCAGCCCATGGGGCCCTCCGGGATAGGTGGCCCCACCCGGTGGACCCCCGGGACCCTTCCGGTGGTCCCGGTACAATACCGATTACCCCCGAAACCTTCCCGGTAGCCGAAACTGGACTTCCTATATATAAATCTTTACCTCCAGACCATTCTGGAACTCCTCGTGATGTCCGGGATCCCATCCGGGACTCCAAACAACTTTCGGGTTTCCGCATACTAATATCTCTACAATCCTAGCGTCACCGAACCTTAAGTGTGTAGACCCTACGGGTTCGGGAGACATGCAGACATGACCGAGACGACTCTCCGGTCAATGACCAACAGTGGGATCTGGATACCCATGTTGGCTCCCACATGTTCCACGATGATCTCATCGGATGAACCACGATGTCGAGGATTCAATCAATCCCGTATTCAATTCCCTTTGTCTATCGGTATGATACTTGCCCGAGATTCGATCGTCGGTATCCCGATACCTCATTCAATCTCGTTACCGGCAAGTATCTTTACTCGTACTGTAACGCATGATCCCGTGATCAACCACTTGGTCACATTGAGCTCATTATGATGATGCATTACCGAGTGGGCCCAGAGATACCTCTCCGTCATACGGAGTGACAAATCCCAGTCTCGATTCGTGCCAACCCAACAGCCACCCAGTTACGTTGTGTCGTTTGGCACACCCAAAGCACTCCTACGGTATCTGGGAGTTGCACAATCTCATGGTCTAAGGAAATGATACTTGACGTTGGAAAAGCTCTAGCAGACGAACTACACGATCTTGTGCTATGCTTAGGATTGGGTCTTGTCCATCACATCATTCTCCTAATGATGTGATTCCGTTATCAATGACATCTAATGTCCATAGTCAGGAAACTATGACTATCTGTTGATCAACGAGCTAGTCAACTAGAGGCTCACTAGGGACATGTTGTGGTCTATGTATTCATACATGTATTACGATTTCCGGATAACACAATTATAGCATGAACAATTGACAATTATCATGAACAAGGAAATATAATAACCATTTTATTATTGCCTCTAGGGCATATTTCCAACAGTCTCCCACTTGCACTAGAGTCAATAATCTAGTTACATTGTTAAGAATCGAACACCCATAGAGTTCTGGTGTTGATCATGTTTTGCTCGAGGAAGAGGTTTAGTCAACGGATCTGCGACATTCAGATCTGTATGCACTTTAAAAATATCTATGTCTCCATCTTGAACATTTTCACGAATGGAGTTGAAGCGACGCTTGATGTGTCTGGTCTTCTTGTGAAACACAGGCTCCTTGGCAAGGGCAATAGCTCGATGTTATCACAGAAGAGAGTCATCGGCCCGACGCATTGGGAATAACTCCTAGGTCGGTAATGAACTCCTTCATCCAAATTGCTTCATGCGCTGCCTCCGAGGCTACCATGTACTCCGCTTCACATGTAGATCCCTCCACGACGCTTTGCTTATAACTGCACCAGCTTACTGCCCCACCATTCAAAATAAACACGTATCCGGTTTGTGACTTGGAGTCATCCAGATCTGTGTCGAAGCTAGCATCGACGTAACCCTTCTGACGAGCTCTTCGTCACCTCCATAGACGAGAAACATATCCTTAGTCCTTTTCGTGTACTTCAGGATATTCTTGACCGCTGTCCGATGTTCCATGTCGGGATTACTTTGGTACCTTCCTACCAAACTTACGGCAAGGTTTACATCAGGTCTGGTACACAGCATGGCATACATGATAGACCCTATGGCGGAGGCATAGGGGACGACACTCATCTTTTCTCTATCTTCTGCCGTGGTCGGGCATTGAGCCGTGCTCAATCGCACACATTGCAATACAGGCAAGAACTCCTTCTTGGACTGATCCATATTGAACTTCTTCAATATCTTGTCAAGGTACGTACTTTGTGAAAGACCAATGAGGCGTCTCGATCTATCTCTATAGATCTTGATGCCTAATATATAAGCAGCTTCTCCAAGGTCCTTCATTGAAAAACACTTGTTCAAGTAGGCCTTTATGCTTTCCAAGAATTCTATATCATTTCCCTTCAATAGTATGGCATCCACATATAATATGAGAAATGCTACAGAGCTCCCACTCACTTTCTTGTAAACACAGGCTTCTCCATAAGTCTGCGTAAACCCAAACGCTTTGATCATCTCATCAAATTGAATGTTCCAACTCCGAGACACTTGCACCAGCCCATAGATTGAGCGTTGGAGCTTGCACACCTTGTCAGCATTCTTAGGATCGACAAAACCTTCCGGCTGCATCATATACAATTCTTCCTTAAGGAAACCATTAAGGAATGCCGTTTTGACGTCCATTTGCCATATCTCATAATCATAGAATGCGGCAATTGCTAACATGATTCGGACGGACTTCAGCTTCACTACGGGTGAGAAAGTCTCATCGTAGTCAACCCCTTGAACTTGTCGATAAACCTTAGCGACAAGCCGAGCCTTATAGATGGTCACATTACCATCCGCGTCTGTCTTTTTATTAAAGGTCCATTTATTTTCTATGGCTCGCCGATCATCGGGCAAGTCAGTCAAAGTCCATACTTCGTTTTCATACATGGATCCTATCTCGGATTTCATGGCTTCCAGCCATTTGTCGGAATCTGGGCCCGCCATCGCTTCTTCATAGTTCGAAGGTTCACCATTGTCTAACAACATGATTTCCAGGACAGGGTTGCCATGACACTCTGGTGCAGAACATGTCCTTGTGGACCTTCGAAGTTTAGTAGCAACTTGATCTGAAGTTTCATGATCATCATCATTAACTTCCTCCCTAGTCGGTGCAGGCACCTCAGGAACATTTTCTTGAGTTGTGCCACTCTCCGGTTCAAGAGGCAATACTTCATCAAGTTCTACTTTCCTCCCACTTACTTCTTTCGAGAGAAACTCTTTCTCTAGAAAGGATCCATTCTTGGCAACAAAGGTCTTGCCTTCGGATCTGAGGTAGAAGGTATACCCAATAGTTTCTTTAGGGTATCCTATGAAGACGCATTTTTCCGATTTGGGTTCGAGCTTTTCAGGATGAAGTTTCTTGACATAAGCATCGCATTCCCGAACTTTCAGAAACGACGGCTTAGGTTTCTTGCCAAACCACAATTCATATGGTGTCGTCTCAACGGATTTCGACGGAGCCCTATTTAAAGTGAATGCGGCAGTCTCTATAGCATAACCCCAAAATGATAGCGGTAGATCGGTAAGAGACATCATAGATCATACCATATCCAATAGGGTGCGATTACGACGTTCAGACACACCATTACGCTGTGGTGTTCCAGGCGGCGTGAGTTGTGAAACTATTCCACATTTCCTTAAGTGAGTGCCAAATTCGTGACTCAAATATTCTCCCCCACGATCTGATCGTAGGAACTTGATTTTCCTGTCACGTTGATTCTCAACCTCACTCTGAAATTCCATGAACTTTTCAAAGGTCTCAGACTTGTGTTTCATTAAGTAGATATACCCATATCTACTTAAGTCATCAGTGAGGGTGAGGACATAATGATAGCCACCGCGAGCCTCAACGCTCATTGGACCGCACACATCAGTATGTATGATTTCCAATAAGTTGGTTGCTCGCTCCATCGTTCCGGAGAACGGAGTCTTAGTCATTTTGCCCATGAGGCATGGTTCGCACGTGTCAAATGATTCATAACCAAGAGACTCCAAAAGTCCATCTGCATGGAGTTTCTTCATGCATTTGACACCAATGTGACCAAGGCGGCAATGCCACAAGTATGTGGGACTATCATTATCAACCTTACATCTTTTGGTATTCACACTATGAATATGTGTAACATCACGTTCGAGATCAAATAAGAATAAACCGTTGACCAGCGGGGCATGACCATAAAACATATCTCTCATATAAATAGAACAACCATTATTCTCAGATTTAAATGAGTAGCCATCTCGCATTAAATTAGATCCAGATATAATGTTCATGCTCAAAGCTGGTACTAAATACTAAATTATTGAGGTTTAAAACTAATCCAGTAGGTAAATGTAGAGGTAATGTGCCGACGGCGATCACATCGACCTTGGAACCATTCCCGACGCGCATCGTCACCTCGTCCTTCGCCAGTCTCCGTTTATTCCGCAGTTCCTGTTTTGAGTTACAAATATGAGCAACTGCACCAGTATCAAATACCCAGGAGCTACTACGAGCGCTGGTTAGGTACACATCAATAACATGTATATCATATATACCTTTGGTATTGCCGGCCTTCTTATCTGCTAAGTACTTGGGGCAGTTCAGCTTCCAGTGACCGTTTCCCTTGCAATAAAAGCACTCAGTCTCAGGCTTGGGTCCATTCTTTGGCTTCTTCCCGGCAGCTTGCTTACCGGGCACGGCAACTCCCTTGCCGTCCTTCTTGAAGTTCTTTTACCCTTGCCTTTCTTGAACTTAGTGGTTTTATTCACCATCAACACTTGATGTTCCTATTTGATTTCCACCTCCGCTGATTTCAGCATTGAATGTACCTCGGGAATAGTCTTTTCCATCCCCTGCATATTGAAGTTCATCACAAAGCTCTTGTAGCTAGGTGGGAGCGATCAAGGATTCATCATTAACGATCGCATCATCCGGGAGATTAACTCCCAGCTGAGACAAGCGGTTGTGCAACCCAGACATTTTGAGTATGTGCTCGCTGACAGAACTGTTCTCCTCCATCTTACAACTGTAGAACTTGTTGGAGACTTCATATCTCTCGACCTGGGCATGAGCTTGGAAAACCATTTTCAGCTCTTGGAACATCTCATATGCTCCGTTTTGCTCAAAACGCTTTTGGAGCCCCGGTTCTAAGCTATAAAGCATGCCGCACTGAACCAGGGAGTAATCATCACTACGCGTCTGCCAAGCGTTCATAACGTCTTGTTCTCCAGGGAAAACAGGTGCTTCACCTAGTGGTGCATCAAGGACATATGCTTTCCAGGCAGCTATGAAGATAATCCTCAGGTTACGGACCCAGTCCGTGTAGTTGTTGCCATCGTCTTTCAGCTTGGTTTTCTCTAGGAACGCGTTGAAGTTGAGGGAAACATTAGCGTGGGCCATTTGATCTACAAGACATATTGCAAAGATTTTTAGACTATATTCATGATAATTAAGTTCATCTAATCAAATTATTAAATGAACTCCCACTCAGATAGACATCCCTCTAGTCATCTAAGTGATACATGATCCGAGTCAACTAGGCCGTGTCCGATCATCACGTGAGACGGACTAGTCATCATCGGTGAACATTTTCATGTTGATCGTATCTTCTATACGACTCATGTTCGACCTTCCGGTCTTCCGTGTTCCGAGGCCATGTCTGTACATGCTAGGCTCTTCAAGTCAACCTAAGTGTATTGCGTGTGTAAATCTGGCTTACACCCGTTGTATGCGAACGTTAGAATCTATCAGACCCGATCATCACGTGGTGCTTCGAAACAACGAACCTTCGCAACGGTGCACAGTTAGGGGAACACTTTCTTGAAATTATTGCGAGGGATCATCTTATTTAAGCTACCGTCGTTCTAAGAAAATAAGATGTAAAACATGATAAACATCACATGCAATCAAATAGTGACATGATATGGCCAATATCATTTGCTCCTTTTGATCTCCATCTTTGGGGCGCCATGATCATCATCGTCACCGGCATGACACCATGATCTCCATCATCGTGTCTTCATGAAGTTGTCTCGTCATCTATTACTTCTACTACTATGGATAACGGTTTAGCAATAAAGTAAAGTAATTACATGACGTTTATGTTGACACGCGGGTCATAAATAAATTAAGATAACTCCTATGGCTCCTGCCGGTTGTCATACTCATCGACATGCAAGTCGTGATTCCTATTACAAGAACATGATCAATCTCATACATCACATATATCATTCATCACATCCTTTTTAGCCATATCACATCACACGGCATATGCTGCAAAAACAAGTTAGACGTCCTCTAATTGTTGTTGCAAATTTTTACGTGGCTGCTATAGGTTTCTTAGCAAGAACGTTTCTTACCTACGCCAAAACCACAACGTGATATGCCAATTTCTGTTTACCCTTCATAAGGACCCTTTTCATCGAATCCGATCCGACTAAAGTGGGAGAGACAGACACCCGCTAGCCACCTTATGCAACTAGTGCATGTCAGTCGGTGGAACTAGTCTCACGTAAGTGTACGTGTATGGTTGGTCCGGGCCGCTTCAGCCCATGATGCCGCCGAATCAAGATAAGACTAGGAACGGCAAGTAAATTGACAAAATCGACGCCCACAACAACTTGTGTTCTACTCGTGCATAGAAACTACGCATAAACCTGGCTCTGATACCACTGTTGGGGAACGTAGCAGAATTTTAAAATTTTCTACGCATCACCAAGATCAATCTATGGAGTCATCTAGCAACGAGGGAGAGGGGAGTGCATCTACATGCCCTTGTAGATCACGAGCGGAAGCGTTCAAGAGAACGGGGTTGATGGAGTCGTACTCGTCGTGATCCAAATCACCGATGACCGAGCGCCGAACGGACGACACCTCCGCGTTCAACACACGTACGGTTCGGGAAGACGTCTCCTCCTTCTTGATCTAGCAAGGGGGAAGGAGAGGTTGATGGAGATCCAGCAGCACGACCGCGTGGTGGTGGATGCAGCGGGATCTCGGCAGGGCTTCGCCAAGCACCAACGAGAGGGAGAGGTGTCACAGGGGGGGGGGAGGGAGGCGCCAGGGGCTTAGGGTGCGGCTGCCCTCTCTCCCCCCACTATTTATAGGGGCTACGGGGGCGCCGGCCCCTCTAGATCCCATCTAGATGGGGGGGGGGGCGGCGGCTTGGCCCCCAAGCCAAGTGGAGGCGCCCCACCCCCAGGGTTTCCCAACCCTAGGCGCAGGGGAGGCCCATGGGGGGTGCACCAGCCCACCAGGGGCTGGTTCCCTTCCCACTTCAGCCCATGGGGCCCTCCGGGATAGGTGGCCCCACCCGGTGGACCCCCGGGACCCTTCTGGTGGTCCCGGTACAATACCGATTACCCCCGAAACCTTCCCGGTGGCCGAAACTGGACTTCCTATATATAAATCTTTACCTCCGGACCATTCTGGAACTCCTCGTGACATCCGGGATCTCATCCAGGACTCCAAACAACTTTCAAGTTTGCGCATACTAATATCTCTACAACCCTAGCGTCACCGAACCTTAAGTGTGTAGACCCTACGGGTTCTGGAGACATGCAGACATGACCGAGACGACTCTCCGGTCAATAACCAATAGCGGGATCTGGATACCCATGTTGGCTCCCACATGTTCCACGATGATCTCATCGTATGAACCACGATGTCGAGGATTCAATCAATCCCGTATTCAATTCCCTTTGTCTATCGGTATGATACTTGCCCGAGATTCGATCATCGGTGTCCCGATACCTCGTTCAATCTCGTTACCGGCAAGTCTCTTTACTCGTACTGTAACGCATGATCCCGTGATCAACCACTTGGTCACATTGAGCTCATTATGATGATGCATTACCGAGTGGGCCCAGAGAGACCTCTGTGTCATATGGAGTGACAAATCCCAGTCTCGATTAACAGACACTTTCAGAGATACCCGTAGTGCACCTTTATAGCCACCCAGTTACGTTGTGTCATTTGGCACACACAAAGCACTCCTACGGTATCCGGGAGTTGCACAATCTCATGGTCTAAGGAAATGATACTTGACATTGGAAAAGCTCTAGCAGACGAACTACACGATCTTGTGCTATGCTTAGGGTTGGGTCTTGTCCATCACATCATTCTCCTAATGATGTGATCCCGTTATCAATGACATCTAATGTCCATAGTCAGGAAACCATGACTATCTGTTGATCAATGAGCTAGTCAACTAGAGGCTCACTAGGGACATGTTGTGGTCTATGTATTCATACATGTATTACGATTTCCGGATAACGCAATTATAGCATGAACAATAGACAATTATCACGAACAAGGGAATATAATAATAACCATTTTATTATTGCCTCTAGGGCATATTTCCAACAGTCTCCACGTTCCTTTGATCATCTTATCGATCGATCTCGTCGAGACCGAGTCCGACCTGGAACACCACGACATGATTCCTGCTCGATCCGACCTCGCCAAGAATTTCACGTATGTACTCTCGCCCGATTGATCGCCGCACGTATCGCGCCGCCGCCGATGCTTTCGCCTGCCGCCACACGCGCACGCGTCTGTCTCTGATCTTGCCTTTTTCCAATTTCGCTAAAAAGAACCATGTCGTAGCCGACTGCATCCCAGACTAGATCCTTCCCCCTCTAGATCAACAATCTGCAGCCTCCTAGCAACCTTGCTCTGATACCACTTGTTAGAATGAGTCTGAGGCAACCGTCGATCTATCGAGGACCAAGCAATCACACAAGGCATGACACCGAGATTTGTTAACGAGGTTCACCATCATGGCTACATCCCCGGGGCCTGACTACGTGCCTGCTCCCCATGACACCGCTACAATACCGCACACCTGGCTGCCCGGGCGCCAACACATGCCACCGGCTGTCGGTGTCAAAACCGGCGGATCTCGGGTAGGGGGTCCCGAACTGTGCATCTAAGGTTGATGGTAACATGAGACGGGGACACGATGTTTACCCAGGATCCGTCCCTCTTGATGGAGGTAATACCCTACTTCCTGCTTGATTGATCTTGATGAATATGAAGATTACAAGAGTTGATCTACCACGAGATCGCAATGGCTAAACCCTAGATGTCTAGCCTGTATGATTGTGATTGCCTCTACGGACTAAACCCTCCGGTTTATATAGACACCGGAGGGGCCTAGGGTTGTAGAAAGTCAGTTTACAAAGGAAGAAATATTCATATCTGAATGCGAGGCTTGCCTTCCACGCAAAGGAGAGTCCCATCCGGACACGGGAGGAAGTCTTATGTCTTGTATCTTCACGGCCCATCAGTTCGGCCCACGTCACACAGCCCGGACGCCCGAGGACCCCTTAATCCAGGACTCCCTCAGTAGCCCCTGAACCAGGCTTCAATGACGATGTGTCCGACGCGCAGATAGTCTTCGGCATTGCAAGGCGGGTTCCTCCTCTGAATATTCCAAAGTAGCCTCCGAACATAGCAAACGTGTCCGGCTCTAAAAAACAAGTACTACACACAACTGCAGAGAGTATAATATTTCACGAGTCCCATCTACTGACAGCTTCTGTAGCGAGATGTCACGTCTCCTGCCCAGCCATTATTTTGAACCGTTTTCTGGCCTCCCGCTCCTTGTTTCGAGATGTTGTTTCCATTGGCACATATGTCAAAGTAGAGATCGTGTCCCCTTATTGAGGGATTCTCATCAATACGGGCATGGGTAATCCAACCGTGCCGTCTGCCCGACCCTTGGGGAATAGGCGAATTTTAAGGCGAGTGGGGGGCGCTTGATATTCACTGTCTTTATAAAGGGATAATGACTCACCCCTTCACCACACCTTCCTTCTCTCTGCCCACCCATTCTCTAGCTGCAGCACCCAAGCTTCCATCCTTTCCGCCTCAAAAAAGCACTCCAACCATGACCGGATCTGGAGCGCAGGGAAAGTGCATGGTCTCCTCCATCAAGGAGAAGGACATTGCGAAGCTCTGAGAGGCTGGGTACTTAGCCCAGGAAATTGCCGACCGACTTTCAGCAAAGGGGCAGATCATCCCCATCCCGGAGCCCCATGAGAGGGTGGTATTCATACCCCACTTCGTCCGCGGGTTGGGATTTCTTCTCCACCCATTCGTCCGCGGAATCATGTTCTACTACGGGCTGGATTTCCATGATCTGGCCCCACACTCTTTCCTCAACATCTCGGCATTCATTGTCGTGTGCGAGGCCTTCCTTCGTATCCCACCCCACTTCGGATTGTGGTTAAAGATCTTCAATGTGAAGCCGAAGGTGGTGGGCGGTCAACATGCAGAGTGCGGAGGCGCTATGGTGAGCAAGCTGCCCAACGTATCATGGTCAAAGGGTGGCAACAACAGTGGTTCTACGTCACAGAGCCTCGTGACGCCACCTGGGCTGCGGCTCCCGAATTTTATTCTGGGGCCTCGATGCGGCTCACCTCCTGGCTAGAAAAGGGCCTGGACTGGGCTTCGTCGGACGAGCTGACAGTGCTTCAGACGCGCATCGGGAGCATGGTGGACAAGAACATCAAGCTCGTCAATGTGAACCAGGTGATGCTTTTTCGCCGGATCCTTCCTTGCCAAAGCTAGACTTGCCATTTGTGGGAGTTCAATCCGGCCAAGCACCAGACCCTGCAACAATTCTTCGTCACTACACACGAAGACATCTGGAAGGTGCGCTTTAAGGCCAATGAGACGTGGCCGAAGACGACTGAGGACCGTGGGTACAACCTGGCCCATCCCGCCAGTCCGGTTAGTTTTTCGTATTTCAAGGTGTATCCTTCACACGTACCCTCAAGGGAGATGTCTAAGCTTCCCTTATCTGTCTTTTCAGGGCTGGACAAAGAGGGCGGAGCGGATCCAGTGTCCGGCTCCGCTGCTTGAAGACCCAGCTATGCCACTTCTGACGAAGATGCTGGTCCCGGCGCCCTACCAGGCGCTGGAGAAGAAGGCCAAGAAGAAGGGCCAGGCGGGAAGAGGCGGCCTCCACCGTAAAGGCACTTCAGACATGATGTCCGAAGACGCCGAAACCCACTCCCCTCCTGCCACCGATGACGATGACGAGGAGGAGGAAAGCAACTCCCCCCCTCCCGAGGGGAGAAGGAAGAAAAGGGCGGCCTCCATGGATCTGGAGGCCGAGGCGTCCAAGAAGGGGAAGGTCTCCCTCGCGGACAAATCCGTGTTGGGCACTGATAGAAGCTCCGAGTGGTGCCCCAGGGAGAAGCCCCTTGCCGAATCGTAAGTACTCAAAGGCACTTACACACGTATATCCAACTTATTTACTTTGTGGTTTAATATGTCAAATCATGCGCTGCCGTCCGGCCCACGCCCGCCCCCAGCGATCCTCATCTTCGGGGGGTTCGCTGGATCCAAATGCGATGGACAGCAGGTCACTGCCGGCGGCATCCTCCCCCAAGTCCACGGACAATGCCGAGGTGCTGTCCCGAAGGACCTTCCTAGGCCAGGGAGAGGTACAGGAGGCCGTCAGGGTGGCGCCAGAGGGTAATACCTCGGCCTCCAAACACATGGGGGAGCAAATCCCCCCGGAAACTGGCGATGGGGGCCATATCCAATTCGGCCCCCAGCTGAATACCATTCCGGAGACCCATACGGCTCCGGAATCAGGCAAGCAACCTTCTTCGAAAGAAGGAGGTGCACCTATTCCATCGGTGACCTCTGTCCATCCAGAGGCACCGGATACTCTACTAGAAGCGCTGCAAAGCGCTTCCATTGTTGAGGAACACCGTATCCTTATGGGTACGGTGGTTGAGAGGGTTCAATCCGTTACGAACGGAATGACCGAAGCCTGCACCAGCCTTCTAACAGGCTTTGAGGAATGCGACGTAATTATGCAAAAATAATATCATAGTATAGACAGTAGCCCCTGAGACTCTATCCGATGTTCGAAAAGAAAAGCCGGACAGAGGATCAAACAGTTTTCTCAGGAGACTAACCACACATGTCTATATGAGTAAGCAGGCGTCATTGCTGGCTGCGACCTCTCATTTTGCGGAAGTCTCCGAACTGAAGCAGAGTCTGGAGCGGGCCAAGGAAGAGCTTGGCCATGTGAAGAAACAACTAGAGGACAAGCAAGGTATGCCATGGTCTATTCAGATCTAGAAAGGTATGAATTGATTGTGTTGATCATGTTATCATGATATTTCGTAGGAGCTGCGACCGAGGTGGAGTCCCTAAAAAATGCGCTGGCGAGGCCCAGAAGAGAGTAGCAAAGGAACAAGCCGCCCATGAAAAGCACGAGGTGATGGTCGGGGAGGTCCAGCAGGAGCTCCAGGATGCCGTAAAGAAATGCGAGTCCTTGGAGCGCAAGATTGCGGATCAAGAGTCGGAACTTGAGAAGGCCCTCCAAAGCACACAAGAGGCCTGGGTCGAAACCCAGGGCGCCCTCCAGGAAATCCAGGAAGCCAGGAAAATCATGGAAGGTAAGGCATTTATTATGCAAAGCAAATATGTGAAGAAAAGGTACCTCTTACTGACCTGGATTTGGAGTTCTCGAGGAGCGTTTGCTGATCTACCGCGCAGTGTTGCTGACGCTGCGGAGTTCTTCCGAGCCGAAGAAGGGAGCTCAACGGAGAAGCTGTTCTGGTTGCAATACCTTGCGCCAGAGCATCCAGTGCCCTTTTGCGATCAACTGAAACAGCTGACCGAACTGCACAGGGTGGCCAAACTGGCCATGAAGGATTTGATAATCCGTTTATGGCCTGCCGAAGCCATACCCAGCAGTTACTTCGGGCTCGTGAAGCGGTTGGTCAATGCCTGCCGTCGGCTTGATGCCATCAAGCGGTCGTGTCTGCATCGAAGCTGCGCGGATGGCCTTCGCCCGTGTCAAGGTGCAGTGGGTGAAGATGGACGCCGTCAAGCTCGCGACCAAGGGACTGCCTGTGGGCAAGGAGCACCGCACGCCCGAGCGGTATTTTGATGATGTCCTGAAGGGATCCCGCATAGTAGAGGGCCAGTGTGCAAAAGACATTATCTTCGAATGAATATATTCATGTTGTCCCGTCCTGTATTGTGAAACAAAGCCGATATGTAATATAATGCTTGTTGTTTACTTAAAAAATTACCTCCTGTGCGTCCATTTTTAGTAAATCTGAGAGTTGGCCAGTCGTCGGCTTCAGCCCCCACGTAGGTAGTACAGGGGTGTTCGGGTTGAAACCTAAACACTCTTGATCCAAGAGTTTGGTCCTTGAAGGAGGTGTTTAGCGCAGCGAACCAGGCAATCGGACTATGTAGCTTTATCACCCTCACTTAGCCATAGGAGTTTGACAATAGAAATGTAGGCGCGGCCCCTAGTTATTTGTTAATCCGGACTAGGGTGATGTAGACACCTGATTGGGTGGAGGCAAATCCGTCGCATAATGCGGAAAAAATCGCAAGAGATTTTATCCTCCGAATAGCTGACCACCTCTCACCGCATCATGACAGTCAGTTTTTGGCTTTCTCTTCTGAGGTGTTTACTCGGGTAAACCAGAAACACAATCGCAATAGTTCTCCCTTTACTACCCTAGCCAATAGGACGGAACGTAAGGTAGTAAGCACAGGAGCCGGGCAACCCAACTATTGACCAAAGACATGATTCGGAGCCAATGCATAAAATGCTGAATTCGGGGGGTCGAACTGTACTGTAAAAAGTATTCGGACTTTATTGTCGTAGTATGGAGCGCAATGAAGCCCCCTGGCGACTTGAAGCGTACCAAAGTGTACGGGTGCAATCGATAAGAATAGCGAAATAAAGATGAAGTAGTAAGCCAGTGCCACATAAGTTGGGCCGCAAACTGTTTCTATTATAATTTGAGTAATACGTCAAGGCGTATTTGTACAAATAGTGCGATAAGCAACATGGCTATTTAACATGCCGAGGCCAAGGGGGAGCTGCGTGGAGGTCCTGAAAACAGGTAGAGTGATAGAGGGCCTGAGGGAGTCCTGGACTAGGGGGTGTCCGGATAGCCGAACTATCACCGTTGGCCGGACTCCTAGACTATGAAGATACAAGATTGAAGACTTCGTCCCTTGTCCGGATAGGACTTTCCTTGGCGTGGAAGGCAAGCTTGGCGATACGGATATGTAGATCTCCTACCATTGTAACCGACTACTGTGTAACCCTAACCCTATCCGGTGTCTATATAAACCGGAGGGTTTTAGTCCGTGGGGACGAACAACAATCATACCATAGGCTAGCTTCTAGGGTTTAGCCTCTACGATCTCGTGGTAGATCTACTCTTGTACTACCCATATCATCAATATTAATCAAGCAGTGAGTAGGGTATTACCTCCATCGAGAGGGCCTGAACACAGGTAAAAACATCGTGTCCCTTGTCTCCTGTTACCATCCACCTAGACGCATGCAGTTCGGGACCCCCTACCGAGATCCGCCGGTTTTGACACCGACATTGGTGCTTTCATTGAGAGTTCCTCCGTGTCGTCACCTATAGGCCCGATGGCTCCTTTGATCATCAACAACGACGCGGTCCAGGTGAGACTTTTCTCCCGGACAGATCTTCAGATTCGGGCGGCTTTGCACTGCGGGCCAATTCACTTGGCCATCTGGAGCAGATCGAAAGCTACGCCCCTGGCCATCAGGTCAGATTTGGGAGTTTGAACTACACGGCCGACATCCGCGGAGACTTGATCTTCGACGGATTCGAGCCACAACCAAGTGCGCCGCACTATCTCGACGGGCACGGTCTAGCTCTGCCACCGAACAGTGTCCTGGAGGCCGCACCAGCGTCCGCTCCGACCCTTAGCTCGGAGCCGACTCCCCCGATCGAGGACGAGTGGTTGGACACCGCCTCGGGGGCTACAATCTCAACGGCGATTGAGCCGAACTCCATCCCTGTCCTTTGCGAAGACCGTGACTCTAGGGTGCCGGACTCCTCTCTAGACTCCGAACCCTCCGCGCCCCTGCCAGTCGAATCCGATTGGGCGCCGGTTATGGAATTCACCGCCGCGGACATCTTTCTGCACTCGCCCTTTGGCGACATCCTGAATTCACTAAAGTCTCTCTCTTTATTAGGAGAGCCCTGGCCGGACTATGGTCAGGAAGGTTGGGATGCGGACGACGAAGAAATTCACCGCCCACCCACCACCCACTTTGTAGCCACTGTCGATGATTTAACCGACATGCTCGACTTCGACTCTGAAGACATCGACGGTATGGACGATGATTCCGGAGACGACCAAGACCCAGCGCCTACAGGGCACTGGAAGGCCACCTCGTCATATGACATATACATGGTGGACATCCCAAAAGATGGGAATGGCGATGGAACGACGGAGGATGACCCCTCCAAGAAACAACCCAAGCGCCGATGTCCGCGGCGCCGTTCTAAATCCCGCCACAGTAAAAACGGTGATTCCGGCACGGGAGACAATAATACCTCGGACAATGCCGAAGACGACCCCCTCCAGCAGGACTCAGCGGGGAGGAGGAGGAGGAGCAAGTCCGCCTGACGGTCTTGGCGAAGAAAGAGGTAGAGGACGATAATTACGTGCCTCCCTCCGAAGATGAGGCAAGCCTCGACGACGACGAATTTTTCATGCCTGAGGATCCCACCGAACAGGAGCGTTTCAAACGCAGGCTTATGGCCACGGCAAGCAGCCTCAAGAAAAAGCAGCAGCTTAGAGCTGACCAAGACTTGCTAGGCAGCGGATGGATCAAGTCCTTGCAGCGAAGAGTATGAACTCGAACGCCCCTCCAAGAGATACCCTAAACGCAGGCTGCTACCCCAATTAGAGGAAGCAGCACCCAAACCTACATCACCGGCGATGATGCCGCCGACCGCCACCCGTGGTCGCGACAGAGAGGCCTCTAGACCCTCCATTCAAGCCGCACCCCGACGCCGCTCAAAAAGTACCAAGGCATGGGAAAACGCGCCGGACTTGCGAGATATATTGGAGGATAAGGCAAAACATACAAGATCGATCAATGGATCGCGTGGGCGCCCCACGACACGTGATGATAACCGTCACGCCGGATACTGCAACTCCGCCGGGCGAACACGATGAGACAAAGCTCATTTGAGCTGCGCCGTGATATAGCCCAATATCTGAGGCGCGACACCCACCGTGCTTCATGATGAAGTAATGGATCATCCAATCCACGAGGGCTTCAAACCCGTAAACATCGAATCATACGATGGTACCACAGATCCTGCGGTCCGGATCGAGGACTATCTCCTCCATATCCACATGGCCCGGTGATGATCTACATGCCATCAAATACCTCCCACTCAAGCTTAAAGGACCAGCTCGGCATTGGCTCAACAGCTTGCCAGCAGAATCAATTGGTTGTTGGGAGGACCTGGAAGCCTCATTCCTTGATAACTTCCAGGGCACATACGTGCGACCACCAGACGCTGATGACCTTAGCCACATAATCCAGCAGCCAGAAGAATCGGCCAGACAATTCTGGACACGGTTCATAACCATGAAAAATCAAATCATCGACTGTCCGGATGCAGAGGCCCTTGCAGCCTTCAAACATAACATCCGCGACGAGTGGCTAGCCCGGCACCTAGGACAGGAAAAGCCGAAATCCATGGCAGCCCTCACCACACTCATGACCCGCTTTTGCGGCGGAGAAGACAGCTGGCTAGCTCGTAGTAACAACTTGACCAAAAACCCTGGTAGTTCGGATACCAAGGACAGCAACGGCAGGTCGCGTCGCAACAAGAACAAGCGCTGCATTAACAGCGACAATGATGAAGATACGGCAGTCAATGCCGGATTCAGAGGCTCTAAACTCGGTCAGCAGAAGAAGCCATTCAAAAGGAATACCCAGGGCCCGTCCAACTTGGACCGAATACTCGATCGCTTGTGCGGATACATGGCACCCCAAAAACCAGCCAACCACACCAACAGGGATTGTTGGGTGTTCAAGCAAGCGAGCAAGTTAAGTGTCGAACTCAATGACAAGGGGCTGCATAGCGATGACGAGGAAGAGCCCGGCCGCCGAACAATAAAGGATGAAGGGCTTTCCCACACAAGTGCGGACGGTGAATATGATATACGCATAACCCATATACCCAAAAGGGAGGCGGAAGCGTGTGCTAAAGGGACGTATATGCGATGGAGCGGTCGCCCCAAAGTTCAACCCATGGTCTTCCTGCCCGATCACCTTCGATCGAAGGGACCACCCCACTAGCATCCGTCACGGTGGTTTCGCCGCATTGGTTCTTGACCCAATTATTGACGGATTTCACCTCACTAGAGTCCTGATGGACGGCGGTAGCAGCCTGAACCTGCTTTATCAGTATACAGTGCGCAAAACGGGCATAGACCCCTCAAGGATCAAACCCACAAAGATGACCTTTAAAGGCGGCATACCAGGAGTAGAGGCCAATTGTACAGGCTCAGTTACACTCGAAGTGGTCTTCGGATTCCCGGATAACTTCCGAAGCGAAGAGCTAATCTTCGACATAGTCCCGTTCCGCAGCGGCTATCACGCGATCGCTTTGGACGAACCGCATTTGCAAAGTTCAATGCGGTGCCGCACTACACATACCTCAAGCTCAAGATGCCAGGCCCTCGAGGAGTAATCACGGTCAATGGAAACACCGAACGCTCTCTCCTAACGGAGGAGCACACGGTGGCCCTTGCGGCGGAGGTACAAAGCAGCTTCTCACAACAATTCTCGAGTCCAGCCATTAAACGTCCGGACACTGTCAAGCGCGCCCGGAGTAACCTACAACAAGACCGCCTGGCACGATTCAAGCACGCGTAGCAATCCGTCCCCAACCCCAGCCCTCGCAAAATTGCGAAGCCAGTACTACGCGTACATAACTACGCTCTGGAGATACCATGGGCATAAGGGGATGGGCACGACCACGGCACGCCCAGAATGCGGCTCAACCGCACCAGGGGCTCCCGATTGTGTCATTCTTTTTCTTTTTTCTTTTTTAATACTTTCATGACTCCATTTTCCAGAAGCCCTGTCCGGCACTTGAATTGCCGAACTCACGATGCAACAGCCAGGGAAGCAGAAAGCTACGTCGAGTGTCCAGGTGGTCTCTATTACGGGCATTATACCTGTTTTACATACCATCCCGCAGCTTACCCCTGGAGGGGGACATGTTAAATAGTCCCATCCCTTGCTTATCGTGACTATTTGTATCGCTCGCTTTCATTGCAGTACCTTTTTGAATAAACAATACATAGCTTTTTCCTATTATTGCACTCCTTTCTTTATCTATATATATATTCATTTCATGACATGTTGCACCCGTACACTTTGGTACGGCCAATACACCAGGGGCTGAAGTACCCCAAAATTATGGTGTGATAAGTCCGAACACTTTCACAAGTGCGGCACCCCGAACTTATAACATTATATGCGTCGGCTCCGAATCATGTCTTGGGTCAATAGTTGGGTTTGCCCGGCTCCCATGTTTTGGTACCTTACGTTCCGTTATATCGGCTAAGGTAGCACTGGGAGAACCACTGCGATTGTACCCCGGTTGAGCTGGGTTGAGCACCTCAGTGGAGAAAGCTAAAACTGACCGTCATGATAGGGCGAGAGCCGGTCGCTGTTCCAGAGGTTTCTTCGGGTCCCTAAAGACTTATGCCGCTAAGAGCGAGGAACCGGCATTGTCCGGCCAAGGCGTGGATAGCGCCCCAAACTCGGTCTTCCGAATACTAGGGGCTTCGCCGAAATTTAAAATTATAGAATTCTATGGCTAAGTGAGAGTGTTCAAGCATTATAAGTCGGGTTGCCTTGTTCGATGTGTTGAGCGCCTCCCTCGATGGACCCAAGAATGGGAACAAGAGCGCTCAAGTTTATCCTGAACACCCCGGCACTTTCGTGGCATGGGGGCTGAAGCCAACGACTTGCCATCTCTCAAATTTGATAAACGGCCGCATGAAGGTAATATTTTAAATTAACAAGCGTTGCTTAGCGCACATGAACAAGTTTTCAGCGTACAGGATAACAAATGCGAGTCTATTCAAAAATTACATCTTTGGAGCACTCATCCGCTACTCGGCGGGCACCCTTCAGGACGCCCTCATAGTACATTTCGGGCGTGCGATGCTCCTTGCCCTTCGGTTGCCCGTCCGTCACAAGCTTCTCCGCATCCAGCTTGCGCCAGTGCACTTTAGCATGGGCAAGGGCCCGACGGGCACCTTCAATGCAGACGGAGCGCTTGATGACTTCAATCCATGGACAGGCGTCCACCAGCCGCCGCACTAGCCCAAAGTAGCTCCTAGGCATGGCTTCCAATGGCCACAGCCGAACTATGAGGCCCTTCATGGCCTGTTCGGCGACCTTGTGGAGCTCGACCAGCTTCAATTTGGTCGCTTAGGGGCACCGGATGTCCAGCCTCAACATATCGAGACCAGAACACCTTTTCGTCGAGCTCCCTCCTTGGCGCGGTAGAACGCAGCGACATCGAGACTCACTACGGGGCAAATCTGCGAATGCTCCTGGAGAGCTCCGAATCCGGGTAAGTAATAGGTAATTCACTTTCACATGCTTGCTTTGCATAAAGAATGCCTTACCCGCAGCTATCTTCTTTAACGATTCAATTTCTTGGAGGGCTTTTTGGGCTTCGGCCTTAGCGGCTTTGGCACTCTCAAGAGCCGAGGCG
This sequence comes from Aegilops bicornis, assembly GCA_021605145.1. Lineage (NCBI taxonomy): Eukaryota > Viridiplantae > Streptophyta > Magnoliopsida > Poales > Poaceae > Aegilops > Aegilops bicornis. The sequence continues at coordinate 398,139,176 of CM038673.1, read as the reverse complement.
AGGTCAGACTCTCGAGTCTTCGAGTCACGCTCCAAACTCTCGTGTTTTTCCACGAGAGCCTGGAGCTCTTGCCGCACCTCCGCCACCCGCTCCTCCTGCTTCTCTCGCTCGGTGCACTCCACGGCCGCTTTGTTTTCGGCCGCGGACACCGCTTCCTTCAAGGTCGCCACCTCATTCGTGGCCCCTACAATACCCACGTTATTCCTGTCATTTTTTGCAACCGAAACCTTTCTATAAGGTATTTCTTTAATAAGGTATTACTTACCTTCCTTGTCCTCGAGCTGCTTCTTGGCAAGGTCGAGCTCGTTCTCGGACCGCTTGAGGCTCTGCTTCAATGCATTGACCTCCTTGATCCCGGTGCGGCAGAGGTCAATGTAGCCTGCATTCCCATATTGACATACTTATGTTAGACTCCTGCGTATATATATTTTTAGATCCTTAGTCCGGCTTTTCTTTCCGAACACCGAACTAAGCATCAGAACTCTTGTCTATGCGGTAATATTTTTACATATTCTAAACTTACCTCAAAGCACATTAGAAGGCTGGTACATGCCAGTCGGCCCGCTCTTGGCGGACTGAACTTTCCGGATCACCACACTCATAGCAATGCGGTGCTCCTCCTCGATGGAGGCGCCTGTTAAGCGCCTCGAAGCTATCCGGTGCCTCGGGTTGGACGGAGGACACCGCGTCTTACCTTCTTCCTACGAAGGGACCGCTTGTCGGACTTCGAACCTGAAGGTTCCAAAGATGGAGTCCGGACGAGGGTCGGGCTTAGAGCCCCTGGGGGTCTCGCCCCCCACGCGCCTGGAGTCCGGGAGGTTGCCTTGCGGCGCCTCCTGCGCCACCTCCTCTTGACCAGGCCCCACCTCGGTGTCATCCGCAGCGTGAGGCGAGGAGGTGGCCGGAAGTGAAGTGCTCTCCATTTCCGACAAACTCAGGGACCCGCTCGACGAAGCGGTGAGCTCGCCCTTGGGCGGGCTGCATGATTGTTCGGCATTAGAGAACACTATGCAATGATAAAAAAGCATGGGTATCCGGACACTTACGATCTCGCCAGGGGCTTGGTCCTCGTTGGCCACTCCTCCTCGTCGTTATCGGCGTTGGTGGAGAAGTCCGGATGAAGGGTCCTTCCCTTCTTGGACCCTCCGGCCTCCCCAGTTGGGGCGGCCTTCCTTTTCTTCTCTCTCCCCGCTGGGGGAGAGGCTTCTTTTTCCTCCTCTTCCTCAGAGGAGGATTCTGCCTCAGAGTTGTCGGGCGGTGAGTCCGACAGCACCTGGCGCCGGGAGCTCCTTCGAGTTCCCATGGCCTCGTTCTTGGCCTTCTTCTCCGGCACCACATGAGGTACCGGAGCCAGCAGCCCTGTCAATCGGGCATACGCTGGGTCTTCTGGCAAAGGGGCCGGACAGTTAACCTGTCCGGACGTCTTCAGCCAGTCATGTCAAAGGTTAGGGAGTTTTAGATCCCTCATAGAGTCAAACTAAGAAAATAACTTACCTCGCTAGCTTGACGCTGCGAGCTGAATCCGCGATCTTCGGTAGCGGATGTGGGAGCCTCGGCGGCCTTAAACAGCACCTTCCAGGCATCTTCGTACGTAGTGTCGAAGAGCCTTTTCAGAGTTGAGTGTTGTGCCGGATCGAACTCCCACAATTTGAAGGCCCGTTGTTGGCATGGGAGAATCCGGCGGATGAGCATCACCTGGATTACGTTGACAAGCCTGAGATTCTTGTCCACCAGGTTTCGGATGCAGGTTTGGAGTCCGGATAGCTCGTCCGAATTCCCCCACGTCAGGCCCGTCTCTTTCCATGATGAGAGCCGTGTGGGGAAGCCAGATCTGAATTCGGGGGCCGCCACCCCGATTGCCACCCCTTTATGGTCTCCACAAAGGAGCCCTCGAGCCATAGGACTTTGGCCATCTTGCCAACCATGGCGCCCCCGCACTCCGCTTGGCGGCCGCCCACTACCTTCGGTTTGACATTGAAGATCTTAAGCCATAAGCCGAAGTGGGGCTGGATGCAGAGGAAGGCCTCGCACACGACGATGAACGCCGAGATGTTGAGGATGAAGTTCGGGGCCAGACCGTGGAAGTCCAGGCCGTAGTAGAACATGAGCCCCCGGACAAATGGGTGAAGTGGAAAACCTAGTCCGCGGAGGAAGTGGGGGAGAAACACCACCCTCTCATGGGGCCTGGGGGTTGGAATGAGCTGCCCCTCCCCGGGTAGGCGGTGCGCGATGTTGCTGGACAAGTATCGGGCCTCCCGCAGCTTTTCGATGTGCCCCTCCGTGACGGAGGAGGCCATCCACCTGCCTCCCGCTCCGGACATAGTTGGAGAAGGTTGAGGTGGGATGTGCGGACTTGGGCGCTGGAGCTCGAGTCTTGGAAATGGATGAGCAGAGGAGGAAGAAGGCGTAGGTGAAAAGGTGGATCCTTATCCCCTTATATGGACGGACGAAGCTATGCGTCCCCCACCAGCCTGGTAAAACTCGCTTATCTCCCAAGCGCCATAATCAATGGCGCAGATGGGTTACCCACGTCCGTATTGATGAGAATCCCGGAATAAGGGGGCACGGTCTATGCTTTGATAAGACGTGCCAAGGAAACCGCCTCGCTAAACGCGCTAAGGTGGAACAGTGAAAAAACGGTTCATATAAAAGCTTGGCCGTGGTGTGATGTCACGCCGCGGAATACGTCAGCAGATCTGTGCAAAAATTATTCTCTCTACGGTGGTATGTGGAACTTGTTTTGCAGAGCCGGACACTATCCTTGTGTTCAAAATCTTCTATGAAGTATTCAGAGGAGGAACCCGCCTTGCAATGCCGAAGACAATATGCGCGCCGGACTCATCGTCATTGAAGCCTGGTTCAGGGGCTACTGAGGGAGTCCTGGACTAGGGGGTGTCCGGATAGCCGAACTATCACCGTTGGCCGGACTCCTAGACTATGAAGATACAAGATTGAGGACTTCGTCCCTTGTCCGGATAGGACTTTCCTTGGCGTGGAAGGCAAGCTTGGCGATACAGATACGTAGATCTCCTACCATTGTAACCGACTCTGTGTAACCCTAACCCTATCCGGTGTCTATATAAACCGGAGGGTTTTAGTCCGTAGGACGAACAACAATCATACCATAGGCTAGCTTCTAGGGTTTAACCTCTCGATCTCGTGGTAGATCTACTCTTGTACTACCCATATCATCAATATTAATCAAGCGGAGTAGGGTATTACCTCCATCGAGAGGGCCCGAACCTGGTAAAAACATCGTGTCCCTTGTCTCCTGTTACCATCCGCCTAGACGCACAGTTCGGGACCCCCTACCCGAGATCCGCCGGTTTTGACACCGACAGGGCCACCTAGAGGTTCCCCCACACATCTGTGCTGCTTGCCGCCTTGGTATATCCATCCTTCGAAAGGATCGATGATCAGGCCGTCGTAAGGGGCCTGTGAAAAATAAAACCTAAAAAGGAGAAAAGAAAGGAGAAAGTATATGGACCATAATCGAGTTATGCCTCCATCTTTGCCCATGGTATTTTGACTGCATAGGTATGTACGCGTGGTACGTACGCCGCCATTTGGTCGGGACCGAGGCAGAGGTCGAATTGCTAGTTTGACTCCCGACGAGCTGGACTGTCATGTAGCGGAGTAGTCCGGACTCGTTTGGCAGTGTCCGGGAGCTTGGCCGCTGAATTAAAGTTCTGCTTGATAAGGCCGCTCTGTACTTCCGCTGCAAGGGCCGCGGTGTGCTCCTCGGTACGGAGGGAGCGTTCCATGTTTCCATTGACTGTGATGACACCGCGTGGTCTGGGCATCTTGAGTTTGAGGTAAGCATAGTGTGGCACCGCATTGAATCGAGCAAATGCAGTTCGTCCAAGCAGTGCGTGATAGCCACTACAGAAGGGGACGATACCGAAGATCAAGTCTTCGCTTCAGAAGTTGTCCGGAGATCCGAAGACGACTTCCAATGTGATTGAGCCCGTGCAGCGGGCCTCTACACATGGTATTACTCCTTTAAAGGTAGTTTTTGTGGGCTTGATCCTTGATGGATCGATGCCCATCTTGCGGACTGTATCCTGATAGAGCAGATTGAGGTTGCTGCCACCATCCATGAGGACTCGTGTGAGGTGGAATCCATTGATGATTGGGTCGAGGACTAGTGCGGCTAAACTGCCATGATGGATACTGATCGGATGGTCCCTATGATCGAAGGTGACCGGGCAGGACGACCACGGGTTGAATTTTGGGGCGATTGGCTCTATCGCGTAGACGTCCCTGAGCGCGCGTTTGCGCTCCCTCTTGGGGATATGGGTAACATATATCATGCTCACCGTTTTCACCTGGGGGGGGATATCTTCTGTCCCCCTGTGTTCGGCGGACGGGGCTCCTCGTCATCGTCCTCACTTTGCGACCCCTCTCCTTGTTCTCGGTATTTAACTTGCCGGCCTGTTTAAAAACCCAACAGCTTCTGTTGGTATGATTGGCCGGTTTATCGGGGGTGCCCTCGATCTGACACGGACGATCGAGTATGCGGTCCAAGCTTGATGAGCCTGGATTGTTTCGCTTAAATGGCTTCTTCCGCTGGCCGGACTTGGAGCCACTGAATCCGGCGTTAATCGCCGTGTCATCGGTGTTGTCACAATTGCTTCGACGCTTGTGCCTGTTGCATCGGGGCTTGCCGTTGCTATTTCTGGCTTCAGAGGTGCCAAGTTCGCTTGTATTATTATTGCTACGGGCTAGCCAGCTATCCTCGCCTGCGCAAAAGCGGGTCATAAGTGCCGTGAGGGCTACCAAGGATTTCGACTTTTCTTGGCCGAGGTGTCGAGCGAGCCATTCGTCGCAGATGCTATGCTTAAAGGCCGCTAGGGGTTCGGCATCCGGACAATCGACGATCTGGTTCTTTTTAGTTAGGAACCTAGTCCAAAATTTCCTGGCTGACTCTCCGGGCTGTTGAACTATGTGACTTAAGTCATCAGCATCCGGAGGTCGGACGTATGTATCTTGGAAGTTATTGCGGAAGGCGTCGTCCAATTCCTCCCAGCTGCCAATGGAATTTCCTGGCAGGCTATTTAACCAGTGCCGAGCTGGTCCCTTGAGTTTTAGCGGGAGGTATTTGATGGCATGAAGATCATCACCACGGGCCATATGAATATGGAGAAGAAAATCCTCAATCCATATCGCGGGATCTGTTGTTCCATCGTATGATTCGATGTTCACGGGCTTAAACCCTTCTAGGAATTCATGCTCCATTACTTCATCAGTGAAGTAGAGGGGGTGTGCGGCACCTCTATATCGGGCCAAGTCGCGACGTAGCTCCACTACAAAAAAAATACACTTCCGTGATGATACGTGTTTGTCACAGTAGGTCGCGTTTTTTGTCATGCATGTACATCCATGACAAATTTATGACAGAATCAAGATAGTCATACTGTCCGTCGTAGAAGTGTTCCATGACATTACCAAAATTATCATCACGGAAGTGTCCACTTCCATGACGATAAATCACGCGTCACAGAACTGCTTTCGTCAAGGGTGACCGACACGTGGCATCCACCGTAACGGAACGCTGTTAAGCTATCGGGTCAGGTTTTGGATCTGATAACCCATTAACAGCCCCGACCAATAGGGATTTTCCACATGTAAAATCATCATTGGCTGGAGCAAACACGTGTCGGCTCACCGTTGGACAGATGTCATCTGCTCATTAGACCGAACGCGCCTATGATACGGCGATACGTGGCATGGCCCAACAGAGGCCCATTCCGGTGAAAAGGCCGACCCGTTTGACTTGGTCAAAAGGTGGTGGGCCGGCCCAGAAACCTGTTAACGGCCTGTTCGCATATAGCCCATTTACAGCCCGCTAATCGAGGGCCCATTACACCCTATCCGAATTAGGCCCAGTAGCGTCATCTGGGCCGTCCAATATGATTCAGCCCGTTTTAACTTCCGGCCCATGTGTGACCCATGACTTCTTTCGGCCCATATGAGGACCTTTGTAACTCTTGGCCCATTAACGGCCCGTGGTGAAACTGGCCCGTAATGAACAATGTATCACTTTATACCCATTAACGGCCCGTTATTCCATTGGGCCGTTTCCAGCCCAAGTTATCTTTCGGCCTTCTTAGGGCCCATTGATTCTTGGGCTCATTTGCAGCATTCGGTTACATACGGCCCGTTACTGTCATTTTCTGCTTGTGGGCCAAATTCAGCCCGTCGTTACAGCCGGCCCGTTTGCGGACCGTTAATACGTTGGGCCGTTTTCATGTCAAAAAAACCCGTTGGGCTGTTTTCATAGAGTTATGAAATACATCCTATTAACGGCCCGTTATGGTCCATGAATAGTACGGCCCATGATTGGCGAAATGATGATACGCCCCGTAGAAGGCCCATGGATCCTACGGCCCGTATGAGTTCAATGGATAGTACGACCCATAGAAGGCCCATGGACCCTACGGCCCGTAGAAGGCCCATTGATCCCTAAGGCCCGTATAGAAGGCCGATGGATCCTACGGCCCGTATAGAAGGTCAATGGTCCTACGGCCGAACAAAGGCCCATGGATCATACGGACTGCAGGAGGCCCATGGTTACAACAGTCCGTGTGTTGCCATGATTATTTCGGCCTAGTTACCAAAAATAGGCTATTGTGGCCTCTAGAAAAACGCAGAAAAAGAACTGCAGTGACTACAAGCAAACAACTAAACAAGACAATAAGGAAATAAATAATCAAGCAATTAAGGCTAGCCTATTACCGCTATTACACATATTACATCCACTGGGCATCAAAGTTTGCCACCAGTGCAAATATAGGGAACAAAGCATCATATTACATACACTTGGCCGTCAAAATTGGCCACTAGTGCAAATAAACGCGGCAACAAAACAAAAGCATAACTGAAACAACTTCATAAGATCTCAAGAAATGTTATCCTGGGTATCCACCATGCTGGCAATAAGCTTAGCAAGCTGATTAGCTTTGTCCTGTTTGGTGCTAAAATCCTCAAACGCTTGCTGTTGCACCAGAAAGTATGCATCTGAATGCTCGGGGACTTCCGCAGTCCTTCCGCTTCTTGTTGCAAAGACAAATGATCGATGTCTTTCAACTTGTAGTTGAGGCTCAAGAAACCGAACTGATTCGCAGACGGTGAGTTTGAATAGCTTGTGCATGCGGTAGTGGCGATGCTTCGAACACTAAACCAAGACAGGACTTTGGGGTTGTCTCATTGTCTTCAAGATAGTCTTCCTTAGCTGTTTTATCAGCTTTGTTGGAGACCAACAAGGATGTGTCACTATCCTGAACCTTATCGCATTACTTCCTTTACCATTTCTTAATAAGGCACTCTTCCCCAATATTCTCACAAGATTCTAAAAGAAGAAACAAGCGAGACACATAACAAGTTTAGCATGTACTAGTATATGAAACTCATTTCGTGAACCAGTTCATTAGTAAGGTGGACAGGATTAAACTACGTGTCTTCTATTCCCAAGTACTAGTACATAATAAAAGCATCAAACAAACATATATCTATGTCCTATGGTCACTCCATTGTCTTGCCAAATCAAAATAGAGACACGGTTCAAATCATATCAGTTCAAGACAAAGCAGCAGTGAAAAGAATACAAAGCGTGGAAACTACACGGCACAACAAGATTTCAGATGGGTACCACGGGTCTACATGTACAACAACACTATTGGCTCTATTGTGATGCTAGCAATGTGCATGATATGAAAGTCAACTGTATACACAATTGAAATTGAAATCAACAGAGCTATTGATAAGAGCAAACCTGTTAAAGAAACATGCGTGAACATACCTGCTGTGCCATTGGAGTTTCTATTGGATCCTTCAATTTAAAAATAAGTTCGTATCAGTAAATAGTGATACAAGAGCAAAGCAATCATAGTTAAAAAAGGCGCGCCTAAGCGAGCGCTTAAGCGCGCCTAGGCTCTAGGCTTTGGCAAAACGCATTGCGCATAACTACGCATAATCTATGCATAACTGCGCATAAGCATGCACTTTGGTCAGTAAAGCGCAAGGCGATGGCAAAACACACAATTAACGCCTAGCGCTTTTTTGAACTATGATAGCAATGGAATCTTAAATTAGAACAGTTGTTCTTTAGGTTTAGGCACTTGTTCTACATGAACAGAGTACAGTAAGACGCAAGAATAAAATACTTAAAAATAGAAAATGAGCTCATAGACCTTACCACATTATTGGTACCGAGTCCAACGAGGAGGATGAGGCGACGGCGACGCAGATCGGAGGAGGGGCGACGAGGGGGAGATCGAGTGTGTGTGTGTGTGAGTGTGATCTGGATCGGATATGTGAGGAGATGGAACCTTAGTAGTAGCGATTATAGCGTAAATGCGCTGCTGCTATGATCCTTAGCAGTAGCGCCCTTTGTTCCAACGCGCTGCTGCTATAATTGGCCTCACCGCGCCGTCGTGGAATTTTTAGCAGTAGCGCGTCCTGTTGTGTACGCGCTACTGATAAACTTGTATCAGCAACGCGGTTTTAAAGTGAGCGCTACTGCTAAGTAGCAGCAGCGCCTGATTTTAAAGAGCGCTGCTGGTAAGATTCTGTGTATAGGCTTTTCCCTAGTAGTGTTAACTACCCCCCCATCAATCGACGTACCTCACAAGTTATGTCTCTCCTTTCTCTAACAAAGGGCGATTGATTTTCCTATGTAGTTATGTCTGCTTACCACAGCCACATCGTCCCCCCTCATCATTCGTGCATGCCTCCTGACCCGTCTCTCACACGCACGTGCATAGACAACAAGCAGCCATCTCCTCTCTTCGATATTGCTTGGGCGTGCCCTCCGTTTGTCTAGCAAGCCTATCCCACCATTTGTTAGAAGCAACTCCACTACCACCCCTCCAACACTCTAGCTCTGCCTCTCTCCCAACCTTATTCCTCTCATGCACATATGCATGGATGCCGATCGATCTCCCTTAATACATGAGGCAGATCAATCTCCTTAATACATGAGGTAGGCCTCTCCTCCTCCACACATATACCAGCCATTGTACCTCTATAGTTAATTGGGCCTCCTCTTCCCCCACCACACACCCGATAGTCGAGCCAGAGGTAGGTATCCATGTCACAGTAGACAAACTGCACATGTCCCCTCTCACGTTCCAGTAGGCCAGCCACTCTATATCTTTGATGTGGGCACACACAAATTCGATGGCACTCTTTATCGATTGCGCGCGCACACACACATCATCCCTCTTTTCAATTCTATGGACACCTCAAGCCGGTGATACCTCCACTCTCTTCTCGTGGATCGCCCCCTCTATATATATGTTATATCTAGGACTCTATTTCACACACATTGCATATGTTACATTTTTTGATTGAAACCCCCCACCCCTCCCCAAAAAACTCTCAAGAACCCACACACTATATGTCTCTAGGTTTGTATCTCTCTCACACAACCCCACATAGGTGGTGTACATATACAAGAAGAGAATAGGTGCACCGTGCACGTACTCACGCTTCGTGCCCAGCCACACCCGCGCAGGTACACGGTGGAGCTCATTTCTTTACGAAATGGCAGCCCACGTGCTAATTTGAACGCATGTAGCGGTTGTTTACCTAGGGAGGTCGTGTACCACACCTGCACGAAACAAAATTCGACTTGACGCGTTGTCGCGTTATTTTTAAATAAACTTATAGCGCTCAATGGCACGTACACAGAATATAAAACGATTTTTATGGAGAAAAAGGTAGTCCGCTCACTATATACAATGGAGCCTTGCGTGCCTGGTTTGTCGCTCTTCAGAGTATCTCACACAAGGCTGCGGTGGCCTCTCTCTCTCTCACCGTTGGTCACTGATCCGGCCGCATCCCGTCCGCCGGGGGAAAGGGAGGAAGTGCATCGTTTCTCCGTTCGACGGTGCCAAGGCAGCACGTCCCGATCTGCGGTACACGCCGTTCTCTCTGACCAAGCTCCGGCGCGGCAGGGCCTACGCCACCTGCTCGCAGATTCGGCCTGCCGCTGCTCACCTCGTTACATCCCGACGACCTCCAGGTATCCCCTCCGGCCTTGCTTCACTGCCCGTCTTCCCACGTCAATGCATGTGGATCTTCCATAGTTCTTTGCCCAAAATGTAGCTCGTCCAGCGTACTTTCCATATTGCATTCTCGTCCTCACACCGTTTTAGACAAACACAACCGTGTTGTTATCTTCCCTTAGGGTAAGGAATATGCTTCTTTTTTGTCGTCGCATGTGTCATCAACTCTTATTGGCCAGTAAGTGTTTCCTTTCTACCGCTTTTTTGCAAACAGGGCTATCCATTTCATCTCGTTGCTATTGCGACCTTTTGGTGAACTGAACAAATCACTTTTTTCTTAAGAGTGTTTTGTGGAGTTGTACTGAAATGTCACACGGGCAACGTCTCTACATTTCGGTCTTGTTGCACAAAGGGAGATTGGTTTTGCTCTATCCTCCTCATCCAACTCCGAGCCTAATCTTCTCCAACTAGTTAGTCTTAAAAGAGACTGCAAAGGTGACCGGCTTCTATTTATGTGTTTATTGTTTCATCAGAAGTCCTCTATTATCGTAATCACACTTAATATCTTTGGAACAGGGACGCTCAGCTCTATTTTAGTGGAACTGCACAAAATGATCGGAATGTTGCATGCTCCAGACAGCTACTTCTTTTCCCAACATGCCTTGTTGATTTAGACAGAGCTGGGGGGACGTTGCTGCCAATGAAAGCATGGATCAATTTTAATTTAACACCTTCTCACAACTCTGTCTTCACTTGTGATGTAATTATTAGCTCTGATCGGCTAATAATTGACATGCATTAGCAAGGAAGTTAGTTTTTTATTGTTTCCGAAAGAGCATCGATGGCAAGACACGCGAAACAGAAGCTGAAAGCTCACTGTCGGTGTCAAAACCGGCGGATCTCGGGTAGGGGGTCCCGAACTGTGCGTCTAGGCCGATGGTAACAGGAGACAAGGGACACGATGTTTTTACCCAGGTTCGGGCCCTCTCGATGGAGGTAAAACCCTACTCCTGCTTGATTAATATTGATGATATGGGTAGTACAAGAGTAGATCTACCACGAGATCGAGAGAGGCTAAACCCTAGAAGCTAGCCTATGGTATGATTGTTGTTGTCATACGGACTAAAACCCTCCGGTTTATATAGACACCGGAGAGGGCTAGGGTTACACAGTCGGTTACAATGGGAGGAGATCTACATATCCGTATCGCCAAGCTTGCCTTCCACGCCAAGGAAAGTCCCATCCGAACACGGGACGAAGCCTTCAATCTTGTATCTTCATAGTCCAGGAGTCCGGCCAAAGGCTATAGTTCGGCTATCCGGACACCCCCTAATCCGGGACTCCCTCAGTAGCCTCCGAACCAGGCTTCAATGACGATGAGTCCGGCGCGCAGATTGTCTTCGGCATTGCAAGGCGAGTTCTTCTCCAAATTCCGTGTACCTGTTGAATAGTGTTCGGCTTCTCATGAATATTGCGCTCCTTGGCTTCCACGCCCAATAATGGCCATCTTCCACGTGTCAAACGAATGCGAAAAGCCAGGGTGTTTTTTCATTTACCCCCCCTAGCTGCGCAGATGAGCTGCCTATAAAGGAGACGAGCATTTAGATCCGAATCACACCATCTTCCCTTCGCGAGCATTCATCGAAGCGCATCCGACAGAGTTCCATTCCATCATGGCCAGTCGACGCAGCTCCTCCTCTCGCCCTCCCAGCCCTCATCCTGGAGATTGGGAGAGATGCTCCGTCACTCACAGTGAGCTAGTTAAGCTACAAGCCAAGGGGTTTCTCCCCCCAGCCTACATGGTCCCGGTTCGAGCCGGGCTTGCCACCTATAATGGTGGAAAGCAAGCGGAGAGCGTCCCCAATCCCTCCGAAGGAGAGCGGGTATGCCTTGTCCTTTATTTGATAAGAGGTCTAGGATTTCCAATTCATCCGTTTCTCCGGGGGCTCCTGGAGTTCTACGGCCTCCAGTTGCATAACTTTACGCCTGCCTCCATATTGCATATTGCGGGCTTCGTAGCCCTTTGCGAGCTGTTTTTGGGTATCGAGGCTCATTTCGCGCTGTGGAAGAAGCTGTTACGCCTTGTGCCCGTTCTCGGGAGGGTCGATATATCAAGTGGGCGGAGCGAACTATGGCGCATCGCCGGGACGGATATCTATCCAGAACCCCAAGGAAGGCGTCAAGACTGGCCTTCAGAATGGTTTTATATAGAAGATGTCCCCCTGCCGGACCCTGTTCGGATCGGCCTCCTTGAGTTCAATAATTCTCCTTTGAAGAAGCGCCTAAGCTGGCGTCCACGGAGCCCTCAAAAGGAGAATGACAAGGACGTCCTTTACCTGATGAGCCGGATAAGGTTGTTAGCTGATTCCGGACTGACCATGATCGGGGTCATGGCCACATGCATTATGCGGGGGGTGCAGCCGCTTCAAGATAGAGGCCACCCCATGTGAGATTTCATCTGGGAGGATGATGCCTCCCGCTGCGGCCGTAAGGGGCCGGGATCGGTTGCCGCTCTGACGAAGATCTTGTCCGCATTGTACAAGGGAGAAGAGGAGGAATTTCTCCGCGTCAATCCATAGGGCGGATTTTCTATGCACAATCCTCCAAGCTGGGTAAGCGGACACTTCTTTTTGCCCATCCGTTCCATATTCACATAGTCAAGTATCTTATCTTGTGATTTTGACGCAGGAATTGCGCCGGGCTGTAAAGGATATAAACAACCCTCCTCCACAACCCGAGGATCCGGAATGGTCCCTCGATCCGGCCTCCCAAGAGGATCCGGACATATCCGTGGAGCTGGTCGATGGGGTATTTCACCAATTGAGCATCGAAAAGGCCTTGGTGGCTATTACAGCCGATTATCCTGGACTGCTCCCCGCCTCACAAGTAATCAAGACCGAAGTCCTAATACTCCGAAGATGATCCATCCGTGCTTATTTTTGATCACCGTATACCAATGGCATTTCGCAGGGGAGGATCTCGAGGCGGAATGCCGAGCCTGCGGTGACTAGCCAACAAGGGACTGCGAGGGCGGGTAGGCTAAAGAGACACGCAGTCCGAGTCGAGGCACCAGCGCAGCAGTAAGGCGTGCTGCCTTATTCCAAGGTATGATTCTTATTATGCATACTAACGCCCGTGCTCTCCTTTTTTTAGGAAAAAGAGGGCTCGCTGGACTATATCAGGTGAGATTGCCAATCGAGCCTCCACCAGCCAGGCTCCAAAGCCAGGTCTAGAAGCAGAGGCGAACACGAGGCGTGCGTCGGACGCTCCTCCGACAAAGGATGCGGACAGACTGTCCGCCACCAATTCCAAGGTGGAGAGTGCCATGAATCACAGGCGTCGCCGGACAGTTTTTCGTGACGCTTGTTTCTCCCAAGAGACATTGGATGCCTTCAATTCGGGAGATGTGTACCTCCGTGCCGCTCAAAATGGTCTAGCCAAAGCCACGGAGCAGTATGTGAAAGACATATGGGTGAGAAAATTTGATGGTTATATATATATATATCAGTAGCCCCCAAGACTTGAAACAGTTAGAATAACTGATTTAAGGATCATTTGTTATGCAGGATCTTACAAAAAAGAATACCCAACTGTCCCAGGAGCTGGAAGAGTGCAAAGCCCAACTTGAGGCCGCACTAGCCGCGGCAGGGGAGGCCAAGGAGACCCCCTCTGGTAATATACGCTTCGAAAGATAAGTATGTTGTGAAGTGCGGCGTGTGTGCAAATCTGACAATATCATTGCAGATGGCGCCGGAGTAGATCCGGACAAGCAACAACTCTTGCGCCGGTTAAAGGCCGGCGAGAGCATGCTTATGAGGGTGAGGCATGAGAAGAATAATCTCCAAGATGCCAACACCCAACTGGGCATGGAACTAAAGGATGTTCGTGCCCAGCTGTCGGACTCCGTGAAGGAGAATCGACGGCTTCGACGCGGCATTTTTAGTAAGTGCTCGAACGAACTTTGGAAAAGAGTTCAGCGAGGAAGTCGACTAACAGAGTTATGTCTGTAGGTATTGTCACAGGTCGTCCTGCGGAGGAAATGCCCAGTTCTACGGGTGACCTTCTTCCCGAGCTCTTACAACTGCACGAACGAGTTCGGCAGGTGATGAAAGGCGTCGCCCAGGCCTTGTGGCCATCTGGCTCCATGCCCGAAGGCCTTGGAGAGCTTGCAGAGATGTTTAAGGGAGCGTGGTGGCGCTTCTGATTATGGAAGATATCGGCATGCCGTCAAGGTGCCAGGGAGGCCTGGGCCATGGTAAAGACGCGGTACACGAAGGCTGACCCAAACCACATGGCCGAGGTCGGACATGTGGGGGCCGATGGGAAGGAGATCCTTGGGAGCTTAGTGTACGGCCAAGTAGAGTTGGCCACCAAACATTCCCAACAGGACTGTAAACTAGACAGCCTGTTGGATGGTATTGAAGAGGAATATGCTCAGTCAAATTGACTATGTAATTTAAGATGACATGTAAAATGCCTTCTAGCCGGATTGTAGATCGTTTGTCATGGCGGACCTTTTCGCTTCAACCTCGGGACCCGATAGTCCGGAGTGTGTCTAAATACCCTCTCGGTTATGTAGGAACCGGGGCATGCAGGAGACCAGGCGTAGGGGTCATTAGTGCTTGAACAGACAAGTGCCCAACTAGTTATGTTATATTACATGGTTAGTAAGAAACATCTTCCAGGGAGAATAGTTCCGTTAGGGGTTCCTTTCCCTAGGAGGCATGCCCTAAAGTGCATGTCCGGACTGCGAAAAAAGCAGAAAAGCATCTGGGGGCAGATAAATAAACAAGTGATAAATCATCTTTAGTTCATCGACCGAATATACCCTTAAGAACGCTAGCTTTCGGTTTCGCCCAGTCTGAGGTACACATCCGGCTGACCCGGCAGTAACAATCGCAGAGGTGCTCCCTTTGCCGCCTAGCCGAACAGTCGGGAACGTAGGGGTAAGCACAGGAGCCAGGCAACCCAGCTTGGCTAAAACTTAAGTCATATCGATGCATATAATGGTGAATAAAAGGTACATGTGGAAGTGTGACACATGTGTTGGGCATGAAGCCCGTATAAATAAGCTTACATTAAAGGAACCCCAGGTATAATGGCGCGGATAGCGCGTCGGTTAATGTAACAAGGCGCGAACATGCCCTTAAGGCTGTAAGGGAAAGGGAGGGAGAAGGAGAAAAATAAAAGACAGCTAATGTGTAAAAAATAGACAGAGGAAGGAGACAAACACAGAGTCCGACGCTAGGCGTAGAATCTTCGGAGACAGGCTGCGTTCAATGGGTTCGGCTCGAGTCGGTTATCCGATGCATCTCGCAGACGGTACGCTCCACCAGTCAGGACTTGGTCAATAATAAAGGGACCTTCCCATTTGGGCTTGAGTTTGTCCTTTTTCTTGTCCCGGCAGGCGTAGAACTAACTCGCCAACATTGTAAGTTTTGGCCCGTACTTCTCTGCTTCGATATCTTCGAGCCTGCTGTCGATAGAATGCGGAACGGGCTTTTGCCACGTCACGCTCCTCCTCCAAGGCGTCCAAACTATCCTGCCGATCAAGTTCGGCTTCTCTTTCTTCGTACATGCGCACGCAAGGCGAGTCATGAATTATGTCGCAGGGCAGAACCGCCATTGCGCTGTATACCATAAAGAATGGTGTGTATCCGGTGGTGCAATTCGGCGTGGTCCGCAGCCCCCAGAGCACGGAGTCGAGCTCCTCTACCTAGTGCGTGTTAGATTCCTTGAGGGACCGCACTAATCTGGGTTTGATGCCGCTCATGATTAGACCATTTGCTCGTTCAACTTGACCGTTAGTTTGTGGGTGATAGACTGAAGCGTAGACGAGCTTGATGCCCATGTTTTTGCACAAGAGTTTGACCTCGTCGGCCATAAAGTTCGTGCCATTATCAGTGATGATGCTGTGGGGGACGCCGTAATGGTGTACTACCCCTGATATGAGGTCTATCACCGGTCCGGATTCGGCCGTCTTAACCGGCTTGGCCTCTATCCATTTGGTGAATTTATCCACCATGAACAGTAGGTATTTTTTCTTGTGGGTTCCTCCTTTAAGGGGTCCAACCATGTCAAGCCCCTGCACTGAAGGGCCAGGTGATGGGTATGGTTTGGAGGGCGGTAGGTGGCATATGGCTTTGGTTAGCAAAGAGCTAGCAACCAACGCATCGTTGGACTAAGTCCTGAGCATCTGCCCGGGCCGTCGGCCTATAAAATCCTGCACGGAAGGCCTTGCTTACAAGGGCCCGGGCTGCGGCTTGGTGTCCGCTGAGTCCGGCATGAATTTCAGCCAGAAGATTCCGCCCTTCCTCTTCGGAGATACACCTTTGAAGGACTCCGGTGGTGCTTTTCTTATAAAGCTCTCCCTCATGGACTTTATAGGCTTTAGATCGCCGCACTATGCAGCGTGCCTTGTTTTGGTCCTCGAGAAGTTCCTGCCTGGTTAGGTAGGCTAGGAATGGTTCTGTACATGGGGCAATGACTGCCATTATTACGTCCATGAGGGAACATATTATTTGATGCGAAAGTCTCGAAGACTGTTAATACCGTACTGGTAACCCTGGGCTGGTGCTCTGTGGATTCTGGAGTTAGAAGCTCTTCGCCACTTCTGGCCACCTGCCGGAGTATCCAACATGCTCTAAGGCTATGAGTTGGCGTGGCGCCCTCTGTACTATGAATTTTACAGGGTCCGTTGAGCCATCCCTCCAATACGGTTCCACGCCCTATAGAGGGCTTTTGCTTTTTGGTGTTTAACCCAGGTGCCTGGCGATAATGCACCCTTTTATTTCGGACTGGGGTTGTATTCAGGGCCGGATTGTCCCAAAATTTTATTTCGGTTTTCCGGGCGCTTTCCATCGCACAGTACTTTCGTACTATGGTCGCCAAGTCATCGAAGCGTGTAATTTCACGGCGACTAATGGTGTTGAGGATTCCGTTGTCCGTGCAATTATTGCAGAAGAATAAAATTGCGTCCTCCTCGCGGCAGTCCTTTATCCTGTTCATGACCAGGAGGAATCTGGCCCAGTAATGGTGTACTGTTTTTGCGGGCTCTTGCCGAATTTGGATAGATCGTTTATGTTTGGGTGGGCGGGTGGAATTGAATCCGGAACTTCGCCCAATTTAAGACTCAGGGGCCAAGGAGTTTCCGAACTCGGAAGCTTGGGTTCTTGGATGTTGTCCAATGAATCTAGCCCGCTGCCTGACTTTAGGTTCAGGGCTTGAGTGACGTCCTCCCCTCCGCGGGTATCCGGCTTGGAGGGATCGGGAATCCGGACATAACTAGTTCTTAAGATAGATGAAGGTTTGCTGCATTGTTCTTCTACCACTGCAACGTGATGGGTGACCTGGGGAGAGTTAATCTCCCTCGGATCGGGTTTAGGCCCAATCGATGCGTAGTGCATGGCGACTCCCAGGGCGGCGATGCGATCCAAGAGCTCGTTTAAGGAAGAGAGCTCCATCGGATCTAACTGCTCGGCAAGTTCCGAGTTGATGTGAAGATTGCTTTCGATGACCCGATAAGTCATCGTTGGCGAGGCGGCCGAACAGGCGGTCATAAGAAAACCGCCTAGCTGGAGAGTTTGGCCGATAGCCAAAGCTCCTTTAGCAACAGTGCCGTCTTTAAAGACGAGATGAGGCATCCTTCGTGATGGCGACGGCACAGCGGAACTCTCAATGAAAGCACCAATGTCGGTGTCAAAACCGGCGGATCTCGGGTAGGGGGTCCCGAACTGTGTGTCTAGGCGGATGGTAACAGGAGACAAGGGACACGATGTTTTACCCAGGTTCGGGCCCTCTCGATGGAGGTAAAACCCTACTCCTGCTTGATTAATATTGATGATATGGGTAGTACAAGAGTAGATCTACCACGAGATCAGAGAGGCTAAACCCTAGAAGCTAGCCTATGGTATGATTGTTGTTCGTCATACGGACTAAAACCCTTCGGTTTATATAGACACCGGAGAGGGCTAGGGTTACACAGAGTCGGTTACAATGGGAGGAGATCTACATATCCGTATCGCCAAGCTTGCCTTCCACGCCAAGGAAAGTCCCATCCGGACACGGGACGAAGTCTTCAATCTTGTATCTTCATAGTCCAGGAGTCCGGCCAAAGGCTATAGTTCGGCTATCCGGACACCCCCTATTCCGGGACTCCCTCACTCACACCATTGTACAATTTCATGTCTCGCTGGAAAATTATTTGTATAGTATCTCAATTATGTAAACAAATGATGGAAGCTTGATAGCATTGCCAGAAGCCTCTTCATCATCCGGGTCCATGTGCCATGCACAAAATTATACTCCTTCGTTCCTAAACATTTGTCTTTTTACAAATTTCAAACGGGCATATTTTAGAGTGTAGATTCACTCATTTTGCTTCGTATGTGTACTCCCTCCGTTCCTAAATATTTTATTCGTCTTTCTAGATATTTCAACAAGTGACTACATACGGAGCAAAATGAGAGAATCTACACTCTAAAATATGTATATACATCCGTATGTGGCAGTCCATTTGAAATCTCTAAGAAGACAAATATTTGAGTAGTCACTCGTTGAAATCTCTAGAAAGACAAATATACTCCGGAGTATAGTTAAGAACCGAGGGGGTAGTGCACAACCGCATGGGAGACTCAGCCCAGTCGTTGCGCCGCATTAATAGTGAGTAATGAGCAGTCAAATCATAAGCCCCACCTTTCCCACTGTAAGTTGCTCTGAAGAAGCAACCGTCAATACGCTCTTCTTTGAAACCGCTCATACTACTCCATCCGTCACTATTTATACAGCGCGCTTTAGAAAAAATAATAAAGATTTTTTTGGACCAAGGCGACTAGCGATCGGCCTGAATAATAGCATTGGTAGTTATAGCACGGCGTCTATTACTAGTAGAGGGAATAATGCGTACACACATGCATGCGTGCTTCCACCCGGTACACACATGCATGCACTTACTCCATTCCGTAGTTACATGGAGAGAAAATTGTGGACTTGATTGCGGTTACCACGCCCTAATTAATTGAGCATTAAACCAAACGCGTCTAAAGTCTCTCTGGTGGTGGAAATGCATTGAGAGAAATGCATCATAATGAAGCGCATACCAGAACTGTGGACGGAGGGAGAAGTAGTACGAAGGTTCAAAACCAGAAATGCACGTGTATGGCCGATCGGTCAACGCACCTCCTCTTGGCATATCAACGACATGTGCGACAGGAGTGTGAGCAAACCGATCTCAATTGACGGCAAAGAGCCAACCCGCCCGTTCCTTGAGAGAGACGAGGCGAGAACACATAGACGGGTTCGCATGGAGGCCAAGATATATTCGAGCATGGTTGGTTGATCGATATCATTCATTACATGTTGCCATGTTGGGCTGCCGTTTTCCGCCCTTCTCCGGAATAAACGTGTACTTTATCAGAGATAAAAATAAAATAAGAGTACAAACGCTCCACCATGCGGTTCTAGTAGTAGTACTACTCGTACTACTGCGCTTGGCTCTTCGCCTCTTCGTGAAGTCGAACAATGATGGTACTCCGCATGTTGGGTACTACAGTGTATGCCTCGACAATCGACACCGAATGGATGATGCATGTCCACCGAGGGTAGGTTGCATTAGTCAAAAGGCGTGGCGAGCTTCACCTTGTCCTGCAAGCTTATCCTCGCTACGCTAGTTGACGGGACACACCAAAAAGTAGTGCCGATCCATACTCCCTCCTTTCCGATTAATATGGCTCAATCATTTTGCGGGTAAATGAGAGAGTTTTATTCATATATAAGCATTCTTAGGACGATCATCCAAGACCTTTGGTCACTAGGAAGCGAGGTACCCATAAAAAAAAGTAGGAAGCGAGGTGTTTCATCAAGCCAGCTCTCGGCCACATTCAAAGTGCAGCAAGCACGGTTCAAGCACGAAGATGCGCGCAAGGTTTCTGACCTGTTTACATGCTGAATAACAAAAAGAGGAAATATTACCGAGCGCTACTATTTGTAACAGGATATGATCCAGAATTAAGCGAGAATTGTGGCGAGTGTTCCATGCAATCAACTTCCATTATCACATGCGAGAACCCTCGAAGATAACCAAATGTGTTGAAGATTGCTTTATCACATTTTAAAATTATAGTAAGAGTGCAGACGCTCCTCCATCCGGTTCCTAGTACTAGTATAGTACGTACCTTTATAGACTATATTAGTAAACTTTGCCCTTGATTGTTCGCCTATTCGGGAAGTCGAACAATAGTAGCACTAGTAGTATAGTGTACACTTCTGGCAATCTGACACCGAATTAAGCATTGCACGTCCACCGCTTTGGCGAGGGAGAGCTTGCATTAGTCAAAAGTTTCTCCTTGTCCTGCGAGCCACCACGCTGCAAGTAATGCTAGTCCATACCGCCTCCTCTCCGGTTAATATGGATTAATTTCAAATGAGATAAATACAACATGCATCCTGTATATTTGTAAAAATATGGTCAGTGGACTTCATAATACACTCATTGCGCTCAATATATATATTTTCCGGTGTTCATACGGTCACTAGCTCACCCTGACTGAGTATGTGTGTGCATGCACGTGTAGGTTGAGCACTTAGCGTGACCATGTGTGTTCCGTCGTGTGCTCGGACATGCATGCATTAGGGCGTCGTGCGCATTTTTGCGTCCATGTGTACATGTGACTGTTGCATACACTTAGGGGGAGTACGTGTAGGGGCCACTAAGGAGCAGTCAAATCACACAGTAAATCACGTCTGTCATGCTCGTGTCTCAACCTCCTCCATGGCTCGACCCCACACGGTCGCTCGGCATGCCACTCACCGCAAACCGAGTATACGATAACTTTCCCGCCTGCTTGTCGATGGATCGCGCCATGGAGTACTACTAGCACTCTTTGGAAGAGATTGACGAGTTGGGGAGGACAGCCAGCTGTATACGGACTCCCAAAAACTTTTTACATGCATGTTGTAGCGGCTATTGCGACCTTTGAACGCTGAGCGGCAGCCGCGTGCACCCGGAAGCGGCGCTGGCGACGCTATCTCGGCTCAAGGCCGCTTCAATGCCGGGCGCCGGTGAGAGTTCGCGTCCGCTCTATCCGGGCATGAATGCGTAATCGACTGTTTGGGCGGGAAGCACGCGGGTGATGAAGAGGGTTCGGGTTGGTCAGGACCGGCCGTGGCAGCGGTCCGGACATGCGCAAACAAGAGATGTTGTACGTTAATATTTCTGCGTATATAATTAACAACGTCAATAATGTGCCAGTTGGACAATTATGATTGGAGATGGAGATGGAAATGGAATTTTACGTAAACACGGATATGCATGTCTATGTCTATGTGTGTGTCTTGTGACGACTCTCGCGACACAGAAGCGGGGCGTGTTTTTGATCAAGTTTTCTTTCTTGGTACGTTAGAAAATCAGTTTGTCCAATTCACATCTAGATGTTATTTAAGGATATCACATCTAAGCTCCCACAAGTATATAATGTAGCAACAAGAAACAAAAAAACTAGGACAAAAAATAGACCGCAAACAGAGTGGACATGAACTTAGATGTGACATAACTATGTCACATCTAGATGTGTCCTAGAGACCCTTAAAAATTGTCCGCCAGTTTTCGTTTCTTTTTTCCGGAACGCTACAGATTCTATTTAAAACCACTGCTATGGAGAGATTTTTTACTCCATTATAGCCTCTTGTTTGATAAAGTTTCTCGCGTCTCGATCTCTCACCCTCTCCATATCAAAACAAGATGTCAGTGTACAGTCTATCTCTCTCCTCACCTGTGGTCACAGATCCGGCTGAATCCCGTCCGCTGCGGGAGGTGAGGAGGTGGGCGTTAGCGTTGTCGCCCGTCGGCTGACAGAAAGCCGATCTGCCGTCCTCTTGGAGCCAGCGCTGGCGCGGACGAAGATCCTCCGCGCCCTTGTTCGCTGCCGTCATGTCGGCAGATCCCGCCCGCCCGCCTAAACGACATCTCGCCCACCTGAGGTATAACTTCTTGTACTGGTCCAACTCCCCAGGTCGCTGCGTGCGGGTTTTCTTCTATGCGACTACTCCCCAACTCCCCATGCATAGTAGCTAGGGTTCGTCGGCTGGTCCAACGGCCTACTAGTACTATTATACTCGGTGGAGGTATACATGTTGTTTCGACAAAAAGTACATGGTGGTTGTGCGGTCATTGTCCATATGGTGGTAGTACTATCACTGGTTAAATGAAGAAATGCTTTTTTTCTCGGGTATCCTGGTTTAGTTCCCATCAAGATATAATTATGATGCTTACATTTGTTGGTGTACTTTTCATTAACCCTTTTTATATTTTTTGGAAACAGCGATGCGTGTCTCCATACCGGGCATGTCTTCCTCAATTTTAGTGGAACTGCACAAAATTGGATGGCCATTGTTGTTCCGCCTCACTATCCTACGCCACGTGGTTCTTCCTTCCTCGAGCTTGATTCACGAGAAGAAAGCAGGACCACAGTGAGGATTTGTCGAAGTTCATAGGTGCCTCACCCAAACTTGATGCCAAATGGATGATGCATCACCACGATGACCTATCGATGCTCATGGTCGCGCCTCATGGTTGCGTCAGCTGGTGAAGCTGATCGATGTTCAATGAAAAACAAGTTGTCTTCCATCAGTGCTCTTTGCTTGTTACGCACAAAGATGATATCCTTCGTCAGTTCACCTTGGTTGCGTTGGAGACGCAATCATCTTTCACGTTGGTGCAATTTTATCACACAATTGGCTATGAACC
Source organism: Aegilops bicornis (assembly GCA_021605145.1). Lineage (NCBI taxonomy): Eukaryota > Viridiplantae > Streptophyta > Magnoliopsida > Poales > Poaceae > Aegilops > Aegilops bicornis. Next base: position 398,116,424 of record CM038673.1, on the reverse strand, counting down.
AAATGTTTCCTCGAAGAAGGATCGACGTTGGTACTAAGAGCATAAGTTTTGTATCGATTTCTAAGCCTCCTCACAACTTTGTCTACAGCTCCCCTGTAATTTTATTTGTCCAGCTATTAACTTTGATTTTAAAAATGGTGTGGACTAAAAACCCAGATGGACGTAGTAGCCCTCCATTTTTATTTACTCCGCATATTAGATTTGACTGAAGTCAAACTTTGTAATACTCTCAAACCTTTCCAATAATTGAAATTAAAATTCTTTATTTGTACACACTCTCACACGTTTCCGATAATTTGGCGCATGTGTGGTTGTTCACTTAAGGGAGGGTAGTGTACCACACGTGAAGGACAGGAAGTGCGACCAGGACGCGTGGGCGTGGATCGTTAGTTCATCAGAAGTAGTACTCCTCTGTACATTAAATAAAGAGTTTCATTTCGTACTTACACAATTTAAAACGATTGTTATGGAGAGAATAAGAAAACCACTCCACTATATATTAGTCGTATACACGAGAGTACTATATGGACGCAGCTTCATTGACTTAGTGCACCTGCCTTTGGGTTTATGACAATTGGGCCCAAAATGTGGTAGCTCACTGTCATACAGCCAAAAGCGAGATGGAGTGAAGGCACCGGAGCTCAGTCCGTACTACATTACTACTCCTCAAGTAAACTAATATAAGGCGTTTAGATCACTACTTTAGTAATCTAAATGCTCTTATATTAGTTCTGAAGTATATATATAAGCGGGAGCCTCGGTAGCTTGTTCGCTAGGGTTTGCACTCTCCACACGCTCGCCGCAATACATATATGTTACACGCTGGAGGCTCAGCGTTCATTTGCTAGGGTTTGCTATATTCACAGTCACTCACCCTCTCTTCACCATATCTAAACAAGACTGCGTTGGCCTCTTGTCTCTCTCGCCCCTCACAGCTGGTGAAGGAGGCGTCCGTATCTCGTCGCACCGGGAAGGGGAGGAGGTGCAGCGTTAACTCTATCGCCTTCGGCGAGGGAGGCAATCCACTGCCGGCTGCGCTGTTCTCTTTCACCCAGCACCTGTGCGTGAGGGCCACCGACCCCTTCTTCCTCGCTGTCGTACGTAGTGTGGGCAGATCCGGCCTCCCGCCACACGGCTTCCCACATCCCGACGACCCTAAGGTATAAGTTTCTTTGAAACCGTCGTTGCTCTAGTTGCATGTGGATCTTTTTCGATCTGTAGTTGAATCTAGGTCTTGGTTCAAAGAGGAAAGAAAGGTGCGGTGGGGTGGAGCATGAATCTAGGACGTGGTTCAATGAGGAAAGGAGGGAGTAAAAGTAGTATAGACTGGCTATCCAGCCGCTTTGTTGGTCGAAAAGGGAAAAAGGGGCTAACTCAGTACACACATCTGTAAGGAACCGATCTGTTTGTTGAAAAGGGAAAGAAACTAGGGGGGGTTGGGTAGTTTGTGCAGGACTAGATTTGCTGCCCTCACATAGGAAAAAAGTTCAAAGAGAACAAATATGGGACCAACACAGATATGCTGCTTGGCTACATACTCTGCATCACCCATTTATACGTGTGGGTGCACATGGTGCTAGCATGTCCCATACAAATATTTTGCTGTTGTTAATCTAAGAATGCCGCCGAAAAATTGAAGCAATGCCACTGTTAAAAGTAAATTACATTTTTAACGAATGTTGTTTCAAGAGAGTGTCTCATAATATGAATCAATGCAACCGTTTTAGAAATGCTACTATCCTACTTTGTTTTCCATCCAAGATAAGTTAGATGCTTCTTTCTGTCATCGTTTGTTTCATCCTCCTTTATCGGCAAGTAATTGTTTCCTTTTTTGCCTCTGTTAAAACAGGGGTATCGATTCAACTTGTTGCTATTGCGACATTTTACTTCACTACTCGAAACACTTACGTTTTAAGAGTGTTTTGTCTAGTTCAACTTGAATGTCACACAGGTGACTTTGCTTAATTTTGGTGGAGCTGCACAAAAGGAGATCGAGATTTGTTTCCAGTGTTCATGTCGAGTTGTTTCAAATCTTGGTCTCTACCACATGATATCTATTCAACTTGTTGCTATTGTGACATTTTGCTTTCGCCACAAACACTTTGCTTGATTTCTGCATTGTTTTAGGAATGGTACTTTTACGCTTTGTCGTTCTTTATACATGTTGAACCAAGGCATTGTTAAGATAATGTCTCACCAATATGAATGAATCACTGTGATGGAGAATTGCTCCTCTCTGCTTTGTTTCCCATTAAGACAAGTCATCAACCGTTATTTCTCGTAAATTGTTTCCCTTATACCTATTCTTGCTTACGAGGGATATCAAAATTAAAGCTCGGTTTTATTCCGACTTGATTTTAGTTGAACTGCACAAAAGGGCCAATGTGTCCAAGGCAAACTACTGCGTTAGTGGGTCCGGTTGGTCGTTCCACTTTGCGAGAAGAAGCGATCCTTTGGATGAGGTACATTACGGAAGGAATGACCGAGAAGCTTCTGAGTATTATTAGACACCGGTGACATGACTAGTCTGCAGAGACCATTGGCAATTTAACAACACGTGGAGTGCCCTGGGCAAAAAGTGCCCAAACAAGTACAAGAAGCTAAGACATGACACGATCATAGGCATCACATATTTTGAAGGGGAGGAGCTTGTCAAAGTTTAATCATAGATGTTAGCAAGAAGACGTTAGTTTAATATATTGGAATTGGAAAACCTTGTCAAAATTTGCTCATTGATGTTAGCAAGAAGACATTAGTTTAATATATTGGAATTGGAAAACCTTGTCAAAATTTGCTCATTGATGTTAGCGGAAGACATGCATTTGATATTTTTGAGTGGGGCGCCCTTCTTTGTGAGCAGCGTCAGTGTTTTTCCTATTCACGTGTTCGGTTTAGAAGTAAATAGATACTCTGCTGAGATATTCCTGTGTTAAGAGTTTGTTCTGAATATTGTCTATGTAATGCCAGGCCTTGTGTTTGATTGCAAAGTTGAGCTTGCAATGTTGTGGCATGCGGCATCACGAGCTGTTCACCGTGCCTCCTGAGAATAATGCTTCGTATTGTTTTGCACGTCGATCTAATGCCAGTGATTTGCTTGTTAAGAAGATCATCCTCTTCTGTTGTTTTCGTGCGTAAGAAGTTAATCGTCTTATGTTTCATTCATAGCCTATACGACATGTCGGGTAGGTTAGACGTGAAACCATATGATCTTCCGACCAACTCATGATATTAGGCCGTGATTGGATCGTCGTTTTCCAACCAAAACCGCTTGTAAAACTGACGCTTGTAAATTAAAGCAGATGGTCTCGGGCGAAGGCGCTTGGTTGGTCGATTTCGACTAGTAAAATATCGGAAGTACTTCACACACGATAAAAATGTTGAACGACACTCGGACGATTGCTAATCCAGCTGTTAGCTGTTGTTTCAGCCTTGCCCATGGATGGCATGATACGCACGTCGTGGATGTATCGTCTGGTAATGTCGTCCATATAGCAATGCTCGTAAAATATACACTAGTCTCTCAAATTACACGCGTAACCCGCTGGTTTTACTTACAGACCTCGGGCCTTCCGATGACGAGTAAATTACACTTGTATGTTAATACAGGTTTGAAATAAACCAGAGCTCCCAAGCCGCCTTACCGTTTCATGCCGTCTCGGTTTCTCGAAGGTGCTCATAGGTGTCCGATGATCACGGCTTCTGAATGAGCAGCGGTATGTATCAGACTTCCATAGGGCCCGCGAGGCCCTCTCCGTTGTCCTTCAAGTTGTTGCGCTCGCCGTGGCGCCGAGCATTGTTAACATGGTCAACGAACATGAGGATTCAGGAGATGACTTTATTTTGACTGGATGACACTAGGGACCCACTAGGGCCATAGCCGTACGTACGCAAGTGCCTCCTTATTATGTACAACTATATTTTTTTGCTTTCTCCTGGTTTCCAGACATCACGGTCCCACACCATTGTCAACCTATGTAGTCAATATAAATGAGAGAATTGCACAAGGTGCGGCCAATTTGGGACCAAGCAGCTCGAGCAAGATTTGTGTTTTTGAGGCGTGAGCACCGCAGAGTTTTTCTTGGCGATGATTTCGTTGTTGTTCGGAGGAGAGCAGGGTATTAGCTGGGCGGGCTGTGGCCCGTCTAGCGAAGCCAGATATCCAGCCGGATACTACTTTTTCAAGATGAAAATGGCTAGCCCAGCTATACGTCTTTTGAGGAATACCCGAGCAAGGTCAACTTGTTATTCTCCGCATTGCCGCAAATCTTTCCTAGGAGGGATGCATTAGGCTTAACGGGAAAATGGGCTTTAAAAATAATAAATGGGTTGTAATTATAAAAACTGGGCAGTAACTATAAAAAAATGCACCAAACACGAAATTAGTGTATAAAATATTATTTATGGATTTTGAAAATCTTAAATTTTCATTGTTCTTGTATATAATGTTTCGTTGGATTTTCATAATACAAATTTATATTTAATCTGAATAGAAATTTCGGGATAAAAATATTTCGGATCCCATCAAAATGTGGGAAATTTTATTGAATTCTGTCTTCAACGGTTGGTTGAAATTTTTAATCGTTGTCCTAGCTAGAAAATGGGTTGTACTTTTAACAAACTGTAAATGGGCTGTTGTAAATTCCATTAGAATTCAAAAACGGCCTGTACATTCTTACAAAACGCAAATGGGCAATAAGTTCTCTGCCACACACTTGTGGGCCTACTAAGTGACGCGTCCCCTAAAAAAATATGTTGACGCGTATGCAAGGCTTTGTCAACTTATTATGGTCAACACACGGTTCTAGCAGCAGTGGCTGTTGGATGTCTATCCAACGGATGTTGTGCTTCTTCTTCAATATCGGATATTCTTAGCTTCGGCCGCACAAAAAATGATTCCTCCCCCTGAATCTGGGGCGCACCGTTTCGGAGGCTGACCAGTGGGTCTACTAAGTTGGAGCCTACCAAGGGCTTTGTCAACTTAGTCAATATAAACGATTCTACCTTCAGTGACCGTACGATGTCCATCCAATGGCCGTAGTGCTTCTTCAACGTCTGGTTTTCTTGGTCCAGCCGCCCAAAGCAGCGCCGATCGGGCCGCCTGCTCCTGCCTCCCATGGCCGGCTGTGCTGCCGCGGAGGCCTCACCGCCCCCATACTACTCCCACCGCTGGCCAGGCCATCCCTCCACGCCACTCACCCACACCCCCTGTTATTCTGCGGCGACGGCAGCGCAGCCGAACCAGTGAACCCTCGGACTCCGCTCCGTGGGCATCCACTGCCGCGTCTTCCCCGGCTCCGCGTTATCCCCTTCCTAGGCCTTGCCGTCTTCCACCGCCGTGGTGCTCTCGGCGCGGCGTGGTCAATGTGGTCAACGACCGAATTCCATCGGAAGAATACTGTACATGAAGAGGCTGACAGCTGGGTCCACGGCAGCCGCAAGGAAGTGCCTCCTTATTATGCAGAAAATAATTATTCCTCCACCTGACAGCAGGGACCCACCGGATGGACCACCAGTATTTCATGAACAAAACGTTTGCCCCTGACTGCTGGGACCCACCGGACGGGCCACCGTATTTCGCAAAAAAAATGTTCCCCCCGCTGTCAGCTCGGACCCACCGGAAGTGCCTCCTTATTACGCACAAAAAAATGAATACTCCCCCGGCTAGCTGGGACCCACCTTGGTGGAAGGCTGTCTTGTGGGCCTACTAAGTTGACGGGGCCGAAGGGCTTTGTCAACTTAGTCAATATGAACGATTCTAGCTCTAGTGACCGTACGATGTCCATCCAATGGCCGTAGTGCTTCTTCAACCTCTGGTCTTCTTGCTCCGGCCGCCCAAAGCGGCGCAGGTCGTGCCTTTGCTCCACGCCTCCCGTGGCGGCTGTCTTGCCGCGGAGGCCTCACCGCCTCCATACTACTCCCACCGCTGGCCAGGCCATCCCTCCACGCCACTCACCCACACCCCTGTTATTCTGCGGCGGCGGTAGCCGCCGAACCGATGAACCCTCGTACTCCTCTCCGCGTGGGCATCCTTTGCCGCGTCTTCCCCGGCTCTGCGTCGTCCCCTTCCTAGGCCTTGCCGTCATCCACCGCCGTGGTGCTCTCGGCGCGGCGTGGTCAATGTGGTCAACGACCGAATTCCATCGGAAGAATACTGTACATGAAGAGGCTGACAGCTGGGTCCACGGCAGCCGCAAGGAAGTGCCTCCTTATTATGCAGAAAATAATTATTCCTCCACCTGACAGCAGGGACCCACCGGATGGACCACCGATTTCATGAACAAAACGTTTGCCCTCGACTGCTGGGACCCACGGACGGGCCACCGTATTTCAAAAAAAATGTTCCCCATTGTCATTTCGGACCCACCGGAAGTGCCTCCTTATTACGCACAAAAATGAATACTCCCCCGGCTAGCTGGGACCCACCTTGGTGGAAGGCTGTCTTGTGGGCCTACTAAGTTGACGGGGCCGAAGGGCTTTGTCAACTTAGTCAATATGAACGATTCTAGCTCTAGTGACCGTACGATGTCCATCCAATGGCCGTAGTGCTTCTTCAACCTCTGGTCTTCTTGCTCCAGCCGCCCAAAGCAGGTCGTCGTGCCTTGCTCACGCCTCCTCCGTGGCGGCTGTCAGCTGCCATGAGGCCTCACAGCCTCCATACTACGCCCACTACTGGCCAGGCCATCCCTCCACGCCACTCACCCACACCCCCTGTTATTCTGCGGCGACGGCAGCGCAGCCGAACCAGTGAACCCTCGTACTCCTCTCCGCGTGGGCATCCACTGCCGCGTCTTCCCCGGCTCCGCGTTATCCCCTTCCTAGGCCTTGCCGTCTTCCACCGCCGTGGTGCTCTCGGCGCGGCGTGGTCAATGTGGTCAACGACCGAATTCCATCGGAAGAATACTGTACATGAAGAGGCCGACAATTTGGGTCCACGGCAGCCGCAAGGAAGTGCCTCCTTATTATGCAGAAAATAATTATTCCTCCACCGACGAGGGACCCACCGGATGGACCACCAAGATTTCATGAACAAAACGTTTGCCCTCGATCATTGGGACCCACCGGACGGGCCACCGATTTCGCAAAAAATGTTCCCCATTGTCATTTCGGACCCACCGGAAGTGCCTCCTTATTACGCACAAAAAAATGAATACTCCCCCTGCTAGCTGGGACCCACCTTGGTGGGAGGCTGACTTGTGGGCCTACTAAGTTGACGGGGCGAAGGGCTTTGTCAACTTAGTCAATATGAACGATTCTAGCTCCAGTGACCGTACGATGTCCATCCAACGGCCGTAGTGCTTCTTCAACCTCTGGTCTTCTTGCTCCAGCCGCCCAAAGCAGCGCCGGTCATGCCACATGCTCCTGCCTCCCATGGCGGCTATCTTGCCATGGAGGCCTCACCGCCCCCTACTATTCCCACCGCTGGCCAGGCCCTGCGGCGACGACAGCCTCACACCGCAGCCGAACCAGTGAACCCTCGTACTCCTCTCTGCGTGAGCTTCCACTGCCGCGTCTTCCCCGGCTCCGCGTCATCCCCTTCCTAGGCCTCGTCGTCGTCCACCGCCGTGGTGCTCTCCGCACGGTGTGGTCAACGTGGTCAAGGAACGACTTCCATCGGAAGAGTACTGTACGTGGAGAGGCTGACAGCTGGGTCCACGGCCACAACCCAGTTTTTTTGTGATTTGCCAATTAAGTCGCTTTGTCAGGCCTGTTGGGCTGCATATCTTTCAAGACGAGGAGAGCTTTTCATTCGGCTGGCCGAGAAAATGGCCCATCAGTAATGAGAAATGGGTTGTACATTTTTAAAACACATCAAATCGGCAATTAGTTTTAAATATTTTTTTTCATTTCAAGATTTTAAATTACATTAATTTTTATGCGTGGAGAATTTGTTGGATTTTATATTGATATACATTTATTTTCAAAATCAGTTTGAATGTGAGTCGAAATTTCGGGATTAAAAACAGTTCGGACCGCACCGAAATATGCAAAATTTCGTATAATTTTTTAACCGTGGCCACAATATGGGCTGTAATGCTAACAAAAAGAATATGGGCTCCAGAGAAAACCTTAAGAATTAGCAAATGGGCTGTAAATTATTAGAAATAATGGAAGATGGGTTGTATGCTGTTTTCCACAGATTTGAGGCTTTCCTAAAAAAAGGTTGACGCACAAGCAGTGACGGTTGGATGTCCATCCAACGGCCATCGTGCTTCTTCAATCTCTGCTCTTCCTGCTCCAGCCGCTCAAACAAGCGCCGGCGGGACTACACCTCCTGCTCCCAGCGGCCGGTGTCTTTGCTGCAGCCTCACCGCCACCCAGTACTCCCATCGCTGGCCTAGCCATCCCTCTACTCACCCACACCTGCTGTTATTCTTCGCCGACGGCAGACGAACCAGTAAACCCTCGTTCAGTCGTACTCCCCTCCGCGTGGGAAACAACTGCTGATTCTTCCCTGCCTCCGTGTTGTTCCCTTCCTAGGCCTCGCCGTCGTCCACCGCCCTGGTGCTCTCGGCGCGGCCTGGTCAACATGGTCAACGACCGACATGCATATGAAGTGGACTGTACGTGGAGAGGCCGACAGCTGGGTCCACGGCCGCACACAAGGAAATGCCTCCTTATTACGCGCAAAATAATGATTCGTCCACCTGACATCAGGGACCCATCGAAAGGGCCTCAGTATTTCGCGAAAAAAACGTTACCACCGCTGACAGCTCGGATCCACCAGCTATATCTTCACACGCAAGGAAGTGCCTGCTTATTACGCACAAAAAAATGAATACTCCCCCTGTTAGCTGGGACCCAGTATAGTGGCAGGCTGACTTGTGGGCCTACTAAGTTGACGGGGACGGAGGGCTTTGTCGACTTAGTCAATATGCACGATTCTAGCTCTAGTGACCGTACGATGTCCATCCAACGACCATAGTGCTTCTTCAACCTCTGGTCTTCTTGCTCCAGCCGCCCAAACCAGCGCCGGTCGTGCCTCGTGCTCCCGCCTCCCGTGGCCGGCTGCGATGCGGCTGAGGCCTCACCGCCCCCTACTACTCCCAACGCTGGCCAGGCCATCCTTATACTCACCCACACCCCCTGTTATTCTGCGGCGACGGCAGCCTCACATCGCAGCGAACCAGTGAACCCTCGTACTCCTCTACGCGTGGGCATCCACTGCCGCGTCTTCCCCGGCTCCGCGTCGTCCTCTTCCTACGCCTCGCCATCGTCCACCGCCCTGGTGCTCTCGGTGCGGCGTGGTCAACTTGGTCAAGGAACGGCTTCCATCGGACGTGGACTATACATGGAGAGGCTGACAGCTGGGTCCATGGCCGCAGCAAGGAAGTGCCTCCTTATTACGCGCAAAATAATTATTCCTCCACCTGACAACGGGGACCCACCGGACGGGCCACCATATTTCGCGAAAACGCTTTCCCCACGACCGGGACCCACCAGCTACACCTTCGCACGCAAGGAAGTGCGTTCGGGCAAAAAAAACGATTCACCCCCCTGACTGCTGGGACCCACCAGCTACTTATTTGCACGCAAGGAAGTGCGTCCGGGCAAAAAAACCAAAACGATTAGCCCCCCTGACTGCTGGGACCCACCAGCTACATCTTCGCACGCAAGGAAGTGCCTGACAGTCGGGACCCACTGGTGAAGCGTGCGTGGCGTTGTCATTCTGGTCGCGAACATGTACGTACATATATCTTTGGTGGATGTAGAAGCGCGACGTAGCATGTACACGCACGTCTGTTGGCGAGGGTGCAAGAAAGAAAATCTGACCACATACGTACATATACGGGCGGGGTCTCTAACGCCTATCGCGCATACGTACATGGCTAGGTCGAACAGAGAAACAGCGTCGTCGTCGTGTTCATGGGGAGCCAACCGCTGGTCGGAGCGGAATGTGTGGTCGTGTTCATCGGGATGGCTTGGACGGAACAGGCGATGGAAGCGAGGCTGGCGTACCGCTGGCGGAGGAAGCGGCCTTGTGTTCGACCGGCCACATTCAAACGGGTCTGTTGATCGGGAGGGGCCTGGCGTACCGCAAAACGGAGGAAACGGACCTCCTACGGTCGAAACCGGGGTCCTGTTGACCGGGAGGGGTGTGGCGTACCGCAAAACGGACGAAACGGACTTGTGTTGGAGCGCTACGGTCGAAATGGGTGTCCTGTTCATCGGGAGGGGTGTGGCGTACCGCAAAACCGACAAAACAGACTTGTGTTGGAGCGCTATACGGTCGAAACTTGGGGGGGGGGGGTGTGTCGTACCGCAAAACGGGACTCCACGGGATACTGTTCATCTCCACTGTTGACCTCCTCTAGCCTCCACGGGCTACCGTCGACCTCCTCCAGCCTCCACGGGCTACCGTCGACCTCCTCCAGCCACCACGGGCTCATGTTCATCCAGCCTCCACCGCGCGCTACTCCACCGGCTACTGTTCAACCACCCCTCCACATGGGCACCCCTCCACCGTCTACTGTTCATCCAGCCCTCCACACCACGGGGTCCTGTTCAACCACCCGTCCACGGCCACCCCTCCACTGTCTACTGTTCATCCAGCCCTCCACACCACGGGAGGCAACGCCACCGCTCACTGTTCATCCAACCCCCCCCCCCCCCCCGCAATGCTCACTGTTCATCCCAGAGGCAGCATCGATCGGCTTCAGTTAGCAGCAGTAGCGAAGGAATCGCTCCATCGGGTTCAGTTAACAGCCATCGATCGATCGCTCGGGTTCAGTAACGCGTAGCTCGCTGTAATCGCCGGGTTCGATTAGAGCCCAACGTCTCGCTTCGGCTTGATTAGAGCCAACGCCTCGCACACACGCAGCGTGCGTATGAGAGAAACGCATCGCTCTCCCACCGTGAACCGGCAACTCCGGAAATTTTCCTCCCCTCGCTTCTACCATGGTTTTTCCGTCTTGGGCGGCCCAAAGAATGTCATGCAGCTGCGTCTCCGGCCCGCCGGGGACGAAAAGCCCATTTTCTGTCATGATTTTTTGTCATAGAAGTAGGAGCCCACCACATCTATGATGATACCGGGTTTTGTCACAATTATCGTCATAGAAGTGTCATATGTATGACAGAAAAAATTCGTTCGGCCCAAAATGTCACGGATGTGTCTTTTTTTTTGTAGTGCTCGGATGGAATCCGTCTGTGGTTTTTGGCCCGGACGTGGTTATGCTTGTCACGTCCGGCTAGATAGCCGTTGTCGCACGCCGGGGCACGCCCCCGTGATCTGTAGATCGATCTGGTCTGACCTGCTCTATTTTCCAGGTGCTGCTGCAGGTCATATGTATATCCCCAGATGATGTGTCTCTATCTTTACGGCGCGGTAGAATGGGCCGGTGTTCGGCTTGAGTTGTTGTTTTGTCCCGGCCACGTGGTGGTCGGTCAGCTGCATCACACGCTGATGGTACGGGCTCAAATGCCTCGTCATCGAATTGAGGTAGCAGTTTACACTTCGGGTAACTTTTGGCTGGGCGCTCGAGGCCTTATTCCTTGGTTGCCAGGATATTAGTCCACCTGTCGTTGAGTAGATCTTGATCAGCTTGAAGTTGTTGTTGCTTCTTTTTCAGATTCCTTGTAGTGGCTATTAGCCGGCGTTTAAAGTGCTCCTGCTCGAGGGGTTCCTTAGGCACGATGAAGTCTTCGTCGCCGAGGCTCACCTCATCCTCGCAGAGTGGCATATAATTACTGTCCTCCGAGTCTTCATTTGCAGCATGTTCATCAAGGCTGACTTGCCCATCTTCCTGTTCGTCCTGTTCGGAAGTTGGCTCGACGGGGTCTTCTTGGTCTTCGGCATCATCCGGGGTATTGCTATCTCTCATGCCGGTATTGTTGTCTTTTCCACGGCATGATTTAGAGCGGCACCGCTGATGTTGGAACTTTGGCGGTATCTCAGGAGGTTTACCCTCGACTGGATCTTTGTCATTATCGCCATTAATCTCTTTGGGTGTATCCACCATGTACACGTCATACGAAGAGGTGGCCATCCAGCGTCCGGTAAACGGCGGGTTTTGGGCCTGCTCCTCTCCGGCATCGTCGTCCATACCGTCGATGTATTCAGAACCGTAATCGAGCATGTCAGTTAAGTCCTCGACAGTGGCCATGAAGTGGGTGGTGGGTGGGACATAAAATTCCCCGCACTCAGCCCCTAGTCCGGGCTAGGCGTAATTCGGATGTTGCCCCTCTGTAATGATGACGGATCGCATCAAGTCCAGAGCCTCGCTTAAAGGCGAGGTTCGGCCAGGGAGGAGAGAGCCCGTGGAGTACGGTAGCAAGGAGACTCCTTGGCCGAGCTCACACGATGCTGACTCCGAGGGTTCGGAGCCAGTGTCCGGAGAAGAATCCGGCTTCATGATGGTCGTCGGCGACACTATTTCCTCTGGCTCTCCCGTACCGGGCTTAGTGGTCGCAGATAGTCTGGTGGGCCTAGGAATCCTGTCTTCGGACCTGGCGATTTGCTCCAGATCTAAGGCCAGAGTGGAGGTTGGAGTCGTGAACCCTTAGAAGATCAAGTCTCCTCGGATATCAGCGACATATAGTCCAGATTTCCAAAACTAATCTAGTGACCTGGGGCGTAGCTGTCGATCTGCTCTAGACGGCCAAGCGAATTGGCACGCAGTGCGAAGCCGCCGAACACAAAGATCTGGCCGGGGAGGAAAACGTCCTCCAGGGAAGCATTGTTGTAGATGACTGATGGAGCCATCGAACCTTCTGATGACGATGCAGTGGAACTCTCAATGAAAGCACCAATGTCGGTGTCAAAACCGGCGGATCTCGGGTAGGGGATCCCGAACTGTGCGTCTAAGGTCGATGGTAACAGGAGACGGGGGACACGATGTTTACCCAGGTTCGGGCCCTCTTGATGGAGGTAAAACTCTACTTCCTGCTTGATTGATCTTGATGAATATGAAGATTACAAGAGTTGATCTACCACGAGATCGCAATGGCTAAACCCTAGATGTCTAGCCTGTATGATTATGATTGCCTCTACGGACTAAACCCTCCGGTTTATATAGACACCGGAGGGGCCTAGGGTTGTACAAAGTCGGTTTGCAAAGGAAGGAATCTTAATATCCGAATGCCAGGATTGCCTTCCATGCAAAGGAGAGTCCCATCCAGACACGGGAGGAAGTCTTCTGTCTTCTATCTTCACAGCCCATTAGTCCGGCCCATGTCACACAGCCCGGACGCCCGAGGACCCCTTAATCCAGGACTCCCTCACCGGCTGCCTCGCGTGCATGTGCTATTATGTTGGCATAGGTTACATCATGTGTCTACCCTCGCTATATATGAGAGGCCTAGGATATAGGTGTCCTATTAGGACACGACTCCTACCCTGTCAACACACAGTCGAAAACCAAGTTCAACTATAACCTATATTTGTACAATAATATTTGACACACCTATAACACATTTTAGCCTTGATAGTAATGACTTTGGATCCGACTTATTCTTTTCTAGCTTATCAATCTCATGACCCAGACGTCCTTCCAAAAAATGTCGGCTGATACGTCTCCAACGTATCTATAATTTTTGATTATTTCATGCTATTATATAATCCATATTGGATGTTTTATGTGCATTTATATCCTATTTATATGATTTTTGGGACTAACCTATTAACCTAGAGCCCAGTGCAAGTTCTGTTTTTTCCTTATTTTTGAGTTTTATAGAAAAGGAATATCAAATCGAGTCTAAATGAGCTGAAAATTTACGGTGATTTTTTATGGACTAGAAGAAGCCCCCGAAACAAAAGAGTTGGGCCAGAAGAGTCTTGAGTCAACGACAAGGGTGGAGGGCGCCGCCACCCCCCTAGGGCGCGCCCCCTACCTTGTCGCTGACTTGTGGACCCCCCCCCTGACGTGAAACCGACGCCATAAATTCCTATAAATGTAGAAACCCCCGAAAAGAAACCAAGATCGGGAGTTCCGCCGCCGCAAGGCTCTGTAGCCACGAAAAACCAATCGGGAGCCCGTTCTGGCACCCTGCTGGAGGGGGAAACCATCACTGGTGGCCATCTTCATCATCCCGGTGGTCTCCATGACAAGGAGGGAGTAGTTCACCCTCGGGGCTGAGGGTATGTACCAGTACCTATGTGTTTGATCTCTCTCTCTCTCTCTCTCTCTCTCTCTCTCTCTCTCTCTCTCTCTCTCTCTCGTGTTCTTGATTTGGCACGATCTTGATGTACCGCGAGCTTTGCTATTATAGTTGGATCGTATGGTGTTTCTCCCCCTCTACCTTCTTGTAATGAGTTGAGTTTTTCCTTTGAAGTTATCTTATCGATTGAGTCTTTAAGGATTTGAGAACACTTGATGTATGTCTTGCATATGAACATCTGTGGTGACAATGGGATATTCACGTGAACCACTTGATGTATGTTTTGGTGATCAACTTGTCGGTTTCATGACCTTGTGAACTTATGCATACGGGTTGGCACACGTTTTCATCTTGACTCTCTGGTGGAAACTTTGGGGCACTCTTTGAAGTTCTTTGTGTTGGTTTGAATAGATGAATCCGAGATTGCGTGATGCATATCATATAATCAAACTCGCGGGTACTCGTGGTGACAATGGAGTGCCTAGGTGACATTAGGGTTTTGGTTGATGTGTATCTTAAGGTCTTATTATAGTACGAACTCTAGGGCTGTTTGTGAGACTCATAAGAATAGCCGAATAGATCAATCAGAAAGAATAACTTTGAGGTGGTTTCGTACCCTACAATAATATTTTTGTTTGTTCTCCGCTATTAGTGACTTTGGAGTGACTCTTTGTTGCACGTTGAGGGATTGTTATATGATCTAATTATGTTATCATTATTGAGAGAACTTGCACTAGTGAAAGTATGAACCCTAGGCCTAGTTTCCAAGCATTGCAATACCGTTTTCGCTCACTTTTGTTACTAGTTACCTTGCTGTTTTTATATTTTCAGATTACAAAAACCTATATCTACCATCCATATTGCACTTGTATCACCATCTCTTCGCCGAACTAGTGCACCTATACAATGTACCATTGTAGTGGGTGTGTTGGGGACACAAGAGACTCTTTATTATTTGGTTGCATGGTTGTTTGAGAGAGACCATCTGCATCCTACGCCTCCCACAGATTGATAAACCCTAGGTCATCCACTTGAGGGAAATTTGCTACTGTCCTACAAAACTCTGTGCTTGGAGGCCCAACACGAGTCTACAAGAATAGGTTGCGTAGTAGACATCAAGCTCTTTTCTGGCGCCGTTGCCGGGGAGATGAGTGCTTGAAGGTATATCTTTAGATCTTGCAATTGAATCTTTTAGTTTCTTGTTTTATCACTAGTTTAGTCTATAAAAGAAAACTACAAAAAAAATGGGGTTTAGGTTGCCTCATATGCTTCATCTTTTTAATGACTTTCGTGAAAATGATGGAAATGAAAATTGTGCTCAAGTGATAGAATAAGAAGTCTATAAAATGTTTGGCACTAAATCTTTGAATGATGCGTATGACTGCAATGTTGTTAGTATGAATTCTTTGAATATCCATGATGCTAATGATATGCAAAGCCACAAGCTTGGGGATGATATGTTTGATGAAGATGATATTTTTAGTCCCCCAAGTTTTGATGAGAAAAATTAGTATGATGATAGGATGCCTCCTATTTATGATGATTATATTGATGAAAGTAGGTTTGGAAGAGTGTCAACTTTAGGAAGTAATGATACCACTATTTTGAGGGTGTTGAATCTTATTGTAAAAATTATAAAAGCGGATTTGGAGAGGTCATGAATTTATTTAGTAATAATTCCACTATTTCGGAAGAGGTTTCAGTTGACTATGATGAGAGCAAAGTTGCTACTTATGATGATTATTGTGATGATACTTATGTTATAAAAAGTAGTGATAATTATTGTCATAATTTTGAATATCCTTTTACTGAACATTATTCTTTTAATGTGGAAAATTTTTATAGTAGTCAAGTTTCATATGATACTCCGACTATTCCGAATGAGAAGAAATTTGCTTATATGGAGAATAGTAAAATTTGTATGCTTGTGGATCATGAAAGGAATGCTTTATCTGATGGTTATATTGTTGAATTCATTCATGATGCTACTAAAAATTATTATGAGGGAGGAACATATGCTTCTACATATTGCAATAATATCAAGTTTCCTCTCTATGTGTTGAAAATCTTGAAGTTATACTAGTTTTGCCTTCCTATGCTAGTTGATTCTTGTTCCCATGAATTATTTGCTCGCAAAATCCCTATGCATAGGAAGTGGGCTAGACTTAAATGTGCTAGTCATATTCTTCATGATGCTCTATTTGTGTTTCAATACTTTTCTTTTATGTGAGCATCATTGAAATCATCATGCCTAACTAAAAGGCATTAAAGAAAAGCGCTTGTTGGGAGACAACCCAACATTTACCCCTACTATATTTGTATGTTCACACGATTAAGCTACTGTAGTAATCATGTTTTATAGCTTTTGTTTCAATAAAGTGCCAAGTAAAGCCTTTGGGATAGTATGGATGATAGTTGACTTGATTCTGTGCAAAAACAGAAACATTTGCTTCCAGTCATAGAATTGTTTAAATTCGCTGGAGCGCGATAAAGTTCTGAATTTTTTACACATTATTGATATAAAAATCGCCTACGTTTTCCTATTTTTTTAAAAAAAATTGGAGTAACAAAAGTATGGTAGTTGATCAGATCGTTACAGACTGTTCTGTTTTTGACGGATTCTGTTTTCAGTGCACAGTTTGCTTGTTTTAGTGTTTCCATAGCATATATTGAGTGATATAAATTGTTTTAGTGTTTCCATAGATTATATTAAGTGATATAAATTATGGAATGATAAGGTACAATAGGCATTGTGTGAGAACAATTATGAATCTTATCTTGACAGTACCAAAGTGAATGATTTGTCTTTATCATACTAACCCATCTCATGAAGTTCCGTTAAGTTTTGTGTGATTGAAGTTTTCAAGTTTTGGGTGAGATATCGATATGAGGAGAATAAGGAGTGGCAATACCCTAAGCTTGGGGATGCCCAAGGCACCCCAAGGTAATATTCAAGGAAGATCCAAGCAACTAAGCTTGGGGATGCCCCGAAAGACATCCCCTCTTTCATCTTCAACATTATTGGTAACCTCACTTGGAGCTATATTTTTATTCGTCCCATGATATGAGTTTTGCTTGGAGCGTCATTTTATTTTAGTTTGATTTGCTTGCTTCTATTTAGAATAATGTTTTGCATCTTTTAGTTCAATAAAAAGGTCAAGTATAGCCTTTACCATGCTTATTTTGCAAGTCTATATGTTGCTGTTTTGAAAACAGAAAGTTTTCTATCATTGTCTGAGTTGTTTAAAAATGTCAGAACGGGATAAAATCTTGAAATTTTTACACAGTATGCTATGACAAATTATCTACAGTGTGGTAATTTTTCAAATGTTTGGAGTTATAGAAGTATGAATTTTCTTGCATTCTCTACAAACTTTTCTGTCTAGACAGATTGCTATTATGTTTGCATATGTTTGCTTGTTTAATGATTCTATTTGAATATAGGAGTATTAAATATGCAGAGGCAATTAGTATGCAATGTCAAATTATAATTTAGTGATTTGCTACAGTAGAGATTGATAAGGTTTTGTGTTGATTTATACTAACTTATCTCACGAGTTCTTGTTGAGTTTTGTGTGGATGAAGTTTTTAAGATTTAGGGAAACCGCGATATGAAAGGAATTAAGGAGAAACAAAAGCTCAAGCTTGGGGATGCCCAAGGCATCCCTAGTTAATATTTCAAGAAGTCTCGAGCATCTAAGCTTGGGGATGCCCCGGTTGGCATCCCACCTTTCTTCATCAACAATTATCGGTTAGCCTCGGTTGAGCCTAAGTTTTTGCTTCTTCACATGATATGTGCTATCCTTGAAGTGTCATTTTATTTTGTTTAATTTATATTTGAATAATATCCCAAGATCTGAAATTCTTAAATGTTAGAGAGTCTTCACATAGTCACATAATTATTCAACTACTCATTGATCTTCACTTATATCTTTTCGAGTAGTTTGTCATTTGCTCTAGTGCTTCACTTATATATTTTTAGAGCACGACGGTGGTTTTATTTTGAAGAAATTGATGAAATATCATGCTTCACTTAATTATTTTGAGAGTCTTAAACAACATGATAATTTGCTTAGGTTATGAATTTAGTCCTACTATGATAGGCATCCAAGAGGGATATAATAAAAACTTTCATATAAAGTGCATTGAATACTATGAGAAGTTTGATTCCTTATTATTGTTTTAAGATATGAAGATGGTGATATTAGATTCATGTAGTGAGTAATTGTGGATTGTAGAAATACTTGTGTTAAAGTTTGTGATTCCCGTGGCATGCACGTATGGTGAACGGTTATGTGATCAAGTCGGAGCATGATTTATTTATTGATTGTCTTCCTTATGAGTGACGGTTGGGGACGAGCGATGGTCTTTTCCTACCAATCTATCCCCCTAGGAGAATGCACATAGTACTTTGTTTCGACGAATAATAGATTTTTGCAATAGGTATGTGAGTTCTTTATGACTAATGTTGAGTCCATGGATTATACGCACTCTCACCCTTCCACCATTGCTAGCCTCTCATGTGCCGTGCAACTTCCGCCTGTACCATACACCCACCATATACCTTCCTCAAAACAGCCACCATACCTACCTATTATGGCATTCCATAGCCATTCCGATTTCCGAGATATATTGCCATGCAACTTCCACCATTCCGTTTATTATGACACACTTCATTATTGTCATATTGCTCTGCATGATCATGTAGTTGACATCGTATTAGTGGCAAAGCCACCATTCATCATTTTTCAAACATGCCACTATTGAGTCATTGCACGTACCGCTACACCACCGGAGCATTCATATAGAGTCATATATTTGTTCTAGTATCGAGTTGTAATTCTTGAGTTGTAAGTAAATAAAAGTGTCATGATCATCATCATTAGAGCATTGTTCCAGCGAGGAAAGGATGATGGGGACTATGATTCCCCCACAAGTCGGGATGAGACTCCGGACAAAAATAATAATAATAAAAAGAGGCCAAAAAAAAGAGAGCCCCAAAAACAAAACAAAAAAGAAGTGGCAATGCTAATATCCTTTTTCCACACATATACTTCAAAGTAGCACCATGATCTTCATGATAGAGAGTCTCTTATGTTGTCACTTTCATATACTAGTGGGAAATTTTCGTTATAGAACTTGGCTTGTATATTTAAATGATGGGCTTGAAGGAAATATGCCCTAGAGGCAATAATAAATTTATTATTTATTTCCTTATTTCATGATAAATGTTTGTTATTCATGCTAGAATTGTATTAACCGGAAACTTAGTACATGTGTGAATACATAAACAAACAGAGTGTCACTAGTATGCCTCTACTTGACTAGCTCGTTGAATCAAAGATGGTTAAGTTTCCTAGCCATAGACATGAGTTGTCATTTGTTTAACGGGATCACATCATTAGAGAATGATATTGACTTGACCCATTCCGTTAGCTTAGCACTTGATCATTTAGTATTTTGCTATTGCTTTCTTCATGACTTATGCATGTTCCTATAACTATGAGATTATGCAACTCCCAAATACCGGAGGAACACTTTGTGTGCTATCAAACGTCACAATGTAACTGGGTGATTATAAAGAACCTTTGGGAAGACTTGGGTGAAGTTTTTATGATCATGCTGTAAAAAACAGAAACTTTAGCGCTCAAGAGATTAGCTAAAACTTTTTACTGGAGAGTGCTATTTAGTTGATTCTTTTTGCATATGATTACTAGACAAATTCCTCAGGTCCACCAATTTATTTTAGAATTTTTGGAGCTCCATAAGTTGGCTTTAGTTACAGATTAGTACAGACTCTTCTGTTTTTGACAGATTCTGTTTTTCGTGTGTTGTTTGCTTATTGTTATGAGTCTATGGCTAGTAAAATAGTTTATAAACCATAGAGAAGTTGTAATACAGTAGGTTTAACACCAATATAAATAAATAATGAGTTCAATACAGTACCTTGAAGTGGTGTTTTGTTTTCTTTCGCTAACGGAGCTCACGAGTTTTCTGTTAAGTTTTGTGTTGTGAAGTTTTCAAGTTTTGGGTAAAGATTCGATGGACAATGGAATAAGGAGTGGCAAGATCCTAAGCTTGGGGATGCCCAAGGCACCCCAAGGTAATATTCAAGTATAACCAAGCGTCTAAGCTTGGGTATGCCTCGGGTGGCATCCCCTCTTTCGTCTTCGTTCATCGGTAACTTTACTTGGAGCTATATTTTTATTCACCACATGATATGTGTTTTGCTTGGAGCGTCATTTTATTTTCTTTAGATTTTCTTGCTGTTTGAATAAAATACCAAGATCTGAAATTATTAAATGGGAGAGTCTTCACATAGTTGCATAATTATCCGACTACTCATTGATCTTCACTTATATCTTTCGGAGTAGTTTTGTTATTGCTCTAGTACTTCACTTATATCTTTTAGAGCATGGTGGTAGTTTTGTTTTGAAGAAATATATGAACTCTCATGCTTCACTTGTATTATGAGAGTCTTAAAAAGCATGGTAATTTGCTTAAATAATCCTAATATGCTAAGCATACAAGATTTGTAAGAATTCTTATGAGCGTGTTGAATACTAAGAGAAGTTTGATGCTTGATGATTGTTTTGAGATATGGAGGTGATAATATCAAAGTCGTGCTAGTTGAGTAGTTGTGAATTTGAGAAATACTTGTGTTGAAGTTTGCAAGTCCCGTAGCATGCACGTATGGTAAACGTTATGTAACAAATTTGAAACATGAGGTGTTCTTTGATTGTCTTCCTTCTGGGTGGCGGTCGGGGACGAGCGATGGTCTTTTCCTACCAATCTATCCCCCTAGGAGCATGCACGTAATGCTTGGTTTTTGATGGTTTGTAGATTTTTGCAATAAGTATGTGAGTTATTTATGACTAATGTTGAGTCCATGGATTATACACGCTCTCACCCTTCCATCATTGCTAGCCTGTTGATTGCCGTGCAATGCCCTTTCTCACATTGAGAGTTGGTGCAAACTTCACGGTGCATCCAAACCCCGTGATATGATACACTCTTTCACACATAAACCTCCTTATATCTTCCTCAAAACAGCCACCATACCTACCTATTATGGTATTTCCATAGCCATTCCGAGATATATTGCCATGCAACTTTCCACCATTTCGTTCATCAGGACACATTCGTCATTTTCATATTGCTTAGCATGATCATGTAGTTGACATAGTATTTGTGGCAAATCCACCGTTCATAATTCTTTCATACATGTCACTCTTTATTCATTTCATATCCCGGTACACCGCCGGAGGCATTCATATAGAGTCATACTTTGTTCTAGTATCGAGTTGTAATCATTGTGTTGTAAATAAATAGAAGTGTGATGATCATCATTCAATAGAGCATTGTCCCAAAAAAAGGAGAAAGGCCAAAGATAAAAAGGCCCAAAAAAAGGAAAAATATATAAAAGGGGCAATGTTACTATCCTTTTACCACACTTGTGCTTCAAAGTAGCACCATAATTTTCATGATAGAGAGTCTCTTGTTTTGTCACTTTCATATACTAGTGGGAATTTTTCATTATAGAACTTGGCTTGTATATTCCAACAATGGGCCTCCTCAAGTGCCCTAGGTCTTCGTGAGCAAGCAAGTTGGATGCACACCCACTTAGTTTCTTTTGTTGAGCTTTCATACATTTATAGCTCTAGTGCATCCGTTGCATGGCAATCCCTACTCCTTGCGTTAACATCAATGGATGGGCATCTCCATAGCCCATTGATTAGCCTCGTTGATGTGAGATTTTCTCCTTTTTGTCTTCTCCACATAACCACCATCATCATATTCTATTCCACCCATAGTGCTATATCCATGGCTCACGCTCATGTATTGCATGAAGGTTTATAAAGTTTGAGATTATTAAAGTATGAAACAATTGCTTGGCTTGTCATCGGGGTTGTGCATGATGAGAGCATTCTTGTGTGACAAAATGGAGCATGACTAAACTATATGATTTTGTAGGTATGAACTTTCTTTGGCCATGTTATTTTGAGAGGACATAATTGCTTAGTTAGTATGCTTGAAGTATTATTATTTTTATGTCAATATGAACTTTTGTCCTGAATCTTTCGGATCTGAATATTCATGCCACAATTAAGAATAATTACAATGAAATTATGCCAACTAGCATTCCACATCAAAAATTATCTTTTTTATCATTTACCTACTCGAGGACGAAAGGTGAATTAAGCTTGGGGATGCTTGATACGTCTCCAACGTATCTATAATTTTTGATTGCTCCATGCTATATTATCTATTGTTTTGGACAATATTGGGCTTTATTATCCACTTTTATATTATTTTTGGGACTAACCTATTAACCGGAGGCCCAGCCCAGAATTGCTGTTTTTTTGCCTATTTCAGTTTTTCGAAGAAAAGGAATATCAAACAAAGTCGAAACGGAATGAAATCAACTGGAGAAGTTATTTTTGGAAGGAAAGCTACCGAAAAAGCTTGGAGTGCACGTCAGGAAAGGAGGGAGGTGTCCACGAGGGTGGGGGTGCCCCCCCCCCTAGGGCGCGCCCCCCTGCCTCGTGGGCCCTCCGAAGCTCCACCGACGTACTTCCTGCGCCCATATATACCCACGTATCCTAAAACTTCCAGAACAGAGAATAGATCGGGAGTTCCGCCGCCGCAAGCCTCTGTAGCCACCAAAAACCAATTGGGACCCTGTTCCGGCACCCTGCCGGAGGGGGGAACCCTCACCGGTGGCCATCTTCATCATCCCGGCACTCTCCATGACGAGGAGGGAGTAGTTCACCCTCGGGCTGAGGGTATGTACCAGTAGCTATGTGTTTGATCTCTCTCTCTCTTGTTCTTGATTTGGCACAATCTTGATGTATCGCGAGCTTTACTATTATAGTTGGATCTTATGTTGCTTCTCCCCCTCTACTCTCTTGTAATGGATTGAGTTTTCCCTTTGAAGTTATCTTATCGGATTGAGTCTTTAAAGATTTGAGAACACTTGATGTATGTCTTGCCATGCGTATCTATGGTGACAATGAGATATCATGTGATCCACTTGATGTATGTTTTGGTGATCAACTTGTGGGTTCCGCCCATGAACCTATGCATAGGGGTTGGCACACGTTTTTGTCGTGATTCTCCGGTAGAAACTTTGGGCCACTCTTTGAGGTTCTATATGTTGGTTGAGTAGATGAATTGAGATTGTGTGATGCATATCGTATAATCATACCCACGGATACTTGAGGTGACATTGGAGTATCTAGGTGACATTAGGGTTTTGGTTGATTTGTGTCCTAAGGTGTTATTCTAGTACGAACTCTAGGGCTATTTGTGACACTTATAGGAATAGCCCATTGGAAAGAATAACTTTGAGGTGGTTTCGTACCCTACCATAATCTCTTCGTTTGTTCTCCGCTATTAGTGACTTTGGAGTGACTCTTTGTTGCATGTTGAGGGATAGTTATATGATCCAATTATGTTATTATTGTTGAGAGAACTTGCACTAGTGAAAGTATGAACCCTAGGCCTTGTTTCAAAGCATTGCAATACCATTTACGCTCACTTTTATCGCTTGCTACCTTGCTGTTTTTATATTTTCAGATTACAAAAACCTATATCTACCATCCATATTGCACTTGTATCACCATCTCTTCATGAACTAGTGCACCTATATAATTTACCATTGTATTCGGTGTGTTGGGGACACAAGAGACTCTTTGTTATTTGGTTGCAGGGTTGCTTGAGAGAGACCATCTTCATCCTACGCCTCCCACATATTGATAAACCTTAGGTCATCCACTTGAGGGAAATTTGCTACTGTCCTACAAACCTTTGCACTTGGAGGCCCAACAACGTCTACAAGAAGAAGGTTGCGTAGTAGACATCAAGGCCATACAGGAAAGGAGAGAAAGGCCTCAAGGGTGGCCGCGCCCCTTCCCCATGGACTGGTCCGAATTGGACTAGGGAAAGGGGGCGCCCCCTTCCTTCCTTCTCCTTCTCCCTTCCCTTTTTCCTATTCCATGTGGGAGGTGGAATCCTACTAGGACTCCACACTTTGGGCGCGCCCTATGAGGGGCCGGCCTCCTCCTCCCTCCATCCTTTATATACGTGGCCAGGGGGCACCCCATAGACACACAAGTTGATCATTTATCTCTTAGCCGTGTGCGGTGCCCCCCTCCACCATAATCCACCTCGGTCATATCGTCGTAGTGCTTAGGCGAAGCCCTGCACCGGTAGCTTCATCATCACCGTCATCACACCGTCATGCTGACAAAGCTCTCCCTCGAAGCTCTATTGGATCGTGAGTTCGTGGGACGTCACCGAGCTGAACGTGTGCAGATCGTGGAGGTGTCGTACGTTCGATACTAGGTTCGGTCGATCGTGAAGACGTACGACTACATCAACCGCGTTATCATAATGCTTCCGCTTTCGGTCTACAAGGGTACGTGGAAAACACTCTCCCCTCTCGTTGCTATGCATCACCATGATCTTGCGCGTGCGTAGGAATTTTTTTGAAATTACTACGTTCCCAACAGTGGCATCCGAGCCAGGTTTATGCGTAGATGTTATATGCACGAGTAGAACACAAGTGAGTTGTGGGCGATAATAGTCATACTGCTTACCAGCATGTCATACTTTGATGCGGCGGTATTGTTGGATGAAGCGGCCGGACCGACATTACGGTATGCGCTTACGCGACACCGGTTCTACCGGCGTTAACCGCACATAGGTGGTTGGCGGGTGTCAGTTTCTCCAACTTTAGTTGAATCGAGTGTGGCTACGCCCGGTCCTTGTTAAAGGTTAAAACATCACATACTTGACAAAAAAATCGTTGTGGTTTTGATGCGTAGGTAAGAACGGTTCTTGCTCAGCCCGTAGCAGCCACGTAAAACTTGCAACAACAAAGTAGAGGACGTCTAACTTGCTTTTGCAGGCCATGTTGTGATGTGATATGGTCAAGACATTATGCTAAATTTTATTGTATGAGATGATCATGTTTTGTAACAGAGTTATCAGCAACTGGCAGGAGCCATATGGTTGTCGCTTTATTGTATGAAATGCAATCGCCATGTAATTGCTTTACTTTATCACTAAGCGGTAGCGATAGTCGTAGAAGCAATAGTTGGCGAGACGACAACGATGCTACGATGGAGATCAAGGTGTCGCGTCGGTGACGATGGTGATCATGACGGTGCTTTGGAGATGGAGATCAAAGGCACAAGATGATGATGGCCATATCATATCTCTTATATTGATTGCATGTGATGTTTATCCTTTATGCATCTTATTTTGCTTAGTTCGACGGTAGCATTATAAGATGATCTCTCACTAAATTTCACGGTACAAGTGTTCTCCCTAAGTATGCATCGTTGCGAAAGTTCGTCGTGCCGAGACACCACATGATGATCGGGTGTGATAAGCTCTACGTTCACATACAACGGGTGCAAGCTAGTTTTGCACATGCAGAATACTCGGGTTAAACTTGACGAGCCTAGCATATGCAAATATGGCCTCGGAACACTAAGACCGAAAAGTCGAGTGGGAATCATATAGTAGATATGATCAACACAATGATGTTCACTAGTGAAAACTACTCCATCTCACGTGATGATGGGACATGGTTTAGTTGATATGGATCATGTGATCACTTAGATGATTAGAGGGATGTCTATCTAAGTGGGAGTTCTTAAGTAATATGATTAATTGAACTTTAATTTATCATTAACTTGCGTGTGCGTAGGATTTTTTTTGAAATTACTATGTTCCCCAACAGGGCTTCCTCAAATTGACTTAGGTCTTCGTGAGCAAGCGAGTTGGGTGCACACCCACTTAGTTTATTTTTGAGCTTTCATACACTTATAGCTCTAGTGCATCCGTTTCATGGCAATCCCTACTCACTCACATTGATATCTATTGATGGGCATCTCCAAAACCTGTTGATACGCCTAGTTGATGTGAGGCTATCTCCTTCTTTTGTGTCTTCTCCACAACCACCATATGCTATTTCACCTATAGTGCTATGTCCATGGCTCACGCTCATGTATTGCGTGAAAGTTGAAAAGGTTTGAGAACATCAAAAGTATGAAACAATTGCTTGGCTTGTCATCGGGGTTTGCATGATTTGAATACTTTGTGTGATGAAGATGGAGCATAGCCAGACTATATGATTTTGAAGGGATAACTTTCTTTGCCCATGTTATTTTGAGAAGACATGATTACTTTATTAGTATGCTTGAAGTATTATTGTTTTTATGTCAATATTAAACTTTTGTTTTAAATGTTATGGATCTGAATATTCTTGCCACAATAAAGAAGATTACATGGATAAATATGTTAGGTAGCATTCCACATCAATAATCCTGTTTTTATCATTTACCTACTAGAGGACGAGCAGGAATTAAGCTTCGGGATGCTTGATACGTCTCCAATGTATCTATAATATTTTATTATTCCATGCCATTATATTATCTATCTTGGATGTTTTATATGCATTTATATGCTATTTTATATGATTTTTGGACTAACCTATTAACCTAGAGCCCAGTGCCAGTTTCTGTTTTTCCTTGTTTTTGAGTTTTATAGAAAAGGAATATCAAACAAAGTCCAAATGAGCTGAAATATTACGGCGATTTTTTATGGACCAGAAGACGCCCCTGAAGCAAAAGAGTTGGTCCAGAAGAGTCTTGAGTCAATGACAAGGGTGGAGGGTGCCCCACCCCCTAGGGCGCGCCTCCTACCTTGTCGCTGACTCATCGACCCCCCGACGTGGAACCGACGCCAAAAATTCCTATAAATACAGAAACCCTTGAAAAGAAACCTAGATCGGGAGTTCCGCTGCCGCAAGCCTCTGTAGCCACGAAAAACCAATCAGGAGCCCGTTTCGTCACCCTGCCGGAGGGGGAAACCATCAGCGTTGGCTGATGACCCACAAGTATAGGGGATCTATCGTAGTCCTTTCGATAAGTAAGTGTCACAGCCCCAGATCGGCCTTGCTTAACTTTGCTTGCTCATCATGTCATCATGTTTAAATTTCTAAGAAACTTGAAATGGGGATTGCCTAAACCCTAGCATTAAAGGAATTCGCTAGGTTCAACCAAAATATTCTCAGTGAATCCAAATGGCACTAAAAAATGTTCATCTTTTCTGGAAAATGCTGGAAGCGATAACCAGAGGTGTTGCACATTTTTCCATGACATATTTGGTCACTGAATTAAATCATTTAGTTTTTGCAATTGGGCATTTAAATGCTATATATTATGTTAAGTGCTCAATTAATTCTGAATTTAAGTGTGGGCTATTAGGAATAATCCCAACAGAGCCCACAATTATTTGCAGGATTTTTGGAAACGCTTTTAGTATTTTTAATAAAGCCCAATAGTTGCGGAAGAATTAGAAAACAGAAATAAAAGAGAGAAAGAGAGACTTACTGGCGCTCACACAGCCGGCCCAGTGGCAGCCCAGCCAATGTGCCCAGCCCACCGAGGCGTGTCTCCTTCCTCCTGCCAGGAGGAGAAGCAGCTGCGTGCCCGACGCTCGCCGCGCCACCTCCTCCCTCCCTGCCTGCCTGGCTCCTCCTCGATGCGTCTGTACGACGCCACACAACCCCCTCGACCACCTCTCACTCTCTCCCGTGCTTCTCCCCCTCCTCTTGCTCTTTCTCAAGGGCGCCCTTGAGCATTGTCGCTGGCCGACCGTCACCACCACCGCAGCCACCGCCTCCCCTCGCCCCTCGCCCGCGCCTACTAGCTCCGCCTCGGCGTCCCGACCCCTCGACGACCTACGAGGCCCCGGACGCGCCACAACGCCGCCCCCTTCGCCGTTTTCCTTGCCGGCCACCGTGGATCCTCGCCGTCGATTCTGGAGCTACCGGGCGTCCCCGACCTCGCTCTTGCGCTCATTGGATTTGCTGTGAGCTTCTCCACCTCCTCCCCTTGCTCTCGTGCTCAGCTTCTCGCCACAGTCGTCGTTTCGACGATGACCGAATCGCGTCGCCACCTAAGCTCCTCGCCGCCGTGGCCACGGTCACCGTAGTCTCCAACTGAGCTCACCCACGTGCTCGCCGTGCCGTGTAGGTGCCGTGGGAGCCAAGCACGCCACACCACGGCCACCAAAGCCTCGACCCCGAGCTCGGCGAACTCCACCGCCATTGTCGTTGCCACCGCCGTCGTCTTAGACCACCCGGCCCAAGCTAACCCCACTAGTCGATGCGGCGTGAGCCCCGGCTCCTCGTAGATGGGCTCACTAGTTGATTTGGTCGCGAAGCCAAATCCCGAGCCCTCCACTGCCTCTGGCCTCGCTGGCGACGAGCCCCGGTCAACTCCGTGAGTTTGACCCAGGTTGACCAGTTGACCTCCACAGGTCCGGGCTAGTGGGCCCAGAGCCTGCTAAATTAGTTTAGATACTAATTAAATTTTAGCTAACCACTTGCTCACGACTGTGGACCCCAAATTTCTTCTAATTACTTTAGTTAGGATTTAATTAAACCCTGGTTGGTCTTGAGTCAATGATAGGTGGGCCACACTGTCGGGTTTGACCTGGACGGTCTTGTTGACCGGTGACGCCTTGACATGACTTAATGTCGACGTAAAGAAAGTTTTCTGGAATTAAAATAAATCAGTA
This sequence comes from Aegilops bicornis, assembly GCA_021605145.1. NCBI lineage: Eukaryota > Viridiplantae > Streptophyta > Magnoliopsida > Poales > Poaceae > Aegilops > Aegilops bicornis. The sequence continues at coordinate 398,087,732 of CM038673.1, read as the reverse complement.
ATGATTTATAAATTTCAGAAAATACCCCAAACTTCTAAAAATCATAGAAATTCAACCGTAACTTCCAATAAAATAATTTATATATGAAAAATGATCAGAAAAATACAATCTATGCATCTGTACCATTTTCATGCATGTTAGAATAACTTATAGCTACTGTTTAGGAAAAATCAAATGAATGGCATTTAAATAACCATATGTGGAGTTTGAATTTGAACCTTGTGTTCAAACCAACCCCATTTAACTTGTTGCTAGATGCATTAGGCCAATCAACAGATATTGCCATGTCATCTTCATGCATCATATTGTTGCATTGCATTGATTGTGTTTCTCCTTTGTTTGTCGGTGTTTGTCCCTCTCGATGAGACGGCGTCTGGCGATGAGTTCGATGACACCGATGAAGAACTATATTATCTTCAGAAGTGCCAGGCAAGCAAAACCCCCTTGTTCATTCCAATATAATCCCACTCTCTCGCTCCTGCTCTCTTTTACTGCATTAGGACAACATCGATTCCTCTGTTACTTGCTGCGGTAGCTGAACCCCTTTATCCTTTGCATGACCTGTCATTCCACAGTAAATAGATGAAACCCACTAGCATGAGTAGGAGTTGTTTGAGCCCTGAGGTGCCTACTCATTCATGCGTGTTTGTCATGCTTGCTACTGCTTAGAGTTGAGTCAGGACTGATTCATCGAGGATGAATCAGAGGTGTGTGAACATGTTCTACTGTTGAGAGCTAAGTGTGTGAACACGATTTGGTAAAGGTAGCAGTGAGAGGCCATGTAGGAGTACATGGTGAGTTGTCTCATTGCAGCCTGGCCCTCGTGAACTGAGTTCTGTGTTTGTGATCCATGAAACATTTACTACCACACATTGGGTTCCGTGCTTTCGACCCCTCTCGGCTTATTAATCGCCTCGATCTCTGTCCGTGAGTTGCAACTAGTTTACGGTGTTTGTAGGATATGTGTTGGGGGCCGTGCGTAGCGCTGACCCTAGGGGTGGGCTATGTTGCGGTAGATACACCGTGGCACGGTGTACCGGGCGCCCGTTTGGTGTCTCGGGAACCCTGCTCACATTGTTTGGGGCCGTGAGCGACACCCCGGCCGGATCTCCTTGCGGATGGAACCCGAATAGGCGATAAACCTGGACTAGAGACTTGTGTGGTTAGTCAGGTCGTGGCCGACTCCCTTGCCAAGCTTCCGCTTGAAGGTTGCCGAGATACACGATGTGTACATGGTGGTAAGTGGCGAGAGCATGTGTGAAGAAGTACACCCTGCAGGGTTAATATGATCTATTGAATAGCCGTGTCATGAAAAGGACTTCTGGGTTGCCTATAACAGTTCATAGACAAGTGAAAGTGGATACTCTAAAATGCGCAAGATAAGCGTGAGTGCTATGGATGGCGTTCTCGTAGGGAGACGGGAGCGGATCCATAGTCGTGTATTGATATGGTGAATATGTTGACTCGTGTGCGCCACCTCAAAAGAGTTACTTGCAGTCGTAGTTCAGGTTAGCCACCGAGTCAAAGCTGGCTTGCTGCTGTTAAACTCCACCACCCCCCTTTTGATAATGATGCATATGTAGTTAGTTCTGATGTAAGTCTTGCTGAGTACATTTGTACTCACGTTTGCCTATTTTATGTTTTGCAGAGGCGTCGGTCCTCGCTTAGTAGTTCAGCGTGGACTTCGACATTTAGCTTGTTACCTCAGCTACGATCTTGTGCCCTCGGCAGGATGCTGGTAGATAGTCGGGCTTCTCGGCCTCTTTTTCATTTGTAGATGTACGTACTCGGACATTTTAAGCTTCCGCTTGTGCCTTGACTTGTATGCTCACGAGTGTTGGGTCATGAGACCCATGTTTGTAATATCTCGCTCCTCGGAGCCTAATGAATAAATATTTGAGTCATAGAGTTATGTTGTGATGCCATGTTGTATTTACACATATTGAGCATATTGTGTGTATGTTTGAAATGCTTGGTATGTGTGGGATCCGACAATCTAGTTGTTTATCCTTGGCAGCCTCTCATATGGGGAAATGTAGTCTAGTGCTTCTGAGCAATAGTAGTCCGCTTCTGACCAGTTCACCGGAGTCACGCTAGCCCAGCACTACTGCTTGGACACTTGTAGCCGGCATGTGTTTCACTTCGTTCCTATATACGTCCCTTCGGGAAATGTCACGGTGATATCCGGAGTCCTGCCTTAGCCTACAGCCGGGTTACCGGAGTCCTCATAGCCCAGTGCTACAGCCAGAATTCATACGTTGATGTCCGACATGTTCGATGTGATTCATGTATGCCTGTCCCCATGGGTTAGTGCCGCTTTGGGTTCTCGACTAGCCATGTCGGCCCGGTTCTCTGTCATATGGATGCTAGCGACACTATCATATACGTGAGCCAAAAGGCATAAACGGTCCCGGGCCATGGTAGGGCGACACCCGTGGGAATATCGTGCGTGAGGTCATAAGCGATATGAGGTGTTACCAGCTAGATCGATGTGACTTGGAATCGGGGTCCTGACAGCTTTGGTATCAGAGCCTGACTGCCTGTAGGATTACCAAGCCCAACTGGTCGAAGTTGTGTCTAGAAATGCTTTAGTTATGTAAGGGAATTGATTGTGGAAGGGAACGTAAGGCTCTTTTTACTCCTTATACCTCATGGCCTTCTGATCTGAGTCATCCTCTTCTCTTCAACGGGGTTTAAGAACTAGGCTTCTCATCTATCTATTAGGATGACGGGTTACTAATCCATAGACTTATAGAATTGTTAGTTTCAAATGTCAGTTCAGTTTCTACTACTTCCGCATGTTCATAGCTGGTCTCAGAACCTTGATATTGTGCTTCTGAGTGGTTATGCCACCAATTTTTTGCAGGATGTCTCAAATCATTTTGAGCATTTACAACCGTTATGCTGTCCGAGTCATCCCAGGTCTCTAAATAGTCTGATGCATTTGCAAAACCTTTCTTTCCGTTCCGATGTCCTTTTTGGCCAGAATAAGCACACTAATTGCTGAGTTGAGGTACTCCAGTACCTCGACATATATGTTGGAGTTATTATTATGACCATAGGTGTCTTAGAGGATCGTCTAGTAATCTAGCCATGCGTTGTATTCCCAGTGTGATGATTCTGGCCATTATTCTCGAAAGCATCCTGTGATGCCATTTAGTAGTAGGTATTGTATTCCTGGGTTCTTGAACCCGAGATTCACCCTACTTACCTCCTGTTGATAGTGTTTGCTAGTTCCTTTAGGATATTAGTAACCTTGCAATAGTCCTCGAGGTCCATGGTATTTCCTTCTTCCAAATTCTATGAACCGCTTATGGAAGAAGTTCCTCGCTGAACCGAAGGATCACAATCAGAGTACTCTTGAGGAGTTCTCCATTCATAATTCTGAATCTGCCAGTTCTATCTTTCTGCATGGGTTATCCGGAAGAAACCTGTTGAACTTGACTCGACATACTAACCTATGAATCCACAACTTGAAAAGTTATATGTTCCTTTGAGTTGCTCTTTTTAGTTGTTTTCCGACCCTCCTCTATCAGTTGATAGAGTATGTGTGCATTTGTGTTCATCGATGCCCTTTTACTCTTGTGGTCCGTCAAGCCATTCTATCCGGAATGACTAGGAGAAACAAACTCCAGTACCTCATCCATTTCTAGGATTGGGTCAAGGTAGTTGTATTCCGCAGATCAAAATGCCAATCTAGCTTCTAATCTGTTCTACCCTGGAGTATTGCCATCTTATGTCAAGAATGTCATGGGAATTGCACAACCTCTTAGGAATTCTTGATGCAGTGATACTTCCGCCATCATTATTCATTCCTCGGTTCCGTGTTGTCGCAACCGGAATGCCGACAAGTGAATTGTGGTGTGTGAAATCGATACTCCTAGCAACCTCGTTGCTTGGTAGTAAATGGACAATATTCTCATTCTTAGCGCGTTGGTTATTGAATCATCATCCTAAGATTAATTGTGCTACCTAGTCCTTAGTTCTGGTGCACTCTTCGATCTATGAGTTAGGATTGTGTCAATCCCTCACTCTTTTGATCATATCATCTTGCCCTCAAAAACAAGATTGTTCTCGAGCTTAGCAACATACCGGTGGTTCGTGATTTCCGAATATCTTCTCGAAAGTTTTACCAGGTTGTCCCCTGACTGTTATGTTGAGCTTGTGATCAAGTTGGTTTTCCTCTAAACCAGCCATTCTCCAAGAATCTGTGTTGGATACCCCTGAGCTAGTTGGTTGAGCTAAACAATAACTTGGAGGGTTGGAAGATAAAAGCTTGTCCGACTTAGTTCATCACTAAGGGATATCCTTGTGTGTGTGTGTGTGTGTGTTGAAGAAAGATGATATCTTCGTTGATTGATCCTCGTGATCAGTTGTCGGTGCTATTGTCTTATCCAACCCTTGACTTGAGTATGGGCTATCATTAAGTCAATCAGAACCAACGATGCTCGTAATGTTGTCTTACTCGTGGTTGATCCCTCGAGCATACACCATTACATCTTTTGGTCTGACCAATGCTATCACCATGTTCACATGACGGTGGAAGTCCAGTGATATGGAAATTCTGATGAGTTGTTGTTGAGCTCATTAGCAGCATTTTGTCTCCCCCATGATTCATGTTGAACATCAACTTAGTGTTGGAAACTTTGTAAGCAATGCCTTCGTGTGCCGTTCATGAAGCCTATGCTTGCATGGAAGAAGTGACTTCCTCGAATTCATGTGTGTTAGGTGTAAGTTGCCGCCATGAATTTGAGAAAGGTTTGTTTTGTTTCCTTTGGAATCATCCCAATCAGTCATGCATATGTGCGAAGTATTCTGTAGTCTGGAGACTTGCAACCTTCATTCTATATGTATTCCTAGCACACCAAGCCACTAACTGATTTGTTCAAGGAGAAGAAGTTCCTTCTTAAGAGCATGCCTTATGCAAGGACTTACGTTATCCTTGATGATGGTTCCCACGAACTTCGGTAGTGTTTTGTTGTAAGACTACCATGTGGTTATGCTTATGCAGGATAACGTGTTCACATGTGTTTAGCAGAACCAGCTCATGTTTTGGAGCTTGCTACCTTGGTTCATTCCTCGAGAATCTCGCAACGCCATCTCGTCGAATTGTGTTGCAAACTTTCTTTTCATACATGCTGAGTCTGAAGTATCCTATTACCAATCGGATCTGAATCTCAGGCATATATGATGGTTGGAACCTTCCCAACATTTGCATGTTGTTCCCAGCTTGCACCCCATTGTGCAAATTTTTCCCATGGGATGTCCTTCTCAGCAGTTGATGTTGAGAATCATCTTCAAAGTGGACTTACCATGGGTCCCCTCCACCTCCGATGATAAGCAAAATCATCCATTGTGTTGTCTTCAACAAGGTAGTCCACATCATCCATTCTAGTCCGAGTATGCCATTTCTTCGAGCTCTTTCAATCAATCAATTGTAAATTGCCTTAAGCTGGTATGAAGAGTTCCAATGATCTATGGTTCAAAAGTAATTCTTTTTCCACTTAAAGGAACAGTCCAATGAGTCACCTTTCTCGAGGTGCCCCGTTACGGGATCTTGGTAAATAATTCCTCGCCACCTTGACACCATCCACCATCTTTCTAAGCGTGGAATTGTTGCCCACCAAATCAAACCTCATCGTTTGTTCTTCCATCCCTCTCGATGTGTTTTGTGTCTCAACTCGAGATGTTTCAACATCTCATTCCGTGAGTTGATCGTGAGTTGCTCGATCTTTAAGAAGATCGATTCTGCAGAGTTCCTCTCTGTCGTTGTCGTGTTGGATGAAGTTCTCGAAAGCAAAGACGTCAAGATCAATATGAAGCAATGAATCAACATCTTGAGAAGGACAGTTGGATCGTGAAGATCGTGTTAGCTGGTGACCCCTCTGACTTCTTACCTCACGTCTTGAATCTCGGGACGAGATTCTTGTTTAGTGGGGGTGAGTTGTCACAGCCCCAGATCGGCCTTGCTTGACTTTGCTTGCTCATCATGTCATCATGTTTCAATTTCTAAGAAACTTGAAATGGGGATTGCCTAAACCCTAGCATTAAAGGAATTCACTAGGTTCAACCAAAATATTCTCAGTGAATCCAAATGGCTTTCAAAATTGTTCATCTTTTACGGAAAATCTTTGGAAGCGATAACCAGAGGTGTTGCACATTTTTCCATGACATATTTGGTCACTTGAATTAAATCATTTAGTATTTGCAATTGGGCATTTAAATGCTATATATTATGTTAAGTGCTCGATTAATTCTGAATTTAAGTGTGGGCTATTAGGAATAATCCCAACAGAGCCCACAATTATTTGCAGGATTTTGGAAACGTTTTGGTATTTTTAATAAAGCCCAACAGTTCTGAAGAATTAGAAAACAGAAATGAAAGAGAGAAAGAGAGACTTACACTGGTGCTCACTGGCCGGCCCGGTGGCAGCCCAATATGAGCCCAGCCCACGAGGCGATCTTGTCTCCTTCCTCCTGCCAGAGGAGAAGCAACTGCGTGCTGACGCTTGCCGCGCCACCTCCTCCCTCCCTGCCTGCCTGGCTCATCCTCGATGCGTCTGGACGACGCCACGCAACACCCTCGACCGCCTCTCAGTCTCTCCCGTGCTTCTCCCCCCTCCTCTGCTCTTTCCCGCGGCGCCACCGAACGCTGTCGTCACCACCGACCGTCACCACCGCGGCCACCGCCTCCCCCTCGCCCCCTCGCCGCGCCTACTAGCTCCGCCTCGACGTCCCCGACCCCCTTGGCGACCTACGAGGCCCCGGACGCGCCACAACGCCGCCCCCGTCGCCGTTTTCCTTGCCGGCCACCGTGGATCCTCGCCGTCGGTTCGGGAGCTACCGGGCGTCCCGGACCTCGCTCTCGCGCTCATTGGATTCGATGTGAGCTTCTCCACCTCCTCCCCTTGCTCCCGTGCTCAGCTTCTCGCTGCAACCGTCGTTTCGACGATGACCGAATCGTGCTGCCGCCTGAGCTCCTCGCCGCCGTGGCCACGGTCACCGTAGTCTCCAACTGAGCTCATCCACATGCTCGTCGTGCCGTGTAGGTGTCGTGGGAGCCAAGCACGCCACTCCACGGCCACCATAGCCTCGTCCCCGAGCTCGGCCGAACTCCAGCCGCCGTTGCCGTTGCCACCGCCGTCATCTTAGACCACCCCGGCCCAAGCTAACCCCACCAGTCGATGCGCGTGAGCCCCAGCTCCACGAAGATGGGCTCACCACGATTTGGTCGCCGGAAGCCAAATCCGAGCCCCTCCACTGCCTCTCGGCCTCGCTGACGACGAGCCCCGGTCAACTCCGTGAGTTTGACCGGGTTGACCAGTTGACCTCCCACAGGTCCGGGCTAGTGGGCCCAGAGCCTGCTAAATTAGTTTAGATACTAATTAAATTTTAGCTAACCAACGGCTCATTGTTGTGGGCCCCCTTCTAATGACTTGAGTTAGGATTTAATGAAACCCTGGTTGGTACTAAGTCAATGATAGGTGGGCCACACCTGTTAGGTTTGACCTGGACGGTCCTGTTGACCAGCTGACGCCAGCATTACTTAATGCTGACGCAATAAAGTTTTCTGGAATTAAAATAAATCAGAAATGATTTATAAATTTCAGAAAATACCCCAAACTTCTAAAAATCATAGAAATTCAACCGTAACTCCAAATAAAATAATTTATATATGAAAAATGATCAGAAAAATCCAATCTATCCATCTGTACAATTTTCATGCATGTTAGAATAACTTATAGCTACTGTTTAGGAAAAATCAAATGAATGGCATTTAAATAACCATATGTGGAGTTTGAATTTGAACCTTGTGTTCAAACCAACCCCATTTAACTTGTTGCTAGATGCATTAGGCCAATCAACAACATATTGCCATGTCATCTTCATGCATCATATTGTTGCATTGCATTGATTGTGTTTCTCCTTTGTTTATCGGTGTTTGTCCCCTCTCAGTAGACGACGTACCAGCGATGAGTTCGATGACACCGATGAAGAACTATATTATCTTCAGAAGTGCCAGGCAAGCAAAACCCCCTTGTTCATTCCGATATAATCCCACTCTCTCGCTCCTGCTCTCTTTTACTGCATTAGGACAACATCGATTCCTCTGTTACTTGCTGCGGTAGCTGAACCCCTTTATCCTTTGCATGACCTGTCATTCCACAGTAAATAGATGAAACCCACTAGCATGAGTAGGAGTTGTTTGAGCCCTGATGTGCCTACTCATTCATGCGTGTTTGTCATGCTTGCTACTGCCTAGAGTTGAGTCAGGACTGATTCATCGAGGATGAATCAGAGGTGTGTGAACATGTTCTACTGTTGAGAGCTAAGTGTGTGAACACGATTTGGTAAAGGTAGCGGTGAGAGGCCATGTAGGAGTACATGGTGAGTTGTCTCATTGCAGCCGTCCTCAGGAACTGGGTTCTGTGTTTGTGATCCATGAAACAGTTACTACCACACATTGGGTTCCGGTAACTCGACCCCTCTCGGCCTATTAATCGCCTCGATCTACATCCGGGGAGTTGCAACTAGTTTCTGGTGTTTGTAGGATATGTGTTGGGGGCCGTGCGTAGCGCTGACCCTAGGGGTGGGCTATGTTGCGGTAGATACACCATGGCACGGTGTACCGGGCGCCCGTTTGGTGTCTCGGGAACCCTGCTCACATCGTTTGGGGCCGTGAGCGACACCCCGGCCGGATCTCCTTGCGGATGGAACCCGAATAGGCGATAAACCTGGACTAGAGACTTGTGTGGTTAGTCAGGTCGTGGCCGACTCCCTCGCCAGGCTTCCGCTTGAAGGTTGCCGAGATACACGACGTGTACATGGTGGTAAGTGGCGAGAGCGTGTGTGAAGAAGTACACCCCTGCAGGGTTAATATGATCTATTCGAATACCCGTGTCCATGAAAAGGACTTCGGGTTGCCTATAACAGTTCATAGACAAGTGAAAGTGGATACTCTAAAATGTGCAAGATAAGCGTGAGTGCTATGGATGGCGTTCTCGTAGGGAGGCGGAGGCGGATCCATAGTGGTGTATTGATATGGTGAATATGTGGACTCGTGTGCGCCACCTCAAAAGAGTTACTTGCAGTCGTAGTTCAGGTTAGCCACCGAGTCAAAGCTGGCTTGCTGCTGTTAAACTCCACCACCCCCCTTTTGATAATGATGCATATGTAGTTAGTTCGGATGTAAGTCTTGTTGAGTACATTTGTACTCACGTTTGCCTATTTTATGTTTTTGCAGAGAGACGTCAGTCTCGCTAGTAGTTCCGCGTGGACTTCGACGTTTAGCTTGTTACCTCAGCTACGATCTTGTGCCCTCGGCAGGATCTGGTAGATAGTCGGGCTTCTCTGCCTCTTTTTCATTTATAGATATACGTACTTTCGGACATTTTAAGCTTCCGCTTGTGCCTTGACTTGTATGCTTCGAGTGTTGGGTCATGAGACCCATGTTTGTAATATCTCGCTCCTCGGGCCTAATGAATAAATATTTGAGTCATAGAGTTATGTTGTGATGCCATGTTGTATTTACACATATTGAGCATATTGTGTGTATGTTTGAAATGCTTGGTATGTGTGGGATCCGACAATCTAGTTGTTTATCCTTGGCAGCCTCTCATATGGGGAAATGTAGTCTAGTGCGTCCTGAGCAATAGTAGTCCGCTACAGCCCGGTTCACCGGAGTCCTGCTAGCCCAGCACTACTGCTTGGACACTTGGTAGCGGCATGTGTTTCACTTTGTTCCTATGTCTGTCCCTTCGGGAAATGTCACCCGGTGATATCCGGAGTCCTGCCTAACCTGCTCTGACCCGGGTTACCGGAGTCCTGTTAGCCCGGTGCTACAGCCCGGATTCATACGTTGATGACCGACATGTTCGATGTGATTCATTTATGCCTGTCCCCATGGGTTAGTGCCGCTTTGGGTTCACGACTAGCCATGTCGGCCCGGGTTCTCTGTCATATGGATGCTAGCGACACTATCATATACGTGGGCCAAAAGGCGCAAACGGTCCCGGGCCATGGTAGGGCGACACCCGTGGGAATACCGTGCGTGAGGCCGCAAAGCGATATGAGGTGTTACCAGCTAGATCGATGTGACTTGGAATCGGGGTCCTAACAGTAAGAGTATCGAACCCAACGAGGAGCAGAAGGAAATGACAAGCGGTTTTCAGTAAGGTATTCTCTGCAAGCACTAAAATTATCGGTAACAGATAGTTTTGTGATAAGGTAATTTGTAACGAGTAACAAGTAATGAAAGTAAATAAGGTGCAACAAGATGGCCCAATCCTTTTTGTGGCAAAGGACAAGCCTGGACAAACTCTTATATAGAGAAAAGCGCTCCCGAGGACACATGGGAATTATCCTCAAGCTAGTTTTCATTACGCTCATATGATTCGCGTTCGTTACTTTGATAATTTGGTATGTGGGTGGACCGGTGCTTGGGTTATGTCCTTTCTTGGACAAGCATCCCACTTATGATTAACCCCTATTGCAAGCATCCGCAACTACAAAAGAAGTATTAAGGTAAACCTAACCACAGCATAAAACATATGGATCCAAATCAGCCCCTTACGAAGCAACTCATAAACTAGGGTTTAAGCTTCTGTCACTCTAGCAACCCATCATCTACTTATTACTTCCCAATGCCTTCGTCTAGGCCCAAATGATGGTGAAGTTTCATGTAGTCGACGCTCACATAACACCACTAGAGGAAAGACAACATACATCTCATCAAAATATCGAACGAATACCAAATTCACATGACTACTTATAGCAAGACTTCTCCCATGTCCTCGGGAACAAACGTAACTACTCACAAGTCATATTCATGTTCATAATCAGAGTGGTATTAATATGCATAACGGATCTGAACATATGATCATCCACCAAATAAACCAACTAGCATCAACTACAAGGAGTAATCAACACTACTAGCAACCCACAGGTACCAATCTGAGGCTTTGGTACAAAGATTGGATACAAGAGATGAACTAGGGTTTGAGAGGAGATGGTATTGGTGAAGTTGTTGATGGAGATTGACCCCCTCCCGATGAGAGGATCGTTGGTGATGACGATGGCGATGATTTCCCCCTCCCGGAGGGAAGTTTCCCTGGCAGAACAGCTCAGCCGGAGCCCTAGATTGGTTCCGCGAAGGTTCCGCATTGTGGCGGCGGAGTTTCTTCCCTAAAGCTTGCTTATGATTTTTTTTCTCGGACGAAAGACTTCATATAGCAGAAGATGGGCACCGGGGGCCAGCCAGGGGGCCCACGAGGCAGGGGCGCGCCCAGGGGGGTAGGGTGCGCGCCCCACCTCGTGGCAGTGGTCCGGGCCCTCCGTATTTTCTTCCGCCAATATTTTTATTAATTCTCTGGGCGCGCCCCCACCCTCGTGGCCAGGGTGTGGGCCCCCTCTGGTATTTTCTTCCGCCAATATTTTTATTAATTCCAAAAATAACTTCCGTGAAGTTTCAGGACTTTTGGAGCTGTGCAGAATAGGTCTCTAATATTTGCTCCTTTTCCAGCCCAGAATTCCAGCTGGCGGCATTCCCCCCCTTCTTGTAAACCTTGTAAAATAAGAGAGAATAGGCAAAAGTATTGTGACATAACATGTAATAACATCCCATAATGCGATAAATATCGATATAAAAGCATGATGCCAAATGGACGTATCAACTCCCCCAAGCTTAGACCTCGCTTGTCCTCATGCAGAAGCCGATATCGATAAATATGTCCAAATGTTTAGAGATAGAGGTGTCGATAAAAATAAAATACGGGCATGAGGGCATCATGATCATTCTTATAACATCAACATATATGGATATTATCATATGATTTCTTATGCTCAAGTAATAATATATTCACAATTTCAAGTATGAATCAGAAACTTTATTGAGAACTAACAAACTATGATCTCGGTCATTGAAGCAATTGCAATTTATCATAACATACGAAAGAGTCAATATAAGAGCTTTTCAGCAAGTCCACATACTCAACTATCATTTAGTCTTTCATAATTCCAAACACTCAAGCAATACTTATGGGTATGGAGTTTTAATCGGACACAGAGAAAGATAGGGGCTTGTAGTGTTGCCTCCCAACCTTTTACCTCAAGGGTAATGTCAACAAGAATAGTTCATGCTAACTTACATCCAGTTGGATATATATATCAGGATCTTCCCAACACAATGTGCTTGCCAAAGGATAAAATGTAAAAAGGAAAGTTGAAGATCACCATGACTCTTGCATAAGGTAAGGCAAAAGTAAAAGATAGGCCCTTCGCAGAGGGAAGCAGAGGTTGTCATGTGCTTTTATGGTTGGATGCATGAAATCTTAATGCAAAAGAACGTCACTTTATATTGCCACTTGTGATATGGACCTTTATTATGCAGTCCGTCGCTTTTATTGCTTCCATATCACAAGATCGTATAAAGCTTATTTTCTCCACACTAATAAGTCATACATATTTAGAAAGCAATTTTTATTGCATACAACAATGACAACTTACTTGAAGGATCTTATTCAATCCATATGTAGATATGGTTGACTCTCATGGCAAAACTGAGTTTAAGGATATTTGGAAGCACAAGTAGTATCTCTACTTGGTGCAAAGAATTTGGCTAGCATGAGAGGGAAAGGCAAGATCAACATGTTGAATGATCCATGACAATATACTTTATTTTGGATATAAGAAAACATAACCCATTATGTTGTCTTCCTTGTCAAACATCAACTCTTTAGCATGTCATACTTTAATGAGTGCTCACAATCGTAAAAGATGTCTGATACTTCCATTTTGCATCATGCTTTTATATCGATATTTATTGCATTATGGGCTGTTATTACACATTATGTCACAATACTTATGTCTATTCTCTCTTATTTTACAACGTTTACATAAGGAGGGAGAATACCGGCAGCTGGAATTCTGGGCTCGAAAAGCAGCAAATATTAGAGACATATTCGGCACAACTCCAAAAGTCCTGAAACTCCATGGAAGTTATTTTTGGAAAAAAATACTGAGCAGAAGAAATACGTCAGGGGGGCCACCACCTGTCCACGAGGGTGGGGGGCATGCCCTACCCCCCGGGGCGCGCCCCTGCCTCGTGGGCCCCCTGTTGGCTCTCCGGTGGCCATCTTCTGCTATATGAGGTCTTTCGTCAAGGAAAAAATCATAAGCAACCTTTCGGGACGAGAATCCGCCGCCACGAGGCGGAACCTCATGGAACCAATCTAGGGCTCCCAAAAGCATTCTGCGGGGACACTTCCCTCCGGGAGGGGGAAATCATCACCATCGTCATCACCAATGCTCCTCTCATTGGGAGAGGGCAATCTCCATCAACATCTTCACCAGCACCATCTCCTGTCAAAACCCTAGTTCATCTCTTGTATCCAATTCTTGTCTCCAAGTCCGGGATTGGTACTAGTAGGTTGCTAGTAGTGTTGATTACTCCTTGTAGTTGATGCTAGTTGGTTTATTTGGTGGAAGACCATATGTTCAGATCCTTTATGCATATTAATACCCCTCTGATTATGAACATGAATATGCTTTGTGAGTAGTTACGTTTGTTCGAGGACATGGGAGAAGTCTTGCTACTAGTAGTCATGTGAATTTGGTATTAGATTCGATATTTTGATGAGATGTATGTTGTCTATCCTCTAGTGGTGTTATGTGAACGTCGACTACATAACACTTCACCATTATTTGGGCCTAGAGTAAGGCATTGGGATGTAATAAGTAGATGATGGGTTGCTAGAGTGAAAGAAGCTTCAACCCTAGTTTATGCGTTGCTTCGTAAGGGGCTGATTTGGATCCATATGTTTCATGCTATGGTTAGGTTTACCTTAATACTTTTGTTGTAGTTGTGGATGCTTGCAATAGAGGTTAATCATAAGTGGGATGCTTGTTCAAGTAAGAACAGCACCCAAGCACCGGTCCACCCACATATCAAATTATCAAAGTACCGAACGCGAATCATATGAACGTGATGAAAACTAGCTTGACGATAATTCCCATGTGTCCTCGAGAGCGCTTTTCTCTATATAAGAGTTTGTCCAGGCTTGTCCTTTGCTGCAAAAAGGATTGGGCCACCATTCTGCACTTTATTTACTTTTGTTACTTGTTGCTCGTTACAAATTATCTTATCACAAAACTATCTATTACCTATAATTTCAGTGCTTGCAGAGAATACCTTGCTGAAAACCGCTTATCATTTCCTTCTGCTCCTCGTTGGGTTCAACACTCTTACTTATCGAAAGGACTATGATAGATCCCCTATACTTGTGGGTCATCAATACTCTTTTCTGGCGTCGTTGCCGGGGATTGAAGCGCCTTTAGTAGGTGGAATTTGGTAAGGAAAAATTTATTTAGTGTGCTGAAATTTACTGTCACTTGTTACTATGGAAAGTAATCCACTGAGGGGCTTGTTCGGGGTATCTTCACCCCGACCAGTAGAGCAAAGAGTTGCTCCTCAACCTACTGAACCTACTGAAAATGAAAATGTTCCCTTTGAAGTTCCTTCAGGTATGTTAGAAAAACTGCTAGCTAATCCTTTTGCAGGAGATGGAACAAAGCATCCTGATGAGCACCTAATCTATGTGGATGAAGTTTGTGGATTATTTAATCTTGCAGGTATACCTGGTGATGTTATTAAGAAGAAGGTCTTCCCTTTATCGTTGAAGGGAGATGCATCGACATGGTATAGGCTATATGATGATACGGGGTCATCGAACTACAAACGATTGAAATTGGAATTTCATCAGAAGTTTTATCCTATGCATCTTGTTCATCGTGATCGCAATTATATATATAATTTTTATAATTTTTGGCCTCGCGAAGGAGAAAGCATCGCTCAAGCTTGGGGGAGGCTTAAATCAATGTTATATTCATTCCCCAATCATGAGCTCTCAAGAGAAATAATTATTCAAAGTTTTTATGCTCGGCTTTCTGATAACAATCGCACCATGCTCGATACTTCTAGTGCTGGCTCTTTTATGATGAAGACTATTGAATTCAAATGGAATTTATTGGATAGAATTAAATGCAACTCTGAACATTGGGATCTCGATGAAGGTAAGGAGTCAGGTATGACACCTAAGTTTGATTGTGTTAAATCTTTTATGGATATCGATGTTTTCTGTAAATTTAGCACTAAATATGGACTTGACTCTGAGATAGTAGCTTCTTTCTGTGAATCTTTTGCTACTTATGTTGATCTCCCCAAGGATAACTGGTTTAAATATCATCCTCCCATAGAAGTAAAAGTAGCTGCACCTACTAAAGTTGAAGAAAAGACTGTCACTTATAATGATCCTATTGTTCCTACTTCTTATGTTGAGAAACCACCTTTCCCTGTTAGGATAAAGGATCATGCTAAAGCTTCAACTGTGGTTCGTAAAAGCAATATTAGGACTTATACACCTCCTGAGCAAATTAAAGTTGAACCTAATATTGCTATAGTTAAAGATCTCTTGTCTGATAATATCGATGGGCATGTTATTTATTTCTGTGAGGAAACTGCTAGAATTGCCAAACCTTGTGCTAAAGATAAACATAGACCTGTGGTAGGCATGCCTGTTATTTCTGTTAAAATAGGAGATCATTGTTATCATGGCTTATGTGATATGGGTGCTAGTGCTAGTGCTATACCTCATGACTTATACAAAGAAATTATGCATGATATTGCACCTGCTGAGATAGAAGATATTGATGTTACCATTAAGCTTGCCAATAGAGATACCATATCACCCATTGGAATTGTTAGAGATGTTGAAGTCTTGTGTGGGAAAACTAAATATCCTGCTGATTTTCTTGTTCTTGGTTCCCCACAAGATAGCTTTTGTCCCATTATATTTGGTAGACCCTTCTTGAACACTGTTAATGCAAAGATAGACTGCGAAAAGGATGTTGTTACTATTGGTTTGGGTGATATGTCTCATGAGTTTAATTTCTCTAAATTTAGTAGACAACACCGTGAAGAGGAATTACCTAGTAAGGATGAAATTATTGGTCTTGCTTCTATTGTCGTACCTCCTAGTGATCCATTAGAACAATGTTTGCTAGACCGTGAAAATGATATGTTTATGAATGAAAGAAGGAAAATAGATGAAGTGTTCTTTAAACAGGAACCTATCCTGAAACACAATTTGCCTGTTGAAATCCTAGGGGATCCTCCTCCACCCAAGGGTGATCCCGTGTTTGAGCTTAAACCGTTGCCTGATACTCTTAAATATGCTTATCTTGATGAGAAAAAGATATATCCTGTTATTATTAGTGCTATCCTTTTAGAGCATGAAAAAGAGAGATTATTGAAAACTCTAAAGAAGCACCGTGCTGCTATTGGATATACTCTTGATGATCTTAAGGGCATTAGTCCCACTCTATGTCAACATAAAATAAATCTGGAAGTAGATGCCAAACCAGGTCGTGATCATCAACGACGGCTGAATCCTAAGATGAAAGAAGTGGTAAGAAAAGAAATACTAAAGCTTCTTGAGACAGGTATAATTTATCCCGTTCTTTGATAGTCAATTGGGTAAGTCATGTCCATTGTGTCCCTAAGAAAGGAGGTATTACCGTCGTTCCTAATGATAAAGATGAATTGATTCCGCAAAGAATTATTACAGGTTATAGGATTGTAATTGATTTCCGCAAATTAAATAAAGCTACTAAGAAAGATCATTACCCCTTACCTTTTATCGATCAAATGCTAGAAAGATTATCCAAACACACACATTTTTGCTTTCTAGATGGTTATTCTGGTTTCTCTCAAATACATGTGTCAGCCAATGATCAATCAAAGACCACTTTTACTTGCCCTTTTGGTACTTTTGCTTATAGACGTATGCCTTTTGGTTTATGTAATGCGCCTGCTACCTTTCAAAGATGCATGATGGCTATATTCTCTGACTTTTGTGAAAAGATTTGTGAGGTGTTCATGGACGATTTTTACGTCTATGGATCCTCTTTTGATGATTCCTTGAGCAACCTTGATCGAGTTTTGCAGAGATGTGAAGAAACTAACCTTGTCTTGAATTGGGAGAAGTGACACTTTATGGTTAATGAAGGCATTGTATTGGGGCATAAAGTCTCTGAAATAGGTATTGAAGTTGATAAAGCCAAGGTTGATGCTATTGAAAAGATGCCATGTCCCAAGGACATCAAAGGTATAAGAAGTTTCCTTGGTCATGCCGGTTTTTAGAGGAGGTTCATTAAGGACTTCTCAAAAATTTCTCGGCCTCTGACTAATTTATTACAAAAAGATATACCATTTGTATTTGATGATGATTGTGTAGAAGCATTTGAAATACTTAAGAAAGCATTGATCTCTGCACCTATTGTTCAGCCACCTGATTGGAATTTACCCTTTGAAATTTTGTGTGATGCTACTGATTATGATGTAGGTGTTGTTCTAGGGCAAAGAGTTGATAAGAAATTAAATGTTATTCAATATGCTAGTAAGACTCTAGACAATGCTCAAAGAAATTATGCTACTACTGAAAAAGAATTCTTAGCAGTTGTATTTGCTTCTGATAAGTTCAGACCTTATATTGTTGATTCTAAAGTAACTATTCACACTGATCATGCTGCTATTAAATATCTTATGGAAAAGAAAGATGCTAAACCTAGACTTATTAGATGGGTTCTCTTGCTACAAGAATTTGATTTGCATATTGTTGATAGAAAGGGAGCTGAGAACCCGTTCTTGGAACAACTTGTCTAGGTTAGAAAATGTTCTTGATGACCCACTACCTATTGATGATAGCTTTCCTGATGAGCAATTAAATGTCATAAGTGCTTCTCATACTGATCCATGGTATGCTGATTATGCTAATTACATCGTTGCTAAATTTATACCACCTAGTTTCACATACCAGCAAAAGAAAAAGTTTTTCTATGATTTGAGGCATTACTTTTGGGATGACCCACATCTTTATAAAGAAGGAGTAGATGGTGTATTAGACGTTGTGTACCTGACCATGAATAGGAACAGATCCTACGCAAGTGTCACTCTGAAGCTTATGGAGGACACCACGCTGGAGATAGAACTGCACATAAGGTACTGCAATCTGGTTTTTATTGGCCTACTCTCTTCAAGGATGCCCGTAAGTTTGTCCTTTCTTGTGATGAATATCAAAGAATTGGTAATATTAGTAGACGTCAAGAAATGCCTATGAACTATTCACTTGTTATTGAACCATTTGATGTTTGGGGCGTTGATTATATGGGACCTTTTCCTGCCTAAAAATGGATATACACATATTTTAGTTGCTCTTGATTACGTTACTAAGTGGGTAGAAGCTATTCCAACTAGTAGTGTTGATCATAAAACTTCTATTAAGATGCTTAAAGAAGTTATTTTTTTGAGGTTTGGAGTCCCTAGATATTTAATGACTGATGGTGGTTCACATTTTATTCATGGTGCTTTCCGTAAAATGCTTGCTAAGTATGATGTTAATCATAGAACTGCATCTCCTTATCACCTTCAGTCTAGTGGTCAAGTAGAATTGAGTAATAGAGAACTCAAATTAATTTTGCGAAAGACTGTCAATAGATCTAGAAAGAATTGGTCCAAGAAACTTGATGATGCATTATGGGCCTACAGAACTGCATACAAAAATCCTATGGGTATGTCTCCGTATAAAATGGTTTATGGAAAAGCATGTCACTTACCTCTCGAACTAGAACATAAGGCTTATTGGGCTATTAAAGAGCTTAATTATGATTTCAAACTTGCCGGTGAGAAGAGGTTATTTGATATTAGCTCACTCGATGAATGGAGAACCCAAGCCTATGAAAATGCCAAATTGTTTAAAGAAAAAATTAAAAGATGGCATGACAAAAGGATACAAAAGCGTGAGTTTAATGTAGGTGATTATGTATTGCTATACAACTCTCGTTTAAGATTTTTTGCAGGAAAACTTCTCTCTAAATGCGAAGGCCCATACATTATCGAGGAGGTCTATCGTTCTGGTGCCATAAAAATCAACAACTTCGAAGGCACAAATCCGAAGGTGGTGAACGGTCAAAGAATCAAACATTATATCTCAGGTAATCCTATAAATGTTGAAACCAATGTTATTGAAACCGTAACCCCGGAGGAATACATAAGGGACACTTTTCGGAATGTTTCAGACTCCGAAAAGGAATAGGTATGTGGTACGGTAAGTAAACCGACTCCAAAACAATTTTTATGGCAATATTTCTCCGTTTTGGAATATTTAGAAAAATAGAAAAATAAGAAGCAGTCCGGGAAGGATATGAGGGCTCCACGAGGGTGGAGGGCGCGCCCTACCCCCCTAGGCGTGCCCCCCTACCTCGTGGGCACCTCGTGGGCACCTCGTGCGCTCTCTAGACTCCGTTTTCTTGCACGATAGTATTTTGGTCAGTAAAAATTCATTATATAATCTCCCGATGGTTTTGACTCCTGTGTCACGCAATTATCCTCTGTTCTTGTTTCAAGCTGTTTTTCTGACAGATCTAGATTATCATGACGTCTCCAAGTGCTCCCAAGGACAAGTTCTTCGAGAAGGTCATCAACCCTTACCTCGCGGAGGTGCTGCGACACCCTCAAACCATTGAGATGCGTGATGGGTTGCTGCACATCCGCGATGTTGAGGGATCGAAGGGGACCGGAAGCGTGGAGACGAGGCTCGGAGCAATGGAGCAACAAGTTTTCAAGTGCCAGGGGATGGTGGAACGTATACTCAACTCCAACCACATGATGATTGCGGAGTTCACCAACAACCACAAGCTGGATGCCAAGAACATTGGGGAGACCATCTTCAAGCTTCGCGAGAAGATCGAGCACCTTCAAGCCCAAATATATGATCTGCAAAACCAAAACTGTGAGTATGAATATAGATTCAAAAGGATGAGTTTGGCTGCAGATTTGAGGATCCCGGAGACTCGATCATCCTTCTATGATGGTGAGCCTATGCCTTGGAAGATGGACGACAAGCCCACATCATCAACAACTCCTCCACCTTCCTCACCAACAAAGGAGATATAATCACATGGGTATGGGCACTCCCCTTGGCAACTGCCAAGCTTGGGGGAGGTGCCCCGGTATCATATCGTATCACCATCACATCTCTATCTTTTCCATTTTCCTTAGTTCGATCCTATTAGTAGTATTTTGATCTAGTAGAATAAAGTTTTTGGCATGATCTAGTTTTGAGTTTTGCTTTATGATCCCTCTATGTAATCGAGTCCGTGAGCTATATATAATAAAGATTAGTGTTGAGTCAAGGGCTTGATTATCTTGCTATGATCTTGAGTGAATAAAAGAAAAGAATAAAAAGAAATAAAAGGTTCATATTGATCTTATTGAGAGTAATGACTTCACATAGAAAGAGTATGATGATTAAAAATTGTTGAGAGTTGGCAAGCATAGCTTTGGTCATCGTTGCAATTAATAGGAAGTAATAAAGAAAGAGAGGTCTCACATATAAATATACTATCCTGGACATCTTTTATGATTGGGAGCACTCATTAAAATATGACATGCTAAAGAGCTGATGTTGGACAAGGAAGACAACGTAATGGGTTATGTTTTCTTATATCTGAGATAAAGTATATTGTCATGGATCATTCAACATGTTGAGCTTGCCTTTCCCCCTCATGATAGCCAAATTCTTAGCACCAAGTAGAGATACTACTTGTGCTTCCAAAACCCTTAAACCAGTTTTGCCATGAGAGTCCACCATATCTACCTATGGATTGAGTAAGATCCTTCAAGTAAGTTGTCATCGGTGCAAGCAATAAAAATTGCTCTCTAAATATGTATGATTGATTGGTGTGGAGGAAATAAGCTTTATACGATCTTGTGATGTGGAAGAAATAAAAGCGACGGACGGCATAATAAAGGTTCATATCACAAGTGGCAATATAAAGTGACGTTCTTTCGCATTAAGATTTTGTGCATCCAACCCCGAAAGCGCATGGCAACCTCTGCTTCCCTCCGCGAAGGGCCATCTTTTATTATTATCTTCTACCTTATGCAAGGGTCATGGTGATCTTCACCTTTCCTTTTTATATTTACCCTTTGGCAAGCACAGTGTGTTGGAAAGATCCTGATAGATATATCTAACTGGACATAGGGGAGCATGAGTTATTATTGTTGACATTACCCTTGAGGTAAAAGGTTGGGAGGAGAAACTATAAGCCCCTATCTTTCTCTGTGTCCGATTAAAACTCCATAACCACAAGTATTGCGTGAGTGTTAGCAATTATGAAAGACTAAATGATAGTTGAGTATGTGGACTTGCTAGAGAGCTCTGACATAGACTCTTTCTGATGTTATGATAAATTGCAATTGCTTCAATGACTGAGATTATAGTTTGTTAGTTCTCAATGAATTTTCTGATTCATACTTTTGCATTGTGATTAGATCATTACTTGAGCATAAGAAATCATATGACAATATCCATATATGTTGTTGTTATGAGAATAATCATGATGCCCTCATGTCCATATTTTATTTTATCAACACATCTATCTCTAAACATGTGGACATATTTATTGTTATCGGCACCTCCCCCAAGCTTGGCAGTTGCCAAGGGGAGTGCCCATACCCATGTGATTATACCTCTTTTGCTGCTGAAGAAGATGGAGGTGATGATGGATAGTCGCACATCGAGCGTAGGAGGTCCTCCAATTTGCGGATAATGCCGTTGAGTGCAATGATATGCTCCTTCAACAAAATATTTTCACGTGTGAGACACTTGTTTTGTATATGAGCTAACTCAATCATCTTGAAAGCTTCGATCTCAGTTGGGGTAAGAAGATTGTGATCAAGTTGAAGGGTGTCTTCTTCTTCTGCTACCGGAGCTTGATCCTCCGTGGCCTTCTTTATCCCCTCATCCTTGTTGATCTCCATGGGTTCTTCCCTGTTTAGCTCTATCTTCATTAACCAAGCATCATTATCACCATTGTTGGAGGAGGGGGACGACATGATGCCTGGCCTTGACAACTCTTGCAGAAAACAGCTTGAAACAAAAACAGAGGATATTTGCGTGATACGGTGGTCAAAACCTTCGGGAGATTATATAATGAATTTTTACCGACCGAAAGAAGTATCGTGCAAGAAAACGGAGTCCGGAGAGCACACGAGGTGCCACGAGGCAGGGGGCGCGCCCAGGGGGTAGTGTGACGCCCTCGATTCAATCGTACACTAATCATGCACGCAAATGTGTACGATCAAGATCAAGGACTCACGGGAAGATATTAACACACAACTCTAGACACAAATTAAAATAATACAAGCTTTATATTACAAGCCAGGGGCCTCGAGGGCTCGAATTCATAAGCTCGAACACACAAGAGTCAGCGGAAACAACAATATCTGAGTACATACATAGGTTAGACAAGTTTGCCTTAAGAAGGCTAGCACAAAAGCAACACCGATCGAAAAGGCAAGGCCTCCTGCCTGGGAGCCTCCTAACTACTCCTGGTCGTCGGCGGTCTCCACGTAGTAGCAGGCATCGGCGGTGGCATCTGGCTCTAGGGCTCCGACATCTGGTTGCATCAACCGGAAAGAAGAAGAAAAGGGAAAATGGGGGACCAAAGCAACAGTGAGTACTCATCCAAAGTACTCACAAGCAAGGATCTACACTACATATGCAACATTATCAAAGGAAGGCCGTATATGTGGACTGGGCTGTAGAAATGCCAGAATAGAGAGAAAGGCCTAGTCCTATCAAAGACTAGCATCTTCTGGAAACCACCATCTTGCAGCAACAGGAGGGAGTAGAGTAGCATAAAGTAAAGTAGTAGTAGTGTTATCAACCTCGGCCAGTGATCCTTTCTCGACTCCCTACGAGAAAGCAATCCCAGAGCCATACTATCCAAGTGTCATCACAATCCAATTCTCATCACCATCCAGTTCTCATCACAAGTATCCAGTTCTAGTTATATCGCTCGGGATACAACTCCAATTGTCCGTTACCGTAGGGACAGGGCTATCGGTAGATGTTTTCTTCCCTCTGAGGGTGCACCAACTTACCCACCACGCCGCTTAACTCCGGCGGACACACTTTCTGGGTCATGCCCGGCCTAGGCCAAATCGCGCAACCCAACCTAGGCTTAATAGAGAGACCAAAGACGCGGACTAAACCTATGCCCCAGGGTCATGGGCGATCTCCCGGGAACTCATGCACGTTGCGAGGGCGGCGGTGAGCAGACCTAGCTACCTCCTTCAACAAGGCAAAGGCCACGCAGTCCAACCCCACGCGCCGCTCACCGCTAACGTCTATTAAGCTTGGTGATGCATACGACGTAACGCCCATACTATGCCCACGTGATGGTTAGAGCTATCAGGCCAGAGGCCCCTCGGATCAAATATCCAAATCATAGTGGATTAGGAGCACGCGGTAACAAGCAGAGACTCACGAAAGATGTGACCCCATTGCCCCGTCTCAAGGACTTGCGGCAAGGGCTGGGAATGCCCGGCCATGCCTCGTAATTATCTCGTGGGCACCCTCCAGGTCAACCCGACTCCACATCACTCGCAATTAAGCTCGCGCGGGTACCCCTCAGGGCCAACCCATCTTTAGTAACATGGTTCAGTGTAGAGTCATTGTAACCATAGTAACTGTGTGTCCAAACATCAAGGGGAAAACCTGAGGAATCACCCTTGACGGATTCCACTCGATGTAATCATCAAGGTGAACGTAAGAGGAACCACCCCCGAGGTTCACACTTAAGGGGTTGCACGACACAGCCGTATCGGAAGTGGTTAAGGAGGAAATCACCCTCGATGACCACGACCGAATAGCTACACTACAGGTTAACATCAGAAGTGCTGAAGAGGTCTCACCCTCGGCACTCGATAGTAACCCAGTAGTGTCGAGCAACTAAGGGGAAAGTGATGTGCAGTGTCGGGGCCTGGTCTTCGATCCCGTTGATCGGATCTTCGATCCCGTTGATCGGGTCTTCGATGATGAAGCAGGGGCAACAAGGACAAGGTGGGGTCACTAATGGATCACTAACCAACCTATACTAAGCAGTTTAGGATAAGCAGGTAAGGTACAATGAGCAGGTTACAAAACAGGCTATGCATCAGAATAGGAGCAAACAATAACAGTAGCAAAAACTAATGCAAGCATGAGAGAATGGAATGGGTGATATCGGAATGATCAAAGGGGGGCTTGCACGGTTGCTCGAGCGAAGAAGGGCGTCAGTGACGTAGTCGATCACGGCGGCATCGGCAGCTGTCACGGGGTCTACCGAAGAGAAAAGGGGGAGAAACAATAAATACATAGCAAGCAAGTGCATAACAGGACAACAGGCAGAGCTAGACGTGTTCTGATGCGGTGCTACACGTTACCGGCGAAGGGGATAACATCCGGGAATGCTTTCCCGAAGTCTGGCATTTTCGGACAAACGAACCAGAGGGGAAAGGTTTGATGTTCACTATGCTAGGGATGTGTGGCGGACGAACAGAATGTGTATTCGGATTCATTGGATTTTTCTGAGCAACTTTCATGTAGAAAACATTTTCATCCGAGTTACGGTTTATTTTCTATGAATTTTCAAAGATTAAACCATTTTCTGGATTTATTTATATTAACAGAAACCTATTAATGCGTCATCAATGCGTCAGCATGACATCAGCAGTCAGCTGACCCGTTTGACTAGTCAAACTGACCAATAGGTCCCACCAGTCAGTCCCTCTTACGTAACAGAGTTTATTTCAAACTAATCTGGGGTTATTTAGCTACTGGGCCCCACATGTCGGTGATCGGTTAGGTTAACTAATTAGTTTTGTTTATAAAAGCGTTTAATTAGAGGATTAGGCGGTGGGGCCGCGACGCTGCTGATCGGGCCTGCACACCGGTCATCAGGGGCAGGGGGCCCACCGGCGATGACCTGTGGTGGCCCAGTGTGTGCCAGCTCAGTGTGGCCGGCGGCTCAACGCCGGCGACGCCAAATGCGGCGGCGCGGCTCGGATCTCTCCGGAAAACGCGTACAGGGCTCGGGGAGGAGCGGAGCTAGGCTCATTCGAACGAGCTCTCAGCGCCACGTCCAGTGGTGGCCGTAACATCGCCTGACTTGGCCGGAATCGGCACCGGCGAGCGACGGAGGCGGCGGCGTGCACGGGTGCTCGACGAAAATGGAGCTACGGCGTGGTATCGAGCAAGCGGAGAGGCTGGGGAGTAGCTACACGGTGTGGGGAGTGCAACGGGCTTGAGCCCGTGACCAAAAGGTCACCGGAACCTTGCTGGTGGCGAGCTCCGCGGCGATGCGTTCGGACGCTCATCGGGGACGACGCTAGGAGGCACGGGAGGGAGTGTGCGCGTGCGTGTTGGGCTCCTAGGAACCCTAGGAGCACAACGGTGAGCTCGGGTGAGCGTGTCAATGGCCACAATGACGGCAACGACCTCGTCAACGGCGACGTGTTCAGGCACAAGCAGAGCGGCGGCTACGAGAGCTCAAGAGGCCAGGAGGGTGAGGGGAGAGGATGAGGGGCTCACTGCGGGCGCAAGAAAGGCCCGTGGGAGGTTTAGGAGCTGCAGTGCAGTGGATCGACGCCGGCGAGTTCCTGTGATCCGAAGTGGAAGACGAGGCCGGGGCAGCGTTCGGGGGCGCCCGGCGTCTTGCGGCTCGTCGGGGAGGTGTAGTCGAGGGAGGAGGAGCGGTTGGACAGGTCGGTGAGGCGAACGGGTCTCGGTGGCCGCGAGGACGACGGAGAACGGTGGCGAGCGCGCTCGGGATTGAGCGAGAGGAGAGGGGAGAGGTGGATCTGGGGGAGGGGAGGCGCAAAGGCGAGCGAGAGGGGGGCAAGTGGGAGAGATGGGTGGAGGCCGAGGCATCGGGGCGGCCTTATTCCCTTCCGGCGTCGGTGCCGACGAGGTGGTCGGTGAGGATGTGCCCTCAGAAAGACGCAGGGGGGAACACGAGGGAGGGGAGAGCGACCGGGGAGGGGAGCTGGGCCTGGCCGGCTGGGCCTGTCTCTGTGGCCTTAGGCCCAGGGGCAGGGGCTTCCTCTCTCTTCGCTCTGCTTTCCTTTCCCTTTTTTTTGATTTATTCCTGTTTTGCAAATTGCTTAGCCACCATTAGAGTTTTGTAAAATATGCGACTTAGCTCAACAATTATAGTGCAATATTTACTACTGCCAAAAAATGGTTTGGAGCCAAAATGATTTCATTTGAATTTTTAATAAATGATATGGCACTTTAAATTTCTGTTTGATGTTGTTTCATGTTGTTTGAGCCACATAATGAATTTAGGTGATGTTATTTTTCTGAAGATAATTAGTTATGAATTATTTTCTATTTAATGAACATTTTAGTTTGCATGTTTGAGAAATTTTGAATTTCACTCATAATTTGAATTTGAATTTGACTCGATTTTTCATCAAGTGATAAATAGCTCGATAAGCATGGTGACCTAGCACCATTAATGGGGGATTCTTGTAGCATGACACTGGGGTGTTATGGTGGTAGGGCGCCCTCCACCCTCGTGGACCTTGTGTCCTTCCCGGAATTCTTCTTATTTTTCTATTTTCTTAAATATTCCAAAATGGAGAAAAATTGCCATCAGAACTGTTTTGGAGTCGGTTTACTTATCGTACCACATACCTATTCATTTTCGAGTCTCAAACGTTCGGAAAGTGTCCTTATGTATTCCTCTGGGTTACAGCTTTCAATAACATTAGTTTCAACATTTATGGGAGTACCGAGATATAATGTTTGATCCTTTGACCGTTCACCACCTTCGGATTTGTGCCTTCGAAGTTGTCGATTTTTATGGCACCGGAACGATAGACCTCCTCGATAACGTAAGGACCTTCCCATTTAGAGAGAAGTTTTCCTGCAAAAAATCTTAAATGAGAGTTGAATAGCAACACATAATCACCTACATTAAACTCATGCTTTTGTATCCTTTTGTCATGCCATCTTTTAACTTTTTCTTTAAACGGGTTGGCATTCTCATAAGCCTGGGTTCTCCATTCATCAAGTGAGCTAATGTCAAATAACCTCTTCTCACCGGCAAGCTTGAAATCATAATTGAGCTCTTTAATGGCCCAATATGCCTTATGTTCTAGTTCGAGAGGTAAATGACATGATTTTCCATAAACCATTTTATACGGAGACATACCCATAGGATTTTTATATGCAGTTCTATAGGCCCATAATGCATCATCAAGTTTCTTGGACCAATTCTTTCTAGATCTATTAACAGTCTTTTGCAAAATTAATTTGAGCTCTCTATTACTCAATTCTACTTGACCACTAGACTGTGGGTGATATGGGGATGCAATTCTATGATTAACATCATACTTAGCAAGCATTTTACGGAAAGCACCATGAATAAAATGTGAACCACCATCAGTCATTAAATATATAGAGACTCCAAACCTCGGAAAAATAACTTCTTTAAGAATCTTAATAGAGGTGTTATGATCAGCACTACTAGTTGGAATAGCTTCTACCCACTTAGTAATGTAATCAACATCAACTAAAATATGTGTATACATATTCGAGGAAGGAAATGGTCCCACGTAATCAAAGTCCCAAACATCAAATTGTTCAATAACAACTGAATAATTCATAGGCATTTCTTGACGTCTACTAATATTACCAATTCTTTGACATTCATCACAAGATAAGACAAACTTACGGGCATCCTTGAAGAGAGTAGGCCAATAAAAACCGGATAGCAATACCTTATGTGTAGTTCTATCTCCAGCGTGGTGCCCTCCATAAGCTTCGGAGTGACACTTGCGTAGGATCTGTTCCTGTTCATGCTCAGGTATACAACGTCTAATAACACCATCTACTCCTTTATAAAGGTGTGGGTCATCCTAGAAGTAATGTCTTAAACCATAGAAAAACTTTTTCTTTTGCTGGTATGTGAAACTAGGTGGTATAAATTTAGCAACAATATAATTAGCATAATCAGCATACCATGGAGCAAAGACTGAGAAGCATTAATGATATTTAATTGTTCATCAGGAAAGCTATCATCAATAGTCAGTGGGTCATCAAGAACATTTTCTAACCTAGACAAGTTATCTACAACGGGTTCTCAGCTCCCTTTCTATCAATAATATGCAAATCAAATTCTTGTAACAAGAGAACCCATCTAATAAGTCTAGGTTTAGCATCTTTCTTTTCCATAAGATATTTAATAGCAGCATGATCAGTGTGAACAGTTACTTTAGAATCAACAATGTAAGGTCTGAACTTATCACAAGCAAATACAACTGCTAAAAATTCTTTTTCATTAGTAGCATAATTTCTCTGAGCACTGTCTAGAGTCTTACTAGCATATTGAATAACATTTAATTTTCTATCAACTCTTTGTCCTAGAACAGCACCTACAGCATAATCACTAGCATCACACATAATTTCAAAGGGTAAATTCCAATCAGGTGGCTGAACAATTGGTGCAAAAATTAATGATTTCTTAAGTATTTCAAATGCTTCTACACAATCATCATCCAAG
This sequence comes from Aegilops bicornis, assembly GCA_021605145.1. NCBI lineage: Eukaryota > Viridiplantae > Streptophyta > Magnoliopsida > Poales > Poaceae > Aegilops > Aegilops bicornis. The sequence goes on along the minus strand of CM038673.1, from coordinate 398,059,283 downwards.
ACAAAAGGAATATCTATTTGTAAAAGATTAGTCAGAGGCCTGGAAATTTTAGAGAAGTCCTTAATGAACCTCCTATAAAAACAGGCGTGACCAAGGAAACTTCTTATACCTTTAATGTCCTTGGGACACGGCATCTTTTCCATAGCATCAACTTTAGCTTTGTCAACTTCAATACCTCTTTCGGAAATTTTATGCCCCAAGACAATACCTTCATTAACCATAAAATGACATTTCTCCCAATTCAAGACAAGATTAGTTTCTTCACATCTCTGCAAAACTCGATCAAGGTTGCTCAAGCAATCATCAAAAGAAGTTCCGTAAACGGAGAAATCATCCATGAAAACCTCACAAATCTTTTCACAGAAGTCAGAGAATATAGCCATCATGCATCTTTGAAAGGTAGCAGGTGCATTACATAAACCAAAAGGCATACGTCTATAAGCAAAGGTACCGAAAGGACAAGTAAAAGTGGTCTTTTCTTGATCCTCAGCTGACACAGGTATTTGAGAAAAACCAGAGTAACCATCTAGAAAGCAAAAATGTGTAAGTTTGGATAATCTTTCTAGCATTTGATCAATGAAAGGCAAAGGGTAATGATCTTTTTAGTAGCTTTATTTAATTTGCGGGAATCAATTACCATTCTATAACCTGTAATAATTCTTTGTGGGATCAATTCATCTTTAACATTAGGAACAACAGTAATACCTCCCTTCTTAGGGACACAATGGACAGGACTTATGCACTGACTATCAGCAACAGGATAAATTATACCTGGTACAAGGAGCTTTAATATTTCCTTTCTTACCACTTCTTTCATCTTAGGATTTAGCCTTCGTTGGTGATCAATTACTGGTTTGGCGTCTTTCTCCAAATTTATTTTGTGTTGACATAGAGTTGGACTAATGCCCTTAAGATCATCAAGAGTATATCCAATAGCAGCACGGTGCTTCCTCAGAGTTTTCAATAATTTCTTTTCCTCATGCTCTGAAAGGTTAGCACTAATAATAACAAGATATGTCTTCTTTCCATCAAGATAAGCATATTTAAGAGTATCAGGTAATGGATTAAGCTCAAACACGGGATCACCCTTGGGTGGAGGAGGATCCCCTAGGATTTTAACAGGTAAGTTGTGTTTCAGAATAGGTCCCTGTTTAAAGAATGCTTCATCTATTTCCCTTCTTTCATTCATACACATATCATTTTCATGGTCTAGCAAATATTGTTCTAAAGGATCATTAGGAGGCACGGCAATAGAAGCAAGACCAATAATTTCATCTTTACTGGGCAATTCCTCATCACGGGGTTGTCTACTAAATTTAGCAAAATTAAAATCATGAGACATATCACCCAAACCAATAGTAACAACATCCTTTTTGCAGTCTATCTTAGCATTAACAGTGTTCAAGAAGGGTCTACCAAATATAATGGGACAAAATCTATCTTGTGGGGAACCAAGAACAAGAAAATCAGCAGGATATTTAACTTTCCCACACAAGACTTCAACATCTCTAACAATCCCAATCGGTGAAATAGTATCTCTATTAGCAAGCTTAATTATAACATCGATATCTTCCATCTCAGCAGGTGCAATATCATGCATAATTTCTTTGTATAAAGAATGAGGTATTACACTAGCACTAGCACCCATATCACACAAGCCATGATAACAATGATCTCCTATTTTAACGAAATAACAGGCATGCCTACCACAGGTCTAGATTTATCTTTAGCACCAGGTTTAGCAATTCTAGCAGTCTCATCACAGAAGTAAATAACATGCCCATCGATATTATCAGCCAAGAAATCTTTAACCATAGCAATTTAGGTTCAACTTTAACTTGCTCAGGGGGTTTGTGTGTCCTAATATTACTTTTATTGACTACAGTTGAAGCTTTAGCATGATCCTTTATTCTAACAGGGAAAGGTGGCTTCTCAATATAAGCAGCAGGAATAACAGGATCATCATAAGTGATAGTATTTTCTTCAACTTTAATAGGTGCAACTAATTTTACTTCAACGGGAGGATTATATTTAAACCACTTCTCCTTAGGGAGGTCAACATGAGTAGCAAAGGATTCACAGAAAGAAGCTACTATCTCAGAGTCAAGTCCATATTTAGTGCTAAATTCACAAAAAACATCGGTATCCATAAAAGATTTAACACAATCAAACTTAGGTGTAATACCTGACTCCTTACCTTTGTTGAGATCCCAATCTTCAGAGTTGCGTTTAATTCTTTCCAATAAATCCCATTTGAATTCAATAGTCTTCATCATAAAAGAGCCAGTACAAGAAGTATCGAGCATGGAGCGATTATTGAGAGAAAGTCGAGCATAAAAGTTTTGAATAATCATTTCTCTTGAGAGCTCATGATTGGGGCATGAATATAACATTGACTTAAGCCTCCCCCAATCTTGAGCGATGCTTTCTCCTTCGCGAGGCCAAAAAATATATATATAATTACGATCACGATGAACGAGATGCATAGGATAAAACTTCTGATGAAATTCCAATTTCAATCGTTTGTAGTTCCATGATCCCATATCATCACATAGCCTATACCATGTCAATGCCTCTCCCTTCAAAGATAAAGGGAAGACCTTCTTCTTGATAACATCATCGGGCATATCTGCAAGCTTAAATAATCCACAAACTTCATCCACATAGATAAGGTGTAAATCGGGTTTCTCTATCATACCTGAAGGAATTTCAAAGTAAACATTTTCAGTAGGTTCAGTAGGTTGAGGAGCAACTCTTTGCTTTTATGGTTGAGGTGAAGATACCCCGAACAAGCCCCTCAAAGGATTACTTTCCATAGTAACAAGTGACAGTAAATTTCAGCACACTATATAAATTTTTCCTTACCAAATTCCACCTACCAAAGGCGCTTCACTCCCCGGCAATGGCGCCAGAAAAAAGTCTTGATGACCCACAAGTATAGGGGATCTATCGTAGTCCTTTCGATAAGTAAGAGTGTCGAACCCAACGAGGAGCATAAGGAAATGACAAGCGGTTTTCAGTAAGGTATTCTCTGCAAGCACTAAAATTATCGGTAACAGATAGTTTTGTGATAAGGTAATTTGTAACGGGTAACAAGTAATGAAAGTAAATAAGGTGCAGCAATATGGCCCAATCCTTTTTGTAGCAAAGGACAAGCCTGGACAAACTCTTATATAGATAAAAGCGCTCCCGAGGACACATGGGAATTATCGTCAAGCTAGTTTTCATCATGCTCATGTGATTCGCGTTCGTTACTTTGATAATTTGGTATGTGGGTGGACCGGTGCTTGGGTGCTGTCCTCTATTGGACAAGCATCCCACTTATGATTAACCCCTATTTCAAGCATCCGCAACTACAAAATAAGTATTAAGGTAAATCTGACCACAGCATGAAACATATGGATCCAAATCAGCCCCTTACGAAGCAACTCACAAACTAGGGTTTAAGCTTCTGTCACTCTAGCAACCCATCATCTACCTATTACTTCCCAATGCCTTCCTCTAGGCCCAAATAATGGTGAAGTGTTATGTAGTCGACGTTCACATAACACCACTAGAGGATAGCCAACATACATCTCATCAAAATATCGAAAGAATACCAAATTCACATGACTACTAATAGCAAGACTTCTCCCATGTCCTCGTGAACAAATGTAACTACTCACAAAGCATATTCATGTTCATAATCAGAGGGTATTAATATGCATAAAGGATCTGAACATATGGTCTTCCACCAAATAAACCAACTAGCATCAACTACAAGGAGTAATCAACACTACTAGCAACCTACTAGTACCAATCCCGGACTTGGAGACAAGAATTGGATACAAGAGATGAACTAGGGTTTTGAGAGGAGATGGTGCTGGGGAAGATGTTGATGGAGATTGACCCCCTCCTGATGAGAGTATCATTGGTGATGACGATGGCGATGATTTCCCCCTCCCGGAGGGAGGTTTCCCCCGCAGAACAGCTCTGCCGGAGCCCTAGATGGTTCCGCCAAGGTTCCGCCTCGTGGCGGCGGAGTTTCTTCCCGAAAGCTTGCTTATGATTTTTTTTCTCGGACGAAAGACTTCATATAGCAGAAGATGGGCACCGGGGGCCAGCTAGTGGGACCACGAGGCAGGGGGCGCGCCCAGGGGGTAGGGCACGCCCCCACCCTCGTGGCCAGGGTGTGGGACCCCTCTGGTATTTTCTTTCGCCGGTATTTTTTGTTAATTCCAAAAATAACTTCCGTGAAGTTTCAGGACTTTTGGAGCTGTGTAGAATAGGTCTCTAATATTTGCTCCTTTCCGGCCTAGAATTTCAGCTGCCGGCATTCTCCCCCTTCTTGTAAACCTTGTAAAATAAGAGAGAATAGGAATAAGTCTTGTGACATAACGTGTAATAACAGCCCATAATGCTATAAATATCGATATAAAAGGATGATGCAAAATGGACGTATAAGTGGCCACTTCATCATTCTGGTGGTCTCCATGACGAGGAGGGACTAGTTCACCCTCGGGGCTGAGGGTATGTGTCAGTAGCTATGTGTTTGATCTCTCTCTCTCTCTCTCTCTCTCTCTCTCTCTCTCGTGTTCTTGATTTGGCACGATCTTGATGTACCGCGAGCTTTGCTATTATAGTTGGATCATATGGTGTTTCTCCCCCTCTGCCTTCTTGTGATGAATTGAGTTTTCCCTTTGAAGTTATCTTATCGGATTGAGTCTTTAAGGATTTGAGAACACTTGATATATGTCTTGCATATGAATATCTATGGTGACAATGGGATATTCGCGTGAACCACTTGATGTATGTTTTGGGGATCAACTTGCGGGTTTCGTGACCTTGTGAACTTATGCATAGGGGTTGGCACACGTTTTCGTCTTGACTCTTCGGTGGAAACTTTGGGGCACTCTTTGAAAGTTCTTTGTGTTGGTTTGAATAGATGAATCTGAGTTTGTGTGATGCATATCATATAATCAAACTCGCGGGTACTCGTGATGACAATGGAGTGTCTATGTGACATTAGGGTTTTGGTTGATGTGTATCTTAAGGTGTTATTTTAATATGAACTCTAGGGCTGTTTGTGGCTCTCATAGGAATAGCCTAATAGATCGATCAAAAAGAATAACTTTAAGGTGGTTTCGTACCCTACAATAATCTTTTCGTTTGTTCTCTGCTATTAGTGACTTTGGAGTGACTCTTTGTTGCACGTTGAGGGATTGTTATATGATCTAATTGTATTATCATTGTTGAGAGAACTTGCACTAGTGAAAGTATGAACCGTAGGCCTAGTTTCCAAGCATTGCAATATCGTTTTCGCTCACTTTTGCTACTAGTTACCTTGGTGTTTTTATATTTTCATTATTACAAAAACCTATATCTACCGTCCATATTGCACTTGTATCACCATCTCTTCACCGAACTAGTGCACCTATACAATTTATCATTGTATTGTGTGTGTTGGGGACACAAGTGACTCTTTGTTATTTGGTTGCATGGTTGTTTGAGAGCGACCATCTTCATCCTACGCCTCCACGGATTGATAAGCCTTAGGTCATCCACTTAAGGAAAATTTGCTAGTGTCCTACAAAACTCTGCGCTTGGAGGTCCAACACAAGTCTACCAGAAGAAGGTTGTGTAGTAGACATCATCGGCTTATCCCATATGGACGTAATTCGCCGCTTATTTACTTTTACTTTCACCCTGTAGCTGACCTTTGTGAGAACCTTGATGGCCCCAAAAACCAACAAGGCCGTTAGTTGAGTTAGGTCCCAAGTATCAGCGCTCATGCTGGACGATTTTGTGAGACAAGGTCTTCTGCCGGCTCAAGCAAAGATCAGCTGGTGAGCGCCTGAGGAAAAACTCCCCCCTACCTCAACAGAGGGAAGTTGTTATATTTGCAGATCACTTGCACAGAGGTTTCCGACCTCCCAAGTCAAAAAATTCAGAGTCGTGCTCAATTTGTTTAATTTCAGGCCGCAAGATCTCGGCCCCAACTCAATCACCAATCTCTGTCAGATCCATGTTTTTGTGAAGTACATTTCCAGACCGAGCCAGCTGGCAGTCTCTTCCGGGAATTCTTCTATGTCAACCACCAGACTGACTTCAAAGATGGACCCAACACAGAACTCGGTGGAATCTCTATCCAAAAGAGGAAGAATAGTTTTCCCCCTTAGGAAAAATTGGCGAGTCATCCCAAAGGTTGAAACAGGACATGGTTCTAAGTTAAGAGCTTTGACGGCTCATGGCATCACCAGGATCAATTTAACCTGGTGTTGGATAAGTTGGCGAATTCAGCCCCTTAGTTTGAGGGGCAACTTATGTGCAACTATACCGGCGACTCGGCAGATGTGCAATTCTTCAGCCAAGTCAATCTGTCTGAAGATGAAGTCACCAAAGCCAAAAAGAAACTGCTGAGTGTCACCAAGGATAAATGCAATTTGACTGGGCTAGCTCCCTTTTGCTTGACTAATCCCGTGCCTCCAGAAAGTATACTTGTGATCACTTACTTATTTTATTCATGACTTGTTCTCTTCCTTGTACTTAATTACCGGCTCATCATGTGCGCAGGAGGACTCCAACTTTTCGAGGAGAAGGACTCGAACTCTCGCTCCTCCCCCAGTTGAGCAAGCAAATGAGCCGGTTGGCCCTGATGAGGCGGCTGCTGAAGATGAGTCTGAGGTAGAGCTCGAGTCACTTGGTTGTCTTTTTATTGAACTTGATGATGCTCCTTCTTAGGATAACACCGAGACCAGTCGAGTCGACAATGTTGAGGTAATTTCAATTTCATCCAATTCGGAAACATTTATCCCAAAGAGAACGAGATGAGTCGCTAGAAAGGTACCGTTTTCGCATCTAGACGCTCACTTAGACCCAAAATTTCTTTTGATGAAAAATCAACAAGTCGGTACGTCTAAGTGCAAGTCGGTACGTCTACCGGCTTATCGCATGAGCCGGTCGCCCGCAAACAATGAATTGAGGTGCCTCATAGTCCAACTCCATCTCGTCCATGAGCCGGTCATGCCTGGATCTCCCCTAGGAGCACCAACCTACGGTCCGAGTGAGCATGATGTAGGTGGTGATCCACTGTCGGGCCATGACTACCGACGGACGGCAAGCTTGAGTAGATGGGAAGTGGCGGCACGAAGGGGAGGGAAATGGGACTGACTGGGGGCTAGGGGCTCCATCCGGCTTAAATAACCGGATTTGCCCCCTCTGGCAGCGTACGGAAGTGGCATCCTCATGTGGGTCCCGCACATCAATCCAAAGTGGTGGACGCACCCAGGCCTCTCAGCCTCAGATATGGATGGTGTTGGTCGGTCCAAATATATAATGCGGGTTTGAAGAAACTGGTTGGGTCATAAATTTATGACCGATCACTTATCAGGCCACCCGGGCGTTTGAGGAGCCTGACTGTACATGCTCTTAGACAGGGGAGAATATCATATGAAAACCAACATTCGACGTGAAAACAGCGAGAAGAAGATATTTTGAAGTTTAAAAAAAAACTGAAAAAATAAGGGATGTTAAGAGGATGATGTTTTATTGCTACAAAAAATTTAAGTTGAAACACATTACAGATGTGAGCTATGAAAAAAGACAAAATCAGCGTTGAATAGTGCCCAACAATAATGTCACTATTTAGGGATGAATTTGTCTTTTTCATAGCTCACATCTCGTAATGTGTTTCAACTTGAAATTTTGCGTGACAATAAAACATCACCCTCTTATTATCCTGTATTTTTTTCCAGATTTTTCCAAAACTTTAAAATATGGTTTTCACGAAGTTTCTATTGAATATTGGTTTCCGTATGAATTCTCCCCTTAGACAGCATGACTAGTCGACACAGGGTCCACATACGCTGCGATGTCAAGTCCAACATATACACTACGTCAGTCGGCATATCAATCAGTCCAAGTCAAGCAGGAGGCATGAGGAGGAACACTATCCTTGCCCTGGCGTCCTGGCTCATGCTGCTTGCGCTCTTCATCACAACCGCCACTGCTTCACTGCGTAAGTCATGAGTTCGGCTCTTCCCTCTTTTTTTCTTTTCTTTTCAACCTTGTTAGTTAGACAGTCCTGTTCTGCTGCCTGCTGTTGGCATGCTCACATCATCCTCATGGCTTCTTCTTTTTTGGGCTGAGCTTCACCTTGTGCTCCGTTTTGTTTCAGCGTGCCAGTGCTGCTGGATCGTGGAGCATCCGATGAGGACCTGCGGCCACGCCTGTTGCGGCGACAACTGCTGCCCGCCCGCTCCACCACCATCTGCAGGCTGAAAAAGGATGCACAGGCTTGTTCATCGGTAATACAGAAGTAAAATTATAAAAAGAAAATAATCAGAGGGAATGATGTTGTGCTCATACCTACCTGCTCTTCTGTGAGCATGTAATAGTCTCTGTTACTTTCCAGCAATAAACAGCCCTTGGCTCCTTCAGAATGACTGCTTCATTCAGGTGCTACATCAAATCAAGACTACTCACCGCGACTACTTGCAGATAGAAATTTAAACAATAAATTAATCTCCATATATGACTAGAATAGCCTTCTTCGCTAATCTTACGATAATCTAGGATTCATATCTAGTCATCTAGAAGTCAAGCGTGCAAGCTAGTTGTATTTCACAAAGGCACGCCTATCATGCCCCAACAGACCATTTCCAACGTCAGGCAGAGCCCATCATCCTAAGGTACATGAACACCCACAAAGTGAAAATCGACACCCCACAGAAGACCCCGCAGCAATGGCCGCAAGAGGCAGCCGCAGAGCTCTTGCTATCATCGATGCCAACAAGGAAGCGGCATTCACCCATGGATGGATCAAGGAAAGTTATCATCCCATGCCCATCAAAGTCACAGCTCTTGGCATCCTGCTTCTGCATCTGATAGTAGCTGTTGAAAGCAAATGACACGTTGCCCTTCTCCCCGATGCCGTTGCACGACCCTCCGTAGTAGAGGGTGGTGCAATCCGCCATGTCGCAAGCAAGCTTCAAGTGAGTTGACGCCTTGTCGAGGCTCTGAGCCGGGTTCGCGACGCACCACCGTGACGGAAGATAGGGCACCTCTTTAGCATTCTTCAGAACCGGGTTGCCTAACCCAAGGTTTAACGGGTACTTGGCCTGTCCATCAAATGAGAAGATCCCCCAGTGTCGCTCAAAGTTTCCAGGTAGTACACTCTTCTGCTCCTCATCAAGAAGGCCAAAAAGATAGACATCAGCCGGGGGTACACCAGGGCGGAGGGGGGTCCCTTTGTTGCTCGTGATACGGGTGATGAGTCCTTGGTTGAATGTCCTTGCTGCAGTCAAGTTTGCACTTGGTGCTCCCTGAGTCGGCCAACCCACCTCGCCAATTGCAATGGGTAGTTGCCCGTAACCGAGTTTACCCAGAGCAGAAATCAATGTGTCAAAATTGCCGTCGAAAGCATTGTAGTACACGTTGGAGCCATCTACAAGTGGATGAGTTGATCCCTCAAAGAAGGCATAATCTTCTGGGAAGTCGGAATTCTGGTAAAGACTGAGGAATGGGTAGATATTGACCACGAACGGAGCTCCATTTGAACTGAGATAAGCGGCGAGCTGGGTCATTATCTGGGTCAATTCAGTCCTGAACACTCCTTGCGACGGAACGGCGCCCTCATATGCATCGGCGTTGCACGGGACTACTAGCTTCACGTAGCTAGCAAGATTAGCCTTCACCAGTGATTGCTGAATGTTTGTCATTGCTGGAATAACGTATGACAGAAATTGACCCTGGTAGCTTGTCAGAAATGGCTCATTTCCCACAGCAATATACCTGTATCAAATTCGTAAAATTATTACTTCTCGACGCAGTAAACAAGTATGGAATAGTACAAAATCGAATAATCATGTGCCCGTAAATAGATAAAAGGATAAATGACGTCACCCAGGACCACAGATCTTATTGTACATGAAATTTGGCAAATTAAAACACACAGACCATCACACATGAAAGTTGTTAGCTACGACACCATCATAACCTCAATGCAGACATTACTAATCTAAATTAGCAGATCTTCTGAATCCAAATCTGTGATCAGTGAAAAACGAAGAGTATCCCAATGACAGAAATTGGACAGTCTAAATTACTTGAAGGAACTCAAGTAGAATTTCTGATGATTTTTTCAATGTTGCCATGGTAGCAGCAGATAGGGATTATTAATAGAAATCTGAGTAGTACAATAGTTCCCGGGTTTCCATAGCCTAAAGCAGAATTTAATCACAGTGTGGTATTGCGCTCGTTCATTTAACCTTTCAATGTAATGTACCAAGTAAGGATAGTCTTCAAACAGGATAATGACGATTAGCAAGCATGTCATCAGACTAAATCTAGGGCTCACATCAACCCCGACGACTTAAAAAGATATCCATGACATATTTTTGACTACTCATATATGGGTAATACCATTCCATACACATATAGAATCCACCTTGACTGAGTATGGAGTTACCATTTGTATTTGAAAGGTACTTCCAAGTTCCAACAACATACTCACGCTCATCTTTAAATATAGAATATCTTATCTGATTTTGAAACTTTGATAGATATAAATCATGTGATACTGACTCATAGTTTACAGGTGATGTTTATTAGTATCAAATATGCAATACTCATGGCAGGTGATTCAGTGGACTTAAAGTAATCGTTTGGGTTGGAACAAGTAGGCTATGGGTATAGCCTTAGTAATGACTTAAAGTCCAAACATACATTATAATCAATTAAGAAAAACAACAGATTTTGCCGTTAATGTACCCTAAAGCAAATATTTCAGGAACAAAAGAGAGTACTACATTTTCAAGAGAAGCCTCTACAAATTACAAATGAAGAGAATGCCTACTTATTATTGGAAAGAAATGACTTACTTATCAAGTTATCCATGAAAACAATGAACTGAGCATTGACAAGTAGAAACAAATAAATATATAATACCGGGCATCAAATTGCAGATTGAAGCAATATATTTGCTAAAAGCAAGAACAACACATCAGCATTTCAATTGAACTAAGCAGCTCCAGAGCAAATGCGAACAAATTAAATCAAGGCGGCACCAGATTCCCTTTTCCACCAAAGCTACATAGGAGATCCCACGACCCCATTTCTCCAACAGAAAGAATAACCTCAAATAATGAATTCCACATTTCCCTCTCAACTAACAGGAATCCCAAAATAAGAATCACCACTAATGCTAAAATGCTTCACCGCTTGAGATCTCAAGAAAAAATCACCAAGCCAAACCCCGGGACTCACTCACCGGATGTCGACGCCGCCGCGGCCGACGTAGCGCGAGACGTTCTGCGCGACCCAGGCGTCGGCGGCCGCCGGTGAGCCCGCGATGCCGGCGAGCTCGCCGTTGGTGAGGCCGACCATGACCTCGATGCCGCTGCGCGCGAGCGCGCGCAGCACGCCGGCGTCGGCGTCGAAGAGCTTGACCTTCCCGATCCGGTTCGCGCGCAGGAGGTCCACCACCACCGCCGGCGGCGCGCGGTGCGACGACAGGGTGCCCCAGTTGACCCCCACGGCCGCGTCGGCCGCCAGGAGCCGCCGCTCCCGCGCGCACGAGGACAGCGCCAGGACGACGGCCAGGAGCGCCGCCCAGGCGGCCATCGCGGGACCTGGATCCGGCGGGTGGCAAGCTGCCTCCGAGTGGTTTCTTGGATGTTGTGAGCTCCGCGGTGGGATTTGGGAGTTGGTGGTGGTTGAGACTTGAGAGGAGGACGAAGATAGTGAGAGTGAGCTGAAGCTCTGGGGTCAAGGGCTGGCTAGTGTGAGGTTGAAGCTTCGAGAGTGGAAAAGGTGGGTGAATTCTCACAGGCAAGGAGCAAAGAAGGGCAAATAGGTCAATATACAACGTTGTCAGGTAAATAGGGCGAGCGTGGCAGGCTTGACGTAGGCCTACAGAGCCGTTGGATCGGGAAGATCGAGGACTCGGGTTTAGTAGTAAGTTTCAGCTCAGTCCCTTTCGAATCCTCCTTGCCATTCAATTAAGTACTCAAACTTGTCATATTATGCTGGTCATAGTTGGAGTAACTTAGCAAGTAACATATCGTATTTCAAGACAAATTTATTTATGTGGCATATAGTTAATGAGGAGAGAGGTGTTTAAAATAACATAAGGCTGGTCATAGTGTGGAGTAACTTATACTAGTGTCATGCATATGACACTAGTCTAAGTTACTATCTTCATAGTGCAAAGTAACATAGTAGTAGTATCATAGAGGACCTCATTAATTAGCTTGTAGACTCATTTTGTCTTGAAATGCGCTATGTTACAGTAACATATTATGTTACCACTTCTCATTAACTACATGCCACATAAGCAAAAATTTCTTGGATGCGCTATGTTACCTGCTAAGTTACTCCCACTATGACTAGCCTAATATGTTACTGTAACATAACACAACCCAAAGCAAAATGAGTCTATAATGTAATAAATACTATCATCTATGATACTACTTATATGTTACTTTGCACTATGAGGATAGAAACAAAGACTAGTGTCATATGCATGACACTAGTCTAAGTTACTCCCCATTATGACTAGCCTTACCTATATTTTGTGCACCCAAACTTGTCATATTAATTGTTGTATTAAATCAACAACAATTAATATGAACCGGAATGAGTATAAATTTATAATAAAATTGTATAATGTATGGATAACTCTAAATCTCATTCGTTGGTTAAAGTCGATCTCATGGTACATACATGGCAAATCCGACCAATGCTAATTATCGGATTTCTGCTTTAATACATTGAACTTTGCCACATTTCCCCATCTAGAAGATTATAGTGGCTAGGAGCCTATAAAATCTTATGCACAAAACACACTTTCACTTTGCTCTAAAATCTCCCATGCTTAAAGCCTCTAAGTTCTTACCTTCCTAATAAAAATGTCATTCATTTTGCCTTGATGATTTCTCTCTCTCTTTGTGTTCAATGTTGTGGATGTCCTTCATAAATCTTATTTATCTTTTTAACGAGGCCTTAGGTATTCATGTTATTTCTTGCTAAAAGTTTCAATGCAGGATACTTAGAGCATCTCCAACGCTGACCCGTACACTGGACACCGCATCCGACCGCAGACCGGGGGGGGGGGGGGCAGTTTGAGCACACTGGTGCAGGAGCCGGTCATCCAAAGCTAGCCACTATATGTCCGCAAGTAAAGGGCAATTTGAAATTCAAATAAGTCTGATCCATAGCGCGCGCTCGATTACACCAGCGCTCGATCACATCATCGCCCGATCACAACCAAAACGAGGCAAGCATGCTTAGTTTTTAGATGCATAATCACAAAAAGAGTATCAGTCCGGTAGTCCGTGTAAAAAATTAGATTTTATGCCCTACCGGACCAGCAATCCGAGCCTCCACGCTCAATCTTCTATCGTCGTCATGTATGTCGCCTCCGCGTCCGCCCCCTTCTCTGCCGCCTCCATCTCCTCCTGTTTCATCCTCTTCAGCTCATTCTTCTGCCGCTGCAACATCTTATTGGGTCGGTTGGGTCACCGATTTCTTCCTTGGTGCCTTGGGCGATGGTCCTTGGCAATGTATATATATGTTCCACTTGGGTTGTCCATTCAATTTCAATTAACAATGTATGAATGTGAAGTTTTTCTTCTCCAAGTTCTTAAACACACTACACACACGAGAAGGCTACAAAAAAAACATTGTCAACAATGCACATCCGGCTACAAAACAATGCATATCCAGATACAAAACTATGCATACCTCACATATCCGGCAACAAAGCTATGCATACCCGGCAAGTGTTCCACACAACAATGCATATCCGGCTAAAAAACTATGTGTATCTGGCAGGTGATCCACACAACAATGCATATCCGGCTATAAAACTATGTGTATCCAGCAAGTGATCCACACAACAATGCATATCCGGCTACGGATCTACACAACAATGCATACATATCCAGCTACAAAGTATCAACAAAACAATGCATATCCGGCAAGTGATGTACACATATTAAAAACTGACTTGCACACCACTAGGCCACCGTGCGATGAGTTGCCTCAAGTGGCAGCAATACTATGACACGGCCTCTTGGATGGTGTACCATCGATGGTTGAGGGACTTTATTTCAAGGTTGCGAATGACCGCGTAGGAGTAGTGAGCCAAATGCGTGTGTTCATGAAACGAAGTGTGAATGTTGGCCCAAAAAGTTGTGCACTTTTGCTCCGTGCCATGGATCCAATCAAGGCTAGTGGTCAAACATGCATCGCACTGATGTCTGCTAGACTACGTCAGTATTTCCCCAAAAAGGAAGGGATGATGCAGCACAGCGACGGTAGGTATTTCCCTCAGTGCTGAGACCAAGGTTATCGAACCAGTAGGAGAACCAAGCAGCACTACATAAACAACACCTACACACAAATAACAAATACTCGCAACCCGGCGTGTTAAAGGGTTGTCAATCCCTTTCGGGTAATGGCGCCAGAAATTGGCAAACGGACGTGAGAAAGTTGTAATGATTTGATAGATAGATCTCGCGGGAACGCGAGATAAAATAAATTGCAGCAAGGACATTTGGACTTTTGTATGGTTCAAAGCAATAGTCTACTTTTGACATGAGGACTTTAATACTCAAGCATACTGAGGGAGTTCCGGACTAGGGGGTGTCCGGATAGCCGAACTATCATCATCGGCGGACTCCAAGACTATGAAGATACAAGATTGAAGACTTCGTCCCGTGTATGCGGATGGGACTTTCCTTGGCGTGGAAGGCAAGCTTGGCGATACGGATTTGTTGATCTCCTACCATTGTAACCGACTTTGTGTAACCCTAGCCCTCTCCTGTGTCTATATATACCGGATGGCTTTAGTCCATAGGATGAAGAGAACTATCATACCATTGTCTTGCTTCTAGGGTTTAGCCTCTTTGATCTCGTGGTAGATCCACTCTTGTAACACACATCATCAATATTAATCAAGCAGGACGCGGGGTTTTACCTCCATCAAGAGGGCCCGAACCTGGGTAAAACATTGTGTCCCTTGTCTCCTGTTACCATCCGCCTACACGCACAGTTCGGGACCCCCTACCCGAGATCCGCTGGTTTTGACACCACATTGGTGCTTTCATTGAGAGTTCCTACGTATGCGTCACCGATAGGCTCGATGGCTTCTTCGACCATCATCAACGACGCAGCGATCCGGTGAGACTTTTCTCCCCGAACAGATCTTTGTATTCGGCGGCTTCGCTGCGGGCGATTAAGCAGCCATCCGAGCAGATCGAAAGCTACGCCCCGGCCGTCGGGTCAGATTTGGAAGTTTGAACTTCAAAGGCTGACATCCGGGGACTTGATCCTCGATTGAGTCAAGCCACGGCCGAGCATGCCGCCTTTATCACACGGCGAGCATGATTTAGCTCTGGACAAGACTTCGGAGGTCAGATTTTCGAACCCGCCTCCGATCTTCAATTCGAGCCGGCTGCAGATCGGGACGGATGGCTAGACACCGCCTCGGGGCTGCAACCTCTACGGTGATAGAGCCGAACCGATCTTGTCCCTCATAAAGCTCGCGACTCGAGGTGCGGACTCCTTGCCGGACTTTGAACCTCCGCGCCCCTCCGTCCGAATCCGATTGGCGCCCGGTCATGGAGTTCACCGCAGCGGACATCTTTCAACTCTCACCTTTTGGCGACATCTTGAGTTCGCTAAAGTACCTCTCGTTATCGGAGAGCCTGGCGGACTGCGGTCGGGGCCGGTTGGGATGCGACGACGAAGAAATTCAAAGCCCACCCACCACCCACTTGGTAGCCGCCGACGATCTAACCGACATGCTAGACTACGACTCAAGACATCGACGGTATGGACGACGATCTGGGACACAAACAAGAACCAGCGCCATCGCAAGACGCTGGAAAGCCACCTCATCATATGACATATACATGGTGGATATCCCAAAGGATGGGAATGGCGAAGGAGCAGAGGAGGATGACCCCTCCAAGAAACAGCCCAAGCAAGGCGTCGCGGCTCCGCTCTAAATCCCGCCACAAAGAAGAATGAAGATTACGGCACCGGAGATAACAATACACCAGACGGTCACGAAGACAATCCACTCCAAAGCAAGATCCAGCGTAGGAGGATGGAGACGCCAACCCTCACGAGAGAGCGGCGAAGAAGAGGTAGAGGATTATATGCCTCCCTCCGGAGACGAAGCAAGCCTCGACGACGATGAATCGTCGTGCACGAGGATCCCGTCGAACAAGAGCGTTTTAGACACAGGCTTATGGCCACGGCGAACAGCCTCAAGAAAAAGCAAAGAACAACTTAGAGCTGATCGGGATCTCGCTAGCCGACAGATGGACCAAGTCCTCGCGTCAAGAGCATGAGCTTGAACGCCCCTCAAAAGCTACCCTAAACGCAAGCTGCTCCCCGATTAGAGGAGGAGGCTTACGAACCCGCATCACCAGGAGACAATACGGTGACCGACCACCCGTGGTCGCGACGGAAGAGGCCTCTAGGCCCTTCACTAGAACTGCATTCTGGCGTCGCTCAAAAGCACACGACCACTGTGGGAACGCTCCGGACCTGCGGGATATATTGGAGGACAAGGCAAGACAATCAAGATCGATCTATGGATCGCGTACGCACGCGATGCGTGGCGACAACCATCACGCCCGGACACGATAAGTCCGGCCGGGTAACAAAATGCAGACAAAGCTCTTTTGAGCTCCGCCGTGATATCGCCCGATCTGAGGCGCCGACACCCACTATGCTTCACGGATGAAGTAATGGATCATCAAATCCCGAAGGGTTTAAACCCGTCAATATTGAATCCTATGGCGGCACAATGAGACCCGCGGTTTGGATCGAAGACTATCTCCTTCACATCCACATGGCCCATGGTGACGATCTTCACGCCATCAAATACCTCCCCTCAAGCTTAAAGGACCAGCTGGCATTGGCTCAACAGCTTGCCAAAGCATAGTCAATTGGGAGTCGGGAGGACTGGAAGCCGCATTCCTCGATAACTTCCGGGGCACTTATATGCGACCACCAGACGCCGATGACCTAAGCCACATAATTCAGCAGCAGACGAATCGGCGGACAATTACGAAACGGTTCTTAACCAAGAAAAACCAAATCGTCATTTGTCCGGGATCACGGAGGCCCTCGCGGCCTTCAAGCATAACATCCATGACGAGTGGCTTGCCCAACACCTAGGACAGGAAAAGCCGAAATCCATGGCAGCCCTCACATCACTCATGACCCGCTTCTGCGAGTGAGGACAGGTGGCTAGCACGCAGCAACAACCTCGGCAAAAATTGCAGCAGTCCGGACTTCAAGGACCGAAATGGCGGGCAGCGTCGTAACAAAAACAAACGCCGCATTAACGGCGACAATATTGAGGATACGGCAATCAATGCGGATTCAGAGGCTCTAAACCGGTCGTGAAAAAGCCATTCAAAAGAACTACTCGGGTCCGTCCAATTTGGACCGAATACTCGACCGCTTGTGCGGATACACGGCACCCCGAAAAAGCCGACTAACCACACCAACAGGACCGTTGGGTATTCAAGCAGGCAGGCAAGTTAATTGCCGAAAACAATGACAAGGGGCTGCATAGCGATGACGAGGACGAGACCCAACCGCCGAACATAGAGGACAGAAGGGTTTCCCCCCACAGGTGCGGAGAACATGATATACGCAACGCACATACCCAAAAGGGAGCGGAAGCGTGCACTCAGGGATGTCTACGCGATGGAGCCAGTTGCCCGAAGTTCAATCCATGGTCCTCTGCCCGATCACTTTTGACCGAAGGACCACCCCACCAAAGATCCGCCACGGCTGATTCATTTGACCGGTCTTAGACCCAATCGTCGATGGATTTCACCTAACGTAGTCACGATGGGCCGGCGGCAACTGAACACGCTTTACCAGGATACAATGCGCCAAAATGGGCATAGACCCTCAAGGATTAAACCTACCAAAACGACCTTTAAAGGCGTCATACCGGTATAGAAGCCAATTGTACAGGCTCAATTACACGGAAGTGGTCTTGGATCCCGGATAACTTCCGAAGCGAGGAGTTAATCTTGACATAGTCCCGTTCATGGCGGCTATCATGACTTGCTCGGACGCACGCATTTGCAAAGTTCAATGCGGTGCCGCACCACGCATACCTCAAGCTCAAGATGCCAGCCCTCGAGGAGTCATCACGGTCAACGGAAACAACGAACGTTCTCTCCGCACGGAGGAACATCTGGCTCTCGCGGCGAAGTGCAATGCAGCCTCTTAAGGCAATTCTCGAGTCCGCCGTTAAGCGGCCGGACACAGCTAAGCGCCCGGAGTAACTTACAACAAGACCACAGCGCGTTCCGAGCACGCCAGCGTGGCGATGCGGCCCCAACCCCAGCTCTGCGAAACGTCAAGCAGGGTCCTTCGTACACCATTACGCTCACGAAGATACCATGGGCATGGGGAGAGGGCACGACCACGATAAACCTGCATCGTGGCGCAACCACACCAGGGCTCTCAAGTGTGTCGTTCCTTTTTCTTTTCTTTTTACCTTTTACTTTTTACCCACAGGACTCCGTTTGTCAGAGGCCCTGTCCGGCAGCAGACCTGCCGAACTCACGATGCAACAGCCAGGGAAGGATAAAGGCTACAACAAATATACAGGTGGTCTCCATTACGAGCATTTTTATACACCAATCTGCAGCCTACCCCTCGAGGGGGACATGTTTAACAGCCCCATACCTCGCTTATCGCACTATTTGTATCGTTCTGCATTCGTAGCAGCACTTATTAAATAAAATAATGCAGCACCTTTTTGCTTATAATTGCATTTCTTTTTCATACATATGTTCATTCACGGCATGTTGCATCCGTACACTTTGGTACGGCTAATATACACCGAGGCTTATGTTTCCCGCATTATGGTATGATGAGTCCGAACACTTTCACAAGTGCGGCACCCGAACTTATAACACTATATGCATCGGCTCGAATCATGTCTTGGGTCAATAGTTGGGTTTGCCCGGCTCCCATGTTTTGGTACCTTACGTTCCGTTATATCGGCTAAGGTAGCCTTTGGGAGAACCACTGCGATTCCGCCCGATTGAGCTGGGTTAACGCCTCGATGGAAAGCTAAAACTGACCGTCATGATGAGGCGAGAGCCGATCGCTGTTCGAGAGGTTTTTGCGAGTCCTTAAAGACTTATGCCGCTTAGAGCGAGGAGCGGATCTTGTCCGGCCAAGGCGTGGATAGCGCCCCAAATTCGACCTTAGAAGACTAGGGGCTTCACGAAATTTAAAATTATAGAATTCTATGGCTAAGTGAGAGTGTTCAAGCATTATAAGTCCGGTTGCCTTGTTACGTTGTGTTGAGCGCCTCCTAGATGGACCCAAAAATGGGAAAAAAGCGCTCAAGTTTATCCGAACACCCCAAAGCACTCGTGGCATGGGGGCTGAAGCCGACGACTTGCCATCTCTCGATTTGATAAGCGATCGCCTGAGAAGGTAATATTTTAAATTAACAAGCGTTGCTTAGCGCATATGAACTAAGTTTTCAGCGACAGGATAACAAAATGCGAGTCTACTCAAATATTACATCTTTGGAGCACTCACCCGCAATAGTCTGGGCGCCCTTGACACACTCTTATAATACATCTCGGGCGTGCGATGCTCCTTGCCCTCTGGTGGCGGGTCCACACGAGCTTACAGGCATCCATCTTGCCCAGTGCACCTTTGCACGGGCAAGGGCCCGACAGGCACCCTCAATACAAGCGGAATGCTTGATGACTTCTACCCACGGCACGCATCCATCACCGCCGCGACCAGCCGGGCGAAGTAGCTCCTGTGCATGGCCTCCTTAGGCCACACCGAATTATGAGGCCCTTCATGGCCTGTTCGGCCGCCTTGTGGAGCTCGACCAGCTGCTTCACCGGGTCGCTAAGGGCACCGGATGTCCGGCCTCGACATCTTGAGACCGAAGACCTTCTCCGTCGAGCTCCCTCCTCGACCCGGTAGAATGCGGCGGCATCGGACACGCCATGAGGAAGATCTGCAAACGCTCCTGGAGAGCTCCGAATTCGGGTAAGCAACAGGTAATTAACACTCACATGCTTACTTTGCATGAAAAATGCCTTACCCGCTACTATTTTCTTCACCGCCTCAATCTCCTGGAGCGCCTTGTAGGCTTCGGCCTTAGCGGCTTTGGCACTCTCAAGAGCCGTTGCAAGCTCAGACTCTCGAGTCTTGAGTCACGCTCAAGCTCTCATGTTTTTCACGAGATCCTGGAGCTCTTCTTTGTACCTCCGCCACCGCGCCTCCTGCTTCTCTCGCTCAGTGCGCTCGCGCAAGATTATGCCCGGCGACCACCGCCTCCTTCGTGTCGCCACCTCGTTAGTGGCCCCTACAATACCCACGTTATCCTTGTCATTTTTCTTGCAACCAAATCCTTTTCTCAGAAGGTACAATTTTCATATGGTATTACTCACCTTCTTTTTCCTCGAGCTGCTTCTTGGCATGGCCGAGCTCGTTCTTGGACCGCACGAGGTTTTCCTTCAAAGTATTGACCTCCGCAGTCAGTGCGGCGGAGGTCAGCAGCATAGCCTGCAATCCCATATTGACATATTTTTTATGACTCCTGCGTTTATCTTTCTAAAGATCCTCAGTCCGGCTTTTCTTTCCGAACACCGAACCGAGCATCGAGGCTCTTGTCTATGCGGTACCATTTTAAATATATTGAAATTCTTACCTCAAAGCTTTGTTAGAAGGCTGCTGCGAGCTTCGGCCAACCCGCTCTTGGCGAAGCTGAACCTTTCGAATCACCGCACTCATAACGTGCGGTGTTCCTCTTTGATGGAGGCGCCGTTGAGCGCCTCCAAAGAATTATCCGGCACCTCCGGTTGGATGGAGGCAGCCGGTGTCGCGATCTTGCCCTTCTTCTGAAAAGGGTCGCTTGAGACTCGGAGCCACCGTGGCCTCCGGGCTGAGTCCGGTGCAAAGTCCGGGAGGGTGTCTGTGACACCTTGGGGCCTCCTCCTCCTGGTGGGTCCCTTCACAGGATCCCACCTCGGCGTCGTCATGACACGGGGTGGAGGCGGTCGGAAGGAATCCATATCCGGCGCACCCAAGGACCCGCTTCGGCAAACGGGAAGATCATCCTTGGGCGGACTGCAGGGTTGTATGCGGCATTAGAAATACATTATGTGGCGAAAAGAAAAAACCTTGAAGTTATTCGGGAGTCCGGATACTTATGATCTCGCTAGGGGCTTGGCCCTTGGAGGCCAGTCCTTGTCGTCGTCACTGGCGTTGGCGGAGCAGTCCGGGGGAAGAGTTTTTCCCTTCTTGGACCCTTCGGCCTCCCTTGTTGGGGAGGCCTTCCTTTTCTTCCCTCCCCCTGCTGGGGGAGAGGCTTTCTTCTTCTCCTCCTCGCCTTGGTGGGAGGAGTCGGCCTCAGATTCATCATCCGATAGCACCTGAAAACGGGAACTCTTCCGAGTCCCCGTGGCCGTCTTCTTGGCCTTCTTCTCCGGCACCACGTGGGGTGCCGGAGCCAAAGCCCCGATTAGGCGGGCGTCCGCTGGGTCCTTCAGCAATGGGGCGGACAGATAGTCTGTTCGCCTTCGCCACCATTCTGTCAAAGGTAAAGGGATTTTAGATCCGCATAGAGCCAAACTATGGAAAACAAGTGGTGAAATCACTTACCTCGTCGGATGGGCGCTGCGAGCGGAATCCGCGATCTTGATGGCGGATGCGGGAGCCAGCGCCCTTGAACAGCACCTTCCGGACATCTTCGTACATAGTGTCGAAGAGCACTTTCGAGTGCAGTGCTGCGCGGATCAAACTCCCACATGTTGAAGCCCGTCCGGGCACGGGAGAATCCGGCGGATGAGCATGACCCGGACTACGTTGACAAGCTTGAGCTTCTTGTCCACCAGCTTCTGGATACAGGCTTGGAGTCCGGTCAGCTCCTCCGAATCCCCCCAAATCCGGCCACTCTCTTACCAGGAGGTGAGCCGTGTGGGGATGCCAGATCTGAATTCGAGGGCCGCTGCCCAATCGAGTCACGCAGCTCGGTGATGTAGAACCACCCGATTGCCACCCCTTGATGGTTTCCACGAAAGTGCCCTCCGACCACGTAACGTGGGACATCCTGCCCACCATGGCGCCTCCGCACTCTGCTTGGCTGCCCTTCACAACCTTGACTCGACCTTTGAAGGTCTTGAGCCACAAGCGAAGTGAAATTTGGATGCAGAGGAAGGCCTCGCACCTGACGATAAACGCCGAGATGTTGAGGATGAAATTGGGGCCAGATCATGGAAATCTAGGCCGTAGTAGAACATGAGCCCCGGACAAAGGGATGAAGCGGGAAGCCCAGTCCAGCGGAGGAAATGGGGAAGAAATACTACCCTCTCATGGGGCACAGGGTTGGGGACGAGCTCTCCCTCGTCGGGGAGCCGATGCGCGATGTTCTTTGGACAAATATCCGGCGTCAGCAGCTTCGATCTGCCCCTCCGTGACGGAGGAGGCCATCCACTTGCCTCCCGCTCCGGACATAGTTGGAGAAGGTTGAGGTGAGAAGTGCGGACTTGGGCGCTGGAGCTCGAGTTCGCGGAGATGGATAATCCAAGGAGGAGACGTATCAACGTCCCCAAGCTTAATTCCTGCTCGTCCCCGAGTAGGTAAATGATAAAAACAGAATTTTTGATGTGGAATTCTGCCTTACATGTCATCTCATACTCTTTTCTTTGTAGCATGGACATTTGGACTTTTGTATGGTTCAAAGCAATAGTCTACTTTTGACATGAGGACTTTAATACTCAAGCATACTGAGGGAGTTCCGGACTAGGGGGTGTCCGGATAGCCGAACTATCATCATCGGCCGGACTCCAAGACTATGAAGATACAAGATTGAAGACTTCGTCCCGTGTCCGGATGGGACTTTCCTTGGCGTGGAAGGCAAGCTTGGCGTCTGGATATGTAGATCTCCTACCATTGTAACCGACTCTGTGTAACCCTAGCCCTCTCCGGTGTCTATATAAACCGGATGGCTTTAGTCCATAGGACGAAGAAAACAATCATACCATAGGCTAGCTTCTAGGGTTTAGCCTCTTTGATCTCGTGGTAGATCCACTCTTGTAACACACATCATCAATATTAATCAAGCAGGACGTAGGGTTTTACCTCCATCAAGAGGGCCCGAACCTGGGTAAAACATCGTGTCCCTTGTCTCCTGTTACCATCCGCCTAGACGCACAGTTCGGGACCCCCTACCCGAGATCCGCCGGTTTTGACACCGACACATACCAACAAGCAACCATGTCTTTCAAAATATCAACGCTAAAATAAGTTATCCCTAGCCCATCATGCTCAATCATTGATCCATTCATGAAACACACTCGCATATTAGCTACACCCAATGCTCATGTACGATCATAGTGCCCCTTAGTTGGTGCTTCATAAGAGAAGATGGAGACTCAAATTAAAAATAAAAATTGCATAAAGTAAAAGAAAGGCCCTTTGCAGAGGGAAGTAGGGATTTGTAGAGGTGCCAGAGCTCAAAGCGAAAAACATAGAGATAAAAACATTTTAGGAGGCATGCTTTTCCTGTCAACGAGAACGATCGAGTAGTTCCCAATACTTTCCATGCTAGATATATCATTGGCGGTTCCCAAACAGAAATTAAAATTTTATTCCTTTTTCAACCACACTTTCACTTTCCATGGCTAGCCGTATCCACGGGTTCCTTCCATACCAACACTTTACAAGGAATTTAGTATTTGACAACATAAAGTAAATTCATTTTTCATTTCGGGACTGGGCATCCCTAATACCTTTGCCTTACTCTCGTGCAATGACAAGTGAATAAACACTCATTGTGAGAATAACATATCTAGCATGGAAATATATTAGCCACCCCCTAACGGTTCATGAGCGGTACAAGCACACAAAAGAGAAGTCTATTTTGAAAATTAGGGATGGCACATACAAATTTTCTTAGAACAACAAAAGAATACCGCATATAGGTAGGTATGGTGGAATAATGTGGCAAAACTTGTTTAAAGGATTTTGGATGCACAAGTAGTGATCATACTTAGTGCAAAATGAAGGCTAGCAAAAGATTGAGAAGCGACCAACCAAGAAACGAATAATCTCATAAGCGAGCATTGAGCATAATTAACACCGAAGAATGCACCACAAGTAGGATGTAATTTCATTGCACAACTATTGACTTTCGTGCTTGCATATGGAATCACAAACCTTATCATCAATATTCTTACTAAAGCATAATTACTCATCAACATGACTCACATATCACATCATCATATCTCAAAACTATTACAAGGAATCAAGTTTATTTTGTCCAATGATCTTCATGAAATTTTTTATTATATCCTTCTTGGATATCTATCACTTTGGAACTAATTTTCATGTGTTGCTTTTGATAAGCTCAAACAAATATAAGTGAAGATCATGAGCATAATATTTCTTTCTCTCCAATTAATTTAAGGGAAGCAAGAGAGAATTTCTTGAAAATTTTACTAACTCTCAAATAAGTCTAAGTGAAGCAAGAGAGCATTTCTTCCAAAATACTAAAGCACACCATGCTCAAAAAGATATAAGTGAAGCACTAGAGCAATTCCATAGCTCATAAAGATTTCAGTGAAGCATAGAGAGCAATTCTAACAAGTCATGGCATGATTTTGGCTCTCTCAAACAAGTGTATCCAGCAAGGATTCAAGACTTAAAATAAAAAGCAAATCAAGCAAAGACTCATATCATACAAGACGCTCCAAGCAAAACACATAGTATGTGACGAATAAAAACATAGCTTCGAGTAAAATACTGATAGTTGTTAGAAGAAAGAGGGGATGCCACTCGGGGCATCCCCAAGCTTAGTTGCTTGCTTCTCTTTGGATAATAGCTTGGGATGCCATGGGAATCCCCAAACTTAGGCTCTTCTTACTCCTTATTCCTTCATCCATCGTAACATCACCCAAAACTTGAAAACTTCAATCACACAAAACTCAACAAAATCTTTGTGAGATCCATTAGTATAAGAAAGCAAATCACTACTATAAGTACTGTTGCAACCCATTCATATTTTATTCTTGCATTACATCTACTGTATTCCAACTTCTCTATGGCAGAAACTCTTCAAAGAAAACCATAGAATCATCAAAACAAGCACACAACGCAAAGAAAACATAATCTGTCAAAAACAGAACAATCTGTAGCAATATGGATATTTTGAATACTTCTGAAACTCTAAAAATTCTGAAATTAGGACGACCTGAGAAATTTTTATATTAATCTTTTGCAAAAATTATTGGTATTTTATCACGCTTCTGTTAAAACTGAAAATTATTTTCGTGAGCGTAAAAGTTTCTGTTTTCAGCAAGATCAAAACAACCATCACCCAAGAAGATCCTAAAGGCTTTGCTTGGCACAAACACAAATTAAAACAAAAAAAATACAATCATAACAGTAGCATAATTGTGCAAACACTCAAGAACAGAAAGCAAAAGACAAAAATAAATTTTATTCATTGGGTTGCCTCCCAACAAGCGCTATGGTTTCACGCCCCTAGCTAGGCATAAAGCAAGGATCTAAGTTTTGTCATCCTTATCCAACTCTTGAATCAAACACTTAGAATTATTCAAAGACTTAGCATAAAGATTTTCGATGACAATACTCCTAGGAACAAATTTAAAGAATTCATTCTTGCCCAAGGGATCTCTTATAACTTCAACAAAATCCGGGTGAATACTAATCATCTTAAGATCCTTTTTACTGTTATTACTAGAAGTTGCACCCTTGTTCTTAGTAACTTGAGTAGTCTTGCCAATCTTTACGGGAGTTTTTTCAATAGTTTTAGCGGAGGCAAAAGCCATGCTTAAATTACTAAATATTTCTTCCAGTTTATCAATCCGAGATGGGCTTTCTTCAATTCTTTGATGAATTACGGTCCCCCTTTCTTTTAAAAACTTAAAAACTTCTCCCGCTTTTGAACCAATCTTAGTAGCAAAATTATGCATCTTTCTATCCAAGTTTTCAATATGCTCTTCAGTAAGCATTTTCTTTGCAATAGCATCTAATCTTTCCATGATATGCTCGAGAGTTAAAGTTGTTTCATTAATCATAAGAGGCGGTGAGCCTACTAAATTTCCCATAGCATTAAAAGCATCAAGAGAGGGACACATCAAGAAATTTCCATTGGTAATCGTATCAAGGACGAATCTATACCAGGTGGTGATGCCCACATAAAAACAACGAAGAAGAAGAACGGTAGGTTGCTTACTGATAGATCTATTATGTGCGTTGCAAATCCTATAGCAAGCATATTTTTAATTCTCCCCTACCCTTTGTTTAAAGTTGAGAACCTCGTTCTTGGGATGCACGCAATATAGGAAGAACTATCCATAAAGACAATAACGGCAAACAAGATTGCTCACAAAAACAGATCCGGCAAGAAAACAGCGAACGAAAAAGAGGGCGAATAAAATGGCAAATTTTTGGGAAGTGGGGGAGAGGAAAACGAGAGGCAAATGGCAAATAATGTAAATTGCAAGGAGATGAGATTTGTGATTAGGAACCTGGTAGATGTTGATGATGTCTCCCCGGCAATGGCACCGGATATTTCCTTTTGATGTCTGCTAGACTACGTCGGTATTTCCCCAAAGAGGAAGGGATGATGCAGCATAGCGGCGATAGGTATTTCCCTCAGTGATGAGACCAAGATTATCGAACCAGTAGGAGAACCAAGCAACACTACGTAAACAACACCTGCACATAAATAACAAGTACTCGCAACCCCACGTGTTAAAGGGGTTGCCAATCCCTTTCGGGTAACGGTGCCAGAAATTGGCAAACGGACGTGAGAAAGTTGTAATAATTTGATAGATAGATCTTGCGGGAACGCAAGATAAAATAAATTGCAGCAAGGTATTTTTGGTTTAATAGATCTGAAAATAAAAGCAAATAAAATAGATCGCAAAGGCAAATATAATGAGAAAGAGACCCGGGGGCTGTAGATTTCACTAGTGGCTTCTCTCGAGAAAAATAGCAAACGGTGGGTAAACGAATTACTGTTGGGCAATTGATAGGACTTCAGATAATCATGACGATATCCAGGCAATGATCATTATATAGGCATCACGTCCAAGATTAGTAGACCGACTCCTGCCTGCATCTACTACTATTACTCCACGCATTAACCGCTATCCAACATGCATCTAGTGTATTAAGTTCATGAGAAAACGGAGTAATGCAACAAGAATTATGACATGATGTAGACAAGATCTATTTATGTAGAAATAGACCCCATCTTGTTATCCTTAATAGCAACGATACATACGTGTCGGTTCCCCTTCTATCACTGGGATCAAGCACCGTAAGATCCAACCCATCACAAAGCACCTCTTCCCATTGCAAGATATATAGATCAAGTTGGCCAAACAAAACCCAAATATCGGAGAAGAAATACGAGGCTATAAGCAATGATGCATATAGGATATCAAAGAAGACTAAAATAACTTTCATGGATAAAAAGATAGATCTGATTATAAACTCAAACTTCATTCGATCCCAACAAACACACTGCAAAAAGAGTTACATCATACGGATCTCCAAGAGACCATTGTATTGAGAATCAAAAGAGAGAGAGAGGAAGCCATCTAGCTAATAACTACGGACCCATAGGTCTACAAATAAGTACTCACGCATCATCAGAGAGGCACCAATGGACATGATGAACCCCTCCATGATGGTGTCTAGATTGGATCTGGTGGTTCTGGAACTTGCGGCAGCTGGAATTGATTTTCATTGACTCCCCTAGGGTTTCTAAAATTTTGGGATATTTATAGAGTAAAGAGGCGGTTCGGGAGGCACCCGAGGTGGGCACAACCCACCAGGGCGCACCTCGTCCTCGCCGTCCTCCTTCTTCTACCGCTGTGTGTCCGCACCCTGCTGGGTGTAGGTGTCGGACTTGGTGTAGTCGTGTTGCGTGCTCAGCTGGATATAGGCACTGGACTAGGTGTAGCCCTGCTATGTGCCTGGCTGGGTGTAGGTGCCAGACTGGGTGGGCTCCTAGTCATCCGCCTGACCGTCCTCATAGCAACCTCCTCCTTCACCTCCCTCGTGGATGATGTCGAACATCTCCCTTTCCATGTCGTTGTACATAGGCTTTCCCGCTTTTGGCATACCCGTGAATAGTGTGTGGGCACCCATCTGCTCCATTCCCGTCATCCGCATCCGGACAAGCTGCGGCGATGAACACTATGATTAAAGTAGGAGTGCCATGTTGATATTGACGATGAAAGGCACTTGCCGGGTGGCAGCTGCCATGGACTGCCTACTGAGCTACTTGGTGGCGTAGAAGTACGGAGCCTTGTAATGCTCTGGCCATGGCGATGTCTGCACCATCGGTGAAAGCTACGGGGCACCATGGCCGAGGCTCCAACGTCTGCCACGTCAGCGATCATCACGCTCGCCGCCACCAACACGCCCTTCGCTGGCCTTCTGCTACTTGAGTGTTTCCACCTTTGCGGCCTTCGCTTTGACACGACGATTTTGCCATGTCGCCGAGTTGATCTTCCGGGCGAGCGTCATGCTCATATCCTCCAACATCTCTGATGCGGAGCATACCTCGTTCATCCCCATGGACGTTCCGTCACCACCGCAAGCACGAAGAGTACCAATGACAAGAGTCCACGCACGCGTCATCGAAACCGAGGTTAACTCTTTTCTCTTCGAACTTCAGTCGGATTCACATGAGATTTCGGTTCTACCTCAAATGGATACATTGTGCATTCTTCGGTACCAACGAGAAGACCGTGAGGAGGCATGGAGCGATCACCAACTCCACATGAAGCCCCCAGGAGAAGAAGGAACTCCCAGACATGGAATACCGGAGGCCTCAGACCACCCCGGGTGCCCGGCGTCCTATTCCCCGGGTGCCCAGACCCCCGGCCTTAAAGGGCGCGACCCCTATGTCCACTGCGGGTGCCTGCACCACGACACCCAGGTGCCCACACCCCGACACCCAGGTGCCCACACCCCGACCACCGGGTGCCCGCCCCCCTCCAAGGCGCCACCCCGGGTGCCCGGTCTTCTACTCCCCGACAACCCCGGGTGCCCGGACCACTTTACTCCGGGTGCCCGTACTCCACCGAAAGTGCTTGCGTGCATCTTGGGCTAAATGACCCTTGTACCCCTGTTTCCTCTGATTTCGTCCCTGGACTATAAGTACTCTTCCCCTAGCTCATTAGAGAGGATAGCAAAGTATTTGATAGATAAAGAGAGAGCTTTGCTCATCTTACTCCTTTTGGAGATCTAAACCTCCTCTTGAAGAAGATCCTCTTGGAGATCAAGGCCTCCTCTTGGAGAAGCTCCTATTGGAGATCAAGCCCTCCTCTTGGAGAAGGATCCCCATCATAGGATCATCAAGACTTCTTTCCTCATAGGATTGGGATGAACTAGTTACCTCTTGTATCTTCTTGTGTTGGATTTGGACCTTTGTATCTCTCTTTGTGTGATTGGATCTAGCACATGTGTGATTGGATCAAGTCAATTTGAGTGTTCCTCTTGTTTTCCCCCTTTGTGTTCTTCTTGTTCTGGGGGATTTCCCCTCCAATTCGTGAAAGATCTCCATCTAGGGTTCCACCCTACAACATCTTGGTATCATGAACCATGTTTTCTCACGAAATTGGAGCCCCCCTTCTTGTTCTCTAGCCTAATTTTGTTGCGTTCTTCCCCAATTTCGAAAATTCCCCATCAAAAATAGCCCCATTTTTTTGTGATTTGTTGGGTTGATGATGTTTTGTTGGATTTGATCCATGGATTTGCTTGGTTTCAAGTGGATCTAGCCTTCCCCAATCCATCTCCACCTTTCCCACCACGAAATCCACCAATTTATTCCATTTTTCAACAAATTTCTGCCCAAATCCATGACCCCCCCGGCACCCGGACCTCAAACCCCGGGCACCCGGACCCCCCGAGCAAGTTCCGCCCAACCCCGCTGACCACCCGGTTGCACTTCTTACCCCGGCACCCGACCTCGGCCACTTTTTCCGCCCAACCCCACTGACCACCCCGGGTGCCCGCACCTCCGACACCTGGGCACCCGCACCACCCAGAATCAGCCCACCAACAAAAATCGTTCCGACCATAAATTTCACTCGCGAAGTCCGTTCTTGACGTTCTTTAGCTCGTTGCGTAGCTATTGACATCCCCATCCATCTAGATAGGTTCCGACATCATTTGACTCCATCAAAATTTTGGCATTTTCGCATCTTTGCCTAGGCCATCCACCATATCATCCGCAAAATCACCTTAGCTTTCCGCGACCTAACCCATTTTGACCCTTATAGCGTTTGTGGTTGCTTGAGTGGTGAATTGAGTCTCCTAAGGTGTTTCGGCTACTTAGGGATGGTTGCTTATTCATCAACCACCACCATCACTTCTGCATTGCTAACTTCGGAAACACCAACGCATTCTGCTACCACCATTTGACATTTTCCTTTGAGATTTTGAGTTTGCGGTTTTTCATTTCCTAGGGTGTTTCGGCTAACTAGGAACGGTTCGACACCGACAACACCGCCGCTCAACTTCGACAAGGATTCGACATCGACCACCTTCACCAATTTGACACCCTAACCGTAAGCAAGAACAGTAACCTCTATATCATATTGGTATCGTGGTATCTCATCATTGTATATTCCCCTTGCCATTAAGTGTTAACCCCTTAGCCCATTTTGCGTCAGTTGCCTATCGAGACTAGACATTGAGTATTGCCGGCAATGTTACTTGTGCACATTAGTGATCATCGATCTACACCTTCCATTGCGTACATACCATATCATCTTGGTATCATAGTACCATCCCTTGTGTCACAATATTATTCCCGCATATACACAATAGCTATCTTGGTTTGTGCATTTCGCATAAGTGGCCATACAAAAAAAGAAAAAGAGAATAAGTTTTTAAGCAAAAAGAGAGCAAAGAAGCTTGTAAGCAAGAGCCATAGCATCACCACATTGCATACCATACTACCATATTGATCATATTGGATCATCGTATGCGTAACACCGGAACATCATACATATATAGCATACTTGGGATAGAAAGTTAATACATTTTGCATCTTATAGATTGTGCACAAGTGTCGTATCCGCCTATTGAGCAATCGTGCTAGCGTCTCTCTAGAGTTGTGCAACATGAGCGTTTTCCGTGGATTCCAAATTTTGTGCTCATTCCTTGGTTGCACGGCCCCATTTATCTATCCGTGTGTGTGTTTCCGTGTGCCGCCTATTGCTATTGGTCTACTTGTTTCACTTGCGAATTTGTGAATCTTTTCCAACATTACTGACTCTTGCTAACATTTTGCATCAAAATTTTGTGCCACTATCCTCACCGAGCTCCACCAAAAGCTTTACTTGTGTAGGTGTGACAATTGACAAGATCCGGTACCAATTGTTCTATTTCCTTCTTACATTATTGAGTGATCATTGATCCATCTTCAACATTGGATAAGGTACATTGGTCTAGTTCTTTCCTTGCTTCCACTCACATTTGCTCAAGTCTTGTGATGGATAGGCAAGGCATTTCATATCTGGTCTTCCACGACAACGACGGCGTGAACAACTACATCACCAAAACATCCATCTTTTGACAACAACGAGCAATGCAAGGCATTGAGCGACTCGCCATCGACATTCACCAAAACGAAGCAAGGAAAAGGGACTACTTTGACACCAAGTTGGACGAACACATGGATCAAGTACGAGACATGGTGGCCAAGTACAAGTCTTCTTCCCTTTCATCATCTTCAAGGCGGCGACGCTCAAGTAACCAATCTTCGGAAAACCATCGAGCTCAAGCACTACAACACCATCAAGATGAAGATGCTCGCCATGCATACACCTACAAGTCCCAAAAAGCTCTACATCAAGCTATGGCCAAACTTCATGAGCACAAGAGAAGACCGCGAGACGAGCACCAACAAGACGGAGCTACGACTACTACCACCACTTTGGCATCTTCGCCAAGTGTTATCAAGGCATCTTCTCCTTTGGACGTACGACATCTTCGCCTACTTCCCATGTGTTCGCCTACATCGGCATCTTCAACAACAAGGCGACCACCTACAAGCGAGGGCGACACTTCCATCATCGGAAGCCCCTCAAGGAAGATGGCCGAGTATGGGAAATTCCCTTCGGTCATGGAGACTAGCTACGAGGTGCCACATCATATGGGCCTCCTAGAACAAGACGGCGACAAGAGGGTCGAGCAAGGGCCATCCCCTTCGACCACGGCGACAAGCACAAACCTGTTCTACAACATGAAGACGGTGCCCAAATGGGACTCATACTCCGAGTCGAGCTACGAGAGCGCACTTGAGACCTTATCTTTGGTCTCGGAGGAGAGCGATGATTTACCACATCCTACGGCATTCATCTTCGGAGGCATTATGGATGAGGAGGTTGAGCATGGGACTATCCCTTCAACCAAGGCGGCGATAGGAGTTGAGCATGGAGACAATTGCACCTACATCTCTCCGACACCCACATATGACGAGATGCCCCAATTCCCATGTGAGGAGAGCCACCCCACCATGAGTGATATGAGTGACCCCACCATATGTGACATTGAGAGCATTTCCTTTGAGAGGATGAGTGTGACCACCACTAGCCCCACACACGGGATTATGCCACACATCCTATGTGAGGTTGAGAGCCATTTTAGTGAATCCACCAACCATATGAGTGAGAGCATCTTACCGGGAGTGAGTGAGCCACAACACTTAGTGAGTGAGGTAGCTGAGACGGTAAGTGAGGCCACTATGATTTCTAATGACTTAACCTCTACTCCGAGTGTGTTTTCTTCTTTGGTGCTAGGTCTCCTACATGACGACATGCCTATCCTCGTCGAGTCCATACCGCCAATGGATATTACGATGGCCATGGTGGACGATAATGCACCCCCCACATGGTTCCGTCACGATGAAGATGACCAAAACTTGGACTTCGACACCTCACCTACAACACACGAGCGATGCTCCAAAGGTAACATAGGTGATGATGCTTCTCTTGTCCCACTAGTGTACTATCTTACCAATGATTGCTTGCATGATGTTGACACACCTATTACCATGCTTCATGCTATTGCAACCTCCTCATGTCATGACTTACCAACTTATGATGAATATGATGATGAGCATGTCAAGTTGCCTAGTTGTGATGTTATGCCCCATAGGATATCATGTGAAAATTCTTTTGGTCACATCATGTTCGACAACCCTTTAAACCTGTCATATGCTATGAGTGAGATCTCCCATATTGCATCATTTCAGTCTCAACATAGTAACTATGCATGCCCCATTAAAATAAATCCCATTTGCACTTATGGCATAGATGACGAGATGATGGTCATTGGCTTTTGTTTTTCATGTGATGATATTGACATGCTTCCTTTACATGATTTGCGCAATTCATCTACTATACCATGCCCTGATCACATAGAACAAAATATGCTTTGTTTTGGATGTTGTCAATATTCTCCATGTGATGTTTCCGTTAATGCTCATGAGGAGACCCCAATAGTTTCCCCATACATATTAGGAGATTTTGATGCATTCCATACATTGCATGATTCCCATGATTGTGTGCACCATATGCATTCCATGAATAACAATGCTCTACATATTTCCCATGATGCATTACACAATTTGAGTCTCCATTATGCTATACATAACAACAAACCTATCATGATGGATGACACGTTTCTATATCATGCATCTCATTTATTTAAGAATTGGATATCTTATGCTAACCAACACATGCATGTATGCATCATAATGGATGATGTGTACATATACCACGCACACACAATTTTCCCTTTGTCTTTGTTTTGTGTCGATACTCACGTATACTCGTCAACCTCTCAATCCCAAGAGTTGACAAAATGAGCTCTAGAGAGCAATGACAATTTGGGATCCCGTGGATTGTCCTTACCGTCGTTCTCTTTGCGCAACGACTTCGTGCATTCCTTTTACCTGGCTCTCACACAGCTATGGGCTATTTACCACTTGTCACCCTACGCCCATACTATCGTGTTCACTTTGCATGTTATGCTCATTACTATGATTTTACCATGCATTTGTGACCCATGCTTTGCATTACAGATGATGATTGATTCTAGTACTTGTATGTGTATTTTCAAGCTGGGTGGAGATATTGCTTGTTATCGCCATGTTTTTTTGTGCCCGATGCCTATGATGATCCTTTGATCATATCTTGTTTTCATGCTTGTCCCACGTCATGCGCATTACATATGCCTATTATTTTCCCACATGACATGCTTGCCATGATTTCCTCTAGTATGTTGCATCTTCGCACTACTAGTT
The DNA here is from genome assembly GCA_021605145.1 of Aegilops bicornis. NCBI lineage: Eukaryota > Viridiplantae > Streptophyta > Magnoliopsida > Poales > Poaceae > Aegilops > Aegilops bicornis. The sequence goes on along the minus strand of CM038673.1, from coordinate 398,024,917 downwards.
TGCATGACATGATTGATATTCTTGCCTATGTTGCATCACCGATGATTCATACAGGCTCGTTCCATGCAGTTGATGGCATCCATTTCCTTGATTGCCACATGATTGACTTGATTGCCTCACACCTGATGAACAATTGATCTTTCTATTGTGTTGAGTGCCAGACTATATTCATGTGACGCCCCCGATTCAATCGTACACTAATCATACATGAAAATGTGTACGATCAAGATCAGGGACTCATGGGAAGATATCACAACACAACTCTAAAAGTAAAATAAGTCATACAAGCATCACAATACAAGCCAGGGGCCTCGAGGGCTCGAATACAAGTGCTCGATCATAGACAAGTCAGCGGAAGCAACAATATCTGAGTACAGACATAAGTTAAACAAGTTTGCCTTAAGAAGGCTAGCACAAACTGGGATACAGATCGAAAGAGGCTCAGGCAATATCGGTGGACTCAATTGTAGAATGCCAGAATAAGAGGGGGGATAGCTAGTCCTGTCGAAGACTACGCTTCTGGCAGCCTCCATCTTGCATCATGTAGAAGAGAGTAGATGGTAAGTTCACCAAGTAGCATCGCATAGCATAATCCTACCCGGCGATCCTCTCCTCGTCGCCCCGTGTGAGAGTGATCACCAGGTTATATCTGGCACTTGGAAGGGTGTGTTTTATTAAGTATCCGGTTCTAGTTGTCATAAGGTCAAGGTACAACTCCAAGTCGTCCTGTTACCGAAGATCACGGCTATTCGAATAGATTAACTTCCCTGCAAGGGTGCACCACATTACCCGACACGCTCGATCCCTCTGGCCGGGCACACTTTCCTGGGTCATGTCCGGCCTCGGGAGATCAACACGACGCAGCCCTACCTAGGCTAAACAGAGAGATCAGCACGCCGGTCTAATTCCTATGCGCGCAGGGGTCTGGGCCCATCGCCCATTGCACACCTCCACGTTGCGAACGCGGCCGAAAGCAGACCTAGCCCCCTTAATACAAGCGCGGGCTTATGGTCCAATGCAGCAGCGCCCGCTCGATCCGACGTCAAAAAGAGCTTCGGCTGATACCATGACGCCGGTTGCCCATATCTTGTCCCACGTGGCGGTTAGTTCGTATAAGGTCAACGACCCAACTCAGATCAAATACCGAGATCTCGTTAAGCGTGTTATTATGAAGTAACCTCGGACGCCGACCAGGACCAGGCCCACCTCTCACCTAGGTGGTCTCAACCTGCCCTGTTGCTCCGCCACAAAGTAACAGTCGGGGGCCGTCGGGAACCCAGGCCCACCTCTACCGGGATGGAGCCACCCGCCCCTTCAGCCCCCATATCCAAATCACTTGCGGGTACTCAATGAGCTGACCCGACTTTAGTCACAACATGTATCACGTGTAATATGTATAGTATACACCCGTGATCACCTCCCTAGTGATCACGACCCGATAGTATAGCATGGCAGACAGACAAGAATGTAGGGCCACTGATGGAATACTAGCATCCTATACTAAGCATTTAGGATTGCAGGTAAAGGTAACATCTGTAGTAACAATGGCAGGCTATGCATCAGAATAGGATTAACCGAAAGAAGTAACATGCTACACTACTCAAATGCAAGCAGTAGAGAAAAGGAATAGGCGATATCAGGTGATCAAGGGGGGGGGGGGGCTTGCCTGGTTGCTCTGGCAAGGAGGGGTCGTCAACACCGTAGTCGTACTGGGTAGTGATACGTCTCCATCGTATCTACTTTTCCAAACACTTTTGACCTTGTTTTGGACCCTAACTTGCATGATTTGAATGGAACTAACCCGGACTGACGCTGTTTTCAGCAGACTTTCCATGGTGTTATTTATGTGCAGAAACAAAAGTTCTCGGAATGACCTGAAACTCCACGGAACATATTTTTGGAAAATATTAAAAATCTTTGGAAGAAGAATCCACGTCGGGGGCCTCCACATCCACGAGGGTGGAGGGCGCCCTACCTCGTGGGCCCCGACGCCCAATCGACCTCAACTCCAACTCCATATATTCACTTTCGGGGAGAAAAAACAAAAAGAAGGATTCATCACGTTTTACGATACAGAGCCGCCGCCAAGCCCTAAAACCTCTCGGGAGGGCTGATCTGGAGTCCGTTCGAGGCTCCGGAGAGGGGAATCCGTCGCCGTCGTCATCATCAACCATCCTCCATCACCAATTTCATGATGCTCACCGTTGTGCGTGAGTAATTCCATCGTAGGCTTGCTGGACGGTGATGGGTTGGATGAGATTTATCATGTAATCGAGTTAGTTTCGTTAGGGTTTGATCCCTAGTATCCACTATGTTCTCAGATTGATGTTCCTATGACTTTGCTATGCTTAATGCTTGTCAGTAGGGCTCGAGTGCCATGATTTCAGATCAGAACCTATTATGTTTTCATGAATATATGTGAGTTCTTGATCCTATCTTGCAAGTCTATAGTCACCTACTATGTGTTATGATCCGGCAACCCCGAAGTGACAATAACCGGGACCACTCCCGGTGATGACCATAGTTTGAGGAGTTCATGTATTCACTATGTGTTAATGCTTTGGTCCGGTACTCTATTAAAAGGAGGCCTTAATATCCCTTAGTTTCCGTTAGGACCCCGCTGCCACAGGAGGGTAGGACAAAAGATGTCATGCATGTTCTTTTCCATAAACACGTATGACTTTATTCGGAATACATGCCTACATTACATTGATGAATTGGAGCTAGTTCTGTGTCACCCTATGTTATGATTGTTACATGATGAACCGCATCCGGCATAATTCTCCATCACTGATCCAATGCCTACGAGCTTTTCACATATTGTTCTTCGCTTATTTACTTTTCCGTTGCTGCTGTTACAATCACTACAAGACCCAAAAATATTACTTTTGTTATCATTACCGTTACTTCCATATTACTTTGCTACTAAGTACTTTGTTGCAGAACTAAGTTATCTAGGTGTGGTTGAATTGACAACTCAACTGCTAATACTTGAGAATATTCTTTGGCTCCCCTTGTGTCGAATCAATAAATTTGGGTTGAATACTTTACCCTCGAAAAATATTGCGATCGCCTATACTTGTGGGTTATCAAGACTATTTTCTGGCGCCGTTGCCAGGGAGCATAGCTCTATTCTTTGAGTCACTTGGGATTTATATCTGCTGGTCACTATGAAGAACTTGAAGGACGAGAAAACAAAAATTTATCCCTCAACTACGAGGAGGTAAGGAACTGCCATCTAGCTCTGCACTTGATTCACCTTCTGATTTGAGAAAGCTTGCTACACCTAAACCTCGCTTCGCTATTCATTACGATATGTGCATGTTATTGATGATGCCATACGCTATGCATGATACTTATGATGAAACTACTTCTATGCTTGATACTACTGTGCCACTTGGTGAATTTCTTGATGAACAACTTGCTAGGGCTAGAGAGAATGAAATTATTGATAATATTGAAGATAGTGATGATGAAGACTCTCCCCCTAATAAATATGAATCACCTGTTGTGCCTGAGGGTTATGTTCTGGATGAAGAATCTGCTAGAGCTATTCTTGCTTGCAAGATAGAAGTGATCTTAAGAAGCTATTAGCTAAATGGAAGCAGCGATCTCTTAATGCTAGAATGAAACCTGGCCCTGCTTTTGTTACTTCACCTATGTGTGTTACTGATAAGGACTATGAATTCTCTGTTGATCCTGATATAATTACTTTGGTTGAGTCTGATCCTTTCTATGGTTATGAATCTAAAACTGTTGTGGCACATCTTACTAAATTAAATGATATAGCCACCCTGTTCACTAATGATGAGAAATCTCGCTATCTTTATATCCTTAAAATATTTACGTTCTCATTAAAGGGTGATGCTAAGATATGGTTTAATTCTCTTGATCCTGGTTGTGTGCGTAGTCCCCAGGATATGATTTATTACTTTTCTGCTAAATATTTCCACCTTATAAGAAACAAGCTGCTTTAAGGGATATATATAATTTTGTGCAAATTGAAGAAGAGAGTCTCACACAAGCTTGGGGAGGCTTCTCCAATTACTTAATGCTTTGCTCGATCATCCTCTTAAGAAAAATGAAATACTTGATATCTTTTATAATGGACTAACCGATGCTTCGGAGATTACCTGGATAGTTGTGCTGGTTACATTTCGGGTAAAGAACACCAGATGAAGCTGAAATTCTATTGAATAATATGTTGACAAATGAAAATAATTGGACACTTCTGAGCCAGCTCTGAGCCAATTCTGAGCCTATTCCTAAACCAACTCCGAATAAGAGAGGTGTTACATTTCTCGATCCACGAAGATATGCAAGATGCAAAGAAATCTATGAAAGAAAAAGGTATTAAAGCTGAAGATGTTAAGAATTTACCTCCTATTGAAGAAATACATGGTCTTAATTTGCCGCCTGTTGAAGAAACATATGATCTTAATCCATCATCTATTGAAGAAACTCATGGTCTTGATAACCCGACACAGGTAGTAAAGGTAAATTCTCTCTATAGATATGATAAAGCTGAAATCCCTCCTACTAAGTTTGCTAGCCAATGTTTGGATGAGTTTGATAACTTTATGGTTAAGCAAGAAGACTTAATTGCTTATTTTGGTAGACAATTGAAATACAATTCCGATATGCTTGAACACTTGGGTGATTATATGTCTAGAGTTAAAGGTGAACTTAAACTCATTAGTAAACATGCTTCTATGGTTACCACTCAAGTAGAACAAGTACTTAAGGCTGAAAATGATTTGCTCAATGAATTAAATAATAAGAATAATGATTATGTTGTTAGAGTGGCTACTAGAACCGATAAAATGACTCAGGAACCTTTGTATCCCGAAGGCCATCCTAAGAGAATTGAGCAAGATTCTCAGAGAAATAATATTGACACACCTAGTTCTTCTAAAAAGAATAAAAAGAAAAATGATAGGACCTTGCATGCTTCTGGTGAACCTATTGCTGAAACACCTGATAATCCAAATGATATCTCTGTTTCTGATGCTGAAACACAATCTGGTAATGAACATGAACCTAGTGATAATATTAATGATAATGTTCATGATGATGCTCAACCTAGTTATGATAATGATGTAGAAACTGAACCTGCTGTTGATCTGGATAACCCACAATCAAAGAATCAACGTTATGATAAGAGAGACTTTGTTGCTAGGAAACATGGTAAAGAAAGGGAGCCATGGGTTCAGAAACCCATGCCTTTTCCTCCGAAACCATCCAAGAAAAAGGATGATGAGAATTTTGAGCGCTTTTCTGAAATGATTAGACCTATCTTTTTGTGTATGCGATTAACTGATATGCTCAAAATGAATCCTTATGCTAAGTATATGAAAGGAATTGTTACTAATAAAAGAAAGATACCGGAAGCTGAAATTTCCACCATGCTTGCTAATTACACTTTTAAGGGTGGAGTACCTAAGAAACTAGGAGATCCAGGAGTACCAACTATACCATGCTCCATTAAATAAAATTATGTTAAAGCTGCTTTATGTGATCTTGGAGCCGGTGTTAGTGTTATGACTCTCTCTTTATATCGTAGACTTGATTTGAATAAGTTGGCACCTACTGAAATCTCTTTGCAAATGGCTGATAAATCAACTGCTATACCTGTCTATATTTGTGAGGATGTGCCTGTTGTGGTTGCAAACGTTACTATTTTAGCGGACTTTGTTATTCTTGATATTTCCGAGGACGATAGTATGTCTATTATTCTTGGAAGACCCTTTTTGAATACTGCAGGGGCTGTTATTGGTTGCAACAAAGGCAATGTCACTTTTCATGTTAATGGTAATGAGCATACGGTACACTTTTCGAGGAAACAACCTCAAGTCCGCAGTATAAATTCCATTGGAAAAATTCCATCGATTATTATTGGAGGTTTTGAATTTCCTCTTCCTACTGTCAAAAAGAAATATGATATTCTTATTATTGGGGATGTGCATATCCACGTTGAGGTAACATAGTGTTATTCGAAATTTCTCCGGTTCCATGTTATTCAGAATGAGTTTGTTAACAAGACTTGATCAACCTTGTTAGTGGATTCCTTTTGATGAGCATGAGATGGATGAAATTAGGAAGCACAACCTTCTCTACCCTCTCTCTACTTTCCGTTATTTAGTTGAAATAAAGTAAAAATAGTATTTTTCTGTCTGTTTTCTGAATTATCCGTGCAATATAAAAATACCCCGAAAATAAAAGTTCTCTAAATGCCTTGAAATTGAAATATGATTTTTCTGGAATATTTGAGAATATCTGGCACTGAGAACACAATAGGGGGGCAAGCACACAGCCACGAGGGTCCGTGGCGCCCCTGCCTCGTCAGGCCCATGGTGGCTCCCCTCCACTTATTCCTGCACCCACACACTTCTTCTTCCTCCCAAAAAAATCACTATCCAGCTCAAGCACGAGCTCTAGCTCATTTTGCTGTGATTTTCGATCTCCTCGCTTAAAGCACCTCTTATAAAACTGCTTGGGGAGATTGTTCCTTGGTATGTGACTCCTCCACTGGTCCAATTAGTTTTTGTTCTAGTGATTTATTCATTGAAAAGTTGTGCTACCTAGGTGACCATGTTCTTGAGCTTGCATGTCAAATTTATATGGTTCCAAGTAGTTCTAATGCATGATATAGGCTCTAGGCACTTGTAGTAGTTGTTGCTATCAATTTTGTTGAGCTAGGTTCACTTTTATTTGAAGTTACGAAAAATTTCAGAAATTTTTCAAAGGAAGAAATATGCTTAGGAAAATGTACCAAGGTGGTTCTTCAAGGAAGCAAGGACCCTGGCTTGCAATGCATGATGCTGATGATGAGCCACCAAGGAACGCTCCAGTGCGGCGTTGTGAATGGCCTTCAAAGGACTTCATGGATCGAGCGGGAATTAAGGAAGAATTTAAGCATATTTGCGTAACGCTGATCTTGTGAGCTTCGAGGCAAAAAAGTGCCCCCAGTACCACTATCTCACTAGTTCCTTTGTGAGGAGGTTTGCATATTCATCTTCACGTAATTCTCAAACTGTCCTGGTTGATCTTTATGAAAATTCTTATACCATGGACTTAGATGATTTTACCACTGCTTGCAAACTTCCACAATGGGGTAGTCATTTTGAACCTCGCAAATCTAAATTTAGAGATTTTCTTGCCAGTATAACTGTGGGTGAATCTAGAGACATAACACAAGCTACCATAGGGAGTATTCATTTTCCTGCTATACATTATTTTGCTCTCTTCATAGGTAGGTGCATCAATGGTAAGGATGAAGCATGTCACATGTGTGTCCCTGATCTCAGTATTCTTAGGAGTGCTGTGTTGGGAGATAAATCTTATAATTTGGGAGCCATTGTTGCACATAGGTTGCATCATAATAGATTTAATGGAGATTTATTTGGTGGAATTTATGCAACCCGCTTAGCTAATTTTCTTGAGGTACCTATAGGTGAGTATGATGTTGAGATGCCTAATGTTTATTTAGATTATAATGCCATGGTTCATCATCATTTTCTTGAGAGGAACGAGCAGTCCCTCCAGTATCGCTTAATCTTTGTGTATCGTCGTGCTGTCCATATTACTCTTCCTGCTCCTGCCTTCTTTGATTATCAGGCAAAAGGAAGACATTTTATCACCAGAGAGGAGGCAGATGAGTACGAGAGGAGGGCGGAGGCAGCTCGCCAACACGCTGCAGCTCAGGAGGCAATAGCCGCTGCATCTCAGTACGACCCCGGCTACAACTATGGATATCCACCAGGCCATCCGTGGCAATAAACCAACTTAGGCCAAAAGCCTAAGCTTGGGGGAGTACGTATTTCTCACCGACATTATATTCATGTACACACACTCATTGCTAGATGTCGGTGTTCATACTCTTTCACTGTACTATCCATGCTAGCTTATTTTATTTTTCTTGCTTTCTTCTTGTGTGTTTGTTAAATCTTAAGAAAACCCAAAAAAATAGTAATAGCTTTTAGGTAGTTTACTTTTCTTGCTGTAGTAGTAATAATTAAAAAGAAAACCCAAAAAGATTTCCCGTTCTTCTTTTCCTTGTTGGGAGCTTTCCCGTGTAAATGGTTTTATTTCTTTTCTTTTCTTTGGGGGTCGATAGGAGAAGACCATAATTAAATTGTTGAAGTGGCTCTTATATGCATTATTGTTGATTTAACCAAGAGCCCATATTGCCTTGTCTTCTCCTCGTTTATTGAATGCTCGCATGATTCCAAATTAGTCCAATGCACGCGTAATCGTTATTATTATTCACTTCACTTAGATTCGGTCGTGCAAGTGAAAGGCAATTATGACGATATATGATGGGTGATTGAGATGAGAGAAGCTGGTATGAACTCGACCTCTCTTGTTTTTGTAAATATGATTAGTTCATCATTCTGATTCAGCCTATTATGAATAAACATGTTTGCAATGACAATTAGAGATTATAGTTGCTTGTGCCATGCTTAATTAGCTATGAGTTATAATGGTTTACCTTGCGTGCCAACATGCTATTAAAATGGTTGTGATGTGGTATAGTGGGGTGGTATCCTCCTTTGAATGATTTAAGTGACTCGACTTGGCACATGTTCACACATGTAGTTGAAACAAATCAACATAGCCTTAACGATATTTATGTTCATGGTGGATTATATCCTACTCATGCTTGTACTCAATGTTTATTAAGTTTAATGCATGTTCATGACTATTGTCGCTCTCTAGTTGGTCGCTTCCCAGTCTTTTGCTAGCCTTCACTTGTACTAAGCGGGAATACTACTTGTGCATCCAATTCCTTAAACCCCAAAGTTATTCCATATGAGTCCACTATACCTTCCTATATGCGATATCTACCTGCTGTTCCAAGTAAATTTGTATGTGCCAAACTCTAAACCTTCAAATGAAATTCTGTTTTGTATGCTCGAATATCTCATGTATCAACTAGGGCTGTCCGTATCTTCCATGCTAGGCGGGTTATTCTCAAGAGGAGTGGACTCCGCTCCACACTCACGAGAAAATGGTTGGTCACCGGGATGCCCAGTCCCATGCTTTATGCAAATCAAATCAAAATAATTGCAAACAAAAGTCCCCCGGGACTGTTGTTAGTTGGAGGCACTCGTTGTTTCGAGCAAGCCATAGATTGATGTTTGTTGGTGGAGGGGGGTATAAACTTTACCATTCTGTTTGGGAACCACCTATAATGTGTGTAGCATGGAAGATATCGCCATCTCTTGGTTGTTATGTTGACAATGAAAGTATGCCGCTCAAAATATTATTTATCTCTGCTTTAAAATCGAGCTCTAGCACCTCTACAAATCCCTGCTTCCCTCTGCGAAGGGCCTATCTATTTACTTTCATGTTGAGTCATCACCCTCTTATTAAAAAGCACCAGCTGGAGAGCACAACTGTCATTTTCATCCATTACTATTAATTTATATTGGGTATGACTATGATTGGATCTCTTTAACCATGAATTACAATGTTTAGTCAGTCCTTGTCAGGACCCCGATTCCAAGTCACATCGACCTAGCCGGTAACACCTCATATCACTTTGCGGCCTCACGCACGGTATTCCCACGGGTGTCTCCTTACCATGGCCCGGGACCGTTTGCGCCTTTTGGCTCACGTATATGATAGTGTCGCTAGCATCCATATGACAAAGAACCCGGGCCGACATGGCTAGTCGTGAACCCAAAGCGGCGCTAACCCATGGGGACAGGCATACATGAATCGCATCGAGCATGTTGGTCATCAACGTATGAATTCGGGCTGTAGCACTGGGCTAACAGGACTCCGGTATCCCGGTATGTCAGGCTAAGCAGGACTCGAATATCACCGCGTGACATTTCCCGAAGGGCAGACATAGGAATGAAGTGAACCACATGCCGGCCGGTCAAGTGTCCAAGCAGTAGTGCTTTGGGCTAGCAGGACTCGGTGAACCGGGATGTAGCGGACTACTATCGCCGGAAGCACGAGACTACATTTCCCCATATGAGAGGCTGCCAAGGATAAACAACTAGTTTGTCGGATCCCACTCATACCAAGCATTTCAATCATACACGCATAATATGCCCGATATGAGTACATACAACATGGCATCACAACAAAACTCTACAACTCAAAGTACTTTATTTAAGAGGCTCCGAGGAGCCATACATAACATATCCATACAGATAGGGGTCACATGACCCAACACTCAAGTCATACAAACATACAAGAACATGCGGAAGCAAACTAGTCTGAGTACAGACTCTAAAAAGAAAGAAAGCTTGTTGAAGCTCTTCTATCTACAGTGGCCCTTCACAAGCCTTGGATCACCACCTGGGTGGCTGGTTCACTCGTCGATGTCAAGGTCTACATAAAACCCATCGGAGGGGGCGGTGTTGTCATCTGAAAACATTAATTAAGCAAACATGAGTACGGAGGTACTCAAAGAAGTCTTCTAGCAGAATCCTATCATACATGCACATTCTCAAGAAGGTAGTGGAGTTATTGCAGCAAGCCAGCTTTGACTCTTGGCTAAGCTATCCTACGTGACACCACTTGAAAAGCATTTGTCGCACACGAGTCCACTAATCACCATCATAATACTCCACCGTGGATCCTCTCTCGTCAACCCACGAGAGGGCCATTCGCGGCACTCACACTTATCTTGAGGCTTTTAGTAGTATCCATTTACTTGTCTATGAACTGTATAGGCAACCCAGAAGTCCTTCTCCGCGGACACGGCTATTCGAATAGATCATATTAACCCTGCAGGGGTGAACTTCTTCACACACGCTCTCACCACTTACCGCCGTTTACACGACATGTACTCGGCAACCTTCAAGCGGAAGCCCAACGTGGGTGACTGCCACAGCCTACCTAAACACTCAAGCCTCTAGTCCAGGTTTATCGCCTATTCAGGTTCCATCCGCAGGGAGTCCGGCCGAGGTTTCCACATACGGCCCCGAACGATGTGTGCGGGTTTGAGATACCAAGCGGGCATTTGGTACACCGGGCCACGGTGTATCTACCGCATCATAGCCCACCCCTAGTGTCAGCGCTTCGCACGGCCTCCAACACATATCCTACAAACACCAGAATCTAGTTGCAACTACTGGACATAAAACAAGGGTGGTTAAGAAGCCGTGAGGGTCCATTGGTTTCGGGCCCATTGCGTGGTAGTAATCATTTCATGGATCACAAACACAGAACTTCAGTTCTTAGGGACGGCTTCAATGAAACAACCCACCATGTACTCCTACATGGCCTCTCATCGATACCTTTACCAAAAGCGTGTTCAACACTTTCACTCTCGAACCCGACACAACCTTTCACTCCAGTTCATCATCCCGATGAGCGGACTGACACAACTCTAAGCATAGCAAGCATAGCATGGTAGGAATCACAAACATGGCTCAATCAACTCCTACACATACTAGTGGGTTTCATCTAGTTCTTGTGGCAATGACAGGTCATGCAAAGGAAGTGGGTTCAACTACCGCAAAGACACACAACAGTTTGAATCGCGTTGTCTTAATGCACGATAAACAAGAGCGAAGCGAGAACATGGGTTTGTATCGGAATGATCAATGGGTTGCTTGCACGATGTAGTGGTGGTAGGATACCGCCCTTGAGCGGATATTCGAGATTATCCTCGAGGCGAGAACCTATCACGAAAGACACACGAAATAAACAACACATGACAATATGCAACAATATGATGCATGCTATGACATGGCAATATGAATGTGTGTTGGCCTAATGCAAGCTGGAACAAAGAGGATGAACTCATTTGAATCAAAGATTCAAATGTTAGCTCATTAACATAGCCATAAAGGTGCATTATCTTAATCTGCTTAAACAGCAAGGTTAACTTGTTCTATCATGCATGAAACCTTTACCAATGGATAGAATGCATTTTTTCTGATCATTTTCATATATAAATCTTTGCATTTGGAGTTCTGATTAATTTCTATGAATTTTTGAAGTTTGAACTATTTTCCGGAATTTCCTATAATGAATAATTCCAGTAATTCATTTACTGCGTCAGCAATGCGTCAGGGTGACGTCAGAGGTCAACGGGGACGTCCAGGTCAAACTGACCAGTGGGTCCCGCATGTCAGCACTTAACTTAACTGATTAGAATTAGTTTAAACTAACTAAGTTAATTAGCAGGGGGGCCCACCTGTCATAGGCTCAGGAGAGTCAACCAGGGCCCGCCCTGGTCAAAGTCAGGGTCAACTACGCCGGTGTTTAGCCGCCGCCGAGCCAGACGCGGCGGCGAGAGTGGTTTTGGGTGTTCCGGCCACCAAATGAGCCATGGAGCGTCTATGTGGTGGGAGCAAGCCGCAGCTCTTGGTGGCGTTAATTTGGGCTCGGGGTGGCGGAACGGCGCCGGCGACGACCTTGGCGGTCGCTGGAGTTCGGGTGATGACGAACTCGTGGCTACGGGGTGCGGTGAGGTGCGTGAAGTGGTGGGTTAGACTCTACGCGACGCGGTGAGCATGTTAGACACCGAGGGGTGACCGGTGGATGGCCGGAAGCACGTCGGCGACGAGCTCCGTGGCGGCGCGTGCGCGTGAGCTCCGTGCAGTCGCTACGAGGCTCGGGAGCAAGAAAGGAAAGGAGGGGGAGGTAGCTGGGCTCACGGCGATCTCGAGGAAGCAAGCGGTGCGGTCGGGGACGAGCTAGGCGGCGGTGACGTCGAAGGGATCTCCGGCGGCGGCGGGGTCGGGCGAGGTCGGTGCAGAGGCCTCGGGCCACTTGGCCTTCGGGGCTCGGCTAGCTCGAAGAAGAGGAGGGCGGCGGAGCTCCTAGACACGACGGAATGGCGCAAGGACGACGGAGAGCGCGACTACGGCGACGGTGTGGCTGCGGTGGCGTCGGCCATGGCGTGGGAGAGCGAGGGGGAGGAGCTGGGGAGGAGGAAAGGTGTCTGCGGGTTCGGGGGGAGAGAGGGAGCGTTCCGCGTCGACAGCTCGGCGAGGAAGCGGCGGCGGCGGCCAGCTGCGTGGCACGCATCTTTGTGCTCGCCGTCGAGCACTACCTGCCTAGCCAAGCCAAGCCATTTGGCTGGCGGCGGGCTGGGCCGGGCAGCAGTGGGCCGTTGAGTGGCGCCAGTAAGTTTTTCATTTCTGTTTTTTTTTTCTATTTTCTGTAACTTTGTGGACTTTCTAAAAATACCTAAACAATTCCAAAATTCACCAAACTGCACCTGGTCCTTAGTTGGAATATTTCCAGCATGGAACATTTTAGTTTGGGATTATTTGGCATTTGAAATATTTTATATAATTTAAATGCCCAAACTCAAATACTTATGATTTAATTCAAAAACCTTAGGATGACCTGGAAAATTGTGCACCACTTTTGGCAGAGGCTCTGAACCAAAGAAAAGGTGATGAGCATTTTAGAAGGGCATTTCAGGTTCATTGAAAATAATTTTAGTAAGTCCTTAGTTGGATTCAAAAGGGGTTCTGGGGGTTCTATCTTCCCCATTTCAAATTTCTGATGAAAGTTAAACATGATGCAACACACTAATGCATGGACTAGCTAGGATGTGACAACTCACCCCCACTCAAAAGAATCTCGTCCGAGATTTAGGATCCGTTGCGAAAAAGGTGGGATACTCAAATCGAAGACGATCCTCCCTTTCCCAAGTTGCTTCTTGCTCGGAATGGTTTGACCATTGAACCTTGAGAAACTTGATATTCTGGCATCGAGTGGTACGCTTGGCTTGATCAAGAATACGAACGGGATATTCTCGATAGATGAGGTTATCTTGGAGATCAAGCGTTTCGTGGTCCACTCCACGGATAGGATCCGAGAAGCAACGCTGAAATGAGAAAGCGTGGAAGACATCATGGACTCTGGAAAGATGCAAAGGTAGTTCCAATTGGTAGGCAACTTCTCCTCGTTTGGCAAGAATGCGAAAGGGTCCAATGTAACGAGGAGCCAACTTGCCTTTGATACCGAATCGATGGGTTCCCTTCAAAGGAGTAACCCGAAGGTAAGCCTTCTCGCCAATTTCATAAGCCATAGGCTTATGCTTGCGATCATATTGGCTCTTTTGACGAGATTGGGCTGTTTTCAATTTCTCACGAATAACGCGAACTCGCTCTTACGCTTCTGGATCATATCCGGGCCAAAGAGTTGTCTCTCCCGGTTTACGACCGGTTAAGAGGCGTTCGACATTTCCGTCCATAGAGAACTTGAAAGGAGCTTTGCCCAAGCTAGCCTCGATAACTATTGTTATAAGCGAACTCGGCGAATGGAAGGCATTTCTCCCAATTCATGCCGAAAAGAGATGATGAAGCTCGAAGCATATCCTCCAGAATTTGATTGACTCGTTCTACTTGACCACTTTATTGAGGATGGAAGGCGGTGCTAAAGGAGAGACGAGTTCCCATAGCATTTTGGGAACTTTCCCAAAATCGAGAGGTGAAGAGACTTCCATGGTCTGAGTTAATCTCCAATGGAACACCATGAAGAGACACTATTCGAGAGATGTACAAATCAGCTAGGCGGCTAAGCGGTTATACTCTCACGAATGGGTAGGAAGTGGGCTACTTTGGAAAGACGATCGGCGACAACGAAGATAGCATTATTCCCTCTCTTGGTCCTGGAAACCCGGTAATGAAATCCATACCGATTTTATCCCATTTCCATTCGGGAATAGCCAAAGGTTGAAGGGTACCAAAGGCCGTTGATGCTCTGCTTTAACTCGACGACAGGCGTCGTAGTTAGCAATGTATTGAGCGATTTCTCTCTTCATCCTAGTCCACCAAAACCTCTGGCGAGGTCTTGATACATTTTAGTACTACCGGATGAATGGTGAGAGGAGATTCATGAGCTTCCTTAAGGATCAATCGCCTCGGGTTGCGCACCTTAGGAACCACTAGGCGGTCTCCAAAGAACACGACACCTTGTTCATCAATGGAGAAACAATCTGCGACTCCTTTCTTGATGTTTCTCTTGATGCGGGAAATTCCGGATCTACCTTACGTGCCTTGATGATCTGATCCGTAAGGGTAGGTTTCGCCACCCGTGGTGGAAAGGAATCCTCGAGGAACAATGTGAAGGTTAAGCTTACGAAATTCCTCGTGGAGAAAAGGTTGACTTTGTTGTAACATCAGATTGTTACAATAAGATTTGCGACTTAGTGCATCAGCCATGACATTGGCTTTGCCTGGGGTGTAAGATATTCCTAAGTCATAATCAGTAATCAACTCGACCCAACGTCTTTGCCTGAGATTCAAATCCGGTTGGGTGAAGATATATTTCAGACTTTGGTGATCAGTGTAAATTTCGCAACGATTACCAAGAAGGTAATGTCGCCAGGTTTTGAGTGCATGGACCCTTCTTTGCAAGCTCTAGATCGTGTGTGTGATAGTTATCCTCATGTGGACGCAATCGTCGAGAAGCGTAGGGCAATCACATGACGATCTTGCATGAGTATGCAACCTAGTCCTTGTCGCGAGGCGTCGCAATAGATAATAAAGTCCTTAGAAAAATCTAGTGGAACAAGTACGGGAGCAGATGTCAGGCGTCTTTTCAGTTCCTGGAAGCTGAACTCGCACTGTGGCGTCCATTCGAACTTTTTATCTTTCTCGAGGAGTTCAGTTAGAGGCTTAGCAACTTTGGAGAAATTCTCGATGAAGTGGCGGCAATAGCTCGCTAGACCGAGGAAACTCCGAACTTGCTTCACCGATTCAGGTGGAGTCCGATCAGGGCGGCTTGAACTCGCTTCGGGATTGACAGCAATGCCCTTACCAGAGATTACATGGCCTAGACACGTCACTTCTGGTAACCAGAATTCACACTTAGAGAATTTGGCATAAAGGCGGTGCTCTCGAAGTTTCATCAATACTAGCCTTAGATGTTCGGCATGTTCTTCCTCATTCTTGGAGTAGATGAGTATATTGTCGAGGTATACCACGACGAATTTATCCAAATACTCCATGAAGATTGAGTTCATTAACCGAGAGAAGGTGGCTGGAGCATTGGTTAACCCGAAGGACATGACGGTGTACTACGTATTGGCCATAACGAGTAACAAAGGCCGTTTAGGAATGTCCCCGTTCTTGATTTTGATTTGATGGTAGCCCAACCTCAAATCCATCTTGAAAAGACCGAGGATCCCGCGAGCTGATCATACGGTCGTTGATCCCGGGAGCGGATACATGTTCTTGATAGTGACCAAGTTGATGGTCGGTAATCTACAACCATCCGATCCGTTCCATCCTTCTTCTTGACGAAGAGGACGGGGCAAGCCCATGGAGATGAACTAGGACGGATGAAACCCTTTTGCAAGGACTTATCGAGTTGTTTCTTAAGCTCGGCTAGTTCTAGGGGTGCCATCTTATAAGGTCTTCTAGAGATTGGGACGGTTCCGGGAACAAGGTCTATCACGAACTCGACATCCCTGTCAGGTGGAACACCTGGCAGTTCTTCTGGGAAGACATCCGGAAAGTCACGGACTACCGGAATATCTTCGAGGTCTGGAAGGGGGTTGGCATTTAAGGAGTATAGCTGACGCTTAGACACTCAGGTTAAAACATTAACTGTCTTGCCCGAAGGATGGGTGAGTTGAACAGTTCTAGTAGAGCAATCAATCTTAGCATAATGGGCTGACATCCAGTCTATACCCAAGATGATGTTTATGTCCGAGGACTTCAGAGCTATTAGAGATGCAAGAAAGACTAATCTGTCGACAAGAATTTCATTCCCATGACTTATTCTAGAGGTTTGCCATCTAGAACCAGGAGTCTGAATTTCCATGGAGGTGTGCATGTCACGAGAATGTGGTGTTGTGCAATCGAGCATAGCTCTCGAGAAATAAATGAATGAGATGCTCCGGTATCAAAAGAAACGATTGCGGATGACAATTAACAAGGAGCGACGTGGGGCGGCGTTGGGATCCTCATGGGTTTCCTCGGCTGAAACATAGTTGACGTGGCCATGAGCGATGGCGGCTGGTTTGGCGAGAGCACCTTTCTGGCCGGCTTACCACGGCCAACAGACTTTCCGATCCGACCGGGGTTGTTCTGGGACGATCCACGGATGTAGTGGCCCGTCTCTCCACACTTGAAACAGGTTATCATGTTGGGGCGTGGAGCAGCATTAGCGGGGCCACCATAAGTCTTAGGCGGTACATCTGCTTTGGTTGGGGCGGCGCCTCAAAGGATGGCCTCGGAGTGAACTCGGGTGGCAGAGCGGTGTTTGGAATCCAGACACGATGCTTCCGAGATCGAGCGGATGAAGAACCAAAGTCACGGAGTGCTTGCGTGAAGCTTCAAAGTCGGTCGTCCGGTTTAAGACCGATAGCCTTGTTGACTAACTTCGGAAGGAGGTGCACTCGTGCGAGACGAAGATCACGGCGAAGCTTCGGGCTAAGTCCCTTGCGGAACCTTGCTCGCTTCTTGGCGTCGGTAGAAACCTCTTCAGGAGCATAACGTGCTAGATTTCCAAACTCACGGCTGTATGCATCCACAGTCAGTCTACCCTAGGTGAAATTGCAGAACTCTTCCCTCTTACGATCCATGAGACCTTCCGGGATGTGATGCTCACGGAAAGCGGCAGTGAATTCAGCCCAAGTAGTGATTTGGCCAACCGGGCGCATATCCTCATAATTCTCCCACCAAAGGCTAGCAGGGCCTTCGAGGTGATAGGCGGCAAAGGTAACCTTGTCTTCAGCCACGCTGGCGTAACGTAGCTTGTGGGTGATGTGCGAAGCTTGATCATCCGCATCGAGAGGCTCAACGGAATGTTTGAACTTGGTGGGTACAGCTTGACAAAGTCATTGAGTGACACCAGATCATTCCTTGGCCGGCATGCGGTATTCTCGCTCAATCCGCTCCGACAAGCGATTGGTCTCACGCTTGTTGCGTTACGCCTCCAACATAACCTCGGCCAAAGAAGGCGGTTGAGGCAGATTTACATTCCTAGTCGGCTGGCTTCTCCCTGCTCGGAGCAGCAGGATTGTTATGGTGTTGACCATCCTAGGAAACAAAACAACGGTTTAAACCAGGATGGCATAATTTAGCAAGGAAGTGCGGAATGTAATGGATAACACGGGATGCAGGGATGTTCATCCGTATGTCATGGTAATATAGAAACTGCCATATATATACCAACGGTCATACACACCATTCATAGTTTAGTACAAGCCCGACGAAGTACAACTACAGTGAAAGGCGTTACATCTCATCGGAAGCATTCCAAACTCCTATACATTATTTTTCTACACTTAGGAATGATACACACTAAGTCATATTCCACAGTCACGCAGACGGTGGAAATACAACTATTACAATACTAGGGATACTACTACTAACTCGAGACAGCTCCGTAGTAGTCCTCATAAAAGTCACCACCCAAGCATGGAAGCGGAACATGATCATCCAGGAGCAGACGGTCTGTGGAGCTTGCGGACCATAGGGACTTCGGATGTGGCCGTGGTCCAACAAACGGCGGCGAGCGAGGTCCACGAGGAGGGTGATGCCTCCTACCTCACGCCACTCCATAAAATCTGGCAGACCAGCCG
The DNA here is from genome assembly GCA_021605145.1 of Aegilops bicornis. NCBI lineage: Eukaryota > Viridiplantae > Streptophyta > Magnoliopsida > Poales > Poaceae > Aegilops > Aegilops bicornis. Next base: position 398,006,397 of record CM038673.1, on the reverse strand, counting down.
CCCGCACAGGTACAAGTCCCTCATGTCCATGTATCCGGCTTGCAGCGCAGTGCAAACCGAGTCGAGTGGCCCGATGATCAGGCGGGCATTAAAGAGCTCCATACGCAAGGCCGGTTTTCACGGTCCTTGTCTTCCGGCATCTCTGTAGTGGTGCGGAGGAGAGAGTCCTCATGGGATGCATCATTGTACATACCACGAAGGTAACCATGCACCCAGGGAGGGATCTTTGGCATGTAGCGGAAATCGGTGTTGCACAAAAGGCGATTGGGCTCGAATAATAGTCATCATCGAGTAGGCTGCATCCTGCACGGACATCCCAATAGTGATCCCAAATCCGTGAAACGGTGGAGCAGTTCGGTAGCTCGGGATAAGATGGATATATCCCGACCGTGCACGAGATATTGGCTTTGATTAAAATCTCTAAGCTGCTCCTCGACGGTATATTCAGGATACCATCGGTAACGGTCTCGACCATCACCCGAACCAACATGGCCGTGTGACCACACACATCAATGCAACGGGTCGACGAACCACTTGGTTACGGGGACGGGTGGCCATCCGAAAGCACAACCACAATGCAAAGACATTAGAATTTATAGGGAAAATCGGGCAGCATAACATACGTAAATGCTCAAGAACAGATTTGAGACATTCAAAATCAGATTGCAAAACCACTCAACAACATCATATCAAGGTTACGGTTCAACTGATAGCATACTAAAAAGTAGTAGAAACTGGGCGAAATTTGTAACCAACGGTCCTATAAGTTACTACAGATTAGTAACACGTGAACACGATAGAGAGAAGAGACTAGTCCTATACCCACGTAGAATGAGAAGAGGATGACTCGGATCGGAGGGCATAAGGTAAAGGAGTAAAAAGAGCCTTACGTTCCCTCCCACAATCAATTCCCCTACATATAACTAAAGCATTTCTAGACTCGACATCGACCCGGTTTGGCTTAGCGAACCTCTGAGCAGTCCGGCTCGATGCCAACGCTGTCGGGACCCGACTCCAAGTCACATCGACCTAGCCGGTAACACCTCATATCACTTTGCGGCCTCACGCACGGTATTCCCACGGGTGTCGCCTTACCATGGCCCGGGACCGTTTATGCGCCTTTTGGCTCACGTATATGATAGTGTCGCTAGCATCCATATGACAAAGAACCCGGCCGACATGGCTAGTCGTGAACCCAAAGCGGCGCTAACCCATGGGGACAGGCATACATGAATCACATCGAGCATGTCGGTCATCAACGTATGAATTCGGGCTGTAACCTTTGGGCTATGAGGACTCGGTATCCGGGCTGTAGCAGGCTAGGCAGGACTCCAAATATCACCGCGTGACATTTCCCCGAAGGGACAGACATAGGAACGAAGTGAAACACATGCCGGCCAGTCAAGTGTCCAAGCAGTAGTGCTGGGCTAGCAGGACTCCGGTGAACCGAGCTGTAGCTGATTACTATCTCTCAGAAGCACGAGACTACATTTCCCCATATGAGAGGCTGCCAAGGATAAACAACTAGTTTGTCGGATCCCACTCATACCAAGCATTTCAATCATACACGCAATATGCCCGATATGAGTACATACAACATGGCATCACAACAAAACTCTACAACTCAAAGTACTTTATTTAAGAGGCTCAGGAGCCATACATAACATATCCATACGGATAGGGGTCACATGACCCAACACTCAAATCATACAAACATACAAGCACATGCGGAAGCAAACTAGTCTCGAGTCTGAGACTCTAAAAAGAAAGAAAGCTTGTTGAAGCCCTTCTATCTCTGATGGCCCTTCACAAGCCTTGGATCACCACACAGGTGGCTGGTTCACTCGTCGATGTCAAGGTCTACATAAAACCCATCGGAGGGGCGGTGTTGTCGTGCGAAAACATTAATTAAGCAAACATGAGTACGGAGGTACTCAACAAGTCTTCTACAGAATCCTATCATACATGCACATTCTCAAGAAGGTGGTGGAGTTATTAAACAAGCCAGCTTTGACTCTTGGCTAAGCTATCCTCGTGACACCACTTGAAAAGCATTTGTCGCACGAGTCCACTAATCACCATCACAATACTCCACCGTGGATCCTCTCGTCAACCCACGAGAGGGCCATCCATGACACTCACACTTATCTTGAGGCTTTTAGTAGTATCCATTTACTTGTCTATGAACTGTATAGGCAACCCAGAAGTCCTTCTCCGCGGACACGGCTATTCGAATAGATCATATTAATCCTGCAGGCGTGAACTTCGTCACACACGTTCTCACCACTTACCGTCGTTTACACGACATGTACTCGGCAACCTTCAAGCGGAAGCCCAACGTGGGTGTCGGCCACAGCCTACCTAAACACTCAAGTCTCTAGTCCAGGTTTATCGCCTATTCAGGTTCCATCCGCAGGGAGTCCGGCCGAGGTTTCCACATACGGCCCCGAACGATGTGTGCAGGATTCCCGAGATACCAAATGGGCATTTGGTACACCGGGCCACGGTGTATCTACCGCATCATAGCCCACCCCTAGGGTCAGCGCTACGCACGGCCTCCAACACATATCCTACAAACACCACAAACAAGTTGCAACTCTGGACATAAAACAAGGGTGGTTAAGAAGCCGAGAGGGTCCATTGGTTTCGGGCCCAATGCGTGGTAATGCTGTTTCATGGATCACAAACACAGAACTCAGTTCTTAGGGACGGCTTCAATGAAACAACCCACCATGTACTCCTACATGGCCTCTCATCGATACCTTTACCAAAAGCGTGTTCAACACTTTCACTCTCGAACCCGACACAACCTTTCACTCTAGTTCATCATCCCGATGAGCGGACGACACAACTCTAAGCATAGCATTCATATCATTGTAGGAATCACAAACATGGCTCAATCAACTCCTACACATACTAGTGGGTTTCATCTGAATTCTTGTGGCAATGACAGTCATGCAAAGGAAGTGGGTTCAACTACCGCATGACACACAACAGTTTGAATCGCGTTGTCTTAATGCGATAAACAAGAGCAGAAGCGAGAACATGGGTTTGTATCGGAATGATCAATGGGTTGCTTGCACGATGTAGTGGTGGTAGGATACTGCCCTTGACGGATATTTGAGATTATCCTGAGGCGAACCTATCACGAAAAGACACACCGAAATAAACAACACATGACAATATGCAACAATATGATGCATGCTATGACATGGCAATATGAATGTGTGTTGGCCTAATGCAAGCTGGAACAAAGAGGATGAACTCATTTGAATCAAAGATTCAAATGTTAGCTCATTAACATAGCCATAAAGGTGCATTATCTTAATCTGCTTAAACAGCAAGGTTAACTTGTTCTATCATGCATGAAACCTTTACCAATGGATAGAATGGATTTTTCTGATCATTTTTCATATATAAATCTTTGCATTTGGAGTTCTGATTAATTTCTATGAATTTTTGAAGTTTGAACTATTTTACGGAATTTCCTATAACGAGAATAATTCCGATAATTCATTTCTTGCGTCGACAATGCGTCGAGGTGACGTCGAGAGGTCAACAGGGACGTCCAGGTCAAACTGACGATGGGTCCCGCATGTCAGACTTAACTTAACTGATTAGAATTAGTTTAAACTAACTAAGTTAATTAGCGGGGCCCACATCATAGGCTCGGAGAGTCAACCAGGGGCCCGCCTGGTCAAAGTCGTGGTCAACTACGCCGCCTTTAGCCACCAATGAGCAGGACGGCGGCGAGAGTGGTTTTGGCCGTTCAGCAACCAAATGAGCATGGAGAGCGTCTATGTGGTGGGAGCAAGCCGCAGCTCTTGGTGGCGTTAATTTGGGCTCGGGGTGGCCGGAAACGGCGCTGGCGACGACCTTGGCGGTCGCCGGAGTTCGGGTGATGATGAACTCGTGGCTACGGGGTGCGGTGAGGTGCGTGAAGTGGTGGGTTAGACTCTACGCGACGCGGTGAGCATGTTAGACACCGAGGGGTGACCGGTGGATGGCCGGAAGCACGTCGGCGACGAGCTCCGCGGCGGCGCGTGCGGGTGAGCTCCGTCACGATCGCTCTGAGGCTCGGGAGCGAGAAAGGAAAGGAGGGGAGGTAGCTGGGCTCACGGCGATCTCGAGGAAGCAAGCGGTGCGGTCGGGGACGAGCTGGTCTGGCGGTGACGTCGAAGGGATCTCCGGCTGACGGCTGAGGCGGCGAGTCGGTCTGCAGAGGCCTCGGGCCTGTGGCCTTCGGGGCTCGACTAGCTCGAAGAAGAGGAGGGAGGCGGAGCTCCTAGACACGACGGAATGGCGCAAGGACGACGGAGAGCGCGACTACGGCGACGGTGTGGCTGCGGTGGCGTCGGCCATGGCGTGGGAGAGCAAGGGGGAGGAGCTGGGGAGGAGGAAAGGTGTCTGCGGGTTCGGGAGAGGGAGCGTTCTGGCGTCGACAGCTCGGTGAGGAAGCGGCGGCGGCGGCCAGCTGCGTGTACGCATCTTTGTGCTCGCCGTCGAGCACTACTACTGCTGGCCAAGCCAAGCCTCGGCCTTGCGGTGGCTGGGCTGGGCAGCAGTGGGCCGATGAGTGGCGCCAGTAAGTTTTTCATTTCTGTTTCTTTTTCTATTTTACGTAACTTTGTGGACTTTCTAAAAATACCTAAACAACTCCAAAATTCACCAAACTGCACCTGGTCCTTAGTTGGAATATTTCCAGCATGGAACATTTTAGTTTGGAATTATTTGGCATTTGAAATATTTTATATAATTTAAATTCCCAAACTCAAATACTTATGATTTAATTCAAAAACCTTAGGATGACCTGCAAAATTGTGCACCACTTTTGGCAGAGGCTCTGAACCAAAGCAAAGGTGATGAGCATTTTAGAAGGGCATTTCAGGTTCATTGAAAATAATTTTAGTAAGTCCTTAGTTGGATTCAAAAGGGGTTCTGGGGGTTCTGTCTTCCCCATTTCAAATTTCTGATGAAAGTTAAACATGATGCAACACACTAATGCATGGACTAGCTAGGATGTGACAATCCTTGATCTTTAAAGGTGCTCTACATTTATGTTTTGCGGTCTCAGAAAGGGCTAGCAAGATACCATCTTTTTATATCATATCATGATTGTTTTGAGAAAGTGTTGTCATCCGAGATTTATTATTATTGCTCGCTAGTTGATTATTCCGTTGATATGAGTAAACATGAGACCTAAAGGTTATTCTGAATGTGGTTAGTCATAATCTTTGCTGAAAACTTGAATGCTGGCTTTACATATTTACAGCAACAAGAGCAAACAGAGTTTGTAAATTTTTTTCTTTATCACTTTCAGTTTATCAACTGAATTGCTTGAGGACAAGCAAAGGTTTATGCTTGGGGGAGTTGATACGTCTCCGTCGTATCTACTTTTCCAAACACCTTTGCCCTTGTTTTGGACTCTAACTTGCATGATTTGAATGGAACTAACCCGGACTGATGTTGTTTTAGTAGACTTTCCATGGTGTTATTTATGTGCAGAAGCAAAAGTTCTCGGAATGACCTGAAACTCCACGGAACATATTTTTGGAAAATATTAAAAATACTGGAAGAAGAATCCACGTCAGGGGGGCCTCCACCTGTCCACGAGGGTGGAGGGCACGCCCCCCTACCTCGTGGGCCCCCTGACGCTCCATCGACCTGAACTCCAACTCCATATATTCACTTTCGGGGAGAAAACAATCAAAAAGAAGGATTCATCGTGTTTTACAATACGGAGCCGCCACCAAGCCCTAAAACCTCTCGGGAGGGCTGATCTGGAGTCCGTTCGGGGCTCTGGATAGGGGAATCTGTCGCTGTCGTCATCATCAACCATCCTCCATCACCAATTTCATGATGCTCACCGCCATGCGTGAGTAATTCCATCGTAGTCTTGCTGGACGGTGATGGGTTGGATGAGATTTATCATGTAATCGAGTTAGTTTTGTTAGGGTTTGACCCCTAGTATCCACTATGTTCTGAGATTGATGTTGCTATGACTTTGCTATGCTTAATGCTTGTCAGTAGGGGCCCGAAAAGTGCCATGATTTCAGATCTGAACCTATTATGTTTTCATGAATATATGTGAGTTTTTGATCCTATCTTGCAAGTCTATAGTCACCTACTATGTGTTATGATCCGCAACCTCAAGTGACAATAATCGGGACCACTCCCGGTGATGACCATAGTTTGAGGAGTTCATGTATTCACTATGTGTCAATGCTTTGGTCTGGTACTCTATTAAAAGGAGGCCTTAATATCCCTTAGTTTCCGTTAGGACCCCGCTGCCACAGGAGGGTAGGACAAAAGATGTCTTGCAAGTTCTTTTCCATAAGCACGTATGACTATATTCGAAATACATGCCTACATTACATTGATGAATTGGAGCTAGTTCTGTGTCACCCTATGTTATGACTGTTACATGATGAACCACATCCGGCATAATTCTCCATCACTGATCCAATGCCTACGAGCTTTTCACATATTGCTCTTCGCTTATTTACTTTTCTGTTGCTGCTGTTGCAATCACTACAAAACCCAAAAATATTACTTTTGTTATCATTACCGTTACTTCCATATTACTCTGCTACTAAGTACTTTGCTGCAGATACTAAGTTATCCAGGTGTGGTTGAATTGACAACTCAACTGCTAATACTTGAGAATATTCTTTGGCTCCCCTTGTGTCGAATCAATAAATTTGGGTTGAATATTTTATCCTCGAAAATTGTTGCGATCCCCTATACTTGTGGGTTATCAGGTAGCAGCGGCGTCGGTCTCGGTGTCTAACGAGAGAAGAGGGGGAAGAAACAATAAATATAATGCAAACATAAGCATGACGGTGCATGACAAGACAAAGAGCGGTGCTAGATGTGCCCTAACGCGGTAGTAGGTGATACCGGCAAAGGGGGAAAACATCCGGGAAAGTATTCCCGGTGTTTCGCATTTTCGGACAGATGAAGCGGAGGGGAAAAGTTGCGTGTTTGCTATGCTAGGGATGCGTGGCAGACGAACGGACCGTGTATTTGGATTCGTCTCGTCGTTCTGAGCAACTTTCATGTATAAAGTATTTTCATCTGAGTTACATATTATTTTATATGATATTCCAAAGTTTTAATAATTTTTTGGAATTCTAGAATATACCTAAATTCGAATTTAGAGAGTGTACTACTTTTTATACTCTCACACAGTTAGCCTATTAGAATGACAGGTGGGTCCAGTGGCTGTGTCAGCATACACAGTCAACAAGTCAACAGTCAAAGGTTGAATTGGTCAAAGTGTGAATAGTTGTCATGGGGCCTACTTGTCATTGGCTGTTATTTTAGCTAAAGTCTTAAACAAGTTTAGATATCAGGGGGACCCATATGTCAGAGACTAGGTTTAACTAAAATGTTATTTATCCTAGTGGGGCCTAGCAGTCAGTGTTAATTGTATCAGCTAATTAGATTAACTCCTAATCTAAACAAGGGCCGACCCTATCAGCCAGGGACACAGCCGACCTCTTGGCTGGCCTCGCAAGGGCACAAGGCACCGGCGGCCAGTGCCAGAGGCACACACGGGAGTGGTGAGCGGGCGCTGAAGGGAAGGCGCGAGGCGAAGCGGGAGACAACTGGGCGAGGGCGCGGGTAGCAGCGACAAGCGGCGAGCGGGGCGACGGACGGTGAAGGCGGGCGCGGGCGCGGTCGCCGTGCGTGGATCTTGACCGGCGGTGCGGGCGACTCCATGGGGCAGAGGTCGAGCCCTGGGGAGCCAGGCCATGAGCGGGCGGCGAAGGCGGTCGCGCATGGCTCGGTGATGGAGGCGGGCGGCAGCAGGCGGGCGTCGGGCTGCTGCAGATGGTGGTGGCGGCAGCTGTAGCAGAAGCAACAGCGTAGCATGGCGTGGGGAGCAGCAGCGTAGCAGCAGTACTGGCGGGCGCAGCCAACGGGCACGCTAGCGCTCGAGTGGGCGGCTCGAGGCGCGGCCTAGGGCGAGGCAAGGCGTGTACGGTCACCAACGGGCGCGGGGCTACAGGCAGTCAGGGGGATGCAGTCGTGAGCGACCCGAAACTCCGGCCATGGCGCGGTGAGCTGCTAGGCTAACTACAGGCACAAGATCGAGGCACGACCAGAGAGGAAAAGAGCGGACACTTACGTAGGAGCGCACGGTGGCTCTGTGTTAGCTTAGGAGCGCAGGGGTGGTGCGGATTTAGCGACGAGGGGCGGCGACAGTAGAGGAAGAAGATGGCCGATTTTCCCGCACTCGGGCAGATCCGGTCGCCCTGCTCCTCGTAGGCGAAGTAGGCGTCGTAGAAGAAGAAGCAGGACACACTCCTAGGCACTGAGGAGTTTGGTGGCCGCGGGATCGACAATGGCCATGGTGATGGCATTGCGGGTGCGCTCGGGATCGAGGGAAACGGCGCGAGAGGGAAGAGTGGGGAAGAACTAGAGCTAGGGTTCCGTCGGGGGTGTCGAGGTGCGGCCTTATCCACCTAGGGAGCCGTGGGATGGCCGACAGCGCGACATCCACGGCGTGGACGGCGTGCGAGCATTGCCAGTGCCATGGCCTCCCTGTTCTGTTCAAGTGGTACAAGAAAAGCCCGCTGGTGGGTTGGGCCTTCTGTGGTACTAGGCTTTTAGGTGAACAGTGTTAGGCTTTAACTCTTCTTCTCTTTTTTTTTTCTTTGTTTAGTTTTTCTACACTGCTTTGCAAGAAGTAGAGCCACCAATGCATTTTGTAAATAAGATACTTGCCAGATCAAATACTATGCATTATTTAGTATTGCCACAAAAAGGTTTGGTGAGCATTTGAATTCGTTTGGATTTTGCATAAATGAAAATGGATTAATGGGGCTGTTTTGGTCACTGTTTTAATTATTTTAGGGTATTCAAATACTTCTAAAAATGTTGGTTTCTCCACCATTATGACTTAGGATTTATTTGTCACATTTAGTACATTTTAGTTTTTAATATTTGAAAACATTTGTTGTTTGCTTGATTTTTTATTTGGATCCGAACCGGTTTCGAACTAACGCGAGATTAGTAACAGTAATCGGGGTGATGTGGCATCATGAGCATAGGTTCACTGTAGCTTAAATATCCGGGCGTCACAATTCTCCTCAACTACAAGAAATCTCGTCCCGATATTTAATAGGCGGAATAAGGGGGAAATACTAGGTTACGAAATTCTAACGATTCTTCTGGGTCTTGGTTGCTCTTCTCGAAGAGGTCAACCCATTACATTGACGTCTTCATTTGTCTGCTTCAGGCCATCCTGATGAAGTCGTCATTCTTCCTTCAGGATCTCCATCGTACTTATGAAAGAATAAAGGGTGGGTATTCCGGGAGAACGGACCTCTGCAAGGTTGACTATCTAGTCGATAACATCGGGGGAAGGTGGCGGAAAGTAACTCTCGAATTGAAACTTAAGAAAATATCGAGAGCAAAGTAAGGAGGTATCATGGGAAGTTTCAAGCAGGTAGGCAATCATTCGTTGACTGAAACAAAGTGTGAAGGGGGTCCAGAGCAACGAGAAAAAGTATTGCGTCTGATACCAGAATAGATCATCTATAGGACGGTGACTCGTGAATTACATACGAAGTTAAGTGCAAAGGATACTTCCTAATCAAGGATGTACAAGAGAGTCAGGTTTCGATCCCGTGGAACTGCGGGTTATGGGCTCACCATGTGGGTTAAAAGTAGGAGGAGCGGTGACATCTTGCATGGTCATGATAGCAAGGCAGGTCAGAGGGTAGCCTGTCGATTATGTCGGCAACAACATCGGTACCAAGGGCGAGGGACGAACATAACCATTTTCCTTCTCGTTGAACAAGGCGGACCAATAGGCAAAGTTCTCGTCCATCGGTGGCTACCGGAATGTCATCAACAATGGTAACAGGGTCTTGCTGACAGAATTGTACACCGAGGTGTTTACATAAGCAGGAGAATATTACTGCTTGGATCATATAGATCACAAGAAACGTTAAACCAACCAATGCAAAGGAAAATATGATTATCAGATTAAACAGAACAATGGAAAGGAAAGTTTGTTTAAACACATATTTCAAGGGTATATCCTTCCCAAGGACAAGCATAGCATGATATCCATGAGAGGATATAATGTAGAAAACTCTTTAGGTAGGGGAGAGAAATTTCATGACATTACCCATACAACGGTGTTTGGATAATTGAGCAAGAAACATTTAGCATTGGGCTTCAAATGTTCTTGTTGAAAATCGGAGTACCACAGACGTGCTTCGAGATAGCATTAACATGGTCTTCAAGCAAAGGTCAGACTTTGGATACACCAAGGATCCATCAGGATAAACTTATTAAACAATGCATTCAATTTCCTCATGGAAAAATGGTTAACCTTGTTAAAAAGGAAACTATTGTTGGAAATATGCCCTAGAGGCAATAATAAATTAGTTATTATTATATTTCCTTGTTCATGATAATCGTCTATTATCCATGCTATAATTGTATTGATAGGAAACTCAAATACATGTGTGGATACATAGACAACACCATGTCCCTAGCAAGCCTCTATTGGCTAGCTCGTTGATCAATAGATGGTTACGGTTTCCTAACCATGGACATTGGATGTCATTGATAACGGGATCACATCATTAGTAGAATGATGTGATGGACAAGACCCAATCCTAAGCCTAGCACAAAGATCGTAGTTCGTATGCTAAAGCTTTTCTAATGTCAAGTATCATTTCCTTAGACCATGAGATTGTGCAACTCCCGGATACCGTAGGGAATGCTTTGGGTGTACCAAACGTCACAACGTAACTGGGTGGCTATAAAGGTGCATTACAGGTATCTCCGAAAGTATTCATTGGGTTGGCACGAATCGAGATCGGATTTGTCACTCCGTGTAAGCGGAGAGGTATCTCTAGGCCCACTCGGTAGGACATCATCATAATGTGCACAATGTGACCAAGGGGTTGATCATGGGATGATGTGTTACGGAACGAGTAAAGAGACTTGCCGGTAACGAGATTGAACAAGGTATCGGGATACCGACGATCGAATCTCGGCAAGTACAATACCGCCAGACAAAGGGAATTGTATCACGGGATCGATTGAGTCCTTGACATCGTGGTTCATCCGATGAGATCATCGTGGAACATGTGGGAGCCAACATGGGTATCCAGATTCCGCTGTTGGTTATTGACCGGAGAACGTCTCGGTCATGTCTACATGTCTCCCGAACCCGTAGGGTCTACACACTTAAGGTTCGATGACGCTAGGGTTATAAAGGAAGTTTGTATGTGGTTACCGAATGTTGTTCGAGTCCCGGATGAGATCCGGATGTCACGAGGAGTTCGGAATGGTCCGGAGGTAAAGATTTATATATGGGAAAGTCCTGTTTTGGTCTGGAAAGGTTTGAGCAATATCGGTAATGTCTGGGACCACCGGAGGGTCCTGGGGTCCACCAAGTGGGGCCACCAACCCCGGAAGGATCGTGGGCCAAGTGTGGAGGGAACCAGCCCCAAGGGGCTGGTGCACCCACAAGAGGCCCAAGCGCGCAAGGGAGAGTGGGAGGGGACAAACCCTAGGGCAGATGGGCCCTAAGGCCCATCTAGTGGACGCCTCCCTCTTCCTCCCCTCTTGGCCGCCTCCCCCTTTTCCCATCTAGGGCTGCCGCCCCTCTAGGGGTGGGAACCCTAGAGGGGGCGCACCCTCCTCCCTTTCCCCTATATATATGAGGCCTAGGGGCTGCCCATAACACATGAGTTCTCTCTCTCTTGGTGCAGCCCTGCCTTTCCTCCTCCTCCTCTCCCATGGTGCTTGGCGAAGCCCTGCTGGATTGCCACGCTCCTCCATCACCACTGCCACGTTGTGCTGCTGCTGGATGGAGTCTTCCTCAACCTCTCCCTCTCTCCTTGCTGGATCAAGGCATGGGAGACGCCACCGGCTGTCATGCGTGTGTTGAACGCGGAGGTGCCGTCTGCTCGCACTCGGATCTCCGGTGATTTGGATCACGACGAGTACGACTCCTTCAACCCCGTTCTCATGAACGCTTCCGCTTAGCGATCTACAAGGGTATGTAGATGCACTCTCCTTCCCTCGTTGCTAGTTTCTCCATAGATAGATCTTGGTGACACGTAGAAAAATTTTGAATTTCTGCTACGTTCCCCAACAGTGGCATCATGAGCTAGGTCTATTGCGTAGATTCTTTGCACAAGTAGAACACAAAGTAGTTGTGGGCGTTGATTTTGTTCAATATGCTTACCGTTACTAGTCCAATCTTGTTTCGACGGTATTGTGGGATGAAGCGGCCGGACCGACCTTACACATACTCTTACGTGAGACAGGTTCCACCGACCGACATGCACTTGGTGCATAAGGTGGCTAGCGGGTGCCGCTCTCCCACTTTAGTCGGAACAGATTCGATGAAAAGGGTCCTTATGAAGGGTAAATAGCAATTGGCATATCACGTTGTGGTTTTGCGTAGGTAAGAAACGTTCTTGCTAGAAACCCATAGCAGCCACGTAAAACATGCAAACAACAATTAGAGGACGTCTAACTTGTTTTTGCAGGTGGTATGCTATGTGATGTGATATGGCCAAGAAGAATGTGATGAATGATATGTAATGTATGAGATTGATCATGTTCTTGTAATAGGATTCACGACTTGCATGTCGATGAGTAGGACAACCGGCAGAGCCATAGGAGTTGTCTTTATTTATTGTATGACCTGCGTGTCATTAAACAACGCCATGTAATTACTTTTACTTTATTGCTAACGGTAGCCATAGTAGTAGAAGTAATAAGTTGGCAAGACAACTTCATGGAGACACGATGATGGAGATCATGATGATGGAGATCATGGTGTCATGCGGTGACAATAATGATCATGGAGCCCGAAGATGGAGATCAAAAGGAGCAATATGATATTGGCCATATCATGTCACTACTATATAATTGCATGTGATGTTTATTATGTTTATGCATCTTGTTTACTTAGAACGACGGTAGTAAATAAGATGATCCCTTACACAAATTTCAAGAAGTGTTCTCCTCGACTGGCACCGCTGTTACAGTCGTCGCTTCTAAGCACCACGTGATGATCGGGCGTGATGGATTCTTACGTTCACATACAACGGGTGTAAGATGATTTACACAGCAAAAACACTTGGGGTTAACTTGACGAGCCTAGCATGTACAGACATGGCCTCGGGAACACAGAGACCGAAAGGTCAAGCATGAGTCGTATAGTAGATACGATCAACATGAAGATGGTCACCGAGTCGACTAGTCCGTCTCACGTGATGATCGGACACGGCTTAGTTGACTCGGATCATGTAATCACTTAGATGACCAGAGGGATGTCTATTCGAGTGGGAGTTCATAAGATGAACTTAATTATCCCGAACATAGTCAAAAGACCTTTTGCAAATTATATCGTAAGCTCGCGCTTTAGTTCCACTGTTTAGATATGTTCCTAGAGAAAATATAGTTGAAAGTTGACAAGAGCGATTATGCGCATGTAGATAGCTTATGTCCTTAATGCACCGCTCGGTGTCTTTGAACCCCAAACGTCGTTTGTGGATGTTGCGAACATCGGACATACACGTTTTGATAACTACGTGATAGTTCAGTTAAACGGTTTAGAGTTGAGGCACCAAAGACGTTTTCGAACCGTCGCGGAACATATGAGATGTTTCGAGGGCTGAAATTGGGATTTCAGGCTCGTGCCCACGTCAAGAGGTATAAGACCTCCAACGATTTTCTTAGCCTGCAAACTAAGGGAGAAAAGCTCAATCACTGAGCTTGTGCTCATTGTCTGAGTACAACAATCACTTGAATTGAGTGGGAGTTGATCTTCCAGATGAGATAGTGATGTTTCTCCAAAGTCATTGCCACCAAGCTGCTAGAGCTTCGTGATGAACTATAACATATCAAGGATAGAGATGATGATCCTTGAGGTATTCGCGTTGTTTGACATCACGAAAGTAGAAGTCAAGAAGGAGCATCAATTGTTGATGGTTGGTGAAACCACTAGTTTCAAGAAGGGCAAGGGCAAGAAGGGATACTTCATGAAGCGGCAAATCAGCTGCTGCTCTAGTGAAGAAACCCAAGGTTGAACCCAAACCGAGACTAAGTGCTACGTAATAAAGGGAACAGCCATGGAGCAGCATTACCCTAGATACTTGGTAGATAAGAAGGCTGGCAAGGTCGAAAGAAGTATATTGGATATACATTATGTTAATGTGTACTTTACTAGTACTCCTAGTAGCACCAGGGTATTGAGATACCGGTTCGGTTGCTAAGTGTTAGTAACTTCGAAATAAAAGGCTACGGAATGAACGGAGACTAGCTAAAAGTGAGCTGACGATATGTGTTGGAAGTGTTTCCAAGGTTGATGTGATCAAGCATCGCCCGCTCCCTCTACCATCGAGATTGGTGTTAAACCTAAATAATTGTTATTTGGTGTTTGCGTTGAGCATATACATGATTGGATTATGTCCGCCGCAATACGGTTATTCATTTAAGAAGAATAATGGTTACTCTATTTATTTGAATAATACCTTGATGGTCTTGCACCTAAATAAATGGTTTATTGAATCTCGATCGTAGTAATACACATTTTCATGCCAAAAGTATAAGATAGTAATGATAGTACCACTTACTTGTGGCAATCGCCATATAAGTCATATTGGTGTAAACGCATGAAGAAGCTCCATGTTGATGGATCTTTGGACTCACTCGTTTTGAAAAGTTTGAGACATGCGAACCATGTCTATTGGTGTATACGCATGAAGAAACTCCATGCAGATGGATCATTTGGACTCACTTGATTTTGAATCACTTGAGATATGCAAAAACATACCACATGGGCAAGATGACTGAAAAGCCTCGGTTTCAGTAAGATGGAACAAGATAGCAACTTGTTGAAGTGACACATTTTGATGTGTGCAGTCCAATGAGTCTTTGAGGCATGCGATGAATATCGTTATGTTCGACTTCACAGATGATTCGAGTAGATGTTGAGTATATTTACTTGATGAAACACAATTCTGAATTATTGAATGGTTCAAGTAATTTCAGAGTGAAGTTTAAGATCTTCGTGAAAAGCAGATAGAATGTCTATGATATGATCGTAGAGATGAATATCTAAATTACGAGCTTTGGCACGCAATTAAGACATTGTGGAAATTGTTTCACAATTAATACCGCCTGGAACACCATAGTGTGATGGTGTGTCCAAACATCATAGTTGCACCCTATTGGATATGGTGCGTACCATGATGTCTCTTATCGAATTACCACTATCGTTCATGGGTTAGGCATTAGAGACAACCGCACTCACTTTAATAGGGTACCACGTAATTCCGTTGAGATGACACCGTATGAACTATGGTTTAGAGAAACCTAAGCTGTCATTTCTTGAAAGTTTGGGGCTGCGACGCTTATGTGAAAAAGTTTCAGGTTGATAAGCTCGAACCCGAAGCGGATAAAATGCATCTTCATAGGACACCCAAAACAGTTGGGTATACCTCCTAATTCAGATCCGAAAGCAATAGGGATTGTTTCTTGAATCGGGTCCTTTCTCGAGGAAAAGTTTGTCTCGGAAAGTTGAGTGGGAGGATGGTGGAGACTTGATGAGGTTATCGAACCGTCACTTCAACTAGTGTGTAGCAGGGCACGTGGAGTTGTTCTGTGGCACCTACACCAATTGAAGTAGAAGCTTATGATAGTGATCATGAAGTTTCGGATCAAGTCACTGACGTACCTCGTAGGGTGACAAGGATGCGTACTACTTCAGAATGGTACGCAATCCTGTCTTGAAGGTCATGTTGCTAGACAACAATGAACCTACGAGCTATGGAGAAGCAATGGTGGGCCCAAATTTCGATAAATGGTTAGAAGCCATGAAATCCGAGATAGGATCCATGTATCAGAACAAAGCATGGACTTTGGTGGACTTGCACGATGATCGGCAAGCCATTGAGATGAATGGATCTTTAAGAAGAAGACGGACGTGGACGGTAATATCACCGTTTATGAAGCTCGACTTGTGGTGAAGAGTTTTTCACAAGTTCAAGGAGTTGACTACAATGAGATTTTCTCATCCGTAGCGATGCTTAAGTCCGTCGGAATCATGTTAGCATTAGCTGCATTTATGAAATCTGGCAGATGGATGTCAAGACGAGTTTCCTTACCAGTTTACGTAAGGAAAGGTTGTATGTGATACAAATCAGAAAAGTTTTGTCAATCCTAAGGATGCTAAAAGGTATGCTAGCTACAGCGATCCTTCTAAGGACTGGAGTAAGCATCTCGGAGTTGGAATGTGCGCTTTGATGAGATGATCAAAGATTTTGGGTTTATACAAAGTTTATGAGAAACTTGTATTTCCAAAGAAGTGAGTGGGAGCACTATAGAATTTCTGATGAGTATGTGTCGTTGACATATAGATGATCAGAAATGATGTAGAATTTTCTGTGAAGCATATAGGGTTATTTGATAAGTGTTTTCAAGTGAAAACCTGGATTAAGCTACTTGAACATTGAGCATCAAGATCTATGAGGATAGATCAAAAACGCTCAATAGTACTTTCAAATGAGCACATACCTTGACATAATCTTGAAAATGTTCAAGATGGATCAGTCAAAGAAGGAGTTCTTAGCTGAATTGTAAGGTATGAAGTTAAGACTTAAAGCTCGACCACGGAAAGCAGAGTAGAGAAAGGATGAAGATCGTCCCCTATGCCTTAGACATAGGCTCTACAAAGATGCTATCTTTGTGTACCGCACGGAAGTGTGCCTTGCCATGAGTCGATCGAGGGTACAAGAATGATCCAGGAATGGATCATTGGACAATGATCAAAATTGTCCTTGGAGTAAATAAGGACATGTTTCTCGATTATGGAGGTGATAAAGAGTTCGGCGTAAGGCGTTACGTCGATGCAAGCTTTAACACCTATCTGAGTGACTCTGAGTAGCAAACCGGATACGTATAGTGGAGCAACCATTTGGAATAGCTTCAAGTGGAGCGTGGAAGCAACATTTATAATATGACCTAGAAATTTGCAAAGCACACACGGATCTGAAAGGTTCAGACCCGTTGACTAAAACCCGTTGACTAAAACCTCTCTCACAAGCAAAACATGATCAAACCTCGTAACTCATTGAGTCTAAATCACATGATGATGTGAACTAGTTTACGACACTAGTAAACTCTTTGGGTGTTAGTCACATGGCGATGTGACATATCGGTGTTAATCACATGACGATGTGAACTAGATTATTGACTCTAGTGCAAGTGGGAGACTGTTGGAAATATGCCCTAGAGGCAATAATAAATTAGTTATTATTATATTTCCTTGTTCATGATAATCGTCTATTATCCATGCTATAATTGTATTGATAGGAAACTCAAATACATGTGTGGATACATAGACAACACCATGTCCCTAGCAAGCCTCTATTGGCTAGCTCGTTGATCAATAGATGGTTACGGTTTCCTAACCATGGACATTGGATGTCATTGATAACGGGATCACATCATTAGTAGAATGATGTGATGGACAAGACCCAATCCTAAGCCTAGCACAAAGATCGTAGTTCAGTATGCTAAAGCTTTTCTAATGTCAAGTATCATTTCCTTAGACCATGAGATTGTGCAACTCCGGATACCGTAGGAATGCTTTGGGTGTACCAAAGCGTCACAACGAACTGGGTGGCTATAAAGGTGCATTACAGGTATCTCCGAAAGTATCTGTTGGGTTGGCACGAATCGAGGCTGGGATTTGTCACTCGTAATAAGCGGAGAGGTATCTCTAGGCCAACTCGGTAGGACATCATCATAATGTGCACAATGTGACCAAGGGGTTGATCACGGGATGATGTGTTACGGAACGAGTAAAGAGACTTGCCGATAACGAGATTGAACAAGGTATCGGGATACCGACGATCGAATCTCGGGCAAGTACAATACCGCTAGACAAAGGGAATTGTATACGGGATCGATTGAGTCCTTGACATCGTGGTTCATCCGATGAGATCATCGTGGAACATGTGGGAGCCAACATGGGTATCCAGATCCCGCTGTTGGTTATTGACCGGAGAACGTCTCGGTCATGTCTACATGTCTCCCGAACCCGTAGGGTCTACACACTTAAGGTTCGATGACGCTAGGGTTATAAAGGAAGTTTGTATGTGGTTACCGAATGTCGTTCGGAGTCCCGAATGAGATCCCGGACGTCACGAGGAGTTCCGGAATGGTCCGGAGGTAAAGATTTATATATGGGAAGTCCTGTTTTGGTCACCGGAAAGGTTTCGGGCAATATCGGTAATGTACCGGGACCACCGGGAGGGTCCCGGGGGTCCACCAAGTGGGGCCACCAACCCCAGAAGGATGCGTGGGCCAAGTGTGGGAGGGAACCAGCCCCAAGGGGGCTGGTGCGCCCCACAAGAGGCCCAAGGCGCAAGGGAGAGTGGGAGGGCAAACCCTAGGGCAGATGGGCCCTAAGGCCCATCTAGTGGGCGCCTCCCCTCTCCTCCCTCTTGGCCGCCTCCCCTTTTCCCATCTAGGGCTGCCGCCCCTCTAGGGGTGGGAACCCCAGAGGGGCGCACCTCCTCCCTTTCCCCTATATATATGAGGCCTAGGGGCTGCCCATAACACATGAGTTCTCTCTCTCTTGGTGCAGCCCTGCCTTTCCTCCTCCTCCTCTCCCATGGTGCTTGGCGAAGCCCTGCTGGATTGCCACGCTCCTCCATCACCACCACGCCATTGTGCTGCTGCTGGATGGAGTCTTCCTCAACCTCTCCCTCTCTCCTTGCTGGATCAAGGCATGGGAGACGTCACCGGGCTGTACGTGTGTTGAACGCGGAGGTGCCGTCAGATTCGGCACTCGGATCTCCGGTGATTTGGATCACGGCAGTACGACTCCTTCAACCCCGTTCTCATGAACGCTTCCGCTTAGCGATCTACAAGGGTATGTAGATGCACTCTCCTTCCCTCGTTGCTAGTTTCTCCATAGATAGATCTTGGTGACACGTAGAAAATTTTTGAATTTCTGCTACGTTCCCCAACAACTATAACAATAGGCCCTCCAGCCAGGTGTGCTAGGCATGACATCACCTTACCAGGTCATATAAATACCAATGTTATAACTATTGGAAAATGCGTCCCAACCATAATATCTGACCGAGATTCATATCTGATTGGTGTTAGGATACTTCAGACTCGGGATGCCTGAGAAGAAGAGGTGCAACACAATTGACAAGATGATATTATATGATTCTCGGGAAATGAACTATGGGAGCGAGTTCCAAAACAAGAGTTCATCATCTAACCAAGGAGAGGACGAGGAGGTGGCTGATGAACTCAGTGACAACTCATTAAGATTTTCAAAAGATGGATTTCCACAACAACGAGATAACATTTGTCAGATCAAAAGATATAATGAGGTATGCTCGACGAAAACATACACAATTAAACATTGGTTGAAAGGTGCGCCCGAAATAACGTCAGAATGGTGATTCGATAACCAATGGTCTAAGAATGAAATGTCCACCATTAACTTCAGAGCAATAGGGTTGATAGAAGTTTTGAATTCTCACATCATAGATCAATTGTCAGTTTTCCGGTTAGAAACAACACGGGGACCAAGGAATGTACGGATATGGCAAGAAGTATCACCTGTATCAAGAATTCTTAAAGGTTGTGAAATTCTCACGACATTCTTGACATAAAAGATGGTAATATTCCAAGGTAAAGAAGAACAAATGCTGGATAGCAAGGATCTCAAGGTATAACACAAAACACGAAAAAGTTTGTGTTCAACGGAAGGCAATAAAGTGGTCGATGATAAAACAAATCATCGAGGGCAAGGATGGTATCTCTCATCATGAATTCAATTGATATCCTGGAAGAGCTCACAATGCTGATGATGATCACGACATATTTGTCGAGAGATCTCATGAAGATGTAATCGATCGGTGATGACATCAAGTTGAAGGAATGATGAAGCGAAAGGTTATTGGAACCATGGTTACGACACAAACTCGAAATCAAGTTTGCTATTTAAGGAGAAATGATATGACGAGGAAGATCGACGTAAGATTAGCTCACCGTCGAAATTTGGGAAGAAGGACCAGGTAGCACAGTTAAAATTAGCACGATCATGAAGTAACCGATCAGGATAGGAGTGATGTGATGGAGTATTAAACTTCTCAACAACAAAGTACTGGAAGTACTGAATCACAGTGTTGATTTGTAACACATTTGGGTGTTCTCGGTTGATGACAACCCAGAATCCATGGAGTGACTATGCGGGTAAAGGTACTACTTCATCAGAAATTCATAAGATGTAGTGTAATGGGTTGATATCCTCGAGATACCAGGGGGTAATACTCGAAGGTGGACCAAAATAGAAACTGAACTGGAGTGTTGACTTGCAATAGCAGATACTTTGATCTTGTCATAATAGACGAGGCAATGGAATGGTTTCCTTTCAGATGTATTGAATAAGGTTAGCATGGTCAGAACCATAACTGCAAGGGATCCAATTAACTACACCGAAAGAATTATTCGAATGATTAAATATTCTTGCAAGAAGCTTCCATTATAAGTTCCACATCGTGTCCATGGGCATGAACACAAAGTTCAAGGTCGACTCCCACTTCTTTAATGTATAACCTTTCATTCACTTCTCGTCTTCGAAGAAGTTGTAGTGTTGAAATTTTATCTGGCGAAGTACCAGAAGAGTATGGCTCGTGAAAACTTTCGGGTTCACACGGTTTAGAGAAGGCATATGTTCAACCCATAGGGACTTCTTAGAAACATATACCCCAAGTTTCAAGAGTAAATATCACCAGCTCGAAAGCAGAGCATGGTTGGCCAAATCAGAGAATAGGATTTACCAAATGGCATTATGTATCAGGGAAAGAACTTCTTGAGGTTTTTGCATAAGAGGGACACTGTCGAATGATAATTTAACAAAGGATCTAACAGTCCATAATGGGGCTGATGTGAGTATCGGTACTCCATCAAAAAGGAGACAAAATGCTAAAGAATCAATTTTATTGAATTATCTGAATGACTCGAGGTTTAATTACAAAGGAATTATGAGTTCCAAATCAGAAGATCAGAAGCAAACACTTTGATCAAAATAGTAGTAAGTTGAATAGAACTAGATGGGCAATAAATCCAGGTTTGATTTGCCGAGAACCAGCACATGTCCGGAATGACGTCTGAATCAGAAGGATAAATTCCAGGGAACAACTGATGATTGTGTGCATTCACACACATGTTGAATCAAAAGGATCAGAATGACAATCACAAAGGTTTTAAAGTAAATTGCTAGACAAATGGAATTAACCGGAATGCAAGTATGCAAGAATTCCAAGAACAACAGGCTGTTGAGGATTTTCGAAAGATCAAATAGTATTTTGAAGACTTCGGTGAAACACATAAACAACAGGAGAGAAACAAATCCTTGGTGTGTGTGAGGATTAATTTGTAGGCGTATTCAGGTGACAAGGAACTGCAAGGCAGTAGGCACTAGGATTCTCGGAACAACAACGAGTATTTCGGGGTATCTTGTAATAGCAAGAGCAACTTGGGACTAATGTAAGAATGAAAAGTGCATGTATTTATCTATATATAGGGGTTGACAGTAGAAGGGAATTGCAAACGCAACAAGCACAGGTTTTCGGGATAATATCGGAGAGTATCTTCGGAATCTTCTGGTGCAGCAACCGATCATCTGGAGTAAGGGGCTCTCCGGGAGGAAGTAGTTACGAGAACCTAGAGTCAGCGTTAGTAAAATCATTTAACCCGAATAAAAGAGAGATCAGAGTCCCAAAGTATCGAGAAATAAAAGATCATAATACCACCCAATGGCGTCGTGGGCCCGTAAGCCACACATCCATGTTAGTAAAAGTTTTTCAGTGACTAGACTCGACTTCGGCCAATGAGTGTGGAAGGGGGATTCCTACAGACAATCGGCTCTGATACCAACTTGTGACGCCCCCGATTCAATCGTACACTAATCATACACGCAAATGTGTACGATCAAGATCAGGGACTCACGGGAAGATATCACAACACAACTCTAAAAGTAAAATAAGTCATACAAGCATCATAATACAAGCCAGGGTCCTCAAGGGCTCGAATACGAGTGCTCGATCATAGACAATTCAGCGGAAGCAAAAATATCCGAGTACAGACATAAGTTAAAGAAGTTTGCCTTAAGAAGGCTAGCACAAACTGGGATACAGATCGAAAGAGGCTCAGGCCTCCTGCCTGGGATCCTCCTAAACTAGTCCTGGTCGTTGTCAACAGCTTGCACGTAGTAGTAGGCACCTCCGGTGTAGTAGGAGTCGTCATCGACGGTGGCGTCTGGCTCCTGGGCTCCAGCATCTGGTTGCGACAACCGAGAGGAATGGAAAGGGGAAAAGAGGGGGAAAGGCAACCGTGAGTACTCATCCAAAGTACTCGCAAGCAAGGATCTACACTACATATGCATGGGTAACTGTGTAAAGGGGCAATATCGGTGGACTGAACTGTAAAATGCTAGAATAAGAGGGGAATAGCTAGTCCTGTCGAAGACTACGCTTCTGGCAGCCTCCATCTTGCAGCATGTAGAAGAGAGTAGATGGTAAGTTCACCAAGTAGCATCGCATAGCATAATCCTACCCGGCGATCCTCTCCTGGTCACCCTGTGTGAGAGCGATCATCGGGTTATATCTGACACTTGGAAGGGTGTGTTTTATTAAGTATCCGGTTCTAGTTGTCATAAGGTCAAGGTACAACTCCAAGTCGTCCTGTTACCGAAGATCACGACTATTCGAATAGATAAACTTCCCTGCAGGGGTGCACCACATTACCCGACATGCTCGATCCCTCTGGCTGGGCACACTTTCCTGGGTCATGTCCGGCCTCGGGAGATCAACACGTTGCAGCCCTACCTAGGCTAAACAGAGAGGTCAGCACGCCGGTCTAAATCCTATGCACGCAGGGGTCTGGGCCCATCGCCCATTGCACACCTGCACGTTGCGAACGCGGTCGGAAGCAGACCTAGCCCCCTTAATACAAGTGTGGGCTTACGGTCCAATGCGGCGCGCGCCGCTCAGTCGCTGACGTCAAAAAGAGCTTCGGCTGATACCACAACGCCGGTTGCCCATATCTTGTCCCACGTGGTGGTTAGTGCGTATAAGGTCAACGACCCAACTCAGATCAAATACCAAGATCTCGTTAAGCGTGTTATTATGAAGTAACCGTGGACGCCAACCAGGGCCAGGCCCACCTGTCACCTAGGTGGTCTCAAACTGCCCTGTCGCTCCACCACAAAGTAACAGTCGGGGGCCGTCGGGAACCCAGGCCCACCTCTACCGGGATGAAGCCACCCGCCCCTTCAGCCCCCATATCCAAATCACTTGCGGGTACTCAACGAGCCGACCTAACTTTAGTCACAACATGTATTACGTGTAATATGTATAATATGCACACATGATCACCTCCCTAGTGATCACGGCCCGATTGTATAGCATGGCAGACGGACAAGAATGTAGGGCCACTGATGGAATACTAGCATCCTATACTAAGCATT
Organism: Aegilops bicornis; assembly: GCA_021605145.1. Lineage (NCBI taxonomy): Eukaryota > Viridiplantae > Streptophyta > Magnoliopsida > Poales > Poaceae > Aegilops > Aegilops bicornis. Next base: position 397,982,846 of record CM038673.1, on the reverse strand, counting down.
TAGGATTGCACGTAAAGGTAACATCTGTAGTAACAATGACAGGGTATGCAGTAGAATAGGATTAACCGAAAGCAGTAACATGCTACACTACTCTAATGCAAGCAGTAGAGAGAAGGAATAGGCGATATCAGGTGATCAGGGGGGGCTTGCCTGGTTGCTCTGGGAAGGAGGGGTCGTCAACACCGTAGTCGTACTAGGTAGCAGCGGCGTCGGTCTCGTGTCTAACGAGAGAAGAGGGGGAAGAAACAATAAATATAATGCAAACATAAGCATGATGGTGCATGACAAGACAAAGAGCAGTGCTAGATGTGCCCTAACGCGGTAGTAGGTGATACCGGCAAAGGGGGAAAACATCCTGGAAAGTATTCCCGGTGTTTCGCGTTTTCGGACAAATGAACCGGAGGGGGAAAGTTGCATGTTCTCTATGCTAGGGATGCGTGGCAGACGAACGGACCACGTGTTCGGATTCGTCTCGTCGTTCTGAGCAACTTTCATGTATAAAGTATTTTCATCCGAGTTACATATTATTTTATATGATTTTCCAAAGTTCTAATGATTTTTTGGAATTCTAGAATATACCTAAATTCGAACTTAGAGAGTGTACTACTTTTTATACTCTCACACAGTTAGCCTATTAGAATGACAGGTGGGTCCAGTGGCTGTGTCAGCATACACAGTCGGCAAGTCAACAGTCAAAGGTTAAATTGGTCAAAGTGTGAATAGTTGTCATGGGGCCTACTTGTCATTGACTGTTATTTTATCTAAAGTCTTAAACAGGTTTAGATATCAGGGGGACCCATATGTCAGAGACTAGGTTTAACTAAAATGGTATTTATCCTAGTGGGGCCTAGCAGTCAGTGTTAATTGTATCAGCTAATTAGATTAACTCCTAATCTAAACAAGGGACGACCCTATCAGCCAGGGACACAACCGGCCTCTTGGCTGGCCTCGCACGGGCACAAGGCACCGGCGGCCAGTGCCAGAGGCACACACGGGAGCAGTGAGCGGGCGCTGGAGGGAGGGCGCGAGGCGAAGCGGGAGACAACTGGGCGAGGGCGCGGGTAGCGGCGGCCAGCGGCGAGCGGGGCGACGGACGGTGAAGGTGGGCGCGGGCGCTGTCATTGCGTGGTGCCGGACGCGAGCGACGCGGGGCGGCACCGCGGGGCGGCACCACGGGGCAGAGGTCGAGCCCAAGGGGAGCTAGCCGCGGAGAGGTGAAGGCGAAGGAGGGGCGGTCGCGGCGGCTCGGCGATGGAGGCGGGGCGGCGAGCAGCGGGTGGGCGTCGGGCTGCTGTAGATGGTGGTGGCGGCATCAGTAGCAGAATTAGCAGCGTAGCACGGTGTGGGGAGCAGCAGCGCAGCTGCAGTACTGGCGGGCGCAGCCTGTGGGCGGCTCGAGGCACGGCCTAGGGCGAGGCAAGGCGTGTGCGGTCACCAACGGGCACGGGGCGACATGCAGTCAGGAGGATGCAGTCGTGAGCGACCCGAAACTCCGGCCATGGCGTGATGAGCTGCTAGGCTAACTACAGGCACAAGATCGAGGCACGACCAGAGAGGAAAGGAGTGGACACTTACGTAGGAGTGCATGGTGGCTTTGTGTTAGCTTAGGAGCGCAGGGGTGGTGCGGATTTACGACGAGGGGCGGCGACAGTAGAGGAAGAATCTGGCCGATTTGCCCGCACTCAGGCGGATCCGGTCGGCCTGCTCCTTATAGGCGAAGTAGGCGTCGTAGAAGAAGCAGCAGGACACGCTCCTAGGAGCTGAGGAGTTCGGTGGCCGCGGCATCGACAATGGCCATGGCGACGGTGTTGCAGGTGCGCTCGGGATCGAGGGAAACGGCATGAGAGGGAAGAGTGGGGAAGAACTAGAGCCAGGGTTCCGTCGGGGGTGTCGAGGTGCGGCCTTATCCACCCAGGGAGCCGTGGGATGGCCGACAGAGCGACATCCACGGCATGGACGGCGTGCGAGCATTGCCAGGGCCATGGCCTCCCTGTTCTGTTGAAGTGGTACAAGAAAAGCCCACTGGTGGGCTGGGCCTTCTGTAGTACTAGGCTTTTAGGTGAACAGTGTTAGGCTTTAACTCTTTTTTTCTTTTTTAGTCTTTCTACACTGCTTTGCAATAAGTAGAGCCACCAATGCATTTTGTAAAATAAGATACTTGCCAGATCAAATACTAGGCATTATTTAGTATTGCCACAAAAAGGTTTGGTGAGCATTTGAATTCATTTGGATTTTGCATAAATGAAAATGGATTAATGGGGCTGTTTTGGTCACTATTTTAATTATTTTAGGGTATTCAAATACTTCTAAAAGTGTTGGTTTCTCCACCATTATTACTTAGGATTTCTTTGTCACATTTAGTACATTTTAGTTTTTAATATTTGAAAACATTTGTTGTTTGCTTGATTTTTTTGTTTCAATTCGAACCGGTTTCGAACTAACGCGAGATTAGTAACAGTAATTGGGGTGATGTGGCATCATTAGCAGAGGTTCACTGTAGCTTAAATATCCGGGCGTCACAATTCACTACACCCCATGCACATTACGCTTGGATTATCTTGCACTTTAGACACTTCATTTATTTTGGTGTTGTGAATGCTTCATATGTATACAATAGACCATTTGTTGAGCACCTTATGCATGCTTGCTATGAGCTTGAGGTAGATGCTTATTATCTTGACACCCATATTTGCATCGCTACCTCACATTTACATGCTTGTTTCCATGATGTCCTTGATTTTGCTCAATTTATGTGCTTACATGACATGTCACAATCCCTTGTCAAACCATATGTTATGCTTGATGACGACACTTGTTTGGTGAATCACCTCTTGAATGCTTGGTTTTGCACTAACGCTGACCACATTTGTTTTTCCAAGTGTTTGTTATACTTGCTCCTTTGAAGGAATCACAAGACGCCGCGACATTGGAGAGTGCCCATTTCGAGCTTCAACATGATAAGTGCTTGGTGGTTGTCCACTTCTACACGGCGACGCCCTCTCTTTCCCATGGTGATGAAGATCACGATCCATAGACGGATCTCTCCCAAGGGGGGGGGGGAGATGATGCGAAGCATCCCTCGTTCATCCCCATGGACGTTCCATCACCACCGCAAGCACGAAGAGTACCAATGGCAAGAGTCTGCGCACGTGCTACCTCTTGAGCATGCCTTGGTTTTTCCCTTGAAGAGGAAAGGGTGATGCAGCAAAGTAGCATAATTATTTCCTTCAGTTTTGAGAACCAAGGTATCAATCCAGTAGGATACAACGCAACAAGCCACCGAATACCTGCACAAACAAACACTAACTTGCAACCAACGTGACAAAGGGGTTGTCAATCCCTTCATGGTTATTCGCAAAGTGAGATCTAATAGAGATGGATAAGCGGTTAAGTAATATTTTTGGTATTTTTGGTTTATGGAACGAAAAGTAAAAGATTGCAAAAGAAAGTAAATAGGAATCTAGAATTGTAGATCAGAAACTTATATGATGGAAAATAGACCCGGGGGCCATAGGATTCACTAGAGGCTTCTCTCAAGATAGAAAATATTACGGTAGGTGAAAAAATTACTGCCGAGCAATTGATAGAAAAGCGCAAAATTATGATGATATCTAAGGCAATGATCATGAACATACACTAATGCAGGATGCTGCTACCTTGACACTATGATCAGAGACCCTTCGATGAAACTGTGTGCGATGCAATAATCGCAAACGGTGGTGTAAAAAAACCGTCAAAAAAGGTGCAAAACATTTGCGATGATGGATGCATAAAAAAGGGTTCAAATTTTAGTTGCGTGTGCGATGCAGGGAATACGGTTTAGTTCAATTAACTATTTGCGATGAGGAGGAACAAAAGAAACGGGCAGCCAGATGAAGGTGTGTGCGATATACATCATACAGTTCACTCGGATGAACTGTTTGTGATTAGGCAACACAAAAGAAATGGTCAGCCAGATCAAGGTGTGTGCGATATACGACATGCGGTTCACTCGGATGAACTGTTAGCGTTGTGACAAGAGAACATAAACAGTTCAATATAACAAATACCATAAATATTGCAAGGTTCAAATTCAAAGATTACAATGCCCAAATTCAAACATTGCAAAGTTCGTCATTTCTGCAAAGGGATTAACCGCTGACAAGTCATGTATGCGTTTGACACAATGACTTCCAATTACTCTGTCATATGCTCTTCCAATATGAAGTTCAGCTTTTTTGGAGCCTCATCCATTCTGTAGTACCTGCTGGCTCTGACAAGAAAGAAGCCGGCGAGTGTAATCTCCGGTAAGATCCCTCGGTAGGAGTTCAAAGTAATATTTGAGAGGTGCAGATCCAGGCATTCGATGTGATTGTCGTTATAAACATTATCCACCTCCGGGCCTATTATTATCTGCAAAAGAAGACAACTTGTTAGTGCCTACATGCAGTTTTGAACACACCTACACTCCTATTTGGTTTACAGGATTTGTAAAATGCACCAACATGCCATCTTCGATCTGACATGATTAACATGGGCATTTGATTACAATCAATAAACACATAGCCTTCTTGACAAGATGTTGGATTGGATGAAAAATTCCCTAAGAAAACTAGTACAGATGAATCCAAAGGAGAAATGCTTATGGATTGTAACCACATGAATCAAGCAACCAATATGGGATGGGGGGTGTATGTCCTGAAATCCTGCAAAATTCCTTCAGAAATCATAGTACATTGTCATTGTAAACTTGGGAAAAGGTGCAAAAAATTGAACTCCCTTATGGTTAACATTTAACAGGAAAGGAACATCACCTTGATATATAGCTTCTTCAGGCACGGAAAGCATCTCAGGCAACTCACAACTTGGTCCAGGTTGGGGCCGACAGATTCTAGTGCCAAGACCTTCACTGTGCCTGGAATCTGGGTGAAGCTTTGTTGGATGAAAGATGAACATACACCTTCAAAATTAGAAATAATGTTGATATCAAGAAGGAGAGGCATAAGGCGATCGTTGTACCTGGAAGTAGTAGTATTTGACAGACGAGTAGCCCTCCGTTGTCAATTTCGGCACAGAAATGACATTGATTCTTGTTGGACCTTGTTGATCAACTACAAGTAATCTCTCAAGTGAAGGTGTGTCCTCAATGACCATATTGTGGTCCACCTTTTGTGATCTCTTGTTGCAGCACCAGCAACACACATAAATAATCCGGAGAGTCTTGGAGGTGATGTGCAAGGTGCTCGACCAATTAATCGCCTGAAGACGAAGGAACTCGAGTGCAGTACAGCCGCGGAGCAGGCGCTCCATGTCATCCTTTGGGATGCAGACGGCGACGAGCTCGAGGCGCTTCAGTCGTGATAGAAAAAGAGTGGGTGCGTCATTATGGGGGGGAGGGGATGGCAGTTCATGAACTTGGTGAGGCGCATCATGGGTGTGAAGCAGAGCGTGGACGTTGGCAGCAAGCACATGTGCCCATCATTAAAACTGGGCTTCTCGAGCTGATGTATGGCTGGGGATCAGGACCACTCGTCAAGCTTGGTTCGGTCCTTGCCATTGGAACGGAACTTGCCCGTGATAAGGCCTTTGATTGGGCCATGGTGATTGCCGAGGATCTAGGAGAACGCATCCAAGCTTTTATGATAGCCATGGCAGAGCTCGCGGGCATCGAGGAGGTCGACAGGGGTGAGGAGCCATAGGGGGCGCCACCGCTGGGAAAGAGCGGCTGTCCTCGCCCGATATTTGATTGGGAGGAGGGATATGATGACTCTCACCATATCATCGGGGAGGTTGTTGATGAAGTCTAGGCCTTCTGGAGTCGCTTGTGGTTCTTTCTCGACCCGCCTCCGCTTGTTGGTAGCCTCGTTCTCCACCTTTTCGGCGGCAACGGAAACCTCTGTCTCCATATTCACGCCGTGCTCCGGTGCTTCAGTAGCCCTGGCGTCGCCACTCCCTCCAATGGGGCGCTTCTGCGGCATGCTCATACACTGACGGCTTTGAGGACTAAGAGCAGCGTCGAGGATGCGGGCGGAGAGAGAGGATTGTGTGTGTGGCGAGGATGGGGGTGCGGCCGCTCGGCTGCGCCATTAATACAGACTAGTGGGAGCGAGGCGGGCGGCGGTCCAACGCTGTCTCGCTTCCCAGTGAGAATGACTGCTTAATCTATGAACGAAATCTATGCTTAATTACTGAATTGTAGTTGCAAAAATTAGATAGTGCTTGTGATTTTTAGCTGTATATTTTGACAAATCGTAGTGTCTCTTGGCTTAGCGCCGAAGTCTGGCTTTAATTTGCATAATGTAATCTGAACCATTTGCGTTGAAGAGATGCATAGATCCTGTGTTGAACAACTTGCACGCTTCCTGGTGAGCCTGCGCACCGGACTGCGCTCGCACGCCTCCCGTTCAGTCAAGCAGCTGTCCGCACGAAACCTCATATAGCCATTAAAACCAAGACATGTGGCATCACGTGAATGGTTAACAGAACGCACACGGTTTGAATTATACAAACGTTTGAGATATTAAAGTGGCAGCTATTTTTTCAAAATGCCTTTGTTGGCTGTTATTCGAGTGCGCCTTCTGTCAAAATGGACACGATAAATACCAGAACATGTCGGGTGCCATTCCATGATAGCATGCCAAGTTTCATTAATTTTAGATGAGTTTTGGTTTTACCAGAATTTAAAAACAAAGTATCTCAACGTTTTGCCGGCAATCAACGGTGCCTTAGTGTTTAAATTCATTCCCATTTCTTGCATGGGACCTAAGCATGCACCCAAGGACAAAGATTTGGTTTTTCAACCAATTTATATGCACTGGAGCATGTGCATGTAGTTCAAATTTGAATTATGCACATAAATGCATTGAAAACTCAATTAATGCATAAAAATGTCCAAACGAACCCGAAAAATCCCAAAAATTGACACAACACTCCTGTTGTTCTATGTTGAGACGAGAAATTTTTTGAAAGCACTAAGAGGCAATGGATATCGTTTAGTCCCCAAAGGTGGGGCGTTCCCTACGAAACCATCATGCTTGTTGTGAGAAGCTACAGTTTGTGAGAAACATATACCCAAACCTGCCCCAAATGGGACAAAAAATTTACCACGGCATGTTGATGCCGCTCCATGATAGCATGCCAAGTTTCATGAATTTTAGACGACTTTTGGATTTACTAGAATTTAAAAACCAGGTATCTCAATGTTTGCGGCCGAGTGATGGTGGCATGGTGTTTGACATCATTCTCATTTCTTGCATGGGACCTAAGCATGCACCCAAGGACATAGATTTGATTTTTCAACCAATTTATATGCAAAGGAGCATGTGCATGTAGTTCAATTTTTAATTAAGCACATGAATGCATTCAAAACTCAATTAATGCATAAAATGTCCAAATGAACCCCGAAAATTGACACAACACTCCTGTTGTTCTATGTTGACACGAGAATTTTTTTGAAAGCAATAAGAGGCAATGTAGATCGTTTGGTCCCCAAAGGTGGGACGTTTCCTACTTAAACCACGAGGCTTCTTGTGAGAAGCTCTGGTTTGTGAGAAGCTTATATCCAAACCTGCCCCAAATGGGACAAAAATTTTACCACGACATGTTGATGATGCTCCATGATACCATGCCAAGTTTCATGAATTTCAGATGAGTTTTGGATTTACTAGAACTTAAAAACCAGGTATATCAACGTTTTGCCGGCAATCAACAGTGCCCTGGTGTTTGAAATTCATTCCCATTTCTTGCATGGGACCTAAGCATGCACCCAAGGACACATATTTGATTTTTCAACCACTTTATATGCCTTTGGAGCATGTGCATGTAGTTCAAATTTGAATTATGCACATAAAATGCCTAGAAAACCCAGTTAATGCATAAAAATGTCCAAACGAGCCCCAAAAAATTCCAAAACTTAACACAACACTCCTGCTGTTTTAGTTGACACTAGAAATTTTTTGAAAGAAATAAGAGGCAACGGATATCATTTTGTCCCCAAAGGTGGCACGTTCCCTACCGAAACCACCAGGCTTGTTGTGAGAAGCTCTGGTTTGTGAGAAGCTTATACCCAAATATGCCCCAAATGGGACAAATTTTGTACCACGACATGTTGATGCCACTCCATGATACCATGCCAAGTTTCATGAATTTCAGACGATTTTTGGGTTTACTAGAATTTAAAAACCAGGCATCTCAACGTTTTGCCGGCAATCAACAGTGCCATGGTGTTTGAAATTCATTACCTTATCTTGTATGGGACCTAAGCATGCACCCAAGGACAGAGATTTGATTTTTCAACCAATTTATATGCACTGGAGCATGTGCGTATTTCAAATTTGAATTATGCACATAAAATGCCTAGAAAACCCAGTTAATGCATAAAAATGTCCAAACAAGCCCCGAAAAATACCAAAACTTAACCCAACACTCCTATTGTTTTATGTGGACACTAGAATTTTTTTAAAGCAACAAGAGGCAACAGATATGGTTTCGTCCCCAAAGGTGGCACATTCCCTACCGAAACCACCAGGCTTGTTGTGAGAAGCTCTGGTTTGTGAGAAACATATACCCAAACCTACCGATATCGTTTCGTCCTCAAAGGTGTCGTGGTGTTCAAAATTCATCCCCATTTCTTGCATGGGACATAAGCATAAACCCATGGACATAAGCAGATAAAAGGTCTAGCAATTCAAACACCGTCCATTGCCGCTGTGACCCCATTATATAATTCAATTCAAGATGGAAAATCAAGTAGATCCCACACAATTTATTATCACGAACCATGTGAGATGCAATGCAAAATATCGTGGAGCACCGTCGGTGTATAGTACGCCTATGGCTTATGCGAGAAGGTGCGTTGGCTACAGTCCACAGCCGGCGTGTCAAGCACACTAGCTCGCTCCCCAAATACTCCCGCCTCTACATCCCTCGCAATCTCGAAAATATTTCTGCCTCGTAATCTCCAAAATATTACTGCCTCGTAATCTCGAAAATATTACTGCCTCATAATCTCAAAAATATCTACCGCCTAGAAGGTTTTAATGTTTGATGGCACACGATTAGTATGTGCGGACCATGTGCGATGTCTGTTACTCCTGCTCTGCTTCAGTCCCTTGGTTCAAATTTTCAATAGCCCCGTCATTTTACTTCCGCCTCTGCATCCCTCGTAATCTCATAAATATCTGCTCGCCCTTGATCCAAATTTTCAGTAGCCCCGCCTTGTTACTTCCGCCTAGTAAAATTTTCAGTTGCCGCAGTATTTCCTCTAACACCACCTTGCCCCCCCTCCACACACACCACACACTCTCCAAAACCTCTGCTCACACAGACACACCACCCTCGAAACCATTGGTAGGTCGCCGCCATTGTCGGCGCCTCCATCCTCAACCTCTGCATGTGTGCCGGGGAGCTCGAGGAGCCAATGGCCAAAAAGAGGTTTATCGCGGCCTTTTTGCCCAACGCCGGTGAGGTGGCCGCCGAGGTGTCCCCATCGTCCTCCGCGGGCTCGATCCGCCGTTGCCGGTCCCCCGATCCGCCCGCCGCCATGCCCTATGCTCGTTCGAGGACTTCCCTATCCTCCCTCAGACCCAGCAGCCGACGAGGTCCTACCTCGGGGTCCGGCAGCGGCGGTGGGGGATGTGGGTCGCCGAGATTACAGACCGGGAGACCCACACCCGCCGGTGGCTCGGTAGCTTCCACACGGCCGAGCTCACGGCCATGGAGTACGACCGCTGGCAGGTCCGCTAACACGGCGCGACGACTAGGCTAAATTTCCCCTTCGACACATGTCCGGTCGACCTTGTTTAGCCGGAACCACGGGTGGTGAGCTCGGCTATGGCGCGCGAGGACCGCGAGGTGTGGGAGCGCCTCGAGGCCAAGGCCGCCGCTGAGGCCTACATGCAAGAGCTCCGCCGGCAGCACCCGGAGCTCGTGGAGGCGGAGCGGGCGATCTTTGCCAGCGCGGAGGGCGGCGAGGTTATCGCTCTCTCCTCCGATGACGAGGCCGAAGGCGGCGAGGACAGCAGCGCGGAGGAAGGCGAGGTTATCGTGCTCTCCTCCGATGACGAGGTCGAAGGCGGCAGCGACGGCGGCGCGGAGGGCATCGAGGTGGGCCCCGAGGACGAGGAGATAGACGTCAACGACTGGAGGAGTTCCTTCCCCAACGACCCTGACGACGGCACCGCCCCGGACCCGGCTCGCAGCACACCGTACATGATGAGGAAGGATTGGCTTGACGCCTACTTCGACCGAAAGTAGTTTAGCTTAGTTTAAATTTATGTTTTATGTTCAGTTATGCAAAACTATCTATGTTTATGTTTGAATGCATGCTACTTTCGGTTGAACCTGCTTTGAACTTGATCAAATTGAAGTTTACAACGTTAAGTTTAGGGGATCGACTAGAAAAGGCCAAAAATTGCTGGAGTTTATATATCCACTAAGGGTTTTAGTCCTTTAACTTTTTAATGATCGACTAGAGATGGCCTTTGTGGCACCCTGGCTCAGAGAAACCGGGACGCCCCGTATTCCAGTCGAGAGATCGAGGAGAAGTGTTCTAGAATATGGCACTGCTTAGCATAGAGCAAATTAGTTCTTTATTACAATCTATATGGATACAAGGGTTATATCGGCACGGCGACACTATGCCTGCCACGGTTGGTCCATGCAAGCAGAGGAACAACATGATACAGCAGAATAACTCTAGCAGCAGAACATCGACAACAGTGGTGAACTCCATTCTGTAGGAACTCTGGCTAGAAGGCTTATCCTAGCTCGCAAACAAGGAATCCACGACAAACAAGCAATCAAATCTGGCATGACTTGCAAACTGGCATGAGATGCCAGGTCAGTACATTGAATGTACTTGCAAGCTCACAGCAACCATAAAGCAATCAAGAAAAACAACAACATGCCATTTACAGGTTAACAAGGATTAACATGATACTAGCAGATCAATCATAGCATGAACAAGATGAACATGATACAACTAGAACAATACGAGCATGGCATGAACATACAAACATGATGATACTAGCATGCAACATGATAATGCTACCATGCACCAACTTACTTTGCTCGGGTTACCTCGTAACCATCGCATACATCAGCTTACCATCACGGACATCACACGATCATCTCAGGATCCAATCAAGCTTGGTATTACCATACCGTAGTAATCATTACATGACCACAAGAAGCTTGATCTTTACCCGTGATTCTCGCATAACACCAGAAATGTCCAACTACTCGGTATCCTCGATGCCACGGTGATCCTCTCACGATCACAACCAACCTCTTTCTCATCATCGAACCAGGGTTGTTATTAAGCACATTATTATTATTACTGTTGACCCATAGTGTGACCAACTACGAATTGGGCCCTTATCCGCGGGCGCGGCTATCAATAGATTTAACACACACTCTGCAGAGGTTAGCACACTGTACACACACCACGGAACCCATGGCCTCGCACTCCCATTCGGGTGACCAATGACGTTCCGACAAAACCGATCTACTACCATGACACTCTCCCGACCACTCCGACCAACTCCCCTTTGGGCTAAGTCATGGGTGGCCCCATGCCAAAACAATAAACGGTCCCAAACGGGGACATGTGCACATAACCAAACTCGGGCTCACAAGGCTTATGCCATCCTACCCGGCCAAGGTAGTGCCCGCGCATAACATTCCCTCGTCGGAGGCACCGGCGAGAGGCATGACAATTGACCCAGTTAGGTGATACGTCCATTTTGCATCATGCTTTTATATCGATATTTATTGCATTATGGGCTGTTATTACACATTATGTCACAATACTTATGCCTATTCTCTCTTATTTTACAAGGTTTACATAAGGAGGGAGAATGCGGCATGGAATTCTAGGCTGGAAAAGGAGCAAATAATAGAGACCTATTCTGCACAACTCCAAAAGTCCTGAAACTCCACGAAAGTTACTTTTGGAAATAATAAAAAATACTGGAAGAAGAATCTACATCAGGGGGGCCTCCACCTGTCCACGAGGGTGGGGGGCGTGCCCCCTGCCTCGTGGGCCCCTTGTTGGCTCTCCGATGCCCATCTTCTGGTATATGAAGTCTTTCGGCCAAAGAAAAATCATAACCAAGCTTTCGGGATGAGACTCCGCCGCCACGAGGAGGAACCTTGGCGGAACCAATCTAGGGCTCCGGCAGAGCTGTTCTGCCGGGGACACTTCCCTCCAGGAAGGGGAAATCATCGCCATCGTCATCACCAACGCTCCTCTCATCGGGAGAGGGCAATCTCCATCAACATCTTCACCAGCAACATCTCCTCTCAAACCCTAGTTCGTCTCTTGTATCCAATTCTTGTCTCCAAGTCTGGGATTGGTACCTGTAGGTTGCTAGTAGTGTTGATTACTCCTTGTAGTTGATGCTAGTTGGTTTATTTGGTGGTAGATCATATGTTCAGATCCTTTATGCATATTAATACCCCTCTGATTATGAACATGAATATGCTTTATGAGTAGTTAAGTTTGTTCCTGAGGACATGGGAGAAGTCTCGCTATTAGTAGTCATGTGAATTTGGTATTCGTTCGATATTTTGATGAGATGTATGTTGTCTATCCTCTAGTGGTGTTATGTGAACGTCGACTACATAACAGTTCACCATTATTTGGGCCTCGAGGAAGGCATTGGGAAGTAATAAGTAGATGATGGGTTGCTAGAGTGACAGAAGCTTAAACCCTAGTTTATGAGTTGCTTCGTAAGGGGCTGATTTGGATCCATATGTTTCATGCTATGGTTTGGTTTACCTTAATACTTTTGTTGTAGTTGCGGATGCTTGCAATATAGGTTAATCATAAGTGGGATGCGTGTCCAAGTAAGGGCAGCACCCAAGCACCGGTCCACCCACATATCAAATTATCAAAGTACCGAACGCGAATCATATGAACGTGATGAAAACTAGCTTGACGATAATTCCCATGTGTCCTTAGGAGCGCTTTCCTTTATATAAGAGTTTTTCCAGGCTTGTCGTTTGCTACAAAAAGGATTGGGCCACCTTGCTGCACTTTATTTACTTTTGTTACTTGTTGCTCGTTACCAATTATCTTATCACAAAACTATCTGTTACCTATAATTTCAGTGTTCGCAGAGAATACCTTGCTGAAAATTGCTTATCATTTCCTTCTGTTCCTCGTTGGGTTCGACACTCTTACTTATCGAAAGGAATACGATAGATCCCCTATACTTGTGGCTCATCAAGACTCTTTTCTTGCGCTGTTGCCGGGGAGTGAAGCGCCTTTGGTAGGTGGAATTTGGTAAGTAAAAATTTATATAGTGTGCTGAAATTTACTGTCACTTGTTACTATGGAAAGTAATCCTCTGAGGGGCTTGTTCGGGGTATCTTCACCCCGACCAGTAGAGCAAAGAGTTGCTCCTCAACCTACTTAACCTACTGAAAATGAAAATGTCCACTTTGAAATCCCTTCGGGTATGTTAGAAAAACTGCTAGCTAATCCTTTTGCAGGAGATGGAACAATGCATCCTGATGAGCACCTAATCTATGTGGATGAAGTTTGTGGATTATTTAAGCTTACAGGTATACCCGATGATGTTATTAAGAAGAAGGTCTTCCCTTTATCTTTGAAGGGAGATGCATTGACATGGTATAGGCTATGTGATGATACGGGGTCATGGAACTACAACCGATTGAAATTGGAATTTCATCAGAAGTTTTATCCTATGCATCTTGTTCATCGTGATTGCAATTATATATATAATTTTTGGCCTTGTGAAGGATAAAGCATGGCTCAAGCTTGGGGGAGGCTTAAATCAATGTTATATTCATGCCCCAATCATGAGCTTCCAAGAGAAATAATTATTCAAAGTTTTTATGCTCATCTTTCTGATAACAATCGCACCATGCTCGATACTTCTTGTGCTGGCTCTTTTATGATGAAGACTATTGAATTCAAATGGGATTTATTCGATAGAATTAAACGCAAATCTGAAGATTGGGATCTCGACGAAGGTAAGGAGTCAGGTATGACACCTAAGTATGATTGTGTTAAATCTTTTATGGATACCGATGTTTTCCGTAAGTTTAGCACTAAATATGGACTTGACTCTGAGATAGTAGCCTCTCTGTGTGAATCTTTTGCTGCTCATATTGATCTCCCTAAGTAGAAGTGGTTTAAATATCATACTCCCATGGAAGTAAAAGTAGCTGCACCTATTAAAGTTGAAGAAAAGACTATCACTTATAATGATCCTATTGTTCCTACTTCTTATGTTGAGAAACCACCTTTCCTTGTTAGGATAAAGGATCATGCTAAAGCTTCAACTATGGTCCGTAAAATCAATATTAGAACTTATACACCTCTTGAGAAAATTAAAGTTGAACCTAATATTGCTATTGTTAAAGATCTCTTGTCTAATAATATCGATGGGCATGTTATTCATTTCCGTGATGAAACTGCTAGAATTGCCAAACCTTGTGCTAAAGATAAACATAGACCTGTGGTAGGCATGCCTGTTATATTTGTTAAAATAGGATATCATTGTTATCATGGCTTATGTGACATGGGTGCTAGTGCTAGTGCTATACCTCATGACTTATACAAAGAAATTATGCATGATATTGCACCTACTAAGTTAGAAGAAATTGATGTCACAATTAAAATTGCCAATAGAGATACTATATCACCAATGGGAATTGTTAGACATGTTGAAGTCTTGTGTGGGAAAACTAAATATCCTGCTGATTTTCTTGTTCTTGGTTCCCCACAAGATAGCTTTTGTCCCATTATATTTGGTAGACCCTTCTTGAACCTTTATTAATGCTAGGATAGACTGCGAAAAGGATGTTGTTACTATAGGTTTGGGTGATATGTCTCATGAGTTTAATTTCTCTAAATTTAGTAGACAACACCGTGAAGAGGAATTGCCTAGTAAGGATGAAATTATTGGTCTTGCTTCCATTGCCGTACCTCCTAGTTATCCTTTAGAACAATATTTGCTAGACCATGAAAATGATATGTTTATGAATGAAAGAAGGGAAATAGATGAAGTATTCTTTAAACATGAACCTATCCTAAAACACAATTTGCCTGTTGAAATCCTAGGGGATCCTCCTCCACCCAAGGGTGATCCCTTGTCTGAGCTTAAATCGTTACCTAATACTCTTAAATATGCTTATCTTGATGAGAAAAAGATATATCCTGTCATTATTAGTGCTAAACTTTCAGAGCATGAAGAAGAGAGATTATTGAAAACTCTGAAGAAGCACCGTGCCGCTATTGGATATACTCTTGATGATCTTAAGGGCATTAGTCCCACTCTATGTCAACATAAAATAAATTTGGAGAAAGATGCTAAACCACTTCGTGATCATCAATGACGGCTGAATCCTAAGATGAAAGAAGTGGTAAGAAAGGAAATACTAAAGCTCCTTGAGGCAGGTATAATTTATCCCGTTGCTGATAGTCAGTGGGTAAGTCCTGTCCATTGTGTTCCTAAGAAAGGAGGTATTACTGTCGTTCCTAATGATAAAGATGAATTGATTCCGCAAAGAATTATTACAGGTTATAGGATGGTAATTGATTTCCACAAATTAAATAAAGCCACTAAAAAGGATCATTACCCCTTACCTTTTATCGATCAAATTCTAGAAAGATTAACTAAACATACACATTTTTGCTTTCTAGATAGTTATTCTGGTTTCTCTCAAATACCTGTGTCAGCCGATGATCAACCAAAGACCACTTTTACCTGCCCTTTCAGTACTTTTGCTTATAGACGTATGCCTTTTGGTTTATGTATTGCACCTACTACCTTTCAAAGATGCATGATGGCTATATTCTCTGACTTTTGTGAAAAGGTTTGTGAGGTTTTCATGGACGATTTCTCTATCTATGGATCCTATTTTGATGATTGCTTGAGCAACCTAGATCAAATTTTGCAGAGATGTGAAGAAACTAATCTTGTCTTGAATTGGGAAAAGTGCCACTTTATGGTTAATGAAGGTATTGTCTCGGGGCATAAAGTTTCTGAAAGAGGTATTGAAGTTGATAAAGCGAAGGTTGATGCTATTGAAAAGATGCCATGTCCCAAGGACATTAAAGGTATAAGAAGTTTCCTTGGTCACGCCAGTTTTTACAGGAGGTTCATTAAGGACTTCTCAAAAATTTCTCGGCCTCTGACTAATTTATTACAAAAAGATATACCATTTGTCTTTGATGATGATTGTGTAGAAGCATTTGAAATACTTAAGAATCTCTGCACCTATTGTTCAAATTACCGATTGGAATTTACCCTTTGAAATTATGTGTGATGCTAGTGATTATGTCAGAGTAGGTGCTGTTATAGGGCAAAGAGTTGATAAGAAATTAAATGTTAATCAATATGCTAGTAAAACTCTAGACAATGCTCAGAGAAATTATGCTACTACTGAAAAAGAATTCTTAGCAGTTGTATTTGCTTGTGATAAGTTCAGACATTATATTGCTGATTCTAAAGTAACTATTCACACTGATCATGCTGCTATTAAATATCTTATGGAAAAGAAATATGCTAAACCTAGACTTATTAGATGGGTTCTCTTGCTACAAGAATTCGATTTGCATATTATTGATAGAAAGGGAGCTGAGAACTCTGTGGCAGACAACTTGTCTAGGTTAGAAAATGTTCTTGATGACCCACTACCTGTCGATGATAGCTTTCCTGATGAGCAATTAAATGTTATAATTACTTCTCGTATTGCTCCATGGTATGCTGATTATGCTAATTACATCGTTGCTAAATTCATACCACCTAATTTCACATACCAGCAAAAGAAAAAGTTTTTCTATGATTTGAGACATTACTTCTGGGATGACCCACATCTTTATAAAGAAGGAGTAGATGGTGTTATTAGGCGTTGTGTACACGAGCATGAACAGGAATGATCCTCACGCAAGTGTCACTCCGAGGCTTATGGAGGACACCACCGGAGACAGAAGCGCACATAAGGTATTGCAATACGGTTTTTATTGGCCTACTCTCTTCAAGGATGCCCGTAAGTTTGTTTTATCTTGTGATGAATGTCAAAGAATTGGTAATATTAGTAGACGTCAATGTCGGTGTACAAAAAGAGGGGCACGCTTTTGTACCCCCTTTACCTGTGCACGGTCAGTCGGAGCCGCGCCCACGGTCGCACCAAGCAGAGCACGGGAGGTAAGCCAAGGTAAGACCGAAGCCAAGAAAATCAAAGCAACGCCAAGGCCAAGATCACAAGGAGTAGAGGGACGAAGCAGGTTCCCCCGGCTAGACCCTTGCTGGGGCAGCCTGCCCAACACCAACAGAGCGGGCCACCCTTGGGCCCATGGTCCCCAACGCCATCATCCATGTGGGGCCAGGGCTCGGGAAGGCAGCTCTGTGGTGGCATGCAGATCTTTGTGAAGACATATTCAAGATCAGATGAGGATTAGAAGACGATGATCCTCGGCAAGATCCTTGCCGAGGAAGGCCCCCAGGCCCCCGGCAAGGCCCTTGCCGGGGATGACAGCACGCCACGGCAAGACCCTTGCCAGGCCACTCGACAAGACCCTTGCCGGGCCACCCGGCAAGGCCCTCACCAAGGACGCCAGCAGGGCCACCGCCAGGTCCATGCAAACCAAGCTTCCACCGCCGTTCACATGCAGCTGCCAGCCCAACCAGCTGGGCTGGCACCTGCATGGCAACATGTAGCCCCCAGGCCAACTCGTCGAGCGCCTGCGTGGCGGCATGCAGATCTTTGTGAAGGCTCCACCACCGCGCCACCTCAGCTGCCTACCTGACTACATGGTGTCGCACGCAGCGCTGGCCAGGGCGCATGTCAAAGCGAGGAGGAGCGGCGACGGACGGGACGGGCCTCGCCCCCGTCCCCAATAAAGCAAGGGGACACCTAAGCTACACATTAAATGCGTCTTGTCCTGTAATACGAGCGATAAGCTCAGGGCACTGTACGCCTTTCCACCTCCTGTGTGCCACTGTGGCAGCCCCTTTCGACTATAAAAGGAGGCCCATGGCATACTGGAGAAGGATTCGGCTCTTTCGAACCACACACTGACCACAGCTAGTTCGAGAGCTCAAGAACTCTCTGAAATACACCCACCAAAGCAGGACTAGGGTTTTACGCGTCCTCCGCGGCCCAAACCTGGGTAAATGATCCTTGTGCTGTCTACTAGCCCTGCTCCTCTCGCAACCCCGCGCCCCGGCAACCGTAGTAGGGATTCTCGTGATTCCATAGGTGTCATTCCACACCGACATATTTGGCGCGCTAGGTAGGGGGCGCAATTGTGAGAATCTGGTCTGGTAGTTAGCCTAGCAGTTCTTCGTCACCATGGCCCCTAAGAAGAAGACAGCCACGGCGGTCGGCTTGTTGGGAGCCGAATTGCCCGTGCCGGTGCGAGTGGGCAGAGGACCGGTCGCAGACAGGACCCGGGCCGCTCGCACCAGCATCATACAGTAGTCGAGCACAGCGGCAGTATCATTCACGCGCAGACTGACCGGCCACACGTCGCGGATCAAAGACAGCTGGGCCCCGACCCGCGTGGGAGCCCGCCAGGGGTGTCGTTGTGCCACCTCCGGGCGGCATAGCGACCTCCAGGACGCCCACACAGGCGACCACTGCATGCTCTTCCCATGGTGTGCGCGTCGAGCAGCGTCACCGCATTGATGACCCTGGGCACCGCCGTGGGAAGAGCCCCGTGCGTCATCCGTGGGATGAAGGGGTTCAGCACGCCCACCGAAGCAATTGCGAAAATGGCACACAGGCGCTGGGTCGTAACGGAGCACCTTCTAACATAGTTAGAAGTCGAAGCGCGTCGCGATCCACACAGCTGCCGCCGCTGCCCATGCCGACAGAAGCTTTGGCGCGCGCGCAGCTGCTCCTCGACTTCCCTCCTGCTGCGGAGAAACTTGACGAGTGGAGGGCCACCATCCGGAGCCTCTTCGCCGTCGCCAATGGGGGGGGGGTGGGGTTGCGGCCACGATGCACTCTCCTCCTCCTCGCCAGCCGCCGCGGGCGTCGGCCCGTCGTGACGACGCTTGTGATAATATCTCCATAGGGTCGTCCGACCCGCAGACCCTCCGCGACCAGCGCCAGGTCCTTCGGGAACGAGCCACGAAGACGCTCGAACCACCGTCGAGCGCCGGCGCGAAACGCGCCGCCAGTCGGACAAGCGGGCGGGACCCGCTATGGACCACTCGGCACCGGGGGGCTCCGGCGGCCTACCTTACGAGGTGGGCTGCCCGGCCTTTACCCGTGAGCTGCGGCAGTTCTAGTGGCCCTCCCACCGCATGTTCAAGCCCGACGTCGGCGAGAAGTACACTGGCAAGACCCATCCGTCCGAGTTCCTCAGCATCTACACCATCGTGATGCAGGCTGCTGGGGCTCGCGACAACAAGGTGCTTGCCAACTCTTTCCCGCTGGCACTCAAGCCCAATGTGATGTCCTGGTTGATGCACTTGCCGGTGGATTTCATTTCTTCTTGGTCGGATCTGTGCCATGAGTTCGTTGGCGCCTTCACAGGAGGCCACCAAGCTCATGGCCAGGCCAGTGATCTGGATATCATTCCCTAGAAGGAAAGGGAGACCCTATGCAAGTACATCCAGAAATTCAGCCGGGTGCAGTACAACATCCCCGACGTTCATCCCGCCGCTGTGATTAGCGTGTTCCACCAGAACGTGCACAATCGCAAGATGTGCGAGGAGCTGGCGATGACAAAGGTTAAGGATGTGGCGGAGCTCTACGTTCTGGCCGATAGATGCGCCCGGGCTGAAGAGGGAAGGAAGTACCCCGGCGAAGACGCCGGCTCGGAAACCGACTCTACCGATGAGGACGCCGCTACCCCGACGAAGAAGGGCCGGCGTCGCAATAGGAAACGCAAGGGCAAGGACGTGCTTGCCGTTGAGGGATCTGACGACATCGGTACCGGCAAGATGGTCAAGGCAGGCGCTCCTGACAAGGAGATTGCTGGGTGCGCCGCCTGCCGGGCCTTGGCGGCCACCGCAAACAAGCTGTGGAGCTCCGGCAAACAATCGCAAGATCCACCGCACCAAGGGCCACGACCTCCACACCTGCCGACAAGTCCAGCTGCTTGCTGAGAAGCAAAAAGCTGAGTATGAGAGGCGGGACAAGGAGAAGGACCAGGACGGTGCTGAGGGATCCGGCAAGAAGCATGGCGGCCAAGGAGGCCGCCCCGGCAAGGACAACCGGCAAGAGAGGCCTGCCTGGGGCCGCGACAAGAAACAAGAAGACGATGATCGCGACAAGGACGACGAGTCTGGTGAGCAAGGGTTCCAGAAGGCTACAGAGGCCATGTGCGTTGATGGCGGCGCCTCGATGCATACCTCTCACCGCCAGCTCAAGCAGTGGGCGTGTGAGATTACATCAGCAGAGCCGTCGTTCGACACTCAGAAGCCGCTGAAGTGGTCCAGCACGCCCCTCATCTTTGACGCCGAGGACCACCCTGACCGCACTACCGCGGTCGGGTGTTTGCCATTTTTGGTCTCACCAACAATACTCAACCTCAGGGTGAACAAGATATTGGTTGACGGCGGGGCCGGCCTGAACCTGATCTCGCCTGTCGTGATCAAAAGGTTGCAAATCCCTGATGGAGACTGTCGGTGTCAAAACCGGCGGATCTCGGGTAGGGTGTCCCGAACTATGCGTCTAGGCGGATGGTAACAGGAGACAAGGGACACGATGTTTTTACCCAGGTTCGGGCCCTCTCGATGGAGGTAATACCCTACTCCTGCTTGATTAATATTGATGATATGGGTAGTACAAGAGTAGATCTACCATGAGATCAAGGAGGCTAAACCCTAGAAGCTAGCCTATGGTATGATTGTTGTTCGTCCCCACGGACTAAAACCCTCCGGTTTATATAGAGACGGATAGGCTAGGGTTACAGTAGTCGGTTACAATGGTAGGAGATCTACATATCCAGATCGCCAAGCTTGCCTTCCACGCCAAGGATAGTCCCATCCGGACACGGGACGAAGTCTTCAATCTTGTATCTTCATAGTCTTGGAGTCCGCCGTGATGATAGTTCGACTATCCGGACACCCCTAGTCCAGGACTCCTCAAGAGTCTCCTGAACCAGGCTTCAATGACGACGAGTCCGGGCGCATATTGTCTTCGGCATTGCAAGGCGGGTTCCTCCTCGAATACTTCATAGAAGGTTTTGAACATAAGGACGGTGTCGGCTCTGCAAAACAAGTTCCACATACCACCGTAGAGAGAGAATAACTTTTGCACAGATCTGGCCGACGTATTCCGCGGGCGTGACATCACACAACGGCCAGGCCTTTATATGAATCGCTTTTTTTATCGCTCCACCTCGGTGCGTTTAAGCGAGGCGGTTTCGCACGTCTTATCAAAGCATAGATCGTGCCCCTTATTCCGGGATTCTCATCAATACGGACGTGGGTAGCCCATCCGCGCCCTTGATTACTGGCGCTTGGGAGATAAGCGAGTTTTACCCGGGCTGGTGGGGACGCATAGCTTCGTCCGTCCATATAAGGGGATAAGGATCCACCTTTTCACCCACGCCTTCTTCCTCCTTTGCTCATCCATTTTCACAAGACTCGAGCTCCAAATACTAAGTCCGCACATCCCACCTCAACCTTCTCCAACCATATGCGGAGGCGGGAGGCAGGTGGATGGCCTCCTCCGTCACGGAGGGGCACATCACAAAGCTGCGGGAGGCCGGATACTTGTCCAGCAACATCACCCACAGGCTACCCGATGCGGGGCAGCTCATTCCAACCCCCGGGCCCCATGAGAGGGTGGTGTTTCTCCCCCACTTCCTCCGCGGACTAGGTTTTCCACTTCAGCCATTTGTCCGGGGGCTCATGTTCTACTACGGCATGGACTTCCACGACCTGGCCCAGAATTTCATCCTCAACATCTTGGCGTTCATCGTGCAGGCGAGGCCTTCCTCTCGCATCCAGCCCCACTTCGCTTATGGCTGAAGATCTTCAATGTCAGGCCGAAGGTAGTGGGCGGCCGTCAAGCGGAGTGCAGAGGCGCCATGGTTGGCAAGATGGCCAAAGTCCTATGGCTCAAGGGCTCCTTCGTGGAGACAATAAAGGGGTGGCAATCGAGGTGGTTCTATATCACCGAGCCGCGCGACTCCAAATGGGCGGCGGCCCCCGAATTCAGATCTGGCTTCCCCACGGCTCTCGTCATGGAAAGAGACGGCCCGACATGGGGAATTCAGACGAGCTATCCGGACTCCAAACATGCGTTCAAACCTGGTGGACAAGAATCTCGGGCTTGTCAACGTAATCCAGTGTGATGCTCATCCGCCGGATTCTCCCATGCCAACAACGGGCCTTCAAATTGTGGGAGTTCGATCCGCACAAAGACCCGACTCGACAAGGCTCTTCGACACTACGTGCGAAGATGCTCGGAAGGTGCTGTTCAAGGGCGCCGAGGCTCCCACATCCGCTACCGAGATCGCGGATTCAGCTCGCAGCGTCAAGCCAGCGAGGTGAGTTATTTTACCCTTTATGGGACTCTGTTTTCATAGTTTGACTCTATGCGGGATCTAAAACTCCCTAACCTTTAACAGGACTGGCTGAAGACGTCCGGATAGGTTAACCGTCTGCTCCTTTGCGGAAGACCCAATGACGCCCGATTGATGGGGCTGCTGGCTCGGTACCTCATGTGGTGCCGGAGAAGAAGGTTAAGAAGGAGGCAACGGAACTCGAAGGAGCTCCCGATGCCTGGTGCTGTCAGATTCTGAAGCAGAATCTTCTCCTGAGAACGAGGAGGAGGAAAAAGAAGCCTCTCCCCCAGCAGGGGAGGAGAGGAAAAGGAAGGCTGCCCCAACTGGGGAGGCCGAAGGGTCCAAGAATGGAAGAACCCTTCCTCCGGACTTCTCCACCAACGTCGACAACGACGAGGAGGATTGGCCAACAAGGGCCAAGCCCCTGGCGAGATCGTAAGTGTCCGGATACCCATGGCTTTTTATTGCATAGTGTTCTCAAATGCCGAACAATCATGCAGCCCGCCCAAGGGCGAGTTCGCCGCTTCGTCGAGCGGGTCCCTGGGTTCATAGGAAATGGAGAGTACTTCTCTTCCGGCCGCCTCATCGCCTCATGCTGCGGACGATGCCGAGGTGGTGCCCCAAGGGGGGCCTGGTCAAGAGGAGGTGGCGCAGGAAGTGCCGCAAGGCGACCTCCCGGACTCCAGGCGCGTGGGGGGCGAGACCCCCAGGGGTTCTAAGCCCGACCCTCGTCCGGACTCCATGCCAGAACCTTCAGCGGTTCCGGAGTCCGGCAAGCGGTCCCTTCATAGGAAGGGTAAGACGCCGGTGTCTTCCGTCCAACCGGAGGCACCGGATAGCTTACTGGAGGCGCTTAACAGCGCCTCCATCAAGGAGGAGCACCGCACTGTTATGAGTGTGGTGATCCAGAAAGTTCAGTCCGCCAAGAGAGGGCTGACTGAAGCCTGTACCAACCTTCTAACAGACTTTGAGGTAAGTTTATAATATGTAAAAAATATTACGGCATAGACAGTAGCCCCTGATGCTTTGTTCGGTGTTCGGAAAGAAAAGCTGGACTAAGGATCTAAAAAGATATACGCAGGAGTCTAACATAAGTATGTCAATATGGGAATGCAGGCTGCGCTGCTGAGCTCTACCGCACTGACTTCGGAGGTCACTGCATTGAAGCAGAGCCTCGAGCGGTCCGAGAACGAGCTCGGCCTTGCCAAGAAGCAGCTCGAGGACAAGGAAGGTAAGTAATACCTTATTAGAGAAATACCTTATAGAAAGGTTTTGGTTGCGAAAAAATAACAGGAATAACATGGGTACTGCAGGGGCCACGAACGAGGTGGCGACCCTGAAGGAAGCGGTGTCCGTGGCCGAAAGCAAAGCGGCCGCGGAGCGCACCGAGCGAGAGAAGGGGGAGGCGCAGCTGGCGGAGGTGCGGCAAGAGCTCTGTGCTCTCGTGAAAAAGCCCGAGGGTTTGGAGCGTGACTCGAAGACCCGAGAGTCCGAGCTTGCCTCGGCTCTTGAGAGTGCCAAAGCTGCTAAGGCCGAGGCCCAAAAAGCCCTCCAAGAAATTGAATCATTAAATAAGATAGCGGCGGGTAAGGCATTCTTTATGCAAAGCAAGCATGTGAAAGTGAATTACCTATTACTTACCCGGATTCGGAGCTCTCGGGAGGCGTTCGCAGATCTGCCTCGTAGTGTATCGGATGCTGCCGCGTTCTACGCGCCAAGGAGGGAGCTCGGCGGAGAAGGTGTTCTGGTCTCGGTATGTTGAGGCCGAAAGTCCGGTGCCCTGGCGACCAGCTGAAGCGGCTGGTCGAGCTCCTAAGGTCGCCGAACAGGCCATGAAGGGCCTTATAGTTCGGCTGTGGCCATTGGAAGCCATGCACAGGAGCTACTGGACTTAGTGTAACGGCTGGTGGGCCTTTGTCCACGGATTGAAGTCATCAAGCGCACCGTCTGCATTGAAGGTGTCCGTCGGGCCCTTGCCCGTGCTAAAGTGCAGGGGCAAGCTGGATGCGGAGAAGCTTGTGACCAGACGGGCCACCGAAGGGCAAGGAGCATCGCCGCCCGAAATGTACTATGAGGGCCTCTGAAGGGTGCCTTGAATAAGCGGATGAGTGCTCCAAAGATGTAATTTTGAATAGACTCGCATTTGTTATCACAGACGCTGAAAACTTGTTCATATGCGCTAAGCAACGCTTGTTAATTTAAAATATTACCTTACGTGTGGCCGTTTATCAAATTTGAGAGATGGCAAGTCGTTGGCTTCAGCCCCCATGCCACAGTCTTTGGGGTGTTCGGGATAAACTTGAGCACTCTTGTTCCCATTTTTGGTCCATCTAGGGAGGTGCTCAGCATAGCGAACAAGGAAACCGGACTTATAATGCTTGAACACTCTCACTTAGCCATAGAATTCTATAATTTTAAATTTCGTGAAGCCCCTAGTATTCAGAAGACCGAGTTCGGGCGCTATCCACGCCTTGGCCGGACAATTCCGGTTCCTCGCTCTAAGCGGCATAAGTCTTTAGGGACTCGAAAAAACCTCTCGAACAGCGACCGGCTCTCGCCCTATCATGACGGTCAGTTTTAGCTTTCTCCACTGAGGTGCTCGACCCAGCTCAACTGGGGCACAATCGTGATGGTTCTCCGGTGCTACCTTAGCCGATATAACGGAACGTAAGGTACCAAAACACGGAGCCGGCAAACCCAACTATTGACCCAAGACATGATTCGAGCCGATGCATATAATTCTATAAGTTCGGGTGCCGCACTTGTGAAAGTGTTCGGACTTATCACACCATACTTTTGGGGTACTTGAGCCCCTGGTGTATTGGCCGTACCAAAGTGTACGGGTGCAACATGTCATGAAATGAACATATATATAGATAAAGAAAGGAGTGCAATAATAGGCAAAAGCTACGTATTGTTTATTCAAAAGGTGCTGCAATGAAGGCAGAACGATACCAATAGTGCGATAAGCAAGGGATGGGACTATCTGACATGTCCCCCTCCAGGGGTAAGCTGCGGGATGCTATGTAAAACAGGTATAATGCTCGTAATAGAGACCACCTGAACACTCGACGTGGCTTTCTGCTTCCCTGGATGTTGCATCGTGAGTTCAGCGATTCTAGTGCCGGACAGGACTTCTGGAAAACGGAGTCCCGAAAGTAAGAAAAGGAAGAAAAACAAAAACAAAAGAATGACACAATCGGTAGCCCACAGTGCGGTTGAGCCGCATTCCGGCATGCCGTGGTCGTGCCCTCCCCTTATGCCCATGGTATCTCCAGGCGTAGTTATGTACGCCAGTAATCGCTTCGCAATTTCACGAGGGCTGGGGTTGGCCGGATTGCTACGCTGCGATGCTTGAATCGTGCAGCGGTCTTGTTGTAGGTTACTCCGGGCGTGTTTGACAGTGTCCGGACGCTTAGTGGCCGGACTCGAGAATTGCTGTGAGAGGCTGCTTTGCACCTCCGCCACTAGGGTCGCCGTGTGCTCCTCCGTTTGGAGAGAGCGTTCGGTGTTTCCATTGACCGTGATTACTCCTCGAGGGCCTGGCATCTTGAGCTTGAGGTATGCGTAGTGCGGCACCACATTGAATTTTGCAAATGCGGTTCGTCCGAGCAGTGCATGATAGCCCCTGCAGAACGGGATGATGTCGAAGATTAAGTCTTCGCTTCGGAAGTTATCCGGGGATCCGAAGACCACTTCGAGTGTAACTGAGCCTGTACAATTGGCCTCTACACCCGGTATGACGCCTTTAAAGGTCGTCTTTGTAGGTTTAATCCTTGAGGGGTCTATGCCCATTTTGCGACCTTGTATCCCGATAAAGCAGGTTCAGTTGCTACCTCCGGCCCATCGAGGACTACGGTGAGGTGAAATCCGGCCAATAATTGGGTCAAGAACCAATGCAGCGAAACCGCCGTGGACGGATGCTAGTGGGGTGGTCCTTCGATCGAAGGTGATCGGGCAGTGACCATGGGTTGAACTTCGGGGCGACTGGCTCCATCGCATATACGTCCCTTAGTGCACGCTTCCGCTCCCTTTTGGGTATGTGGGTTGCGTATATCATGTTCACCGTCTGCACTTGCGTGGGAAAGCCCTTCTCTCCTCTATTGTCGGCGGCCGGGGCTCTTCCTCGTCATCGCTATGCAGCCCCTTGTCATTGAGTTCGGCACTTAACTTGCCTGCTTGCTTGAACACCCAACAATCCCTGTTGGTGTGGTTGGCTGGTTTTTCGGGGGTGCCATGTATCCGCACAAGCGATCGAGTATTCGGTCCAAGTTGGACGGGCCTGGGTATTTCTTTTGAATGGCTTCTTCCGCCGACCGGGTTTAGAGCCTCGAATCCGGCATTGATGGCCGTATCTTCAGCATTATCGCCATTAATGCGGTGCTTGTTCTTGTTGCGACGCCGACCGCCATTGCTGTCCTTGGTATCCGAACTATCGTGGTGTTTGGCCAAGTTGTTGCTTCGAGCTAGCCAGCTGTCCTCTCCCGCCGCAAAAGCGGGTCATGAGTGTTGTGAGGGCTGCCATGGATTTCGGCTTTTCCTGTCCTAGGTGCCGGGCAAGCCATTCATCGCGGATGTTATGTTTGAAGGCTGCAAGGGCCTCCGCATCCGGACAGTCAACTATTTGATTTTTCTTTGTTAGGAACCGTGTCAAGAATTGTCTGGCCGATTCTTGTGGCTGCTGAATTATATGGCTAAGGTCATCGGCGTCTGGTGGTCGCACATATGTACCCTGGAAGTTATCAAGGAATGCGGCTTCCAGGTCCTCCCAACAACCAATTGATTCTGCTGGCAAGCTGTTGAGCCAATGCCGAGCTGGTCCTTTAAACTTGAGTGGGAGGTATTTGATGGCATGTAGATCATCACCGCGGGCCATGTGGATATGGAGGAGATAGTCCTCGATCCGCACCGCAGGATCTGTGGTACCATCGTATGATTCGATGTTTACGGGTTTGAAGCCCTCGGGGATTTGATGATCCATTACTTCATCTGTGAAGCATAGTGGGTGTGCGACGCCTATGTATTGGGCTATATCACGACGTAGCTCATATGAGCTTTTACTGTGTTCGGCCCTACCGGGTTTGCTGTATCCGGCACGACGGTAATCATCCCGAGTCGTTGGGCGCCCACGCGATCCGTAGATCGATCTTGTATGTTTTGCCTTATCCTCCAATATATCTCGCAAGTCCGGTGCATTTTCCTGTGCCTTGGTACTTTTTGAGCGGCGTTGGGGTGTGGCTTGAGCGGAGGGCCGAGAGGCTTCGTCATGCCACGGGTGGCCGGTCCGCCATGTCGTCTTGTTGGTGACTTGGGTGCTTTCTCCTCCGATCGAGGCAACGACCTGCGTTTGGGGTAGCTTTTGGAGGGGCGTTCGAGTTCATACTCTTCGCTGCAAGGACTTGATCCATCTGTCGCCTAGCGTGTCTTGGTCAGCTCTAAGCTGTTGCTGCTTTTTCTTAAGGCTGCTTGCCGTGGCTATAAGCCTGCGTTTGAAACGCTCCTGTTCGGCGGGATCCTCAGGCCCGACAAATTCGTCGTCGTCGAGGCTTGCCTCATCTTCGGAGGGAGGCGCATAATTATCGTCCTCGACCTCTCTTTCTGCCACAATGTTGTGTGGACTTGCTTCTCCCTCCTCCTGCGCTGAGTCCTGCTGGAGGGGGTTGTCTTCGCACCGTCCGGGTGTTATTATCTCCGTGCGGAATCACCGCTTTTGCTGTGGCGGGATTTAGAGCGGCGCCACCGACGCCGGCGCCGGTTGCTTCTTGGAGGGGTCATCCTCCGTTGTTCCATCGCCGTTCCCATCTTTTGGGATGTCCACCATGTATATGTCGTATGACGAGGTGGCCTTCTAGTGCCCTGTAGGCGCTGGGTCTTGGTCGTCTCCGGCATCGTCGTCCATACCGTCGATGTCTTCGGAGTCGAAGTCGAGCATGCCGGTTAAATCATCGACAGTGGCTACAAAGTGGGTGGTGGGTGGGCGTTGAATTTCTTCGTCGTCAAAGGGCGAGTGCTGAAAGATGTCCGCGGCAGTGAACTCCATGACCGGCGTCCAATCGGATTCGATTGGCAGGGGCACGGAGGGTTCGGAGTCCGGAGAGGATTCCGGCACCCTGGAGTCAAGGTCTTCGCAAAGGACAGGGATGGAGTTCGGCTCAATCGCCGTAGAGATCGTAGCCCCGAGGCGCGCCCAACCACTCGCCCTTGATCGGGAATCTGCCCGGATTAAGGGTCGAGCGGATCTTGGTGCGGCCTCTGTGGCAATCGCTCGCCGCAGAGCTAGATCATACCCATCGAGAGAGTGCGGCACGCGCTCGGTGGGTCGAATCCGTCAAGATCAAGTCTCCGCGACATCGGCCGTATAGTTCAAACTTCCAAATCGACACGATGGCGGGCGTAGCTTTCGATCCGCTTCCGGATGGCCAAGCGAGTTGGCCTGCAGTGCAAAGCCGCCGAATACGAAGATCTGTCCGGGGAGAAAAGTCTCCTGGATCGCGTTGTTTATTGATGATCGAAGGAGCCATCGGGCCTATCGGTGATGACACAGAGGAACTCTCAATGAAAGCACCAATGTCGGTGTCAAAACCAGCGGATCTCGGGTAGGGGGTCCCGAACTGTGCGTCTAGGCGGATGGTAACAGGAGACAAGGGACACGATGTTTTTACCTGTGTTCAGGCCCTCTCGATGGAGGTAATACCCTACTCCTACTTGATTAATATTGATGATATGGGTAGTACAAGAGTAGATCTACCACGAGATCAAGGAGGCTAAACCCTA
This sequence comes from Aegilops bicornis, assembly GCA_021605145.1. Taxonomy (NCBI): domain Eukaryota; kingdom Viridiplantae; phylum Streptophyta; class Magnoliopsida; order Poales; family Poaceae; genus Aegilops; species Aegilops bicornis. The sequence goes on along the minus strand of CM038673.1, from coordinate 397,953,586 downwards.
GAAGCTAGCCTATGGTATGATTGTTGTTCGTCCTATGGACTAAAACCCTCCGGTTTATATAGACACGGATAGGTTAGGGTTACACAGAGTCGGTTACAATGGTAGGAGATCTACATATCCGTATCGCCAAGCTTGCCTTCCACGCCAAGGAAAGTCCCATCCGGACATGGGACGAAGTCTTCAATCTTGTATCTTCATAGTCTTGGAGTCCGGCCGTGATGATAGTTCGGCTATCCAGACAACCCGTAGTCCAGGACTCCCTCAGAGACCTCAAGGAAACGGGCACGTTTCAAGGGGTCAATTTGGGGAGGAGCCAACCGAAGGGAAAGGTCACACTGCCCGTGACGTTTGGAGGAGAGTTGAACTACATGATAAAGAGGATCGCCTTTGATGTGGCCGAGATCCCCTTGCCCTACAACGGGATCCTCGGCCGCTCGGCACTAGCCAAGTTCATGGCGGCATCACACTACGCCTACAACATGCTGAAGATGCCCGGGCCGCTGACCATCATCTCCGTCCTCTCCGACAAGAAGGACGCGCTGATCTACACCGACCAACTCTACCGGGAAGCAGTTGTAACAGCTGCCGTCAAGGCACCTGCTCCTGCCGCTGAAAGCCCAGGAGGGAAGAAGAAGCCTGGCAAGACCTCTCGCACGCACTCCGGCAAGCGCACCTCCTCGGAGTGTTGTGCTACCATCGAGGACGTGCCGAGAGCTCTATCGACAAGAGCAAGAGATCTAGAGCCGAGCCGCCGCAGACCAAGAAGGTGCCCGTCAGGGAGGATGGCACGGGAGGGGCCTTCACCATAGGCTCCTCCCTTGACAGCAAATAGGAAGGCACGCTCGTCATCTTCCTGCGGGCGAATGTCGACGTGTTTGCATGGCAAGCATCCGACATCCCCGGTGTTCCCATGGAGGTGATTGAGCACCATCTAGATGTCTGCCCCCATGCGCGGCCCGTCAGCGTAAGGTCGTAAAGCAGGCTCGAGAGGCAGGAGTTCATCACAGAGGAGATCAGGAAGTTGGAAGCGACAGTGTTGGTGAGAGGAGTGCTCCACCCGACGTGGTTGGCCAATCCGGTAGTGGCGCGCAAGGCAAATGGGAAGTGGAGGTTGTGTATTGATTACGCAAATATCAATAAGGCTTGTCCTAAGGACCCCTTCCCGCTGCCGCGCATTGACCAGATTGTTGACTCCACAGCCGGGTGTGATCTGTTATCATTCCTCGACGCCTACTCAGGCTACCACCAGATTTCATGACAAGAGAGGATGAAGAGAAGACATCATTTATCACCCCAGGTGGTACGTATTGCTTTTTATGGATGCCTTTCGGGTTGAAGAGTGCTGGCTCAACATTCGCAAGAGCAGTCCAAATTGGTTTTGAACCTCAGCTCCATAGAAATATGGAGGCATACATGGATGACATAGTGGTCAAAACCAAGGACGGGCCAACTCTTGTGCAAGATCTGGAAGAGACATTTGCCAACCTGTGCAAGATCAACCTCAAGCTGAACCCTGAGAAGTGTGTCTTCGGCATCCCATCCGACAAGCTTCTCGGGTTCTTTGTGTCGCAGCACGGGATCGAGGCAAACCCAGACAAGATCAAGGCTATTGAGCAGATTGAGGCGCCCAAGCGGATCAAGGATGTGCGTCGGCTCACCGGCTGCGTTGCCGCCATGAGCCGATTCATCTCCAAGTCCGCCGAGCGCGCCCTTCCTTTCTTCAAAATCTTGAAGAAGGCGGGCCCAATGGAGTGGACCCCACAAGCCGAGGCAGCATTGCAGGATCTGAAGAAATACCTTTCCTCCGCGCCAATACTGGTTGCGCCTAAACCACAAGAGCCGTTGCTGCTATATTTGGCGGCGACGAATCAAGTGGTCAGCGCTGCACTGGTGGCACAAAGGGAGGTCGACGAGGAGGCAGTGACGGCGGCAGAACCAGCGGATGGCAAGCCAAAGATTCCCCCGGTAGGGCCTGGTGTCGGCAAGGCGCGGCCCCCGGCAGAATCGTCCCCCGAATGGAGAACGACATCGCCGATTACCTGTCGAAGCATGCTGCATTCAAGCTACCTGTGGAACCAGGTACCTTTTTGCTCCGTTTAACTCAACCATCCGTCGAGCCATCAATGGGGCAGAACAAGCGGAGGAAGTCAGGTCCCGTCAAGTACTTTCCTACCGAGCCCCACAGGGCTGCGGCAAGGTCTTTGCCATGACGCCGAGCCTGCCTAAGAGCGTTGCCTCCGGCGAAGCGTCAAGTCCTAGCCGTAGAGACAGCCGCTCCCATGGCGGAAGAAATGCCTTTGGTCCTTGCCGTCGAGCCCCAGGCTCCGGCGTGGGCGCAACATACCGTCCGGTTCCTCCAAATAGGGGAGCTTCCTGAGGAGCAGGAAGAAGCGGAAAGAGTAGCCCGTCGGTCCGCCCTGTACCAGTTCGTCGATGACATCCTGTAGAGGAGAAGGCCAAACAATGTGAAATTGAAGTGCATCCCCCAAGAGGAAGGACTGGAGATGTTGGCGGAGATAATGGAGGCATATGTGGCTCCCACATAGGGTCGAGGGCCCTTGCCGGGAAGGCGTTCCGACAAGGTTTCTTCTGGCCCACCGCCCTCCAGGATGCGACGGCACTAGTAACCAAGTGTGAAGCGTGTCAGTTCCATTCAAAGAAGCTTCATCAACCAGCTCAAGCCCTTCAAACAATCCCTCTCTCCTGGCCATTCTCTTGCAGGGGCTCGATATATCGGGCCCTTTCCCCAAGATCGTCGGGCTTTGAGTACTTGTACGTTGCAATCGACAAGTTCACAAAGTGGCCGGAAGTGGAAGCAGTGAGAAAGGTGAATGCTCAGTCAGCCGTCAAGTTCTTCAAGGGACTGGTCTGCCGTTTTGGTGTGCCAAACAGAGTCATCATCGACGACGGCACACAGTTCACAAGCCACACCTTCATGCAGTACATTCAAGACCTCGGTAGCAAGGTCTGTTTTGCTTCCGTGGCACAGCCACGGAACAACGACCAAGCGGAGAGGGCAAATGCTGAAGTGTTGCGAGGCCTGAGAACGAAGACCTTTGACAAGCTGCACAAGAGTGGAAGGCGCTGGATTGATGAGTTGCCGGCGGTTCTTTGGTCGATCAGAACAACGTCAAATCGAGCCACCAGCCAGACACCTTTTGCCCTGGTATACGGGGCAGAAGCAGTTCTCCCCACGGAACTCATATACGGGTCACCTCGAGTGCTCGCTTATGATGAGCTCGAGCAAGAGCAGTTGCGCCAAGATGACGCGACGCTCCTTGAGGAAGATTGTCTTTGGGAGGTCAGTGAGAGCAAAGATGCTACCAAAGAAGCCTTGCACCGCTACCATAGCCGCAAGGTTCATGCCCGAAGCTTTGAGGAAGGCGACCTTGTTCTTCGGCGCGTTCAGTCGGCCAAGAATTCCAACAAGTTGACGCAGAAGTGGGAAGGCCCTTATCGGGTAATGCGAGTCACCAGGCCCGGCGCAGTCCGCCTGGAGACCGAAGATGTTGTCCCAGTGAACAACTCCTGGAACATCGAGCATCTTCGCAGGTTTTACCCGTAAGGCGCAGCTTGTCGGGCCTCCCGGCAAGCCACCTTTTGTACAAGCTTCGCCGGCAAGGCATGTGACCCTTTGTACAAAGCGGGCGCAGACCACGAGCATAAATAAATGAAGCGCTAGCGCCCTAAGTTCTAGCATGCATGCTAGGTCGAGTCTCTTCCTTGGTTAGGGTTGATAGTGCTCAGCAGCGACTAACCCCTAGCTTAGAGGTCGAGTGCGCGTCTATCTGTTTCTCTTCTGCCCTCTTTTGGTTCGCATGGCACATGAGCACTTCTGTTGAGCTACTTGGAAGAAAGAAAACGGACCGGCGTCCCGTCCCCGGCAAACCAGAGTTGCCGGGGGCTGCAAGCACAAGGATCCAACCACGGCAAGATGAGATTGCCGAGGGGCTGTAGATCTAGATAAGTCTTTTATCCTCTATCATGCATTTCGGAACAGGACTGGGGCATGTGAAACCTCATTTTTATCTCTAGGCTGCTGTGCTCCCCTTTTTTCCTATACCTAAGGATTATTTCCTGGGTCCGGATTTGGTTGTAGCCGCGGTGGCAAGGAGGTAAAACAAGGGGCCTAAAGCCCATTTCATCCCTGCCTCCGCCAAGAGCACGAGAATGGTCGAGTGGAGTGGGGGGACGGCAAGGCCTGTTGTCGGGCGAAAAATGTTTATCTTAAACAATAACAAGGATTCGCTCCTTGTCACGGGATTTACCCACGAACAAAAAACCCGGCAAGCATCCCTTTTTCATTAAAAACATCCCATACAGGTACAGTTCGTACGGAATGAAAAACATGAGCAAGGGGATTACAAGTTCTAAATTTAACGAAGGCCCGCAGGCTTACAAACTAAAAAAGAGATAAGATGCACGTAATCCCTTTCTTGTCCCTCTCCTCAGGAGGCAGGTCAAGGAGGTGAGAGGGTAAAAGGGGCGCCTAGGCAAGCTACGAGAAGCAGAAAGCACCAAGAGAACACCTCGGTGGCCGCCCACGGGTGGGCCGGTGATGGCGGTGCCGGGAAAGGAGTTGAAAGACGAGGCGGCAGGACCGGCAATACGCGATGAAGGCGTCGGTGCTCGCGTACTCTGAGTTGATGGCCTTGCAGCCCGCCCTCTTCCTCTTCTGCAGCCAACCCGACACCAGCGGCCCAAGGAGACGGCCCCGAGAAATTCAAGGAGCTTGCCCCGCCCTCGGAAAACCTCTGCCGGAGGAGCGGCCAGGTACAGATGCTGCTGCTGCCGCACCCTGAAAGCACAAGTGCTACCTGGGTGATTTTGATAATTAATGACAACATATCTCTTGTTGGACTAATACTTTTACCTAGTATGTTTCGAACAAGTTCAACAAATTAAGTGGCATGTACTAAAGGATGTGGAACCCCTTCAAGATGCTAAGGACAAAGGGTTGGCTCAAGCTTCAAGATCAAGACTCTACATTTTCTATTTTAGTGATCCAAGATCACATTGAGTCTTTAGATAAAGCCAATACTATCAAGAGGGGATGAGGTGTTGCTTAATGGCTTGCTTGCTCAAAGTGCTTAGTGATATGCTCCAAAACCCTCAACTACCTTCCCACATCCACATATGACCTAAACCAAAAGTCAAACTCGGCCCCACCGATTCTTTCTATCCGGCGCCACCGAGTTCAGATGTCATAGCCACTGCCACAAACCATAGGCAAATCGGTTTCACCGATAGGGATCTCGGTCTCACTGAGATGGGATTGTAATCTCTCTGTGTATGTCCATTACCAAAATCGGTCTCACCGAGATTGAGCAACCGGTACTACCGAGATTACAATGCAAACTTTCTGGTTAGCCTATTACCAAAATCGGTCCCACCGAGTTTGTGTAATCGGTCTCACCAAGTTTGCCTGACCAACTCTCTGGTTAGCTTATTACCAAAATCGGTCCCACCGAGTTTGTGTAATCGGTCTCACCGAAATTACGTTATGCCCTAACCCTAACCATATCGGTCCTGCCGAGTTGCATCTCAGTCCCACCAAAAATCCTAACGGTCACTAGGTTTGCTAAATCGGTCCGACCGAGTTTCTCAATTCGGTCTCACCGAGATTGGTAAATTGTGTGTAACAGTTAGTTTTTGTGTGGAGGCTATATATACCCCTCCACCCACTCTTCATTCGTGGAGAGAGCCATCAGAACATACCTACACTTCCAATACACATTTTCTGAGAGATAACCACCAACTCATGTGTTGAGGCCAAGATATTCCATTCCCACCATATGAATCTTGATCTCTAGCCTTCCCCAAGTTGCTTTCCACTCAAATCTTCTTTCCACCAAATCCATATCCTTTGAGAGAGAGTTGAGTGTTGGGGAGACTATCATTTGAAGCACAAGAGCAAGGATTTCATCATCAACACACCATTTGTTACTTCTTGGAGAGTGGTGTCTCCTAGATTGGCTAGGTGTCACTTGGGAGCCTCCGACAAGATTGTGGAGTTGAACCAAGGAGTTTGTAAGGGCAAGGAGATTGCCTACTTCGTGAAGATCTACTGCTAGTGAGGCAAGTCCTTCGTGGACGATGGCCATGATGGGATAGACAAGGTTGCTTCTTCGTGGACCCTTCGCGGGTGGAGCCCTCCGTGGACTCGCGCAACCTTTACCCTTCGTGGGTTGAAGTCTCCATCAACGTGGATGTACGATAGAACCACCTATCAGAACCACGACAAAAACATCTGTGTCTCCAATTGCGTTTGAATTCTCCAAACCCTTCCCCTTACATTCTTGCAAGTTGCATGCTTTACTTTCCGCTGCTCATGTACTCTTTGCATGCTTGCTTGATATGTATTGTGTTTGTTAAACTTGTGCCAAAACTCCACTTCAACTTAAAGAAATTAAAAACTGTAACTTTTGGTACGTAGTGTCTAATCACCCCCCCTCTAGACACCTCTACTCGATCCTTTCAATTGGTATTAGAGCCTTGGTCTCCATTGCCTTGGTTTAATCACCTTTGGAGGAAGATGGATGTGTCTACTGTGGGGAGTCTTAGACATAGAGTGCCTATTCTTGATGAAGAATATTTTCATGTGTGGAAAAATGAAATGCTTGAGATTTTCAATGAATATCACTTGAACAAGTACATTGCTAGCCCTTGTGCACCTCATATTGATCCCTTGCATCCCACACCCAAAGAGGATCTTGACATGATTCACAATCTTAGAACCATCAATCTTATCATAAGAGGATTGCCCAAAAATTTGATTGCTAGTTTGCCTACTCTTGATTGTGCCTATACTATATGGAAATTTCTTGAGGAACGATTTCCAGATTATTCCTTGAAAAATTTAGACGAAATTCTCCATAAGTCTATTGCTTTGAGTAAGATAAATTCTAGTGATCCTAGCTTTGATGATTGTCTATTTGAGCTTACCAATCTCATGCGTGCCATAGGAAATGTTGGGATCATTAGCGATATCATATTCGAAGCTATTAGAATTCATAAAGGTGACCATTGTGATGATCATTTGTCTAATGAATTACGCTCTCTAGGAATTGATCAATCACAAAATGATGTTGAACATGGATACTATGATGAGGATGATGATAGTGACTATGATCTCGAAGATGCGATGAGACACTTTGGTCTTATGGCAAATCTTCGCGGCTACATGGCTGGAGGAAAGGAATGGGTCCTTGATAGTGGATGTACTGATCATATGACCGGAGATAGAGACATGTTCCGTGAGCTTGCTGGAAACGACGGCCCTCGAAAGTATGTCACTTTTGGTGATAATTCAAAGGGTAAGGTTGTTGGCCTTGGTAAGGTGGCCATATCACATGATAGCTCCATACAAAATGTCATGCTCGTTGAATCTCTTGGCTACAACTTACTTTCAGTATCTAGACTTGCTGATTTCGGTTTCAATGTCCTATTTACTGAAGTAGACTGCCAAGTGTTTCGTAGAGATAATCATAAAATGGTCTTTATCGGTATACGTAGAGGAGATCTTTACATTCTTGACTTAACTAAAAAGGCTCAACCTAGAACTTGCTTAATTGCTAAATCTTCTAAAGGTTGGTTGTGGCATAGAAGGCTAGGCCATGTGGGCATGCGAAACCTTGACAAACTCATTAAAGGAAATCATATCCTTGACGTTAACGATGTCATATTTGACAAGGATAGACTTTGTAGTGCTTGTCAAGCAGGAAAACAAGTTGGAGGAAGTCACCGCGCTAAGAACATCATGACCACAAGAAGACCACTCGAGTTAATTCACATGGATCTCTTTGGTCCAAATGCCTACAAGAGTCTCGGTGGTAACTCATTTGGTCTAGTCATAGTTGATGATTTTTCAAGATTTACATGGGTGTTCTTTCTTGATGACAAATCGCAGGTCCAAAAGATCTTCAAAAACTTTGCTAGGAAGGCCCAAAATCAATTTGATGTGAAGATCAAGAATGTTCCGAGCGACAATGAAATGGAGTTCAAGAATGCAAATGTAGACACCTTTCTTGACGAAGAAGGGATTGCACATGAGTTCTCGGCTACGTACACACCTCAACAAAATGGAGTCATTGAGAGGAAGAACCGGACTCTTATCGAGATGGCAAGAACGATGCTTGATGAGTACAAGACGCCAAAACACTTTTGGGCGGAAGCAGTTGAGACAACTTGTCATGCAACAAATCGCTTGTATCTTCACAAGCTACTCGGCAAGACGAAATACGAGCTCCTCACCGGTAACAAACCCCAAGTTGGATACTTTCGAGTGTTCGGCTCAAAGTGCTACATTCTTCATAAGCATCGTCGTTCTAAATTTGCTCCTAAGTCTCATGAAGGTTTCCTACTTGGTTATGGCTCAAACTCTCACACATACCGTGTCTACAACAATTTTACCCGAAAGGTTGAAGAAACGGTAGATGTGAAGTTTGATGAATCTAACGGCTCGCAAGTAGAGCAATTGCCAATTGATGTAGGAGACAAAGATCCCTCGGAAGCAATCCAAGACTTGTCTATTGGCAAGATTCGTCCAATGGAGATGAAGGAGAGTACCTCGTCCGTCCAAGTGGAAGCTTCTACCTCACGGCAAGGTGAACCAAGAGTTGATACGGAAGCATCCACAAGTGGGACACACCAAGACGAAGAAAACAAGGAAGTGCACCAAGACGAACGTCAACAACCTCCTTCTCCACCACGACAAGAGAACGACAACGCTAACAATGAAGAAGGCCAAGAAGAAGAACAAGATGAAGAATATGTTCAACCAAGACCCAAGCAAAAGCTTTCACGAGTTCGAGCAAGAATTGCTAAAGATCATCCCATGGAGCAAATCTACAATGATATCCAAACCGGGAGAATCACTCGCTCTAAAACTCGTTTGGCTAACTTTTGTGAACATTACTCATTCATCTCTAGCATTGAAACTATGAAGGTTGAAGAAGCATTGGAGGATCCGGACTGGATAAATGCTATGCATGAAGAGCTACACAACTTTGAGATAAATCAAGTGTGGACATTGGTCGAGAAGCCCGACAACAACCACAACATCATCGATACCAAATGGGTGTTTCGCAACAAGCAAGATGAAGATGGACAAGTGGTTCGCAACAAAGCACGTCTCGTCACCCAAGGCTACACAGAAGCCGAAGGTATGGGCTATGGTGAGACATATGCTCCCGTTGCTAGACTTGAGTCCATTCGCATCTTACTTGCTTATGCTAATCACCATGATATCACTTTGTACCAAATGGACATTTAAAGTGCTTTTCTAAATGGTGAAATTGAGGAGGAAGTTTATGTTAAGCAACCTCCCGGCTTTGTCAATCCTAAGAAACCTAATCATGTCTACAAACTTCACAAAGCCCTTTATGGTCTTAAAGAAGCTCCTAGAGCATGGTATAAATGCTTGACCAAGTTCCTTATTGAAAAAAGCTTTGAAATTGGAAAAATAGATTCTACTCTTTTTACTAAAAGGGCTAATGGAGAACTATTTGTATGCCAAATTTATGTCGATGATATTATATTTGGATCAACTAACCCTCATTTCAGTGAAAAGTTTGGGAAGCTAATGTCGAAGAAGTTTGAGATGTCTATGATGAGTGAACTCAAATTCTTTCTTGGTTTGCAAATCAAGCAAACTAAGGAAGGTACCTTTGTCTCTCAAACGAAGTACACCAAGGACTTATTCAAGAAGTTCAATATGCAAGAATGCAAAGGTATGACTACACCCATGCCTACTAGTGGACACCTTGATTTGACCAAATATGGTGAACGGTTGATCAAAAGGTTTATCGCTCTATGATTGGTTCATTATTATATCTATGTGCTTCACGTCCCGATATCATGCTAAGTGTGTGCATGTGTGCACGATATCAAGCTGCTCCTAAGGAATGTCATCTTAAGGCCGTGAAGAGGATAGTGAGATACTTAATACATACACCAAATTTTGGCATTTGGTATCCAAAGAGGGCTTCCTTTGATCTTGTTGGCTACTCCGACTCGGACTATGCCGGTGACAAGGTTGATAGAAAGTCCACTTCGGGTACTTGTCAATTCCTTGGTAGATCTCTTGTGTCTTGGTCTTCCAAGAAACAAAACTCGGTATCCTTATCCACCTTGAAGCGGAATACATTGTCACCGGTTCATGTTCTGCTCAATTACTTTGGATGACCCAAACTCTTAAATATTATGGGATATATGTGAAACATGTTCCATTACTTTGTGACAATGAAAGTGCTATCAAGATTGCTCACAATCTCGTGCAACACTCTCGAACTAAGCATATTGAAGTTCGTCATCATTTCATTCGAGATCACGTTGCTAAGGGTGACAAAACCCTTAAGCATGTTTGCACCAATAAGCAATTAGCGGATATTGGATACATGCTAAGGATGAGAAAGTGTTTTGCAGGTTAAGAGGTGAACTGAACATCATTGATGCTTCAAACTTGGAGTAGGAACTCCATTGGATACATGCAAGACTTGAGCTTACGACTAATCACTTGATATTTCTCCTATGATGATTATCTTATGTCTTGAAAATTTGCATCTTGCATGTTATCTAACCCTTGTAGGTACTTGGATGAATCTAATGCTATGAGATTGCAACTCACTCACATCTTGAGCAATCTCTACATCACCAAGTCTCTACACAATGGTGGTTGAAGACAAGGAAGCACGAAACCTTTCAAACATATCCTTTGACAAATTCTATGTTGAGTTTCGTGATTGTCATGTTGGATACACAAGTGCTCTTCCTTGCGAAAACTAACCCATGTAGGTAGATGAACTCAAAATACAAAGGGTGCTCCCAACTCTTGATGGGCTACATCAACCTTGAGCAACCCACACAAATTCAACTACATGATCAAGATCAACACCGCCACCCAAGGTATGTTATTCCGTCTTAGAGAAGCTTTACTCCAAGTCATGAGTCAAAGAAACTCGACAAGATGTGAATACATCAAGATACTTAAACAAAAAATGGTAACCCCATTTTGATCTTAAACGATGAGTACGACCTATGATCAAGTGATCTCACTTGACTCCTAAGTCAATATACTCTAACATAGGTGACTTTGTCACCGCCCAACTCTAGATGAAGTTGTCTTGAGTTCTTTTCTGTGTTCTTGCATTTGTCTCATGCATATTTGTTTCCCCTTTCAAAAAAAACTTCATCTAGATCTTTTAGTTTCTTTTCTTTGTTTTTTGTTATGCATTTTCTGCATCCAATTCATTGCAAATCTTTGTGAGATCTTATTTGTCTAGTGAGCTGAGGTGACAAGTGTTTTTCTCTGTGATGAACTCGGTTCCACCGGTTTCATGTTTCCGGTCTAGCCGAAGATTTTTGGAGCAACCAAAGCATACAACTCGATGACACCGATTTCACTACAGGAAAGACATTTTGCCATTTATTCCTGCTTTATACTTGATCCAGCTCCACTCAATGAATCTTGTCCTCTGCAAGCATCACATTTACCTTAATGCTTTGTACTGTGATTCAAGGACCGAACCCATTCACAACAAATTCCAGAAGACCCTTCTTGGAAATTGATGTCAAAGGGGGAGAGAGAGATCACATCAAAGCTTAATCATATCTCTAGGGGGAGAGATCTCTAGGGGGAGGAAATGCTCCAGGAAAGAGTAATCTTCAAGGATCCCAGATGCTTGATGTTCAAGAGGAGAGATGCCACATGTCTTCTTGGGGGAAAGACATGTTCATATGTGCTTATTTGCATTAGCTCTGTTCATTTGTTTCTTTGAGCTCTGTTTTACATTTCCCTATCTTCTCCCAAAGATCCCATGCTAGATTCAGGGGGAGCAAGACATCCAAGGGAAAGAAAATTCTTAAATTCATTGCATATATTTATCTTTGGGGACATGTCAATATCTTTCGTGGTACTCTGTACTCACTCTACATGTCATCCCAGTCTTGGTACTCTTGTGGTTTCTTTTGTTTGCTCTAGCTAGTAGGTGCATTTGTGTTATCTAACCTTGTCTACGCAGGCTCATCCCATCCTAGCCAACTCAAGACCACAAGGTAAGTATATGCATCATAGTCATGTGTATGAGAAATTCTTGCTGATGTACATACTGTTTGCAAGAAGGACTCATGGGCATGAAGGTACATTTCCCATATTCATATCTTTTGCCCTGATGCATATAGCCAAGATACATGTAACACATTGCCTACTCTGTCATGGTTATGCTCTCACATGCTTCTATATTCCATATTCACATGATTGCATACATGTAGGGGGAGCCTATGCTTGTTACATGTCTTTCCAAAGCTTAACATGCCATTCTCTATATCTTTATCTAAAGCTTTGATGTATGTTGCCACCAGTTACCAAAAAGGGGGAGATTGAAAGCACAAGTGCTCCCTGGGTGATTTTGATAATTAATGACAACATATCTCTTGTTGGACTAATACTTTTACCTAGTATGTTTCAGACAAGTTCAACAAATTAAGTGGCATGGACTAAAGGATGTGGAACCCCTTCAAGATGCTAAGGACAAAGGATTGGCTCAAGCTTCAAGATCAAGACTCTACATTTTCTATTTTAGTGATCCAAGATCACATTGAGTCTATAGGAAAAGCCAATACTATGAAGAGGGGATGAGGTGTTGCTTAATGGCTTGCTTGCTCAAAGTGCTTAGTGATATGCTCCAAAACCCTCAACTACCTTCCCACATCCACATATGACCTAACCAAAAGTCAAACTCGGACCCACCGATTCTTTCTATCCGGCGCCACCGAGTTCAGATGTCATAGCCACTGCCACAAACCATAGGCAAATCGGTTTCACCGATAGGGATCTCGGTCTCACCGAGATGGGATAGTAATCTCTCTGTGTATGTCCATTACCAAAATCGGTCTCACCGAGATTGAGCAATCGGTACTACCAAGATTACAATGCAAACTTTCTGGTTAGCCTATTACCAAAATCGGTCCCACCGAGTTTGTGTAATCGGTCTCACCAAGTTTGCCTGACCAACTCTCTGGTTAGCTTATTACCAAAATCGGTCCCACCAAGTTTGTGTAATCGGTCTCACCGAGATTACGTTATGCCCTAACCCTAACCATATCGGTCCTACCGAGTTGCATCTCAGTCCCACCAAAAATCCTAACGGTCACTGGGTTTGCTAAATCGGTCCGACCGAGTTTCTCAATTCGGTCTCACCGAGATTGGTAAATTGTATGTAACGGTTAGTTTTTGTGTGGAGGCTATATATACCCCTCCACCCACTCTTCATTCGTGGAGAGAGCCATCAGAACATACCTACACTTCCAATACACATTTTCTGAGAGAGAACCACCAACTCATGTGTTGAGGTCAAGATATTCCATTCCCACCATATGAATCTTGATCTCTAGCCTTCCCCAAGTTGCTTTCCACTCAAATCTTCTTTACACCAAATCCATATCCTGTAAGAGAGAGTTGAGTGTTGGGGAGACTATCATTTGAAGCACAAGAGCAAGGAGTTCATCATCAACACACCATTTGTTACTTCTTGGAGAGTGGTGTCTCCTAGATTGGCTAGGTGTCACTTGGGAGCCTCCGACAAGATTGTGGAGTTGAACCAAGGAGTTTGTAAGGGCAAGAAGATCGCCTACTTCGTGAAGAGCTACCGCTAGTGAGGCAAGTCCTTCGTGGGCGATGGCCATGATGGGATAGACAAGGTTGCTTCTTCGTGGACCCTTCGTGGGTGGAGCCCTCCGTGGACTCACAAGAACTGCTACCCTTCATGGGTTGAAGTCTCCATCAACGTGGATGTACGATAGCACCACCTATCGGAACCACGACAAAAACATCCGTGTCTCCAATTGCGTTTGAATTCTCCAAACCCTTCCCCTTACATTCTTGCAAGTTGCATGCTTTACTTTCCGCTGCTCATATACTCTTTGCATGCTTGCTTGATATGTATTGTGTTTGTTAAACTTGTGCCAAAACTCCACTTCTACTTAAAGAAATTAAAAACTACAACTTTTGGTACTTAGTGTCTAATCACCCCCCCCCCTCTAGACACCTCTTCTCGATCCTTTCACACCCTCCCAGGCGTGGGGCGTCCGACGTCTAGTCAGACTCGTCCCCGTCATCTGCCCCGCTGTCCTCCTCATCACTTTCGCTCGAGGAAGAGCTTCCATCGTCGGAATCTCCATCGGAGGAGCTCTCCACGCGGCACTTCAAAGTAGTTCCAAACTCCCTGAAGACCTTGACGGAGAGCAGGCCGTCCTCCATTAATTTGAAGTAGAGGACGAGCCCCGCCGTCAGGCTGTGGATGCGAGCAAACGTCTTCCATCCACGGCGGAGGTACATAACCCGAGGAGTCGGGAAGTCGACGTCAACCCGCGTGCCCCCGTTCCCACAGCCCCTCATGTGCAACCTGAGGGTCTTGGGCGGGTTACGCTCCATCACCTGAGCAAGCAGGGCGGGGAGACGAAGACGACGATGCAGAGGCCGGTGCAGCTTGATGAAGAACTCGCATGGCTGGTCTTCAACGTGGCCCTCCATCGGGAAAGGCATCATTGGCGGGGCGAAGCCGGCGCGCCGCCCCGTCCTCCTCTTCCCCGAGCACTGCGACCTCTGCCCCAGCCTCGCCCATGGCCTCACCCCCTCCCCCTTCCCCTCGCGGCCGGCTCCACCACCATGGGCTCAGGAGGAGGAGGGGCGCGCTGTCGAGCGGTGACTCTCGCCGCCACCATCGAAGGATCAGGATTCCCTTTCTCCATGGCGAGTGAAAGGAAGAAGGAGAAGCGAGAGGAGATAGAAGACAGAAGAGCGCGGGACGCTGTCCCCCCGTCCCCCTCCTTATAAGGGAGCGGGGTCGGGGCTCGGCCGCCCCGCTCGGCCAATCCAGCCACCAGAGGCGCAGGGAATCGGGACCGACCCGCTGCCCCAACCAGCGACGGCCCGGTTTCCCGCCTCCACCACTTGCTACCCCAAGTGCATGAAGGACGCGTGGCGAACATGCAGAATCAAGGGGACGGGTGAGGTGACCTCTCCCCATCCCGTGATCATGGGGTGTGGACGCCTTGATGACCGTGACCTGGCCCCGCGCGGTAAATGAGCCGCGCCTCCATGCCTCCCTCTTTTTATGGGGAAGGTGCGAGCCGCCTCTTTACTATGATATGACGCATGCATGCGGGAACCGCCCCACGCATGCCGCCCACGTCACGCACACCCCTCCACGCCAAGGCCACGCCAGAATTTTTACCGCTGGTAAAACCGCCTACCGCTCAAGACACCATTTTGGGCCTGTCCCAACAACGTGTCGCGCTTATGTGTGGCCCAGGCTCGGGGGCTCCTGTCGGTGTAAAAAAGAGGGGCACGCTTTTGTACCCTCTTTACCTGTGCACGGGCAGTCGGAGCCGCACCCACGGTCGCACCAAGCAGAGCAGGGGAGGTAAGCCAAGGTAAGACCGAAGCCCAAGACAATCAGAGCAACGCCAAGGCCAAGACCACAAGGAGCAGAGGGACGAAGCAGGTTCCCCCGACAAGATCCTTGGCGGAGGCAGCCTCAGCAGCCCCGGCAAGACCCTTGCCGGGGCAGCCCGCCCCACACCAACAGAGCGAGCCACCCTTGAGCCCACGGTCCCAACGCCATCATCCACGTGGGGCGAGGGCTCGGGAAGGCACCTCTGTGGTGGCATGCAGATCTTTGTTAAGACATATTCAAGATCAGATGAGGATTAGAAGACGATGATCCTCCGCAAGATCCTTGCCGGGGAAGGCCACCAGGCCCCCGGCAAGGCCCTTTCCGGGGACGACAGCGCGCCACGGCAAGACCCTTGCCGGGCCACCTGGCAAGGCCCTCACCAAGGACGCCAGCAGGGCCACCGTCAGGTCCACGCCAACCAAGCTTCCACCACCATCCACATGCAGCTGCCAGCCCAACCAGCTGGGCGGGCACATGTGTGGCAACATGCAGCCCCCAGGCCATCTCGTCGAGTGCCTGCGTAGCGGCATGCAGATCTTCGTGAAGGCTCCACCACCGCGCCACCTCAGCTGCCTGCCTGCCTACATGGCGCCGCACGCATTGCTGGCCAGGGCGCGTGTCAAAGCGAGGAGGAGCGGCGATGGACGGGACGGGCCTCACCCCCGTCCCCAATAAAGCAAGGGGATACCTAAGCTACGCATTAAATGCGTCTTGTCTATATCTGAACGATAAGCTCGAGCACGCATGTGCCTTTCCACCTCCTGTGCCACTTTGTGGCAGCCCACATCGACTATAAAAGGAGGCCCATGGCATACTGGAGAAGGATTCGGCTCTTTCGAACCACACACTGACCAGAGCTAGTTCGAGAGCTCAAGAACTCTCTGAAATACACCCACCAAAGCAGGACTAGTGTTTTACGCATCCTCGCGGCCCGAACCTGGGTAAACGATCCTTGTGTTGTCTACTAGCCCTGCTCCTCTCGCAACCCCGCGCCCCGGCAACCGTAGTAGGGATTCTCGTGATCCCATAGGTGTCGTTCCACACTGCAGTCAAGAAATGCCTATGAATTATTCACTTGTTATTGAACCATTTGATGTTTGGGGCTTTGATTATATGGGACCTTTTCCTGCCTCTAATGGATACACACATATTTTAGTTGCTGTTGTTTACGTTACTAAGTGGGTAGAAGCTATTCCAACTAGTAGTGATGATCATAACACCTCTATTAAAATGCTTAAAGAAGTTATTTTTCCGAGATTTGGAGTCCCTAGATATCTAATGACTGATGGTTGTTCACATTTTATTCATGGTGCTTTTCGAAAAATGCTTGCTAAGTATGATGTTAATCATAGAATTGCATCTCCTCATCACCCACAGTCTAGTGGTCAAGTAGAATTGAGTAATAAAGAGCTCAAATTAAGTTTGCAAAAGACTGTTAATAGATCTAGAAAGAATTGGTCCAAGAAACTTGATGATGCATTATGGGCCTATAGAACTGCATATAAAAATCCTATGGGTATGTCTCCGTATAAAATGGTTTATGGTAAAGCATGTCACTTACCTCTCAAACTAGAACATAAGGCTTATTGGGCTATTAAAGAGCTCAATTATGATTTCAAACTTTCCGGTGAGAAGAGGTTATTTGACATTAGCTCACTTGATGAATGGAGAACCCAAGCCTATGAGAATGCCAAATTGCTTAAAGAAAAAGTTAAAAGATGGCATGACAAAAGGATACAAAAGTGTGAGTTTAATGTAGGTGATTATGTATTGCTATACAACTCTCGTTTAAGATTTTTTGCAGGAAAACTTCTCTCTAAATGGGAAGGCCCTTACGTTATCAAGGAGGTCTATCGTTCCGGCGCCATAAAAATCAACAACTTCAAAGGCACAAATCCGAAGGTGGTGAATGGTCAAAGAATCAAACATTGTATTTCAGGTAATCCCATAAATGTTGAAACCAATGTTATTGAAACCGTAACCCCAGAGGAATACATAAGGGACACTTTCCGGAACATTTCAGACTCTGAAAAGGAATAGGTATGTGGTACGGTAAGTGTCGTGGTTTTGTCACGGCAGATGTCCTCATGAAAGGACTTAGTCGTGGAGCCATCGCTACGGGTTAGCTTGAAGGGGTTAAAGCGGACACAGGGACACAAGAGAGTTTATACTAGTTCGGCCCCTTCGATGAAGGTAAAAGCCTATGTCTAGTTGTGATGGAATTGATGGGGTTTCGATGACTAGGGAGCAAACAAGCTTCGCCTAAGTCTCGAGTTGTTGTCTGTTGTCCTTGAACCGCCGCCGGGTCGTCCCCTTATATACATGGGTGACGCCCGTCGTTTTACAGAGTCCCAATACCGGCTCATAGATGTGTCCAGTTCAGTCTCCACTATTCCTAACTTACAATACAAGTTACATACCGATGCCGGTTTACGACTACAGGCCTTAAACCAATTATGGGCCTTGAACCCTCATATGCCTTCATGGGCTTTATCATACTCAACTACTGATGAAGTTAACCCGGCTTATCTTGGCCGGTTTACGCCCAATAGTAATACCCCCAACATTAGGCCCCAGATTGATTTGAACGGGTTCATGTCAATCCTTAGTAAAATCTTCATCTTCAACATCTTCTGTAAATTGGTGAACCGTCGTGACGTCATCTTCTCAGGTTGCTGTAAACCGGCGTGACGTCATCTGTAATAAAGAAATTATCCATGATACTTCCTTATTAATAGATGTGCGAGAATCAAGGTGACAGCTCCGTTTCCAACTTGCGGCCCCTTGATTCTCGCGCCTGACACATGTCCGTTGCTTTATAAATAAGACCGAAGGGTCATTTCTTTTTTTCCCTTCGTGCCCTTCTGCTTCGTCTCCCTTGCGCCGCTTAGCTTTGGAGCTCCGCCGCCGTCGTCGACCTCTGCTCCGACCCTGGCCGCTGCATCACCTTGAGCATACCAGAACATCGCGGCGACCTTCTGCTTCTTCCTCAGCTGCGGTAAGTCTTCTATCCTTTCCCCCATAGATCTGTTCTAGGGTTTCCAAGTTCTTCAGTGTTCATCGTTTGCTTCTTGTTCATATGATAGATCTTAAATGAATCTATGAATCTTTGCTCTGTGTAATAGTAATTTTTAACCTCTGTCTTCACTTTTACATCTCAAGACCATAGATCTCATTTGTACCCTTGCTCATTGATTCGGCATTGCTCCTTTTGGACTGTGAATATTTATCTCTTTTCTGAACACGCGCAGATCCAAAACTGTAATATAACTTCGTGAAATCTGTTTTTGCATACTTACTCATCTGCAATCTTGACTCTTCAATGTTTTAGACCAAGCGGTTTAACTTTGTAGAAAATTTTATAAGCCAGTATATACCATTAGTCCCATGATTGAACCGCCAGAGTCTTTTAGTACGGCACTGTCACTTTGTAGACCTCCGGTTTAAGAATAGTTGCCTCTGGTTTAACAAAATATGCCTCAGTGTATGTCTTTACAACATATTCTTGAACTGGTAATTACTGCTTTGTAGGTATTGCCATGGATAAACAAG
Source organism: Aegilops bicornis (assembly GCA_021605145.1). NCBI lineage: Eukaryota > Viridiplantae > Streptophyta > Magnoliopsida > Poales > Poaceae > Aegilops > Aegilops bicornis. The sequence goes on along the minus strand of CM038673.1, from coordinate 397,934,579 downwards.
CATACGAGTGCAACTGGGTCCCTTCTCGAGTGACCGAAGTTCAACTGAACAATTTGGTCAGAACTGGCGCTTTAAGTAAGAAAAATGTCATTCATTGGAGGGTCCCTGGCCCGGAATGTCCTCCCACACCCGAAGCTGGAGAAGTTGTGGTTTTTGCTGATCACTTAGCCTGGGGCTTCAATCCTCCCGGTTCAAAGTTTTATCGGGATGTTTTAGCCAACTTCCAACTGCATCCACAAGATACTGGCCCCAACTCTGTAACCAACATCTGTCACTTTCAAGTATTTTGTGAAGTGTACCTTCAAGAGGAACCTACCGTAGAATTATTCCGGGATTGCTTTCACCTGAACCGCCGTACTGAGTTCACAGACGGGCCCAATATCTGAATCAAGGCGGTATGGCCATCCAAAAGAGGAAAGAAGTCACCTTCCCTCACGCAAAACTGCACATCCACCCCAAAGAGTGGAATCAAACGTGGTTTTACTGCAAAGACACTTCTCCTTCTGAAGAAAATCCCATGTCGGGTTACTGTCCGGAACGTTTGAGCAATACACACCCTTTCCCACAAAGGCTGACTGCTAAGGAAAGACTCAAGTATTCTCCTCAACTATCCAAACTGAGGGCCTTCATGGCAAACGGGTTGACAGGGGTCGACTTTGCTCGTTGCTGGATATCTTGGAGCATACTACCCTTGAGCCAGCGTTCCGGTTTGATGTGCGAATATACAGGAGATGTAAAAGACCCTCAACGACACATTGATATCCAACTCATAGATGACGAAGTTACTGAAGCTGTGAAAAAGATATTGAATGAACCGGAAGCTGTCTGTGCTCAAACCGGCCTACCTCCTTTCTATGCTCTTAACAAACCGCCAGCTGTAAGACTCGTACCTTATGCTTTTATTGAATCTGCCTTTGTTCAAAATATCATCTATTGATATTAACATCTTCCAAACAGGGCGATGATCCGTTTTGGAGCAAGAAGCCTCCACAAGAGAAACCGGAGAAACCAACCCGGCCAAAGACAAGAGTTGTGAAGAGACCCGCTAACATGAAGAAAACCACTGCATCCTCCGATCCACCAGCTGACGATGATGTGGGTAACCCGGACCTTGAGGTAGAGCTTGACTCACTTGGTTTATTTTTCACACGCCTTATTAATAATGATCATTGACAGGATGACGCCGAAGTCAGTCACGCTGATGATGTAGAGGTAATCACTCTTTCTTCCGATTCAAACCCTTTGCCTTCACTAAAAATTCGTCGGGCAAACCAGAAAGTTAAATTTTCTCATCCTCTTGCTTATCTGGACCCAAACTTTCATGTGAAGACACAACAGCACGAAGCTCGCTGCGCAACCCGGCACGGCGGCCAGGTAGTTACCTCCGCCGGTTTACCGAACAGTCCGGTTCGGAAACACCGTTCAGAGGTCTCGAACTCTCTTGTCAATGCCTGTCCTAAAGCGGGTTGTTTTCGTCAACCTCTTAATCCGTCTGACTCTGATTATCAGGGCATGTCTCATTCATCCTCCGGTGAGTCATCAGCCACCAAGCTTCCGCCACTTAAAACAGTGCTTGGGTGAGTTATATTTCATCTTGTGTCTTTGGTATATTGCTTCAAACAGAAACTGTAATGATCCTTCTTAATTTTTCTTTCTCAGGGCCAAACCTAGACCAAGCAAGAAAGCTCGTCTGGACAAAGCGGCAGAAGAAAATATTGCTCCTGAATCGGACAAAATACCAGATCCCGAAGAAAACATCTGTGACGATGTGCTGAACGACCCACCACCGCAATACCATGACTTTGTTGCTGAAGAGGCACATGTAGATGCCACATGCCCTTTTGATCAGCCCACAAGCCATGTCCGGATTGACAAAACAACTAGTCCATCGAAGCATACTGACAAACCGGCGACCCCAGTACGAACCGATGAAGCAAAAGATGATGATGTTGTTATTACTAGCATTGGTCGTACCGGGTGTCGGGGATATACCCCGCGGTATGACCCGGCTGGAGTTATGACCCGGCTGGACTTGGCGATTCACCAGAAGACCCGGCTAGAGCTAGGCGACTCACTGGCGATCTGCCTGGACATGGCGGTTTACATATAACCCGCCTGGACATTGTGACTCACTGGAGACCCGGCGGGCGGGTCAAACGGACGACAAGGCCCAAGGCCCAGTAGGCCGATTCATGTGATGGTGGGCCGACTTAAGAAGAAAGGTGTAAGGAATATTTCCCTTACAAGGAATCAAGACCCGGACTTGTATCCGGCTTGTAGTAGAATATAGGCTAGTCCTAGTCCTACTAGGACTCCACATGTAACCCGCCCCTCCAACTTATATAAAGAGGGGCAGGGCTCCTGAAAGGGGGACAGGCAACAAGAACAATCTCTAGGGCTAGACACAAAGAGTCGGCTTACCGGCGACTCTCTCATGATCATAATGAGACCTAGCCACAAACATCATGTAGGGTTATTACCGGATGATGTTTCCCGGGGCCCGAAGCTGTCTAAACCCTTGTCTTGTGTCGCGTCTCTCGATTCCGATCAACCCCTCTCAAGCTACTACATAGACGCGCTGTCCTCACGACTAAGTCCTTTTCACGAGGACATCTGCCGTGACAATTCCACGACAGTTGGCGCCCACCGTAAGGCTCGAACCCTCGACGAAAGGTTCTGTCTGAATCGGCCAAAAATTCCGACCGCCTCGACGGAAGGTTCCGTCTGAATCGGCGAAAGGTTCCGGCCGCCTCGACGAAAGGTTCTGTCTGAATCACCAAAGAGTTCCGATTGCCTCGACAAAAAGTTCGGTCCGAATCACCGAAGAGTTCCAGCCGAATCGCCGATAGGTTCTGTCCGAGTCATCAAAGTGTTCCGACTTAGGCTACAGAAAAGTTCCGGACGGATTATCAGGAGGTTCCGGTTCAAAAGTTCCGGATTATCAAAAGTTTCGGCTGGATTATCAAGAGGTTCCTGTTCAAAAGTTCCGGATTATCAAAAGTTTCGGTCGGATTATCAAGAGGTTCCGGTAAAAAGTTCCGGGTTATCAAAGGTTCCGGCCGGATTATCAAGAAGTTCTGGTTCCAAAAATTCTGGATCAAAAAGTGCCGGCCGGGTTATGTGGAGAGTTCATGCACTAGAAGACAAAGAACCAATTAATTCTTTTGTCAAAAAACAAAAGCAGCACTATGCATTATCCAGCGCCAACATCCGGCAAAAATACCAGGTGATATCCATCCAGTTTACTTTTATCAATATTTATTAATTTTTTTTGAAAACAACCACTCTGCCTATATTGTTGTTATATACAGACATCGCCCCTGCGGTCCGGATTACATCAACGCGCCGACCGGCTCGCCCGTCAGCACCACCTTACAACGCCACGGACGACTCGCCTGTCCGCCCTCGCGGCCGGTTCACGCGTCCTCGCCGGCTTACAACATGGAGGACAACTTGCTCGTCCGCACCGACTTACAAACACCATGGACGGTTTATCTGTTTGTTCCCGCGGCCGATTCACCCGTGAGGGATTTCAGTTTCACCTAGGGATCATCAACTTCATGGCGGATTATTTTCGGCCTAAACAAATCAGGTGATATCCATCCAAATTTGTTTTATTATCACATGTTGTTTTGGTCAAAGAACAAGTTTATCTTTGCCTTGGTCTGCAATATTGTTTATGCAGGGCAATTATTTATGATAAAAAGTGATATTATACCGCGGAGGTGGAGGCACGCCAACATCTTTTGGCACAGGTGGTCGTCGTTACTCTACGGACTCCCGCACTGGCTTACAACGTCGTGGCTGTCTCTTGCGACCACGCCAGCTTACAACACCGTGGCCGTCTCTCGCGACCGCGCCGGCTTACAACGCCGTGGCCATCTCTTACAACCACGCCGGTTTACAACAAGGAGGACAACTTACCCGCCAAGACCGGTTTACAAAGACCACGGTTGATTCATCATGTCGAGCCGCCTTTGATGTTGCGGTTGTTTTTACGGTCCGTCTCTCGCGGCCTGGTCTACATCAACACACCGGGCCGCATTTTTCTGGATGAGCTGTTTATTGAGTATGAGCAAGTCACTACTTGGGAAGCCCGGTTTCTCTCCCAATAAATTGGAGGCAAATTATCGTATATTATCAACCGTCGTCTGCACTGGATGGCTCAATGGATAGGTGCACAAGTCGTCGGCACTATGGTTTGGTTAACCTCAAACAACCAGTTGGAAGGAACCATTGGCCGAGTTGCTGACACGGTTCATACGGGATCATTTATAACCCGCCGCAATCACCTCAACCTTCTATGGATAGTCACTAGCCTAACATATCAGGTGAAATCCATCCAATATATTTTATATTACATATTGTTTTCTTCAAAAGAGCAATTACTTTGGTTTGCAAGTTGTCCCATGCAGGATTCAAACCGGTCTATATTATGGTTAATTATGGAGAATCTCAAGCCAACTCCTCAAGTCGTCTTGAGACTCGGGGGCTACAATGATATGACTCGGCAAAATTAGCCGGTTTCGATGAATTCAAGAACTCCAGGTCATTAAAGGGAAAAATAACCCGGGCCCCCGAGATTACTGCTAGATCGATAAAAATTTAAAAGCTGTCAGAAGATTTTCGGCTCAAAATAAGGACTCTGGTTTAAAATCCGGTTCAAGAGACATCTTTCTCCCACAAAGCACTGAAGCTCTTAAATCCGGTTCAAACCCGGCCCAGGATAAATTTGTCCCTCACAAATTTTTGAAGCTCTAAAATCCGGTTCAAAATCTGGCTCAAGATAAATTTGTCCTTCACAAATTTTTAAAGCTTTCATATCCGGTTTAAAGTTCCGGTTCAAAAAGCATTAATCTCTCGCAAGTTCGAGTTCTCAAAAAAATAAAAGGTTGCCAAAAGAACTTGCTGCCATGATGCGCGGTTCAAACTTGGGTATCCTGCCTTATGGCTTATCTTATTATGATCACTTGGGGGCTTCCTGTTCAAACATAGGTCGTATTCGAACCAAAGAGAACATAGCTGTCGATACCCTCTTGATCGGCATACTGCCAAACCCACTAGGGGGCTTCTTGATCATATCTGAATCATAGCTTAACCCCTTTGGATCTAATGTGGGTCGTATTCAAACCAGCGTCATTAGACAACTCTTATGGTCACTTGGGGGCTTCCTGTTCAAACATAGGTCGTATTCGAACCAAAGAGAACATAGCTGTCGATACCCACTTGATCGGCATCGCCAAAGCCACCGGGGCTATATGATCGTATTCGAATCTTAGCTTAACCCCTTTGAACGGTTTCTTGATCGTATCCGAATCGAAGCCTCAAAAGTTTTATTCTATCTCTGGTAAAGTTTATTGTAGCCACAATTACTTAACTTGAGACCTTTTGGGGATTATATCTCAAATGTATATAAGTGTTTTATGATTAACCCGGCTTGACTTTTGACTATAAGTCACCAGCTTATGACAACCATTATTTATATGGAAGCATTGGCTTCTAAGGATTGGGTTATCACCCTTACTACATAGGTCATGTAAACCGGCAGTACAAATTCAATATCACAGTGGTTATATGTGAGGTATTATGACCCGCCCTGTGGTAAACCACCAAGAGTTCTTGTGATCTACTTGTGTGCAGGATAAGACTACATTTGGGTGGTTACCCACCCTGGTTTTTAACGATAAGTCGCCAGGGCATATGTTGCTTAAACTCTTTGTAGGATTTGCAGAAATATGACATATAAATAATTAAGTTGATGCTTCAAAATGATGATCCGTTCTAGATTTTTCTCAAAGGCTATAAGCCGCAGGGTTATAAAAATTCCGGCTTACAATGGAGGCGTATTAAATCGCCATCGGCCAAGAGCCGCCGAGTATTTAAACTCCGGATTTACTTGTCAACCGATGAGGTATTCAAATCTTTAATAGCCAAAACTGGTTGGATTTTCATGATGATATTGAATGATTGAGGTTTTCATACCGGATTATATTATTCAAATCTCGAATAGCCAACATGGCTGGATTTCTATTGTGATTATCAATAACCAGTGCTATGATTGAGGTTTTCAAAGTCGCTTTAGCGCAACGGCTATTATTTTTATCAATGGATATGATTTATTCTACAATGGAAGGAATAGTCCCGAGTTGCTGCAGTCTTACGACCCGGCACTTGGGGGCTATATTATTCAGATTGGGATTATATCAAATATGCAAGTCCCATGTCACTGCCAGCATGCACCATGGCACTTGGGGCATAATGTAAAGTCATTTTTTGATCAACTTATTGAAGACCCGACTCATCCCATTGTAATGAGCCGGCCCTTGGGGGCTACCAATTGCTCCTGTCAATAATTCAAGGTACACAAGCATTAATCCATTATATTGAACGGTCCACTATTTAGTTGGTGGAGTACAAAGCTCTTAACCTTGTGGATGTGGGTTCAAGCCCCATGGTGGAGACTATATTATATCATGTTATTATCAATTATATAGAAAGTCCCAGCTCAGTATTATCTTACTAAGCCGTCCCTTGGGGGCTATACATTGCGGTTCAAATTTACATGGTTATATCTATATCTACAAAGTCCCTGCTCATTATTTGCATAATGACCCGGCCCTTGGGGGCTACACTGGTTGAAGTTTTCATGAGCATAAAGCAATTACAAGTCCTGTTCTTGCAAGCATGAGAACCCGGCACTTGGGGGCTACATGTGTGGAATATTCAGTTTATAAGATTGAGATGAATAAACCGGATTTCTTCAAGGTTGCAACATTTATTGGAGCAAGTATTAAACCATCACTTTGTTCTCGCTCAAGACTTGGGGGCTAAGGGTAATATGGATATAAGGGAGAAAAATCTTCAAATTATCAGTTTTGAGCAAATCAGAGGATCAATTAGTGTCAATAACAATTATGACCCGACATCTTACATTTTATAATCAGGCAGTTTTGGTAATGATAAACCCGCAAGTTTTACATCTTCAAGCCGGCTGAATATCAGATGAGTATTTGAAGACCAAAATTATTTAACCCGGTGCCTTGGAAGCCGACTCAAGTGGATTATTCTTCACAATATTTTTCTGTGAGAAACCAACATCAGCAAATTGAGTATGAAGCTAGCTTATTTGACCCGGATTTTCTAGATGAAGGAAATGACAATTGGACTTAAGGATAATCAGGTCCTATCTCAGGAGAATATTTAACCCGGAGCGCAAGGAATTAAGGATGACCAGTGTGCTTACAAGAATTTTTAACCCGGAGCACAACTTTGTCAAAGTTGTTCGGTGTTTATTTTGCAGGATCAGTTTAACATGGATAAATCCAAATTAAACTGGGGCTAATGTCGGGATATACCTCAGCGGTATGACCCGACCGGAGTTATGACCGGCGGACTTGGCGATTCACCGGAAGACCGGCTGGAGCTAGGCGACTCACTAGCGATCTGCTGGACATGGCGGTTTACATATAACCCGCCGGACATTGTGACTTCACTTGGAGACCCGTGGCGGGTCAAACGGACGACAAGGCCCAAGGCCCAGTAGGCCGGTTCATGTGATGGTGGGCCGACTTAAGAAGAAAGGTGTAAGGAATATTTCCCTTACAAGGAATCAAGACCCGGACTTGTATCCGGCTTGTACTAGAAGGTAGGCTAGTCCTAGTCCTACTAGGACTCCACATTTAACCCGCCCCTCTAACTTATATAAAGAGGGGCAGGGCTCCCGAAAGGGGGAAACGCATCAAGAACAATATCTAGGGCTAGACACAAAGAGTCGGCTTACCGGCGACTCTCTCATGATCATAATGAGACCTAGCCACAAACAGCATGTAGGGTTATTACCGGATGATGTTTCCCGGGGCCTGAAGCTGTCTAAACCCTTGTCTTGCATGTTGCATCTCTCGTCCCGATCAACCCCTCTCAAGCTACCACATAGATGCGTTGGCCTCGCGACTAAGTCCTTACACTAGGACATATGCCGTGACAATTCCACGACACCGAGCCAAGCAATCCTGTTGCTTTGTCCAAGCATACTGCCAAAGATGAATTTGCTGCAATTGGTAAAGGCAAATGGAATGCCGATTTGGTAACCTATGCCGCTCTGAACACCCAAGACCTTCATTCCGGCTATCTGAATCAGCTATACACCAGCCGTGATTATGAAGCCGGTCTGGTTAATATGATGAAGGACAAATATGAGATAATTTCCTATATGCTTATATGCTTGTATGTTACAATGTGTCAACTCCAATAGCCCCCAAGTGATGGTTTAAGATATCAACTTAAACCGGGACTTTCCGATCTAAACTTCAATTCATCTATAATTTGCTGATATAGCCCCCAATGGCCGGTTCAACTTAATGAAGTTAAACCGGGACTTTAGATAATAAAATTTCCAGCGTCAGTAATAACAGAGCAAATAGCCATTAGCCCCCACGTGCCAAGTTGAATATTTGTATTGAGCTTGGGACTTTATAGAAATTGTATGATGAAAAGCAAATATGCATTAGCCCCCAAGTACCAAGGGCATAACTTGTTATGTGGTTGGTACTTCAATTCTGTACCGCCATCTTCATCATATGATCATCTGTATGCAGGCTGAACTGAGCAAAAGAGAAAGTCAAATCGCCGATCTGCAAGAAAACCTGAAGTCCCAACAAGCTGAAACTTCTAAGGCAAAGGAGGAATTGACCAGCGCTTTAAGCGTCATGGAAAAGCTTAAGGAGGGCTACAATAAAGAACGAGCGGATTGGGCCACTGAGAAAACCGCTTTAACGCAACGAGCGGAGAATGCCGAAGTTGCACTTAAACCGGTGGTGGACGAATTGACAAATGTAAAACGGCAAGTTCATGCCATGACCGCTGCTGACTTTGGTAAGCCTTCTTGATTTCTGAAGTAACTAGGCCTTCTCATGTAACTTCCGGTTTATTAACCCTTGCAATGATACAGGAACACGCATTAGTCACTTGGGATCAGAAGTGCGGAAGAAGTTGAAAGCTGCCTATACATTGATAGAACAATCAGATATCTTTGATGCGCAACGGATCATCTTCACTGCTTCCCACAACAATCCGCCACCCACCTTGATCCAGGACACTATTAAAAGGTTGTCTATGCTTCCTGCCCTGGTTGAAGAGCTGAAGAAATCTGCTGCTAGAACCGGCGCTATAAACGCCTTAATCCGGGCAAAAGCGTGGGTGCCGGATTTTGATCCTGTTGAAGCGGCCCAAGGCTATCCCAGCTTGAAGGAAGACGGGACAGAGTTCAGTGAAGAGGATCTCCGAGCTATAAACCGGGAAGTGCGCCCTCTGGCTTGTCAATTGGTTGAAGAGGCGGATTTGTCCCACTATCAAGCCCAATATGATGATCAAAACAAACGAGTGGCTGCACCAGTTCCTGAAGCGGAAAACCTTATACCCCCAATCCGTAAGCATACTTACGCTCCTGACATTGAACCGTCGTTGCTGATCAGTGGTGAAGCTGTCTTTCAAGCATTAACTGGAATCGATTGGGCAACTGTTGATTTCCAGCCGCTGGGTAGGGAGGCAGAGGGTTAAGCAGCGCGAGATGACCTGCAACCATCAGGACAAGCTGGTGACCAAGCATGAACCAGAAGCCGGTTTAAATCACTGCATGTTTGTGTTATGCAAAAAACAATGATCTTATTTGGGCACCGTGTTGCCTTGTAATTGGCTAGCTGATACACTTGGTTTTGATATGCCTTCGTGCATATTTATTGCAACTGATGCTTCCTTTGAATCTCCAAACTGCTTTCTGCAGCCAAAAAACTTAAAGCGCCACCGCGGTCTTATCGCCAGGCGGGTCATGATATCTATGTATATGAAATCAAAGATAATATCTTAGATTTAAGCATATGATCAAATATTGAGATACATAATACCTGCCATCGTGGGGCATGAAGTTGGCTTGGCCAATCTTGAAGTGGAGTTTAAGAAACCCACACTGTTGGGGGAGAAAGCAGCTCCTGTGTATATAAGGTCGGTTTACAATGTAAACCGTTCCGGGTTATGATAAACACCGGTTTTCACTCCATAATAGGATGGTAATAAAAAATCAAACCGGGCAATTAGTCTCCGGAATAAGATTTGACCGTGTTCTGTCAATGTGTAATTGAAAGTTGAACCGGTTTAATAATGTCGGTTTAAAAACGCAACAAAAGAGATCTTTAGCAAAAAATAACAGAATTCAAGCAAAGGCAAAGATAAAACCATTTGCAAATGAGGCTTTGGGCCGATCAAGTGGCATTACCATGGTCGGACAAGACCATGCCCCCAAAAAGGCGTAGCTATGGTTCAAGTGAGCCAGGTCCCCAAATGATGTAGTGGCATTACGCTGATCAAGAGGTGTAGCGATGGTTCGGGTTCGACCAAAGCCCCCAAGTGATGCTGTGGCACTTGGCCGATCAAGAGGCGTGACCATGGTTCAGATATGACCAAGTACCCAAGTGATTCTGTGGCTTTCGCCTACCAAATGGCGTTGCTATGGTTCGGACACGACCAAGCCCCCAAGTGATATGATATAAAGCTTTGAGAAGCTAACTCAAGGGGTAAACCGGAGGCCGCTTTAAGACAGAAACTCCGTGTAACCACACATGATGTAAAAATAACAGAGACCCCGCTTTAGCTGAGGCTTCGGTTTATTGCATTGATCATAATATATACATTGTCATAATATGTACATAAGTAGAGCCGATGGCTCAAGTATAGTAAGGCCGAAGATGAGCTATGTTCCACGGCCTGTTGGTCTCCTCTGATGTACGTGAGTCTTTATGCTCTCGAATATCGATCAGGTAGTATCACCCACAGTAGATTCTTGCTGACCACGAAAGGTCCCTCCCAAGGTGGGGACAACTTGTGCATATCAGTCTGGTCTTGGATGAGCCGAAGCACCAAATCTCCTTCTTGAAAGGTTCTGGTTCTAACTCGGCGACTGTGATAGCGACGGAGATCTTGCTGATAAATCGCCGAATGGGCAGCCGCTATGTCACGCTCCTCGTCCAACAGGTCCAAAGCATCTTGTCGTGCTGCCTCGTTGTCCGCTTCAACAAAAGTCGCTACACGAGGTGAGTCATGACGGATGTCATTGGGGAGAACCGCCTCCGCTCCATAAACCATGAAGAACGGTGTGTATCCTGTTGATCTGTTGGGCGTGGTGTTGATGCTTCATAATACAGATGGTAACTCCTCAACCCATCAACCCGGCGTCCGTTGCAAAGGAACCATAAGCCGGGGCTTGATGCCTCGCAAGATCTCTTGATTAGCCCTCTCTGCTTGGCCATTGGACTGTGGGTGAGCCACTGATGCGATGTCAAGCCGGATGTGCTCACGTTGACAGAATTCCTTCACAGCACCCTTCGACAGGTCGGTATCATTATCAGTGATGATGCTGTGTGGAAAGCCAAACCGGAAGATCACCTTTTTGATGAATTGAACCGCCGTGGCTGCATCACACTTGCTAACGGGCTCTGCCTCCACCCACTTTGTGAACTTGTCAACCGCCACCAAGAGATGGGTTTTCTTGTCCTTAGACCTTTTGAAAGGCCCAACCATATCCACCCCCCAAGCTGCAAACGGCCAAGTAATTGGAATCATCCTCAATTCTTGAGCCGGCACATGAGCACGTCGTGAGAACTTCTGACAGCCATCACATCGTCTGACCAAGTCCTCCGCATCAGCATGAGCAGTCAACCAAAAGAAAGCCGTGGCGGAATGCCTTAGCCACCAAAGACTTTGAACCGGCATGGTGACCACAATCTCCTTCGTGGATCTCACGCAAAATTTCACAGCCTTCCTCAGGGGACACACAGCGTTGAAACGCCCCTGACACACTGCAATGATGGAACTCGCCATTGATAATAGTCATGGACTTGGATCGCCGGATTATTTGCCTGGCCAGAGTCTCATCCTCTGGTAACTCGCCCCGGTTCATGTACGCAAGATAAGGAACCGTCCAGTCCGGAATGACATGAAGAGCTGCCACCAATTGGGCCTCTGGATCAGGAATAGCCAAATCCTCTTCACCAGGGAGCTTGACAGACGGATTATGCAGAACGTCTAAGAAGACGTTAGGTGAAACCGGTTTACGTTGAGAGCCCAATCGGCTTAAAGCATCCGCCGCTTCGTTCTTCCATCGGTCCACATGATCCACCTGATAGCCTTTGAAATAACCTGCAACAATATCCACCTCACGACGGCATGCTGCCATGAGTGGATCCTTGGAATCCCAAGTGCCAGATACTTGTTGAGCCATCAGATCCGAGTCACCGAAGCACTTAACTCGGCTCAGATTCATCTCCTTAGCCATCCAGAGACCATGGAGTAAAGCTTCGTACTCAGCTGCATTGTTAGTACAAGGGAACATTAAGCGGAGAACGTAACATAACTTATCACCTCGTGGGGAAGTTAATATGATTCTAGCCCCCGAGCCCTCCAATTGCCTAGATCCATCAAAATGAATAGTCCAATAGGTGTGATCCAGCTTTTCTTCAGGTGCTTGCAGTTCTGTCTAATCATTGATGAAATCCACAAGTGCTTGAGACTTGACCGCCGTCCGAGGTACGTATTTCAACCCATGAGGCCCAAGTTCTATAGCCCACTTGGCAATCCGGCCAGTTGCTTCCCTGTTCTGGATTATATCTCCCAAGGGAGCAGAGCTGACCACTGTGATAGGATGACCTTGGAAGTATTGCTTAAGCTTCCGCTTGCCATGAAAACTCTTTATACCAGCTTCTGCCAATGCGGGTACCTTTGCTTGGACTCAATAAGCACCTCGCTGATATAGTAAACTGGACGCTGAACCGGATATTCCTTACCCGCCTCTTTGCGCTCCACCACAATAGCTACGCTGACTGCACAAGAATTAGCTGCCACATATAGTAGCAACGGTTCCTTGTCAATTGGAGCAGCAAGAACAGGCGGATTGGCTAGCTGTCGCTTTAAATCCTCAAACGCTTCATCAGCAGCAGAACTCCAGACGAATTGATCCGTCTTCTTTAGCATCTAATGCAGAGGAATCGCCTTCTCACCAAGGCGGCTGATAAACCAGCTCAACGCGGCAATCCGGCCTGCCAAGCGTTGAACGTCATTGATACACTTTGGTTTAGCCAGGGAGGTGATAGTTGTGATCTTCTCCAGATTAACCTCAATTCCCCTGTTGGACACCAGAAAGCCCAATAACTTGCCTGCCGCTACACCAAAAACGCCCTTGGCCGGGTTGAGCATCATCTTGTATGTCCGTAGGTTGTCAAAGGTTTCCTTCAAATCATCAGACAGAGTTTCCTTCTTCCTTGACTTAACCACGATATCATCCACATAGGCATGCACATTTCGGCCGATTTGCTTATGAAGGCAATTCTGTACACACCGTTGATAAGTCGCCTGGGCACTCTTGAGCCCAAAGGGCATAGATACATAGCAGAAGGCTCCAAAGGGAGTTATGAACGTCGTCTTCTCCTGGTCCTTAACTGCCATCTTGATATGATGATAACCAGAATATTCATCCAGAAAACTCAAACGCTCACAACTCACCGTAGCATCAAGGATTTGATCAATACGGGAGAGGGCAAAAGGATCTGCTGGACAAGCCTTGTTAAGGTCTGTGTAATCCACACACATGTGCCAGGTGTCGTTTTTCTTAAGGACTAGCACCAGATTAGCTAGCCATTCAGGATGGAAAACTTCAACGATAAAGCCAGCCGCGAAGAGCCTGGCCACTTCTTCTCCAATAGTCTTGCGTCTTTCTTCGTTGAACCGGCGGAGAAACTATTTCACCGGTTTGTATTTAGGATCAACATTAAGAGTGTGCTCAGCGAGTTCCCTCGGTACACCTGGCATGTCAGAAGGCTTCCACGCAAAGATGTCCCGGTTCTCATGGATGAACTCGATGAGCGCGCTTTCCTATTTCAGATCCAAGTTTGCACTGATACTGAACTGCTTGGACGAATCGCGAGGTACAAAGTCAACAAGTTTAGTCTCAGCAGCCGATTTGAACTTCAGGTCCGAATCATGCTCCGTTGGCTTTTTCAACGGAGTCATGTCTGCCGGATCGACATTAGCTTTGTAAAACTTCAACTCCTCCGTGGCACAAACCGACTCAGCATAGGCTGCATCACCTTCTTCACATTCCAAAGCAATCTTGCGGCTTCCATGAACAGTTATTGTTCCCTTGTGACCCGGCATCTTGAGCTGTAAATAGACATAACAGGGTCGTGCCATGAATTTAGCGTAAGCCGGCCGTCCAAATAGGGCGTGATACGGACTTTGAATTTTCACCACTTCAAAGGTCAATATTTCTGATCTGGAATCATAATCATCCCCAAAAGCCACTTCCAGGGCTATCTTACCAATAGGATATGCCGATTTACCAGGTACCACGCCGTGGAACACCGTATTGGACGGTTTAAGATTTTTATCCGTTAGCCCCATACGACGGAAGGTCTCATAGTAGAGGATGTTAATGCTGCTCCCTCCATCCATGAGTACCTTGGTGAACTTATAACCTCCCACCTAAGGCGCCACCACCAATGCTAGCTGACCCGGATTGTCAACCCGGGGAGGATGATCCTCTCTGCTCCACACAATTGGCTGCTCAGACCAGCGTAAGTATTGGGGCACCGCCAGTTCAACAGAATTTACTGCCCACTTATGCACCTTTCGGTCACGCTTGTCCAAACTAGTGGTGAAAACATGGTATTGCCCACTATTTAACTACTTCGGGTGACTCTGATAACCCGACTGCTGCTGTTGATTGTAACCACCCTGGCCACTTTGATTACCTTGGTTGTTTTGTCCTCCCCGATTACCATTAAAGCCTGAACCGGAATTTCCACCATCGTAACCCGGCCCATGGAACCCGGACCCTGAACCGCCACCTGATCCGTGATCATACCGGAAAGCATTAGAATTCTTAAACTCTTGCATGATGTAGCAGTCCTTCCAGAGGTGGTTGGCCGGCATCTCCTTTGTCCCATGTTTTGGACATGGCTGATTTAACAGGTAAGTCAAGCGGTCCGGGTTGGGATTGGGCGCTCCGCTGCGATTCGGCGGTTTACCCTTTCGTCGCTGGCCTTTGTCCTGCGCGTTAGTATTAGCCACGAAATCCACGCTGCTATCCGCTTTACGCTTGCCGCCGTTTCCATGACATGCCGTGTTGTGTGGCTGTCCTTTGGAGTTGCTGCTCTTCTTTCCCTTCCCTGTCTTATCATCGTCAGATTCGGGATCCTTGGTACTATCAGAGTCAGCATACTTCACTAACGCGGCCATGAGGGTCCCCATATCATTGCAATGGCGCTTCAACCATCCCAATTTCAACTTCAGAGGCTCAAACTAGCAGTTGCCTTCCAAGGTTATAACTGCTGTATCGGCATTGATACGGTCTGACGAATGCAAAATCTTCGAGACCCGGCGCACCCAACGGGTTGTCGATTCTCCTTCCTCCTGGGCACAGGCTGCTAAGTCCACTATCGACATAGGCTGCTTATATGTATCCTTGAAATTCTTGATAAACCGGGCTCTCAACTCAGCCCATGAACTGATAGAGTTGGCCGGCAAACTTTTTAACCAAGTACGGGCCGTCCCTTCGAGCATCATGGTGAAATAATTTGCACACGCCGCATCATCCACATCAAGCATCTCCATGGCCATCTCGTAGCTCTCCACCCATGTTTCTGGAGACAAATCAGCAGTGTAATTTGGCACCTTGCGCGGGCCCTTGAAATCCTTGGGCAGGCGCACATTGCGTAAAGCGGGGACAAGGCATGGTACCCCCAAAGAGCTAGAAGTAACTCCTGGCTCGACCGAGGTAGTTGGACGAACCGGAGCAAGCTGACGAGCCGCATACTGTGCTGCTAACTCGGCCTCCCTGCGTGCTCGGGCCCGGTCTACCACTTCCTGAGCATCACCAACACCACCTGCCGGGTTGTTGCCACGGGGCGCTTCACGGTTTCATGCGTTGCTTGACACTGCCGGTTCATCCATGCGCCTGCTGTAGCTCTGGCTTGGACGAGGGGTAGAGTGAATTCGGTCATGGCTGTATGAATATGCTTCCTGTTGAATCAAAGTTGTCCGAAGAGGCTCCTTAACCCGGCGCGTCTCCACCGCCTGCGGAGAATCACCTTCAATTGGGATGGCCTCCAGTCGTGAAGCGGCAGCAACAAGGTTGTCCATCGGATTGGAATAATGACCCGGAGGCGTTGGGACAGGCTGAGGTACGATAGTGTTCTGACGAGGTGGATCCATCAAGCGAGGTTGAACCGGCGCGCCCGTCCCAGGTGCTTCCGCCCGGTTTACCACCGGCAGGTTACTGGTTCCCGCTCCTGGGGTGTTAAAGAGATCTCTGGCTTCGAAAACCGGAGGCAAGCGAGACCAGTGCTTCCTCTTCAGGACTTCATGCGACGTGTTCTGATCCAACATAAGCCGATAAGCCTGTGCATCCAAAGCAGCCCGCTCTGCGGTCATCCTGGCATTCTCAGCTGCTAGGTCGGCCTTGGCCTGAGTAATCTGATCCCTCACTTTTGCAAATACCGCATTGTGGGCGTCCTGATCTGCCGGGTTAGCCTCTGCCATAAGCGTAGCCAACGCATCAAACAGATCAGATAAGACTTGAGCCGGCGGCGCGACGGGCCTCCTGCCTGCTCTTGTCGCCGTTCTTGACTGGAGATCATTCTTTGTTGCGGTCGAAGAGTGGATCGCCGCTTTGTGTACCGCCATGAATATTCCAACCCGGTTTGGCAGATCGAGGGGTCCGGAATCGCCGCCATCGTAACAGCCCCAATCCGGCCATCTTGTAACTGATATAACGATTCAGTTTCTCCGGTCGAAGACTCGTCGCCGGAATAAACGACAGTCTCACCACCAGATTCCGATCCATCCTCATATTCCCCTCCATGGATGACTCCCACGAAGGCACGCTTCATGGCTGGTTTAACCTGGGCAGATCGTGCACGCTGTGCCGTTTCGATGAGGTCGGTGCAGATGTCCGGCTCAGGGCCCGGTTCACCGATCTTGCCAATGAAGACGTGTATGCCACCAAAGGGGACCCGTTACCCGTTCTCAATCGAGCCGGCCTCGGGGCCCCATCCTGCATCGTCAAAGTAGAGCTTGCCACGACAACTCTTGGTCACCCGGCCCACAGCGTAACCCTTGAGTCCTTCGAAGTTGCCCTCCAAGAACTTGAAACCATCGTGTGATAGCCCCACGGTGGGCGCCATCTGTCGTGGTTTTGTCACGGCAGATGTCCTCATGAAAGGACTTAGTCATGGAGCCATCGCTACGGGTTAGCTTGAAGGGGTTAAAGCGGACACGAGGACACAAGAGAGTTTATACTAGTTCGGCCCCTTCGATGAAGGTAAAAGCCTATGTCTAGTTGTGATGGAATTGATGGGGTTTCGATGACTAGGGAGCAAACAAGCTTCACCTAAGTCTTGAGTTGTTGTCTGTTGTCCTTGAACCGCCGCCGGGTCGTCCCCTTATATACATGGGTGACGCCCGCCGGTTTACAGAGTCCCGATACCGGCTCATAGATGTGTCCGGTTCGGTCTCCACTATTCCTAACTTACAATACAAGTTACATACCGACGCCGGTTTACGGCTACAGGCCTTAAACCAATTATGGGCCTTGAGCCCTCATATGCCTTCATGGGCTTTATCATACTCAACTACTGATGAAGTTAACCCGGCTTATCTTGCCGGTTTACGCCCAGTAGTAATATCCCCAACAGTAAGTAAACCGATTCCAAAACAATTCTAAAGGCAATTTTTCTCCGTTTTGGAATATTTAGAAAAATAGAAAAATAAGAAGCAGTCCGAGAAGGACACGAGGGCTCCACGAGGGTGGAGGGCGTGCCCTACCCCCTGGGCGCGCCCCCAGCCTCGTGGGCACCTCGTGCGCTCTCCGGACTTCGTTTTCTTGCATGATACGTATTTTGGTCGGTAAAAATTCATTATATAATCTCCCGAAGGTTTTGACTCCTGTATCACGCAATTATCCTCTATTTTCGTTTCGAGCTGTTTTTGTAGCAGATTTGGAGCAAGATGTCATCTCAGGATTCCGACAGAGAGAGCTATGTCTCACACCTCATTGCTGACCCAAAGACCTATGGGGATCTATCTCCTTGTGGTCGAACTACGGATGAGGAGGAGGATGCTCATTTGATGAGGATCAATGATTCAAGTTCAGAGGAGGAGGATGTCCCTCTACCTCAACCTGGGGATATGCACGTGAAGTTCAAGAAATCCAGTCTCCCTAAGAGGGCTAAACTATCTAACAACCGATCTATTCCTTCTCGTTTTCGGCAGAAAAGCAAAAGAGATTTATGTGACAAGATCTTGAGGCTAGAATCGAGGTCGATGATTTAAAGGAGGAAATTGCCCTTCTCAATTACAGTATGAAGAAGCTGAAGGCACAACTGTCATGATCAACAACTCCATCATCACCACCTCCGAAGAAGGAGATATAATCACATGGGTATGGGCACTCCCCTTGGCAACTGCCAAGCTTGGGGGAGGTGCTTGCATCGTATCACCATCACACTCCTATCTTTACCGTTTTTCTTAGTTCGATCCTATTAATAATATCTTGATCTAGTAGAATAAAGTTTTGGTTAGATCTAGTTTTGAGTTTTGCTTTATGATCTTCCTATGTAATCAATTCCGTGGGCCACATATATAATAAAGATTAGTGTTGAGTCAAGGGCTTGATTTTCTTGCTATGATCTTGAGGGAATAAAAGAAAAGAGAAAGAATAAAAAGAAACAAAGATATCATATTGATCTTATGGAGAGTAATGACTTCACATAGAAAGAGTATGAGGATTAAAAGTTGTTGAGAGTTGACAAACATAGTTTTGGTCATCGTTGCAATTAATAGGAAGTAATAAAGAAAGAGAGGTTTCACATATAAATATACTATCTTGGACATCTTTTATGATTGGGAGCACTCATTAAAATATGACATGCTAAAGAGTTGATGTTGGACAAGGAAGACAACGTAATGGGTTATGTTTTCTTATATCTGAGATAAAGTATATTGTGATGGATCATCCAACATGTTGAGCTTGCCTTTCCCCCTCATGCTAGCCAAATTCTTTGCACCAAGTAGAGATACTACTTGTGCTTCCAAAACCCTTAAACCAGTTTTGCCATGAGAGTCCACCATATCTACCTATGGATTGAGTAAGATCCTTCAAGTAAGTTGTCATCGGTGCAAGCAATAAAAATTTCTCTTTAAATATGTATGATTGATTGGTGTGGAGGAAATAAGATTTATACGATCTTGTGATGTGGAAGAAATAAAAGCGACGGGCAATATAAAGTGACGTTCTTTCGCATTAAGATTTTGTGCATCCAACCCTGAAAGCGCATGGCAACCTCTGCTTCCCTCTGCGAAGGGCCGCTACCTCTTGAGCACTGCGTTGGATTTCCCCGAAGAGGAGAGGATGATGTAGCAAAGTAGCGTAAGTATTTCCCTCAGTTTTTGAGAACCAAGGTATCAATCCAGTAGGAGGCCACGCGCAAGTCCCTCGTACCTACACAAAGCGATAGCTCAATGCAACCAACGCGATTAGGGGTTGTCAATCCCTTCACGGTCACTTACGAGAGTGAGATCTGATAGAGATGATAGATAATATTTTTGGTATTTTTGGTATAAAGATGCAAGGTAAAATAAAAGGCAAAAGTAAAAGCAAAGCAAATAATAAAGTGATTCGGGGCTAGGTCGTGGAAGTCCAGGCCGTAGTAGAACATGAGCCCCCGGACAAATGGGTGAACTGGAAAACCTAGTCCGCGGAGGAAGTGAGGGAGAAACACCACCCTCTCATGGGGCCTGGGGGTTGGAATGAGCTGCCCCGCGTCGGGCAGCCTGTGCGCGATGTTGCTGGACAAGTATCCGGCCTCCCACAACTTTGTAATGTGCCCCTCCGTGACGGAGGAGGCCATCCACCTGCCTCCCGCTCCGGACATGGTTGGAGAAGGTTGAGGTGGGATGTGCGGACTTGGGAGCTGGAGCTCGAGTGCGCGAAAATGGATGAGCAAAGGAGGAAGAAGGCGTAGGTGAAAAGGTGGATCCTTATCCCCTTATATGGACGGACGAAGCTATGCGTCCCCCACCAGCCTGGTAAAACTCACTTATCTCCCAAGCGCCGTAATCAAGGGCGCGGATGGGTTACCCACGTCCGTATTGTGGAGAATCCCGGAATAAGGGGGCACGATCTATGCTTTGATAAGACGTGCTGTGGAAACCGCCTCGCTAAACGCTACCGAGGTGGAACAGAAAAAACGATTCATATAAAGGCCTGGCCGTGGTGTGATGTCACGCCGCGGAATACATCAGCAGATCTGTGCAAAAGTTATTCTCTCATCGTGGTATGTGGAACTTGTTTTGCAGAGCGGACAACATCCTTATGTTCAAAACCTTCTATGAAGTATTCGGAGGAGGAACCTGCCTTGCAATGCCGAAGACAATATGCGCGTCGGACTCGTCGTCATTGATGCTGTTCGAGGGGCTACCGAGGAGTCTGGACTAGGGGTGTTCGGATAGCCGAACTATCATCACGGCCGGACTCCAAGACTATGAAGATACAAGATTGAAGACTTCGTCCCGTGTCCGGATGGGACTTTCCTTGGCGTGGAAGGCAAGCTTGGCGTCTGGATATGTAGATCTCCTACCATTGTAACTGACTCCGTGTAACCCTAACCTATCCGGTGTCTATATAAACCGGAGGGTTTTAGTCCGTAGAACGAACAACAATCATACCATAGGCTAGCTTCTAGGGTTTAGCCTCCTTGATCTCGTGGTAGATCTACTCTTGTACTACCCATATCATCAATATTAATCAAGAAGTAGTAGGGTATTACCTCCATCGAGAGGGCCCGAACATGGGTAAAAACATCGTGTCCCTTGTCTCCTGTTACCATCCGCCTAGACACACAGTTCGGGACCCCCTACCCGAGATCCGCCGGTTTTGACACCGACAATCATGCTTTTATATCAATATTTATTGCATTATGGGCTGTTATTACACATTATGTCACATTACTTATGCCTATTCTCTATTATTTTACAAGGTTTACATAAGGAGGGAGAATGCCGGCAGCTGGAATTCTGGGCTGGAAAAGGAGCAAATAATAGAGACCTATTCTGCACAACTCCAAAAGTCCTAAAACTCCATGAAAGTTATTTTTGGAAATAATAAAAAATAGTTGAAGAAGAATCTATGTCAGGGGGGCCTCCACCTGTCCACGAGGGTGGGGGGCGCGCCCTACCCACCTTGGCGCGCCCCCCTGCCTCGTGGGCCCCCTGTTGGCTCTCCGATGCCCATCTTCTGGTATATGAAGTCTTTCGTCCGAAGAAAAATCATAAGCAAGCTTTCGGGACGAGACTCCGCCGCCACGAGGAGGAACCTTGGCGGAGCCAATCTAGGGCTCTGGCAGAGCTGTTCTGCCGGGGACACTTCCCTCCAGGAGGGGGAAATCATCGCCATCGTCATCACCAACGCTCCTCTCATTGGGAGAGGGCAATCTCCATCAACATCTTCACCAACACCATCTCCTCTCAAACCCTAGTTCATCTCTTGTATCCAATTCTTGTCTCGAAGTCTGGGATTGGTACCTGTTGGTTGCTAGTAGTGTTGATTACTCCTTGTAGTTGATGCTAGTTGGTTTATTTGGTGGAAGATCATATGTTCAGATCCTTTATGCATATTAATACCCCTCTGATTATGAACATGAATATTCTTTGTGAGTATTTACGTTTGTTCCTGAGGACATGGGAGAAGTCTCGCTATTAGTAGTCATGTGAATTTGGTATTCGTTCGATATTTTGATGAGATGTATGTTGTCTATCCTCTAGTGGTGTTATGTGAACGTCGACTACATAACACTTCACCATTATTTGGGCCTCGAGGAAGGCATTGGGAAGTAATAAGTAGATGATGGGTTGCTAGAGTGATGTAAGCTTAAACCCTAGTTTATGCATTGCTTCGTAAGGGGCTGATTTGGATCCATATGTTCCATGCTATGGTTAGGTTTACCTTAATACTTTTGTTGTAGTTACGGATGCTTGCAATAGAGGTTAATCATAAGTGGGATGCGTGTCCAAGTAAGGGCAGCACCCAAGCACCGGTCCACCCACATATCAAATTATCAAAGTACCGAACGCGAATCATATGAACGTGATGAAAACTAGCTTGATTATAATTCCCATGTGTCCTCGGGAGCGCTTTACTTTATATAAGAGTTTGTCCAGGCTTGTCCTTTGCTACAAAAAGGATTGGGCCACCTTGCTGCACTTTATTTACTTTTTTTACTTGTTGCTCGTTACCAATTATCTTATCACAAAACTATCTGTTACCTATAATTTCAGTGTTTGCAGAGAATACCTTGCTGAAAACCACTTATCATTTCCTTCTGCTCCTCATTGGGTTCAACACTCTTACTTATTGAAAGGACTAGAAAGATCCCCTATAATTGTGGGTTATCATTAGGCCCTTCCCATAAAAGGCAAATGTGGTTGCACTGGTCAGCTCGATATGGTGGCACCATGACTCAGCCAACAGTTTTTCAAGCTCATTTAAGTCCGATTAAACTTGAATGCAATAAGCTGAGTCATATTATAATAACATGATGCATCTACAATGCATGAGCATGATACCAACATGAGCATGGATGTGCAACCATAATAAATTATTGAGCATAACAACAATGAAAAATATATCCAACTGAGCATGGCATACTGACAAGCATAACATTACCTATGAACATAGCATGACTACTAGCCTCATAAAAAATACCATGCAAGAACATATAAAAAATACTACCAAGTAAGCATATAACCAGCTAGATGCAAAGGAACATGCATAATCACGGTACTCGGCAGCAGGCGATAGTCATGCTCCGAAGAACCTGACCAACACCAACATGTACTACTACCAAGCACGACATATGACAGAAATACTAGCAACTAGGTGCATCAAAACATAGCATGAAAGTGAACACAAATCCATACGCACCAACGAAACAACGATAGCTGTATTAAAACAAGCAGACATTTATTAAATATTCAAGTTGAAAACCATGGATACCACATGGCCATCATGTAACTGGGTGTTGTGGCTTGCCTGGGGATGAAGAATACTCCGGGAAGTAGTGCAGAAAGCTCGCGAAAAGAATCGCCGGAAAGGTTTCTCTCTCGAAGGGGGATGATTAGGGGCAAGGGCAGTAAGGTCATTTTTTGTATGTCAAAACATAATGAAAGTGACACCAACAGAACAGGCTCGATGAGACGAAGAAGTAGTCTTTGGATTCGCCTCAATCGGAGTTACGGTTGCGGAGTTATGACCATTCGTTCGTTAGGCAGAAAAATAAACAAAAAGTACGGATATTCAATTCTAAGCTCAGGCTCAGCTGATCCCGAAATCATATCCGTTCGCTGGCGTGTGGATGTGTGCCGGTAGTTGTATTTCTCGCTGTATAGCTGGTGTAGCGATCGCAAATAAAAACTAGCGCCCTGTACGCATTAATTCCGGCGGCTGCTGGTAACAGAGAAGCGAAATCCACGGCTCAGAATTGGTCGCACGGCCCGGTAACGTTTCTAGACCGCCCTGAGCCTATATGTAACACCCTCGATGCGGCTATATCTCCCACGTGTCGAAGCACGACTTAGAGGCATAACCGCATTGAAAGCAATGTCGCAAGTGAGGTAATCTTCACACAACCCATGTAATATATAAGGGAAAAAGATACATAGTTGGCTTACAATCGCCACTTCACACAATACATGAGTAAAGCAATACATCATACAGATACAATCAAGGTCCGACAACGGAACCAAATAAAAGAAGACTACCCCAAATGCTACACAGATCCCCGATCGTCCCAACTGGGCTCCACTACTGATCAACTGAAACGAAACAACACAATGAATAAGATCTTCATCGAGCTCCTCCTTGAGCTCGGATGCGTCACCTGCACGGTTTCATCGGCACCTGCAAACTGGTTTTGGAAGTATCTGTGAGTCACAGGGACTCAGCAATCTCACACCCGCGAGATCAAGACTATTTAAGCTTATAGGTAGGACAGAGTTGTAAGGTGGAGCTGCAGCAAGCGACTAGCATATATGGTGGCTACATTCGCAAAAGAGAGCGAGAAGCGAAGCAAGGCACGGTCGTGAAGCTAGTAGCGATCAAGAAGTGATCCTGAAACTACTTACGTCAAACATAACTCCAACACCGTGTTCACTTCCCGGACTCCGCCGAGAAGAGACCATCACGGTTACACACGCGGTTGATGTATTTTAGTTAAGGTCAACTTCGGGTTTTCTACAACCGGACATTAACAAATTCCCATCTGCCTCATAACCGCGGGCACGGCTTTCGAAAGATAATACCCTGCAGGGGTGTCCCAACTTAGCCCATTATAAGCTCTCACGGTCAATCGAAGGATATTCTTTCTCTGGGAAGAACCGATCGATCTCGGAATCCCGGGCTACAAGACATCTCGACAATGGTAAAACAAGACCAGCAAGACCACCCGGCTGTGCCGACAAATCCCGATAGGAGCTGCACATATCTCGTTCTCGTGGCACACCGAATAAGCTAAGCGTCATGTGTAAGCGTAATCCAAGTTGCCAAGGAATGGTCCCGCACGGTGCTCTAGTTTGGACCAACACTCGGAGGAGCACTGGCCCGGGGGTAAAAATAAAGATGACCCTTGAGTCTGCAGAACCCAAGGAAAAAGGCTTAGGTGGCAAATGGTAAAACCAAGGTTGGGCCTTGCTGGAGGATTCTTATTCAAAGCGAACTGTCAAGGGGGTCCCATAAATCACCCAACCGCGTTAGGGACTCAAAATCCGGGAACATAATTCCGTTATGACGGAAACTAGGGCGGCAAGAGTGGAACTAAACACTGTGCATAAGGCCGAGCCTTCCACCCTTTACCAAGTATATAGATGCATTAATTAAAAAAGATATATTGTGATATCCCAACAAGTAAACATGTTCCAACAAGGAACAACATCTCCATGTTCCAACAAAGAACAAACTTCATCTTCACCTGCAACTAACAACGCTATAAGAGGGGCTGAACAAAGTGGTAACATAGACAAACAACGGTTTGCTAGGAAGGATGGTTAGAGGCTTGACATGGCAATATGAGAGACATGATAAGCAAGTGATAGGCATCGTAGCATAGGCATAGCAAAAGAGCGAGCATCTAGCAAGCAAAGATAGAAGTGATTTCAAGGGTATGGTCATCTTGCCTGAGATCCCATAAGGAAGAAGAACGAGTCCATGAAGAAGACAAACGGACGAAGTCGAACGAATCCTCACAACTCCTGAACGAAACCGAAGCTAACGAGAGAAGCAACCGGAAAGAAACAAACAACATAGTAAACAACCATCACATAAACATGGCATGATGCGCAAACAAGTATGATGCATGCCCGGTTTAAATAGCATGGCATGGCAATATGCACAAACAAAACTACAAGTTAAATGGAGCTCAATATGCAACGAGTTGCATATTAACGAAACACCACATCAATTATTTAGTTCTTTCTCGGTTATGTACCTAACAATATTAAATATTGGTTAACATGGCAAGAGTTGCATAACAAAATTATACCATCTAAACAATTTAAATGAGGCCGGATATAAAAACAACAAATCCAGTAAATCCCCATATGCATTTAGCAAATTAATGGAAACAACAAATATAAACATTTAATTGTTGTTATCATGATGCGGATGACATGTGCAAGTTTTAAGCAATTTTATGAAAATGTTGACATAAGCATGTTATGAAGCATTTTTCACTGTGGCGGAACGAAAGGGGTGCCACGGCAACGAATTCAAAAATGATGCCACGGCAACTTATCGATCTCTATAACTTGATTGAGATACCGATGCAAACGAGAAGTGTGCGGATGTGTAGAACACGCAAGAGATGGTGGGGTGCTCCCGACTACCGGGTTCCCACGGGTCGATGGCATGGCAAATGAGGAACGTGCAAAGAACTCGGATATGGTTTGAACATGAGTATCTCATACAACATGCATTCGGTCTACGGCGGTCGTTCTTGGCGGTTATACCTTCGAAGCGTGCATTTCGAGGCGGACGGGTTCGAAGTGGAAGTAGTTGTACATGGGTCATCGTGGGAAGTAGTCGTTCTCGCGACGGTGGTGGAAGTAGTGGTACACGTTCCGTAGATGTTCGGGTCGTTGGTAGAGGTACTTGGTGAAATCCACGGGATCCGTAGTTGTACATGGTCTTCGCATTGTAGGGGTACTTGGCGTTTCCGGTTCGGTGACCGTTCGGGCGCCGTATGTCGTGGTACTTGGCGTGCATCAGCTGTTGACCAACGATGTACGAGGAGGCAGCAAGGCATGGCCGACTTGGTGTGCAACCAAAGATGGACTCGGGTGTGCAGGTTGACTTGGCCACGACAAAGGCAGCAAGGCTTGGAGGAGCCCTATCGGACGTGAGCAGCTCGCGAGGACATCGGCGGCTCGCGAGGCACCCACAAAGCAGGACGAGGCATGAAAACCGACAAAGACGGCAACCATGAAGGAGGCGTCACGTGGTCGTGGTGGCTCGGCGAAGGCCATGAAGGTGAGGCGCGGGCGAGCGCCCAAAGAAGGCAGGACTTGGCGGGCTCGTCGGTCCGATCACGAGGGCAGGTAGAACAGCGGCGATGGTGTGGCGACGACGGCGGCTCCGGCGATTCGCCCATGAATCAGGACGAGGAGGCCATGGCCTCGGGCGCAGATGCAGGGGAGCACCGGCGCAGGGTTGAGCGAGGAAGGCCAGAGATGGAGGAAGGAGAGGCCGGTGATGCTTGGCGGCGGGGTTGGCACGGCGAGAAGGGGCGGTGTCGGGCGCGCAGGGCGAGGAGAAGCCGGGCCAACGGGAAGGTGCAGAGGCGAGGCAAGGCGAGCTCACCGGAGGGCGCAAGGATGAGCGGGATCGGGCGCGGGGTGGAGGAGGATTGGGGTCGAGGGAGGAGATGGCGGCGAGAGGGAGGAGATGGGGATCAAGGCCGGGAGCAAGCGATGCGCTGGAGGGAGGACGAGGGAGATGGAGATCGAGCGGAGGGGAGGCTAGGGTTAGGTAGGGGCGTGGCTGGGCCTTGGCGCAGATGTGCCTTGGAGGCAGGGCCGGCCTAGCTGCAGATTGCGGCTGGGCTCTCTCTCACTACTAAAAGAAAAGAAAAAAAAACAGAGATTAAGAAAGAAAAGAAAGAGAGGTTAGGGGAAGAAAAAGCGCAAGGGGATAATTTTCCCGGACTCACAAAAATGAGTTTGGTCCAAGAAAAATAGGAAGACCATGATTGAAAGATTTAAATTCAAACTCATTTGAATTTAATTCAAATGGGTTTGAACTAGGACTTGATAAAAGGAAGGTCCAAAAATGTTCGGATTTTTGGTGGAGCTCCGAATATGATAAAAAGAAATTATGGGCAATGTTGGAGACCAAGAATTAAGATAACAAAGGCATTGGGATTTATTTTCAAGTGTGTTATGGTGATTTCCAAATAAATGGAATAATTTTATTATAGCTCCCTAATAATATTGAGAGGCTTTAATATGTTATAAAGAGAAATCACCATGTGAATCCTCGATTTAAATGGATCAAAGATCCATGCCATTTATTTAGTTGAGTTGCAAAATGATGGCATGATGACATGATGCAATGCAAAAAATAAAAGAGCAAGCACAAAAGAAACACACGGCGAAACTCGGAATAGCTAGAAGTCTTCTGGAGCATCGGTCTCAGGGCGTCACAACACTCCACCACTACGAGAGGATCTCGTCCTGAGATCTAGGATGGCACCGGAGAGAAACGGAAGAGGAAGAGAGGAGGTAAAACTAAGTTGCTTCTTTGACAAACGAGTGAAACCAATGAACCTCGAGAGGTTGAAAACTTGAAAGAAAGAACACAACAAAGTTGAACGAAATTGAGAGCATTCCAGTAGAAAATAGAAACAAGGAACACCATGTGAACCTTGGGGGTTGCAAAGCTATGAATGACGAGTACAATGGACAAGAAGGAATTGGAACCACTCTGGTTGAAACGAGATAAGAATGAATAAGAATTATATAATTTTGGCAGCACCGCGACTATAAATGGAAGGAATTGAACATGAACTTGACAAGATGAGAGGATACTTGATGAGATCAACAACACACTACCTCCGGAACTATTGAAAAATGGCACAAGGGGTAAGAAAGATCTCAGACAGCACTCCGGTTGAAAAGAGATGCAAGGCTTGATAAGGCGGAAAAAAAACTTGAGCAAAAGGGCACAACACTCCGGTTAAATGGATAAGCACGAAAAGAACATGGTCTTTGACAAAAACGAGATGATGGGTTGAAAAGCGCAACATGACAATGCCTCCGGAACAAAAGAATAGAAGATAGATAATTGAAATAGGGGAATGGAGAAGAAAAATGTCAACTTCTGCAACAATAGAGCTTCGAAAGCATCCTTGCAAAGAAGAATTGAACGGAGTTGTTGCAAAATCAACAACGAAAAGCACAAGTTTGTAGTGGGCTTGTGGAAACATCTCAACACTTGAGGTGAAATTCTGCCACTAACGAAAAACAATTGCTTGCCTGAAATCAACGAAGAGATGAAAACTCTTTCACCGAGAAGAGAAGGAGAAACTTGGATCATTGATAAGCACCACAAATAGCAACATTCCCAATGGAAGGCTTTAGGTGAAATATAACCCAAGATAACTCCAATGAAGAAATTGATGGATTTAAAATACCTCATTCTTGACAACATGTGAATCATGAAGCACGAAGGGAAGTTGTCAAGAATGACATAACACCACCTCAAAAGATAATGATAGAAAGAATTGCACTTTGGAATGCAAGATGAAGAATACTTGAACTCCTCAAAGCAAAACATGTGTTGAGCACCATGCTTATTTTAGAGTATAGCTTGGCGGATCTTAACTCCGAGAGAAACTTGAAGGACAAATCGAGAAAAAATGAATCCTTGACGAACCACCATGTAGAGCCTCCATGAAGAACTCCGGTAACCAAAAGGATGGTAGAAAGAAAGAGAAGTTGACAACACAAGGTGAAGCCTTGCAGTGACAAGATGAAGCTTTGAAATGATATAACCGAGAAAATTTGGAACTCCGGAAAGAAAGATGAACAAATGAAATCAAGAATTTTGATGATCCTCCGGAATAAGGAATTGAATTTACTCGATGAAACAAGAATAAGAATTACATTATGCTGATCCTTCACCAATTAAATTGATGGCAAGCAATGGATTTGGCATACTACTTATTCTCGTGGAGAGGATTAAGATAGATATGGTGCAAACTTGGGAAGGTCTTCAACGAACCACCGGTAGGATTGGAAAGAACGAATGAATCTATATGATAACGAAGGAAGAGAACTCTTGAACTAACCACCGTAAGAACTGAAAAAGAACGAAGAAAAAGAACGAATTCGTCAGTAAGGAATTAGAAATGAACGAAGATACTTGAGAGAATTTAGATACATGAGCACGGAGAGATCATGAACTGATTAGTGAATACTTGAATGATGCACCGGTAAGATTTGGAGAACGAGAGCTGAAAGCTGGAATGAATAATTCTGAGATGATGGGCTGAGAAGAATCAAACTGAAAAGACTCCTGAATTGCTCCGGATGGGTGAAAATAATTCTCACAATCTAAAACAATTATGAGAGGATGGCATCAAACTAGAACCATGAATCTTGAAGAGAATGGAGCAAGATTTAAGAGAAACTCTTCTTTGGTCTTCAAAATTCGAGAATGATGACGAGAAACACCACCATGAATTGTTGAGGCACTCTGGAATGAAAATTAGAAAGGTTGAACCAAAGATGAAAAGAATTTGAAAGATCTTGGAGAAAGCCATGACTGATGAAAACCCATTCTTACGTAAAACTTTGAAAGAATTTGAGAATCGCTCCGGATAAATTAGAAGATTCAGGTAAGATCCTGGGAAAAGACCTGTGGGTTAGGGCCCACTCAAAAGAAACACCTTTGAAGGGTTGCTTGAAATAACGATTTCACCGGTAGAATTAAATGGCTTGAATGAGATAACAACCTCAAAATAAATTGAACGGATCTGGAATGAAAAGACGAGCCTTCCGAGATATCTTCAACACTCCAGAACAAATGAATAGCGAGAAGTGAATGATTAAGAGGTGCATCGGCAAGAGAAAGCATTTGCAACAAGGAAAGGAATATGATCAACACTGAAAGCTTGAGTTAAATCCACCGGAAAAGAATACGAGAATGAAGAATGATGAACTTGAAGCTTCCATAGCATCTTCATGAGAATCACCAGGTAAGAGCATGGAGGAAAAGAATGAAGAGACTTCACATCAATAAAAAGGATACTTGATTAAGAAATCTGAGTCCTTGAGAAAAGGGTGGGAGGGTGGGAAAACAAAGGCAACTTGGGTCGGATGAAACGAACACCGTTGAGAAAAAACTTAGAATTGATCTTGCGAATGTTGCAATGATCGGATTTACTTGGAGAGAAGCACACCTGTTGAAAAGGATTGACATGACAATCTCGATTATCATGAAGGATTATCATCCACATAGAAATATGAGAACACCGTTTAGAATAAGGTATGGAATCAACACTTGGCATTGAAGCAACTTGAATACCACAAAACGGAACAAAAACAAAGGATTTGGCTTGCAGAATAAGCCGGAAACAAACATATGATAGATCCCATATCGTATCATGTGTGTGTTGGAAAGATATCCTATGAGATACTTGAATTCCCACTTATAAACTCCCGAAACTTTCTGGTTATGCAATCTGGTGTTGGGGATACAGGGGACACAAAATATATCACCCAAACTAACAATACCTAGATTCAGCTGTATCCATCCGTCAACACATAACCAAGAAACCTTCGGAAATCGTTTACCTCGACCTTCGAAAAGCATCCGTTATACGAGTCATGGCAATACCCTCGAACTCGCCCCAGTACTGGGTTATCGAGGTTATCTCACCAACAACTGCATAAAAGAGATTTTCGATGTCGGCAAAGCTCAGGTATTCCGTAATCGCAACGATAAAATTGTGACGACAACACCTCGGAGCTCAACTCCCGGGACACCGCCACAACCCCTAAATGTCGAGGCACCAAGAACAATGTTCTCGTCACAAAACCATCGAACGATTCCAAGATACCCGCGTGATCCTAAAAAATTTTTAGTGAAATTTGAGGAGAGAAGAGTCAAAACTTCTACGTCAGGAGACCTCACCAGAGCGATGAAGGGACTGAGGAGTAAAAAGAATCCTACTCTCCGATATATAAAATCCTAAGACTCAAAACATTTTTTTCTAGACTCAACAAAGTCAGCGATCAATCAAGCAGGGGGCTCCTAAGTCGGGGATGGCTCTGATTACCAACTTGTAACACCCTCGATGTGGCTATATCTCCCACGTGTCGAAGCACGACTTAGAGGCATAACCGCATTGAAAGCAATGTCGCAAGTGAGGTAATCTTCACACAACCCATGTAATATATAAGGGAAAAAGATACATAGTTGGCTTACAATCGCCACTTCACACAATACATGAGTAAAGCAATACATCATACAGATACAATCAAGGTCCGACTACGGAACCAAATAAAAGAAGACTACCCCAAATGCTACCACGGATCCCCGATCGTCCCAACTGGGCTCCACTCTTGATCAATCAAACGAAACAACACAATGAATAAGATCTTCATCGAGCTCCTCCTTGAGCTCGGATGCGCCACCTGCACGGTTTCATCGGCACCTGCAAACTGGTTTTGGAAGTATCTGTGAGTCACGGGGACTCAGCAATCTCACACCCGCGAGATCAAGACTATTTAAGCTTATAGGTAGGACAGAGTTGTGAGGTGGAGCTGCAACAAGCGACTAGCATATATGGTGGCTACATTCGCAAAAGAGAGCGAGAAGCGAAGCAAGGCACGGTCGTGAAGCTAGTAGCGATCAAGAAGTGATCCTGAAACTACTTACGTCAAACATAACTCCAACACCGTGTTCACTTCCCGGACTCCGCCGAGAAGAGACCATCACGGTTACACACGATTGATGTATTTTAGTTAAGGTCAACCGGGTTTTCTACAACCGGACATTAACAAATTCCCATCTGCCTCATAACCGCGGGCACGGCTTTGAAAGATAATACCCTGCAAGGGTGTCCCAACTTAGCCCATCATAAGCTCTCACGGTCAACGAAGGATATTCCTTCTACCGGGAAGACCCGATCAGTCTCGGAATCCTGGCTACAAGACATTTTGACAATGGTAAAACAAGACCAGCAAGACCACCCGTTGTGCCGACAAATCCCGATAGGAGCTGCACATATCTCGTTCTCAGGGCACACCGGATAAGCTAAGCGTACAGTACCGACGTAATCCAAGTTGCCAAGGAATGGTCCCATACGGTGCTCTAGTTTGGACCAACACTGGAGGAGCACCGCCCGGGGTAAAATAAAGATGACCCTTGAGTCTGCAGAACCCAAGGAAAAAGGTCTTAGGTGGCAAATGGTAAAACCAAGGTTGGGCCTTCTTTGGAGGAGTCTTATTCAAAGCGAACTGTCAAGGGGTCCCATAAATCACCCAACCGCGTTAGGGACGCAAAATCCGGGAACATAATACCGATATGACGGAAACTAGGGCGGCAAGAGTGAAACAAAACACCAGGCATAAGGCCGAGCCTTCCACCCTTTACCAAGTATATAGATGCATTAACTAAAGAAGATATATTGTGATATCCCAACAAGTAAACATGTTCCAACAAGGAACAACATCTCCATGTTCCAACAAAGAACAAACTTCATCTTCACCTGCAACTAACAACGCTATAAGAGGGGCTGAGCAAAGTGGTAACATGGCCACACAACGGTTTGCTAGGAAGGATGGTTAGAGGCTTGACATGGCAATATGGGAGGCATGATAAGCAAGTGATAGGCATCGTAGCATAGGCATAGCAAAAGAGCGAGCATCTAGCAAGCAAAGATAGAAGTGATTTCAAGGGTATGGTCATCTTGCCTGAGATCCCGCAAGGAAGAAGAACGAGTCCATGAAGAAGACAAACGGACGAAGTCGAACGAATCCTCACAACTCCGAACGAAACCGAAGCTAACGAGAGAAGCAACCGGAAAGAAACAAACAACATAGTAAACAACCATCACATAAACATGGCATGATGCTAAACAAGTATGATGCATGCCCGGTTTAAATAGCATGGCATGGCAATATGCACAAACAAAACTACAAGTTAAATGGAGCTCAATATGCAACGAAGTTGCATATTAACGAAACACCACATCAATTATTTAGTTCTTTCTCGGTTATGTACCCAACAATATTAAATATTGGTTAACATGGCAAGAGTTGCATAACAAAACTATACCATCTAAACAATTTAAATGGGGCCGGATATAAAAACAACAAATCCGGTAAATCCCCATATGCATTTAGCAAATTAATGGAAACAACAAATATAAACATTTAAATGTTGTTATCATGATGCGTATGACATGTGCAAGTTTTAAGAAATTTTATGAAAATGTTGACATAAGCATGTTATGAAGCATTTTTCACCGTGGCGGAACGAAAGGGGTGCCACGGCAACGAATTCAAAAATGATGCCACGGCAACATATCGATCTCGATAACTTGATTGAGATACCGATGCAAACGAGAAGTGTGTGGATGTGTAGAACACGCAAGAGATGGTGGGGTGCTCTCGACTACCGGGTTCCCACGGGTCGACGGCATGGCAACGAGGAACGATGCAAAGAACAACTTCGGACACGGTTTGAACATGAGTATCTCATACAACATGCATTCGGTCCACGGGCGGTCGTTCTTGGCGGTTATACCTTCAAGCGTGCATTTCGAGGCGGACGGGTTCGAAGTGGAAGTAGTTGTACATGGGTCGTCAGGAAGTAGTCGTTCGCGACGGTGGTGGAAGTAGTGGTACACGTTCCGTAGATGTTCGGGTCGTCGGTAGAGGTACTTGGTGAAATCCATGGGATCCATAGTTGTACATGGTCTTCGCGTTGTAGGGTACTTGGCGTTTCCGGTTCGGTGACCGTTCGGCGCCGTATGTCGTGGTACTTGGCGTGCATCAAGCTGTTGACCAACAAAGGTGTGGGGAGGCAACAAGGCATGGCCGACTTGGTGTGCAACCAAAGATGGACTCGGGTGTCCGGGTTGACTTGGCCACGACAAAGGCAGCAAGGCCAACGGGCAGCCAGCTCGTCTTGGAGGGGAGCCCTATCGGACAGAGCAGCTCGCGAGGACATCGGGCGGCTCGCGAGGCACCCACAGCAGCAGGACGAGGCATGAAAACCGACAAAGACGGCAACCATGAAGGAGGCGACGTGGTCGTGGTGGCTCGGGCGAAGGCCATGAAGGTGAGGCGCGGGCGGAGCGCTCGGCAAAGGCGAGGACTTGGCGCTGGGCCTGCCGGGGTCCGGCGTGTGGACGGGCGAACAGCGGCGGCGATGGTGTGGCGAGACGCAGCGGCTCCGGCGATTCGCCCATGAATCAGGACGAGGAGGCCATGGCCTCGGGCGCAGATGCAGGGGAGCACCGACGCAGGGTTGAGCGAGGAAGGCCAGAGATGGAGGAAGGAGAGGCCGGCGACGCTTGGCGGCGGGGTTGGCACGGCGAGACGGGGCGGTGTCGGGCGCGCAGGGCGAGGAGAAGCCGGGCCAACGGGAAGGTGCAGAGGCGAGGCAAGGCGAGCTCACCGGAGGGCGCAAGGATGAGCGGGATCGGGCGCGGGGTGGAGGAGGATTGGGGTCGAGGGAGGGAGATGGCGGCGAGAGGGAGGAGATGGGGATCGGGCGCTGGGAACGAGCGATGCGCTGGAGGGAGGACGAGGGAGATGGAGATCGAGCGGAGGGGAGGCTAGGGTTAGGTAGGGGCGTGGCTGGGCCTTGGTGCAGATGGGCCTTGGAGGCAGGGCCGGCCTAGCTGCAGAGTGCGGCTGGGCTCTCTCTCATTACTAAAAGAAAAGAAAAAAAACAGAGATTAAGAAAGAAAAGAAAGAGAGGTTAGGGGAAGAAAAAAGCAAGGGGATAATTTTCCGGACTCACAAAAATGAGTTTGATCCAAGAAAAATAGGAAGACCATGATTGAAAGATTTAAATTCAAACTCATTTGAATTTAATTCAAATGGGTTTGAACTAGGACTTGATAAAAGGAAGGTCCAAAAATGTTCGGATTTTTGGTGGAGCTCCGGAATATGATAAAAGAAATTATGGGCAATGTTGGAGACCAAGAATTAAGATAACAAAGGCATTGGGATTTATTTGCAAGTGTGTTATGGTGATTTCCAAATAAATGGAATAATTTTATTATAGCTCCCTAATAATATTGAGAGGCTTTAATATGTTATAAAGAGAAATCACCATGTGAATCCTCGATTTAAATGGATCAAAGATCCATGCCATTTATTTAGTTGAGTTGCAAAAGATTTATGAGATGATGGCATGATGACATGATGCAATGCAAAAAATAAAAGAGCAAGCACAAAAGAAACACACGGCGAAACTCGGAATAGCTAGAAGTCTTCTGGAGCATCGGTCTCGGGGCGCCACACTATAGCGTACCAATAATGTGACTTGCCACCCGTATTTTATCCATAACTAAGTACCTCTGTTCAATTATGTTTGGCCATCTTCTTTCAAAAAAAATTTTGTTTGGCCATCTATATGGAAAAGTTTCCCTAAAAAATCCTATATAGAAAAGTTGCAACTTCCATCAACGAGATGATCATCCTTTTACGTCGGTTTGTAAACCTTCTTGAATTACGGGTCGCTGTTCGGTTATTCTGTCTCAGGTCAAACACTACACATTCATCCATACAAACGTAGTTATAAATTCAGATGTTTACAAACTGTCAGAACATCAATCGACAGTCAAGTCGTCGACCAACAAGTCACTTTCCCAACAATGCCAATCACACACCACCAAAGTGTTGATAATATGCACATTCCAGTTTTAGAGTTATGAGATGCCTAGGCAAAGTCCGCCATCGCCTAGTCTTAAAAACCAAACTACCCTGGTATGCGACGCTGCAGCAGTAAAACAAACACGAACATGCTCAAATCTAACAAGTACTGATCCAACTTGAGACCATACCATAAACCAAGTTTTTTAGGCCCGATCACACAACTTCAAATCCATGGTTCAACATCATACCAACACAGGGGCTCACAAATTACGACATGCCCAAGCAGAGTCTACCTAAGCGCCGAGCGACACAACTTCATAACAAACACACACCCAGGGTCAAAAGATAAGACCACCTCACAAACACTGTCAGATACACTTCACTTCATCACTCCAGGATTTCAAAAGAAAATCTGGCAGGTCACCCATGTTTCCCATCATGGTCACAATCTCACACGCCGGGAATTTCCGAAGGTGATCTAGCAGAATCTGCGGAAAACCACAACAAACATCACTTAGTACCGATAAATGCAAGTCTCCTACGACATAGTAATCAAGACTCTTTGTACCAACACAAGGTAGTGGGTTCACTGACCTTGTTGGGCTGTGTGCTAAGGTATAGATCATTGAACTCAGATGCAGTGCACAATGTACACCCCGCTTTCCTCCCTGCAACAATAGGTGAAGACACGTCATAAGTTTGCATGCCTCAACTAATAATTTTGTTGAATACAAACAGTAACCAAGCATACCATGTACTCACATTGTGCACGGAATTGCATGCCCACGAATGAAATACAGAAGTACACCCTGTGCTCTCGACCAACAATCCACTGAAGATGTCATTGAAGAACTGGCAGAATCGAACCTAGAATATCTTAGACATTACGCTATGCTTCTTCTCCATCTCATCAGTTAGGTGTGTCTTCGTCGGGTCTGCCGTGAAGAGCATCTTGTTGGTGTCACGGACGTACAGGGACCGGCAATCCATGAAGTAAACCAGAAACATGAACTGCAAATCCATACAAACTTATTTGTCAATGCTAATTCCAAATACACCAGGCGTTTTATGGAATCATGGGTAAGTTCACCATCGTTCTTACCTTCTTCAGCCATTCATTCATGTACCCCCATCAACTTTGAGTCCATCATCATGCTGATGCAATCCCGGTCAACTTCATTGTCCAAATTGCACGCTTCTTCCTGCACTTCCAAAGACTTTCAAAGAAGCAATCGATACTCATTTTATTATCCTGGTACAAGCATCAGCTAGGATGGAACTTACCACAAAATGAGGATTGAAAACCCCTCTCCACCGTGCCAGCCATTTGCGGTACATCTTACGCTCCTTCTCGCTAAGCATTACGTGGATACACCTCCAGCTAGTCACCGTAAGTGACCACCAGGACCTAGTTCATCTTTCAAGTTCATTCCCTAAAAAAAAGACATAACATCGCGCCAATGGCATGAAGTGCCTAAACCACTTCCTGCAAAAGAAAATGCAGAAGTTAGAAATGCATTTATCAAACGACCACAAGCAATTTGGTTAAGGTTCGTCCTTTCCGCATTTCCGCAGCTCCCGGCGTAGTATGGCAACATTCTATCATAGAACTTGTAACATCCCGGACAGATCGTCTCACCCGCTTGCTTGCTCTTCACAGACGGATCACCAGCTTGCTCTTCACAGACAGATCACCCGGCGGACAACCTGAATCCATAAGCGTTGCTGACCCGCTCGCCAGAGAAGTGATCCTAAAAGGAATCTCACTCTTCCGTAGATACTCAACAATACCCGGCTGATCGTACAGACCCGTCGACAGTCCATGCTCCCTAGCCATCTTCCTGGGGTCTAGAGGTTGAAGTCGAACATCCACTTTGCTCCAAAACTGAACAAAATTCATTGCAGTTAACTCATGATTACACACTCAATTAATATACATTGGTAATGGTTGCCAGTACACTGCTAGACTGCTCCACTGTGATCATTCGAGATGCAGACCACGGCCTCCTGTCCGGTGGTGTGCTTCGGTAGGAGCTTGCAGGCGGAGCGAACAAACTCAAATTTGGGGCATTCACCTACATCGTAATAACAACTCTAGTTGTAAGTGCATCTAGTGCCCCTTAGTGATTTTGGTGTATTGAAGACTTATAGGTTAAGGGACTAATATGTTTATGAGTGTACACAGGTCTATAAGTCTATGAGGAGTTTGATATTTACAGTGAAAGTCGACCCTAAAAATGAAGTTCTTCGATCAAGACTTTGATATTCTCAAGACTTTCTCAAGACTTTGAAAGTGAAGAAATTGGTGTGACCTTGAAGACTTGGTATTCATTTGAGGAACATGAAGCGTGAAGACTTTTGTTTTCGTAGTTTCGTTTTTCTCTTTCTTGAGTCATAGGAAACACCATACTGTTAAAGGGGTCGAGGAAATACTAAGGAAAAATTTCCATGTGATGCTCAACTCAAAATCCTACACCTACCAATCCCTTCGAGTGAAGCCTTTGGAAATCTCATACAGATTCAGTCAATTTCTTCAAAGGATGAGACGAAGTTCTTACATTATTTGAGGAATTTGTTCTCGACCGAGGAGTTAGGAATTCGCCATGCGGATTGCCTACACAAAGGAGGAACATGATAGCCCTGAGGAATTTGAAAGTCAAATTTCTGACCGTTGCTGTGCTGCGCGCCAGCTGTCCTAAAATATCTTGTCCACCTAACGGTCATATCATTGAAGGGCATTTATGTCTTATTGTGTCGGGCTGCTCCCTAGGCTATAAATAGCCGCCCCCTACAACCACTAGCTGGTTGGCTGCTCCGAGAGAAACTTGACACTTGTCATTTGAGAGCAACCCATCCTCCGAGGACTTTGAGCGAAAATCATCGAGTGAGGAAAAACCCAAAACCAAACCCTACAAACCCAAAGTGATTGAGCATCATCAAGAGATTGATCCTGCGTGGATCCGACGCATGTTACCTTTGAAGACTGTGCTTCTTCCAGACGGTTAGGCGTCATGGTCTAGAGCATCCAAGAGGAATTGTGGATCGCTGAGTGACCAAGTCTGTGAAGGTTTGGAAGCCGCTTTGAAGACTTACCACGAGTGATTGGACGAGGTCTGTGACCTTAGTTCAAGGAGAATACGGTGAGGACTTGGTGTCTGAGCTGCGTGCTCGGCGATCGGGTGTCCGGACTGTGTCCTCGAGTTTAAATACTCGGCCGCTCCAACCAGACGTACAACTGAGACAGCAGTTGGAACTGGTCTACCAAATCATTGTCTTCACCAACCGAACTGGTTCTATTTCCTCAACTCTTTCATTTCCTAATTACTGTGTTGAGTGTTCATTCATATCCGTGTTTGAAGACTTTGACTGAAGACTTTCTCAATTTCCTCAGTTCAATTTCTTCAGTCTATTTGTCTTCATCTTGTGCTATCCTGTGTTTACGCTTTCTGTACTCTGTGATTGTCTTCATTTCATCATGATGACCATGCCCGCATTCTGTTATGCTTACTTTTGAGTACTTATTCATGCAAGTAGTTCTTCACTTAGGAATTTCCTCACCGCAAATTCCTCATTGAAGAATTCATAAAATCGCCTATTCACCCCCTTCTAGTCGATATAACGCACTTTCAATTGGTATCGAGCAAGGTACTCCCTTGTTACGTGTGATTTTGGTTTAACCACCGGAGTTTTAGTTATGTCGACCGCAGGTATGATCAAGGTCTCAGCTGGGTGTCCTACCTTTGATGGGACGGACTACCCCTCTTTGGAAGAACAAGATGCGAATGCATCTTGAGGCAATTGACAATGATCTCTGGTATGTTGTGGAAAATGGTGTTCTCTCTGCCACACCTTCTCTGAATGCTGCCGATGTGAAGAGATTCAAGCAACTCGATTCTCAAGCGAAGAATATCATATGTGGCCATCTGAGCAAAGGACAATATGGAAGAGTGAGTGCTTTGGAAACTGCTAAGCTCATCTGGGATAGGCTGTCCAAAGTAAATGAAGGAGTCTCAACTCAGCGTGACTCTCGAGTTGATGTTCTTCACAATCTCTTCAACCGCTTCAAAAGACTCGACAACGAAAACGTTCAACAAACCTTCGATCGCCTCACTGACATCTCAAATGAGCTTCAAGCGCTTGGCGCCACTGACATCACCGACCATGAGGTGGTGAAGAAATTGTTGAGATCGCTTGTTTCCTCATTTGATACTCTGGCACTGATGATACAAGAGCGTGTAGACTACAAGTCACTTGATCCAGCTGATATCCTCGAGAGGCTAAATACTCATGAGTTTCAGCTTGCTGAAAAGAGAGATCTCTATGGGTCTAGCTATGGAAAATCACGTGCCCTGAAGGCCAAGGTGTATGCGAATCTGATTGTGAAGACTCGGTAGTAGCCTTGGAGATCCTCAAGAATTGAGCAGGAGCTAGAATCGCTTTCGTGAAGAAATTCCGAAGTTCTCAAGACGTGGTCGCTTTGGAAAATCCTCAAGGAGCAGTGATTCCTCATCCAGTGACTATAAGAGAAGACTTTGCCACAAATGCAAGAAACCTGGTCACTACATTCAAGATTGTCCTCAGTGGGAAAAGGAATTAAAGAAGAATAAATACAAGGATTATAGTTCTGATGACGCTAAGAAGAAGAAGAAATCGTCGAAATCTTCATCATCAAAATCCTCAAAGCCTTCTTCTCACAAGAAGAGCAGCTCCAAGAAGGCTCGGGCATACATAGGCAAGGAAATGGACTCAAGCTGAATCGAGGAACATGAGGAAGAGGAGGCATCGAGAAGAATCTGAGTGCAGTGTGGCAAGTCTAGTTTCGCCATCGCTTTTCGTCAGCAAGTCCATCTTCAACTCTGAAGAAAATGACCTCACCAACAAAGCTGATGAAGATAGTGATGACTACGCTTCCACCTATTGCTTCGTGGCAAAGGGTGCCAAGGTACTCAAATATACCTCCTCTGAATCTAGTGAAAATGAATCTGATAAAGATCTAAAGCCCAGCTACTCAAAACTTGCTAAGATTGCTATAAAACAACAAAGGGCTTTTGAAAAGGTTCAAAACATGCTAGATAAAAGTGATGATATGTTAGGTGAAGAAATGGATCGCACTAAAGCCCTGACTGAAAATCTTCAGAGACTTGATCTAGGTTTGACAACCTTCAAGGTCATCATAACACTCTTTTGTCCGATCATGAGAAACTTTCTTATGAATTTCTTCAAAGAAAGAAAGATCTTGAGAAGCTAAGAGTGAGTTATGAAGATCTTGAAGGAGCGCGATTCATTACTTGCTCAACAAATCAGCGCTTCTCGTGAAGAATTTGTTCCTCCATGCTTAAAGTGCATTGAACGTGAATCGCTAATTCTTCACCGTAATGTTCAAATGCTTCAACTATTACAAATTCTTCACCTGCCTCTGCTATCACTAATTCCTCATCTAAGGACATTGCTAGTATCACTTGACGATGCAGTCTTTGAAGGAATTGTACATGACAGCATGTACAAAAGCCTCAAAGGGCATCAGACTCTTTGTGATGTGCTTAAAAGCAGATCCTCAACAGAACCCTAGGAAAGAGGGTATTGCCTTTGAGAGGAAAATCAATGCTGATTGAACATATTGGAAGCCCGAGCGGTACCCCAAAACCTCGTGGGTTGCTGCAAAGGGACCTCGATTGATCCATCTAACTTATCTTGCTTCACATGCGAATCTCCTCATTCTTCTGATGAGTCATTTGACTCCAACTATAAACTGTTCAAAAATCAGAATGGTGAAGTATTTGCTAGATATGTTGGCACTAACTACAGGAACGGTTCCCCTATGAAGAAAATCTGGGTTCCCAAGAAGTGCCTTGAAAGTCTTCAGGTGAATGTCCTCATGACACCACCTGTGAAGAACAGGAACTCCAGATCAAACTCTTCATATGGACCAAATTCTTCATATGGATCCAAGTCCTCATACGGACCAAATTCCTC
Organism: Aegilops bicornis; assembly: GCA_021605145.1. NCBI lineage: Eukaryota > Viridiplantae > Streptophyta > Magnoliopsida > Poales > Poaceae > Aegilops > Aegilops bicornis. The sequence continues at coordinate 397,892,621 of CM038673.1, read as the reverse complement.
ACGTGGATCAAATTCCTCAAAAGGATCAAAGTCCTCATATAATTATCATCGTGCTAACAACTCTGTTTCGCAGGGTAGAGCTAAGGGCTATGAATATGTGCATTATTCTTCAAACCAATATGTTCATTAAGTCCTCGAAGAATTTCTCTGCTTATTCATATGCTTACCCTAACCCCTCTTATGTGAAACGAAATGGATTGGCCTTTATGCCACCATTTTCATATGGTGCTCGCAGAGTGATGAACTCTTTGCCACCTCTTCAGATGTGGGTGGTGAAGAAAAAGAACTAACCTCTTCTGCAGGGTCAGGTCTCCAGACGTGCTTTAAACGTCTGAAGAATTTGCCGGGGGCATGACAAAAATGCCTGAAAGGATGCAGGCTAATCATGAAGAAATGAACTTTCATTTCACACGTCCTCATACTTCTTATCTGTTATACTGCCTGATGAAATTCATCTGCAGGATGATCAACCCAAAGACAATGAGTGGGTCCTCGATAGTGGATGTACAAATCACATGACTGGTGACAAGAATCTATTGATGGATACTCCCTTATCACCGTCACATCTGAAGCATATCATCTTCTTTGACAAAGGCAAAAGTCAGGTATTGGGTCTTGGTAAGGTTGCGATCTCTAAGGACATACACATGGACAAAGTCATGCTTGTTGAGTCCATAGGATACAACCTCATGTCGATCTCAATGCTTTGTGATCTTGATATGGTTGTTATCTTTGGCAAGTATCGTTGTGTTGTGATTGTGGAAGTCGACAATTCCAAAGTCTTGAAGGCTTTAGGAGAGGAGACTTGTATATTGTTGATTTCTCTACAAGACCACAACCAGCCGTGTGTCTACTTGCAAAAGCTTCGTAGAAAGGCTGGCTATGGCATCGGCGACTTGGTCACGCAGGCATGAGGAATTTACTGCACGCTTTCAAAGAAGAAGCATGTCATTGGCATTGAAAATGTCAAATTCCTCAAGGATCACTTGTGTGGAGCCCGTGAAGCTGGAAAAATGACCAAGGCCAAGCATCCAAAGAAAGACTATCATGACCACTACTCGTCCCTTCGAATTGCTTCACATGGACCTCTTTGGTCCTAATCATTACTCAGCAGTCACTAATGATGCATCTTTATATGGCTTTGTTATTGTTGATGATTACTCTCGTTACACATGGGTACGCTGTCAGGACCCCGATTCCGAGTCACATCGATCTAGCCGGTAACACCTCATATCACTTTGCGGCCTCACGCATGGTATTCCCACGGGTGTCGCCTTACCATGGCCCGGGACCGTTTGCGTGTTTTGGCTCACGTATATGATAGTGTCGCTAGCATCCATATGACAGAGAACCCAGGCCGACATGGCTAGTCGTGAACCCAAAGCGGCGCTAACCCATGGGGACAGGCATACATGATTCACATCGAGCATGTCGGTCATCAACGTATGAATTCGGGCTGTAGCACTGGCTAACAGGACTCCGGTATCCCGGCTGTAGCAGAGCTAGGCAGGACTCAATGTCACCGCGTGACATTTCGAAAAGGGACGTACATAGGAACGAAGTGAAACACATGCCGGCCGATCAAGTGTCCAAAGCAGTAGTCTGGGCTACCAGACTCCGTGAACTCCGGTCAGAAGCGGACTACTATCGCTCAGAAGCACTAGACTACATTTCCCCATATGAGAGGCTGCCAAGGAAAAACAACTAGATTGTCGGATCCCACACATACCAAGCATTTCAAACATACACACAATATGCTCAATATGTGTAAATACAACATGGCATCACAACATAACTCTACGACTCAAATATCTATTCATTAGGCTCCGAGGAGCGCTATATTACAAACATGGGTCTCATGACCCAACACTCGAAACATACAAGTCAAAGCACAAGCGGAAGCTAAACATGTCCGAAAGTACGCATAACTACAAATGAAAAAGGCTGGGAAGCCTGAATATCTACCAGATCCTGCCGAGGGCACGAGATCGTAGCTGAGGTAACAAGCTAAACGTCGAAGTCCAAGCGGAACTACTAGCGAGACTGACGTCTCTCTGCAAAACATAAGATAGGCAAACATGAGTACAATTGTACTCAAAGAAGACTTACATCGTAACTAACTACATATGCATCATTATCAAAAGGGGGGTGGTGGAGTTTGACCGCAGAAGCCAGCTTTGACTCGGTGGCTATCCTGAACTACATTTGCAAGTAACTCTTTTGAAGTGGCGCACACGAGTCCACATATTCACCATATCAATACACCACTATGGATCCGCCTCCGCCTCCCTACGAGAACGCCATCCATAGCACGCACGCTTATCTTGCGCATTTTAGAGTATCCACTTTCACTTGTCTATGAACCGATATAGGCAACCTGTAAGTCCTTTTCCGCGGACACGGCTATTGAATAGATCATATTAACCCTGCAGGGTGTACTTCTTCACACACGCTCTCACCACTTACCGCCGTTTACACGACATGTACTCGGCAACCTTCAAGCGGAAGCCCAACGTGGGTGTCGGCCACAGCCTCACCAAACACTCAAGTCCCTAGTCCAGTTTATCGCCTATTCGGGTTCCATCCGCAGGAGTCCGGCCGAGGTTTCCCATACAGCCCCGAACGATGTGTGCGGGGTTCCCGAGATACCAAACGGGCACTTTCGGTACACGGGCCATGTGCCTACCGCAACACAACCCACCCCTAAGGTCAGCTATGCACGGCCCTCAAAGATACTACAAACACCGAAACTACTTGCAACTCCCGGACCGAGGACAAGGGTGGTTAAGAAGCCGAGAGGGTCCATTGGTTTTTGCCCAATGCGTGGTAGTAACTGTTTCATGGATCACAAACACGTAACTCGGGTTCACGAGGACGGCTGCAATGAGACAACCCACCATGTACTCCTACATGGCCTCTCACCGCTACCTTTACCAAATCGTGTTCACACACTTAGCTCACACACAAGAGGACATGTTCACACACCTCCGATTCATCCCCGATGAATCGGGACTGACTCAACTCTAAGCAAGCAGTGTGCATGACAAACAAACATGAATGAGTAGGCACAACATGGCTCAAGCAACTCCTACTCATGCTAGTGGGTTTCATCTAATTCTTGTGGAATGACAGGTCATGCAGAGGATAAAGGGGTTCAGCTACCGTAGCAAGTAAGATGAATCGTTGTTGTCCTAATGCAGTAAAATAGAGCAGGAGCGAGAGAGTGGGATTATATCGGAATGAACAAGGGGGTTTTGCTTGCCTGGCACTTCTGAAGATAATATAGTTCTTCATCGGTGTCATCGAACAATCGTCGGAACCACGTCTATCGAAAGGGGACAAACACCGGCAACTGAGAAAGAACACAATCAATGCAATGCACATTCACATGAATGACATGTCATGTTAAGGTACTGAATTCACCTAATGCAATATCTAGCCAAGTTAATTGAAGTGGAACTCGAACAAGAATAAATTCCAACTCCAAATGTTATTTCATAAATTGCCCTAATCATCATTTGTCCTATTCAGTGAGGTTAACTTGTTCAAACATGCATGATCATGGCATAAACAGATTCTTCATATTTTTCTGATCATTTTCATATATAAATTATTTAATTTGGAGTTACGGTTGAATTTCTATGAATTTTAGAAGTTTGGGGTATTTTCTAAAATTTCCTGAATTATAATAAATCCAGAAAAGGTATTACTGCGTCAGCCTGACGTCAGTGTGACGTCAGCGGGTCAACGGGACACGGTCCAGGTCAAACCTGACAGTGGGTCCCGCGTGTCAGTGTAATTAGTTTAACTAAATTCAATTAGTACTAATCCTAATTAACTAGCAGGGCTGGGCCCCACCTGTCATTTAGTCAGGGGGAATCAAACTGGGGTCAAATCCGGGTCAAACTCGCCGGAGTTGACCCAAGGCTCGTCGCCGGCAAGGCCAGGGACGGCGGAGAGCGTCGGGATTCGCCCTCCGATGACCAAAAGAGCGGCGGAGGGGCTCTGCGAGATGCCCAGGCTCGCGCGCATCTAACATAGCAAACGGGAGGAGCTAGGGTGCCCGGAGGCGACGGCAATCATGACGACGGCGGCGGCCAGAGTTCGGGTGAGGCGCGAGCGGTGGCTACGGTGCACAACAGGAGCAATAGATTAGGGTTTTGGGATCCTGGCGTGGTGCTGAGCACGGTGGTGTGCTCGGACGTGACGTGCGTGAGCTCTAGCCACGGCGGCGACACAGCCGGCGGCGACGATTCTCGGAATCGGCAGAGGCGACGACTACGCGGTGAAATCGAGCACGGGGAGAGAGGGGTTCGGCAGAGGAGCTCACGGCAAAGTCGATGAGTGGCTCAGCGTGCTCAGGGGAGGCCGGACGGCGTCGGAGCATCTCCGACGATCTCGGTTGCCCGAGGTAGAAGACGACCATGAGACGCTATTCGGGCATCCGTGCCGCGTGGCTCAGCGGAGAGGTTCAGGGTGGCGGCGGAGCTCTTGAGCTGGTCGGGAAAGCAAGGGGGAGGCGGTGGCCGCGGTGGTGCTCGGCGGCGCGCTGTGGTGCGCTCGGGAGAGAGGAACAGAGGAGGGGAAGGAGCGCAGGGAGAGTGAGGAGAGGACGAGGGGGTCGGGGGGGGGGGTGTGCGTGGCATCGCGGGAGGCGTCCAGAGCGTCGGGGGGGGGGGGGGACGGCAAGCAGGAGGTGGCCGTCGGTGGCCGTCAAGGCGGCCACGCTGGCCATCATCCTCTGGCAGAGGAGGAAGGCGACAGGGAAGGAGGCGGTGGTGGGCTGGGCACGATGGCTGAGCTGCCACTGGCCGCCAGTGGCCTGGCAGCAAGTGGCCCAAGTAAGGTTTCTCTCCTCTCTCTGTTTTCTATTTAATTATGTTTTCTATTATTCTGTAGTTTTAGGGCTTTATTAAAAATACCTAATCAATCCCAAAAATCATGCAACTGCTCATGACCACTATTGGTAATATATCCTACAGTAAACATTTTAGTTTGGGATTATTTGAGCATTTAAAATATTTTATAGTATTAAATGCTCAAATGCAAATACTTTATGGATTAATCCAGTGACCAAATATGTCATGAAAATGTGCAGCACCTCTGGTTATGGTTTATAGCATTTTTCCAGAAATGATGAACATTTTCTAAAGCCATTTGGATTCACTGAAAAATATTTTTGGTTGAACCTATTTGAATTCCTTTAATGCTAGGGTTTAGGCAATCCCCATTTCAAGTTTCTGAGAAAATTAAACATGATGACATGAATGCCTTAATGCAACTAATGACAAACAAATTTGGGCTGTGACATACACATTGTTACTTACAAAAATGAAGTGCAAGAAGTCTTCAAACGATTTTCCTCGAGGGCTTCAACCAACTTTGGTGTGAAGATCAGACACATCAGGAGTGACAATGGAACTGAGTTTAAGAATTCCGGCCTTGATGCCTATCTTGATGAACTTGGTATTACTCATGAGTTATCTGCTCCCTATACTCCTCAGCAAAATGGCGTCGTGGAGCGCAAGAACAGAAGTCTTGTTGAGATGGCTCGCACTATGCTTGACGAATACAAAACGCCTAGTCGTTTTTGGATTGATGCAATTGGTACCGCGTGCCACATCATCAACAGAGTGTATCTTCACAAATTCTTCAAGAAGACTGCCTATGTACTCCTCGCTGACAAGAAACCCAATGTGAGTTATTTCAAAGTCTTCGGTGCTAGATGCTGGATTAGAGATCCTCATCACAGTTCTAAATTTGCACCGAAAGCACATGAAGGTTTTATGCTTGGTTACGGAAAGGACTCGCACACCTCTGTAGTCTTCAACATCGCTCTTCACAAGATTGTTGATCTTGTAGATGTGCGGTTCGATGAAACTAATGGCTCGCAAAGAGAGCACCTACCTTCTATGTTAGATGAACCAGCTCTGGGGAATCTATCAAGTTCAAGGCAACCGAGGATGTCATTCCCATCGAAGAATCTCTTTGAAGAATTCATTCCTGTCTGTGAAGAACGCCGAGCTGATGCACTGAAGATAATCTTGAAGACAATGGTGCCGAGGAAAATGATCAAATTCCTCGACGACAACCAGCTCATCCCAGCGTTGCAAAAGAAGTGCAAGTTGACAAGATCATCGATGACATTGAAGCGCCAGTCCTCTCACACGCTCAAAAGCTTCACATTTATCTAACTTTTGTGGGCACTATGCTTTTGTCTCTATCACAGAGCCCACTAAGGTAGATGAAGCATTTCTGGAGCCCGAGTGGATTCAGGCCATGCAAGAAGAATTACATCGGTTTGAGCTCAACAATGTCCGGGAACTGGTCAAACGTCCAGGATCCTCGCAAGCATAATATCATTGGCACAAAGTGGATCTACCGCAACAAGCAAGATGAAAATGGCCTTGTGGTGAGGAATAAGGCACGACTTGTAGCTCAAGGCTACACACAGGTTGAAGGAATAGATTTCGATGAAACTTTTGCACCTATTGCTAGACTTGAGGCTATTCGCATATTACTTGCTTATGCTAACCATCATAATATCACTTTATATCAAATGGATGTAAAAAGTGCATTCCTCAATGGTAAGCTTGAGGAAGAAGTACATGTTGCTCAACCCCTGTGTTTTGAAGATCCAAAGAATCGACAAAGTCTTGAGACTCAACAAGGCCCTCTATGGTCTCAAAGCAGGGCCCACAGGCGTGGTATGATACATTGAAAGAATTCTTCGTGAAGAATGGCTTCACACCAGTTCACTCGACCCTACTCTCTTTACTAAATCATATGATGGTGAACTGTTTGTGTGCCAAATATATGTTGATGATATTATCTTTGGCTGTCTTGACCAACGTTATAGTGATGAATTTGCCTATATGATGAGTGAAGAATATCAAATGTCTATGATGGGAGAGTTGAAATTCTTCTTAGGTCTTCAAATTCGTCAACAACACAATGGCATATTCATATCTCAGGAGAAATACCTCAAAGATGTCCTAAAGAAATTCGGCATGCAAGATTGCAAAGGTGTCAAAATTCCTATGCCCACAAATGGCCATCTATGCACTGATGAAAATGGTATTGACTTCGATCACAAGGTATACCGCTCCATGATTGGTTCTTTGTTGTACTTATGTGCATCTAGGCCAGATATAATGCTTAGTATTTGCATGTGTGCCCGATTTCAAGCTGCACCGAAGGAATCACACCATAAGGTCGTGGAAGCATATTCTTCGATATCTAGCTCACACACCAACACTAGGATTATGGTACCCCAAGGGCTCTACTTTTGATCTCATTGGATATTACGACTCGACTATGCTGGTGATCGTGTGGACCGCAAGTCAACATCTGGCACTTGTCATTTCCTCGGACGATCTTTGGTCTGTTGGTCCTCGAAGAAATAGAACTGTGTATCACTGTCTACTGCGGAAGCTGAATACATTACTGCTGGCTCTTGTTGTGCTCAATTGATGTGGATGAAGAAAACTCTCAAGGACTACGACATCAACGTGAAGAATGTGCCTCTCTACTGTGACAATGAGAGTGCCATCAAGATTGCTCACAACCCAGTTCAGCACTCGAAGACAAAGCACATTCAAATTCGTCATCATTTTCTTCGTGATCATGTGTTGAAGGGCGACATCTCCATCGAGCATGTGAATACTGAAGAACAACTAGCCGATATCTTCACAAAGCCCTTGGATGAGAAGATATTTAGCAAGTTGCGGTGTGAGCTAAATATCTTAGAATCTTCGAATGTTCTTTGAAAAGGACACACATCCTGACACATATGCAAAATTGATGACTTAGATGTGCAACACATGAAGAAACGTTTTTTCTTCAATCAATGAAGAATAACACTCTAAGTGTGAAGAAATTAGTGAAGAATTTGATTCTCAGAACCCTACGACAATTGTACGCGGTGTCTGAAATCATCATTCTTATACGGTGGGTCACGCCACCACCAAAGTTGAAAATCTTCAATTTGAGTTTTTCCTCAGTTTTTGAAATTCTTCAGTTTTTCAAATTCTTCAACTTTTCAAAATCTTCACTGTTTCCGTCGTTTTTCTTCATTGGCTATATATATATATGGGTTTATGTCCTCTACAGCATTCACTTATGGCTATTTCTTCAAGTCGCTTTTTCTGCTAAGTGAATGTGATCGGACCCTTCCCCCTCTATGCTATACTCAACCCAATCTTTTCACAAATTCTTCATGTGCGTTCTATTTGAAACTCGTTCAAAATCTTCACTGTGTCCTAGTCAGCTGAAGAAATTGTGAACGGAACTTTAAAACTGATCTTATCCAAACTTTCGTTTTTGCCGCTCAAACTGTTCCGCATTCCATGATAGATTTATCTATTCACCCACGATCTAACACAATCTCCACTTCTTAGTACATGGGTGACACATGTCAAGCGAATGGGAAGGGTCAGGGGCACGTTCATCCCAAATCTTCGGGCGAACAGTTTTTCACCGTGGCTATATATACCCCCTCTCCCCTTCCTCACTTCCTTTACTCCGATCGACCACTCTCTCTCGCTCGAGCTTCTCAAACCCTAGTGCCGCCGCTACTCTATCGTCGCTGGTGAGGAAAAGCTTCACTGCCTCGACCTAAATGCCGACGTACTTTCGCGTCGACCAAGGAAATCTTCACTCCGCCGCCCGTAGCTGTCTTCCTCCGCCAAGTTAGGGCGTGGAAGATCTAACTGACGAACTTCCCATCTGTTCTTCTCGGTTCATCGTGTTCTTCACTTCGGTAATTAAAAGTTACTTTTATTACTCGCTTTGATTCTCAAACCTTCACGAAAATCTTCAAAGGTGTTTATTCTTCAAATCTTCTCACATATGAACACCTCAAACAAAATATGCTCTTGATTCGCTTCTCTAAGCAATGATTTTCTTCAAGATTCCTCAATTGTGTGGATCCTCGATCTATACAACTCGAAACTAAGACAAAGATCGCTTAGTGAAATTCTTCAAGGCTCATCTGGTCAAATTCCTCAAAATAGTTCTTTTTGAAAACCTTCCGAGAACGCATATGACCTCTCCAAATTCCTCGCAACTATACTGCTCACGGTACTCATGTTCGCTTTGAATCACTAGGTTCTCATCAACTTAACTCATTCGCAGCGTTCCTCGAAGAAAAGTTGCATACTTCTTCAGAGAATTCGATTGTTCAAATTCCTCAGCTGAAGAATATGGCAGAAGGAAAGAAGCCACAGAAAGGAGGAAAGAGGCCTGAGGTCATGACTGCGTTTGAGATTCCTGAGGAAATATATGCTGATTATTGCACACCTGATGAAGCCGAGTCCGGCAAAGAGAACAAAAATCAGCGCAAGGTGCGCATTCAAAGGATTGTACGGAGATGGGCAAGGGAATGGAGGGAGTGCAGATATGTAACTCCAAAGTACATGAAGAAATTCGCTCTCAATCCTCCATGCCCAAGAGCTCCATCGGCACCTGGTCAAGAAGTTGACCCCACCAGCATCAAGCGTGGTGAGGACTTTTTTGAAGAATGGGCCAAGCGCCAAGCCAAATTGGCAAGAAAAACCAATGAGGCTGTGAGGAAATTTAATGAGGACTCTGCTACTGCTGCTGCCACTGAGGCCTCTGTCAAGCCAAGAAAATCTATGGCAAAGAAGCCCGCACACAAGCCAAGTGCTTCACCAACTGTGCCCTCACGGCCAAGTTCCTCAGCTGTGCCCTCACGGCCAATTCCTCATGCTGCTCCAGCTCCTCCCAAATCCTCAGCTCCTACAAAGTCCTCAGCAGCTCCTCCCAAGTCCTCAGCAGTTCCGACAAAGTCCTCAGCACCTGTGCATCTGGCCACGTGCCAAAGGACTGCAGGCATCTCCATTGCCTCCGTGTTTCAAAGAAGTTCCTCAGCTGCACCAAATTCTTCATCTGGCCCGACTCTGCTGAAGACTAAGGCCACAGTTGGACGAGGTCCTCGGCCAAGTCCCAAGAAGAAACAGGTCGCCTTCCAAGAGCCACCTGAAGATGATGAGGCTGATGATGATGAACTTGCGGAAATCATCAGAGACCGACAAGAAAGGGCCGCTAGAGCCAAAGGCACACTGTGCCCTTCTTTATTGGATCCAAGAGCGATCCTAGACTACATTGATCTACGGCACAAGGACCCAAACACTCCTATGCCTGACTTCAAGTTGACACCGCCAAAGTCACATCTTGACTCATTTCATCCAAGAGGAGAAATGGAAATTTGATACTGCCAGAGAGATCAAGAAATCGCATGATCTGAAAGGAGAAACTGCTGAAGAAAAACGTTGTCAAGATGACAAGCGAAGAACTTATCAAGATGCGGTGACATCAAAGCCCTCAGCGACAAATTTGACTCCTATTATGCTGATTGGCAAGGAGCCAAAGTCAGATTCATCAACCTACCGAAGAAATTCACCAATGTTGCAGCCCCAACGCAACAAGAAATTCCTCAGGCTGGAGCCTCAGCTCAGCCGACTGAAGAACATGCCAGCACCGCTGATGAAGTTCAGGCTGCTGATGACAATGCTAGTTCCAGGGCTGATGATCCCATTCCAGCCAAGAAATTGCGGTGGCATTCCCTTGTGGTGCGCTGAAGAAATCGAACAAGTCGTGGCAATCGCATCGATTGCGCTGAGGAAAATCAACCAGATTCCTCAGCTCCTCCTGCGCCAACACCAACTCCAATTCTTCCATCCGCCTCGATGTGAAGAAGACCAAGGCTGCGAGAATGAGCTGCGGTGAAGAAACGGAAAGCATCAGTGCGTCAAATTCTTGACTGCGAAGAAAATGAAGCCAATGACCAGCTCCTTTGAAAATCCTATTGACGTTGTTCCAATTTCCTCAATTCCATCAAAGGACCTTGTTCCTTTTGGTGAAGATTATGAGATCCCAAGCGGATCTGATGAAGAAGATCATTCTGCTGCTTCGTCAGAGCAGATTGATGAAGAAATTGAAGTGGAAGCAATCCCTTCAACCCCAATCATTTCCTTGCCTATGTCTCAGTTCATAGCTGAAGAGGCCCGTGTTGAGGAAATTGAAGAAGATGTGGATATTGGAAGCACAACAACAGTGATGAACGATGACTTTTGGGAAAGTCAGCATCCAAATTCTCCACTCTTCACCCCAATTCAACAGATTCCTCAGTCCCCTGCTCCAACAGTTCAAATGGGCCTTTGAAGAAACTCATCCTCCGTCCATGAAGAAATTCCAGCCACGGTGACGATGAACTTTCTTCTGCTGATCCTCGGGCGCACCTATAGAGGAACAAGAAATTCCTCAGCCTGAAGAACCTGAGATTGCAATTCCAGAGGTCGTGATGCAACTCACTGACACTCCACTGCCAAAGCCAAAGAATCCCTTCTCTACAAAGCAAAAGTTCAAGGCTGAAGATTTCTTCGGCGAGCACGTATTCTTCACTGATTACAATCCATATGATTACGCTCGCATAAGGAAGAGGCGTTCGGACTGCCGGTCAAGCCAATTTCTATTCCTTAGTGCTCTTCAACAAAGACAAAGTCTTTGATCATGCACATATTCCTCATGTGGACATGGAGTCTCTGCCAGCTTGAGCCGGTCCTCGGTGTTCTTCACGACGCAGGACTTGAATTTCCGCATGAGATCTGTGATTGGAATGAAGAACTCATTCTTCAATTCTATGCAACGCTGCACATCACCGGAGACGCCAAGACGTGAACTTATGGGTGTTAGGCTGGATGTCCGAAAATACTCACTACAAGGCACCAAAGAATCGAATTGCTTCGTGCTCTACCACTCAGTCTTCCCTTGATGGTGCTCGTTGTATCTACAACGAACATGAGCTTTCAAATCACTATATGCAAGTCTTGATGAAGCCTTTGAAGCCGTGGCAGGCCCCAAGAACCAAATTCCTCGTCAAGGAATTATTGTATGTGCCTCGGACTGTCTATCGGATTCTGACGAAGACAATGAGTCCTATCAAAGGCCACGACTCAAATGCTGAAGAAGTCGTTGGCATCATGAAGAATATGCTTTTCAATATCATTCATGGCGTTCCCGTAAACGTCCATGATTTCTTCATGAGGACTCTGGCTAATATTGCTATGTCACCTTTTGAGCTGAAGCCTTATGCACCATGGATTATGCGGTTCATCAGGACAAGGTCTTCACTCAATTACAAGGCTGATACTCTGAACCACTGCAGCTACTTGCCCTCGATTGAAGTCCTCAAATGGACATTTTACCTCAGCTGATGACAAGGGCAAGGCAACTGCTGTGATCGATGAAGGCACTCGTCCATTGGATGGTCAGTTTCGCAAAGCTGCATCCTACTCCACCAATGATGACTCTGCCACACATGACTCTGCCGCAAATACCTCAGCCAAGCAAAGTCCACAAGCCACATCACCCAGGGTGATGACTGATCGTGAGTTACTCCTCAGTCTTCATCAGAAGGTTGATAGCAATCATAAATTGGTCAAGCGTCAGTTTGGTTCAATTCTTCACAACATGACCTCTACACACAATGCAGTGAAGAAAAACCACCACTACCTCCATGAAACCTTCAAACGCACTGGCTGTTCTTTCAAATGTCTACAAAGACGGAAGAACCGACGACAATGGGTCTCAAGGAAGAATTTGACTGGTCTGCACCTCCTCAGAAGAAATACAAGAAGGTCAAAGTTCCTTCCTTGGTGGCCAGCTCCTATTCTTCATCACGAGACAACGATGAAAATGAATACTTGGGCGACAACTGCGGCAGGCCCCACTACAACAACCGACCCCAACAACGTGGCGCTCCTTCATCAACTTGAAATTCTTGAGGCGTTAGTCCTCGGTTCGATCCTTTTGGTCATTCGATGACAAAGGGGGAGAAATTTGAGTTAGTCTTCAAGCGGGTCTACTATATGGGCATTTTTTTGTTAAGTTACAACTCTCGTTCTTCTGAAACTTTTATTGGATCGAGTTGTAATCTTAAACCCGATGGTGCCTTGATACTTTTGATGCACTGTGCTATGATACTCTTGATGCGTTATTTTGCATGCTTGTTCCTCATTAATGTTATCGGACGCATGCTGAATTTCATCAAGCACCATATTTCATCATGCATTTCAACTTCTTCATATTATATGTCAAATGCGTGTATGAATTACAAGATATAGGGGGAGATCTCCATGATTCAACTCTTCAAATGTGCACTGCCTCAAAAGCAAATTCCTCACTATGCACATCTTCAGGGGGTTCTTCTATATCTGCAATCAAATTCCTCAACATCAGTATTTACACTTCATATGTTTATCCGTTGAAAACTTAACCTATATTGTCATCAATCACCAAAAGGGGAGATTGTTAGTGCATCTAGTGCCCCTTAGTGATTTTGGTGTATTGAAGACTTATAGGTTAAGGGACTAATGTGTTTGTGAGTGTACACATGTCTATAAGTCTATGAGGAGTTTGATATTTACGGTGAAAGTCGACCCCTAAAAATGAAGTTCTTATTTGGAGACTTTGATATTACGAAGACTTTCGAAGACTTTGAAAGTGAAGAAATTGGTGTGACCTTGAAGACTTGGTATTCATTTGAGGAACATGAAGCGTGAAGACTTTTGTTTTCGTAGTTCCGTTTTCTCTTTCTTGAGTCATAGGAAACACCGTCTCTTTGTTAAAGGGGTCGAGGAAATACTAAGGAAAAATTTCCATGTGATGCTCAACTCAAAATCCTACACCTACCAATCCCTTCGAGTGAAGCCTTTGGAAATCTCATACGATTCAGTCAATTTCTTGATGTGAGAGGCGAAGTTCTTACATTATTGAGGAATTTGTTACGAATGAGGAGTTAGGAATTCGCCAAAGGCGGATTGCCTACAGTGAGGAACATGATAGCCCCGAGGAATTTGAAAGTCAAATTTCCGACCGTTCTTGTCTTCTTGCCGCCACTGTCCCAAAATATCTTGTCCACCTAACGGTCATATCATTGAAGGTCATTTATGTCTTATCATGTCGGGTCGCGCTCTGACGCCAGCTGTCCAGTGTATATGTCTTTAACGCTGGTCGCGCTCTGACGCCGCAGAAAGGATTTTTTCAGCAGCGTTTCCCTACCCTAGCCGCCACCACCACGAGCGAGGCGACTAGGGAGGCGATCCTTTTCCACCGATCTCCACCGGGGAGGGCGCTGGCCCCCTCTCTCTCCGGCTGCTGCTCCGGCAGCAGGAGGGAGGGGGACCCCGTTTCTCCGCTCTATAGTTAGGGTTTGGATTTGTAGGTCGTGGCGCGCCGTTGGGGTGGTGGGAGCGGCGCCCGGACGAATAAATCTGCCTCAACTTCACTCCCACACCGGCGGTGTCCTTCATGGCGGCGTCTCGAAGTTGGTGGCATCGTGTGTTTGTCGATCCTTCAGATTGGCGATGTTAGGGTTCATGGATGGTGTTGGCGAGGCGGCGGCGGCGACTCCATCAGGTGTGTCTCTCCTTCTGCTCTGTCCCCGTTGCCGCGGCGTTATCTCCGACGTCATGGTGGAGCAGGGAGGTTTTGTCATCCAGGAGTACGCGCAGACGCTTGTCGACGCAAGTGACAGCTGGAAGATGGTGCATCTTGTGCTGGGTTTGTGGTTGGAGGCTGACTGTTCTGGTTTCCTCCTCCGACGTCGTAGTCGTGCGGGGGTGTCAGTTCTGGAGTTTGATGGCGTGTCCGAGGACACGCTGCCCCGGTCTGATTCTTTCAACGGCAATGGTTTTGCTTCAGGCAAACTACTTTGGAGGTCCGTAAAGCTGCAGATCAGTGATGGAGCCGCGTCGAGCTCGGGTGAAGAGGTGATTTGTCTCCTTTTCTTTAGTGAAGAGGGCCAGATGCTGGTTTTTTGCATAGGATTATCCTATCTATTCAGTCCAGTAATATCTATGTTTACGTGGCTTGTAACTGAATCTTTATGTTATTAATGAGACACATATTACTATGCAAAAAAAGAAAGAAAGGATTTTTTCAATCCCAAGACGTATACCAGCGGCGCAGATTTCGGGCTCATCTGAGCCCGAGCACCAAATCGCTGCTTTCCAAAAAGTATTCATTTCTGCTCTTAATAGATGAACGTTAACAAACTAGAGGTTTCGGTCGGCGGCTGGAAAAAAGCAGAAAGCGTATTTTTAGAAACACGTTTGAGCTGTACTGAAAGCGCATTATAGGCAGAAGGCATAGAGAAGTACGTTTCCTAGTACACGAAAGTGTAGTTTACCGAATTCGCTTCCACTTGCCAAGTCATCTGACCAGGGTCACCCCCCGTGTCACTGACTGGTGGGGGTCACATGAGGTGGGGCCCGCCTGGCTCATCTCCTTCTTCCTCCTCGCCGTGCCCCGATGGAAACAGAGGCGGGCTGGGGAGGCCGCGCCGGCGCTGGCCCCCGGCGACTCCTGCCACCTCCGGCCAGGGAGAGTCCACCGGCGGGACCGGGAGTCTGCAGCGGCGGAGCCAACGTACGAGCGTTGGGTTCAACTGAACCCAACGGATTTGGCTCCATACGTGCATGTACGTGCAGGCTTACCCGATGTGAACCCATTAAAAAATTGTGACTGACCCCATCAACGGGAGGTTGTCACGGACTAAGCAACTAAAGCAAAGGGCCAACAAGTGAAAAGACCACGAGGAGTCCTTGACTCTTGCCGTGATTAATGACCGTGATTAGTCATGTACGCAGCCTTGCTAAAAAAAGTCATGCCCGCACGCCTCATCGTGTCTTCGTTTTTAAATTCGCATCTGATCTCTCCTCTCCTCTGTACATGTTCCTGGTGCCTCGCCGCCTCGGCCGGCCACAACCTACAGATCGACAGCAACAATTGTATCTCAAAATTTGAGGTAACTAGAGTACATTGCCTCATCTCCTTTTTCTTATGTATGTTCTACCTAGCGTAATAACCTAGTGTGATAGTGAATTTTTGCCATAGTTTTTTTATCTGTTTTTCTCCATGACCTTTGATTGATGTATGCTATGGAGCGATATTTTTCGAAGAAAACACGGTCACCAGATTGAGATAATGATACAAGTACATCAAGGTCACCAATTAGACATAGGCTAAGTGCATCAAAGGTCAGCTAACCACCTGAAGCCTACTATTCATACATGAAGGCTATAAGTGATTTTATAATTTGTCTTAAAAAAAGTGATTTTATAATTTTATTATTGAACCGGTATGTCTTGCACTCTTCCGTTTCTAAAAGCAACATAATGAGTGATATGTGGTACCATATTTCTGTTCATTATGTTGTTTTTGGTGCTATAATTTTGTTGTAAGAGAATTTAAAGTTATACTATACACCCCACAAATTAGTATCAAGTTCTCACAACGACTCACGGAGTGAACCCAATGGCCAAATTTTCTGGCTCCGCCCCTGGGAGTCTGCGCCGCGCCAGTCCTGGGGTAGCTCGCGTGCTGGGGAGGAGCAATGCGGCGGCGCCATGCGGTGGCCGAGAGGAGGAGGCGGCAGTTGATCTTGGGGAAGCACGGCCACAAGTGCTCCGACGAGAAGGAGCGGGTAGGAGGGAGCGTTGGAGAGTGGGGGAGCTTTTGGTGTGGAAAGGAGGAGGGGAGAGGCTCGGGCTTGCTCGAATTCGAGCAGAGGCCGTCGGCGGCAATGGCGGACAGAGGAGGGGAACGGGAGCTCCTCGAGCTCGGTTTGGTGGTCGGGGCGGCTAGAGGGGGAGTAGAGGAGCTTGGTGAGATCGAGAGGCCTCGGGGAGGGCTTAAATAGCCGTGGCATCATGGAGCCCGGACAGCGGTGGCATGTCTTGCGTCAGCTGGCGAGCATATGCACGGGGAGGGAGGGGAGACTTGTCCAGGAGCTTCACGGGGGCGCAGGAGGACTCGTGCGAGCTCGGGAAAGCTCGGGAGAGCTCCGGCAATGGGACAAGGAGGAGCAGGGGAGGTTAGTGGCACGTGCGAGCTCGAAAGCGACGCAACCAGGGTGAGTCCGGACGGGGAAGTTGCGTAGGGTGACACGGGGATCACGGGGAAGCTATTGTACACGGCGAGGCGCGCGAGCACGACGAACCGAGGACGGGCCCGAGCAAACGACGCGCAGATCACGTCCATGGCGTGCCAGGGCGGTGGTCAGCGCGTGAGCTGGCGCAAGCGGGGCACAACAATCGGCCAAATCATGTCTGGGGGACAAGGGAAGCAGAGAAAGATGCCAAGGAGGAAGAAACCACACATAGTGCTCACTGGTCTGATCACAGGTAGCAAGAAAACAAGGGAATAGCAAGGTGTTTGGAGTTTGTTGTGGAGCAGATACTTGAAGATGAAGGATGAGCTTTGGCTGGGTTTGATCAGTCACTAAGGTGATTAAGAT
Source organism: Aegilops bicornis (assembly GCA_021605145.1). NCBI lineage: Eukaryota > Viridiplantae > Streptophyta > Magnoliopsida > Poales > Poaceae > Aegilops > Aegilops bicornis. The sequence goes on along the minus strand of CM038673.1, from coordinate 397,875,301 downwards.
GGCAAGGTTTCAGCTCAAGAAGAGGAGTTTAGCTAGTAGTTGCTGTAGAAACCTCCAGACTGGACAGAAATACAAAACATGAAGTAGCACTCACATATCAAATGTGATTGAGCTGAATTTTTGTGTAGATGAGTTATTTGGGCATATGAGAGTGCCATAAAAATTTCATACCATTTGGCCAAACGAAAATGGTATTTCCTTCATACAGCACCCCTCTGGACAGAATCTTAGGAAACATCCTGAGGAAAAATAGCTAGATGAAATATGCCCAAATCTTGTGGAGATAGGTTATATGGGTAGGAGAAGGTGCTGGAAAATTTTCAGCAATAATGGCGCAAGAAAAAATATACTTCTTCACAAACTAAAAATTTGGACAGAAACAAAGAATTGAAGGTGTGGTCACATGGATGCATTGCATGAGCTCAAATATTGAGGAGGGCTTTTATTTGATGATATTAAGGACCATGCAAAATTTCAACTCAATTGAGTTAATCTAGCTAGTACTTCCTTCACAAACAATTCTCTCAGACAGGAACTTTGAAAAATTCCTCAGGAATATTTACTAGGCAAATTAAGTTGAATTTTGGCATGAGGCAATTATTTGTACATGAAAATGTGTCCAAAGAGTTTTGGGTCAATTGGTCAAAGTTAAATGGCACTTGCTTCACAAAATGCCATTGAGGACAAAATAGGAAGGGAATTAATTGAGCATGATGAGGAACATGGAAAATGAATATTTTGTCATAATTGAGGAAGATATGACCCAAAAAAATTATGAGAATTATTTGGGAATTTTAGGAGTGATATAAATATAGGTTGCTTCACAACCTAGGGCAGACAGGGTTATTCCTTTAATAGAAAAAGGAATATTCCCTAGCAAAAGAATGTTGGGGTTGGGCTAGGATAAAAATGGCAAGGTCTTGGGAAGGGTTTGAGGATGACAAGCCACTCTGGAAAGAAAGAAGAGGTCATCTTCTTCAGTTTCCAGACCACATAGCCACGGAAAAAGAAATCTCAATCAAAAACCCCAGAAAATCAAAAGAAAAAGAAAGGGCCAAAAACAAGATGTGACAGCCTTATGACTTGTTTATTTCAGTTCTTCACAATGTGATGTTCTATATTTGCAACTATTTGCCATGCAGCTCAACTTCATCAATAACAGTTTCAATAATACCACTATGAATTACGATATTTGGTTGCTGTTAAGGATATTGCAGTTAACATGACTTTTCGTTTTTTAACAATAACTAGTGTACTTTAGACCTGCACAATACGAGTTTGAATGACTATTTGCTTGTTTTTAAATGTTATGTCTGATGCAGTTAATACACCTTTCCACTTCTTGTTTTTCTTAACTAGCGTGCTTAAGCCTGCACACTGAAGTTATCATTTGTAGATTATGTTGTCTACCATGGATATATTTGGTTGATGTTTAGCCTGTTGTGCTTAACATGCCTTTATAGGTACTCATACATGACAATATTGAGAACAATGTTGTTTACCATCGAGGTTAGTTTCATCGCATTGCTTATATGTACTCACTGTTCAGGATATATGTAGTTGGTACCATATAGCCTGGGGCTGATAAGGGATTAATCGTCGAATCGGACATTTCACTGAATATATCTCAGAACTCCATTTATCAAGAGGGTTAACTAGGGACATATTTAATATATCTGAGGCTACATAGCAACATGCACTATACTGAATGACTAAATATGCAATCCCATGCTACATAGCAACAAGGAAGAGTGTTACCTTAATGTTCTGATGATGTCTAGATATACATGTAATAAAATCTTATATAATGGGATGGAGGGAGTGTTGTACTACATCATTTTTCAATTCTTGTTTAGCTTCTAGTATTAACTCGGTGCTTTTAGGTACATATATCATTGCCAAAGATCCACACTTCGACCCTTTCTGCGTATGGGGCAATGAGATATTCATGAACCAACATCAAGTGAGGAAACTGATAAAGATTGTTATTAAAATGAGTCAAAAGATGTCTTACACTTTATGCAAGACCACAGTGAACTGCACGATGGTAAGTAAGAACCCTGTAGCCCTTTTTTTACTGCCCGTAATGAGTTGTGTTAGATGACAATGTCTGAATATTTTTTCTTTTGCAGTGGATCCTGAAGCAGTTTACTCAAGATTACCTCTGAAACTACATGATTGGCGGCCGACCATCACAAGGGGTTGGACTAGAGTCCTGCATGCCTTCTGCATCCAGGAGAGCACAATAGGGCCATTCCGCTTCACCTTGTTCAGCAACCGGAATGTCTGTCGCCTCTTTCTTTACCATCTGTAATAGTACAAGTATAGAACCCTGGTTCATCATTCTTTATTTGGTGCTTATGTAATTCTTAAACATATGTACCTATGAATCGAATAATGCATTGGTTGTTTGAACCTGATGGATATGAATAAAGCTATAGCCTACTTTCAAGTGAAGGTACAATTTTAAATAGCAGCAATTAAGTTAGGGCGAAATTACAGTGTACGGGTCATTACGGCGCACACGGTAAATAAAAGCACAGCGTGTGCGATATACATCATAATCCTACACAGTGCATGGAGAGTAAATGTGTGTAACAATGCACATAGTTGCCGTTTGCAAAGCGTGTGTGATGTCAGACACTATCACATACGGTGTAGGAAAACTAAATGTGTGTGATTGTCTACCTATCGTCCATGGTTTATAATCATGAATTATTTGTGATGTGCCAGGCATCATAAAACTCCCGTGCCTGGAATCTGCCTGGAAAACCCCGTTCCTGGAATCTTCCTGGTTTTAGGTAAAGCCACAAAAATCTGACTGCGATGGCAATGCGAGCACAAACGAGTAGCAAGGATGAAGCGTTTGGGATATTCGAGATATCGAAAACGGTTATATAGGGACAACTGTATGCATCAAGGCTCCCTATCCTTGACGGTTTCTAGGTCGTGTGTGAAGGACCCCCCTATCGCCCACACTCACTTGGCGACAGTTCCAAATGTCGTCGCGGAAAGGGGTTAAAAACCGTTTGTATAGCACCAATGCGTACCAGTGATAGGCATCATGTCCGTGTCAAGTAGGCTGAAACGATTCTGCATCTACTACTATTACTCCACACATCGACCGCTATCCAGCATGCATCTAGAGTATTAAGTTCATAAGAACGGAGTAACGCCTTAAGCAAGATGACATGATGTAGAGGAATTAACTCAAGCAATATGATGAAAACCCCATCTTTTTATCCTCGATGGCAACAGTATAATACGTGTCCGTTCCCCTTTTTTCACTACGATCGAGCACCACAAGATTGAACCCCAAGCTAAGCACTTCTCCCATTGCAAGAAAAACCAATCTAGTAGGCCAAACCAAATCGATAGTTCGAAGAGACTTGCAAAGATATCAAATCATGCATATAATAATTTAGAGGAAATTCAAATAATATTCATAGATAACCTGATCATAAATCCACAGTTCATCGGATCTCGGCAAACACACCGCAGAAGAGTATTACATCGAATAGATCTCCAAGAACATCGAGGAGAACTTTGTATTGAGAATCAAAGAGAGAGAAGAGGCCATCTAGCTACTAGCTATGTACCCGTAGTGTCAGGACCGGACTTTCAGGATATTAATTTCCAGAAAATGGCCCTTGTGCTCACCAGTCCCAGGATTACTGTTAGCTGATGAGACACCAACTTGATATAGAAATTCCAAGCAAAATACATAATATGTAGTACAAGACCATTCTGGCCTATGAGTACAACAAATGGTTTCTAGTGGTTGACGGCGGAAGCGGTTTGTGGATCATCGGCGTCTATGGGACTCCATTTCCCACAGGAACAGCTGACCAGGTTGACTCCTATCTTTGCGAGGCTGCTATCACCATTGCTTAGGTTCCGGGGCTGTCATCGCAAGGCTCCTCTCCAAGCAAGAAATATGGCCAAGACAATAGCCAGGGACAAGCCAGTGAGTACTTTGAATGTACTCGCAAACATTATGGACACGGGCATAATATAACAAACGATAATCATGCTCTGAAAAATTCTATGATCACAATGTCAGTCATAAAATAAAATCCATGATGCATGCAAGCAGGTTATTTATATGCAACATGAATATGTATAACAGAGTAGTAATAAAATGCACTGATCGGATGTCTGAAGCGACGTCTCGTAAGGATAGTAAATAATGAGCAAGCCTCAGTCGGGCGTCTGAGCGACACCACATAAAGGGCTTATAAAGTAAATAACAAGCATACCACAGTCGGGCGTCTGAGCGACACCGCATAAAGGGCTTATAAAGTAAATAACAAGCATGCCACAGTCGGGCATCTGAGCGACACCACATAAAGGGCTTATAAAGTAAATAACAAGCATGCCACAATCGGGCGTCTGAGCGACACCGCATAAAGGGCTTGTAAGAAAAATAAACACAGTGAATATCCAGGAGGTAGAACCTTCCCAGGGATACTCGATAATTCAAATAATATAAAAGGGGTTAGTCCATAATAATAATAATCATAATCATAAGTCATAAGTCATGATCCATGTTCTGGTTTAGCGGTTTCTCCTCCGAAGGCCGACACTAAGACCGACACTTGACCCATCCCAGACTGTAGCCCTTAACCATGGACACGGCTATTCGAATAGATTTAATCTCTACAGAGGGTGTACTCTTTACCCACGAGTAACGGATTCCTTTAGTCCACCGGGACTAATTCCGTCTCTGATCTTTTAATTGAAAACACACGACTTGCACACACCAGCTTAACTTACCGGTGTCTGGAATCACCCACGACACCTGTCAAGCAAAACTCTAAGTGGGAAGGCTACAACCTCGCGTAGCATGGGATCAAATTTATATCGCGCGCTCTAAGGGGTGCCCCCCTCTCGGTCCCAACCGGAAGCACCCATGCCCCCGAACCAGGTGGCATGCCTACCGGCTGCAGTCGGTATCTTCCAACATGGTCTCTCTGTATGGTGTGTGCTAGAAAGGGGTTGACAACTTACTGAACCGTACCCTACCTGCTGTAGGGACAAGTGGCAGTACGAAACAAGTATGGGCGTTACTGGAACAAGACTCGATCTACGGTCGACTCAGGAGGTTTATAAATTTCCTGCATGATTAGTATGACGAATATATTTCAACCAACAGAATCACCACTCATTATACCTTACTATGCCATACCGGACATAATCGTCCCGACGAAGACCGGAGACAAGCTCACGCCTACCCAAGGCAGAGGCTTTCCCGGATTTCTTTCTGGCATGCATGCAAGGCATACGAGGACGATTACCATCACAAGTATATCCATTTCCAACAGCAAGGAAATCTCCAATATGCATTCATGCAAATGATCGCGTCACCACATAAAATAACGAGTTGTCCGTATTAAGGTGGTGTTATAATCGTGTCAACCAACACACAAAAGTATTATGCCAGGTTTCAGAATGCTTGCCTTCAAGAGTATGCAAGTGGGGTGTGCCTTTTGAAAGTTGACTTCTTCTTCAAAAACCTATTTTTGAAATTATTCAAATTAACACATAGCTTTAAAACGGTACAAAAAAGTTGTCTAATTTTTTCAAATAAATTGTAAAATAAACTAGACAATATTTGAGAGAGGTAGGAAAAAGAATCAACTCATTTGGAGTTTTATTTTAAAAGATATAGCCAGTCAAAGTTTAGTCAACTTTCTGTTTTTAAAATAAAACTAAAAAAGAAAAACGTTTCGGAAAGAGTACACGTCGAAGACGTAATTTGCTTTTACGTCTCCACTTTCGCCTGCGTTGACCGGCGCTGGGTCACTCACAGTGGGTCCAGGGGGGCCACTGGTCAGGTTTGACCAGTCGCCTCTCCCTCCCTTCTCCTCTATCCGAGCGATGGCGGGACTCCGGTGATGCTCGCCGGTGAACGGCGGTACCGTTCAAGAAACCGAGGCCATCCGCGGGCTCAGGGGTTGAGGCGGTCCCTTCGGTGGTCGCTATGGTCCCTGGAGTGGACGGAGTCACCGGCGGCTAGCTCCGCGGCGGACGGTGGCCGTCGGGTGAGTTTGTGGTTCTGGGCTGCGGTGGTTCCCGAGCGGGTTTGAGGTGTTGGGCGGCTCCGTAGGGTCATGCGCATTCGAGCGGTGGCGCTGGAATGATGGGGGAGGCCATGGTTGCGACGAATGGGACTGGTTCGTGGCGGCGGCCGAGCTGGCCGGAGGCGGGGAAGAAGACCTCCTGCCATCGATTGCTGGCCGTGGGGGCCCTAGGGAGATGGTTTGAGGCTGCCTGAGTGCTGGGACGAGCTCGGGGTTCTCCATTTATAGCGTAGCGAGGTCGGTTTGCAGCGGCCGTGGATAGGATCGGCGGCGACCGCCGTTCTGTAGCTAGGGGGCGCGTGGCGACGGTTGGCGGGGTCTGGCAGGGCGAGGGGATAAGCCAGAACTGCTCAGGGGTGAGCTGGCGAGTGCTAGTGGTTCGGGCGGCGCTGTTCGTGGCAGAGGCAGCTGTGGCCGGCTGCTAGCCGCCACGGCCGACCTAACAGTGGCGTTGTAGGGCTCCAGTGGCTGTCTTGGAGGGCTCCGGTGTGTGGATGAGGGCGGGCATGGCTCTATAGGCGAGCAAGGGCCAGGGGCACGACGCGGCGGCACGGGCGCACGCACGTGCAAAACGCACACTCTGGGCGCGCCCAGCGCACGCACACCAGGTGCTTGATGCAATGCCAGGGCGTGCCAGAGGTCTTGGGTGAGGCTGGGGTTCAACAGGTCCGGGTTAGGGTCACCTAGGGGCTTAGTGGACATGCTAGTCTGTCCAGAGATGCAAGGTCACAGTGCAAAGACAAAACTCATGTCAAAACTGCCCATGCACTCAAGGTGTTTGACAAAATGCCAATGACATCTAGGAAACTCTTGGGGTGGCCAAATATTCCAGATCAAAGTCTCTTTACATGTAGGAGAGGATGGCAAGGTTAGTTGGCCAAATCTAGAAACTTGTTAGTGTAAGTTTTGCAAAACTCCAGTTCTGGACAGAAGGAAAAGGGTATAATATTATGTGCCAAAAATGCTCCAATGAGTCCAACCTCCTGGACTTAAGGGTTTGGTAGGGTTGTCTACAATCAGGAGAAAGAATCAAGGGAAAAAGAGCAAGAAAAAATATGGTTGCAGTACAAATCACCAAGTTGGACCAGAATGCAAATGAGGATGATTCACTCAAATTTTTCAAAGAGCATCAATGGGTTTTTGCATAAAGATGAATAATATACTCCTACTAACCTCCCCTGATTTTGGTGGAAGTGTTAAAGAAATATATAAATAGGTTGTAGTGCAACATTGTCCACTGAACCAGATTTGAAAATTTGATGTAGAGCTCAAAATATCCAAAGAATGAAATATATTTTTGCATAAAAGTGATTTAAAAACATCACATGACATCCCCAAATTTTTGTGGGATTTTTAAATGAATTTATAAAAGGGTTGCAGTGCAAATGGGACCCTAAAACTAAAGAAAAAGCATTTTAGAGAAATAAAGCTCAGGAAAAATAATTATATAAATAATCCTACTGATAAGAGAATTGTTTTATTTGAGAGGGTAAAGAAGTCCAATAATGTTTGAAAAGTTTTTACTTGGGGTAAAAACCTCATAAAAATAAAGAAAAGAATGGTTCTGAAATCAACAGGAAATCCAGAAAATAAAAGTTTAAGTTTCCTGGCAAAATTTTAATAAAAGAAACATGGTTAAATTTTTTGGGGTGTCACACGTAGGTCTGAGGTAAACTACTCACGCTTCATCGGAGAGGCAATGGTGTTGATGTAGAAGCCCACTGTGATCAAATCCCCCTCCGGTGGGATGCCGAAAAAGGCCCCAAGATGGGATCTCACGGGTAAGAAGGTTGCGGCGGTGGAAAAGTGGTTTCGTTGCTCCCCTGGAAGTTTTTGGGGCATAAAAGTATATATAGGAGGAAGATCTAGGTCAGGAGGTCACCGAGGGGCCCACAAGGTTGGGGGGCGCCCTACCCCCTGGGCGCGCCCTCCACCCTTGTGGCTGCCTCGTGGCTCTTCTGACTTGCACTCCAAGTCTCCTAGGTGTCTTCTGGTCCAAGAAAAATCATCGTGAAAGTTTTATTCCGTTTGGACTCCATTTGGCATTCCTTTTCTGCGAAAATCTAAAACAAGGAAAAACAAAAAACTTGCACTGGGCTCTAGGTTAATAGGTTAGTCCCAATAATCATATAAAATAGCATATTAATGCATATAAAAAAATCCAAAAAAGATAATATAATATCATGGAACAATAAAAGTCATAGATACGTTGGAGAAGTATCAGCACGCGTCACCGAAACCGAGGTTAACTCTTTCCTCTTTGAACTTCATTCGGATTCTCATGAAAGTTGTGTTTTACCTCAAATGGATACATTGTGCATTCTTAGGTACCAACAAGAAGACCGTGAGGAGGCATGGAGGGATCACCAAGTCCACATGGAGCCCAAGGAGAAGAAGGAACTCCCAAACGCGGAACACCGGAGGCCTCGGACCACCCCGAGTGCCCGGCCTCCTATGCCCCGGGTGCCCGGACCCTCGCCCCAAAGGGCGCGGCCCCTCTGTCCACCCCGGGTGCCCGCACCCCGACCACCGGGTGCCCGGCTCCCTCCCAGGCGCCAGCCCGGGTGCCCGACCCTCAACCCCGGGTGCCCGGTCTTCTACTCCCCGACGACCCCGGGTGCCCGGACCACTTTACTCCGGGTGCCCGGACTCCACCGAAAGTGCTTGCGTGCATCTTGGGCTAAATGACCCTTGTACCCCCGTTTTCCTCTTATTTCGTCCCTAGACTATAAGTACTCTTCCCCTAGCTCATTAGAGAGGATAGCAAAATATTTGATAGACAAAGAGAGAGCTTTGCTCATCTTCCTCCTTTTGGAGATCTAGACCTACTCTTGGAGATCAAGCCCTCCTCTGGAGAAGCTCCTATTGGAGATCAAGCCCTCCTCTTGGAGAAGGATCCCCATCATAGGATCATCAAGACCTCTTTCCTCATAGGATTGGGATGAACTAGTTACCTGTTGTATCTTCTTCTGCTGGATTTGGACCTTTGTATCTCTCTTTGTGTGATTGGGTCTAGCACATGTGTGATTGGATCAACTCAATTTGAGTGTTCCTCTTGTTTCCCCCCTTTGTGTTCTTCTTGTTCTTGGGGATTTCCCCTCCAATTCATGGAAGATCTCCATCTAGGGTTCCACCCTACAACAACCTCCGTCTCCGGCAGGGTCTCCTCTGGGTCCATGCATCCTGCGGCACGAGGGAAAAAGAGAGTGGGAGGAGAGGGCGGGAATTGGGTGGAGAGCGTCGGGAGCGAATAAGAGAATGGTGGATTTTGCCTCAGAAACTATGCGACTAGCTACAAAAGCGCGTGCTACGCCTTAGTTTTGGGTGGGCCTGGGTTGTCGGAGTACAACGTGGCTCGTGTCTGGACTCCTGAAAAGCCCCCTAGGTTTGGTTCCGTTTTACGAGAAAATTGCGGTCTAGACTGCTCCGCAGATAGATGAGGATCCACGTTGGGTCGTTGGAGATGCCCTCAAAAGAGACATGTGTATTACGTACCATGCATTGTTTGTAGCATTAAATCTACATCTTAAACTTGACACACTTTCCTCACAAATTTCATTTACCCATTACAATACAGTATGCCAATCTTCAGTCTGAAGGTACTATGCCCTAGAGGCAATAATAAAGTTGTTATTTATATTGCCTTATATCATGATATATGTTTATTATTCATGCTAGAATTGTATTAATCGGAAACTTAGTAGATGTGTGAATACATAGACAAAACAGAATGTCCCTAGTATGTATCTCTCTTTGTGTGATTGGGTCTAGCACATGTGTGACTGGATCAAGTCAATTATGAGTTTGGCAAGAGGGTACAATAATGATCCAGTAGTGGATCACTCAACAGTGGTCAAAATTATCCTTAATAGGACTAAGGAAATATTTCATATGGAGGTGATAAAGAATTCGTCATAAAGAGTTACGTTAATGCAAGCTTTGACACCGATCTGGATGACTCTGAGTCTCGATCTAGATACATATTGAAAGTGGGAGCAATTAGCTAGAGTAGCTCCGTGCAGAGCATTGTAGACATAGAAATTTGCAAAATACATATGGATCTGAATATGGCAAACCCGTTGACTAAACTTCTCTCACAAGCAAAACATGATCACTCTTGGGTGTTAATAACATAGCGATGTGAACTAGATTATTGACTCTAGTAAACCCTTTGGGTGTTAGTCATGTGGAGATGTGAACTAATCACATAAAGATGTGAACTATTGGTGTTAAATCACATGCCGATGTGAACTAGATTATTGACTCTAGTGCAAGTGGGAGACTAAGGGAAATATGCCCTAGAGGCAATAATAAAGTTGTTATTTATATTTCCTTATATCATGATAAATGTTTATTATTCATGCTAGAATTGTATTAACCGGAAACCTAGTACATGTATGTGTGAATACATAGACAAAACAGAATGTCCCTAGTATGCCTCTACTAGACTAGCTCGTTAATCAAAGATGGTTAAGTTTCCTAGCCATAGACATATGTTGTCATTTGATGAACGGGATCACATCATTAGAGAATGATGTGATGGACAAGACCCATTCGTTAGCTTAGCACTATGATCGTTTAGTTTATTGTTGTTGCTTTCTTCATGACTTATACATGTTCCTCTGACTATGAGAGTATGCAACTCCTTAATACCAGAGGAACACCTTGTGTGCTATCAAACGTCACAACATAACTGGGTGATTATAAAGATGCTCTACAGGTGTCTTCGATGGTGTTTGTTGAGTTGGCATAAATCGAGATTAGGATTTGTCACTCCGTGTATCGGAGAGGTATCTCTGGGCCCTCTCGGTAATGCACATCACTATGAGCCTTGCAAGCAATGTGACTAATGAGTTAGTTGCGGGATGATGCATTACGGAACGAGTAAAAAGACTTGCTGTAGGACCTTGAACTATGTCTAGAGGGGGGGTGATTAGACTACTTGACCAATTAAAAACTTAGCCTTTTCCCAGTTTTAGAGTTTGGCAGATTTTAGCTATCTTAGGACAAGTCAAGCAATCATCACACAATTCAAGCAAGCATGCAAAGAGTGTATGAGCAGCGGAAATTAAAGCATGCAACTTGCAAGAAAGTAAAGGGAAGGGTTTGGAGGATTCAAACGCAATTGGAGACACGGATGTTTTTGGCGTGGTTCCGATAGGTGGTGCTATCGTACCTCCACGTTGATGGAGACTTCAACCCACGAAGGGTAACGGTTGCACGAGTCCACGGAGGGCTCCACCCACGAAGGATCCACGAAGTAGCAACCTTGTCTATCCCACCATGGCCGTCACCCACGATGGACTTTCCTCACTAGCGGTAGATCTTCACGAAGTAGGCGATCTCCTTGCCCTTACAAACTCCTTGGTTCAACTCCACAATCTTGTCGGAGGCTCCCAAGTGACACCTAGCCAATCTAGGAGACACCACTCTCCAAGAAGTAACAAATGGTGCGTTAATGATGAACTCCTTGCTCTTGTGCTTCAAATGATAGTCTCCCCAACACTCAACTCTCTCTCATAGGATTTGGATCTGGTGGAAAGAAGATTTGAGTGGAAAGCAACTTGGGGAAGGCTAGAGATCAAGATTCATATGGTAGGAATGGAATATCTTGGTCTCAACACATGAGTAGGTGTCTCTCTCAGAAATGGTAAGTTGGAAGTGTAGGTTTGTTCTGATGGCTCTCTCCACGAATGAAGAGGAGGTGGAGGGGTATATATAGCCTCCACACAAAATCTAACCATTACACACAATTTACCAATCTCAGTGGGACCGAATCAACAAACTCGGTCAGACCGATTTTAGTAAACCTAGTGACCGTTAGGGTTTTCGGTGGGACTGACTTGCATCCCGGTAGGACCGATATGGTTAGGGTTAGGGCATAACGTAATCTCGGTGAGACCGATTACACAAACTCGGTGAGACCGATTTTGGTAATTAGCTAACCAGAGAGTTGGTCAGGTAAACTTCGGTGGGACCGATTAAGCTCTTCGGTGAGACCGAAATGTTACGAAAGGAAGCAGAAAGTTTACATTGCAATCTCGGTGGGACTGATCCGCTCTTTCGGTGAGACCGAAAAGTTACGAAAAGGAAACAGAGAGATTACAATCCCATCTCGGTGAGACCGAGATCCCTATCGGTAGAACCGATTTGCCTAGGGTTTGTGGCAGTGGCTATGACTTTTGGAATCGGTGGCGCCGGATAGGAAGAATCGGTGAGATCGATTTTGGCTTTAGGTTTAGGTCATATGTGGATGTGAGAAAGTAGCTGAGGGTTTTGGAGCATATCACTAAGCACATGAAGCAAGAGGCTCATTAAGCAACACCTCATCCCTCCTTGATAGTATTGGCTTTTCCTATAGACTCAATGTGATCTTGAATCACTAAAATATAAAATGAAGAGTCTTGAGCTTTTGAGCTTGAGCCAATCCTTTGTCATTAGCATTTTGAGGGATCCACTTTCATCATCCATGCCATGCCATTCATTGAGCTTTCCTGAAATGTTCATCTTGGAATAGCATTAGCTCAATGAGCTATATGTTGTTATGAATTACCAAAACCACCTAGGGATAGTTGCACTTTCAATCTCCCCTTTTGGTAATTGATGACAACATATAGATGAAAGCTTCGACAAATGATAATAAGATTGAAAAACATCGTCGCTTTGAGAAGTATGTGATAAGCAAGAGCTCCCCCTAAATTTGTGCATAGTTTACGATTTGCTTTGGACTGCAAATACACAAGGAATTAGGCTCATGTGTTACTCTTCCATGTCACATACATCTTGGTGGAGCGCTCAAAATGATAAATATTGAATACATGCACTCATCACCAAGCACAGTGAATGATCACATAGGATAGATAAGATAATATCATCAAACATGCATAAGTGTAGCTTATGATCAAACACATGATCATCAATGTCTCACAAACATAGTAACTCAAGCAATCAAAAGCAAACAAGTTTAAAAACCACCAAATCAAGAGAGAACAAAAGCAACACACTCTCTCTCGAAGCCTATGATCTATACATTTTCTCCCCCTTTGGCAACAAGTTACCAAAAAGTTCATAGAAAATGCATAGTGCTAGATCGACTCTCAGGCTTGATCTTCAGGTGGTGGTGTCCGGATAACGCCGAGGACAAAGGCTTCAGTTGAAGTAGATTGAAATTTGGAGCTGGTGGCACCGAGGCTGGTAGTCTTGAGATGAAGTGGCTCACGGTGTCGAGGCGGCACATGAGATGACCTCTGGGCTCTAGGCACTCTGGCAAATGCATCGGTTGTTGTTTTGCCCTTCCTCTCCTGCACGCGTCGTCCTGTAGTTGCTCCACAAACAGATGAATCTAAGTTACTTTCACATCTAAGTCATAGAACTTTTGTTCCATGGTTCTTTCCAAGCTCTCCTGATTTTGAGTGAGGGTGGCCAATCCCTTCTCAATCCTCAGTGTTGATGCTATTAAGTATCCAAGCTGCTCCTGCTTGTTCTTCAAGAAATACTCAGATGCCTCCTCTTGAGTTGGCATCCTGGCAGCCTTCTCCTTCCTTGCCTTCTCCTTTTTCTCTTGTGCTTGAACTGACGATGGATCATTCTCATTCATGACAACCTCATTGTCCTCAAAGTCTCGATAAATTGGAAAATGTTCTTTATCTAATAGATATTTGCCTGTGCCCATCTTTGAGTTAATCAACTCCTGGATCTGAGGGGCATATCCACAACTTCTCTTCTGTTCTGCTGCAGTCCTCTTAATGGTTTCAACCCTAAGGCTCATGACTTTGAATTTCTGTGGCACATCAAACAAATGCAACATGTTGATTGCATGCCCTCTAATCATGTTGTGGTCATCAAACTTAGGCATTAGAGTATGCCTTAAGATGCAGTTGATAGTTGGCAGCCCTGACAGAAGGAAGTGGACTGATCCAAAGTTATGTGTCTCAATGGCTGTGTCTGGGATCTCCTTGTACATGTGTGCATGGAATTGTGGTCCATTTTCTTCTTGGCATATACATCCAGGTCATCTTCATTTTCCTTTGGGGCATTTATCAGCTTTGCCCATTCCTCAACAGTTGATTGGTACCTTGTACCTTCAGACATCCACACTATCCTGCCATCTGGATAAAAGTGTGTTGTGGAGTAGAACTGCATGATTAGTTCATTGTTCCAGTTGGTGAGCTTTTGCCCAACGAAGTCTGAAACTCCAACAACAACAAAATTGTCTTGCACTCCAGGATAGTGCTCTACATTTTCTTTCATGTAGGTTTAGTCGACCCACCTCATGTCACACACTATGGGCTTCTTATCCAGCATAATAGTCTCATAAAAGTCCTGATGTTCCTTGGTGTGGAACCTGTAGTCCACAACAGTTCTTCTCCTTGTGGCATATGGATCTGTCATCCTCCATAGCCTCAACCCATTGTCTCTTGATCTTCATGTCCTCGACCACGGAATGGGCATCATTGTGGTCTGGTATCTTGGGCTTGAGCTTCCTCGGAACTTGTCCTTCTTCATCTTCTTCATCGGCAACCTCGAACCTTTGGGGCCTTGTTCTTCTCGATGCATTTGGAATACTCACGGTATTCCTCTTTGGTGCAGAACTTGGACTTGGGGGCAGCTTTGGGTGCTTCCTTGGGCTTAGATGTGGCAGCCCCGATCTTATAGCATCACCCATAAGCTTTGGTGCCTTGGGTCTGGTGCAACAATCTCTTCTTCTTCTTCCATCATGGAAGGCTTCCCAATAACTTCTGTTGTGGTCTTCTTGACCCTTTATTTCCTTTTGTTTCCTTATTGGTGGCTCTTTGGGATCAGGCTTTTCAGGAATTTGAGTTGATGCTCGACCTTTGGCATAGGTGTCCTCTTGGCAGGAATCTTCCTATTGAGTCCGGGCTTTGTGCTATGTCTTTGAGCCATACTCCTTTTTGAAACCTTTGCCTTCTTGGAGGTTGCCTCATCCTCTTCTGCCCTATAATCCTCATCTTCAAAATCTGAGGTTTTCTTCTTCCTTTGCCTGGTGGCAGCTTTAGGCAAGTTGCTTGGGGTGCTCCTGCTGCCTTCATCTGAAGAGCTTGAGGGACTAGTGCCCTGACTCATGTTCACCTGCTCCTCTGACACTGTTACATTTGTCACTCTGGTGCGACATCTGCAAACACTGACTGCTGACCCTGTGAAGAGTTATAGATGAGGTAGAGTGGATGAGCATCACAAAATGCAGAGATTGAATGACTCAAAATTCAGTTTTAGTTTTCCACAGAAAGCATTTCGGATCAACCGATTTTCAAACTCGGTGATACCGAAGCAGTTTTGGAACCTAAACTGATGAACTCGGTCAGACCGAGTCACAGTTCGGTGGCACCGAGACTGCTAGGGTTTCACAAAGTCCTAAAATCAGTCTCACCGATTAGAAATTCTCGGTCAGACCGAGTCTCACTAGTGCAATGGCATAAGCCAAATCGGTGGGACCGAGTTTTTCAACTCGGCGGGTCCGAGATGGTTTCGACGGAAACCTAACCCTAAATTTAACCTATTCTAAGGATTGCATTGTGTCACAGCCCCAGATCGGCCTTGCTTGACTTTGCTTGCTCATCATGTCATCATGTTTAAATTTCTAAGAAATTTGAAATGGGGATTGCTCAAACCCTAGCACCAGATCAAATCAACTAGGTTCAAATAAAAATATTCTCAATGAACCCAAAATGCTCTTCAGAAAAGTTCATTATTTTTGGATTGGTCTAGAACCTCTCCCAAAAATGGTGCGCATTTTCCTAGGCCATTCTGGATTTTTGAATTAAATCATTACTTATTTGCATTGGGCATTTAAATACTATAAAATATTTTAAATGCTCAAATAATCCCAAACTGAAATATTTACTGTAGGATATATTTCCAACAGTGGTCATGAGCAGTTGCATGATTTTTGGGATTGATTTAGTATGTTTAATAAAGCCACAAAGCTGCAGAAAAATAGAAAACAGAATTAAATAGAAATAAGAGAGAGAGAGAAGCCACTTGGGCCAGCTTACCTGGCACAGACACCTGGCCCGGCACTGTGGCTGAGGCCTGGCCCAGCCCACCACCGCCACCTCCCCGTGTCGTCTTCCTCCCTCTGCCAGGAGGACAACCAGGTGCGTGGCGAGCGCGCCGACGACGCCTTGCCACCTCCTGCTTCAGCCGCACGACCCCGACCCCTCCAGACGTGCCACGGAGACGCCCAACGCTCCCTCTCGCTTTCCCCTCCTCTCCCTGGACCTCACTCCCCTCTCTGCTCTCTCTCTCTCGCTTTCTCGCGACCGAGCGGAGCTCGTCGCCGCCGACACCGTCCACCGCGGCCACCAGCCCTCCCCCGCCTAACGGTTGTGCTCTAGTGCTCCGCCTCGACGTCTGCATCATCCTCGCCGAGCCACGCAACCCGGGGCGCTTCGAATCGCCGCCATCGACGTCGTCTTCCACCCCGGCCGTCCAAGATCGCCGGCAACGCCCCATCGCCGTCCGTCTTCCCGCGAGCCCGCGGAGCACGCCCGTCGACCCGCCGTGAGCTCTCCTCTGTTCCCTCTCCTCCCTCGTGCTCGATTTCGCACTTCAGCCCCACACCGGAACGCGCCCGTAGCTCCGGCCCCCGCCGTCGTCGTGGTTGTCGTCGCCACGGACCACCCCACGGCCAGGCACGGCCATGATCTGAAGCGCCTCGTCGCGCTGGTTCCGTGAGAGCCTAAGAGCGCGAGCTCGTGGCGGAATCGCCCGTCCGTGAGCCGCCCGCCTGTGAGGTCACCGGCGACTAACCCGGCGGCCGGTGGCGTGGACCCGTCATTAACACTAATGACGGGGCTAACTAACCCCCTCCCTCACTGACTATGGGCCCCATAACTTAATTAACCCCGGGATATATTCCCTGTTTAGTTTAGATTAATACAGTCGGCCCACATGTCAGTTTGACCAAGCCACGTCATCGTTGACCCGGACCCACTAGTCAGCCTCATCCACCTGCCTGTTACCGACGTGCGGGTCCCACTGGTCAGGTTTGACCGGACCGCCTCTGTTGACTTGCTGATGTCACACCGACGTCATGCTGACGCAGTAATAGGTTTTTCTGGATTTAATTTAATTCAGGAAATTCCAGAAAATGTCCTAAACTTCTAAAAATCATAGAAAATCAACCGTAACTCCAAATCAAATAATTTATATATGAAAAATTATCAGAAAAATCCAATCTATCCATCTGTACCATTTTCATGCATGTTTGTTCATGTTAACTTCACTGTTTAGGATAAAACATGAATAGGGCAACTTTGATAATAGTTTTGGAGTTGGGATTTGATATAGTTTTGAATTCCACTTCAATCAAAATGACTTGCTGTTGCATTAGCCCAAATCACAGCATATTGCCGTGTCATGATCATGCATCATATTGCTGCATTGCATTGATTGTGTTTCTTCCTTGTTTGCCGGTGCTTGTTCCCTCTCGGTAGGCGTATTTCGATGATGAGATCGATGACACTGATGAAGAGCTATATTATCTTCGGAAGTGCCAGGCAAGCAAAACCCCCTTGTTCATTCCGATACAATCCCACTCTCTCGCTCCTGCTCTCTTTTACTGCATTAGGACAACAACGACTTATCTGTTACTTGCTGCGGTAGCTGAACCCCTTTATCCTCTGCATGACCTGTCATTCCACAGTAATTAGATGAAACCCACTAGCATGAGTAGGAGTTGCTTGAGCCATGTTGTGCCTACTCATTCATGCTTGTTTGTCATGCCTGCTGTTGCTTAGAGTTGAGTCAGGTCTGATTCATCGGGGATGAATCGGAGGTGTGAACATGTCCCACGTGTGTGAGCTAAGTGTGTGAACACGATTTGGTAAAGGTAGCGGTGAGAGGCCATGTAGGAGTACATGGTGGGTTGTCTCATTGCAGCCGTCCTCAGGAACTAAGTTCTGTGTTTGTGATCCATGAAACAGTTACTACCACGCATTGGGCCCGAAACCAATGGACCCTCTCGGCTTCTTAACCACCCGTGTTTTCTGTCCAGGAGTTGCAACTAGTTTCTGGTGTTTGTAGGATATGAGTTGGAGGCCGTGCGTAGCGCTGACCCAAGGGTGGGCTATGATGCGGTAGATACACCGTGGCCCAGTGTACCGAATGCCCGTTTGGTATCTCGGGAACCCTGCACACATCGTTCGGGGCCGTTATTCGAAACCTCGGCTGGACTCCGTGCGGATGGAACCCGAATAGGCGATAAACCTGGACTAGAGACTTGAGTGTTTAGGTAGGCTGTGGCCGACACCTACGTTGGGCTTCCGCTTGAAGGTTGCCAAGTACATGTCGTGTAAACGGAGGTAAGTGGTGAGAGCGTGTGTGAAGAAGTACACCCCTGCAGGGTTATAAATGATCTATTCGAATAGCCGTGTCCGCGGAAAAGGACTTCTGGGTTGCCTATATCAGTTCATAGATAAGTGAAAGTGGATACTCTAAAATGCGCAAGATAAGCGTGAGTGCTATGGATGGCGTTCTCGTAGGGAGACGGGAGCGGGTCCATAGTGGTGTAATGATATGGTGAATATGTGGACTCGTGTGCGCCACCTCAAAAGATTTACTTGCAGTCGTAGTTCAGGATAGCCACCGAGTCAAAGCTGGCTTCTGCGGTCAAACTCCACCACCCCTTTGTTGATAATGATGCATATGTAGTTAGTTACGATGTAAGTCTTCTTTGAATGCGTTTGTACTCACGTTTGCTTATTTTATGTTTTGCGAGAGAGGCGTCGGTCTCGCTAGTAGTTCCGCTTGGACTTGACGTTTAGCTTGTTACCTCAGCTACGATCTTGTGCCCTCGGCGAGATCTCGGTAGATAGTCGGGCTTCTCAGCCTCCTTTTCATTTGTAGATGTACGTACTCAGACATGTTAAGCTTCCGCTTGTGCTTTGACTTGTATGCTCGAGTGTTGGGTCATGAGACCCATGTTTGTAATATCTCGCTCCTCGGAGCCTAATGAATAAATATTTGAGTCGTAGAGTTATGTTGTGATGCCATGTTGTATTTACACATATTGAGCATATTGTGTGTATGTTTGAAATGTTTGGTATGTGTGGGATCCGACAATCTAGTTGTTTATCCTTGGCAGCCTCTCATATGGGGAATGTAGTCTAGTGCTTCTGGCGATAGTAGTCCGCTTCAGCCCGGTTCACCGGAGTCCTGCTAGCCCAAAGCACTACTGCTTTGGACACTTGACTGGCGGCATGTGTTTCACTTCGTTCTCGTGTCCGTCCCTTCGGGAAATGTCACGCGGTGATATCCGAGTCTGCCTAGCTTTGCTACAGCCCGGGTTACCGGAGTCCTGTTAGCCCAGTGCTACAGCCCGGATTCATACGTTGATGACCAACATGTTCGATGTGATTCATGTATGCCTGTCCCCATGGGTTAGCGCTGCTTTGGGTTCATGACTAGCCATGTCGGCCCGGGTTCTCTGTCATATGGATGCTAGCGACACTATCATATACGTGAGCCAAAAAGCGCATAAGCGGTCCCGGGCCATGGTAAGGCGACACCGTGGGAATACCGTGCGTGAGGCCGCAAAGTGATATGAGGAGTTACGGCTAGATCGATGTGACTTGGAATCGGGTCTGACAGCGTTGGTATCGAGCTTTGTTGCTGTAGGATTACCAAGCCAAACTGGTGAAGTTGTGTCCAAAAATGCTTTAGTTATGTAAGGGAATTGATTGTGGAAGGAACGTAAGGCTCTTTTTACTCCTTATACCTCATGGCCTTCGATCCGAGTCATCCTCTTCTCTTCTACGGGGTTTAATAACTAGGCTTCTCATCTATCTATCGAGGATGACGTGTTACTAATCCATAGACCTTTAAGATTGTTGGTTTTAAGCCCGGTTCAGTTTACGCTATTTACGTATGTTAACTGTTGATCTCGGAACCTTGATATGATGTTATTGAGTGGTTATGCCACCATTTTGCATGATGTCTCAAATCATTTTGAGCATTTACAGCCATTATGCTGTCCGAGTCGTCCCAGGTCTCTAAATAGTCTGATGCATTTGCAAATCCTTTCCTTCCGATCCCGATGTCCTTTTTGGTCAGAATAAGCACACTAATCGGTAAGTTGAGGTGCCGTTGCCTCGGCGTAGATTTTGGAGATATTATTATGACCCTAGGTGTTTAGGAAGTCACCAAGTAAACTAGCCATGATTTGTGTTCCCCAGTGCGATGATTATGTCAAATATTCTTGAAAGCATCCCGTGATGTTATTAGTTAGTAGGCATTCTATTCCTGGGTTCTTGAACCCGAGATTCACCCTACCTCATGTTTTTAGTATTTGCTAGTTCCTTTAGGATATTAGTAACCTTTGCATTAGTCCTCGAGGTCCGTGGTATTTCCTTCTTCCAAATACCATGAACCGCTTATGGCAGAAGTTCCTCGCTGAACCGAAGGATCACAGTCAGAGTACTCTTGAGGAGTTCTTCATTCATAATTGTGACTCTGCCAGTTCTACCTTCTCCGCATGGGTTATCCGGAAGAAATGTTGAGCTTTGCTCGACATACTAATCTATGCATCCACAACTCAGAAAATTATATGTTCCTTTGAGTTGCTCTCTTTAGTTGTATCCCGACCATCCTCTATCAGTTGATAACCAAGAGTATGTGTGCATTCGCTTATCGATGTCTATTATCCTTGTGGTCCATCAAGCCATTCTATTCCGGAATGACTAGGAGAAACAAACTCCAGTGCCTCATCCATATCTAGGATTGGGTCAAGCAGTTGTATTCCACAGATTAAAATACCAATCCAGCTTTTGTTCTGTTCTACCTTGAAGTGTTACTATCTTTATGTCAAGAGTGTCATGAGAATTGCACCACCTCTTATGAATTCTTGACGTAGTGATACTTCTCACCATCATTAGTCATTCCTCGGTCCTCGTGTTGTTATAACCGGAATGCCGACAAGTGAATTGTGATGTGTGAAATCAATACTCCTAGCAATTCGTTGCTTGGTAGTAAATGGACAATATTCTCATTCTTAGCGTGTTGGTTGCTAAATCATCATCCTAAGGTTGATCGTGCCACCTAGTCCTTATTTCTGGTGCACTCTTCGATCAATGAGTTAGGATTGTGTCAATCCCTCACTCTTTTGATCATATCGTCTTGCCGTGAAAAGCAAGATTGTTCTCAACCCTAGTAATATATCGATGGTTCGTGACTTTCGAATATCTTCTCGGAGGTACCACCAGGTTGTCACCTGACCGCTATGTTGGGTTCGTGATCATGTTGGTTTTCCTCCAAACCCCCCATTCTCCAAGAATCTGTGTTGGACACCCTGAGCTAGTTGGTTAAGCTAAACAACAACTTGGAGAGTTGGAAGATGAAAGCTTGCCTGACTTAGTTCATTCCAAAGGGATATTCTTGTGTAGTGTGTGTTGAAGAAAGATGATATCTTCATCGATTGGTCCCGGTGATCAGTTGCTGGACCTATTGTCTTATCAATCCTTTGATTTGAGTGTGGGCTATCATCAAATCAAATCAGTACCAACGATGCTCGTAATGTTGTCTTACTCGTGGTTGATCCCTCGAGCATATGCCATTACATCTTTTGGTCCGACCAATCTTTGTCACCGTGTTCACATGATGGTGGAAGTCCGTGATATGGAAATTCCGATGAGTTGCTGTTGAGCCCATCAGTAGCATTTTGTCTCCCCCATGATTCATGTTGAACATCAACCTAGTGTTGGAAACTTTGTAAGCAATGCCTTCGTGTTCCGTTCATGAAGCTTATGCTTGGATGGAAGAAGTGACTTCCTCTAATTCACGTGCATTAGGGGCAAGTTGCCGCCATGAATTTGAGGAAGGTTTGTTTTGATTCCCTTGGAATCATCCCAAGTCATTCATGCATATGTGCGGCGTGATACGTAGTCCGGAGACTTGCAACCTTCATTCTATATGTATTCCTAGCATACCAAGCCAGCGATTGACTTGTTCAAGGAAATGATGTCTATGCTTGGGATCTAATCCATGGACTTGCGTAAAGACTTCGATATCCTCGATGATGGTTCCCCACCTGAAGTCGGTAGTGTTTTATGATAAGACTACTATGTGGTCATTCTTGTCTTGGACAACATGTTCACCTGTTAGTAGCAGAACCAGCTCATGTTTTGGAGCTTGCTATCGTAGTTCATTCCCAAGAATCTCGCAACATCTGCTCGTCGATTTGTGTTGCAAACTTTCATTTTTCTTTCTAGACTCGATGAGTCTGGAATATCCTAACACCGACCAGATCTGAATCTCAGGCAGATATGATGGTTGGAACCTTCCCAACATTTGCATTTTGTTCCCAGCTTGCATCCCATCATGCCAATTTTCCATGGGCTGCCCTTCTCTGTAATTGATGTCTAGGATCATCCTCAAAAGTGGACTTACCATGGGTCCCATCCATTTCCGATGATAAGCAAATCATCCATTGCGTTGTCTTCAACAAGGTAGTCCACATCATCCATTCTAGTCCGAGTATGTCATTCTTTCGAACTCTTTCAAATGATCGATTGTGATTGCCTTAGGCTGGTATAAAGAGTTCCAATGATCTATGGATCAAAAGTAATTCTTTTTGCCACTTAAGGGAATAATTCTACGAGTCAACTTTTCTAAGGTGCCCCGTTATGCGATCATGGCAATTTTCCCTCGCTAGTTGAAAACCCTTGTCAAACTGTTTCCTCCGTCCTTCCCGATGCATGTTTGTCTCACAGCTCCAGAGATGTTTCCATGCCTCCCTCCGAGAGTTGATCCTGAGTTGATTCGATCTCCGAGAAGATCGACCCTTCTAGAGTTTTTTCTTTTCCTCTCATTGTCATGTGGGTTGGAGTTCTCGGAGCAACACATCGAGACAAAGATGGTGATCGATTCAACGTTTTTATGGAGTGCCACCTGGATCATGAAGATTATGTTAGTTTGCGTTCCCCCTTCATCCTACCCTACGCTTGAATCTCGGGACGAGATTCTTGTTTTAGTGGGGGTGAGTTGTCACAGCCCCAGATCGGCCTTGCTTGACTTTTCTTGCTCATCATGTCATCATGTTTAAATTTCTAAGAAATTTAAAATGGGGATTGCTCAAACCCTAGCACCAGATCAAATCAACTAGGTTCAAATAAAAATATTCTCAATGAACCCAAAATGCTCTTCAGAAAAGTTCATTATTTTTGGATTGGTCTAGAACCTCTCCCAAAAATGGTGCACATTTTCCTAGGCCATTCTGGATTTTTGAATTAAATCATTACTTATTTGCATTGGGCATTTAAATACTATAAAATATTTTAAATGCTCAAATAATCCCAAAATAAAATATTTACTGTAGGATATATTTGCAACAGTGGTCATGAGTAGTTGCATGATTTTTGGGATTGATTTAGTATTTTTAATAAAGCCACAAAGCTGCAGAAAAATAGAAAACATAATTAAATAGAAATAAGAGAGAGAGAGAGAGAAGCCACTTGGGCCAGCTTACCTGGCACAGACACCTGGCCCGGCACTGTGGCTGAGGCCTGGCCCAGCCCACCACCGCCACCTCCCCGTGTCGTCTTCCTCCCTCTGCCAGGAGGACAACCAGGTGCGTGGCGAGCGCGCCGATGACGCCTTGCCACCTCCTGCTTCAGCCGCACGGCCCCGACCCCTCCAGACGTGCCACGGAGATGCCCAACGCTCCCTCTCGCTTTCCCCTCCTCTCCCTGGACCTCACTCCCCTCTATGCTCTCTCTCTCTCTCTCGCTTTCTCGTGACCGAGCGGAGCTCGTCGCTGCCGACACCGTCCACCGCGGCCACCAGCCCTCCCCCGCCCAACGGTTGTGCTCTAGTGCTCCGCCTCGACGCCTGCATCATCCTCGCCAAGCCACGCAACCCGGGGCGCTTCGAATCGCCGCCATCGACGTCGTCTTCCACCCCGGCCGTCCGAGATCGCCGGCAACGCCCCATCACCGTCCGTCTTCCCGCGAGCCCGCAGAGCATGCCCGTCGACCCGCCGTGAGCTCCCCTCTGTTCCCTCTCCTCCCTCGTGCTCGATTTTGCACTTCAGCCCCACGCCGGAACGCGCCCGTAGCTCCGGCCCCCGTCGTTGTCGTGGTTGCCGTCGCCACGGACCACCCCACGGCCAGGCATGGCCATGATTTGAAGCGCCTCGTTGCGCTGGTTCCGTAGAGCCTAAGAGCGCGAGCTCTCGTGGCCGAAATCGCCCGTCCGGCGAGCCGCCGCCGCGCTGTGAGGTCACCGGTGACTAACCCGGCGTGACGACGTGGACCCGTCATTAACACTAATGACGGGGCTAACTAACCCCCTCCCTCACTGACTATGGGCCCCATGCCTTAATTAACCCCGGGATATATTCCCTGTTTAGTTTAGATTAATACAGTCGGCCCACATGTCAGTTTGACCAAGCCACGTCATCGTTGACCCGGACCCACTAGTCAGCCTCTGTCCCTGCCCTGTTACACTGACGTGCGGGTCCCACTGGTCAGGTTTGACCTGGACCGCCTCTGTTGACTTGCTGATGTCACACCGACGTCATGCTGACGCAGTAATAGGTTTTTCTGGATTTAATTTAATTCAGGAAATTCCAGAAAATGTCCTAAACTTCTAAGAATCATAGAAAATCAACCGTAACTCCAAATCAAATAATTTATATATGAAAAATTATCAGAAAAATCCAATCTATCCATCTGTACCATTTTCATGCATGTTTGATCAAGTTAACTTCACTGTTTAGGATGAAACATGAATAGGGCAACTTTGATAATAGTTTTGGAGTTGGGATTTGATATAGTTTTGAATTCCACTTCAATCAAAATGACTTGTTGTTGCATTAGCCCAAATCACAGCATATTGCCATGTCATGATCATGCATCATATTGCTGCATTGCATTGATTGTGTTTCTTCCTTGTTTGCCGGTGCTTGTTCCCTCTCGGTAGGCGTATTTCGACGATGAGATCGATGACACTGATGAAGAGCTATATTATCTTGGAAGTGCTGTGCAAGCAAAACCCCTTGTTCATTCCGATACAATCCCACTCTCTCGCTCCTGCTCTCTTTTACTGCATTAGGACAACAACGACTTATCTGTTACTTGTTGTGGTAGCTGAACCCTTTTATCCTCTGCATGACCTGTCATTCCACACTAATTAGATGAAACCCATTAGCATGAGTAGAAATTGCTTGAGCCATGTTGTGCCTACTCATTCATGCTTTTTTGTCATGCCTGCTACTGCTTAGAGTTGAGTCAGGTCTGATTCATTGGGGATGAATCGGAGGTGTGTGAACATGTCCTACTGTGTGTGAGCTAAGTGTGTGAACACGATTTGGTAAAGGTAGCGGTGAGAGGCCGTGTAGGAGTACATGGTGGGTTGTCTCATTGCAGCCGTCCTCAGGAACTGAGTTCTGTGTTTGTGATCCATGAAACAGTTACTACCACGCATTGGGCCCGAAACCAATGAGTTGGAGGCCGTGCGTAGCGCTGACCCTAGGGGTGGGCTATGATGCAGTAGATACACCGTGGCCCGGTGTACCGAATGCCCGTTTGGTATCTTGGGAACCCTGCACACATCGTTCGGGGCCGTTAGTGGAAACCTCGGCCGGACTCCCTGCGGATGGAACCCGAATAGGCGATAAACCTGGACTAGAGACTTGAGTGTTTAGGTAGGCTGTGGCCGACACCCACGTTGGGCTTCCGCTTGAAGGTTGCCGAGTACATGTCGTGTAAACGACGGTAAGTGGTGAGAGTGTGTGTGAAGAAGTACACCCCTGCAGGGTTATAAATGATCTATTCGAATAGTCGTGTCCGCGGAAAAGGACTTCTGGGTTGCCTATATCAGTTCATAGATAAGTGAAAGTGGATACTCTAAAATGTGCAAGATAAGCGTGAGTGCTATGGATGGCATTCTCGTAGGGAGACGGGAGCGGGTCCATAGTGGTGTATTGATATGGTGAATATGTGGACTCGTGTGCGCCACCACAAAAGAGTTACTTGTAGTCGTAGTTCAGGATAGCCACGAGTCAAAGCTGGCTTGCAGTCAAACTCCACCACCCCCTTTGTTGATAATGATGCATATGTAGTTAGTTACGATGTAAGTCTTGCTGAAATGCGTTTGTACTCACATTTTCTTATTTTATGTTTTGTAGAGAGACGTCGGTCTCGCTAGTAGTTCCGCTTGGACTTCGACGTTTAGCTTGTTACCTCAGCTACGATCTTGTGTACTCGGCAGGATCTGGTAGATAGTCAGGCTTCTCAGCCTCCTTTTCATTTGTAGATGTACTGTACTCGGACATGTTAAGCTTCCGCTTGTGCTTTGACTTGTATGCTTCGAGTGTTGGGTCATGAGACCCATGTTTGTAATATCTCGCTCCTCGGAGCCTAATGAATAAATATTTGAGTCGTAGAGTTATGTTGTGATGCCATGTTGTATTTACACATATTGAGCACATTGTGTGTATGTTTGAAATGCTTGGTATGTGTGGGATCCGACAATCTAGTTGTTTATCCTTGGCAGCCTCTTATATGGGGAAATGTAGTCTAGTGCTTCTGAGCGATAGTAGTCCGCTTCTGGCCGGTTCACCGGAGTCCTGCTAGCCCAAAGACTACTGCTTTGGACACTTGACTGGCGGCATGTGTTTCACTGCGCTCGTGGTCTGTCCCTTCGGGGAAATGTCACGCGGTGATATCCGGAGTCCTGCCTAGCCTGCTACAGCCCGGGTTACCGGAGTCCTGTTAGCCCAGTGCTACAGCCCGAATTCATACGTTGATGACCGACATGTTCGATGAGATTCATGTATGCCTGTCCCCATTGGTTAGCGTTGCTTTGGGTTCATGACTAGCCATGTCGACCCGGGTTCTCTGTCATATGGATGCTAGCGACACTATCATATACGTGAGCCAAAACACACAAACGGTCCCGGGCCATGGTAAGGCGACACCCGTGGGAATACCATGCATGAGGCCGCAAAGTGATATGAGGTGTTACCGGCTAGATCGATGTGACTTGGAATCGGGGTCCTGACACATTGACTGGATAGGGTTGTTTCAATCGTGGCAAGAATCAATAAGAACACAATGTGCTGAGAATCGGACGAGGAAAGCACTGTGATCGAGTCCATACCCTAGTTCGGCGGAGACTCGCTACGGCGGCAACGGCGGGGTTGAATTCCGTTGACGGCGGCGGAGACCAGCGACAGGAGGCAGCTGGCGATGAGGAGATGATCCGGAGACCACGGAGGCAGAGCGAGCTATTGCGCGGGCGAAGAGGTTCAGAGAAATTTCCAAATTTTTGCCCGTGACTATATATAGCCCAACCCTGTCGGTGTGACTGAGTGGAACAACTCGGTGTGACCGAAGAGTTCAAATCGGTTGCACCGATATTGAAAACCTAGATCGACTTAGTGATCTCGGTAAGACCGAAATGGAGGAATCGGTCATACCGAGAATCACAAAGATGTTTTGGAAGTTTAAGTCTATGACGAATCGGGGACTCCGAGTGCTCCTCACACATAGTGGTTCGAATCTGACTTGATCAAATTTTGTGATGTAGCATGAATAGAGTTTGAGACGAGAAAAGCATAGATAGCTAGAGAAGTTTCTTAGGCATTCTTTTCCATCCACTTGGCCAAAGAAAAAGAAGCCAATCAATCAAAACAACAAGTGGATGTCCTCGAACGAGTAAAGTATGCAACCAACATGCTCACACAATAAGATGGCAAATGAAATATGTGGCAAAGCATGCACAACCAATTCTAGCATCTATCAAACAATTGGTGATGACTAGGTCATCTATATATGAGTATATTGACTTAGGAGTCAAATGATAGACATTTGATCATAGGTCATACTCATCGTGTAAGCTCAAGTGGGTTACCACTTTTACATAAAGCATTTATGTGTTCACATCATTAGAGTTGCTTTGACTCAATTCTTAGATTTAAGCTCCCCCTAGATGTGAGATCCCCCCAAAGAGGGATGAACTAACCTTGGGTTTTGTCGATGATGACTTCATGTAGGTGTTGAAGATGTGGATGCTCAATGTTGATGTAGATCTTTTTGGAGCATTCCTTTGGAGTGAGTTGCACTTTCAATACCTATATGGGTTAGTCCCACAAGGAACAAACAAGTATATCCATAGACATAGAGTGATGCACACACAAAATGATCCATGAAATCATTAGGTTACCTTGTCCCTTGCCTTACGAACATGAGGGTTTGTGACTCCTTGGACTAGTGCAAGATATGGAAGTTGATTGCACTTGTCCTTGCGATAATGATATGAGTGAAATATGTTGGCGGAGTCACCCTCAAGAACTCTCTAGTTCTTCTTCTTCGGGATCCACATCATCTTGATGGGAATCCTTGGAGTTGTAGTTGTACTTGATGAGGTAGAACTTGACGTAGTCTTGGGAATCCACTTGACCAAGGCCTTAGGTGCCTCTTCAAATGCATCAATCTCTTCTTGAAGCTTGTCCTTGCCTTTTTTCTTGTGGTCTTGTGGTGGAAGATCATCTTGCTTACTCCCGGCAAGGCTCTTGTATACACCTTTCTCTATAATTCCCTTCAATAAGCTATTTTCTTGCTCAAGTGTAACTTGGCTAAGAGAATCATTAGTGGAATCAAGAGAACTACTAGAAGCAACAATATTGGATTTGACATTATTATTGTTACTACTAGAGGAAGAATCTTTCTTGATCTTGTTACTAGATTTGACTTGAGGCATGTAAGTAGATAAGAGTAAACACTTGGCAATGTAAGAAGAACTTTTCTTCCGAAGATCATCATTGATTGCTTTTAAGAACTCATGCTCTTGCTCAAGATTGAGCTTTTCAAACCGTAACTTCTCATGAGACCTTAAAAGTTCTCGATGATCTTCAAAGATAGTTTCATGAGCTAACTTAAGAGTGTTTAGTTCTTTAGTTAGACGCTCAATTTTCTCCTTATCATTGTCATTCGTTTCAACTTCATTAGCATGATTAATTGACGTTTCATCATAGTATTCATCACTAGAGTTGTCAACAAGTAAATCATCATCACCTAGCAAGTCATCTTCATCACTATTGAAATCAACATACTCGGGATGTGTTACCTTTGGACCTTTGGCCATGAAGCATCTACCAATTCCTTCATTTGGTGATTCAAATATGTCGTAGGAGTTGGTTGACACAAGTGCTAGACCGGCAACACCTTCATCTTGAGTATATTCGGAGTCGGAGTGATAGCTTCTCTCGGAGTGATGGTCGAAGTCGGAGCCGGGTACCCATTCACCAACATGAGCTTGATGTCTTCGTTTTGTGTAGCTCTTTGATGACTTGTCCTTCCTTTCCGAATCATTGCTTCTCCGTGAGGGTCTTCGTTCATAATGATCATCTCTACTCCTCCTCTCTCTTGGTGGTAATTCTTCTTTTCTACTTCTTCTTTTTGGAGAGTCTTCTCTTCTTTTGTAGGGTTCCGTACACTCATTGGAATAGTGTCCGGGACTCCCACAATTGTAGCAATTTTGCTCTCGACTAGAAGATCTTTTGTCATTGTAAGACCTTGACTTGGAGCTTCTTTCTTTGCTTCCACTCTTGTAGAATTTGTTGAAGTTCTTCACCATTAAGCTCAATTCTTCATTGAAGGTGTGTTTCTCACTTGATGATGTGGGGGCTTCAATTGAGGCTTTGTAAGCACCACTTGACTTGTTGTGAAGTTCCTCCTTATCCTTAAGTGACATCTCATGAGCAACAATTCTTCCAATGACTTCCGTTGGCTTGAGATCTTTGTAGTTTGGCATCATTTGAATCAATGTGCACACGGTATCATACTTTCCATCCAATGCTCTTAGAATCTTCTTGATGATGAATCTATTAGTCATCTCTTCACTCCCTAAGCCGGCAATCTCATTTGTGATAAGTGCAAGCCTAGAGTACATTTCAGCGACACCTTCACCATCCTTCATTTTGAACTTGTCAAGCTGACTTTGGAGCACATCCAACTTGGATTCCTTGACGGATTCGATACCTTCATGCATATCAATCAAAGTATCCCAAATTTCCTTTGCATTCTCAAGACGGCTGATTTT
Source organism: Aegilops bicornis (assembly GCA_021605145.1). NCBI lineage: Eukaryota > Viridiplantae > Streptophyta > Magnoliopsida > Poales > Poaceae > Aegilops > Aegilops bicornis. The sequence continues at coordinate 397,845,158 of CM038673.1, read as the reverse complement.
GTTGAATTCTTGAGGCACAATCCGTTGAAGATGATATCACAAGCTTGAGCGTTGTATTGCAACATCTTCAATTCTTCCGCATTAGCTTCACGGTTCGGCTCTCTCCCATCAAAGAATTCACCTTGCAAGCCAATACAAATAATTGCCCAAACGGCGGGGTTATGTCCGAGAATATGCATTTTCATCTTATGCTTCCAACTAGCAAAATTAGTACCATCAAAGTAAGGACCTCTACGGTGATAATTCCCTCGCTATACGCCATACTCTCCTAGGTTGTGAAACCAAGGCTATGACCACCAAAAGCTATGGAAATCAAAGCAAATGGAGACCAAGCTCTGATACCACTTGTAGGACCTTGAAGTATGTCTAGAGGGGGGGGGGGTGATTAGACTACTTGACCAATTAAAAACTTAGCCTTTTCCTAGTTTTATAGTTTGGCAGATTTTAGCTATCTTAGGACAAGTCAAGCAATCATCACACAATTCAAGCAAGCATGCAAAGAGTGTATGAGCAGTGGAGATTAAAGCATGCAACTTGCAAGAAAGTAAAGGGAAGGGTTTGGAGGATTCAAACGCAATTGGAGACACGAATTTTTTTGGCGTGGTTCCGATAGGTGGTGCTATCGTACCTCCACGTTGATGGAGACTTCAACCCACGAAGGGTAGCAGTTCTTGTGAGTCCACGGAGGGCTCCACCCACGAAGGGTCCACAGTAGCAACCTTGTCTATCCCACCATGGCCGTCGCCCATGAAGGACTTGCCTCACCAGCGGTAGATCTTCACAGTAGGCGATCTCCTTGCCCTTACAAACTCCTTGGTTCAACTCCACAATCTTGTGGGAGGCTCCCAAGTGACACCTAGCCAATCTAGGAGACACCACTCTCCAAGAAGTAACAAATGGTGCGTTGATGATGAACTCCTTGCTCTTGTGCATCAAATGATAGTCTCCCCAACACTCAACTCTCTCTCATAGGATTTGGATCTGGTGGAAAGAAGATTTGAGTGGATAGCAACTTGGGGAAGGCTAGAGATCAAGATTCATATGGTAGGAATGGAATATCTTGGTCTCAACACATGAGTAGGTGGCTCTCTCTCAGAAATGGTAAGTTGGAAGTGTAGGTTTGTTCTGATGGCTCTCTCCACGAATAAAGAGGAGGTGGAGGGGTATATATAGCCTCCAAATCTAACCGTTACACACAATTTACCAATCTCGGTGGGACCGAATCAGCAAACTCGGTCAGACCGATTTTAGTAAACCTAGTGACCATTATGGTTTTCGTTGGGGCTGACTTGCATCCCGGTAGGACCGATATGGTTAGGGTTAGGGCATAACGTAATCTCGGTGAGACCGATTACACAAACTCGGTGAGACCGATTTTGGTAATTAGCTAACCAGAGAGTTGGTCGGAGTAAACTTCGGTGGGACCGATTCGCTCTTTCGGTCAGACCGAAAGCGTTATGGAAGGAAAGCGAAAGTTTACATTGCAATCTTGGTGGGACCGATCCGTTTTTCGGTGAGACCGAAAAGTTACGAAAAGGAAACAGAGAGATTACAATCCCATCTCGGTGAGACCGAGATCCCTATCGGTAGAACCGATTTGCCTAGGGTTTGTGGCAGTGGCTATGACTTTTGGAATCGGTGGCGCCGGATTGGAAGAATCGGTGAGACCAATTTTGGCTTTAGGTTTAGGTCATATGTGGATGTGAGAAAGTAGCTGAGGGTTTTTGAGCATATCACTAAGCATATGAAGCAAGAGGCTCATTAAGCAACACCTCATCCCTCCTTGATAGTATTGGCTTTTCCTATAGACTCAATGTGATCTTGAATCACTAAATTATAAAATGAAGATTCTTGAGCTTTTGAGCTTGAGCCAATCCTTTGTCATTAGAATTTTTAGGGATCCACTTTCATCATCCATGCCATGCCATTCATTGAGCTTTCCTGAAATGTTCATCTTGGAATAGCATTAGCTCAATGAGCTATATGTTGTTATGAATTACCAAAACCACCTAGGGATAGTTGCACTTTCACTTGCCGGTAACGAGATTGAACTAGGTATGATGATACCGACGATCGAATCTCAGGCAAGTAACATGCCGATGACAAATGGAACAGCGTATGTTGTTATGCGGTTTGACCGATAAAGATCTTCGTAGAATATGTAGGAACCAATATGAGCATCCAGGTTCCGCTATTGGTTATTGACCAGAGATGAGTCTCGTTCATGTCTACATAGTTCTCGAACCCGTAGGGTCCGCACGCTTAACGTTTGATGACGATCGATATTATGAGTTTATGTGTTTTGATGTACCGAAGGTAGTTCGGAGTCCCGGATGAGATCACGGAATCAGGACATGACGAGAAGTCTCGAAATGGTCGAGACATAAAGATCGATATATTGGATGACTGTATTCGGACACCGGAATAGTTCCAAGGGTCACCGGATAAATAGCAGAGTGCCGGAAGAGTTATCAGAACCACCAGGGAAGTTATGGGCCTTATTGGGCTTTAAGTGAGAGAGAGGGAGCAGCCAAGGGCTGGCCGCACGCCCCCCATGGCCCTAGTCTGAATTGGACTAGGGGAAGGGGTGGTGCCCCCTCCTTCCTTCTCCTTCCCCTCTCTTTCCTTCTTCTCCTAGTAGGACTAGCAAAGGGGGAATCGAACTCCCACTAGGAGTAGGATTGCCCCCTTGGGCGCGCCCTATAGGGCCGGACGGCCTCCCCCTTGCTCCTTTACATACGGGAGCAGGGGACACCCAAGAACACACAAGTTGACAATTGTTTTAGCCATGTGCAGTGCCCCCCTCCACAGAAACACACCTCGGTCATATCATCGTAGTGCTTAGGCGAAGCCCTGAACCGGTAACTTCATCATCAGTGTCACCACGCGGTCGTGCTGACTGATACGTCTCAAACGTATCTATAATTTTTTATTGTTCCATGCTATTATATTATCTGTTTTGGATGTTTAATGGGCTTTATTATAGACTTTTATATTATTTTTGGGACTAACCTATTAACCGAAGGCCAAGTGCAAATTGCTATTTTTTTGCCTATTTCAGTGTTTCGCAGAAAAGGAATATCAAACGGAATCCAAACGGAATGAGACCTTTGCGAGGATCGTTTTTGGAACAAATGCAATCCACGAGACTTGGAGTGGACGTCAAGGAAGCAACGAGGCGGCACGAGGCAGGAGGGCGCGCGCCCCACCCTCGTGGGCCCCTCGTGGCTCCACGGACCTACTTCCTTCGCCTATATATACTCATATACCCTGAAAACATCCAGGAGCACCACAAAACCCTATTTCCACCGCCGCAACCTTCTGTACCCGTGAGATCCCATCTTGGGGCCTTTTCCGGCGCTCTGCCGGAGGGGGAATCGATCACGAAGGGCTTCTACATCAACACCATAGCCTCTCCGATGATGTGTGAGTAGTTTACCATAGACCTTCGGGTCCATAGTTATTAGGTATATGGCTTCTTCTCTCTCTTTGGATCTCAATCCAAAGTTCTCCTCGATCTTCTTGGAGATCTATTCGATGTAATTCTTTTTGCGGTGTGTTTGTCGAGATCCGATGAATTGTGAGTTTATGATCAAGATTATCTATGAACAATATTTGATTCTTCTCTGAATTCTTATATGCATGATTTAATATCTTTGCAAGTCTCTTCGAATTATCAGTTTGGTTTGGCCTACTAGATTGATCTTTCTTGCAATGGGAGAAGTGCTTAGTTTGGGTTCAATCTTGCGATGTCCTTTCCCAGTGATAGCGCGGGCAGCAAGGCACGTATTGTATTGTTGCCATCGAGGATAAAAAGATGGGGTTTATATCATATTGCTTGAGTTTATCCCTCTACATCATGTCATCTTGCCTAATGCGTTACTCTGTTCTTATGTACTTAATACTCTAGATGCATGCTGGATAGCGATCGATGTGTGGAGTAATAGTAGTAGATGCAGAATCGTTTCGGTCTACTTGTCACGGACGTGATGCCTATATACATGATCATGCCTAGATATTCTCATAACTATGCGCTTTTCTATCAATTTCTCGATAGTAATTTGTTCACCCACCGTAGAATATGCTATCTTGAGAGAAGCCACTAGTGAAACCTATGCCCCCCGGGTCTATTTTCCATCATATTATTTTCCTATCAATTTTCTATATTTACCTCCATTTATTTTGCAATCTTTACTTTCCAATCTATACAACAAAAATACCAAAAATATTTATCTTATTACCTTTATCAGATCTCACTTTTGCAAGTGGCCGTGAAAGGATTGACAACCCCTTTTATCGCGTTGGTTGCAAGGTTCTTGATTGTTTGTGCAGGTACGAGGGATTTGCGTGTAGTCTCCTACTGGATTGATACCTTGGTTCTCAAAAACTGAGGGAAATACTTACGCTACTTTGCTGCATCACCCTTTCCTCTTCAAGGGAAAACCAACGCATGCTCAAGAGGTAGCAAGAAGGATTTATGGCGCTGTTGCCGGGGAGATCTACGCACAAGTCAAGTCATACCAAGTACCCATCACAATCTCTTATCCCTCGCATTACATTATTTGCCATTTGCCTCTTGTTTTCCTCTCCCCCACTTCACCTTTTCCGTTTTATTCGCCCTTTTTCGTTCGTCTCTTTTTGCCTGCTTCTTTTGTGCTTGTGTGTTGGATTGATTGTTTGTCATGATGGCTCAAGACAATACTAAATTGTGTGATTTTTCCAATACCAACAACAATGATTTTATTAGCACTCCAATTGCTCCTATTACCGATGCTGAATCTTGTGAAATTAATGCTGCTTTGTTGAATCTTGTCTTGAAAGATCAATTTTCTGGCCTTCCCAGTGAAGATGCCGCTACCCATCTAAACAACTTTGTTGATTTGTGCGATATGCAAAAAAGAAAGATGTGGACAATGATATTGTTAAATTGAAGCTATTTCCGTTTTCGCTTAGAGATCGTGCTAAAACTTGGTTTTCTTCTTTGCCTAAAAATAGCATTGATTCATGGAATAAGTGCAAATATGCTTTTATCTCTAAGTATTTTCCTCCCGCTAAGATCATCTCTCGTAGAAACAATATTATGAATTTTAAGCAACTTGATCATGAGCATGTTGCACAATCTTGGGAGAGGATGAAATTAATGATACATAATTGCCCTACACATGGTTTGAATTTATGGATGATTATACAAAATTTTATGCGGATTGAATTTTGCTTCTAGAAATCTTTTAGATTCGGCCGTGGGAGGCACTTTTATGGAAATCACTTTAGGAGAATCCATTAAACTCCTAGATAATATTATGGTTAATTATTCTCAATGGCACACCGAAAGATCTACTAGTAAAAAGTTTCATGCGATAGAAGAAATTAATGTTTTGGGTGGAAAGATGGATGAACTTATGAAATTGTTTGCTAATAAGAGTGTTTCTTCTGATCCTAATGATATGCCTTTGTCTACTTTGATTGAGAATAATAATGAATCTATGGATGTGAATTTTGTTGGTAGGGACAATTTTGGTAACAACGCGTATAGAGGAAACTTTAATTCTAGGCCGTTCCCTAGTAATTCCTATAACAATTATGGTAATTCCTACAACAACTCTTATATAAATTTTAATAAGATTCCCTCATATTTTGAGACTAGTGTTAAAGAGTTTATGATTGCGCAAAAGAATTTCAATGCTTTGCTTGAAGAAAAATTGCCTAAGATTGATGAGTTGGCTAGGAACGTGGATAGAATTTCTCTTGATGTTGATTCTTTGAAACTTAGATCTATTCCACCTAAGCATGATATCAATGAGTCTCTCAAATCTATGAGAATTTTCATTGATGAGTGCAAAGAATGAACCGCTAGGATGCGTGCTAAAAAGATTTCTTTGTAAAACCGTGTTCTTCTAGTTTTCAAGGTAATAATGATGAAGATCTAAAAGTGATTGATGTGTCTCCTATTAAATATTTTTTTCCAATATGAATCTTGATAAATATGGGACTGGAGATGAGTCAACTTTAGTTAAAAGGCGTCCCAATGATTCGGAGTTTCTAGATCTTGATGTAAAAATTGGTAAAAGTGGGATTGAAGAGGTCAAAACTTTACATAGCAATGAACCCAGTATTTCGGATTTCAAGGAATTTAATTATGATAATTGTTCTTTTATAGATTGTATTTCCTTGTTGCAATCCATGTTAAATTCTCCTCATGCTTATGATCAAAATAAAGCTTTTACTAAACATATCTGTCGGCGTTCTGGGAACGGGGGTCCCCAGACTTGCCTGCCTGCGGCCTGCGGCGTGGCTCAAAGGAGGCCCAGGACGGCCCATCTTCATCAACACAAGCTCAAGACCCTCGCGAGGGGCCAAGCCTCACGGGGCGGACGACCAAGAGCTTCCTCGGGCGCGGCCTCGTCAGGCTGGCTCATGAGGAGGCGGAGAACTCAAGGCGGGGTACCTCGCGAGGTGCCCGTGACGTAAGCCATGACGACCAAGGGCGCCCGAGGCGCCCGGCCAGCTGGCGTCCTCCTTTCCTCTTTGGTGCAAAGGGGGCAAGCGCAGGCAAGGGCATCAAGCAAAGGCATCCGTTTCGGTGCAACAAGACCAAGACCAGCCCCCAACGGCTGGAATGCAGTCATCGTGGAGCCCAAGCAGGCATCATCACGGAGCCTTTGGCGGCGAGGACCAACTTTAGTCGGGATAAGTGTACCCGCTGTTCCCCTTCAAAATGGCCAATTGTTGGCGCCCTTCCCGCTCAATATTTGGGAAGAGGCCCAGGGCCTTCGCCTGTAAATAGGGGTAGCCACACTCAAGGACGAAGGACGAAGGACGAAGGACGAAAAACGAAGGACGATCGGATCGAGCATTCGGAATCCAGAGAGAGAGAGAGAAACCCGCTCCTCAGGCTAGAGCAGCGGGATAATACTTAGCAGTTCATCACGCCCACCAAGAACAGACCCTCGCAAGGCTGTTCTTCCCTATACTGTTCTTCATCAGCCCCAGAGGCAATCCACACACCACAAACTAGAGTAGGGTATTACACCACAACGGTGGCCCGAACTAGTATAAATCTTGTGTCTCTTGTGTTGTTCTTGTTAGTAATTTAGGTCCCTGCGATTCGGCGAGGTATGAGACGGTGGAGGGTTGGATCTCCGCGCGCACCCCAGAGTTCGAACCTTAAGGGTCTGCCGGAACCCGTGATCCGACATTTGGCGCGCCAGGTAGGGGTGCGCTGGAATCTGCCTTTCGTCGCCTCGTTCTTCCTCGACCACATAACCATGTCGGCGCTTCGTCGGGCTCGCGCCGAGCGCCGAGCCGCCCTCGCTTCCCACGTCGCCCAGACGGCTCCCGTCGGCGGACGTCCTCGTCGTTCCCCGTCACCGGCTGTCAACGCCGCCACCGGCCCGGCGGGGAACGAGCAGCAAGCGTCGTCCCAGCACCCGTCCATGAGGCGGGACGGCCGCACCGCCACGCCTTCGCTCACCCCCGCTGGTTCTTCGTCGCGCGTCCCGCGCGGCCATGGAGGCCCGAGCTGCACTCATCGCGCCAACGAAGCTCCTGCGCTACCACCCGTCGGCAGCGTCTACGAAGAATGGCTCGACCGCGTCGCCGAGCTGAAGCTCGTCGCTGGAGGCGACCCTCGCGCCGTCTGCTTTGCTGCACCGCACCCGCCCGCTGGGCGATGAAGCTCCCGGGGCGCCTCAGCCGCCTCCTCCTCAAGACGGCGCCATGGCCCCAAGGCGCGCGGCCCCTAGGCGGAACCCGCTCCGCCAGGCGCCGGCGCGGCAAGAGCAGAGCTGCCAAGAAGTTCCTCGCCCGCAAGAAGCTTCTAGAGCGTTCCTCGCTCCAGCAGGTCAAGACCCTGCGCTGCCCCCAGCCGCGGCGCAGGGAGGCCTGCAAGACCAAGCTCTCTGCCGTCCGAGGCCCCCCACGGCCACGGCGGGTTGCCGCGCCTTCACCACTGAGCTGCGCGGCGTCGCGTGGCCCGCCAAATTCAAGCCAGACCTGCCCCCACGCTACAACGGCACGACAGACCCTACGGAGTTCCTCCAGCTCTACGAGCTGGGCATCGAGGCTTCCAACGGAGATGAAAAGGTCATGGCGAACTGGTTTCCCATGGCGCTCAAGGACGGAGCCCGCACCTGGCTCCTGAATCTGGCCCCAGGCACGATCTCTTCCTGGGCCGAGATGCGCACCCGCTTCATCGCCAACTCTCAAGGTACTCGCGACCGGCCACCCTCCGTGAGCAACATGCGCCGAATCAAGCAGCAGCCAGGGAAACCCCGCAAAGTACATCGGCGCTTCAACAACGCTGCGCCTCAAGATCCCTGTGGTAACGGAGGAGGCCATCATCTCTGCCTTCTCGACAGCGGCGCGACGTCAAGATGAAGGAGGAGCTGGCGATGCATGAAGATCTGTGCACCTCCACAGGCTGTTCAACTTGGCGACCAAGTGCGCCAGGGCTGAGGAGGGGCGCCTCTCCCTCCTCGAGCTGCCTGCCACGGATCCCGAAGAGAAGAAGTCCAAGGCCAAGTATGTAAAGTGCAAGGGGGTTGTCGTACTCACGGCCGAACCAGACACCAAGCGGGGCAGAGATCAGCCCGAGTCTTCCAAGGGCAGCCGGTACTACGTGTACCACGACCTCCACACCCACAAGACCAATGAATGTCAAGAGCTCCAGGCCGTGCGCGAAGGAAGGGTCGGCAGACGCCTGGCCAGCCGACCGGGCTACGGCCGAGGAGGAGGAAGAAATGCAGGACGCTGGGAAGACCATGGCCCGCGCCAAGGGTGGCGCGACCAACCTCGCGAGGACCACTGGCAAGACCCACCTCGCGAGGGGGGCTGGAGGGATCAGCCTCGTGAGGATCGTCCGCAAGGGAACGCAGGCCTCCCTCCGCTGCCGCCGCCACCAAGGAGAATCGAAGACCGTCATCAGGACGAGGGGGCTGGGGGCTTCCAGGAAGCGCGCGCGATCGCCTGCATCCTGGGCGGAGCCCAAGCCCCAGCCTCCCACCGCATCTTCAAGCAGTTCGCCCGTGAAGTGAATGCAGTCCTCCCCAAGCTCGTGTCCACGCGCCCTCTCAGGTGGTCAGCGTGCGCCATCACGTTCTGCTCAGCAGATCAGCTCAAGTGCTCAGCCACAGCCGGAGTTCTCCCAATGCTTTGCTCCCCGATCATCAGCAACGTGCTGGTCACCAAGACCCTCATCGACGGCGGAGCAGGGCTCAACGTCCTGTCCGTGGAGACCTTCAACAATCTTCAAGTGCCCTACAGCCCGGCTTCAGCCAACCAAGCCCTTCTCCGAGTCACCGGCGGCTCCACGGTCCCGATCGGGCAGGTCCGCCTTCTGTCACCTTCGGGGCCCGCGACAACTACAACACCGAGCTCATCGACTTCGGCGTCGCCCACATTACTTTGTCACAACGCCATCCTCGGGTACCCAGCGTTGGCCAAGTTCATGGCCGTGACCCACCATGGCTACAACATCCTCAAGATGCCAGGAAGCGGCGGGGTCATCACGGTGCCCTGTGAAGAGAGAGATGCAGTGTGCTCCTTGGAATGAGCTTTTCAGGCCGCATCGCTGGAATACCCAGACCACAGCGGCAGGACGCTTCCCGAGGCAGCACCCAAGAAGAAGAAGACATCGACCGGCTCGGCTCTTCAAGAGACATGCCCCTCAGGGCCCGCGCCGGGCCAGGGGGAGCCTCCTTCCATCGCATAGGAAAGCGCGCCTGGCGCCCTCCTCAGGCAGGGCTCGAGGGCTCTCCCCTGGAGGGCCACCGACCTCGCCAAGGTCTCGAGGGAGGCGCTTGGGCACCACGTGGAGGCGTGTTTTGAAGCACGTTTCCCGCAAGCAGGAGCAAGACCAGGAGGACAGAACCCCCGAGAGTTCATCAGCAAGGCCATTCAGGAGTTACAAGAGTCAAGGGTCATGAGGGGCAGCCGCCGCCTACCCGCTTTGGCCCCCCATCCAGGCGAGGATGGTGGGTTGTGCGTCTGCATCGACGTACCAGGGCTCAACCGAGCCGTCTCTCAAGAGCGCCTCTGGCCCTCACGAGTGGGGCATTGCGAGGGTCCGCCCCACAGCTACGTACGCATGCCTTATGGACTGCCAAACGCGGCTGCTGCGCACCAGCATCTCATGAGGACCATCCTGGAGGCTCAAGAGGCCAGGCACGTCGCAGCCCTGACGGAGATGGAGACAGCCCATGAGGAGCCGCCAGCGCCTCCGGAGCCTCCCGAGGCCCCTGGGCCTGGGGGCTCATGAGGATCGGCTCCCGCAGCCCACCGAGTCTACTACACCGACAACCCTTCATCCCCAACATCACCAGGTGACATCTTTAAGTTTAATTTCCGGCTGGGAGCGCCTTCAGGGCCGCATTATTCCCAGGCCGCGTGGGTCCGTCCCTGCGGCATGTATCCCTTTTATTTCATGACTTTAGCTTATCCTGTTGGGGCGCCCCTCGGGCTGCATCATCCCCAAGCCGCTCGGGCCAGTCCCAGCGGCATGTATCTTTCATGCGTTTTCCTTAGGATTATGCTCTCGTTCCACCATGCTCGTTATTTGGTGCCTTCTTCTGGGTGGCGAAATCTTGCACGTTAAACGGGGGGTGCCTGAGCATCGCGACTCAGGGCTCCTACCGGCTCTCCGGCCCTCACCCTCTGGTCTTGTCCATGGCATCGCGACCTAGCTTGCCAGCGACGGTAGAGACCAGCCCGAGAGCCGGGACCCGAGGACGTAGAGTTGTGTCATCTAATCCAGCTTGCGCGTTAAAGGGGGGGTGCCTGAGCATCGCGACTCAGGGTTCCTACCGGCTCTCCGGCCCTCACTCTCTGGTCTTGTCCATGGCATCGCGACCTGGCTTGCCAGCGACGGTAGAGACCAGCCCGAGAGCCGTGACCCGAAGACGTAGAGCACCGGCATCTAGCCACTTTTGCAGGAACACACTCGAACATAAGGCCCAGAGCCAGGCGCAACCCGCCTTGAGGTAGGGCCTCGTGAGTCCCGCGCTGGCTCACGAGTGCCCCGGCACACCTCGCGAGGCCTCTCGCGCTACTCCAAAGCAACTAACGGCAGGACTAACGATCGCCCCGGCGAGCTCTTGTTCCTTTTGTGGTGAACCTGCAGGGTCTCTCCAAGGAGCATGAAACGGCCTCGCTACGTAGTCTCTCATCGGCCAAGGCACGGACCTGGCACCACGCCAGGAAGCATCGTCCTAACCCTCGAGATAAGTCTCCCTCCAGACACACTAGTCAGCGCAACACCATCCCCACACTCAATGCAACTCCGTGTTAGCAATGTCGCCCTCCTTTCTCACCGATTGATGACTGCTTGAGCGCCAAAGGGGACCCCCTGAGCATCGCGACTCAGAGGCTCTTACCGGATCTCGGGCCGCTCACCTCCTGGCCTTGACCACGGGATCGCGACTTGGCATACCAGCGACGGCTGAGGCCGCCTTGGGACTGGGACCTGTCGGCACAGAGCACCAAGCCCTCACGAGGTCTGAAAGGAAGGAACTGAGCTAGAACGGAATGAGCATCCCGCATAGCCTCATAACAAGGATCATATTGATAAACAAAGCTACAAATATCTTACAAGCCCCCGCGGGGTACATTCTTGGCTCTTCGCAGGAACAAAAGACGCGAGTCCTAAGGAGTCCTATCTACAGGGACCACCACGGCAGACGCCATCATCAACAGTGGGCCACCCGGTCCGGAGCCAACCCCATCCAGATCAGGGGTGGCGGCGACGACTGGCTTCGCCTGCTCCGGGAGCAGCGCAGGCTCGGGGGCTCGTAGCTGTCGTCGCTCGTCTCTGGCGTCGCGAAGAGCTCGGCGGAGTCGCTGGATCCTCCGGCGCCTTCGTCGCCTGAGAAGCTGCCAAGGGAGCGGGCGGTTGGCCTCTGTCTCACCACAGCAGGACCCCGACCACCTCTCCTGGGGCAGCACTCCAGCCGGTGACCCTCTGCGTCGAAGAGCTTGAAGGACATCACCGAAGCACCGTCGTACGCCAGGTGGATCGTGAGGGCGCCCCTCGTCCTGCAGACCCGGGCGACCTCGTCCCGACCTCGAGTCATGAAGACCTCGCCGGGGCAACATCTGCGACCTACGCCTGCCCGAGGGTGCCGCCGGCGGCGTCTTTGCAGCCAGAGTCGAGGCTCCCTCGCCGAACGACGGAGGCGAAGAAAGAAGGAAGGCGGATCCAAGACTTAGGAGGCGCGGCGACGCGGAGCACGAATTCCTGGCAGGAGCCCTCGGCATGGACTCCAGGTGGGAAGACGCACACCTTCGTGACCCGCCGGCGTCGTCGACGGCGCCGCTCGTGGCGCCCAGCGTCACCTCCTTCAGGGCCACCAATCTGCGCGTACAAGGGAAGAGGAAACCCTGGTGGCGGTTGCACGCACCAGGGCACGGGCGCCTCCTCGCGCGCGCTCCTGCCTTGACACCAGAGAGCAAGCCGCTTCTTTGGGGGGAGCGGGTCAGGATCCTCTTGAGGAGCCTTTCCCTTCTCTTCCCTGGAGAACCGGCGGATCGGAGCCATGGCAGCAAGACGAGACGAGGAAAAGGAGAAGCAGAAGGATAGACTGGAGGAGCGCACGTCGTTCCGTACTTATAGCCGGCGGAGGCCAACCGTCGGCCTCCACGATCACCAGTCATCATGCCCAACTCTGCATGCAAGGACCCATCGAATCTGGGCGGTTACCAAGGCATCATGGGGGATGTAGTGCGCCCACGTCCAATCAACCGCCACGCGGCGCCCAAGGCCGCAGGCTGTTAGGGCCCACAATGCTTCGCACTTGCCCTTTCGCCTCTCTGCACGGCCAAGTCCGGGCGGCGTCGTAACCCCGGGGCTCTGCCGTTCGGGAACAGGGGTCCCCAGACTTGCCTGCCTGCGGCCTGCGGCGTGGTTCAAAGGAGGCCCAGGACGGCCCACACTACTAGAAAAACCACTACTAATGGCGCACCTAATTTGGCCATTAATGGCGCATCACTGGTGCGCCATTAATAGCACGCCATTAGTAATTTTTACTAATGGCGCACCACAGTGCGCCATTAGTATCTGGTATACTAATGGCGCACCACCGGTGCGCGCCAAGATATGCGAGGGTGCGCCATTAGTATGCCTCCAGGGCATGTATACCCAGTGCTTTGGCATACTAATGGCGCACCACCTGGATGCGCCATTAGTAAGCGGCATACTAATGGCGCACTACCCGATGATGCGCCATTAGTATGCCTGCCATACTAATGGTGCACTTTGTCATGTGATGCGCCATTAGTATGAATATTAGGTTTTTTATTTTTTATTTTCTATTTTTTGCACAGGTTACAAAATGTATAATTTGACAAAATATAGACAACACACATCAACAATAGATTCATCGAGATACAATAGAAGATTAGTCTTTGAATACAATTCATCATATTAGTCTCCGAATACAATTCATCATATTAGTCTCCGAATTGAAAAGACCGAACAAAGATAGAACATTATATTACAAGTCTCGAGACTGCGAGTAGCGAGTTTGTCTTCACATTACAAGTCGATATCGATCATCTAAACTACCATCACATAGAAGAGAGCTGCACGAATTTTGTTCACATTTATATAGCAACAAATATTTATACACTCATATAGCAGCACTAAGTATATTGCACTTAGAAGAAGACTTGCTTTTACATCCCACCCAACTTAACAATCTAGTAGAGTTGTTAGTAAGATCCTAGCTCTCTCTTTTCTTAGAAATAATAAACCGCCAAGCAGGAATGAAAAGATTATTTGATTGAAGAAACCACCATGGCAGCAAATAACTGAACCTTCACTCTGTTTTAACTGAAAATATATTTGAAAAAACTTTTACACGTGTGAAAATCTTCTCTACAGGTGGAAGAACACATCAAACACGATTGCAAAACTAAACCCTTGCACTCTGTCAAAACTAGAAGAAAATGAACATATATTCCTATACTGATTGCAAAAACTAAATATATGCCCTCTGTCAAACCCTTGCACTCTTGCACTCTGTCAAACCCTTGCACTCTTGCACTCTGTCAAACCCTTGCACTCTTTTAATTGAAGAAACTAAACATTTGATCATATTCAGGTGCAGAAACAGAGTTTATAATATTTTGAAGTGGACAAACTGAAGATTGGCTTTTTAAGTGCAAAAACTGAAGATACATGCTACGTTATTGTGCAAAACGTTTACATTAACTCTGTGTAAGTGCAAGTGATGTGCCTATTCATTTTTCCAAAGACTGGTATTGCATGTTTCTTGAACACGAAAATGTGCAATCGATTCACAGATACTTACTAGTAACCGTAGGTTCAGTATTGATTTTCTTATTCTTGATTACTTTTGTTTTTGTTAAGACCCTCCAGATTATTTTTCAGTTATAAATGAATGAATCGGGCACCTAGACCCCAAGAACTGACCAAGCATGGGCTTGTGCTCACGAAAGACTGTTTGGCCATTGCCTGTCTCGACAAAGAGTACAAGATGATAGTACTAGTGTCCAACAGTGCTGCCAAGACTTTGGTAATAATATTCTCAAGAGAGAATATATGCATGTTCGAGACCATGCATCATTTCAACATCTTGTAAAGCACCAATCATACATACACAGATCCAAATGTCGAATACTCTATGTGTATTATATATCGAGATCTGGCGAGCCCCGACATCTGATTAAAATGAAAAGTTAAAAGTTATAGCCTCCATGAGTGAATAAATCAATCGAGCAAATGCCAAAATTTTCCTTAATTTCCAATAATACAATTGGAGATATGTTCGCTACAAATAGTACACAAATGTTCATCTATAACATCCCTTCGACTATACTACAATGATCTAATGCATCTTAGCTAAATATATATTATGAAAATCTACATAAAAAGAATTGACCAGCACAAAGGTAAGAAACTTGTCAAGAAATAAAAAGTGATAATTCGCATGTAAACTCTTTTGTCCATAAAAGAACAAATATATCGATGGTGGCCTTATTCTTGGAGCATTTCTTTAATTACTTGAGAAACCAAAGGTACATAGTGTCAAGAATTCCATTTCAATCTCTACATATTTTCAACAGATAGCCTTGTATAGGTTGAAAGCAACATCAAGCTATGGTTCAGAATTGAACTTCTCCTATTGGGTTCACCTACATATATTTTTTGAGAAAGTTCTTTCCATTTTCCCTCCTCTCTAATTTTCTTTTGATATATCATGCTGCAAATTTCTTGATTATTCTTTGCTGCAATATGTCGAGCTCACTTAGTTGTATGAGGATTTGGTAAAAACTGCTTATAGTGGTATTTAATCAATCTGCTTTGTTTCTTCTATGGATTTATAGCATGAAGAATCAATATGAGAAAATAGATATAACTAAATCCCATGATCTCTTGGCAAATGAATGTTTACAAACTACAATTCACATGTATAGGACATCATCGAGACAATGTTATTTTCATTCAAATGCGGGGGAGGAGGAGGAGGAGGAGGGGAGCTCACGTCGGCAGGCGGGGTCGAGGTGGGGCAGCAAGGCCGGGCGGGTCGGGGCGGCGGGGCAGCGTCGAGGCGGAGTCGGGCGGCGTCGGGCGGCGGGGCCGCGGCCGAGGCGGCGTCTGGGCGGCGGGTCGCCGAGGCGGCGGCTGGGCGGCGTCCGGGCAAGGCGGGTCGCCGAGGCGGCGGGGCAGCGTCGATGTGGCGGGACGGTGGCATCGAGGGAGGCGGGCGAGGAGAGGGAAGGCGAGGAGAGGCGAGGGAGGGAGAGGGCGAGGCGAGGGCGAGGGTCAGGCAGCATGGCGGGCGGCGGTGGATCGAGAGGAGAGGGAACTGGCGGGGGAGAGGGAAGGGGATCGGGCGAAGGGGAGAGGGCGGGGGATCGGGCACAATACTAATGGCGCACCTCACCGTGGTGCGCCATTAGCATGTCCCATACTAATGGCGCACCTCACCGTGGTGCGCCATTAGTATTTTTTTTTCAACTCGAGCCAAAAGGTTATGTACTACCAGAACCTATCCACGTCAAGCCCACTCTACTAGCTCGACTGGTCAGCAGCCAGTTCTCACACCAGGAGGTCCTGGGTTTGACTCCCAGGCTCCACAATTTTTCTTTTAGCATTTAAAAAGATGTTTGATACTTATTTATGTTTAAATATGTTCAAACTTGTTTAAATAATAACAGTAATATTTTTTTATAAGACAGTAGCATTTAAAAAGCTGTTTGATACTTATTTTTTTTATAAGACGGTGCGGGTGCGGGGGTCGGCGGGCGTGTTGAGTAGGGGAATCGAGGGTGCGGGGGTCGGCGTGGCGGTGGACTGGGGGTGCTTTCGGCGAGGGACCTGATCTGGCGAGGTGGGATAGCGATCGAGATGGAGGATCGAGATCGAGTGTCCATGAAATTTAAAAATATTCATGATAGTTCAAAAAGTACCCATGAAATACAATCGAGAAATGAAGGCTACGATTTAAATACAATCGATCTTAGCTAGCTATCTGTTCACAATCTTCTTGCCCTTCTTTTTCGCAAATGGAGTTCTTCCGTGGAGCAGACGTCCTTTAGGTAGGGTGGTCCTGCTTCTTCTTGTGGTGTATGCTGCTACTTCATCATCGTCGTAATGTTCGATCCTCGGTCGCCGTACTTGTCGAAGTCTTGCTCATTGGCTACTCCATCCATTCCGATGATCTTCCTTTTGCCTCTCCTCACGACAACACGGCGGGCTTTGGCGGGTCGGTAATGAAGAAGCATTGGTCCACTTGGGAAGCCGGTACCCATGGCTCATTTTTAGCGGTGACGTTTGCGCCCAGCGGTCTTGGATTTGGCTTCGGGTATAACCATGGTGGTGAAATACCGGTCTTCTTTTATGACGTTCTTGGCCCATCGACACGGAACATCGGGACCTTCTCTCGGCGTAGCTCAGCTCCAGATCTCCTCGATCCTTCCGTAGTATCTGTCCTTGTCGTTACCGGTGTAGGATTCCATCGTTACCAGAGTTACGATAACCATCGCTCTTCATGTCCTTGGCCTCGATTGTAGAATGTGTAGTCGTTGATATAAATCGCCTCATAGGTCATCGAGGTTGTGCTCGGCATACTGTGACAAGGCGAATATGAGTTGTTCTTCCACGGAAGAATCCTCATGTAAAGGGTACGACGAAGCTTATGCTTGAACCAACGCGTGAAACATGAGTTGTGCTCTTTGAGTGTATCTCCGTCCGTCCTCTGTTGGCCTCGGTCATTGTCGTCTTTTTAATAAAGGTTTTGTGCTCTACCACCCAAGGATCGACCACGTCTATGTGTTGTAGCGCGACTAGGTTTGCTCTTTCAAAGTCGGCGAGTCGACCCTCGAAGTCGACATGCATTTCGTGGCGACCCTTTCACGGTGACCCCATCCGGCGAGCTGCCGAGGTGCTGTTGACAGCGGACCAGCGGGGTTCTCGATGCCTAGATAATTCGTGCGATAGGAGATGCACTCTTGATCGAAAGCCCTGGCTATGCTTCCTTACGGGCGTGACATGTTGCGAACGTATCCTTTGATGACACCATTCATCCTTTCGAGCGGCATCATGCTTGTGCAGGAGCGTCGGCCGAGTTGGATGATATCCTCCACTATATGGACCAGCAGATGCACCATAACGTCAAAGAATGCGGGCGGGAAGTACATCTCAAGCTCGCATAGTATCACCACGATCTCTTCCTGTAGCCTTCTGAGTTGCCTCACGCCAATCGACTTCCGAGAGATGACGTCGAAGAAGTTGCATAGGCCAAATAGCGTTTCACGGACGTGCGCGTCCATGATCCTGGATTACTGGCTGGAAGTATCTGCGTCATCGACGCGTGTGATCGTGAGACTTCATCCCGCTGAACTTCGCTTTGGGTCTAGGTATCTCGCTTATCTTCCCAGCGTAACCGTAATGAAGTTTTACTCCTAGGAGGCAGGTGAAAACTGCTCGATCTCCTCCTGACTTAGAGTGAAGCACGCGGGAGGGTAGTCATTTCCGGTCTTCTTGGCCTTTTTGCCTTTGCGACGACTTTCTGTGTCCTGCTTCGCCTCATCATCATCATCATCATCATCATATATAGCGTGAAGCTCCTGCCTGATGCCCATTGATTTCAAGTCTGCCCTTGCTTTCGGCCCATCTTTGGTCCTCTACGGCATGTTGAGCAGGGTACCAAGCAGACTCTCGCACACGTTCTTCGTGATATGCATGACATCAAGGCTGTGAGGCACACGGTGGATCTTCCAAAGACGGCAAGTCCCGTAAAAACAGACCTCATTTTCCATACCTTCAGCGGCTCTGGCGCCTTTCGCTTCTTTCCGGCTCTGGCGCCTTTTGCTTCTTTCGGCGGTGGCAGTCTTTCCAATTTTTCAACAGCTTGTCTATTTCCTCGCCGCTCCTCGTGACAGGCGTTTTGAGTTCGGTTTCACCATCGAACAGATCCTTGCGTTTCCTCCATGGGTCATCGTCGCGAAGCCACCTTCGATGTCCCATGAACACGGTTTTTGAAGACCCGGGATCTCTATCTAGCTGGCCATACATTGTGTCATCCATGCACCTTACGCATCCAGAAAATCCATGGACTACTTGCCCCGCGAGATATCCGTAACCGAGATAGTCGTGCACCTCGTGAGCAGTGCGGCTCTCATAGGGAAATATTCTTTCTCTACGGCGTCCCACGTATTGGCTGGCGTTTTCCACAGCGTGTCTAGCTCCTCCTTCAGCAGCGCCAGATTCTGATTGATGTCGTTCCCTGGTTGTTTCGGCCCTTCAATTAGCATACTCATGTGAATGTACTTCCTCTTCATGCACAACCAGGGGGGAAGGTTGTACATCCACACAAACACAGGCCAGGTGCTATGTGTGCTTCTCTGGCTGCCAAATGGATTGACTCCATCGGTGCTCACGCCAAAGACGATGTTCCTTGGATCGTTCCCAAATTTCGAGTCTTGAAGTTCAACGCTTGCCACCGGCTCGCATCCTTAGGGTGACTCGAACATCTTGTCTTTTTATCTATCTCCGGATCATTTGCGTCATCTTCCCGCTTCTTCTCCCGCCTATCTGCGTGCCAACGCAGGAGCTTTGCTACCTTAGGGTCCGCGAAATAGCGCTGCGAGACGAGTGATCGAAAAGTACCACACCACTTTTCGAGGAGCTTTCTTCCTCTTCTTGTATCGAGTGACGCCGCACACCGGACATATGGTAGACTCCACGTGCTCGTCCCGATAAATGATGCAATTGTTCATGCACACATGGTATTTCACGTGCGGTAAATCGAGAGGACACGATTTTCTTCGCCTCCTCCAAACTGGTCGGGCACTTGTTCCCCTTGGGAAGACGTTCGTGCGAATGACATGTTCTCGTCGAAGCATCGTCGGTCATTTTGTGTTTTACCTTCATCTCGAGCCATGAGCGTTACTTTCAGCGGGTATCCTCGGGCCTGCATCCTTCATACAATGGAGTAACCGCGTCTAACTCAAGTTGATCCATCTTGGCTTTCTCTCGGCGGCAGCTCTTGCGTTATCCGTCTGCTTGAGAAGCAGCTCTTGAATATGAGGGTCCTGCACCCAGCCCATCAATGGTCCAGCGTCGTCTGCTCCGACGGCATCATCATCTTCATGATCATGCCCGTCGCCTGCTCCGGCATCTTCCTCATCATCATGTCATGCATCTTCTACATGATGACTGCGTACAGCATCACAATCGTGATCATCTCCTGGGGATTCTTCGTCTTCTCGCCCGCCCGAGCCGCGGTGGTTGTCTTGCTGCCCTTCCTCATTTCTTACCCGGCCCGCATGGACGACTTCGTAGTCATCTTCATCACCTTGCCAACGATAGCCATCCATGAAACCACGCAACAGCAGGTGGTCCTGCACTGCCGAATCCGGGTCCGCAATAAGGCTCTTGACTTGCATCTTCGACACGGACATCTTATCTCCGTCTCGTTCTTTTGAAGCATCTCGGCCTTCGGACCTCAAAACCTATTCACGATGCCTTCGGTCATCGTATGCGGACCATGGTCGCTGCGAGGTAGAGCAAAAGCGATATTTTAGAACCAAACAAAAATTTGGCATGACTTTCCTAAAAATAGGACCAAAAGAATGCTTAATGCCAAAATTCTCACTAAACGGAAATGAATCAACATTCCGGCAAAATATTGGCAACTATCGCATTTCAAATACGGTACACCTCCAAACACAAACACATATGCAACACCACAAACATATGCAACACCACGAACATACATAGATCTAGCTAGGCAGTAAAAAGTGCATGTGCACATTGTTGTAGGGAGAACAACCTAAATATAGCTTCGCCCCTTACTTACCTATTAAAACAAGGTAATTTAACCACTTAATTTGAATGAATCTATGGTGGAAATGAGGTGAAAAGAGGAGGCACCCGAGACAAGGAGGAGGTGGAGAGAATGAAGTGGGGAGAAAGTGAGTGTGTGGGTAGGAGAGGTTGTCCCAAATATCTTGTTGCTGTCCACTTACTAATGGCGCACCTCTTGCATGGTGCGCCATTAGTAGTTACAACTACTAATGGCGCACTTAAGCGGGATGCGCCATTAGTATGTTTGGAATAGGCGCACTAGTTCAAAAAAAAATCTATACTAATGGCGCAACCACTGCCTGGCGCGCCAATAGTAGTTACAACTACTAATGGCGCACTTGGGCAGGATGCGCCACTAGTAGGTTTGGATAGGCGCACTAGTTCAAAAAAAATTCTATACTAATGGCGCACCTTTGCAGTGCGCCATTAGTAGTTACAACTACTAATGGCGCACTTTGGCAGGATGCGCCATTAGTATGTTTGGACAGGCGCACTAGTTAAAAAATTTTTTTTTGATACTAATGGTGCACCCATTGCAAGGTGCGCCATTAGTAGTTTAAACTCTAATGGCGCATCGGATGGTGGTGCGCCATTAGAATATACTAATGGCGCACCATCTTTCTGGTGCGCCATTAGTGTCAATTCCATCTATAGCCCTTTTTCTAGTAGTGCCATCTTCATCAACACAAGCTCAAGACCCTCGCGAGGGGCCAAGCCTCGCGGGGCGGACGACCAAGAGCTTCCTCAGGCGCGGCCTCGTCAGGCTGGCTCATGAGGAGGCGGAGAACTCAAGGCGGGGTACCTCGCGAGGTGCTCGTGACGAAGCCATGGCGACCAAGGGCGCCCGATCGAGCGCCAGCCATGGCGTCCTCCTTTCCTCTTTGGTGCAAAGGGGGCAAGCGCGAGCAAGGGCATCAAGCAAAGGCATCTGTTTGGTGCAACAAGACCAAGACCAGCCCCCAACGGCTGGAATGCGATCATCGTGGAGCCCAAGCAGGCGTCATCACGAGCCTTTGGCGGCGAGGACCAACTTTAGTCAGGATACGTGTACCCGCTGTTCCCCTTCAAAATGGCCAATTGTTGGCGCCCTTCCCGCTCAATATTTGGGAAGAGGCCCAGGGCCTTCGCCTATAAATAGGGGTAGCCACACTCAAGGACGAAGGACGAAGGACGAAGGATGAAAAACGAAGGACGATCGGATCGAGCATTCGGAATCCAGAGAGAGAGAGAAACCCGCTCCTCAGGCTAGAGCAGCGGGATACCACTTAGCAGTTCATCACGCCCACCAAGAACAGACCCTCGCGAGGCTGTTCTTCCCTGTACTGTTCTTCATCAGCCCCAGAGGCAATCCACACACCACAAACTTGTAACATCCCAAAATTCTAAATTTTGGAATGTTATAAACAAATAGATAGTTTTGATTGATTGCTTGATTGATTGACTGAAAGTGAGTGAATTCGACACTTTTTGAAAGTTAAATGAGAGGGAATAAAAGGACTTTCCCAAACTTTCATTTTGCTTTTATGCTCTTCGGGAATTCAAATTTTTTTTTCATCACAAAACCCTGTAGAGAAGATGATATGACTTCTTCCATTTATTTAAATGAGAAGGGTGTTGAAAATATTTGAATTTCATTTGGAAAATATTTCCAATTCTGAAACTTTATGCAACTCAATGATTTTCACGAGAGAAGATAAAATGACTTCTTCAAAACATATGAAATATGAGTTGGGAGTTTCAAAGAATTAAATTCAAAGTTTCTTTGAATTATTTTTCAATTTGGAGTTATTTGAGTTTTATTCAAATTATTTTTCTCCAAAAATAAAATATATGGAAAATAGGGTAACATGATTCCCTACCTCAGAAAAATGGAGAGAAATAACTTTGAATTCATTTTGATATTTTTAAAATGATTTTTGTTGGATTTTATTGGACCAGAAGCACTCTTTGCTTTATTTGAATTTGTGTGAATTTTATTTGACATTAGAATAATGTTCATCATGTAGGAAATCTTTTTCTAAAATTTTTGATATATTATATGCCTATATAATATTTTCATTTTATTTTATTTTATCATTTTTTTTCCTCTCTGATTGTTAAAAAAAAAATGGCGCCTTTGGTCCAAAGGCCCAAGCCGTAAGCCAATGACGGCCGAGGCCAAGGCCATCGCTAGCACGCCAGCATCACCAGAGCAAGGGAGCCGCTCGGTTTCCTATTATTTTACAAATCCTAGTAGGATTTGATCCCGTTCGTTATTCGTTTTTACTCCTAGGATTCCTAATCCTAGTCTATTTCTTGTCCCCTACCCCAAGCAAAACCCTCCCTCCCCAATATAAATACCCAAGCACCCCTCCAACACATCAAATCAACTCCTCTCCTCTCCTCTCCAGCAGCAGCAGCTTCCTACAGTGCCGCCGCCACTTGCCGCCGCCGCCGCCGCCCTACACCACCGCCGCCGCCGCGCCCTCGACCTCTCCTGAGGTTTATATGATCTCCTCTCCACCGTCCCGTGATCAACTTTCCTCTAGGATCAACCACAACATCGGATCCGATCTTCTTCCCCAACTCCGACGACTACTCCGGTGAGATCCACGAAATCCCGTAATTCATTTTTTTCAGAAAATAGCAATCTTACAAAATTCATATCTTTTAGAGTTTTTAGTATTTTTGAGTGATTCCAATTGCTATGTGTCACAAATTTGCTGAAGTTTCTGTTACTGTCTCTGGATTTCAAATTTGAGTAGTTTAATCTTGAATTTGATAAATTTTGTTCAGATTAGTATTTTGGCCATAACTTGAGTTTAAAAATAGGTTTTTAATTAATTCTTTTTGCTCCTGGTCATTTGTGATATTTTTTTAGCTGTAGGATTTAGTTTGGTAATTTTGGAGTATTTTAAATTAGATTTTAGTAAAAACAGTACTGTTTTGCTTATATAGTTGTTTTAGTTATGTAATTATTGTTTTTTATTATTTTTAGTTCATTCCTTTTGTAGATTTTCACTTGTTGTTATATGTTTATGTTTAGCTACAGTAGATAAATTTTTGTAGTTATTTATTAGTGTTTAGCTACTGTTTTTGTAATTGCTTGTTTAGTTCATAGTGATAGTGGATAAAAATAGTTTTATTAGTTTTAAAAGTAATTATTTTTCCACTTCAAGTTATATTGTTTTTGTTTCTGTTATTTTTGAACACATTAGTTGTTATATTTATTTAGTATAGTTTATTAATGTTTTAATAAATGATTTGCTGTTATAGTTGTCTTAGTGTTTTGCTAGTTGCTATATTTGTTCTAGTATTACCTAGATGGTTATAGTAGTTTTATATTAGTTCTTTTTGTTAGTTATTAAATTAGTAATTTATTTTCTGTTATTTTATTAGATTTATATTTTATTTGCTGTAGAAAAAAATATTAGTAGTCATGTTAGGTTAAGATTTGTGTGAGTTGGTCAACACTATTTTTTCCTTTAATTTTTCTTTAGAATTTTTTCCTTTGGTTTTCGACTTGGTTTTCTTTGTTGCTTTTATTTTGATTGAGTATTGTTATGATTGATAGAATTGATTGCTAGGATGATTGTTTATATGATTGTCTGTTTAATATAGATTTTCAAAGGAGTGACGAATAGTTCTACCAAGTCTTTATTCTGAGAGCGTTATTATCTTCATCAAGTAATACCAGGCAAGTTCACTTTGACCATGCTTTCATACCTATGTTTTTATTGCATTTAGTGTCATCTTCGCAACAATCCCTCCAGTAGTGCCATTGAATCCTTGTAGTTGAGTAGTATGCATGAGGTAGGAACCCATCACCCTGTTACCAAGCCCGGGACGTTATTTGTTTTAATGCTACGCTATAGTAGACGGGGTTGGTATGAGTGCACGGGAGTGGTGTGAGAATGGAGGATCTACGTCAATGACGACAACTCCATGATGGAATCTGCAAGGACTGCATCTTCAAGGCCTCAAGACTTCAAGACTTGAGACAAGAATTCAATACACACTCTTGGGTGAAGGATGGTTGACGGGCACCTGGAGAATCCGGTGGTTGGCGGGATGCATGGAGAAGCGCCATGACATCTTGCGGAAAGCTTCACCCAGACTCAAAGAGACGGAAGAATACTTCATGCCCAAAAGCTTACCTGTGCAACCGCAAGTCACTATGGGCTCTGGCTTGGTTGACCTTAGTTGTGACTCACAGCTGGGGCGGTGCTAGCAGATGTAGAACTACGGTAGGATTGAATGAGCACCGGACGGTGGTCGGGGAACTCTTGGAAGACCATGTTTGGTCATCTTGTTCTCAAACACCACGAAGTGCGAGAACGTAAAAGAGGGATCGAATCTTGCGGGTAAAGTGTACAAACCTCTGCAGAGGGTTAAAACCTAATCGATTAGCCGTGTCCCGATTCACGGACAATTTGAGCATCTGGACTTGGATCTATCTCGGAACTCTCAACACCGGACTGATAACTTAATTGTGGGCAACTTATGATGAATTTGGGCTATGAGACATCGGTTGGCGGAACCATGCCATGATAGAAAACTCTATAGTACAGACTTCATTTATTCCTTTGATGTAGGGAAAATAAAACCAGCTTTTACATAAACAAAACTGAGACACGAGCCACAAAAGCCATATTGCATATAGTATAGTTTTACCATCTGTTTTCTCATGTTGTGATCTTGCGGTACATTCAATGTACTGACCTACACGGCTGCAACTTATCATGTTGCAGATATTTACTTCGACAGTAAGAAATGCAGTGCAGGGTTACGGTCTACACTCAACCTGCCGATGGCGTTGATGGGACTCCACACCCGACTATTTGTTTCACTGTGACTTATGAGGTATATATATCGATTTTCGTTATTTATACATGTGATTGCATTTTGATATATACATTGATGTACTGTGTGTGTGCCAGCATACTGATCCGAGGATGTACGGATACACGAAGGCTTGACCGTCACGAGGTCGGGTCGCTTCAGATATGGTATCGAGCACATGTTGATTGGTAGAGAACGTGACCCTAGAAATCGGAAAGCCCCTAGGACAGGTTGTCTCAAAAAAACTTTATTTTCAAAAGGATCCTT
Organism: Aegilops bicornis; assembly: GCA_021605145.1. Classification (NCBI taxonomy): domain Eukaryota; kingdom Viridiplantae; phylum Streptophyta; class Magnoliopsida; order Poales; family Poaceae; genus Aegilops; species Aegilops bicornis. The sequence continues at coordinate 397,819,744 of CM038673.1, read as the reverse complement.
TACTTCTGTTCTTTTCTGATTTTATCAAGTAGTCCCTCTGACCTCAAATAGTTAGAATATACACCTTTCCCTTTTGACCAAACGAAGAATCAATGAAGCCGCTCCAAGAAGGACAAGATATCGGATAACTGATGGCCTCTTGAGTAAAGAGGATTTCACCATGCATTAGAAGAATTGAAGCTACAACAGTTGAAGACTACGAAGACTTGAAGAATCTGAAGAATTATTTGACCTTTAGAAGACCAAACCCCTGTTACACACTTACGTTAGATGCGGCGATTTGTGAGCTGTCATTTGTTTGATGTTTTCCGACAGCCACAAAGTAAAACTTATTTCTTCAAAAACTGTTGTTTGTATTGTGTGTATATCCCTCCCCACCTCTCTCATATCTCATCCCAAAACTTTTGGACCCCATAGATGATGAATGAAGTTGGGTGATATTCTTCGGGTGAAGACTCAGCGGGAGGCGAGCTATGGATTGAACATGGAGAATCCTTCGGGAGCAATTTGGTTTCAAGGAAGAATGAAGTATCTTACGCTCTTGATTACTTTGAAGGAAGTGCTGCAACATGGTGGCAGATGCATCAAGCTATCTGAGGATGAAATGGATCAAAGACTTGGAAAGAATTCAAGAAGACCCTGACAAGATCTCGTCTTATCCGGAAGCAACATGATACACCAAGAAATAAACCTTGTGCCTGCAAGATTTGCGGAGAAATAGGACACACCCAGGGGAACACAAGGATGGATGCCCTCATTGTGAGGAGAAACACCCAGCTGAGGAATGCCCAACTAGTCAGGTGACTTGTTTCTTGTGTGAAGGAACCACCCACTACCCGACTCAGTGTCACATTTACCCCATGGTGCAACAAACTATTCAGGAGCAGGAAGAAGGAATGAAGGAAGCCCTCCGAGAAGTTATGAAGGAACCTGTGATGAAGGAATGTGTTGAAGACCACGATGGAGAAGGCCTCAACAGATTTTACTCCAATGCCTGCTATTCATGTGGAGAAGAAGGACATTTTTCACAAGATGTGCACCAAGGAAAGAAAAGAGTATACGGGATACTTCCGACGGAAGCAATAGAGTTTGATCCACATGGAATAAAGGTTTGATCGAGCGAAGAAACCAGGAAGAGAAAACAAAGACACCCTCAGAACAACCCAATTTCTGCAAAGAGGGACAAGAGTCATATTACCTGTTTTGAATGTAAGGACGTCGGGCATTATGCCAATCATTGTCTCGAAAGGAAGCAAGGAACTCAAGGAGCAGGCACCATCTCCAAGAAGCCCAAAGACTTATCGAAAGTTATGTGTTTTCATTGCAAGGAAGCAGGACATTATGCTACTAAATGTCCCGACAAGATGAAAACTGGAGTTGAGTAGTTGGAATTTTGATATTGGAAACAAGAGTAGTAGAAAGCAATTTCATTTTCATGAGTTCGATGAGTTGAGTTATGTAATGGGTGCTCAGAGATTGTAATGAATGCATGAATCAATAAAGTTAAGGTGTGATGATTTCATATGTTGAATTTTATGAGTTGTTACTCCATGAACAAAGAGTTTGGACCATTTTCGAGGATATGAGAAAAAATATGGTCTATGGAAGAATTTGTGCATTTCAAGGGTGGTAGTACCCTGTGAGGACACCTGACCCATGGAAATGATAATGATATTCCACGGAGTGAAGTTTGGACAAAATGAGTTGATGTTTTATCTTTGATATGATGGTATTAATAAATGAAATGTTATTGGATTTAAAGTGGTGTAATGTTGGAAAATGGAGCAATTGTAACTCCAAGGATGAGTGGAATTGGTACAAGTGTTGAAGTGAGCCCATAACCCATAGGCCCAGGAACTAAAAAGGATCAAGTACTCCCTGGAGGAAGAAATTCTGGAAGAAGCTGTGATTTAAATCGACAAGCGTTTCATAGGAGATTACATAAAACCTGAGAGTTGTTAAGGAGCGATAGATGTTTGTTTGGCTTCCAGAATAAATGGATTTTCGAACTTGGTTAAATCGACAAGAGAAATTCTGCAATGCTTGTGAGGATGACCGAGTGTTAGAATGCGAGATTCGCTAAACCATGTACAAGGTAATGATTTGGGTGCGGGATGGATTGATCACCATACCGACTTACTCTTATTATTCGCGTTGCTATATGGGATGGTAAATCTGAGTGACTTACCTATAGTAGGGAAACGACGATCAAAACCCTGTTTGAACCTTAGAATGGTATAAGAATTTTTCCCCTTGTACAAGGCAGTTGTTGCCAACCATAGGTTATACGGTGAGGTTCAACCAAGACCCATTTCCTGCAGGACAAACCATAAATTGTTAACCACCATGAGATATCGATAGTTGTTTAGAATTGGCGCCCGGACCGTCGACTATGAAGACCCAGTTTCGGGATAACCTTACCAAGAGGAAAGGACAAAAGAATTGAGGAAAAGGTTATGCCACTATCAAAAGAGCCCAGAGAAGGAATTTTCCTTACGATCTGAGAAGACTGACACTGTCAACAATAAGGATGGAGTATATGAGTTTTGATGGAACCGTAACCATGCTTCTAAGGGTGGTAGCACCCGAGACCCCGGAGATAATCGATGGATTTTTGAGAAGACCCCAAACCCTAACCTATTTCTTGCTAGCCTCTCCGAATCTCGAGGGGCGAGATTCATTTTAAAGTGGTAGGTTTGTAACATCCCAAAATTCTAAAATTTGGAATGTTATAAACAAATAGATAGTTTTGATTGATTGCTTGATTGATTGACTGAAAGTGAGTGAATTGAAACTTTTGAAAGTTAAATGAGAGGGAATAAAAGGACTTTCCCGAACTTTCATTTTGCTTTTATGCTTTTCGTGAATTCAAATTCTTTTCATCACAAAACCCTGGAGAGAAGATGACATGACTTCTTCCATTTATTTAAATGACAAGGGGTGTTGAAAATATTTGAATTTCATTTGGAAAATATTTCCAATTCTGAAACTTTATGCAACTCAATGATTTTCACGAGAGAAGATAAAATGACTTCTTCAAAACATATGAAATATGAGTTGGGAGTTTCAAAGAATTAAATTCAAAGTTTCTTTGAATTATTTTTCAATTTGGAGTTATTTGAGTTTTATTCAAATTATTTTTCTCCAAAAATAAAATATATGGAAAATAGGGTAACATGATTCCCTACCTCAGAAAAATGGAGAGAAATAACTTTGAATTCATTTTGATATTTTTAAAATGATTTTTGTTGGATTTTATTGGACCAGAAGCACTCTTTGCTTTATTTGAATTTGTGTGAATTTTATTTGACATTAGAATAATGTTCATCATGTAGGAAATCTTTTTCTAAAAATTTTGATATATTATATGCCTATATAATATTTTCATTTTATTTTATTTTATCATTTTGTTTTCCTCTCTGTTTGTTTAAAAAAAATCGCAGCGCCTTGGGCCAAAGGCCCAAGCCGCCAAGCCAGCGGCCGGCCGAGGCCAAGGCCATCGCTAGCACGCGCGCGCACCAGGGAGCAAGGGAGCCGCTCGGTTTCCTATTCTTTTACAAATCCTAGTAGGATTTGATCCCGTTTCGTTATTCCCTTTTTTTACTCCTAGGATTCCTAATCCTAGTCTATTTCTTGTCCCCTACCCCAAGCAAAACCCTCCCCTCCCCAATATAAATACCCAAGCACCCCCCCCTCCAACACATCAAATCAACTCCTCTCCTCTCCTCTCCGCAGCAAGAAGAAGACCACCACAGCCGCGCCGCCACTTCACTTGCCGCCGCCGCCGCCCTACACCACCGCCGCCGCCGCGCCCTCGACCTCTCCTGAGGTTTATATGATCTCCTCTCCACCGTCCCGTGATCTCCTTTCCTCTAGGAGCAACCGCAACATCGGATCCGATCTTCTTCCCCGACTCCGACGACTACTCCGGTGAGATCCACGAAATCCCGTAATTCATTTTTTTCAGAAAATAGCAATCTTAGAAAATTCATATCTTTTAGAGTTTTTAGTATTTTTGAGTGATTCCAATTGCTATGTGTCACAAATTTGCTGAAGTTTCTGTTAGTGTCTCTGGATTTCAAATTTGAGTAGTATAATATTGAATTTGATAAATTTTGTTCAGATTAGTATTTTGGCCATAACTTGAGTTTAAAAATAGGTTTTTAATTAATTCTTTTTGCTCCTGGTCATTTGTGATATTTTTTAGCTGTAGGATTTAGTTTGGTAATTTTGGAGTATTTTAAATTAGATTTTTAGTAAAAATAGTACTGTTTTGCTTATATAGTTGTTTTAGTTATGTAATTATTGTTTTTAATTATTTTTAGTTCATTCCTTTTGTAGATTTTCACTTGTTGTTATATGTTTATGTTTAGCTACAGTAGATAAATTTTTGTAGTTATTTATTAGTGTTTAGCTAATGTTTTTGTAATTGCTTGTTTAGTTCATAGTGATAGTGGATAAAAAATAGTTTTATTAGTTTTAAAAGTAATTCTTTTTCCACTTCAAGTTATATTGTTTTTGTTTCTGTTATTTTTGAACACATTAGTTGTTATATTTATTTAGTATAGTTTATTAATGTTTTTGTTTCTGTTATTTTTGAACACATTAGTTGATATTAGTTCTTTTTGTTAGTTATTAAATTAGTAATTTATTTTCTATTATTTTATTAGATTTATATTTTATTTTCTGTAGAAAAAATATTAGAGTAATTTAGTGATGTTATGTTAAGATTTGTGTGAGTTGGTCACCACTAGTTTTTCCTTGAATTTTTCTTTCGAAGTTTTTCCTTTGGTTTTCGACTTGGTTTTCTTTGTTGCTTTTATTTTGATTGAGTATTGTTATGATTGATAGAATTGATTGCTAGGATGATTGTTTATATGATTGTCTGTTTAATATAGATTTTCAAAGGAGTGACGAATAGTTCTACCAAGTCTTTATTACGAGAGCGTTATTATCTTCATCAAGTAATACCGTGCAAGTTCACTTTGACCATGCTTTCATACCTATGTTTTTATTGCATTTAGTGTCATCTTCGCAACAATCCCTCCGGTAGTGCCATTGAATCCTTGTAGTTGAGTAGTATGCATGAGGTAGGAACCCATCACCCTGTTACCAAGCCGGGACGTTATTTGTTTTAATGCTACGCTATAGTAGACGGGGTTGGTATGAGTGCACTGAGTGGTGTGAGAATGGAGGATCTACGTCAATGGCGACAACTCCATGATGGAATCTGCAAGGACTGCATCTTCAAGGCCTCAAGACTTCAAGACTCGAGACAAGAATTCAATACACACTCTTTGGGTGAAGGATGGTTGTGGGCACCTGGAGAATCCAGTGGTTGGCGGGATGCATGGAGAAGCGCCATGGCATATTGTGGAAAGCTTCACCCAGACTCAAAGAGACGGAAGAATACTTCATGCCCGAAAGCTTACCTGTGCAACCGCAAGTCACTATGGGCTCTGGCTTGGCTGACCCTAGTGGTGACTCTGGCTGGGACGGTGCTAGCAGATGTAGAACTATTGTAGGATTGGATGAGCACCAGGGCGGTGGTCGGGGAACTCTTGAGGAAGACCATGTTTCGGTCATCTTGTTCTCAAACACCACGAAGTGCGAGAACGTAAAAGAGGAATCAAATCTTGCGGGTAAAGTGTACAAACCTCTGCAGAGGGTTAAAACCTAATCGATTAGCCGTGTCCCGATTCACGGACAATTTGAGCATCTGGACTTGGATCTATCTCGGAACTCTCAACACCGGACTGATAACTTAATTGTGGGCAACTTATGATGAATTTGGGCTATGAGACATCGGTTGGCGGAACCATGCCATGATAGAAAACTCTATAGTACAGACTTCATTTATTCCTTTGATGTAGGGAAAATAAAACCAGCTTTTACATAAACAAAACTGGACACGAGCCACAAAAGCCATATTGCATATAGTATAGTTTTACCATCTGTTTTCTCATGTTGTGATCTTGCGGTACATTCAATGTCTTGACCTACACGGCTGCAACTTATCATGTTGCAGATATTTACTTCCGACAGTAAAATGCAGTGCAGGGTTACGGTCTACACTCAACCTGCCGATGGCGTTGATGGGACTCCACACCCGACTATTTGTTTCATTGTGACTTATGAGGTATATATATCAGTTTTACGTTATTTATACATGTGATTGCACTTTGATATATACATTGATGTACTGTGTGTGCCAGCATACTGATCCAGGGATGGCACGGATACATAGAGGCTTGACCGTCTGAGGTCGGGTCGCTACAAAACTAGAGTAGGGCATTACACCACAACGGTGGCCCGAACTAGTATAAATCTTGCTTCTCTTGTGTTGTTCTTGTTAGTAGTTTAGGTCCCTGCGATTCGGCGAGGTACGAGACGGTGGAGGGTTGGATCTCCGCGCACACCCCAGAGTAGATCAATATACAAATTATCCAGGTTTTCCTAGTTTTTAAGAATTTTTGGAGTTCCTGAAGTATTCGAACAGATCAGATTACTACAGACTCTATTTTTCGTGTGTTGTTTGCTTATTTTGATGAATATATGGCTAGTATCGGGGGGTATGAACCATAGAAAAGTTGGAATACATTAGGTTTAAATCTAATATAGATAAATATTGATTTAATTACAGTACCTTAAAGTGGTGATTTTTTTCTTATACTAAAGAGCTCATGAGATTTTCTGTTGAGTTTTGTGTTGTGAAGTTTTCATGTTTTGGGTAAAGATTTGATGGATTTTGGAATAAGGAGTGGCAAGAGCCTAAGATTGGGGATACCCAAGGCACCACAAGGTAAAATTCAAGTACAACCAAAAGCCTAAGCTTGGGGATGCCCCGGAAGGCATCCCCTCTTTCGTCTTCGTCCATCGGTAACTTTACTTGAGGCTATATTTTTATTCCCCACATGATATGTGTTTTGCTTGGAGCATCTTGTATGATTTGAGTCTTTGCTTGTTAGTTTACCACAATCATCTTTGATGTACACACCTTTTGGAGAGACACACATAAATCGGAATTTATTGGAATACTCTATGTGCTTCACTTATATCTTTTGAGCTAGATAATTTTGCTCTAGTGCTTCACTTATATCTTTTAGAGCACGGTGGTGGTTTCATTTTATAGAAATTATTGATCTCTCATGCTTCACTTATATTATTTTGAGATTCCTTTAGAACAACATGGTAATTTGCTTTGGCTATAAAATTAGTCCTAATATGATAGGCATCCAAGACGGGCATAATAAAAACTTTCATAAAAAGTCCATTGAATACTATGAGAAGTTTGATACTTGATGATTGTTTTGAGATATGAAGATGGTGAAATTAGAGTCGTGCTAGTTGAGTAATTGTGAAATTGAGAAATACTTGTGATGGAGTTTGCAAGTCCCGTAGCATGCACATATGGTAATTGTTGTGTAACAAATTTGAAGCATGAGGTGTTGTTTGATTGCTTTCCTTATGAGTGGTGGTCGGGGACGAGCGATGGTCTTTTCCTACCAATCTATCCCCCTAGGAGCATGCACGTAATGCTTCGTTTTTGATGACTTGTAGATTTTTGCAATAAGTATGTGAGTTCTTTATGACTAATGTTGAGTCCATGGATTATACGCACTCTCACCTTCCATCATTGCTAGCCTCTTGATGCCGTGCATTGCCCTTTCTCACCATGAGAGTTGGTGAAAACTTCACGGTGCATCCAAACCCCGTGATACGATAAACTCTATCACACATAAACCTCCTTATATCTTCCTCAAAACAGCCACCATACCTACCTATTATGGCATTTCCATAGCCATTCCGAGATATATTGCCATGCAACTTTCCACCATTTCATTTATTATGACACGCTTCATCATTGTCATATTGCCTTGCATGAACATGTAGTTGACATCATATTTGTTGCAAAGCCACCATGCATAATTTATCATACATGTCACTCTTGATTCATTGCCCATTCCGGTACACTGCCGGAGGCACTCATATAGAGTCATATTTTGTTCTAGTATCGAGTTGTAAATAAATAGAAGTGTGATGATCATCATTAATAGAGCAATGTCCCAAATAAAAAAAATCAAAAAAGAGAAAGGCCAGAAAAAGAGAGGCCCAAAAAAAGAGAAAAGAAATAAAAGGGACAATGCTACTATCCTTTTTTCAACACTTGTGCTTCAAAGTAGCACCATGATCTTTATGATAGAGAATCTCTTATTTTGTCACTTTCATATACTAGTGGGAATTTTTCTCTATAGAACTTGGCTTGTATATTCCAGCAATGGGCTTCCTCAAATGCCCTAGGTCTTCGTGAGCAAGCAAGTTGGATGCACGCCCACTTAGTTTCTTTTGTCGAGCTTTCATACATTTATAACTCTAGTGCATCTGTTGCATGGCAATCCCTACTTCTTGCATTGACATCAATTGATGGGCATCTCCCTAGCCCGTTGATTAGCCGCGTCAATGTGAGACTTTCTCCTTTTTTGTCTTCTCCACACAACCCCCATCATTATATTCTATTCCACCCATAGTGCTATGTCCATGGCTCACGCTCATGTATTGTGTGAAAGTTGAAAAAGTTTGAGATTACTAAAGTATGAAACAATTACTTGCCTTGTCATCGGGGTTGTGCATGATGAGAGCATTTTTGTGTGACGAAAATGAAGCATGGCCAAACTATATGATTTTGTAGGGATAAGCTTTCTTTGGCCATGTTATTTTGAGAATACATAATTGCTTTGTTAGTATGCTTGAAGTATTATTATTTTTATGTCAATATTAAAATTTTATCTTGAATCTATTGTATCTGAGCATTCATGCCACAATAAAGAGAATTACATAGAAAATTATGTTAGGTAGCATTCCACATCAAAAATTCTATTTTTATCATTTACCTACTCGAGGACGAGCACGAATTAAGCTTGGGGATGCTTGATACGTATCCAACGTATCTATAATTTTTTATTGTTCCATGCTATTATATTACCTGTTTTGGATGTTTAATGGGCTTTATTATGCACTTTTATATTATTTTTGGGACTAACCTATTAACCGAAGGCCCAGTGCAAATTGTTATTTTGTTTGCCTATTTCAGTGTTTCGCAGAAAAGGAATATCAAACGGAATTCAAACGGAATGAAACCTTCGCGAGGATCGTTTTTGGAACAAACGCAATCCAGGAGACTTGGAGTGGACGTCAAGGAAGCAACGAGGCGGACACGAGGTAGGAGGGAGCGCCCAGGGGGGGGGGGGAGTAGGCGCGCCCCCAACCCTTGCGGGCCACTCGTGGCTCCACCGACCTACTTCTTTCCACCGCCGCAACCTTCTGTACCCGTGAGATCCCATCTTGGGGCCTTTTCCGGCGCTCCACACGAAGGGGAATCAATCATGGAGGGCTTCTACATCAACACCATAGTCTCTCCGATGATGTGTGAGTAGTTTACCACAGACCTTCGGGTCCATAGAAATTAGCTAGATGGCTTCTTCTCTCTCTTTGGATCTCAATACAAAGTTCTCCTCGATCTTCTTAGAGATCTATTCGATGTAATTATTTTTGTGGTGTGTTTGTCGAGATCCGATGAATTGTGGGTTTATGATCAAGATTATCTATGAACAATATTTGATTCTTCTCTGAATTCTTATATGCATGATTTAATATCTTTGCAAGTCTCTTCGAATTATCAGTTTTGTTTGGCCTACTAGATTGATCTTTCTTGCAATGGGAGAAGTGCTTAGCTTTGGGTTTAATCTTGCGGTCCTTTCCCAGTGACAACAGGGGCAGCAAGGCACGTATTGTATTGTTGCCATCGAGGATAAAAAGATGTGGTTTATATCATATTGGTTGAGTTTATCCCTCTACATCATGTCATCTTGCTTAATGTGTTACTCTGTTCTTATGAACTTAATACTCTAGATGCATTCTGGATAGCGGTCGATGTGTGGAGTAATAGTAGTAGATGCAGAATCGTTTCGTTCTACTTGTCACAGACGTGATGCCTATATACATGATCATGCCTAGATATTCTCATAACTATGCACTTTTCTATCAATTGCTCGACAGCAATTTGTTTACCCACCGTAGAATATGCTATCTTGAGAGAAGCCACTAGTGAAACCTATGGCCCCCGGGTCTATTTTCCATCATATTATTTTCCTATCAATTTGCTATTTTTACCGTCGTTTATTTTGCAATCATTACTTTCCAATCTATACAACAAAAATACCAAAAATATTTATCTTATTACCTCTATCAGATCTCACTTTTGCAAGTGGCCGTGAAGGGATTGACAACCCCTTTATCGCGTTGGTTGCAAGGTTCTTGGTTGTTTGTGCAAGTACGAGGGATTTGCGTGTAGTCTCCTACTGGATTGATACCTTGGTTCTCAAAAACTGAGGGAAATACTTATGCTACTTTGCTGCATAACCCTTTCCTCTTCAAGGGAAAGCCAACGCATGCTCAAGAGGTAGCACTGACGAAACTCTCCCTCGGCCTCAAATGGATCAAGAGTTCGAGGGACGTCATCGAGCTGTACGTGTGCAGATCGCGGAGGTGCCATGTGTTCGGTGCTTGATCGATCGGTTGGTACGTGTGCAGATGAAGAGTTCGAGAGACGTCATCGAGCTGTACGTGTACAGTAAGACGTTCGACTACATCAACCGCATTACTTAACGCTTCCGCTTTCATTCTACGAGGGTACGTGGACACACTCTCCCCGCTCGTTGCTATGCTTCTCCTAGATAGATCTTGCATGATCGTAGGCATTTTTCTGAAATACTACGTTCCCAAACAATGGCATCCGAGCCAGGTCTATGTGTAGATGTTATATGCATGAGTAGAACACAATGAGTTGTGGGCGATAATAGTCATACTGCTTACCAACATGTCATACTTTGATTCGGCGGTATAGTTCGATGAAGCGGCCCAGACCGACATTACATGACCACGTTCATGAGACTGGTTCTACCGCCGTGCTACGGACACAGGTGGCTAGTGGGTGTCTGTTTCTTCAACTTTAGTTGAATCGAGTTTGACTACGCCCGGTCCTTGTTGAAGGTTAAAACAGCACACTTGACGAAAAATCATTGTGGTTTTGATGCGTAGGTAAGAACGGTTCTTGCTAAGCTCGTAGCAGCCACGTAAAACTTGCAACAACAAAGTAGAGGACGTCTAACTTGTTTTTGCAAGGGCTTGTTGTGATGTGATATGGCCAAGACGTGATGATATATAAATTGTTGTATGAGATGATCATGTTTTGTAACAGTTATCGGCAATTGGCAGGAGCCATATGGTTGTCGCTTTATTGTATGAAATGCAATCGCCATGTAATTGCTTTACTTTATCACTAAGCGGTAGCAATAGTCATAGAAGCAATAGTTGGTGAGACGCTAACGATGCTTCGATGGAGATCAAGGTGTCAAGCCGGTGACGATGAAGATCATGATGGTGCTTTGGAGATGGAGATCAAAGGCAGAAGATGATGATGGCCATATCATATCACTTATATTGATTGCATGTGATGTTTATCCTTTATGCATCTTATTTTGCTTGGAACGGCGGTAGCATTATAAGATGATCTCTCACTAAATTTCAAGGTACAAGTGTTCTCCCTGAGTATGCATCGTTGCGACAGTTCGTCATGCCGAGACACCACGTGATGATCGGGTGTCATAAGCTCTACGTTCACATACAACGTATTATGTCCTTGATGCACCGCTAGGTGACACACCTATTGCAGGAGCAGATGCAGACGTTATGAACGTTTGGCAAGCTCGGTATGATGACTACTTGATAGTTTAGTGCCATGCTTTACGGCTTAGAAATGGACTTCAAAAACGTTTTGAACGACCCGGAGCATATAAGATGTTCCAAGAGCTAAAATTTGTATTTCAGACTCATGCCCGAGTCAAGAGGTATGAGACCTCTGACAAGTATTTTGCCTACAAGATGGAGGAGAATAGCTCAACCAGTGAGCATGTGCTTAGAATGTCTGAGTACTACAATCGCTTGAATCAAGTGGGAGTTAATCTTCCAGATAAGATAGTGATTGACAAAGTTCTCTAGTCACTATCACCAAGTTACTAGAACTTCGTGATGAACTATAATATGCAAGGGATGAACAAGACAATTCCCGAGCTCTTCGCGATGCTGAAATCAGCGAAGGTAGAAATCAAGAAAAGCATCAAGTGTTAATGATTGACAAGACCACTAGTTTCAAGTAAAAGGGAAAGGGAAAGAAAGGGAACTTCAATAAGAATGGCAAGTAAGTTGCCACTCCCATGAAGAAGCCCAAAGCTAGACCCAAGCATGAAACTGCGTGCTTCTACTTCAAAGGAAATGGTCACTGGAAGTGGAACTGCCCTCGATACTTGGCGGATAAGAAGGATAGCAAAGTGAACAAAGGTATATTTGATATACATGTTATTGATGTGTACTTTACTAGTGTTTATAGCAACCCCTCAGTATTTGATACTGGTTCAATTGCTAAGAGTAGTAACTTCAAAGCAGGAGTTGCAAAATAAGCAGAGACTAGTTAAGGGCGAGGTGATGATGTGAGTTGGAAGTGATTCCAAGGTTGATAAGATCACCATCGCACACTCCCTTTACCTTCGGGATTAGTGTTGAACCTAAAATAAATGTTATTTGGTGTTTGCGTTGAGCATGAATGTGATTGGATCATGTTTATTGCAATACGGTTATTCATTTAGGTCAAAGAATAATTGTTGTTCTATTTACATGAATAAAACCTTCAATGGTCATACACTCAATATAAATGGTTTATTGAATCTCGATCGTAGTGATACACATATTCATAATATTGAAGACAAAAGATGCAAAGTTAATGATGATAATGCAACTTATATGTGGCACTACCGTTTATGTCATATTGGTGTAAAGCGCATGAAGAAACTCCATGCTGATGGACTTTTGGAATCACTTGATTATGAATCACTTGATGCTTGTGAACCATGCCTCATGGGCAAGATGACTAAGACTCCTTTCTTAAGAACAATGGAGCGAGCAACTGACTTATTGGAAATAATACATACTGATGTATGCGGTCCGATGAGTGTTGAGGCTCGCGGCGGGTATCGTTATTTTTTGACCTTCACAGATGATTTGAGCGAATCTGGTATATCTACTTGATGGAACATAAGTCTGAAACATTTGAAAAGTTCAAAGAATTTCAGAGTGAAGTGGAAAATCATCATAACAAGAAAATAAAGTTTCTACGATCTGATCGTGGAGATGAATATTTGAGTTATGAGTTTGGTCTTCATTTGAAACAATGTGGAATAGTTTCGCAACTCACATACACGGAACACCACAGCGTAATGGTGTGTCCGAACATCATAACTGTACTTTATTAGATATGGTGCGATCTATGATGTCTCTTACCGATTTACCACTATCGTTTTGGGGTTATGCATTAAGAGACAACTACATTCACATTAAATAGGGCACCGTCTAAAAATCCGTTGAGATGACACCGTATGAACTGTGGTTTAGCTAGAAACCTAAGCTGTAGTTTCTTAAAATTTGGGGCTGTGATGCTTATGTGAAAAAGTTTCAACCTGATAAGCTCGAACCCAAATAGGAGACATGCATCTTCATAGGATACTCAAAGGAAACTGTTGGGTACACCTTCTATCACAGATCCGAAGGCAAGATATTCGTTGCTAAGAATGGATCCTTTCTAGAGAAGGAGTTTCTGTTGAAAGAAGTGAGTGAGAGGAAAGTAGAACTTGATGAGGTAATTGTACCTTCTCCCGAATTGGAAAGTAGTTCATCACAGAAATCAGTTCCTGTGATTCCTACACCAATCAGTGAGGAAGCTAATGATGATGATCATGAAACTTCAGATCAAGTTACTACTGAACCTCGTAGGTCAACCAGATTATGGTCCGCACCAGAGTGGTACAGTAATCCTTTCTGGAAGTCATGTTACTAGACCATGACGAACCTACGAACTATCTGGAAGCGATGATGAGCCTAGATTCCGCAAAATGGCTTGAGGCCATGAAATTTGAGATGGGATCCATGTATGAGAACAAAGTATGGACTTTGGTTGACTTGCCCAATGATCGGCAAGCCATTGAGAATAAATGGATCTTCAAGAGGAAGACAGACGCTGATATTAGTGTTACTATCTACAAAGCTCAAATTGTCGCAATTTTTTTTTGACAAGTTCAAGGTGTTGACTACGATGAGATTTTCTCACTCGTAGCGATGCTTAAGTCTGTCCGAATCATGTTAGCAATTGCCACATTTTATGAAATATGGCAAATGGATGTCAAATCTGCATTCCTTGATGGATCTCTTAAAGAAGAGTTGTATATGATACAACAAGAAGGTTTTGTCAATCCTAAAGGTGCTAATAAAGTGTGCAAGCTCCAGCATTCCATCTATGGACTGGTGCAAGCATCTCGGAGTTGGAATATACGCTTTGATGAGTTGATCAAAGCATATAGTTTTATCTGAGACTTGCGGTGAAGCCTTTGTATTTACAAGAAAGTGAGTGTGAGCACTCTGACCTTTACGATAAGTATATGTGAATGACATATTGTTGATCATAAATGATGTAGAATTTTCTGGAAAGCATAAAGGAGTGTTTGAAAGGAGTTTTTCAAAGAAAGACCTCGGTGAAACTGCTTACATATTGGGCATCAAGATCTATCACTACAAAAAAAAGACACATCCGTGACATTTTGGGCCGAACGAATTTTTTTTCTGTCATACATATGACACTTCTATGACGATAATTGTGACAAAACCCGGTATCATCATAGATGTGGTGGGTTTCTACTTCTATGACGAAAAATCATGACAGAAAATGGGCTTTTCGTCCTGGGCGGTCCAGAGACGCAGCTGCATGCCATTCTTTGGGCCGTCCATGACGGAAAAAACCGTGGTAGAAGCGAGGGGGAGGAAAATTTCGGGGAGTTCCCGGTTATGGTGGGAGGTCGGGGCGGCGATGCGTCGCGTTCTCTCGTTACACGTCTGGCAGCGTGTGCGTAGGCGTTGCCTCTAATCGAACCCGAGCGAGGCGTTGGGCTCTAATCGAACCTTAGCGATTACCTGCGAACTCTGGCGTTCGAACCCGGCGATCGATCGATGGCTGTTAATCGAACCCGATCGAGCGATTCGTTCGCTACTTCTACTAACTAAAGCCGATCGATGTCGCATACGGATGAACAGGTGGCGTTGCGGGGGGGTTGGATGAGCAGTTCCGGTGGGGTTGGATGAACAGGACCCGTGGTGTTGCCTCTGGATGAACAGGACCACTGATCGATCGAGCCGGTTGGGGCTGGATGAACAGGACCCCATGGAGGGCTGGATGAGCAGGACCACCCGTGGAGGGCGGGATGAGCGATGAAGCGGTGGAGGCGGATGAGCGGTAGCCCGTGGAGGGGTGGTTGAACAGGAGCACGTGGAGAGGGCTGGTTGAATAGTAGCCGGTGGAGTAAGCGGCGGTGGAGGCTGGATGAGCGAGCCCGTGGATGAGCGATCGCGGTGGAGGCTGAAGGAGGTCGACAATGGATGAACAGTAGCTCGTGGAGGCTGGAGGGGGTCGACGGTGGAGATGAACAGTATCCCGTGGAGTTCTGTTTTGCGGTACGCCACACCCTCCCGATGAACATGGCCCCCGTTTCAACCGTAGCGCTCCAACACAAGTCTGTTTCGTCCGTTTTGCGGTACGCCACACCCCTCCCGATCAACAGGACCCCCGTTTCGACCGTAGGAGGTCCATTTCCTCCGTTTTGCGGTACGCCACACCCCTCCTGATCAACATGACCCCCGTTTCGACCGTAGGAGGTCCGTTTAGTCCGTTTTGCAGTACGCCACACCCCTCCTGATCAACAGGACCTAGGGGGTCCGTTTCCTCCGTTGTGCGGTACGCGAGGCCTTGTTTCCATCGCCTATTCCGTCCAAGCCCTCCCGATGAACACGACCACGCATTCTGTTCCGACCCAGCCGGTTGGCTCCCACGCGTTCCATTGCCTCCCCATGAACATGATGCATTCCGTTGCCTCCCCATGAACACGAGCATTCCGTTGCCTCCCCATGAACACGACGCATTCCATTGCCTCCCCATGAACTCGACGACGACGTTGTTTCTCCGTTCCAACCCAGCCATGTACACGAGCCCTAGCCGTACGTATGCGCGAGTAGGCGTTCGAGACCCTGCCCGTATGTACGTACGTGGCCGTATTTTCTTTCTTGCACCCTGTCCGCTGTACGTACGTGTACATGCTACGTGCACACCTCTACTAGGACACGTACGCGCCTCTACTACGACACGTGCGCGCCTCTACATCGACCAGTATATATGTACATACACGTTCGTGACCAGAATGACAACGCTACGTATGCTTCGACCAGGTGGGTCCCGACTATCAGGCACTTCCTTGCCTGCAAAGATGTAGCTGGTGGGTCCCAATAGTCAAGGGGGCGAATCGTTTTGGTTTTTTTTGCCCGGACGCACTTCCTTGCGTGCGAAGATGTAGCTGGTGGGTCCCGGCCGGTCGGCGAATCGTTTTTTTCCGGACGCACTTCCTTGTGTGCGAAGGTGTAGTCAGTGGGTCCCCAGCGGTCGGAAACATTTTTTCACGAAATACGGTGGCCCATCCGATGGGTCCCTGCTGTCAGGTGGAGGAATCATTATTCTCCACGTAATAAGGAGGCACTTCCTTGCTGCCGCCGTGGACCCATTGTCGGCCTCTCCACGTCTGATCCACGTCCGATGGAAGTCGTTCCTTGAGCACGTTGACCACGCCGCGCCGAGAGCACCAGGCGGTGGGCGGCGGCGAGGCCTAGGAAGGGGCGGCAGGCGGTGAAGACACGGCGGTGGATGCCCACACGGAGAGGAGTATGAGGGTTCACTCGTTCGGCTGCGGTGTGAGGCTGCCGTCGCCGCTTGAGCTGGCCAGCCGGTGGGAATAGTAAAGGCGATGAGGCTTCCGGCGGCCTGACCCGGCCACGGAAGGCGAGGAGCGGCGGCACGACCGGCGCTGCTTTGGGTGGCTGGAGCAAGAAGACCAGAGGTTGAAGAAGCACTACGGCCGTTGGATGGACATCGCACGGTCACTGCAGCTAGAATCGTTTATATTGACTAATGACAAAGCCCTTGGTACGTCAACTTAGTAGGCCCACAGGTCAACCTTCAGAATGCGCCCGGATGTCGAGGGAGGAATCATTTTTAGGCGGGTGAAGCTAGAATATCCGAGATTGAAGAAGAAGACGGCATCCGTTGGATGGACATCCAACGGCCCTTCTTACTAGAACGATGCGTTGACTATAAGTTGACAAAGCCTTGCATACGCGTCAACTCTGTTTTTTTAGGGAGCAGCGTCAACTTAGTAAGGCCGAAGTGTGTGGCAGAGAACTTATAGCCCATTTGAGATTTGTAAGAATGTGTAGCGCATTTTCGAATTCTAATGGAATTTACTACAGCCCATTTACAGTTTGTTAAAAGTACAGCCCATTTCAACCAACCGTTCAAAACAGAATTCAATAAAATTTCCCACATTTTGATGGGATCCGAAATATTTTTATCCCGAAATTTCTAGTCAGATAAATACAATTTCAATATAAATTTATATTACGTAAAAATCCAACGAAACATTGCGCCATAACAATTAATGAAATTAAAATTTTCAATATCCAAAAATAATATTTTATAAAGTAATCAAGTGTTTGGTGCATTTTTTTATAATTCTTGCCCAGTTTTATAATTACATCCCATTTATTATTTCTTAAAGCCCATTTTCTTGTTAAGCCTAATGCATCCCTCCTAGGGAAGATTTGCAGCCAATGAGCGGAGAATAACAACTTGACCTTGCACAGGTATTCCTAAAAAAGTATAGCTGGGCTAGCCATTTTCGACTTGAAAAAATTAATATCTAAATTTGGATATATGGCACGGGCTAGACGGGCCTGACCCTTGATTAATACCTGCAGCGATGTTTTCGTTGTTGTTCAGAGGAGAAAAATTAATATCTGGGCTAAATATCGAAAACTCTGCAGTGCTCACACCTCAAAAACACAAATACTGCTCGAGCTGCTTGGTCCCAGCTGTCGGCCACTTCTTGTGCAATTCTCTCGTTTATTTTTTCGAAACGGATTCTCTCGTTTATTGACTACTACATAGGTTGACAATGGTGTGGGACCGTGATGTCAGGAAACCAGGAGGAAGCAAAATAAATTACTCCAGCGAGCGCTTCCACCTCTGCCTCGTTGTCTCGCGTGGAAACCCCTTTCCTCCCTTTTTTTGCTCGGCGAGGACCAATGCATGCAAAGACGTCCATGCGGTTATTAGGCAAGAAATAAAAGGGCTTTGCATGCTATGAATTACGATGGCCTGCATGGGTAGCTAATAAGGCATCCTCTTAACTGCTGTGATTAAATGTTGTGTTTAGAAGAGAGAAATGTTCTTCTTTTCCACTAATCTGCTTGCACCTAGGTCGTGATGCACCTTCTAATACGACTAGACGGAGGGAGTATAGTTTTATACATACATACATATATATATATATATATATATATATATATATATATATATATATATATATATAAAATAAGGAGGCACTTAAATGCGTGAGGCTATGGACCTGGTGGGACCCCATTGTCATCCTCTCCAAGTAAAGTCATCTCCTCGCCCTTGCAGCATCTCGAAGCAGTCAGCGCCGCCCTCCCGCTTCGGTCTGAGGCAATTGCTCCGCCTTCAAGCGACACAAGTGTCGTCCGTCAAATCCATCTGCCGCCCACATTAATGATACGCGGTTGCCGAGGCGGCTACTCCGGCGCCACACGTCCGTCCCTCCGCCCGCCCACCATTGCTATATAAACTGCTGCGCCAGCCATAGCCGTAGTCAGCCGCATCCGTTCCCATTCTCCTGTCCACACCACTACTGCCCACCATGGCTTCCTCGCGCTCCAGCGCTCTTCAGGACGGGCGGACGACGGACCACAAGGAGATGGCAGCCATTGCTGCCGACCGGCTGGCAAGTGACGGCCGAGGGCAACGACGTCCCAATGGAGAACATGTTAGTCGACGATCCGGCGCCAACCCCCTCCTCTGCGCCATCCTCGCTGGTGCATTGCACCATGACCATTGGCGAGGCCCGTGCCCAATATATGGACAGTGTGAGGCAGATGCGTCAGGAGCAGTTCCGGGAGGCGCAGGCCGACGCCGCCTACAACCACCATCTCCTCCAGGAGCACCTGCAGGTGGAGGAGCAGATTGCCGCGGAGCGGGCGGAGCAGGAGGCGCTGCTTGACTCGTACTGCTCCGCTCGCAAGGGCCGCCTCGAGCGCTGGCGGTACAACATGCGGGTGGCGGAGGCTGCGGCCGCCTACAAAGAGGCTAGCAAAGAGGGCAATGAAGCGGGCGAGGCGCTGTTTGGCGAGACCGAGGACGAGGCAGAGGACAATGCCGGCTCCGACGAGTCCCTGCTCCGCTGGCGTCGACGAGGCCCTGCTCCGCCGAGGCCCCGTGGCGCCAACAATGAGGTAGAGGGTAATGCCGGCTCTGACGAGTCCCCGCTCCGCTGGCGTCGACGAGGCCCTGCTCCGCCAAGGCCCCGCGGCGCCAACAACGAGGCAGAGGACACCGCCGGCTCCACCGAGGCCCCGC
Source organism: Aegilops bicornis (assembly GCA_021605145.1). Lineage (NCBI taxonomy): Eukaryota > Viridiplantae > Streptophyta > Magnoliopsida > Poales > Poaceae > Aegilops > Aegilops bicornis. Next base: position 397,800,114 of record CM038673.1, on the reverse strand, counting down.
CCCGCCAACAACGAGGCAAAGGACATCGCCGGCTCAGCTGAGGCCCCACCACCGGCAACGCGAGGGAGGATTTCCACCGCTCCGAGGCGGCGGCGCCCGGCAACGATCTGAAGGACATCGCCCGGCTCCGCCGAGGCCCCGCCCGCTGCCAACGAGGCCGCGCCACGTAAAACGAGGAAGAGTAGAACACGGTAGGTCGCCGCCGCTCGGGTCCAAGTAAGGCCACCGCTGCTACCCTCCTGTTGAAGCCAAGCTACGCGGGTTGACCATTGATGGCCGGTTAGCTTCTTGGCAGCGACGTGGAGTCGGGGAGTTCTGCTGGAGAATAATGCTGCTTCTACTTAACTGCTGGTGCAGTTGGCTGACTGACACGTGGGCCCAACAGGTCACATGTCGATTCACGCCTACACCTGCGATTAAATCATCAAGCTTTCTGTTGGCTCGGCGGGACACAGGTGGGTAACCGGTTAATTAATTATACCTCCTGCGCACCTTTTAGTTGAAGAATGTATGAAATGTAATGAAATCTGGCATGTTTATATGAAATCCGACCGTGTATGAATGAATTTGTTTCGATTAGTTCAATTCCTGTATCCTTGGCATTGGATGAACATGCAAAACAATACGTACTAGCATTATTCCTGTGGTGATCACCTCGTTTGCGATAGTTTCACATGTACTCCCTCCGGTCCTTTCTAGTCTGCATACAAGTTTTTCTGCGGTCAAAGTATCTCTACTTTGACCAATCTTATACAAAAAGTATGCACTTTCACAATGTGTGAAGTAAAAGGAACAGAAGGAGTACAAAGAGTTTGAGCAGCTTTTTAGCATTTCTGTACATTGCAATCAAACACACAGGCCTGGCAATTCATAGAGAACATTCAAAACAATCGATGATTATGCATCTCATCGACTCACATGTCAGAGGCAATATTTACTTCACAACTAAAGAATAAATAAAAAATTGATCGACGCTGCTGACAGCAAAGGGCGTCCCATTTGAAAATATCAAACGCATGTCTTGCTAAAATCAATGAGCAAAATTTGACAAGGTTGTCCCATTCCAAAATATCAAATGCCTATGATTGTGGAATGGGCAGGGTTCGCCATCGTTAGGACATTGACATGGCACCTCGTGCTAAATAAACCATTGTCCTTTTTGTGCGGTTCCACCAAAATCAACCAAATTCGCGTGTAGCTTGTATGATTTCGCCCTTATATGTTGCAACGCCTTGAACTTATCAGCACCTCCTTTCTTGTGGTGGAAATGAATGATTCGACGTATTCATGAACATTTTGTGTAGATCAAATTGAAATCAAGCTGAGCACCCCTGTTTGCACAAATACAAAAAAGTGATTAGTATAGAGCAAACTGTACTATGAATTGACAGTTTCAACAGGCACATACATGGTCCATGTAGAGCACACTTTTAGAAAAATGGAACTCACGGAAAGAATCCTAGAACAACATTGTACTCGCGCATCACGGCAAAAAATGGAGATTTTGTCGGTCCTACGAGCTGAACTTAGTTTGGTCTTGTGGGGAGTAATGTAACCATCCTTCAACTGCTCCTTCTGATGATAAGATAGACATGGCTTCTTCATCCTGGCATAATAGGAACTAGTCACTTACGTACTCCATATTCTTCTTCAGAGGAAGATGATCCTGTTGTGCAAAGACGAGAGGACTACTAAATGCTATCATCACTGTTTGCTCGAAAAAAAGGAAAGGAAATATTTAAAACAGCACAGATGAAGCACTTCTCAAGGACAATACCACTTTTTCATGACAGTATCTAAACAGTAGCACAACACCAATAGAGATGACAAAGCTCAATCATATGGATGAAATCAGTTGGCGAGTACCAACCTTTGTCAGGAGGCTTATTGTGTAGAGCATACAGATAAAGCAATTCTCCGGAACCATCTGTTGCTATCTATGGTGGTGGCCATGCTTACTATATACTCCTCGATTAGTTTAATGTTTCCAACATCTACTTGTGCAGTTCCACTAAAATATATGGTATCTTCAAAGAAGATCCCTGTTTGCACAAGTAGATATAATTACATATTACCTTAAGAGTGGCATCAAATCAGTGGCAAAATAATTGCTCGTTCCAGCCATAGAAATAAATTAAGATGCAAAACTATATCATTACTTGTGTCATCACAGTTCCAGTGCTTCATTACAGCACGGGAGTTGATTTTGTTTTTCTTCCCTTGTTCTTCCCTTCATCACTTGGTTCAATAACAAACAAGCTTACGCCTTCAATGTAAGATTTGGCATGTCAATTAGGGAGCACAAGTATAATCTTGAACTTAATTTTACGATGAAAGTGGCAAAATCTGAGGCCAGCGATTGTGAAATATCCTTATCTTACCTCAATGGGATATTATGGTGCACACTACTGATTGGAAGTCTTGTCTCCATTTATGCAGTTCAATAAAATCAAACAACATTATCGTACAAGTAGCACCACATATGAATGCACACCGCAGAATCATGTGAAAGAAGGCTAGTAATCTTGACCTCTCATGATGCGTAATTCAAACAACTCACAAGAAGAAGATCTGAACCAAATTCGCCTTAACAGATAGGAAGTAAGATCTCCTCTTGTGCAGTTCCACTAAGATCAAGCAATCAAGCAACGTTGTCGGTGTGACATTTTGGTTGAACTGCACAAAACACTCTTAAAATAAAAGTGTTTTGTGCAGTGCAACAAAAGGTCACAATGGCAACGAGGTGAAGCTGATAACCCTGTTTACACAGAGGTGCAAAGGAAACAATTAGTGGTGAATAATGGTGGATGACACAGAAGCCAACAAAAAGAAGCATCTACCTTATCTAAATGGGAAAGAAAGCAAGACAGTAGCATTTCCCAAACGGTGGCATTGATTAATATTAACATAGAGATTATATTAACAATAAAATTCGTTAAACATGTAATTTGGTTTTAACTATGGCATTGCATCAATTTTCCAGCGGCATTATTAGAGGGTGTTTGTTTACAGGGACATTTTGGTGTAGGGACTAAAAAAACTCAATGTCGGTCCCATCTAAACCAAACAGGAGGGACTTTTAGGGACTAAAAGTGGGCATTTAGGACTAAAGAAAGAAGACCCCGAGGGACACTTTTTCCAACAGTTGCCCCTGCCACGCATCGCACCTTGTCTCTATTAGTTCATTACTAGGGGTAACATGGTCTTTTAGCATGTCATTTAATAATCTCTAGTCCATGTTTAGTCCCTGGAACCCAGCAGGTAGGGACTGGGGAGTTTTTAACCAAACAGGGCCTTAGATTAACAACAGCTAATGAGTTGCAGGGGCGGTGGGCCTTTTGACACCATGTGCATCTACCGATGTCTTGTGGTCATGCATAGTCTGTTGCAACAAAGAACAAACAACCAAGGAGCATATTTGTGTTGGTCCCAGTTTTGTTATCTTTAGACGCCTTTCCCTATGTGGTAGCAGCAAATCTAGTCTGCTCAAACTCTACAGCCTTGTCCCTTCCTTTTCCTTTTTGAACTAGTACTTTAGCCCCTTCCTTTCCTCTTTGAACCACGTCCTAGATTTATGCGGTACAACTTTCCCCACTACTTTCCCCCGTTCCTTTCCTATTTTAACCACGTCGTAGATTAATGCTATACAACTTTCCCCCTTCATTTCCTCTTTGAACCACGTCCTAGATTCATGCTATATACAACTTTTCCCACTACTTTCCCCCACTCCTTTCCTCTTTGAACCACGTCCTAGATTCATGGTATACATGCAGCTAGAGCAATGCATGTGGAGTAAGTAAATTATACCTTAAGGTTCTTGGGGCGTGGTTCGGTGGGCGACGGGACAGCGGCGAAGAAGAAGGGGTCGGAGGCCATCCCGCGCCGCTGCTGGGTGGAAAGTGAACAGTTGCGCGGGTAATCCCTCGCTGACGGCGACAGCATTAAGTCTCCTTCCCTTCCCGGCAGATGGATCCTGCCAGCTCTTTGAGCAGCAGTGAGGGGAGAGAGAGGCCAACGAAGTCTTGCTTAGATCTGGAGAGGGCGAGAGAGTGAGGCTCCAGCATGTATATATGTACCGGAGAGAGAGTGTGAAGCCTGCAAACCCTAGAAAACATTTTGACCAGTCAAAGAATCCTCCTGGCACAAATTATGCTCAAGTGTAGTTATCGAACCCGAGACCTCAAGTTTGATGAGCGAACAGGCTAACCGGCTACACAATCCTCCCGTTATGTTCAACGAGAGGGAAATAACCTTTTATACATTCCTGCATTCATGTGACAAGCATGCCGTGTTTTTTTTGTGTGTGTGGGAGTCATTGGGATTTCAATCATAACCGTAGCTTTGGTGGTAAGAGTATCCACAGTGGTGCAGAAATAATGCAGCCTTAGTCTCCTTTCCTCTCTCCACGTAGTATGTTGGGTCCCACCAGTCGGAGGTGAAACAAACAAATTAATAAGAAAAATTAAAAGCGCCCGGTGATGTATCTTACCTCACACATCTACGCTCTTGCTGGGAACACTGTCCAATTGATCCCTCTGTTTGCTCATGTACTATTTTAAGTGAATCCTTATTATAACATGCACACAAATTTTGGGCACTTGTATTCGACTTAAGTCAGTGTGCCACCGTATCTCGTATACTTACTACTCCCTCCGTCTAGGTGTAATAAGTCACGTTAGAAGGTGCAACGGGACCAAGGTGCGTGCGTGTGCGTGCTTGTGTGTGTGTGTGTGTTTAACACCATGTGTGTGTTAGAGAGAGAAACAGATCGACCTACTCCTACAGAGAGATGTTGTGTAGTGTACGATTTTAGCCGCGAGAGTCGGTGCATCCTCTCGTTTCCGGGCGTGTCCGGTAGGGACATGCGGACACCTGCCACGCGCGCTCCTGACCAGCCTGGCCCACCCAAAGCCCCTCCATCGCCCGCGCGCACTTCCCGCCCGAAACGGTCATCACCGCTCCAAATAATCGGTGCCGCATTCATGCCCGGGCAGAGCGGACGCGACCTCTCACTGGCGCAACAGTGATGGTTGCTTTGTCCGTCCAACTTACTGCTGGGTCTATGTGATTTGACGGCTCATTGGTCTTTATTACTGAGGTGGTAGGACTGTTGGATGTCCCACGCTTTCGGTGGAAGGAGGTATACTACTACTAGATTACAATTTTCTCCATTCTTACAGCGGAGGAGTGCAAGAGCAGTGAAAACACGTAGGCTCAGTGATTACATGGCCCACCTCACACTATCACCGTGCGACACCTAACTCTTTACATAGTACTCCCTCCGTTCCTAAATATTAACAAATGTGGTAGCCAAAATAAATAAACTCCCATCATCATTTAGATCATCCCACGTTAGGAAAAAAGACCAGCCAACTCCTACTGCATAATGGTATTATATTTTTCTTTTTGACATGTTAATGGGACTTAAAAGCTCACTTACATGCATGCTACCGGTGCATGCTTGCATGCAAACATGTTGATGTGATTTAAAACCCACTCACATGCATGTGGCACGGTATTTCTACATGCTTGCATGTGGCTTAGTGTGGAGCCTCTCAACGTCTAGATCAGACGGCTATTATGGACTGACTTACTTCATCTAACGGCTACATCAATTTTGATGACGTGGCTCAAGGAGAGGATAGAGAATTCCTAGTAGTGGGGGCTAGCTATTACTAGTAGATAAGTCTTTGTAGAGATTCCACTACATACGGAACAAAATGAATGAATCTACACTAAAAATGCATCTATATACATCCGCATGTGGTTCATGGTGAAATCTCTACAAAGACTTATATTTAGGAGCGGAGGAAGTACTAGTATAGTACATCTTGTAATTTATCGTGAGATAAATTTGTACAATGCTATGAAGCTTCCAGCTTACATTACATGTATCTTACGTCCAAGGTTGCCCGTTGAAACATTTCATCAAATACAAAGGAGACTAACATGCATGCTATTGCATCTCAATGGTTGACAGATCATAGCAAATATGTACTCCCTTCGTTCCAAAATAAGTTTCTCAACTTTGTGCAAACTTTAGTATACAAAGTTGTACTACTACTAAAGTTGACACTTATTTTGGAACAGAGGCAGCTAAAGAAAAAAACGATCCATGCAGTCTCAAGCCCTTGAACAGTGAACCATGACCAGGCTTCAATTTGTTGGCAACGTTCAAGCTTCCTAATAAATGAAATTTGCAACCTTTTGACCATCGGATCATTTTGTGCAGTTTCACCAAACTTGAGATGAGCATCCCTGTGGCAAAGAAATTGAACAAGCGTGATTAGAATAAGATTACTGGGACTAGTTGATGAGACATAAACTCATCACAAATACAGTACGTAGAAGCCAATAGAGGTATGTGCGGGGCAAAGAAGTAGAGAAATATCCACAAGGAGTGATGTGGGCAGCTGGAGCAGTGGTGCAAGCCGGCTGTAAACGGAGTTGTACCTGAGGGACGTAGTTCAACCTTGAGGAGGGCGGCGGGAGGCGGCAACTGCCCATGTCGCGGCAGTGAGCAAGGGACGAAGGCAACCTCACCGGCTTTGTGAGAGAGAATAGCGGGGACCCCTGATCGGGACGTGCCGACAGTGGGTTTTCACCGTCGGCGACGGCCACCGCATCTACACTAAGCATCCACCGCTTCCCCAAGCGGACGAGATCCGCCGGGATGTTAGAGATGTGGCCACAGTCGTTTTGTGCGAGAGAGAGAGTGTGAAGAGAGCAACTCCAACAAGCAACCATGTAGGCTGGCCCGTCCTGACTATGTATATAGTGGAGCGGTTTCCTTTTCTCTCCATATGAACCTATCATATTGCGTACGTGCCCTTTGAAGAAAGAAAAAACTTTATTTATAACTGACGCGGCACCTACTACTCGTTCTCCTATAACCTTGCGCTTGGCATCTCCAAAATATTACCCTTGCGATTGGCTCTTCGCCTCTTCGGGAAGTCGGGCAATAATGGTAGTGCAGTATATATCGTTCTGGCTATATGAGACCGAATGAATTGCTGCACGTCCACCACGTGGGTGAGGGTCGAGGGGCGAGGGAGAGTGCTACATACGGAGAAAAATGAGTGTAGTAGTTCATATTGAAATCTACTAAAGGACATATATATTCCAAACAATATGATATAATCTCTATAACGAAGGTAGTAGGGACGAGGAGTAAACGAAGGGAGTAGTAAATTTTTCTCCTCGTCCTGCGAGCCACTGCACGCATGGGCGAGGGAGCTGGCGTAAGGCGTAGTAAGGAAGCTTCACCTCATCCTGCGAGCCACCGCGCCCGTGGGCAGGGGAGACGGCGTACTAAGCAAGCTTCTCCTCGTTCTGCGAGTTGACGGGACACATCAAAAGTACTCCAGTGTATAGAGCCTTGCCTCTAAGGTAGGCCCCACATGGTTTGCCTCTTTTTTAACATAACACGTCAAGTCGCAATTTGTTTGTTCACCCGTGGTAGACGATCCTCCCTCCACCAAGTGGACAACCATTACATGAGCCAAATTACCACGTGGGCTGCCTTTTAAATGCAGAAATGAGCTCCACCGTGTACCCGTGGTGTGGTTGGGAAAGAGGCAGGGAATGCGTCGCCGTGCATGCACCTCTTTTCTTCGTGCACGTCCCCCACCTACGTGGGTGTGTGTGAGAGATACAAACCGCGTTCGTGAGTGTTTTTTGTTTTGGGGTGGGGGTGGGGTGGGGGTTGATTTCGTGAATTATTTGTGGGAATATGTGTCGATGACATCTCAAACAAAATTTTGCATGCAATGTGTGTGAAATGGAGGCCTATCCATATCATACATAGAGGGTCGGGCAATCCACGAGAAGAGAGGGAGGGATCATAGCTATCGATAGAGTCGAAGAAAGGATCAAGTGGGTGGGTGCGAGATCGATGAAGAGAGCCATCGAAATTGTGTGTGTGTACATGTCAAAGATATAGGGCGGTGGCCCTCTGAACGTTAGAGGGCACACGTCCAGTTGGTGTGTGGCAGGGAGACATGACTCGAGCGCTCGATGGCTCGGTGTGGGGGGGGGAGGGGGTAGTGGGCGGGGTCGGCAGCGGCCTAACTAGAGAGGTAGAACGACTCGTATATGTGTTGAGAAGGAGAGACCCAGCTATGTCTTGAGGGAGATCGGTCGACATCCATACATAACTGAAGGACGGGAAATATGATGGGACAGAGAGAGAGAGAGAGAGAGAGAGGAGAGAGAGAGGGAGGGAGAGGGAGGGAGAGGGGTAGAGTGCTGGATGGGTGATGGAGTTGCTTCTCGAAGATGGTGGGAGAGGCCTACTAGACAAACTGAGGGTGGAAATTCAATGTTATCAATAAGAGTGTGGATGTGTTTCTGTTTGTGCATGTGCGTGATAGATCTGTCGGGGCGCATCCATGGATGATGAAGGGGAACCATGTGTTTGGTAAGCAAACCTAACTAGATCGGTAGATCAATTGTTGTTTGTCGGAGGAAGGAGAGACACAACTAATGAGGTAGATCGATTGACGTGTGGGTAAAGCGAGTTATAATGACCTAGCTAGCTATATGTATATCGAGAGATCGGTCGGTGTACGTCCATTTGTTAGAGGCAAATAAGGCCCAACGAGACGGATAGACAGAGAGAATGGAGCTAGGAGGTGGTGCGAGAGGTCCAACTACTAGCTAGATAGGGGAAGGAGTGTGCGGTTGTGAGAGCGATGAAAAGAGGGGCGAGAGTTTACACGTGTGTCTGACCGTATGAGAGACACGAGGCAAGGACACATAAAGGAGGAGATTGAAGGTGTGTTTGTATGTTGTAGGCAGGCATCGCTGGAGAGGTTTATCGATCGGTGTGTGTCGGAAAGGAGTTGTGGAGACTCTGGGAGAACGACCTAAAGAAAAAAATGAATGTGCCCGGTGGATAGAATGCCAAGGGAGGGGGAGGGCGAGGAGGGCGTGTGCATGCACGAGAGAAAGTTAGTGGTAGCTACAAAGATTAGAGGATTGTGTGGGTGTAAGAGACTAACAAAGATCATAATTCGATATGAAAGCGGATTCATATATTTGAATAGGAGATCATAGTGTTTTAGACATTGCATGCATGAATATAGCGGTGATACACGTCTTTGTGCACATGTTATACCATAACGTGATAATGCATGGCGTTTGCAACTCACAGCTAAATGCCGAAAAATCTAAACCATACTATACATCAAACAATCTCACATTTTATTTGAATTTGTGATAATTTGTGGCGTTTGCGGCTTACAACTAAATATCGAACAATCTAAACAATACTATATATCGAACATTCTCACATTTTATTTCAATTTGTGGTAATGTGTGGTGTTTACAACTCACATCTAAATACTTGTAGGCGAGGCGGGGCACCATACATAATGTGATAAACACATTATACATATGAGACATGGTTTAGATTATGAAGATCTAGCTAGAGCTAGAAATGTAATGTGATTTGAAATCAAAATAAAGTGGATTCAAAAAATCTAGTTCGAGTTCATATAGTAAACATAGTTCATATGTAACTCGAGGCTAATCATGTGGTGTGCTGTGAAGATAATACACAAACGATGGTTTAACTTGACAATAATGATGATTGTAGATCATATTAAAACAGAGAAACGAATTCAAATGCTTTGACTTCACAACAATCATTACTGTAGATCTTATTCAAATAGGGAAACGAATTCAAATTTAGTTCATATTGAAGCGGTAGTATATACGTTTGGAATGCACTAAAACGTTCATTTGAGTAGTAGGTTGCATGCATTATACACGTAGCGAAATATTTTAACTGAACATAACATGGATTCAAAGTTTTGAATGACATTTGTAGGGTGCATTGATTTGGTACAGTACATGTTAGGCTTGTCCGGAAATTTCAACCCGCGCCTTGTTAGCCCGAAATATTTAAGATATATCTTTGTCTCGTTGTGCTCTGACAACTCCCTCCATCTCAAACCGCGCCTTGCTATTCCGAAATTACAACGCGCGCGAAAACTCCAACCTCCTGTGAAATCCCGACACGCGAAATGCCCGTGGTACCCCTGAACCGAAAGAACCGCCTCAAATCGGTGGGGGTACTTTCATAACTTACCCCACATTTCGGACAAGCGCGTCCCTAGGCCATGGTTCCCCACGACATCCCATACGCCCACCCATTCAGACACCAAGGCCGCGAAAACCCGCGACGAAACCCCACACCCTGCTCCATCCGCCACCCACCGGAGCCTCTTCCCGACGGCGCCGTCCACAAGAACACCTCGACGTCCCTCATCTACCGTACCGGATGAGGATCCGTCGTTGATCTCATCGTCCCGCCGGTTCAGCCACCCCGTCCTCCACCTCCAAGGAGATGCCCCGACGTTCCCCTCGTCTTTCGCGCCACCTCCATTCCCACACCGTCGTCTTCATCTGCATCACCGAAAGAGCATCATCATCACCGTTTCCTCGGATGAAGCTGCGGCCTAATCAGCGCCACCAAAAAGGTTGTGCACTAATCGCAGCATTTTCTTCTTGATTTGATCTCACGGTGCTGCCGGCGCTCGGTCCCGAGCCGACACGGCGCGGCTCCATCCACGGCGGCGTCGCCGGCCACTTCCTCCACGGCGTCCCTCCCTCGGCGGCGACGTCCACATCAGTAGGACCTGCTGCTGCTTTAGATCTTGCTCGCGCTGCTGCTCTCTCTTTCTCTCGGTCCCCTGCCTGGTCTGCTCTTGCTATTGCTCTTGCTCGCACTGCTGCTCTCGCTCTTGCTCTTGCTTGCGATGCTGCTCCGATTTAGCTACACTTCACTCCGATGCTGCTGGGGTGAAGGAAGAACCAGCCACAGCGGGGAGGGGGGCTCGCCGGAGAGGTACCCCACTATCTATCTTAGGGTTCAGGATGGGGGCGGTGGTTGCCGACGGTGGCGGGGCGTTGGCGGGGCGGTGGCGTGGGGATCGCTGGAGAAAAAGCTCGGCACGGGAGGGCCTAGAGGGATGGCTGGGGCGGAGGCGGACCAGTGGTGGGGAGTGTTTTCGGGGCGGGCGGGGCGGCGCACCGCCGGCCGCGGGCGGCGGGGGGCTATTGTTTGGCCGGCTCAGGGGGGTGGAGGTTGAAGATGAAGCGCAGGCCCTTGATTTCGTATCCAACGGCCGGAAAATCGACTGACCAGAGATGAAAAAGTCAGTCGACCGACGTGTAGCCTCACCTTGCTAGTGCGTTCAGTTTCGATGAAAATTCAGTTTCGACAAAGAAATTCAGTTTGACCGATTAAGTTCAGTTTGACGGTTAAGTTCAGTTTGACAGTTAAATTCAGTTTCGACAGTTAAGTTCGGAGATGAGCGTCTGATGTATTTTACATCTAGCACTTTGTGGTTATGTATTTTACGTCATGTATTGGAGATGCTATTAGAATTCCACTCAGGTTAACGTTGTTCGTTGTCTCTCTTGTCTTGCTTCTTCCTCGGCGTCGTACAACTCACCGGAGCTACTCCAACGATGAAACCCTCCATCACAGCGGAGCAGTACCTCGGGCTCCATCTCCAGACGCCTAAGATCATCTTCCCCTCCTCCGATAGCCAAGTCAGCCGGAGCATCCTCACCGGCCAATCCAATCACGCTGAGATCGACATGGCTTCGCCAAAGAGGTTGTACACTTGTTGCATCTCTTTTTTACTCTACATGTTATATACATTGTCCACTGAGCACACAGATTTGTTCCTTTAGTGTCTCCTTGAAAGAAAAAATGTAGGAATTTGAATTTTCACTTGTCCTCCTTTTCAAATTCCTATTCATGAAGCACAAGACTAAGAGATAGTAGCATAGTAGCATTATAACCGTACATTTTCTTGTGGTTTGACTTAATCTCACCATACTTCTTTGCATCATGTGATCTTCCAATTGTTGTGAATCAAACACCCAGATTGGCAGAAATCCTGTGTTTTTAAATTCTCTATTTTGCACGTGCATTCCTATCCTATTCCAGTCTATTTCCTATCCCTGCATTGTTGGAATCCTCCAATTCAAACGATCCCTTACAGAATTACTTCTCTTACAGATAGTTGTCAAAGAAAACCTTGCGTGGTTTGTCCCGCTCCTGCTACGCCGTCGTCCACCCCAGCTCAGCTGCTCCAACGATAGAAGGGTCCAGCATGGCAGGGACCCGGCCTCCAGATCGTCTTTTCGCCGCCTCGAGATCTTCTTCCCTACCGGCAGCCTTGAAAAACTGCACTACCATCATCAACCGAGCAGATGACCTCGAGGACTACACGGGTCCGCAAGAGAGGTCGCACTCTTCCGCGGTTCCGCCACGTTATGCATCGCTAATATTACATGCTACTTTATCGTCCTGTTCACCGATTAGACTCGAGTCAGCTCCAAACTAATGGTCAAACTTGAGTTTTTAAATGGTTGTGGGGTACATATCGGGCCGCTATCAATAGTATCTATCTACTATCCGGTTAATCTCCGGTGTCTACTATGAGTTTCATGTTGGGTGGGAAACAAACAAGAAAGAAGCCATTGTCTGTATTTTTAACTAAAGCCATTATCTGCCTGCTATTATTGGTTTTGGGTCTATCCACAGGTGGCTACCATCACTCTGGATTTCTGCATGCACTCCATACATAATCTCACTATGTTTTATGCCTATGCATGACAGTTATTGTAAACAATGGAACTGAACATGTAGAGCAAAAGAGACGAGCCTTGCGTGGCAATAAAATTGCATGCAGACGTCGCTCCATGGTAGGCGCAAAGGCAGCCCCCCTTCACGCATTTCGGATTGTAATCGAGAGGAAGATATCTGTTCTGAGGGGGATTGAGAAGAAGAAGACAACTCCTATTTACCGCCTGAGGTCTTCGCTCTAACTTGGCATGCTGATGTTGGTTATATCATGCATATGGTGTCTTGCATTGCTTACTTTACACATCAAATATGTCATCTGCTTAGTTTAAACATCCTTTGTGCGAATGCCATCTGTTTAGTTTACTCATCGTTTATGTGAATTATGCAGCGCCATCTTGTTTAGCCAGGCATCATATATGTAAATTTTGCAATGCCATCCTGCTTAGCCAGTCATCTTATATGTAAATTATATCAGGCCATCCTTTTTTTCCGTTACATATTACATTTGTCAACAATGTTATTACATTCAACTGCTCTTCGTGCATCAGCCATTTGACACGGTGATGGCAAATTCTAGAGTGAAAACAAAGGTCTTCGTGAGCAGACTATGCTATCTCGACGAAGCGCATATCTCGCTGGTTACGGATAGCTCCTCGAGGAGGATTCAGAGACAAATGACCAGTCCTATTCCCGAGGTGTATGCTCTAACTTGGCGGTGGTTATGCTGCTCATATCGCGCGTGGTGTCTCGCATTGCTATGTCATTTGATTAGTTTAGACATGCTTTGTGTGAATGCCAATTGCTCAAAGGTCTAATTACCATATATGTGAATTATGCATTGCCATCTTGTTGCAAGACATTATATATGTGAATTATACAATGCTATCTTGTTGCAAAGGCATTATATATGTGAATTATGCAATGCCATGCTGTTTAGCCAATCATCATGTATGTGAATTATATCATGCTATCATTTTTTGTATTACGTGTTCCATTTGTTGAAAACGTTTGTATATTCAACTACTCTTCCTGTGCATCAGCCATTTGAAGCGGTGATGGAAGTATCTGGAGTGAAAACAAGGTATTCAGAGTAGCAATGCTACCTGCTGAAGCAGACATCTTGCTGGTTACAGAGAGCTCCTCAGAGGAGGATTCAGAGACTGATGACCAATCCTATTTTCCCCCTAAGGTCTATGCTCAAACTTGGCAGGGTTATATTACCCATGTCATGCATGTTGTCTTTCATTGCTTAGTTTTTACATCATATATGGATTGCCATCTGCTTACTTGCTTACTATATAAATCATATATTTGAATTATATCATGCCATCATGTTTACATAGTACATACACATCATCTATCTGAATTATGGCATGGCAACCCATTTAATAAAGACATCATATAGTTATATCATCTCATCCTGGTGTTTACAGTCATCATATTTTGAATTATCGCATTCTATACGTGAATGTATGTGAATTATGGCATGCCAACCTATTTAATAAACACATTATATAGTTATGTCATGTCATCCTGTTTACATAGTCTCATATTTTGAACTATGTCTTTCCATCTTTTTTAGTTAGCCATCATAATGTGAAATTGTGTCATGCTATCACATTGATTAGCCATCATATATGTGAAATTGTGTCATGCTATCCTGTTTGGTTAGACAAGATAAATATGAATTATTTCATGCCCTCTTTTATTTCCCACTATCCATTGCACCTGTCTATCATACAATGTCTATACTTTCAATTACTTTTCTTGTTTTTCACCCATTTGAATTGGAGAGCGTGATGGCAGTATCTAAGGGAGTAACAACACGGTCTTCGGAAAAGATAGTGCTACCGATTGATGCAGATAGAACCACGGTTGTACTTGCCCAAGGACCAGATCCACCACACATAACCCAGACTCGCATGATTGTACCCTACCTAGTTGGATGAGAACCAGCTACACCCCTTCTAACCCCAACCCCGGCAGATAGTAACCCAGTTCCAGTTGACATAGCACCGTCTCCACCACAGAGCACCCAAACACGAGCAGTTAGTAAGGGAACTGCAGCGCCCAAAGCACGAGGACCACCACTTTGAATCCCAACTCAATGCTTAAAGGAGAAGAAGATTTGTTCTCAGGTCAGGTTCTGTAGCTAAGGTTCATACTCCTTTGCTCTTGCATTACTGTATTTACTCATACCAACTATTTTCAAATTTGAAGGATGGAATTGAAACTCCAATGGCGCATAGCAGTGCGTTTTAAATCTGTTTCTTTAACTAGTTTGCTGTTGTAACCTGCTCTATGTTGATTTCAGTTTCAATTGAATAAACAGTTATGTTCTCATGTCATGCGCATTACAAGTGTTGTTATTGCTCTATAGTTACCCACACATATTCTGTCTATTCTGCTTTGTCTTGAACAAATATTATTTGAACTATGTCTCTATCTTGATTTGGCAACAAAAACTAGAATGATATAGACCATAAAGTGACCATGGTACATAGATATATGTTTGTTTCATGCTTTGTTATCTTGTCCACTTTAATACTGAACTCATTTACCAAAATGAGTTTCATATACAACATGGTAAACATGTGATGTGTCTGCTTGTTTCTCTTTTAGAATGCAGACAAAATATTGGAGAACAGTACCGCGTTATCCAATGGTAAAGGAAGTAATGCAGATAAGGTTCAAGATAGTGAGACATCCCTATTGGTCTCCAAGAAAGCTGATAAAAACTATCTTGACGACAGTGAGGGAACCCAAAAGTCTGTCTTGATGTAGTGTTCGAAGCATCGGCCACTCTGCTGGCACAAGCTCTTGAACTTCATTTGCTGAATCAGTTCGTCTTCTTGAGTCTCAACTTAAAGTTGGAAGACATCGATCAGATGTGCTGCGACAGGAAGTTGAAGGACTGAGGAAGTCCCTGTAGAATTCAGATGCATATTTTCTGGTGCAACAGCAAGCGCTGGAGGATTTAAGCGCCAAACAAGAGAAATTTAATAAGCTTTCTAAGAATCTTGCAAGCATTATGGGTACCCAGGATATTGTTTCTTGAGATCTCTGAAGTGGTTTCAGTTCTGGATTTGTTTTGCTGCGGCGGTTATTTGCGTTGATCGCCAACTTTGACAACCAGTGTATATGATATGCTGATTTGTTCCCTATATTTGCACTGGTGGCGAACTATGATGCCCAGTGGATGTAATATGTGTAATAGCCGTGATAGCCTAGCGTTAGTTGCTTGCTTATTTATTTCCTTGTTGTCTTGTTTATTTGTTTGCTTCTAGTCATTGCAGTTCTTTTTCCGCGGTTAGCTAGTGGCTGCAATAACCTATTTTTTAAAACTAGGCCGCAATAACCATGGGCTAATATTTACTGTAGTGACCTTTGGGCCTCCCATCTGGCCGTAGAAAGCGATGGGCCTTCTACGGGCCGTAGAAACAATGGGCCTTCTACGGGCCGTAGAAACAATGGGCCTTATATGTGCCGTATAATCGATTGGCCAAACATGGGCCAAACAGACCGCATTATGGCCGTAAACGGGCTAGAGTTGGAATCGTCCGTTCATGGGCCGACCATAACGGGCCATCGTTAATAGGCCGTATTTGATGACGCTATGAAATCGGCCCAACGTATTAACGGACCACAAACGGGCCGATCAGAACCACGGCTGAATTTGGCCCACAAGCGTAAAAATGACGAGAACGGGCCGTATGTAAACGAATGCTGGAAATGACCCCAATAATAAATGGGCTCTGAGAAGGCCGAAAGATAACATGGGCTGGAAATGGCCCAACGGAATAACGGGTCGTTAATGAGTATAAAGTGATACACTGTTCATTACGGGCCAGTTTCACCACGGGCCCTTAATGAGTGTAAAGTGATACACTGTTCATTACGGGCCAGTTTCAGCACGGGCCGTTAGTAGGCCAAGAGTTACATAGGGCCTCATATGGGCCGAAAGATGTCATGGGCCAGAAGTGAAAACGGGTTGGAATCATATTGGATGGCCCAGATGACGCTACTGGGCCTAATTCGGATTGGGCGTAACGGGCCTTGGGTTAGCGGGCTGTAAATGGGCTATATTCGAACATGCCGTTAACATGCTTTCCATGGGCTGGCCCGCCAGCTTTTGACCAAGTCAAACGGGCCGACCTTTTCACAGGAATGGGCCTCTGTTGGGCCGTGCCACGTGTCGATGTATCATAGGCGCCTATCTGACCCAATCGACGCCGACACGTGTTTCATCCGGCCAATAAGAATTTTACACGTGGAAATTTCCCATTGGTTGGGGCTGTTAACGGGTTATCAGATCCAAAACCTGACCCGATAGCTTAACGGCGTTCCGTTACGGTGGATGCCACGTGTCGGTCACCCTTGACGAAAGAACTTCTGTGACGCGTGATTTATCGTCATGGAAGTGGACACTTCCGTGATGATAATTTTGGTAATGCCATGGAACACTTCTACGGCAGCACAGGTATGACTATCTTGATTCTGTCATAAATTTGTCATGGATGTACATGCATGACAGAAAATGCGACCTACTGTGACAAACACGTATCATCACAGAAGTGTATTTTTTGTAGTGTATAGAGATAGATCAAGAAACTTGATAAGATTTTTCAATGAGTTCATACCTTGACAAGTTTTTGAAGTAGTTCAAAATGGAACCGTCAAAGAAGGAGTTCTTGCCTGTATTGCAAGGTGTAAAGTTGAGTAAGACTCAAAACACGACCATGGCAGAAAATAGAAAGAGAATGAAAGTAATTCCCTATGCCTCGGCCATAGGTTCTATAAAGTATGCTATGCTGTGTACCAGACCTATTGTGTACCTCACCATGAGTTTGGCAAGAGGGTACAATAATGATCCAGGAGTGGATCACTGGACAGCGGTCAAAATTATCCTTAAAAGGACTAAGGAAATATTTTTCGGTTATGGAGGTGATAAAGAATTCGTCGTAAAGAGTTACGTTAATGCAAGCTTTGACACCGATCTGAATGACTCTGAGTCTCGATCTAGATACATATTGAAAGTGGGAGCAATTAGCTAGAGTAGCTCCGTGCAGAGCATTGTAGACATAGAAATTTGCAAAATACATACATATCTAAATATGGCAAACCCGTTGACTAAACTTCTCTCACAAGCAAAACATGATCACTCTTGGGTGTTAATCACATAGCGATGTGAACTAGATTATTGACTCTAGTAAACCCTTTGGGTGTTAGTCACATGGAGATGTGAACCAATCACATAAAGATGTGAACTATTGGTGTTAAATCACATGCCGATGTGAACTAGATTATTGACTCTAGTGCAAGTGGGAGACTGAAGGAAATATGCCCTAGAGGCAATAATAAAGTTGTTATTTATATTTCCTTATATCATGATAAATGTTTATTATTCACGCTAGAATTGTATTAACCGGAAACTTAGTAGAATACATAGACAAAACAGAATGTCCCTAGTATACCTCTACTAGACTAGCTCGTTAATCAAAGATGGTTAAGTTTCCTAGCCATAGACATGTGTTGTCATTTGATGAACGGGATCACATCATTATAGAATGATGTGATGGACAAGACCCATCCGTTAGCTTCGCACTATGATCGTTTAGTTTACAGCTATTGCTTTCTTCATGACTTATACATGTTCCTTTGACTATGAGATTATGTAACTCCCGAATACCGGAGGAACACCTTGTGTGCTATCAAACATCACAACATAACTGGGTGATTATAAAGATGCTCTACAGGTGTCTCCGATGGTGTTTATTGAGTTGGCATAGATCGAGATTAGGATTTGTCACTCCGTGTATCGGAGAGGTATCTCTGGGCCCTCTCGGTAATGCACATCACTCTGAGCCTTGCAAGCAACGTGACTAATGAGTTAGTTGCGGGATGATGCATTATAGAAGGAGTAAAGAGACTTGTCGGTAACGAGATTGAACTAGGTATGATGATACCGACGATTGAATCTCGGGCAAGTAACATACCGATGACAAAGGGAACAACGTATGTTGTTATGCGGTTTGACCGATAAAGATCTTCGTAGAATATGTAGGAACCAATATGAGCATCCGTGTTCCGCTTATTGGTTATTGACCAGAGATGAGTCTCGGTCATGTCTATATAGTTCTCGAACCCGTAGGGTCCGCACGCTTAACGTTCGATGATGATCGGTATTATGAGTTTATGTGTTTTGATGTACTGAAGGTAGATCAGAGTCCAGGATGAGATCACGGACATGACCAGGAGTCTCGAAATGGTCGAGATATAAAGATTGATATATTGGATGACTATATTCGAACACCGGAATAGTTCCAAGGGTCACCGGATAAATGTCAGAGTGCCTGAAGGGTTATCGGAACCACCGGGGAAGTTATGGGCCTTATTGGGCCTTAAGGGAGAGAGAGGGAGCAGCCAAGGGCTGGCCGCACGCCCCCCGTGGGCCAAGTCCGAATTGGACTAGGGGGAGGGGCGGCGCCCCCTCCTTCCTTCTCCTTCCCCTCTCTTTCCTTCTTCTCCTAGTAGGACTAGGAAAGGGGGGAATCCAACTCCCACTAGGAGAAGGATTGCCCCCTTGGGCGTGCCCTATAGGGCCGGCCGGCCTCCCCCTTGCTCCTTTATATACGGGGGCAGGGGGGCACCCTAGAACACACAAGTTGACAATTGTTTTAGCCGTGTGCGGTGCCCCCCTCCACAGAAACACACCTCGGTCATATCGTCGTAGTGCTTAGGCGAAGCCCTGCGCCGGTAACTTCATCATCACCGTCACCACGCCGTCGTGCTGACGAAACTCTCCCTCGGCCTCAACTGGATCAAGAGTTCGAGGGACGTCATCGAGCTGTACGTGTGCAGATCGCGGAGGTGCCGTGCGTTCGGTGCTTGATCAGTTGGATCACGAAGACGTTCGACTACATCAACCGCGTACGAGGGTATGTAGACACACTCTCCCCGCTCGTTTCTATGCTTCTCCTAGATAGATCTTGCGTGATCGTAGGAATTTTTTTGGGGGAAATTTTGTTTTTGCCACTCTAGATTTTGCCAATTTTCCTTGTACCATTATAGATTTTGACATTTTACTTTTGCCACTCTTAGCTTTTGACAATTATCACAATTGCCATTTCGTGGAAAAAGCAAAATAATTTTATTTCATTTTTGCCACTCTTAGCTTTTGAAATGTATCACAATTGCCACTCTGAAAATTTTGCTTTTCCCACGGGAATGGCATTTGTGCCAATTGTCAAAAACTAAGAGTGGCAAAAGTGAAATGTCAAAATCTAGAGTGGCATATGGAAAATTGGCAAAATCTAGAGTGGCAAAAACAAAATTTTCCCATTTTTTTCAAATACTATGTTCCCCAACACAGTCGTACTTTGATTATCTTAGTTTCTGATCTTTTAATGACCCTCCTTTTAATATCGTCAGCATTAGAGGAGGGAAGCGGGGCAAATGACATGAGACTGGAGGCATTAGGGATGAGGAAGAAGTAACGTATTCAAATTACCCATAAAAAATCAATCTATTATGGTTAGTCACCCTAAAATGTACCCATATTTCAGGGTGAAAGCATAGTAGCGAAGGACAGAAAAAATTAAGGTAGAGCGAACTCTGGACATAGCTCCACCGACTACCAAACATGTGATTCGGGACCCACACAACGCCTCGGGAAACTGTACCACCCTTTAACCGGCAGCGTCTGGTGCAAAGGACACCAGTCCAGGACCATGCACCTTGCCGAGCACCACCTGGCGAAGACCTCGACTCGACCCCTCATCTTCTTCACCATTCACAGTAGCCCTCCAACACCTCCGGTGTCATTCCTACAATAGATCAATACCTTCTTTTATTTTCAATTGAGAAAAGGATCAGTATGTTCGTGCGTCGTGGTTTTTTTGGCGGCGGCAACAACCGGGGGAGGGGGGCATCGCCCATTACACTGTATTTAACCCCCCCAAAAAGCATGCGAGGTGTGATTTGAACCCATGATCTGCTCGTCTACTATTAGCTACGATAGCCAACCGACCAGAGAACTCACCCCGATGTGATTAGTTACATCCCTTATATTCTATTCTTCTTTCTTTCTTTTCTTTTTTTTGTTTTATTATTCCCTTTTCTTTTTTTAAATGCACGAACTTTTTTAATCAAAATTGATGAAACTTCTTCAAATCCATGAACTTTTATTCAAAATCCTATGTACTTTTTTTTACAAATTGATGATTTTTTTTGAATTCATGATTTTTTTAAATCCATGAACTATTTCCAAACTTGATGGTATTTTTTTAATTTGCGAACATTTTTAAAAATCACCGTGAACTTTTTACGAAATTCATGAACCTTTTTTTTCAATTTCGTGAACTTTTTTATACTCACATATTTTTTTCCCAAAAGTCAATGGTTGACCAGTCAACCGGTCAACCATCGACCGCTCAACCTTGACCGTGGGATGAATGATAAGGTAGCCTTGATACTGGGTCAGGCCAGATTGCGGCGCGTGGGCGCCAGTTCTCCTAGCCAGTGCTTAAGAGCATCTCCAATAGGCGCACAAAAGTTTCGCGCGATAAAGTAGCTTTAGCATGCCACTATAGATTTTTTAGCGCGCCGGACCCAATATTGGTTTTCCAGATGTCCAAAAACGCGTGCGGGAAAAAACACATAGTGAAAAATTGTGAAGCACGCACAATACGGCGCCCCAAAATTGTAGCATCTGATAGCGCTTTTTAGCGCATGCCCAAACCTTTTTTGCGCACACACTATTTACATCTTCTGTTGGAGATGTCTGGCGCCAAAAAACCCTAAATTTAGCGCGCGGAGCAATTTTTGGGCGCCTGTTGGAGATGCTCTAAGAGTGTGTTTGGTTCGGGAATAAAGTGTAATGAAATGTCTTGGTTCCATTCCGCTCTAATGGGTTCTCATTCCGTCCTTGTGTTCGGTACAGGTAATTCAAAGAAATGGAACAATTACATTTTGATGTTTGGTATGATGAATGAAATGGAATGTATTTTTAAGTGGTCATCCATCCATCCATGCAGATAAACATTTTTAATTGTTAAACCGGTGCCAAAGTTTGACTTAGAACAAAGCCATTTTAACTTTTTTTTGGACGAGCAGTTCGTGCACTTGCAGTCTGCCTTGCTGAACTAAAAAGTTTAGCGATGCATACTGCAAGTGATCGAACGACATAGTTTAGCAATGCATACTACAAGGGAATATATTAATATCATGATGATACCAAATACACCCAGCCTCTGCACCAACAAGATGTCCAAAGACATCAGGGATGCACACAGCCAAGAAAAAATAAAAAGAGAAGAAAGAAAACAAAGACCCCGTCACGGTGTTGACACTCGCAACAGTAGCACTCTAACCACCAACAAAGACAACACCAGTACTACAAACGAGATTCTCCAAAAACGATGCCTCCAAGAAGGAAACAAAGCACTTGCGTTGTCGCGCTTGAACCAAGGAGTTTGTACGGGTAAGGAGATCGCCTACTTCGTGAAGATCCACCCTAGTGATGCAAATCCTTCATGGGCGATGGCCATGGTGGGATAGACAAGGTTGCTTCTTCGTGGACCCTTTCTGGGTGGAGCCCTCCGTGGACTCGCACAACCATTACCCTTCATGGGTTGAAGTCTCCATCAACGTGGATGTACGATAGCACCACCTATCGGAACCACGCCTAAAATCTCTGTGTCTCCAATTGCGTTTGCACACTCCAATCCCATCCCTTTACATTCTTGCAAATTGCATGCTTTACTTTCCACTGCTCATATACTCTTTTCATGCTTGCTTGAATGTATTGTGAATGTTTAAACTTGTGCTAAAACTCTACCTTAACTTCAAGAAAATAAAAACTGTAACTTTTCTTTGTTAAGAGTCTATTCACCCCCTGATTTTGTTTCCCTATTTTCTCCCATTATCCAGTATAAGATTCAGGGGGAGAAAGACTTCTAGGGAAGGAAATCCTTGAATTCATTGCATACTTTTATCTTTGGGGACATGTCTATATCAAAGTAGAGTACCTAGTACTCACTCTCTACATGCCATCCCAGTCTTGGTACTCTTGTGTCTCTTTTGTTTGCTCTGTCGAGTAGTTGCATATGTGTTATCTAACCTTGTTTACTTAGGTTCATCTCTTCCTAAGTCAGCTCAAGACCACAAGGTAAGTATATGCATCACACTCATGTGCATGAAGATCTCTTGCTATTGTACATATTGTTTGCAAGGAGTGATGAACATGAAAGTACAACTTCATATATTCACATCATTTCCTCTGATGCATATAGCCAAGATACATGTAACTCATTGCTTGCTCTGTCATGTTTATGCATTCACATGCTCTTACATTTCTATTTACATGAGTGCATACATGTAGGGGGAGCCTATGCATGTTACATGTCTTTCCAAAGCTTTACTTGCTATTCTCTATATCTTTATCTAAAGCTTTGATGTATGTTGTCATAAATTACCAAAAAGGAGGAGATTGAAAGCACAAGTGCTCCCTGGGTGGTTTTGGTAATTAATGTCAACATATCTCTTGTTGGACTAATGTTTTCATCTAGTATATTTCAGAGAAGTTCAACAGATGGAGTGGCGTGGACAAGAGGATGTGGAACCCCTTCAAGATGCTAAGGACAAAGGATGGGCTCAATCTCAAAAGCTCAAGGCTCTACATTTTACTTTTAGTGACCCAAGATCTCATTGAGTCCATAGGAAAAGCCAATACTATTAAAAGGGGATGAGGTGTTGCTTAATGGCTTGCTTGCTCAAAGTGCTTAGTGATATGCTCCAAAGCCCTCAACCACTTTCTCATATCCACATATGTCCCAAACAAAAAGTCAAACTCGGCCCCATCGATTTGATCTATCCGACGCCACCGAGTTCATTTGACGTAGCCGCTGCCGAAAACCCTAATCAATTCGGCCTCACCGATAAGATCCCGGTCTCACCGAGATGGGCTTGCAAACTCTCTGGTTCCTATGGGGTCTTACCGAGATTGTAATCGGTCCCACCGAGTTTGCTTGACCAACCCTCTGGTTAGCCCATTACAAAAATCGGTCTCACCGAGTTTGTATAATCGGTCAAACCGAGATGAGGTTTTACCCTAACTCTAGCACATAGGTCCCACAAAGTTGATCATATCGGTCCCACTGAAATGCCTAACGGTCACATTATGAACTGAATCGGTCCGATCGAGTTTACTAATTCGGTCCCATCGAGTTTGGTGAATTGTGTGTAACGGTTAGATTTTGTGTGGAGGCTATATATACCCCTCCACCCACTCTTCATTCGTGAGGTGTCGGGGGTTGGGTGCGACATATGCCAAAGGATGGCTTATCATGGTGGGAGCGAGTAGAACGTCGCCGGTGCCTGGAAGCGGGATGAGGCGTAGACACGAACGCCGGCCAACTTTACCTAGGTTCGGGGCTCTCCTAGGAGATAACACCCCTAGGTCTGCTCTGTGGGGTCTCCGCATGATCACTAAGGCACTAGTGAGTACAAAGGTGCTCCTCGAGCTGTATGCTAGAGGTGGAAGAAGGCAAGGCTTGCTCTCCTTCCCCCCTAGGTGCTGGTCTAATTCTAACATTTTCCCACCCTTTGCATGGGTGGGGGTTTTATATAGGCCTACCCCTGAGGGGTACAATGGTAATCCAGCCGGTTGTAGGTCCCCGCTGTCAGTCTCTCTGGTCGCCGGCTTCTCCGCCGGCTGCTGGGGCCTGCCGCCTGGTGGCCCCTGCCGACTAGTTGGGTATGGAGCCGATAGGCCGCCTCCGACGCTCGCGGGTCTTGTCGGCTACTGATTACTGTAGCCGTGATGCTAATGACACAGGCTTGGTCAGGGGGGCGTGGCTATAGTCCCGCCGCCTGGTGGGAGATCACTGTAGCCACACCATGCCTTATCTGGTTGATGGCGCATGGGGCCCCGAGGAAGGAACGGGCCGCCTGCTGGAGGCCGGCCTCCCTCGGGTCCGACTGGCCAGGCTTCCGCCGTCTTTCGGGCTCTCGCTGCCTAGTAGGGCCCGCCGTCTTCACGCCGAACCAACAGGCGGTCATGGGAGCAGGGCTCCACCTGACAGGGATGACATTAGGGGCGGGTGGCAATAAGCAGCTGGCCGGGCGGAGATCTCCGCTCAGAGTGGAGTAATCGTGGCCACGCCTGCCCTCAGTACATGGGGTGATGGGCTACACCGTAGCCTCTCCCCGCCTTTGTCTTCTTAATGGGGGCGCAGACTGAGGGCGCCGTGGGCCGATCGCTAGGTGCCGCCTCTGGAGGCCGCCTACCGTGAGTCGGCCCATCTGAGCCGCCTTCTTAAGCTGTTGTCTTCCAAAGAAGGGCCATTTGTCCAAATTGGCTGCCCGTAGGGCGGGCTTCATCTTGGCGTCCTGAGGGGCGCAGCCGGCCCCGATGCCTTGAAAGGTTCTGGGGCTCGGGTTAGGCTACCCGTGGCCCATTACTCCGAAAGTAGTCCCCGAAGCTGGTGAGGTGCCGCGGCTGAGCAGCCGAGGAGCCTCAACAGTTTCCTTCTCCGAGTGCTTAAGGAGGAGCTTCGTCTGACTACTGCCGAGCCGCCCGGCGGGAGTCGGCCTCGTCCATCCTGACATGTCCAAAACTCCAAATGTGACGGCGGGAACTAGGTGGCGTGCTTGCTAAGCTTCCACGTCGCCGCCTGTCGTGGGCAGGTCACGCGGCGTCGAGCGGCCGGGCCGGTCTGCCAGCCCACGCGCGCAATTGGATGCGCCTGCAGGCGGGGTCCGCCACTACCGGGCCTCGGCACGCGAGCGGATCCGCTTCAGCCGAGGTGGGCGGTTGAGTTTCCCCACAGAGTTACTGCGCGCAGTAACTCGCGCGATAAAGGTGAGGGCATGGGGTCATGGGCGTAGTAAATCCCATGATCGCCCCCTCGGCTCCGCAGCCCTTAGGCCTATAAGTAGGGGGAGGAGAGGGAGCGGCGGAGCACGCGCGCCCTCCACCCCATTCTTGCCTCCTTCTTCCTTTTGCCGCAGCACCTCCAAGTCACGCCGGGGCGCTGCCGCTGCTCGTCTCCGATGAGCTCATCTGTCAACCTCACGCCCCCCACGGCGCACTCCGGAGCATGGGACGGCTCCGAAATCCATGAAGACCACATCGACTTCCTCCGCCAGACGCGGCAGCTGCCCGACAAAGACTACGTGAAGGTTCGCCTTGCGCCAGAGAGGGAGATCTCGCCGGCGCCGGAGGAGGGCGAGCGGGTCATCTTCCGGTCGCACTGCCTGCGCGGCCTCGGCCTGCCGGCAAGCGGCTTCTTCTGGTCCTTCCTCGAGTTCTATAATCTTCAGCCGCACCACCTCACCGCGAACACGGTGGTGCTGCTGTCCGCCTTCGTCACTCTGTCCGAAGACTTCCTCGGCGTCCTCCCCACCATCGAGCTTTGGGGGGAGTTCTTCTACACCAAGCTCGGCACCCTCGTCGCGGGCGTGCCGGCTCAATGCGGCGCTTTCATTGCGGTGCGGAGGCCGGTGGCCGATAATCTGTTTCCTCCCATCACGCTGATCAAGTCGGTGAATATGTGGCAGCGGTCGTACTTCTACATGAAGAGTGTCTTCCCGGAGGGCGACTGGGTCAACTTGCCAGCTTACATAGCCGGCCCGTCGGCTGGGAGGCGGCCCAACTGGTCGTACCGGGCCAGGACACTGTTGCCTTCTGGAGCTGCCGCAATCGCGCGGCTCCGGGTGTTGACACAGTCGGAGGGCCTGACCGGGCCCAACTTGCTGTCCGCCTTCATGGCGCGTCAGGTGCTCCTGCTTCAGGGCCGCCCTCATATGATCTGCCAGATGAGCGGGCATCGGGACCCAAGCCGGCTATGCACCAAGGAGATGCCTCACGCAGAGGTAGCTCATATGGTGAACTACCTTGCGAACTGCGAGCTCACGGAAGAGTGGCGGTTCGGCAAGGAGCCGTATTCATGCGCTGACCCCCCGCCTATGGTAAGTTATCTTTCTTTTTTCTCTATCTTTTTGTTGCCGAGTTCTATCTGTCCAACCTGACCAATCGGCCTTTGAACAGAGCCCCCTCCTACAGCCGGCCGCCGGCGCCGCGGGGCCGGAGCGTCAATTCCTCCCCGACCGGGCGGAGAGCGACGTGGATGACCCCGAATTGGGGGCGGCGGCCTTGGAGGACGACACCGAGGGAGGAGGCGGTGAAGCAGGTGGCTCAGGGCTCGGAGCCGGCCTCGAGGACATGCCCGACGACGATGCGGGGGAAGTCGCCCCACGCCACCAGCCAGGGTCCGACCAGCCGGGCGCGAGCTCATCTGCCGCGCCGGATGCCCAGGGTGGTGTGAAAAAACGCAGGGCCGCGCCTAGCTTGTTCGGCAGCCGGCCGAAAAAGCCCAAGGGTTCGGCCGCAACGACCAAGCGGGTTGAAGCGGCCGCGAAGGCCCTCCGCTTCCGCATGGCGGTGAAGGATCCGCAGCTGGTTTCCGCGTAAGTACTGACTTCCTCTCGCACTTCCCCCTTCCTTGCTGATCTTTCCTGAATTTCTTTGCTTTGCTTCCCTTGATCTAGGGCCCCGCTCTCTCTTGAGAAGTCGGCCGCCGCCTCCATTGTTGGGTCGGCGGAGACCTCCACCACCTCCCGGCGAATCGATCCGGCTGCCGACCTCCGGGAGGCGATAGAGCGTAACGCGCGGGAGGCGCGTTAGGAGCAGGAGGCCGCCCGCCAGGAGAATGTGGAAGCGAACAAGGCAAAAGCCGCCACGCTGAAGAAGCTGGAGGAGGCCGAGGCTGCCACCGCGGTGAGGGAGCGGCTTGAAGAAGCCGCGCGCCGCCAGGAGCCGGTACTCGTTACTCCCTTGAACTCTGCGCCGCCACCGCCGGAGTTCGTGGCGCCGACTGGAGAAGCCGGCGATGGGCACCCGGTCATGGAGAGGGATGGCGGCGATGCCGCCATGCTGGACGTGATCGTGCCTCCACCGCCGCCGTCCAGGAACGCGCAAGGCGAGCAGCCGGCAGACCCGCCGGTGCCGCCAGCCGGAAACGAGGTGGTGACGGGCCCGACTCCTGGGGTCCGCACACCAACGCGCCGCCGGCTTGCAATGGCGGCTTCCGCGCCATGCCCGCTGGATACTGGTGCCACGAGCTCCTCGATCCCGAATGCCGAGGTGTCCATCGCCGCGCCCGTCGGTTGGGTGCGGGGAGGCGGAACGGGCCCGTTGAATCAGGCGCTCCTAGACGTTCAGGACAAACTCCGGGCCGAGGCCGAAGCTCTCAAGCGCTGCAACACGGTGTTTCTGGACTCGCGAGAGGCCATCCGGGTATGTTTCCTTCTTTCTTTGTTTCTGTTTCTTGTGCTTCTCAGGCGCGCCAACAAGACCCACTAGGTGTAGTCCCCGAAGTTTCGGTCGATCGCCGAGCAAAGCGGCTCGGAACTTTAAACGGCAGTGCTCGAAAATCGACAAAGATCTCGATATCTTCATTACAGGACTATCACAACCTTCGTGCGACCGTCTTCAACTCCAAAGTTCAGGAGCTGAATCAACGGACCGTCGACTTGTCGGAAAGTCGGAGTAAGTCTTTTTCTTTCTTCGCGGGGGCGCGCTGGCGCACCCGCGGGCTGTAGTCCCCGAGATTCGGGCCGACTGCTGAGCAGTCGGGCCGGATCTCCCCGGCAACTGCTCTTCTTTTCTGTTGATTTTGACGACTCCTTTCTCCGCGGGGGCGCGCTGGCGCACCCGCGGGCTGTAGTCCCCGAGATTCGGGCCGACTGCTGAGCAGTCGGGCCGGATCTCCCTGGTGACCATACTTCTTCTCTGTTGGCAACTAACGCCTTTTCCTTTTTATATTTTGTGCAGAGGCCAAGCCGCCTTGCAGCAGCAGTTGGGCGAAGCCAACACCGCGCTGCACGCCAAGGAGATGGAGTGCGGCAAGCTGGCTGAAGATCATGATCGGCTGGTCACGCAATTGGCGGAGTAGGCGGAGCTTCTCAAGAAGGATCATAAGGAGGCAGAGGACAAGGAGATCAGCTTCCTTGCTGAGTTCGCGACCGAATGCTCCACCTGTACCGACAAGGAGGCGATGCTGACTTCCTACTTTCACGAGATTGAAGACATAGTTGATGGTGAGCTTCCCTCTTTTTCCTTCTTCGAGCTGCCGGCTACTAACCGAGCCAGCCTCTCGTCTCTAACTTTGGCTTTTTGCTTTCTATTTTGGGCAGACTTCTTCCCTGGTCATTCTGACACCGCCAATCAGGCCATCGAAGCTGATCGCGAAGGACGGAGGGCGGAAGGTGCACAGATCGCTGCCGACGCCCCCCGGACCCTTGGCGAGCAGCTCCTGAGCATCGAGGCCCGTCTTCGGCCGGCTCATCGGATGTTGCGATGTCTTCAGCGTGTCGGCGCCCAGGCGATCGCCGCCACCAGGCTGGACATGCCGGCATCAAGCGACCTCCCGAATCGCCGACCGGTTGGAGGTGGCGGCCGCCATCTTGAGGTTCGAAGGCTCGCCCAAGCTGGAGCGCGTCGGGCCTTGGAGTTTGTTAAGGCGTGGTACCCTGGACTAAATCTAGCCCAGCTGACCACGTTTCGGCAGGAGGCCCAGGAGGAGCTGGTGGCAGTAGGATGACCTTGTCAAGTGTGCGGAGGCAATCGCCGAGTACACCAACACCAGCATCTTCATCCCGGAGCGGGCCGAGAACGGCGCCGAGGCACCACCAAAATGGTTCGAGGTGAACCCGGAGGACGGCAAGGACTCGCCGAGGTGATCGACTCCAGCGGCGAGGAAGAAGACGAGGAGTAGGAGGAAGGTGGAGAGGAGGCGCCAGAGGTCGGAGCGGACGACCAGCCTCAGCTCGACCGTGCCTCCAGCAACGAGCCACGCCCGAGCGAGCCGGCTGCTGCTGAAGGCGATCAAGCAGCGACCGACCAGCCGGGCGCTCCACCAACCGGCCCGAAGCATCTCGGCTTCCAATTATCTCGGCCAACAGAGCTGTGCAGACCACAGTTATTGGGTGCTCTTGGAAGTATGGCTTCAATTTCTTGGCAGCAAAGTGCACACCGTAGCACTTCTTCTGGCAGTGGGGGTAATTTTGCTTGGAGGTGGACAACACTTCGCTTAGGTAATACACCGGTCTCTAGACTGGTAGTGCTTTACCTTCTTCCTTGTGTTCCACCACTATGACTGTGCTGACCACCCGGCTGGTAGCGGCAATGTAGAGGAGCATGGGCTCCTTAGGAGTCGGAGCCGCCAGGACGGGCGAGGTGGTCAACATCTTCTTGAGCTGGAGAAAAGCTTCGACCGCCTTGTCATTCCACTCGAAAAAAGTGGTCATCTTCATGAGTTGATACAGGGGAAGAGCCTTCTCGCCCAGCCGCCTGATGAAACGGTTGATGGACGCCAAGCAGCCGGTGAATTTTTGCACGTCCAGCAGTCGGGTGGGCACTTCCATCCTCTCAATGGCCTTGATCTTTACAGGGTTGCACTCTATGCCGCGTTCTGAGACCAGAAAGCCGAGAAGCTGGCCGGCTGGTACTCCAAAGACGCATTTCTCCGGGTTGAGCTTGAGGTCTTCTAGCAGCGTTCCACGCTTCTCCGTCTCCTTGAGGTCTTCTAGCAGCGTTCCACGCTTCTCCGTCTTCACCACCACATCATCCACATAGACATGGGCATTTCTGCTGAGTTGCTTGAGGAGACACTTCTGCATGCAACGCTGGAACATGGCGCCGGCATTCCTCAAGACGAACGTCATGGTCAGGTAGCAGAAGGCTCCAAATGGCGTGATGAAGGCGGTCTTCAGCCTATCGGCCGGGTTCAGCTTGATCTGGTGATACCCTGAGTATGCATCCAAGAAACTCAACAGCTCGCATCCGGCTGTGGAGTCTATCACTTGGTCAATTCTTGACAAAGCGAATGGGTCTTTGGGGCAGGCTTTGTTCAGGCTGGTATAATCAATACCCATACGCCACTGCTTGTTTTTCTTCAGCACGAGGACTGGGTTGGCCAGCCACTCTGGAAAGAACACTTCCATGATGAATCCGGCTGCTACAAGTCGGGTTATCTCTTCTCCAACAACTCTTCTCTTCTCTTCTGACAGACGGCGCAAGGGTTGACTGACTGGCTTGGCATCAGACCGGACATGTAGCTTGTGCTCGGCGAAATCCGTCGGAACACCCGACATTTCTTTGGGTGACCATGCAAAGATGTCCCGATTCTCACGGAGGAAATCGACGAGCTCGCCTTCCTATTTGCTGTCAAGGTTTGCTCCTATGACAGCGTGCCTCTCCGGGTGCTCCGGGTCCAAGGGTATCTTCTTTGTTTCTTTCGCAGGCTTGAACGAGCCCTCGGCTTCCGACTCCTTGGGGTTGGGTGACATTTTCGGCTGCTTGCCTGCCATTGCCACAACCTGGTCAAGGAGTCGCTTCTCAGCCGCGATCACGAGGGACTCGGCTAACCGGCTATGGTCAGGATTCCCTTGGAGCTCGGCATCTTCATCTTGAGGTAGGCATAGTGGGGGACCGCCATGAACTTGGCCAGGGCAGGCCGGCCAAGCAGGGCATGATAAGGGCTCTCAAGGTCCACCACCTCAAACCAGACTGGCTCTCGGTGGAAGTGATTTTTGTCCCCGATTGGTGAGCAAGAAAGGCCAGGAACTATGCCGTGAAAAATAGTCCGGCTGGGCTGAAGATGTCTCTGCTTGATCCCCAACTTCTCCATGGTATCCTTGTAAAAAATGTTGATACTGCTGCCGCCATCTATCAAGACTCGGGAGAAGCGAGCAGCTCGCCTCTCGGTTGCAAACATGGCATCCAACACCAAGGCATAAGAGCCGGGATTTGGCATTACCTCCGGGTGGGCGGCTCTGCTCCAGCTGATGGGCTTTTCAGACAAGTGCATGAACTCGGGGGTCTCTGATGCTACCACATTCACTTCCAACTGCTGTTGCCGTCTGCTGCGCCTGTCGTCAGCCACGCTGGTGAACACAACATAGGCCCCATGCTCCTCGGGATAATCATCTTGTATGGCACCGACTGGCCGGGCTGCCGGCTGCCGAGGAGGAGGAGGCGGCAGGCCGGCTGGCGGAGGAGGCTGGAGTCCGTCGCTCTTGGCGATCCTGGTGAGCCAGTGGCACTTCCGAGTAGTGTGATTGGACGGCTTCGCACCGCTATGGAACTTGCAAGGCGCATCGAGGGTCTGCTTGTACAAGAAAGCGGGCAGCCAGTTGGGCTTACCGCCCTTCTGGCGCTTTGGAGGAGGCGGCCCTTCTGGCTGTTGATCCTCGACTATTGCCACCTGCCAGCTCGAGGAGGCTGGCTGCATGGCCTTGCGCTTATTGTTGTTTGGTTGCTGCCTCCGACTGGTGTCACCAGCCAGGGTCCGAGGAGCTTGAGGGGCCACCTTGCCCGACACGTTGACTTGAATCTCCGCCTTCATGGAGGAGTCGGCCGTGGCGTACTTGTCTGCTATGATTAGCAGTTCGTCGAGGGTCGCCGGCTCGTCGCAGAGAAGCTTGTGCTTGAGGAGGGTGCCCTCTCGGCACCCGGCAGTGAAGTACTCGATGGCCTGCACCTCGTGCACACCCTCGCAAGAGTTGCACATTTTGGCCCAGCGCGTGAGGTAGTAGCGAGTCGACTCGTTGGGGCCTTGAACGCATAAGGAGAGTTGGCGGGGCTTTGGCGGCCGCTTGTACGAGCTGGTGAAATTGTGGACGAACGCTTCGGTGAAATCAACCCAGCTATTGATGCTGCGGGGCTTCAGGCTGTTCAGCCATGTCCGGCCGTGCTCGAGCATGAGCGAACGCATTTCATGGCAACGCGCTTTGTTGTCGTTCGCGATGTCGACGATCGTGGAGTAGTCGACCAGCCAGTCCTCCGGCTTCACGGAGCCGGTGTACTTGGGTGTATCTCTCGGGAGCGTGAACCCTTTGGGGGAAAGGTTCGTCCCGGATGCGGGGGCCGAAACAAGGCGGACCCAGCTCATCTTCTTCTTCTAGCGCCAGGGATAGGTTGAGGCGGTCGATCCGGTGGCGGGCGTCGTTTTCTCCGATTACTTCTCGGCGGCCAAGGCGGTGGCCGAGTGATGGGTGATCAACAGGTGGCGGGGAAATGCGCCTCTCCCGACAGGGAGGAGGGGCGGACAGTCATCTCGTCGCTGCACTGCTCTTGGGAGGCCGTCTTGGTCGCGCTCGATGGTGATGCGAGTCCAGCTGCGGCTGGCAGCCGGCTCCTTGTCTCTTCTGTCGCGGACGCCACCAGTCGGCGTCCGGGATGTCGTGCCTTGGTCTCGTCGAGGAGGCGCATCGTCGTTTCGTCGGTTGGGCGCTTCGATCCGGCACCCGACATCATGCTGCTCGGAACCCGCGTCGAGGAGCTGCTGAACTCGCTCCGTCATGCGGCGATGCTCATCGCCCTCGAGCTTGTCTAACTCGTCCGCTGCCGCTTGGGCAGCTCGTATGTTCTCCGCAGGCGTGGCATAGACGGGACGATCTGTCCCGAACAAGCGGGCGATGGTCGCGCCACGCTGCCGAATCTGGCCAATGCGGCTAGGCCCACCAGGAGCCAGCGTGCCACCGACGGCACGGTCCATCTCACGCTGGTAGGCCTCCGAAAGGTGTCTCATGCCGGCCAGCCGGTTGGTGCTCTCGACGAGCTGGACACGGCGTGCCTCCAGCGTCTCGGTGTCAGCATCCTCCGGGATGGGCGCAGTCAGGTCTTGTATCGCCGCTTGCAACGGATCTTGGCCACCTCCGCCAGAGCGCAAGTCGTGGCTGATGATGAGCACTTCCGTGACGGTGCTGCCGCCGCTGTCCACGCGAGGAAGCGGCTCATCGTAGACCACCACGTTGCAGGGGAACGCGTCGAGCGACGCCGTGTCGGAGTCGACCAACATCGGGTCGGTGGAGCCAACCGACTCCAAGTCAGCAGCAGGGTCACTGGTGACGTGGAGCTGATCGAGGAGGCTCACAAGGCGGCTCTCAGGGCCATCGGTGCCCGCATCAGACGCGGGCTCGTCGGAGAGGCGAATCTCGTCTACAAGATCGACGAGGCAGCTCGCCGCACAGGCGACCTCCGCGGCGTGCAGCACGTCGATGCAGACGCCATATGGCGTGCCGGGCTGGCTGCGCTCGCCAAGAAGGAACAAGGTTCCCGTCCAGAGCAGGTCTCCGGGAGACGGTGCACCTCGCCCCATGGTGGGCACCAAATGTCGGGGGTTGGGTGCGACATATGCCAAAGGATGGTTATCATGGTGGGAGCGAGTAGAACGTCGCCGGTGCCTGGAAGCGGGATGAGGCGTAGACACGAACACCGGCGATTTTTACCTGTGTTTGGGGCTCTCCTAGGAGATAACACCCCTAGTCCTGCTCTGCGGGGTCTCCGCATGATCACTAAGGCACTAGTGAGTACAAAGGTGCTCCTCGAGCTGTATGCTAGAGGTGGAAGAAGGCAAGGCTTGCTCTCCTTCCCCCCTAGGTGCTGGTCTAATTCTAACAGGTTCCCACCCTTTGCATGGGTGCCCTGGGGGGTTTATATAGGCCTACCCCCCAGGGGTACAATGGTAATCCAGCCGGGTGTAGGTCCCGGCTGTCAGTCTCTCTGGTCGCCGGCTTCTCCGCCGGCTGCTGGGGCCCGCCGCCTGGTGGCCCCCGCCGACTGGTCGGGTACGGAGCCGACAGGCCGCCTCCGCCACTCGCGGGTCTTGTCGGCTGCTGGTTACTGTACCCATGATGCTAATGAAGCAGGCTTGGTCAGGGGGGCGTGGCTACAGTCCCGCCGCCTGGTGGGAGATCACTGTAGCCACACCGCGTCTTATCTGGTTGATGGCGCGTGGTGCCCCGAGGAAGGAACGGGCCGCCTGCTGGAGGCCGGCCTCCCACGGGTCCGACTAGCCAGGCTTCCACCGTCTTCCGGGCTCTCGCTGCTTGGTAGGGCCCGCCGTCTTCAGGCCATACCGACAGGCGGTCGCGGGAGCAGGGCTCCGCCTGACAGGGATGACATCAGGGGCGGGGTGGCAACAGTGCCGCGCCGGGCGGAGATATCCGCCTGTACGGAGCACTGTGGCACCCGGCCCTGGACTTGGGGGTGATGGGATACACTGTAGCCTCTCCCTGTCTTGTCTTCTTAATGGGGGCGCAGATTCTGAGGGCGCCATGGGCCGACTGCTTAGGTGTCGGCCTATCTGGAGGCCGCTTGCCAGGAGTCGGCCTGTCTCGGTGCCGTCCTCTTAAGCACGGCTGTCTTCCAGCAGTCGGCCGTTTATCCAGCCGGCTGCTGATGACCCACAAGTATAGGGGATCTATCGTAGTCCTTTCGATAAGTAAGAGTGTTAAACCCAACGAGGAGCAGAAGGAAATTATACGCGGTTTTCAGCAAGGTATTCTCTGCAAGTACTGAAATAAGTGGTAACAGATAGTTTTGTGACGAGATAAATTGTAACGAGCAACAAGTAACAAAAGTAAATAAAGTGCAGCAAGGTGGCCCAATCCTTTTTGTAGCAAAGGACAAGTTGGAACAAACTCTTATAATAGGAAAAGCGCTCCTGAGGACACATGGGAATATCGTCAAGCTAGTTTTCATCACGTTCATATGATTCGCTCGTACTTTGATAATTTGATATGTGGGTGGATTCAGTGCTTGGGTGTTGTTCTTACTTGAACAAGCATCCCACTTATGATTAACCTCTATTGCAAGCATCCGCAACTACAACAAAAGTATTAAGGTAAACCTAACCATAGCATGAAACATGTGGATCCAAATCAGCCCCTTACGAAGCAACGCATAAACTAGGGTTTAAGCTTCTGTCACTCTAGCAACCCATCATCTACTTATTACTTCCCAATGCCTTCCTCTAGGCCCAAATAATGGTGAAGTGTTATGTAGTCGATGCTCACATAACACCACTAGAGGCTAGACAACATACATCTTGTCAAAATATCAAACGAATACCAAATTCACATGACTACTAATAGCAAGACTTCTCCCTTGTCCTCAGGAACAAACGTAACTACTCACAAAGCATATTCATGTTCATAATCAGAGGGGTAATAATATGCATATATGATCTGAACATATGATCTTCCACCAAATAAACCAACTAGCATCAACTACAAGGAGTAATCAACACTACTAGCAACCTACTAGCACCAATCCCGGACTTTGAGACAAGAATTGGATACAAGAGATGAACTAGGTTTTGGAGATGAGATGGTGCTGGTGAAGATGTTGATGGAGATTGGCCACTCCCGATGACAGGAGCGTTGGTGATGATGATGGCGATGATTTCCTCCCGAGGGAAGTATCCCGGCAGAACATCTCACGGAGCTCTAGATTGGTTCCGCCAAGGTTTCGCCTCGTGGCGGCGGAGTTTCGTCCCGAAAGGTTCCTTCTGATTTTTTTCTCATTGAAAGACTTCATATAGCAGAAGATGGACGTCGGAGACCCACCTGGGGGCCCACGAGGTAGGGGGCACGCCCTAGGAGGGGGGCGCGCCCCCACCCTCGTGAGCAGGGTGTGGGCCCCCTGGACTTCATCTTTGGCAAGGATTTTTATTTATTTATTTTAAGATATTCCCTGGAGTTTCAGGACTTTTGGAGTTGCGCAGAATAGGACTCTAATATTTGCTCCTTTTCCAGCCCAGAATTCCAGCTGCCGGTATTCTCCCTCCTTATGTAAACCTTGTAAAATAAGAGAGAATAGCCATAGGTATTGTGACATAACGTGAAATAACAGCCCATAATGCAATGAATATCGATATAAAAGCATGATGCAAAATGGACGTATCAACTCCCCCAAGCTTAGACCTCGCTTGTCCTCAAGCGAAAAGCCGATGACAATAAATATGTCCTCATGTTTAGAGGTAGAGGCGTCGATAAAAATAAAATACGGACATGAAGGCATCATGATTATTCTCATAACAGCAACATATATAGATTTTTTCATATGATTACTTATGTTCAAGTGATGATCTATTCACAATGCAAAAGTATGAATCATAAACCTTATTGGGCTCCAACAAACTATAATCTCAGTCATTGAAGCAATTGCAATTTATCATAACATCGGAAAGAGTCTATGTCAGAGCTAAAAAGCAAGTCCACATACTCAACCATCATCTATTCCTTCATAATTGCTAGCACTCACGCGATACTTGTGGTTACGGAGTTTTAATCGCATTACGAGAAAGATATGGGCTTATAGTTTTGCCCCACAACCTTTTACCTCAAGGGTAATGTCAACAATAATAATTCATGCTCCCATACATCCAATTAGATATATATATATATATATATATATATATATATATATATATATATATATATATATATATCATGTTCTTTCCAACATGCCGGGCTTGCCAAAGGATAAAATGAAAAGGAAAGGTGAAGATCACCGTGACTCTTGCATAAGGTAGAAGATAATAATAAAGGATAGGCCCTTCGCAGAGAGAAGCAGAGGTTGCCATGCACTTTTATGGTTGGATGCAAAAAATCTCAATGCGAAAGAACGTCACTTTATATTGCCCCTTGTGATATGAACCTTTATTATGCATTCCGTCGCTTTTGTTACTTTCACATCACAAGATCGTATAAAGCTTATTTCTCCCACACCAATCAATCATACATATTTAGAGCAATTTTTATTGCTTTGCACCGATGACAACTTACTTGAAGGATCTTACTCAATCCATAGGTAGATATGGTGGACTCTCATGGCAAAACTGGTTTATGGGTATTTGGAAGCACAAGTAGTATTTCTACTTGGTGCTGAGAATTTGGCTAGCATGAGGGGGAAAGGCAAGCTCAACAAGTTATAGGATCCATGACAACATACTTTATCTCAGATATAAGCAAGACATAACTCATTACGCTGTCTTCCTTGTCCAACATCAACTCTTTAGCATGTCATATTTTAATGAGTGCTCCCAATCATAAAAGATGTCAATGATAATATATCTATATGTGAAACCTCTCTTCCCATATTACTTCCTATTAATTGCAACGATGACCAAAGCTATGTCTGCTAACTCCCAACAACTTTTAATCATCATAATCTTTCTATGTGAAGTCATTACTCTCAATAAGATCAATATGAACTTTTTGTTTCTTTTTTTTTCTTTTTCTTCTTTTCTTTTATTCACCCAAGATCATGGCAAAGTAATCAAGCCCTTGGCTCAACACTAATCTTTATTATATAGCTCACGGACTCGATTACAAAGAGAGATCATAAAGCAAAACTCAAAACTAGATCATGCTATAAACTTTATTCTACTAGATCAAGATACTACTAATAGGATCGAACTAAGAAAAACGGTAAAGGTAGGAGATGTGTTTGTGATACGATACCGGGGCACCTCCCCCAAGCTTGGCAGTTGCCAAGGGGAGTGCCCATACCCATGTGATTATGTCTCCTTTGTCGGTGAAGAAGGTGGAGGTGTTGTAGATGGTGCGGGCCTTGCGTCCATCTTCCAAGGCATAGGTTCTCCATCATAGAAAGATGATCGAGTCTCCGGGATCCTCATATGTGCAGCCAAACTCATCCTTTTGAATCTATATTCATAGCACAGTTTTGGTTTTGCAGGTCATAGATTTGGGCTTGGAGGTGCTCGATCTTCTCATGAAGCTTGAAGATAGTCTCCCCAATGTTGTCAGCATCCAACTTGTGGTTGCTACTGAACTCCGCGATCATCATGTGGTTGGAGTTGAGTCCATGTTCCACCATCCCTTGGCACTTGAAAACTTGTTGCTCCACTGCTTCGAGCCTCGTCTCCATGCTTCCGGTCCCCTTTGGTACCTCTTCATCGCGGATGTGCAGCAACCCATCACACAACTCAATAGTTTGAGGGTGTCGCAGCACCTCCGCGAGGTAAGGGTTGATGACCTTCTTGAAGAACTTGTCCTTGGAAGAAAAACAGCTCGAAACAAGAACAGAGGAGATTTGCGTGATACGGGAGTCAAAACCTACGGGAGAATATATAATGAATTTTTACCGACCAAAATACGTATCGTGCAAGAAAACGGAGTCCGGAAGGCACACGAGGTGCTCACGAGGTAGGGGGGCGCGCCCAGGGGGTAGGGCACGCCCACCACCCTCGTGGGGCCCTCGTGTCCTTCCCGGACTGCAACTTATTTTTCTATTTTTCTAAATATTCCAAAACGAAGAAATATTGCCTTAAAAATTGTTTTGGAGCCGGTTTACTTACCGTACCACATACCTATTCCTTTTCGGAGTCTGAAACGTTCTGGAAAGTGTCCCTTATGTATTCCTCCGGGGTTACAGTTTCAATAACATTGGTTTCAACATTTATGGGATTACCTGAGATATAATGTTTGATTCTTTGACCGTTTACCACCTTCGGATTCGTGCCTTCGAAGTTGTTAATTTTTATGGCACCGGAACGATAGACCTCTTCGATAATGTAGGGGCCTTCCCATTTAGAGAGAAGTTTTCCTGCAAAAAATCTTAAAAGAGAGTTGTATAGCAATACATAATCACCTACATTAAACTCACGCTTTTGTATCCTTTTATCATGCCATCTTTTAA
The DNA here is from genome assembly GCA_021605145.1 of Aegilops bicornis. Taxonomy (NCBI): domain Eukaryota; kingdom Viridiplantae; phylum Streptophyta; class Magnoliopsida; order Poales; family Poaceae; genus Aegilops; species Aegilops bicornis. The sequence continues at coordinate 397,760,995 of CM038673.1, read as the reverse complement.
CTTTCTCTTTAAACAACTTGGCATTTTCATAAGCTTGGGTTCTCCATTCATCAAGTGAGCTAATATCAAATAACCTCTTTTCACCGGCAAGTTTGAAATCATAATTGAGCTCTTTAATAGCCCAATATGCCTTATGTTCTAGTTCGAGAGGTAAGTGACATGCTTTTCCATAAACCATTTTATATGGAGACATACCCATAGGATTTTTATACGCAGTTCTATAGGCCCATAATGCATCATCAAGTTTCTTGGACCAATTCTTTCTAGACCTATTAATGCCTTTTTGCAAAATTAATTTGAGCTCTCTGTTACTCAATTCTACTTGACCACTAGACTGCGGGTGATAAGGAGATGCAATTCTATGATTAACATCATATTTAGCAAGCATTTTACGGAAAGCACCATGAATAAAATGTGAACCACCATCAGTCATTAAATATCTAGTGACTCCAAACCTCGGAAAAATAACTTCCTTAAGCATTTTAATAGAAGTGTTATGATCAGCACTACTAGTTGGAATAGCTTCTACCCACTTAGTAACATAATCAACAGCAACTAAAATATGTGTATATCCATTAGAGGCAGGAAAAGGTCCCATATAATCAAAGCCCCAAACATCAAATGGTTCAATAACAAGTGAATAATTCGTAGGCATTTCTTGACGTCTATTGATATTACCAATTTTTTGACATTCATCACAAGACAAGACAAACTTACGGGCATCCTTGAAGAGAGTAGGCCAATAAAAACCAGATTGCAATACCTTATGTGCAGTTCTGTCTCCAGCGTGGTGTCCTCCATAAGCTTCGGAGTGGCACTTGCGTAGGATCTGTCCTTGTTCATGCTCAGGTACACAACGTCTAATAACACCATCTACTCCTTCTTTATACAGATGTGGGTCATCCCAAAAGTAATGTCTCAAATCATAGAAGAACTTTTTCTTTTGCTGGCATGTGAAGTTAGGTGGTATAATCTTAGCAACAATATAATTAGCATAATCAGCATACCAAGGAGTACTACGGAAAGTACTTATAACATTTAATTGTTCATCAGGAAAGCTATCATCAATAGGTAGTGGGTCATCAAGAACATTTTCTAGTCTAGACAAGTTATCTGCAACGGGGTTCTCAGCTTCTTTTCTATCAACGATATGTAAGTCAAATTCTTGCAGCAAGAGAACCCATCTAATAAGTCTAGGTTTAGCATCTTTCTTTTCCATAACGTATTTAATAGCAGCATGATCAGTGTGAATAGTTACTTTAGAGTCAACAATATAAGGCCTGAACTTATCACAAGCAAATACAACTGCTAAAAGATCTTTTTCAGTAGTAGCATAATTTCTTTGAGCATTGTCTAGAGTCTTACTAGCATAATGGATAACATTTAATTTCTTATCAACTCTTTGCCCTAGAACAACACCTACAGCATAATCACTAGCATCACACATAATTTCAAAGGGTAAATTCCAATCGGTGGTTGAACAACAAAAAAGTAAGAGACTAATGCTTTCTTCAGATTTCAAATGCTTCTACACAATCATCATCAAAGACAAATGGTATATCTTTTTGTAATAAATTAGTCGAGGTCGAGAAATTTTTGAGAAGTCCTTAATGAACCTCCTATAAAATCCGGCGTGACCAAGGAAACTTCTTATACCTTTGATGTCCTTGGGACATGGCATCTTTTCAATAGCATCAACCTTGGCTTTATCAACTTCAATACCTCTTTTCGTAAACTTTGTGACCCAAGACAATACCTTCATTAACCATAAAGTGCCACTTTTCCCAATTCAAGACAAGATTGGTTTCTTCACATCTCTGCAAAACTCGATCAAGATTGCTCAAGCAATCATCAAAAGAGGAACCATAGACGGAAAAGTCGTCCATGAAAACCTCACAAATCTTTTCAAAAAAGTCAGAGAATATAGCCAGCATGCATCTTTGAAAGGTAGCAGGTGCATTACATAAACCAAAAGGCATGCGTCTATAAGCAAAAGTACCAAAAGGGCATGTAAAAGTAGTCTTTGATTGATCTCTAGCCGACACAGGTATTTGAGAGAAACCAGAATAACCATCTAAAAAGTAATAATGTGTATGTTTGCATAATCTTTCTAGCATTTGATCAATAAAAGGTAAGGGGTAATGATCTTTCTTAGTAGCCTTATTTAATTTGCGGAAATCAATTACCATCCTATAACCTGTAATAATTCTTTGTGGGATCAATTCATCCTTATCATTAGGAACAACAGTAATACCTCCCTTCTTAGGGACACAATGGACAGGACTTACTCACTGACTATCAGCAACAGGATAAATTATACCTGCCTCCAGAAGCTTGAGTATTTCTTTTCTTACCACTTCTTTCATTTTAGGATTTAGACGTCGTTGAGGATGATGAACTGGTTTGGCATCTGCTTCCAAATTTATTTTATGTTGACATAGAGTGGGACTAATGCCCTTAAGATCATCAAGAGTATATCCAATAGCAAAGACGGTGCTTCTTCAGAGTTTTCAATAATCTTTCTTCTTCATGCTCTGAAAGGTTAGCACTAATAATAACAGGATATATCTTCTTTTCAGCAAGATAAGCATATTTAAGATTATCAGGCAAAGGTTTAAGCTCAAACACGGGATCACCCTTGGGTGGAGGAGGATCCCCTAAAATTTCAACAGGCAAATTGTGTTGCAGAATAGGTTCATGTTTAAAGAATACTTCATCTACTTCCCTTCTTTCATTCATAAACATATCATTTTCATGGTCTAGCAAATAGTGTTCTAAAGGATCACTAGGAGGTGCGGAAATAGAAGCAAGACCAATAATTTCATCCTTACTAGGCAATTCTTCCTCACGATGTTGTTTGCTAAATTTAGAGAAATTAAACTCATGAATCATATCATCCAAGCCAATAGTAACAACATTCTTTTCGCAATCTATCTTAGCATTAACAGTGTTCAAGAAGGGTCTACCAAATATAATGGGACAAAAGCTATCTTGCGGAGAAGTGAGAACAAAAAAATTAGCAGGATATTTAGTTTTCCCACACAATACTTCAACATCTCTAACAATCCCAATTGGTGAAATAGTATCTCTATTAGCAAGCTTAATCGTGACATCAATACCTTCTAACTCAGCAGGTGCAATTTCATTCTTAATTTCTTCGTACAAAGTATGCGGTATAACACTAGCACTAGCACCCATATCACATAAGCCATGATAACAATGATCTCCTATTTTAACAGAAATAACAGGCACGCCTACCATAGGTCTATGTTTATCCTTAGCACAAGGCTTAGCAATTCTAGCAGTTTCACCATCGAACTGAATAACATGCCCATCAATATTATCAGACAAGAGATCTTTAGCAATAGCAACATTAGGTTCTACTTTAACTTGCTCAGGAGGTGTATAAGTTCTAATATTGCTTTTATGAACAACAGTTGAAGCTTTAGCATGATCCTTTATTCTAACAGGGAAGGGTGGTTTCTCAACATAAGAAGTAGGAACAATAGGATCATTATAAGTGATAGTCTTTTCTTAAACTTTAGTAGGTTCAGCAACTTTTACTTCTATGGGAGGATGATATTTAAACCACTTCTCCTTGGGGAGATCAACATAAGTAGCAAATGATTCACAGAAAGAAGCTACTATCTCAGAGTCAAGTCCATATTTAGTGCTAAACTTACGGAAAATATCGGTGTCCATAAAAGATTTAACACAATCAAACTTAGGTGTCATACCTGACTCCTTACCTTCGTCGAGGTCCCAATCTTCAGAGTTGCATTTAATTCTATCCAATAAGTTCCATCTGAATTCAATAGTCTTCATCATAAAAGAGCCGACACAAGAAGTATCGAGCATGGTGCGATTGTTATCAGAAAGCCGAGCATAAAAACTTTGCATAATTATTTCTCTCGAGAGCTCATGATTTTGGCATGAATATAACATTGATTTAAGCCTCCCCAAGCTTGAGCGATGCTTTCTCCTTCGCGAGGCCAAAAATTATATATATAATTGCGATCACGATGAACAAGATGCATAGGGTAATACTTTTGATAAAATTCCAACTTCAATCTATTATAGTTCCATGATCTCATATCATCACATAGCCTATACCATATCAATGCATCTCCCTTCAAAGATAATGGGAAGACCTTCTTCTTAGCAACATCATCGGGTATACTGCAAGCTTAAATAATCCACAAACTTCATCCACATGTAATAAGTGCTCATCAGGATGCTTTGTTCCATCTCCTGTAAAAGGGTTAGCTAGCAGTTTTCCTTCATACCCGAAGGAAATTCAAAAGGAGTTTCATTTTCAATAGGTTCAGTAGGTTGAGGAGCAACTCTTTGCTCTATTGGACGGGGTGAAGATACCCCGAACAAGCCCCTCAGAGAATTACTTTCCATAGTAACAAGTGACAGTAAATTTCAGCACAACTATATAAATTTTTCCTTACCAAATTCCACCTACCAAAGATGCTACATTCCCCGGCAATGGTGCCAGAAAAGAGTCTTGATGACCCACAAGTATAGGGGATCTATCGTAGTCCTTTGGATAAGTAAGAGTGTCGAACCCAACGAGGAACAGAAGGAAATGATAAGCGGTTTTCAGCAAGGTATTCTCTGCAAGTACTGAAATAAGTGGTAACAGATAGTTTTGTGACGAGATAAATTGTAACGAGCAACAAGTAACAAAAGTAAATAAAGTTCAGCAAGGTGGCCCAATCCTTTCTGTAGCAAAGGACAAGCCGGAACAAACTCTTATAATAGGAAAAGCGCTCCCGAGGACACATGGGAATATCGTCAAGCTAGTTTTCATCACGTTCATATGATTCGCTTTCGGTACTTTGATAATTTGATATGTGGGTCGATCGGTGCTTGGGTGCTGTTCTTACTTGAACAAGCATCCCACTTGTGATTAACCTCTACTGCAAGCATCCGCAACTACAACAAAAGTATTAAGGTAAACCTAACCATAGCATGAAACATGTGGATCCAAATCAGCCCGTTACAAAGCAATGCATAAACTAGGGTTTAAGCTTCTGTCACTCTAGCAACCCATCATCTACTTATTACTTCCTAATGCCTTCCTCTAGGCCCAAATAATGGTGAAGCGTTATGTAGTCGACGTTCACATAACACCACTAGAGGCTAGACAACATACATCTTATCAAAATATCAAACGAATACCAAATTCACATGACTACTAATAGCAAGACTTCTCCCTTGTCCTCAGGAACAAACGTAACTACTCACAAAGCATATTCATGTTCATAATCAGAGGGATAATAATATGCATATAGGATCTGAACATATGATCTTCCACCAAATAAACCAACTAGCATCAACTACAAGGAGTAATCAACACTACTAGCAACCTACTAGCACCAATCCCGGACTTTGAGACAAGAATTGGATACAAGAGATGAACTAGGTTTTGGAGATGAGATGGTGCTGGTGAAGATGTTGATGGAGATTGCCCTCTCCCGATGACAGGAGCGTTGGTGATGATGATGGCGATGATTTCCCCCTCCCGGAGGGAAGTATCCCAAGTAACAGCTCACGAGCTCTAGATTGGTTCCGCCAAGGTTCCGCCTCGTGGCGGAGTTTCGTCGAAAGGTTCCTTCGATTTTTTCTCATCGAAAGACTTCATATAGTAGAAGATGGACGCCGGAGACCCGCTTAGGGGGCCCACGAGGTAGGGGCGCCCTAGGAGGGGCGCGCCCACCCTCGTGAGCAGGTGTGTGGGCCCCTGGACTTCATCTTTGGCGAGGATTTTTCTTTATTTATTTTAAGATATTCCGTGGAGTTTCAGGAATTTTGGAGTTCTGTGAGAATAGGTCTCTAATATTTGCTCCTTTTCCCGCCTGAAATTCCATTTCGGCATTCTCCCTCCTTATGTAAACCTTGTAAAATAAGAGAGAATAGCCATAAGTATTGTGACATAAAGTGAAATAATAGCCCATAATGCAATGAATATCGATATAAAAGCATGATGCAAAATGGACGTATCAGCTGCCTGAAGGCGGCGCTTCATATTGGCGTCTTGAGGGGCGCAGCCGGCCCCGATGTCTTGAAAGGTTCTGGGGCTCGGGTTAGGCTACTCGTGGCCCATTACTCCGACATGAAGAGAGCCATCAGAACACTACACTTCCAGCATACATTTTCTGAGAGAGAACCACCTACTCATGTGTTGAGGTCAAGACATTCCATTCCAACCACATAAATCTTGATCTCTAGCCTTCTCCAACTTGCTTTACACTCAAATCATCTTTCCACCAAATCCAAATCTGTGAGAGAGAGTTGAGTGTTGGGGAGACTATCATTTGAAGCTCAAGAGCAAGGAGTTCATCATCAACACACATCTATTACCCTTTGGAGAGTGTTGTCTCCTAGATTGGTTAGGTGTCACTTGGGAGCCTCCGTCAAGATTGTGGAGTTTAACCAAGGAGTTTGTACGGGCAAGGAGATCGCCTACTTCGTGAAGATCTACCCTAGTGAGGCAAGTCCTTCGTGGGTGATGGCCATGGTGGGATAGACAAGGTTGCTTCTTTGTGGACCCTTCGTGGGTGGAGCCCTCCGTGGACTCGCGCAACCGTTACCCTCCGTGGGTTGAAGTCTCCATCAACGTGGATGTACGATAGCACCACCTACCGAACCACGCCAAAAATCACCGTGTCTCCAATTGCGTTTGCACACTCCAATCCCATCCCTTTACATTCTCGCAAATTGCATGCTTTACTTTCCGCTGCTCATATACTCTTGTCATGCTTGCCTGAATGTATTGTGAATGTTTAAACTTGTGCTAAAACTCTTCTCGATCCTTTGAATTGGGATCAGAGCTTTGGTCTCCATTGCTTCGGTTTAAACACCGTTGGAGGAAGATGGATGATTCTACGTTGGGGAGTTGTCGGTGTACTAGAGTAGGGGTACCCTAGTATCCCGTACTCGTGCACGGACAGTTGCAGCACCCCGCGGCAAGGTTTGCCTCTTCACCGCCAATATCCTCCGTGGCTCCATTGGAGCCATTCAAGAACAAAGTATTTGATTGAGAAGATAAGGCCCCAACAAGAGGAGCTTGTCGGGAAGGCCACCTGTGCATACGGAAGACAAGGCCCGGCAAGAAAAGCTTGCCGAAGGCTCGGAGCGCCGACAAATCTCCGGCACGACAAGGATTCGCCGCGGCAAGGCGCTTGCCGCGGCATGCAACTTCTCTCCGTCTCCGCTCCAGCTCACCCAAAGAACGTGTCGCCATGGGACCGCTCCATGCGCTGTGTCGAGCGGCCGCGTGCAGCCAACGGAGAGCAGCGATAAGCGGCTGACAGGCTCGCCATCGTGGCGAAGCGGAGGCGCACTGACGGTCTCTGTTAATCGCTTTGGGCGACAATGACGGGCATTTATTGCTTTTGTCCCTTGCCGTCGAGTTAGGTATTTTGCACCGCATAATCGCTCAAGTAGGTGTACCAACTCCTGTTTTTACATTTGTACCCTCATCTATCTTGCCACCTGTCGGAGACCCCTTGAGCATATAAAAGGAGGTCCATGCGCAACGTAGAGGGGGTTCGGTTAGTTCGGTTCATTCGACTCATCAGAGACCAGAGACACTCACGCTAGGTTTTGTAGCTCGCATTGCTCCCTGGCAAGAACAGAATAGATCAAACAAGCAGCAGTAGGAGTTTTATCTCTCCGGAGAGCTCCGGTTGGGTAAACTGCTCGTGTGCCTCGCCTCGATCCGCTCTTCAGGCGATCTCCGCCCCCTCCGAACCACAAAGGGCCTGTTCCGCCCGGCCCCATAGGTGTCCGTGGGTACGATCAGCCTCCCGACATCTTTGGTGCGCCCGGTAGAAGGCGTCGAGGCCGTGTGAATCTGATGCGGCGTTCACACGAGCAGCGTCATCAACATCTTCCTCAACATGCCACCGAAGAAGAAGGCTTGGCGGCAGCAAAGCCGTCTGCCGTACCCACCCTCACCGCAGCAAACGGGTGGTGGGGCAGACGCTGGCGGAGGGACGGGCGCCGACGAAGGTGCTCGCGACGTTGCCAAGTCCAAGGACAAGGCACCGCAAACCTCGGCGTCCGCACATCCCCCACGCCCATCTCAGGAGACGGGACCAACAACGCCACGGGCGTTCACAACGCCATACGTTCGTTGGATCGAGACCCTCAAGACCAGCATGCGCGCCAACATGCTGGCACGAGTGAGATACGGTCGCCCGGACGGGGTGCTGCTCCTTCTAACATAGTTAGAAGTCCGAGCGTGTCCCGCTCCTCGCACCATTCTCCAATGCCACCCACTACTCCAGCAGAAGCTCTGGCGAGAGCTCAGCTGCTCCTCGACTACCCTCCAACGGCCGACAAGGTCGACGAGTGGAGGGCCACTATCGTAGCCTCATCGGCTTTGGTTAACGGCGACGCTCCGCGGCAACCAACGCCATCATTGCCGCAGCGAGACGACAAGGCACGAGCCGGTGGTGACGAGATCGCCGGAGGTGCAACCACCATGCACTCTCCGCCAAGAAGGCCAAGATCGCCGACTCACCGGATCCACCTCGGCGACTCCACTGCGTCGTCCGGATCCGCGAGCTTCGCGCCGCGATCAGCGCCAAGTTCTTCATGAGCGACAACAAGAGGACGCCGAACTCGCATCGAGCGCCAAAGAGAAGCGCGACGTCGATCCGACAAGCCGCTGGGCCTTCGTCGACATGCGCGCTACCGGAGGAGCCAGCGACTTGCCGTATGCGGTAGGTTGCCCTGCGTTCACTCGTGAGCTGCGGCAAGTCCAAAGGGCCCAGCGTAAAAACTTCAAACCAGACGTGCCGGAAAAGTATGATGGCAGGACGCACCCGTCGGAGTTCCTCAGCATCTACACCATCGCGATGCAGGCTGCGGGGGGACAGGACGACAAGATCCTCGCCAACTACTTCCCTCTCGTGCTCAAGCCCAACGTCAGATCTTGGCTCATGCACTTGACGGACAGCTCCATATCCTCTTGGCAGATCTGTGCCATCGGTTTGTTGGCGCCTTCACAGTGGCCACAAACCTCATGGCCAAGAGAGTGACCTTCACTTCCTCGCCTGTAAGGAAGGAGAGTCCTCGCAAGTTCATCCAGAGATTCAGCCGTGCACTACAACATCCCGTGACGCCCACCTGCCAAGGTGATCAGCTCATTTCATCGGAATGTGCGTAACCGCAGGATGAGAGAGGAGATGGCGATGTGCAAAGTCAAGGACGCCGGTGAGCTGTACGCCTTGGCCGACAAGTGCACGCGTACTTGAGGAAGGGAGGAGACTCCTGTGAGAGAATGCGAAGCGGGATCGGCGGTGAGGACACCGCCCGGCAAAGAAGGGCGTGGCGAGGAAACAGGAAGAAGAAAGCCAGAGAAGTGCTAGCAATCGAGCAGTCCGGCAATGGGGGTGGCGACAAGAACGCCAAGGCTGGTGGCTCCAAAGAAGGAGGTTGTCACGACGCCAACCACCGGTCGGTGGCGGTCACGACAAAGGTGACAGCTCCGCAAGCAAGATCAAGAAGATCCACCGCACCAAGGGCCACGATCTCGAGCTGCAAGAAGGTCGAGCAGCTCGTCGAACAGCAGAGAGCTGAGTACGAGCGGCGCGACAAGGAGAAGGCCCAGGAAGGTGCTGGGGGAGCAAGCAAGAAACGTCCCGGCCGGGGAGGACGCCGCGGCAAAGCCAAGCAGCGGCAAGGAGATCGACCTCCCCGCGGCCGCGACAAGGATGAAGATGATGACGAGGACGAAGATATGGAAGACGACGACGCCGATGAGCAGGAGTTTCAGAAAGCCACAGAGGTTCTTTGCGTTGACGGAGGTGCTTCCCTGCATACCTCCCACCGCCAACTCAAGCAATGGATGCGGGAGGTCAATGCAGCGGAACCATCCGTAGAGTCACGCAAGCCTCTGAAGTGGTCCAAGACGCCTATCATTTTTTATATTGAGGACCACCGACCGAAAGTGATCGCGGTCGGGTGCTTGCCGATGTTGGTCTCACCAACCATCCGCAACCTCAAGGTCACAAAATTTTCGTTGACGGCGGGGCCGGCTTGAATCTGATCTCCTCCGCGGTGCTCCGAAGCTTCAAATCCTCGACGGCGAACTCGAAGAGACCGGTACCTTCCAAGGAATCAATCCGGAAGGAGCAAGTCAAGGGGAAGATTACGTTGCGGTCACATTCGGGCGCGAGCTGAACTTCAGGGATCGAGAGGGTTACATTCGACGTTGCCGATTTCCCATTGCCTTACAATGGGGATACTTGGCCGCCCAAAGACTCGCCAAGTTCATGGCAGCCTCTCACTACGCTTACAACCCATCAAGATGCCAGGCCCGATAAGCGTCATCTCTGTCCACGGCGACAAGAAGGATGCCCTTATCTGTGCCGACAAGATCTACTGGATGCAGCAGCCGCGATGCATCGCCCAACACTTGCCGCTGAAGCTCCGGGGAAGAAGACCAAGTCCAAGTCCGCAAGGGCTCGATGCTCACTTCGCAAGCGCACCTCTTCGAGTGCTGCGCTACCGTCGAGGACGCACCATCGAGCTCCACCGGCAAGTGCAAGAAGATGGTGGCTCTACCAAGACCAAGAAGGTGCCCGCCAAGGAGGACGGCACCGGTGGTACCTTCACCATCGATTGCCTCTCGACCCTAAATAGGAAGGCGCTCGTTGCTTTCCTGGGCGGATGTCGCCGTGTTTGCATGGCAACCGTCGACATCCCGGTGTTCCTGTGAAAGTGATTGAGCACCGCCTGGCCGCTTTGTCCTCATGCGACCCGTCAAGCAAAAAGTCAGGAAGCAAGCAAAGGAGCACCAAGAATTCATAGCAGAAGAGATCAAGAACCGGAAGCAGCAGGCCTTGTCGAGGAGTGCTCCATCCCACGTGGTTGGCCAATCTGTAGTCGCGGCGCCAAAGCAAATGGAAAATGGAGACTTTGTATTGACTTCACAGATGTTAATAAAGCTTGTCCCAAGGATCCATTTCCCTTGCCACGCATTGACCAGATTGTTGACTCCACGGCTGGATGTGATTTGCTTTCATTTCTTGATGCATACTCAGGATACCATCAGATCTTCATGGCTGAAGAAGATGAGGAGAAGACCGTGTTCATCACACCATGTGGCACATACTGTTTCATACGGATGCCTTTCGGTTTGAAGAATGCTGGTTCAACATTTGCAAGGGTAGTCCATGACGCTTTTGAGCCGCAAATGCACGTAAATGTAGAAGCCTACATGGATGACATAGTGGTCAAAAGCAAGGACAAGGCAACTCTGGTTCAAGATTTGACGAGACCTTTGCAAATCACAAGAAAATCAACTTCAAGCTCAACCCCGAGAAGTGCGTGTTTGGAGTCCCTTCCGCAAGCTTCTCGGTTCTTCGTGTCTCAAATGAGGGATTGAAGCTAATCCCGACAAGATCAAGGCCATTGAGCAAATTGAAGCACCAAAGCGTCAAGGATGTTCAAGACTTGCGGTTGTGTGGCTGCTCTCAGCGAGTTTATTTCTAGGTTCTGTTGAACGCGCTCGCCGCTTTTTCAAAATTTTGAAAAAGGCAGGTCGATAAATGGACTCGAAGCGGAGGCTGCGCTGCAGACTTAAAGAGATAACAGTCCTCCACTCCAACACTACTCGAACCTAAGCCACAAGAGAAGAAGCTGCTATATAAAGCTGCAACCAATCAAGTGGTTAGTGCTGCGTTAGTAGCGGAGAGGGAGGCGGATGACGAGCCAGCAACCACGGCAAGCACATCCAGCGACAAGAAGGGGGCTTCGCCGACAAGCTCTGGTCCCGACAAGGATGAATCCACGCAGACACATGACCAGATACAGAAAAGGACGGTGTAGCGCCCAGTCTACTTTGTTAGTTCCCTCCTGCAGGGGGCTAGATCGAGGTACTCTGGCGTGCAGAAATTGCTTTTCGGCCTCCTCATGGCCTCGAGAAAGCTGCGCCATTACTTCCAAGCACATGAGATCACAGCTTGTCACTCGCTTTCCGCTGAAGAGGATCTGCAGAATCCGAAGCGACAGGCAGGATCGTCGAGTGGGCACTGGAATTGTCAAGCTTTGGTCTTAAGTTTGAAAGCACATCAACTATCCAAAGCAGAGCGTTGGCAGAATTCATAGCGGAATGGACGCCAACACCAGATGAAGAGATTCCGGAGACGAGCATTCCCGTCAAAGAAGCAAGCAAAGAGTGGCTGATGTACTTCGATGGTGCCTTCTCGCTGCAAGGCGCCGGTGCTGGCGTGCTGCTTATCGCACCCACCGGAGAGCACCTCAAGTACGTAGTCCAGATGCACTTTCCCAAGGAGCAAGCGACAAACAATACTGCAAAGTATGAAGGTTTGCTTGCCGGTCTCAGGATCGCCGTGGACCTTGGGATCAAGAAGCTTATTGTCGGGTGACTCCTAACTCGTCGTCCGCCAAGTCAACAAAGATTACCGAGTCCGTTGATGGAAGCCTACGTTGATGAAGTGAGGAAACTAGAAGAGCACTTTGACGGCTCGCAAATGGAACATGTTCCAAGAGCTCGTAATGATATTGCCGACGGCTGTCAAAGTGCGCCGCGCTTAAGTTACCTATGGAACCAGGGATTTTCGTGCTCAAGCTGACTCAAATGCAACCGTAACACCATCGACTGGACAAAGCAAGAAGAGGAAGTTGGCCTCTGGTGACTACTTTCCGACAGAGCTTCCCGAAGCCGTCGCTGCAAAGGTCCCCAAGATCAACACCAACAGTGCTGAGGAGCAGTCTGCTCCGACAGACCCCAGAGTTTGTTTCGTTGAAGCAGACGCTCCCGACAAGTCTTGCTCCGGCAAGCTTGTCGGGGAGCATCAAGCTCCGGCAGAGCCGCAGGTCCTTGCCGTGGAAGCTGATGTTCCCGCAGCAGCAGATGTGCCTTTAGTCCTTGTTGTCAAGCCGCAAGCTCCAGCATGGGTGCAGCAGATTGTCCGTTTCCTTCAGACAGGAGAACTTCCCGAAGAGCAAGAAGAAGCGGAAAGAGTAGCCCGGCAGTCAAGTATGTACCAGTTTGTCGACAAAGATACTGCATGTAAGAAGACTCAACAGGTGAAATTGAAGTGTATTCCTGTGGAAGATGGATGAAGCTGTTGGCGAGAGATACATGGAGGCATATGTGGTCACCACATTGGCGCAAGAGCACTTGCCGCAAAAGCTTTCCGACAAGGTTTCTTCCGCCGACAGCCCTCCGTGATGCAACCGCACAAGTAACCAAGTGTGAAGCGTGCGGTTCCATTCCAAGCAGATACACCAGCCGGCTCAAGCTCTGCAGACAATCCCTTTATCCTGGCCATTTTCGGTCTGGGGGCTCGACATCCTCGGCCCCTTCCCCCGAGCTGTCGGGGGCTTTGAGTACTTGTACATTGCAATCGACAAGTTCACAAAGTGGCCGGAGGTGGAGGCGGTGAGGAAGGTGACGGCACTGTCAGCAGTCAAGTTCTTCAGGTCAATTGTTTGCCGTTTCGGAATCCCCAACCGGATCATCACCGACAACGACACACAATTCACGAGTCGCACCTTCATGCAGTACGTCCAAGACCTTGGCGCCAAGGTCTGCTTTGCTTCTGTTGCTCACCCGAGAAGCAACGGTCAAGCAGAGAGGGCAAATGCTGAAGTGCTGCGCGGGCTCAAGACCAGAACTTTCGACAGGCCGCACAAGTGCGGAAGAAACTGGATCGAGGAGCTGCCGGTGGTTCTTTGGTCGATCAGGACGACGCCAAATCGAGCCACCGGACAGACACCCTTTGCTCTAGTCTATGGAGCAGAGGCAGTTCTCCCCACGGAACTCGTATACGGATCGCCTCGAGTGCTCGCTTATGATGAGCTTGAGCAAGAGCAGCTGCGACAAGATGACGCGCTGCTCCTTGAGGAGGATCGTCTTCGTGCCGTCAGGCGAAGCTGCTCGCTTCTGACAAGCTTCAAGCGCCGCTACCATAGCCGCAGGGTTAGTGCCGAAGTCTCGAGGAAGGCGACCTTGTTCTTCGCACGCTCAGTCCGCCAAGAATTCAAACAAGTTGACGCCAAGTGGGAAGGCCCTTATCGGGTGAAACGAGTCACTAGGCCCGACGCTATCCGCTTTGAGACCGAAGATGGCATTCCGATGAGCAACTCTGGAACATTGAGCATCTTCGTAAGTTTTACCCATAGGGCGCGGTTGTCGGAACCTGCTCCGCAACCACCTTTTGTACAAGTCTTGCCGCTGTTGCATGTAATCCTTTGTACAAAGCCGGGCGCAGACCCGATGCATCAAGAAGCTCATGTGTTGCGCACAACTTGTCAAATTCATGCTTTCATCATTTTATTGCATGTTTTGGCTAACACTTTGTGCAGCAACCATACCCGGTAAGCAGAATCGAGCCGCTGGGCTCCATAACATTATTTCCTCTTCTTTTTCTTTTCTCAAAGAAAGAAGGGCTCCCTCGCGCACAAGTTAACCAGGGGGAAGGAGGAGATAATACTACGGACCAGGCACCGCTCGAGGAAGTTTCACCTCATCGGGTAGCAAGAGACTGAAAAGCTATGTTGCCAAAGTTTGAGCAATCAATTTTAAATTTTTAAGTTATCTTCCTCGAACGATAGTACTTTGTATGGAAAACCTGTGCGCAGAGGAACCAACTCGCCGGCTAGTCGCGCCCTTACTTTGTTTCGAGTCCGCTCAACAACTTAAGTGGGCTGCGGCTAGTCGCGACAAGGTTGCTTGTCGGAGGCGGCACTGCCAGCAGGCTGCTGACGTTCCGCACTCAGCGCTCGCGGCAAAAGTGCCCACACCGACAAGTCCCCTAAATGCGTAAGGTAGAAACGTACAAAGGAAGGAATCAAGTAGAGGAGATAATGTTGCATTGATCGATCGCCTAAGATAGAGTATATTACAAAATAACTTGTCGCTGATCTAACAAAGTGTTCTAAACATGATCAGCAGCGACAAGGGAAAGATAAGGTTGGCGGCCTAGTCTACGCGGTCGCCTTCGATCCGCTTGATCTTGTTCACCTTGTCCACAATGGGTGCGACAAGGGCTTTGAGCTCCTCCACGTTGGCGTCGGACGGCAAGGATCTGAGAACGCCGTTAAGGTTGAAGCCCGGGTTGCGAAAGGCCACCTTCATCAACACCTTCTCGAGGGCCCCTGCACAAACCAGGCGTGATTCCTCGGCCAGCTGCTTCGGGACTTCCTCTCGGAGTCGCCGGAGGCCCGCCGCCACGCCCTTGAAGAATAAGCTGAGCTTGACGCTGGGTTGGAGATGCTCGTCGGAGGAGTACGCAAGGTCCGCCATCTCCAGCTTCATCAGCTCGTTGTGGATGTCGGCGGCGGTGTCCACAAGACCTTCGGTCCAAGGCTCCACGCTCTCCCTCAAGGTGTTCTCGACGGAGGCAGCATTCGCCAGCAGCTCCTCCTGGCCTTGATCGCCTCCAACAAGCCCACCTCCCGCCTCTCGGGCGCCATCCAACGTCTGCGGCTGTGGTGGTCAGCCTTCAGCCCAGATCCGCTTTGGAATCCTTGGCGGCCGAGCTCCTTGCCTCTATCAACAGACGACTCTGCAGCTCACCCAGAGTGTAGGCATCCTTCAAGGCCAAGGCTTGAGCACGGCAAGCTCTTCGCCGCTCTTCTTGAGGGTGGCCTCCAGCTGCGCCACCTTCGCCTTCAGCTCTTCCTTGGCGGCCTCGGCGGCTGCGGCTGCGTCCTTCGCTTCCTGAAGCGCCCCGCCAAACGACTCCTCGCGCGCAGAAAGGTCCTCTTCATAGCTGTCCAGGTTGACCTTCCGCTGCGCCAACTCGCTCTCTGCTGCAAGCTTCTCGGCAGCCAGCCGCTGCTCCTCATCGGCTGCGGCCTTCTCAAGGATGAAGGCCGTGGCGCTCTTCTGCGAAGTTGCCCCAGCGCTTCCGCCACGTCGCGGAGGGCTTCTTTGTTGGCGCCCGAGCTCCTCGGCGCTTCTCCATGTCCGCTCCGCCCTCGCGACAAGGGCTTCCCGGGTCTCTAACTTGGCTGCCGGGCGCGGTAGAGCGGCAGCTTCTTCGGCAGCTCCTCCTCGGACTCGCCGCTGCTGCTGCTTGGCGCATCCACCAGCGTCAACCCAGCGGAGGCGAGTAGCTCGCCGTCGAAGGTTTCTCCCTCGACCGGCGCCCTGGAGCTTGGCTCCCAGGGGAGCTTGATGAAGACGCCTTCGCCGGCCTTCAGGTAGGCACCGGGCTGGGGCTCCTCAGAGCCTGACGCCGCGGCAGCGGCGGGGGAGTCGGCTGTCGGTGTAGCGCTTGCCGCTCCTGCGGCCTCGTGGTCACAAGACGATCGCCCGATCCTCGCCCGGCCTCTGCTGGCGGAAGCATCGGTGGCCTCTCGCCAACAAAGCTCGTCGGTGACGGCCTCTTCCTCCACGACGACGACCTCTTCTTCTTCGACGGCGGCCTCGTCGGTGTTGCTGCTGCTTCTCCTTGCCAGCGGCCTCGACCTCCATCGGGTCTGCATGACGAAGAAAGAGCAGTCAGCAGATATTCAAAAAAGAGAAACGAAGGAAAGCAAGCCCAAGGGAAAATTTCGTAAGGGAGTTACTCGCAACGGGATCCGCAGCTATGACCTCGACCACCGGAGGGTCATCGGGCGCCGCCCCTTGCCGGGGTAGCCTCCCTTGCCGGAGTGGCCTCCCTTGCCGGGTGGCCTCCCTTGTCGGAGGCAGCTCCTTGCCGGGAGTTCTCCTTGGCGGCGAGTGGCAGCGGGCAGGATCTCGGAGGCGGCTTCCGAGCCCTCCTGATGAGGTTGCTCTGCTCCTACACAAGCACACAGTCAGATATCAACAATGAAGGAGCACCCCTGCACACCTAATAGTAAGAAGAAAACTGCACACTTACTCTGGGGGCTGTGTTGGGGGCTGCTCAGAGGAAGGGTTGCTGGTCCGGCAGGAGTCTTGACGCTGCCCTCTGCCGCCACGGGAGAATCGTCCTCAACAACGACCGTCGGGATCTTGGCCCTCTTCGCCGCTCTCTGGGCCAGCGTCCTGAAAAGGAAAGAGTCCAGAACGAAGCAAATCAGATTCAAGATGAAGCAATAAAAATTGAAGAAATTCAAGCACAATCTGGAGAAGCTTACTGTTCGCCTTCCTCCTCGGAGCTGAGCGCGGAGAAGTCAAACTCCGGCCCGCCTCCGGTGCGATGAGGCGGGGGAGTGGGCTCTCTTGGCCGCTTGGCGGAGGCGTCGGCGGTGGCCTGAGAAGATTCCGCCCCGGTTGTCACTGCAGTGTGAGGCGCTCCCGCGGCAACCTCGCTTGCCGCGGTGGAGCACGTCGAGCGGCGCTGCTGCTATGGGCCGGTCTGTCGCCCCGGCTCGTCTCCAACTCTGCGGAGACGCCTCTTCGGCAGAGCCGGGGGCTCCGCTGGCGGCAAGTCGCTTGGCGGTGGGGAAGAAGCGCCCTCGGCGGGTCCACTCGTCCCGGCCTCGGGCTCGACAAGCTCGTCCTCGCCGGCGACCTCCCTCGCCGGGCAGAGCTTGCCGCCGCGTCCGCCTCCTCCACGGTGAACCCGAAGGCTCCGGCGGCGGCTGCTGCCGCCTCCTCCACCCTGGTGGCAATCCTCGCCATCTCCTGGTCGGTGGTGTCGCGGGTGAGCCTCTTCTGCTCGTCGGCGCGGATCGGCACTTCTTCTAAGTCATCAAAGAATTGCTGCACGATCTCGTTGGGGGGCTCCTGCCATGTTGGGACGATTCCGTGGGAGTCGCACAGTGGCATCATGGCGCGGATGCGGTCGAGCGCCGACTTATTGCACAAAGGGACGAACCCCCGCGGCAACCTAAACCACTCGGGGTGGTCGGGGTCGTTCTTGAACAGCTCGAGAAGTATCGAATTCAGCTCCATGACGGTGAAGTTCCAATTCAGGCTGGGGCGCAGCCTCATGATGTCCGCCGCATTTTGGAACTCCCAATCAGGCCTCCTCCTTTCCTGCAAGGGAGCGATGCGGCGGCGAATGAAGTGTGCGCCAACTGCTCCCATCACAACCCGGCAAGCCCGAGGCGCAGACCTGGGTCACAACTATCTTCAACCGCATCCTCCGCGCCAAGTTACTCCAATCCCTGCCGCAAGACTATTGGGGTTTGGCGACGGCGGTGAAGGGTTGTGGGTTCTCCTCACGACCCAACACCAGTTGGCCCTCCACTCCTCCCACTTGTTCCGAACTCCCCTCTAGGTAGGCCTCTTTCTTGCCGATCCTAGAGACCTGTGCTATCCCTCCGCAAGTGGCTCTCTCTCTCGACGCTGGGAATAAAGAAATGGCGGAAGAGTGCCACGTTCGGTGGACTCCGACAAAGTTTTCGCACAATGCGCGAAAACTGCCATGGTCAAGATGGCGTTGGGGGTGAAATCAAGGAGGCGGAGGCTAAAGGTGTTCATAATGTCGCAAAAGAACTTCGGAAAACGGCGGCAAAGACCGCAATAGAAGAAAAGGGCGAAGAAAGGGTACCTGTTGGGGGCCAAATCAGCGGCGGAGGCGGGAGCACCCTCGCGGCGCGGATGCGCACGAGTCTCCGTCAGACCAGAAAAGGTAGAAGACGCCCGCAGCTCCCGCGGCGCCGAGCTGCGGGGAAGATGGCTCGCTCCTTGCGCAGAGCGCCATGAGCCGCTGCGCCTCGGCCGACTTGACGCCCTTCTCCTTATAGGCCTTCGGAGCCATGGCGAGGGGGCGGAGGAGGTCGACGGCGGTGAGTGTGCTTGCGGCGAAAGGGGGCGGGCGCTGCTCTTCGCACCGGAGAAGAAGAGGGAGCAGCGGTGGTTTCTTGACAAGACAGCAATGGCAGGGGTGGTCGGCCTGCCTCTGCTTCCTCCGCTTATAAAGGGGAGGAGGGCGGACGCCCGCTTATATCAATAAAGAACCCCCACGACCGCGCCCACGATCTTCGCAGACGACGCCACGTCCGGTGCGTGCCGTTAGTGGGGATCGTGGTGGGTCCGGGGCGAAGTTGCGACGTGGTCGAGGCCGCGTGTGTCCGGTACAGTTACGGGCCTGGCCCGACAAGCGCTCGGCACTGTAATGCCCAGGCCCGGGGCTCTGCCGGTGTACTAGAGTAGGGTACCCTAGTATCCCGTACTCGTGCACGGACGATTGCAGCACCAGCGGCAAGGTTTGCCTCACACCGCCAATATCCTCCGTGGCTCCTTTGGAGCCATTCAAGAACAAAGTATTTGATTGAGAAGATAAGGCCCCGACAAGAGGAGCTTGTCGGGAAGGCCACTCCAGGCATACGGAAGACAAGGCCCCGGCAAGAAAAGCTTGCTGGGAAGGATCGGAGCGCGACAAGTCTCCGGGCGCGACAAGGATTCGGCCGCGGCAAGGCGCTTGCCGTGGCATGCAACTTCTCTCCGTCTCCGCTCCAGCTCACCCAGCGACGAGTCGCCATGGGACCGTTCCATGCGCGCGTGTCGAGCGGCCATGCAGCCAACGGAGAGCAGCGATAAGCGGCGCTGACAGGCTCGCCATCGTGGCGAGCGGAGGCGCACCTGACGGTCTCTGTTACACTGTTTGGGCGACAATGACGGGCATTTATTGCTTTTGTCCCTTGCCGTCAGAGTTGGGTATTTTGCATCATAATCGCTCAAGTAGGTGTACCAACTCCTGTTTTACATTTGTACCCTCATCTATGTTGCCACTGCCGGAGACCCCTTGAGCATATAAAAGGAGGTCCATGCGCAACGTAGAAGGGGTTCGGTTAGTTCGGTTCATTCGACTCATCAGAGACCAGAGACACTCACGCTAGGTTTTGTAGCTCGCATTGCTCCCTGGCAAGAACAGAATAGATCAAACAAGCAGCAGTAGGAGTTTTATCTCTCCGGAGAGCTCTGAAGCTGGGTAAACTGCTCGTGTGCCTCGCCTCGATCTGCTCTTCGTATCTCCGCCCCCCTCCGAACCACAAGGGGCCTGTTCCGCCGGCCCCATAGGTGTCCGTGGGTACGATCAGCCTCCCCGACAGGAGTCTTATACGTAGAGTGCCTATTCCTGATGGAGAGTATTTTCATGAGTGAAAAAATGAGATGCTTGTGATTTTCAATGAATATCATTTGAGCAAGTATATTACTAGTCCTTGTGCTCCTCATGTTGATCCTTTGCATCCTACCCTTGATGAGTCCATTGACATGATTCACAACCTTAGATCTATTAATCTTATCACTAGAGGTTTGCCTAGAAACTTGATTGGTTGCTTGCCTACTCTTGATTGTGCCTACACTATATGGAGATTTCTTGAGGAACGTTTTCCAAACTATTCCTTGAAAAACTTAGATGAGATCCTTCATAAGTCTATTGCCTTGACTAAGATGAGTCCTAATGATCCCAGGTATGGTGATTGCTTGTTTGAGCTTCGTAACCTTATGCGTGCCAAAGGAGATGTTGGAATCATTAGCAACATCATCTCCGAAGTCATTAGAATCCATAAAGATGCACATTGTCATAAATCTAATGAATCACTCTCTCTAGGAATTGATCCATCACAAGACGATGTTGAACACGGATACTATGATGTGGATGATGATAGTGACTTTGATCTCGATGAGTCTATGAGACACTTTGGTCTTATGGCTAATCTTCGCGGCTACATGGCTGGTGGAAAGGAATGGGTCCTTGATAGTGGAGGTACTGGTCATATGACCGGAGATAAGGATATGTTTCGTGAGCTTGCTGAAAACGACGACCCTTGAAAGTATGTCACTTTTGGTGATAACTCAAAGGGTAAGGTGGTTGGCCTTGGTAAGGTGGCCATCTCACATGATAGCTCCATACAAAATGTTATGCTCGTTGAATCTCTTGGCTATAATCTACTTTCCGTATCTAGACTTGTTGACTTTGGTTTCAATATCCTATTCACTAAAGTAGATTGCCAAGTGTTTCGTAGAGATAATCATAATATGGTCTTTACCGGTATACATAGAGGTGATCTTTACATTGTCGATTTCACTAAAAAGGC
Source organism: Aegilops bicornis (assembly GCA_021605145.1). Taxonomy (NCBI): domain Eukaryota; kingdom Viridiplantae; phylum Streptophyta; class Magnoliopsida; order Poales; family Poaceae; genus Aegilops; species Aegilops bicornis. The sequence goes on along the minus strand of CM038673.1, from coordinate 397,740,037 downwards.
TCAACCTAGAACTTGCTTTATTGCTAAATCTTCTACAGGCTGGTTGTGGCATAGAAGGTTAGGTCATGTGGGCATGCAAAATCTTGATAAGCTTATTAAAGGTAATCATATCCTTGGAGTAAAAGATGTTATATTTGACAAGGATAGATTGTGTGGTGCTTGTCAAGCAGGAAAACAAGTTGGAGGAAGTCATCCCGTGAAGAATATCATGACCATGAGAAGACCGGTCGAGCTACTTCATATGGATCTCTTTGGTCCCAATGCCTACAAAAGTCTCGGTGGTAACTCATTTGGTCTAGTCATAGTCGATGATTTTTGAAGATTTACGTGGGTATTCTTTCTTGATGATAAATCGCAGGTCCAAAAGATCTTCATGAACTTCGCTAGGAAGGCCCAAAATCAATTTGAAGTGAAGATCAAGAAGGTTCGAAGCGACAATGGAACGGAGTTCAAGAACGAAAATGTGGATACCTTTCTTGACGAAGATGGGATTTCACATGAGTTCTCGGCTACATATACGCCTCAACAAAATGGAGCCGTTGAGAGGACGAACCGGACTCTTATCGAGATGGCAAGAACAATGCTTGATGAGTACAAGACTCCAAAACACTTTTGGGCGGAAGCGGTTGAGACGGCTTGTCACGTAACAAATCGCTTGTATCTTCACAAGCTACTCGGTAAGACGGCATACGAGCTCCTCACCGGTAACAAACCCCAAGTTGGATACTTTCGAGTATTCGGCTCCAAGTGTTATATTCTTGATAAGCATCATCGGTCTAAATTTGCTCCTAAATCTCGTGAGGGTTTCCTACTTGATTATGGCTCAAACTCTCACACTTACCGTGTCTACAACAATTTCACCCAAAAGGTTGAAGAGACGGTAGATGTGAAATTTGATGAATCTAACGGCTCGCAAGTAGAGCAATTGCCAATTGATGTAGGAGGCAAAGACCCTTCGGAAGCAATCCAAGACCTGTCTATTGGCAAGATTCGTCCAACGGAGGTGAAGGAGAGCACCTCATCCATCCAAGTGGAAGCTTCTACCTCACGTCAAGGTGAACCAAGAGTTGACATGGAAGGATCCACAAGTGGGACACACTAAGATGAAGAAAACGAGGAAGTGCACCAAGATGAACCTCATCAACCTCCTTTTCCACCACGACAAGAGAGCGACAGCGTCAACAATGAAGAAGGCTAAGAAGAAGAACAAGATGATGAAGAAGATGTTCCACCCCGACCCAAGCAAAAGCTCTCACGAGTTCGAGCACGAGTTTCAAGAGACCATCCCGTCGAGCAAATCTTCAATGATATCCAAACCGGGAGAATCACTCGCTCTAAAACTCGTTTGGCTAATTTTGTGAACATTATTCATTCATCTTTAGCATTGAACCTATGAAGGTTGAAGAAGCATTGGATGATCCGGATTGGATACATGCCATGCACGAAGAGCTACATAACTTTGAGAGAAACCAAGTGTGGACATTGGTCGAGAAGCCCGACAACAACCACAACATCATCGGTACCGAATGGGTGTTTCGCAACAAGCAAGATGAAGATGGACAAGTCGTTCGCAACAAATCACGTCTCGCCGCCCAAGGCTACACTCAAGTCAAAGGTATGGACTATGGTGAGACATATGCCCCCGTTGCTAGACTTGAGTCCATCCGCATCTTACTTGCCTATGCTAATCACCATGATATTACCTTGTACCAAATGGACATTAAAAGTGCCTTTCTGAATGGTGAAATAGAGGAGGAAGTCTATGTTAAACAACCTCCCCGTTTTGTCAATCCTAAGAAACCCGATCATGTTTACAATCTTCACAGAGCTCTTTATGGTCTTAAACAAGCTCCTAGAGCGTGGTATAAATGCTTGACCAAGTTCCTTATTGAAAAATGCTTTGAGATTGGAAAGATAGATTCTACTCTTTTTACTAAAAGGGTTAATGGTGAATTATTTGTGTGCCAAATTTATGTTGATGATATCATATTTGGTTCGACTAACCCTCATTTTAGTGAAAAGTTTGGGAAGCTAATGTCGAAGAAGTTTGAGATGTCTATGATGAGTGAACTCAAGTTCTTTCTTGGTTTGCAAATCAAGCAAACTAAGGAAGGCACCTTTGTTTCTCAAACAAAGTACACCAAGGACTTATTCAAGAAGTTCAACATGCAAGAAAGCAAAGGTATGAAAACCCCCATGCCTACTAGTCGACATCTTGACTTGACCAAGGATGGAAAATTGGTTGACCAAAAGGTTTACTGATCTATGATTGGTTCATTGTTATATCTATGTGCCTCCTGTCCCGATATTATGCTAAGTGTGTGCATGTGTGCACGGTATCAAGCGGCCCCCAAAGAATGTCATCTTAAGGCTGTGAAAAGGATAGTGAGATACTTAATACATACACCAAATTTTGGCATTTGGTATCCTAAGAGGTCTTTTGATCTTGTGGTCTATTCCGACTCGGACTATGCTGGTGACAAGGTTGATAGAAATTCCACTTCGGGTACTTGTCAATTTCTTGGTAGATCTCTCGTGTCTTGGTACTCCAAGAAACAAAATTCGGTATCCTTATCCACCGCCGAAGCGGAATACATTGCCGCCGGTTCATGTTGTGCTCAGTTACTATGGATGATCCAAACTCTTAAAGATTATGGGATCTATGTGAAACATGTTCCATTGCTTTGTGACAATGAGAGTGCTATTAGTATTGCTCACAATCCCGTACAACATTCTTGAACTAAGCACATTGAAGTTCATCATCATTTAGTTCGAGATCATGTTGCTAAAGGGGACATTGATCTTAAGCATGTTCGTACCAGTAAGAAATTGGCGGATATATTCACCAAACCGCTTGATGAGAAAGTATTTTTCCGTCTGAGATGTGAATTGAACATCGTTGATGCTTCAAACTTGGAGTAGGAACTCAATGTGGATACATGCAAGGCATGAACCTATTACTAATCCTTGATTCTTCTCTTATGATGATAATCATATGTCTTGGATACATTTGTACCCTTGCATGTGAAAGGATTGAGAAGAGGTGTCTAGAGGGGGTGAATATAGACTCTTAACAAAGAAAAGTTGCAGTTTTTATTTTCTTCAAGTTAAGGTAGAGTTTTAGCACAAGTTTAAACATTCACAATACATTCAAGCAAGCATGGTAATAGTATATGAGCAGCGGAAAGTAAAGCATGCAAGTTGCAAGAATGTAAAGGGATGGGATTGGAGTGTGCAAACGCAATTGGAGACACGAATATTTTTTCCGTGGTTCCGATAGGTGGTGCTATCGTACATTGATACGTCTCCAACTTATCTATAATTTTTTATTGCTTCATGCTATATTATATTCTGTTTTGGATGATTAATGGGCTTTGTTATACACTTTTATATTATTTTTGGGACTAACCTATTAACCGGCGGCCCAGCCCAAATTGCTGTTTTTTGCCTATTTTAGAGTTTCGCAGAAAAAGAATATCAAACAGAGTCCAAACGGAATGAAACCTTCGGGAACGTGATTTTTGGAACAAACGTGATCTAGAGGACTTGGAGTCTACGTCAAGAAATCAACCAGGAGAGCACGAGGCAGGGGGCGCGCCTCCCCCCTAGGCGCGCCCTCCACCCTCGTGGGGCCCATGTTGTTCCACCGACGTACTTCTTCCTCCTATATATACCTACGTACCCCCAAACCAACAGAAGCATCCACGAAAACCTAATTCCACCGCCGCAACTTTCTGTACCCGTGAGATCCCATCTTGGGGCCTTTTCTAGTGTCCTGCCGGAGGGGGCATTGATCATGGAGGGCTTCTACATCAACACCATAGCCTCTCCGATGATGTGTGAGTAGTTTACCTCAGACCTTCGGGTCCATAGTTATCAGCTAGATGGCTTCTTCTCTCTCTTTGGATCTCAATACAAAGTTCTCCATGATTCTCGTGGATATCTATTCGATGTAATCTTCTTTTTGCGGTGTGTTTGTTGAGACCGATGAATTGTGTGTTTATGATCAAGTTTATCTATGAACAATATTTGAATCTTCTCTGAATTCTTTTATGTATGATTGGTTATCTTTGCAAGTCTCTTCAATTATCAGTTTGGTTTGGCCTACTAGATTGATCTTTCTTGCAATGGGAGAAGTGCTTAGCTTTGGGTTCAATCTTGCGGTGTCCTTTCCCAAAGGATGTTAGGGCAGTAGAAGGCACGTATTGTATTATTGCCATCGAGGATAACAAGATGGGGTTTATATCATATTGCATGAGTTTATCCCTCTACATCATCTCACCTTACTTAAAGCATTGCTCTGTTCTTTTGAACTTAATACTCTAGATGCATGCTGGATAGCGGTCGGTGTGTGAAGTAATAGTAGTAGATGCAGGCAGGAGTCGGTCTACTTGTCACGGACGTGATGCCTATATACATGATCATACCTAGATATTCTCATAACTATGCTCAATTCTATCAATTGCTCAACAGTAATTTGTTCACCCACCGTAATACTTATGCTCTTGAGAGAATCCACTAGTGAAACCTATGGCCCCCGGGTCTATTATCCATTATATTAATCTTCCAATACTTAGCTATTTTTATTGCCTTTTATTTTACTTTGCATCTTTATTATAAAAATACCAAAAGTATTATCTTATCATATCTATCAGATCTCACTTTCGTAAGTGACCGTGAAGGGATTGACAACCCCTTTATTGTGTTGGTTGCGAGGTTTTTATTTGTTTGTGTAGGTGCGAGGGACTTGAGCGTGGCCTCCTACTGGATTGATACCTTGGTTCTCAAAAACTGAGGGAAATACTTACGCAACTTTACTGCATCACTCTTTCCTCTTCAAGGTAAAACCAACGCAGTGCTCAAGAGGTAGCAAGAAGGATTTCCGCGCCGCTGTTGTGGAGTCTACGCAAAAGTCAACATACCAAGTACCCATCACAAACTCTTATCTCCCGCATTACATTATTTGCCATTTGCCTCTCATTTTCCTCTCCCCCACTTCACCCTTGCTGTTTTATTCACCCTCGCCTTTCTGTTCGCCTCTTTTTTGCTTGCTTCTTGTTTGCTCGTGTGTTGGATTGCTTGCTTGTCACGATGGCTCAAGATAATACTAAATTGTGTGACTTTACCAATACCAACAACAACGATTTTCTTAGCACTCCGATTGCTCCCCTTACCGATACTGAATCTTGTGAAATTAATGCTGCTTTGTTGAATCTTTCCATGAAAGATCAATCCGCCGGCCTTCCTAGTGAAGATGCCGCTACCCATCTAAATAGCTTCGTTTATTTGTGTGATATGCAAAAGAAGAAAGATGTGGACAATGATACTGTTAAATTGAAGCTATTTCCTTTTTTGCTTAGAGATCGTGCTAAAGCTTGGTTTTCATATTTGCCTAAAAATAGTATTGATTCATGGAATAAGTGCAAAGATGCTTTTATCTCTAAGTATTTTCCTCCCGCTAAGATCATCTCTCTTAGAAATGATATTATGAATTTTAAGCAACTTGATCATGAACATGTTGCACAAGCTTGGGAGAGGATGAAATTAATGATAGGAAATTGCCCTACACATGGTTTGAATTTGTGGATGATTATACAATTTTTTTATGCCGGATTGAATTTTGCTTCTAGAAATATTTTAGATTCGACATGGAGGCACTTTTATGGAAATCACTTTAGGAGAGGCTACTAAACTCCTAGATAATATTATGGTTAATTATTCTCAATGGCACAGTGAAAGATCTACTAATGAAAAAGTGCATGCGATAGAAGAAACTAATGTTTTGAGTGGAAATATGGATGAACTTATGAAATTATTTGCTAATAAAAGTGTTTCTTCTGATCCTAATGATATGACTTTGTCTACTTTGATTGAAAATAATAATGAATCTATGGATGTGAATTTTGTTGGTAGGAATAATTTTGGTAACAACGCGTATAGAGGAAACTTTAATCCTAGGCCGTATCCTAGTAATCCCTCTAATAATTATGGTAATTCCTACAACAATTCCTATGGAAATTTTAATAAGATACCCTCTTAATTTGAGACTAGTGCCAAAGAATTTATGAATTCGCAAAAGAATCTCATTGCTTTGCTTGAAGAAAAGTTGCCTAAGATTGATGAATTGGCTAGGAACGTTGATAGAATTTCTCTTGATGTTGATTCCTTGAAACTTAGATCTATCCCACCTAAGCATGATATCAATGAGTCTCTCAAGGCCATGAGAATTTCCATTGATGAGTGCAAAGAAAGAACCGCTAGGATGCGTGCTAAGAAAGATTGCTTTATGAAGGCGTGTTCTTCTAATTTTTATGAGAATAAAGATGAAGATCTAAAAGTTATTGATGTGTCCCCTATTAAATCTTTGTGTCCAATATGAGCCACCTTTACCTAGAAGGCGTCACATAAATTGGGAGTTTTTAGATCTTGATGCAAAAATTTGTAAAAGTGGGATTGAAGAGATCAAAACCCTAGATATTAATGAACCCACTATTTTGGATTTCAAGGAATTTAATTATGATAATTGCTCTTTGATAGATTGTATTTCCTTGTTGCAATCCATGCTAAATTCTCCACATGCTTATAGTCAACATAAAGCTTTTACTAAACATATCGTGGATGCTTTGATGCAATCTTATGAAGAAAAACTTGAGTTGGAAGTTTCTATCCCTAGAAAACTTTATGATGAGTGGGAACCTACTATTAAAATTAAAATTAAAATTAAAGATCATGAATGCTATGCTTTGTGTGATTTGGGTGCTAGTGTTTCCATGATTGCAAAAACTTTGTGTGATTTGCTAGGTTTCCGTGAATTTGATGATTGTTCTTTGAACTTGCACCTTGCGGATTCCACCAATAAAAAACCTATGGGAAGAATTAATGAAGTTCTTATTGTTGCAAATAGGAACCACGTGCCCGTAGATTTTATTGTTCTTGACATAGATTGCAATCCTTCATGTCCTATTATTCTTGGTAGGCCTTTCCTTAGAATGATTGGTGCAATTATTGATATGAAGGAAGGAAATATTAGATTCCAATTTCCATTAAAGAAAGGCATGGAACACTTTCCTAGGAAGAAAATTAAACTACCATATAAATCTATTATGAGAGCCACTTATGGATTGCCTACCAAAGATGGCAATACCTAGATCTATCCTTGCTTGTATGCCTAGCTAGGGGCGTTAAACGATAGCGCTTGTTGGGAGGCAACCCAATTTTATTTTTAGTTTTTTTTGCTTTTTGCTTCTGTTTGGGAATAAATCTTTGATCTAGCCTCTGGTTAGATTTGTTTTTATGTTTTAGTTAGTGTTTGTGCCAAGTTAAACCTATAGGATCTTCTTGGTTGATAGTTATTTGATCTTGCTGAAAATTCCAGAAACTTTCTGTTCACGAAAACAATTGTTAAAAATCACTAGAACGTGATACAATATTGATTCCATGCAGAAGATCAATAAACAAATTGTCTAGGTCGTCCTATTTTGGTAGATTTTTTGGAGTTCCAGAAGTTTGCGTTAGTTACAGATTACTACAGACTGTTCTGTTTTTGACAGATTCTGTTTTTCGTGTTTTGTTTGCTTATTTTGATGAATCTATGGCTACTAAAATAGTTTATAAACCATAGAGAAGTTGGAATACAATAGGTTTAACACCAATATAAATAAATAATGAGTTCATTACAGTACCTTGAAGTGGTGTTTTGTTTTCTTTCACTAACGGAGCTCATGAGATTTTCTGTTAAGTTTTGTATTGTGAAGTTTTCAAGTTTTGGGTAAAAGATTTGATGGATTATGGAACAAGGAGTGGAAATATCCTAATCTTGGGGATGCCCATGGCACCCCAAGATAATCTAAGGACACCAAAAATCTAAAGCTTGGGGATGCCCCGGAAGGCATCCCCTCTTTCGTCTACTTCCATCGGTAACTTTACTTGGAGCTATATTTTTATTCACCACATGATATGTGTTTTGCTTGGAGCGTCTTGTATTATTTGAGTCTTTGTTTTTAGTTTAACACAATCATCTTTGCTGTACACACCTTTTGAGAGAGACACACTTTATTCTGAATTTATTAGAATACTCTATGCGCTTCGCTTATATCTTTTGAGCTATATAGTTTTTGCTCTAGTGCTTCACTTATATCTTTTAGAGCACGGCGGTGGTTTTGTTTTATATAAACTATTATTCTCTCATGCTTCACTTATATTATTTTGAGAGTCTTAAATAGCATGGTAATTTGCTTAAATAGGGAAATTAATCCTAATATGCTAAGTATTCAAGACTAGTAAAAACTTTCTTATGAGTGTGCTGAATACTAAGAGAAGTTTGATGCTTGATGATTGTTTTGAGATATGGAGGTAGTGATTAAAGTTGTGCTAGTTGAGTAGTTGTGAAATTGAGAAATACTTGTGTTGAAGTTTGCAAGTCCCATAGCATGCACGTATGGTAATCGTTGTGTAACAAATTTGAAGCATGAGGTGTTGTTTGATTGCTTTCCTTATGAGTGGCGGTCCAGGATGAGCGATGGTATTTTCCTACCAATCTATCCCCCTAGGAGCATGCGCGTAGTGCTTGGTTTTTGATGACTTGTAGATTTTTTCAATAAGTATGTGAGTTCTTTATGACTAATGTTGAGTCCATGGATTATACGCACTCTTACCCTTCCATCATTGCTAGCCTCTTCGGTACCGTGCATTTCCCTTTCTCACCTTGAGAGTTGGTGCAAACTTCACCGATGCATACAAACCCCGTGATAAGATACGCTCTATCACACATAAACCTCCTTGTATCTTCCTCAAAACAGCCACCATACCTACCTATTATGGCATTTCCATAGCCATACCGAGATATATTGCCATGCAACTTTCCACCATTCCGTTTATCATTGTCATATTGCTTTGCATGATCATGTAGTTGACATCGTATTTGTGGCAAAGCCACCATTCATAATTTTTCATACATGTCACTCTTGATTCATTTCCTATCCCGGTATACCGCCGGAAGCATTCATATAGAGTCATACTTTGTTCTAGTATCGAGTTGTAATCATTGAGTTGTTAATAAATAGAAGTGTGATGATCATCATTCATAGAGCATTGTCCCAATAAAAAAAGAGAAAGGCCAAAAAAAGAGAGGCCCAAAAATAAAAATAATAAAAAGGGACAATTCTACTATCTTTTTTTCCACACTTGTGCTTCAAAGTAGCACCATGATTTTCATGATAGAGAGTCTCTTGTTTTGTCACTTTCATACTAGTGGGAATTTTTCATTATAGAACTTGGCTTGTATATTCCAACAATGGGCTTCCTCAAATGCCCTAGGTCTTCGTGAGCAAGCAAGTTGGATGCACACCCGCTTAGTTTCTTTTATTGAGCTTTCATGCGTTTATAGCTCTAGTGCATCCGTTGCATGGCAATCTCCTTGCATTAACATCAATCGAAGGGCATCTCCATAGCCCGTTGATTAGCCGCGTTGATGTGAGACTTTCTCCTTTTTGTCTTCTCCACATAACCCCCATCATTATATTATATTCCACCCATAGTGCTATATCCATGGCTCACGCTCATGTATTGCGTGAAGGTTGAAATGGTTTGAGATTACTAAAGTATGAAACAATTGCTTGGCTTGTCATCGGGGTTGTGCATGATGAGAGCATTATTGTGTGACGAAAATGGAGCATGACTAAACTATATGATTTTGTAGGGATGAGCTTTCTTTGGCCATGTTATTTTGAGAAGACATAATTGCTTAGTTAGTATGCTTGAAGTATTATTGCATGTCAATATTAAACTTTTATCTTGAATCTTTCGGATCTGAATATTCATACCACAATTAAGAGGGTTACATTAAAAAATTACGCCAAGTAGCATTCCGTATCAAAAATTCTGTTTTTATCATTCACCTACTCGAGGACGAGCAGGAATTAAGCTTGGGGATGCTTGATACGTCTCCAACATATCTATAATTTTTGATTGCTTCATGCTATATTATATTCTGTTTTGGATGATTAATGGGCTTTGTTATACACTTTTATATTATTTTTGGGACTAACCTATTAACCGGAGGCCCAACCCAAATTGATGTTTTTTTTTGCGTATTTCGGAGTTTGGCAGAAAAAGAATATCAAATGGAGTCCAAACGGAATGAAATCTTCAGGAACGTTATTTTCGGAACAAACGTGATCCAGAGGACTTGGAGTCTACGTCAAGAAATCAACCAGGAGAGCACGAGGCAGGGGGCACGCCTACCCCCTGGGCGCACCCTCCACCCTCATGGGGCCCACGTTGCTCCATCGACGTACTTCTTCCTCCTATGTATACCTACGTACCCCCAAACCAACAAAAGCATCCACGAAAACCTAATTCCACCGCCGCAACCTTCTGTACATGTGAAATCCCATCTCGGGGCCTTATCCGACGTCCTGCCGGAGGGGGCATTGATCACGGAGGGCTTATACATCAACACCATAGCCTCTCCGATGATGCATGAGTAGTTTACCTCAGACCTTTGGGTCCATAGTTATTAGCTAGATGTCTTCTTCTCTCTCTTTGGATCTCAATACAAAGTTCTTCACGATTCTGGTGGAGATCTATTTGATGTAATCTTCTTTCGCGGTGTGTTTGTTGAGACCGATGAATTGTGGGTTTATGATCAAGTTTATCTATGAACAATATTTGAATCTTCTCTGAATTCTTTTATGTATATTGGTTATCTTTGCAAGTCTCTTTGAATTTTTAGTTTGGTTTGGCCTACTAGATTGATCTTTCTTGCAATGGGAGAAGTGCTTAGCTTTGGGTTCAATCTTGCGGTGTCCTTTCCCAGTGACAACAGAGGCAGCAAGGCACGTATTGTATTATTGCCATCGAGGATAACAAGATGGGTTTTATATCATATTGCATGAGTTTATCCCTCTACATCATGTCACTGATGTCTACTACACAACCTTCTTCTTGTAGCCGTTGTTGGGCCTCCAAGTGCAGAGGTTTGTAGGACAATAGCAAATTTCCCTCAAGTGGATGACCTAAGGTTTATCAATCCGTGGCAGGCATAGGATGAAGATGGTCTCTCTCAAGCAACCGTGCAACCAAATAACAAAGAGTCTCTTGTGTCCCCAACACACCCAATACAATGGTAACTTGTATAGGTGCACTAGTTCGGCGAAGAGAAGGTGATACAAGTGCAATATGGATGGTAGATATAGGTTTTTGTAATCTGAAAATATAAAAACAGCAAGGTAGCAAGTGATAAAAGTGAGCGTAAACGGTATTGCAATGCTAGGAAACAAGGCCTAGGGTTCATACTTTCACTAGTGCAAGTTCTCTCAACAATAATAACATAATTGCATCATATAACTATCCCTCAACATGCAACAAAGAGTCACTCAAAAGTCACTAATAGCGGAGAACAAACTAAGAGATTATGGTAGGGTACGAAACCACCTCAAAGTTATTCTTTCCAATCAATCCGTTGGGCTATTCCTATAAGTGTCACAAACAGCCCTAGAGTTCGTACTAGAATAACACCTTAAGACACAAATGAACCAAAACCCTAATGTCACCTAGATACTCCAATGTCACCTCAAGTATCCGTGGGTATGATTATATGATATGCGTCACACAATCTCAGATTCATCTATTCAACCAACACATAGAACCTCAAAGAGTGCCCTTAAGTTTCTACCGGAGAATCAAGACGAAAACGTGTGCCAACCCCTATGCATAGGTTCATGGGAGGAACCCGCAAGTTGATCACCAAAACATACATCAAGTGAATCACGTGATATCCCATTGGCACCACAGATACGCACGGCAAGACATACATCAAGTGTTCTCAAATCATTGAAGACTCAATCCGATAAGATTACTTCAAAGGGAAAACTCAATCCATTACAAGATATTAGAGGGGGAGACGAAACATAAGATCCAACTATAATAGAAAAGCTCGTGATACATCAAGATCGTGCCAAATCAAGAACACGAGAGAGAGAGAGAGATCAAACACATAGCTACTGGTACATACCCTCAGCCCCGAGGGTGAACTACTCCCTCCTCGTCATGGAGAGTGCCGGGATGATGAAGTTGGCCACCGGTGAGGGTTCCCCCCTCCGGCAGGGTGCCGGAATAGGGTCCCGATTGGTTTTTGGTGGCTACAGAGGCTTGCGGCGGCGGAACTCTAGATCTATTCTGTTCTCCGGAGTTTTTAGGGTATATGGGTATATATGGGTGAAAGGAGTACGTCGGTGGAGCTTCGGGGGGCCCACGAGGCAGGGGGCGTGCCCTAGGGGGTGGGCGCGCCCCCACCCTCGTGGCCACCTCCCTTCTTTCCTGACGTGCACTCCAAGCTTTTCCGGTAGCTTTCCTTCCAAAAATAACTTCTCCAGTTGATTTCATTCTGTTTCGACTCCGTCTGATATTCCTTTTCTTCGAAACACTGAAACAAGGTAAAAACCAGTAACTGGCACTGGGCTCTGGGTCAATAGGTTAGTCCCAAAAATAATATATAAGTGTTTAATAAAGCCCATAAACATCCAAGATGGATAATATAATAGCATGAATACTTCATAAATTATAGATACGTTGGAGACGTATCAGCATCCCCAAGCTTAATTCCTGCTCGTCCTCAAGTAGTTAAATGATAAAAGAAATAATTTATGAAGTGTGAATGCTAGCAGGTGCATAAGTTTGATCAATGATAATTTCAATCACCTTTTCTAGCATCATTATATGTCATAACAGTAGCTCAACTCATAAAACTTTTCATGAACAAGTAATAAGCTATTCACATGTTAAAGTATAGATCATAAACTTTCTTGAAAACTAACAAACCATGTTATTAGTCACCAAACAATTACAATTCATCCTATTTTCAGGAAGAGTCTATGTCAGAGCTTTAATTTAGCAAACTCCACATACTCAATTATCATTTAGTCTTTCACAATTGCTAACACTCACGCGATATTTATGGGTTCAAAGTTTTAATCAGACACACAGAAAGATATGGGCTTATAGATTCGCCTCCCAACCTTTTACCTCAATGGTAATGTCAACAATAATAGTTCATGATGCCTTACATCCAATTGGATATATATATCAGAATCTTTCCAACATGAGGTGCTTGCCAAAGGATAAAATGAAAAAGGGAAAGGTGAAGATCACCATGACTCTTGCATAAAAGTAAAAGATAGGCCCTTCGCAGAGGGAAGCGAGGATTTGCAGAGGTGCGAGCTCGAAGAAAAAACAGAGATGAAAATAATTTTGAGAGGTATGCTTTCATTGTCAACATAATGACCAAGAGCTCCCAATATCTTCCATACTACATACATTATAGGCGGTTCCCAAACAGAAAGGTAAAGATTTTTACTCCCCCTCCACCAACAATCATCAATCCATGGCTTGCCTGAAACAACGGGTGCCTCCAACTAACATCAAACCCGGGGGAGTTTTGTTTGCGATTACTTTTGATTTGATTTTGATCTTTTTGATCATGCGACTGGGCATCCCGGTTACCAGCCATTTTCTCGTGAATGATGAGCGGGGTCCACTCATCATGAGAATAACCCACCTAGCATGGAAGATATTGCTAACCCGTAGTCTCTACATGAGCGATTCGGACATACAAAACAGATTATTATTTGAAGGTTCAGAGTTTGGCACGTGCAAATTTACTTGGAATGGCAGGTAAATACCGCATATAGGTAGATATGGTGGACACTCATGGAAGAAACTTGGTTCAAGGAGTTTGGATGCACAAGTAGTATCTCTACTTGGTGCAAGGAATTTGGCTAGCATGAGGGGGAAAGGCAAGCTCAACGTGTTAGGCGATCCATGACAATATACTTTATTTCGGATATAAGAAAACATAACCCATTATGTTGTCTTCCTTGTCCAACATCAACCTTTTATCATGTCATATTTTAATGAGTGCTCACAAGTACAAAAGATGTCCATGATAGTATATTTATATGTGAAACTTCCCTTCCTTCAATATTCTTTCATGAATTGTTCAAGTGACCAATACAAAGTTTGCTAACCTTCAATAAATTTACCACCTCTACTTCTTATATGTGAGGTCATTACTCCCCATGGGATAAGCATATGAAACATGTATAATTTCAGATTTATGACATTCAAATCATTCAACCATTTACTCATAGGATATAAGTGAAGCACACGAGTAAATGACAAACTACTCCAAAAAGATATAAGTGAAGATCAATGAGTAGTCGAATAATTATGCAACCATGTGAAGACTCTCTAACATTTAAGAATTTCATATCTTGGTGCTTTATTCAAACATAAATCACAACTAAAGAAAATAAAATGACGCTCCAAGCAAAACACATATCATGTGGTGAATAAAAATATAGCTCCAAGTAAAGTTACCGATGAACGAAGACGAAAGAGGGGATGCCATCCGGGGCATCCTCAAGATTAGACGCTTGGTTATCATTGAATATTACCTTGGGGTGCCTTGGTAATCCCCAAGCTTAGGCTCTTGCCACTCCTTATTCCATAGTCCATCGAATCTTTACCCAAAACTTGAAAACTTCACAACACAAAACTTAACAGAAAACTTGTAAGCTCCGTTAGCGAAAGAAAACAAAACACCACTTCAAGGTACTGTAATGAACTCATTCTTTATTTGTATTGGTGTTAAACCTACTGTATTCCAACTTCTCTATGGTTTATAAACTATTTTACTAGCCATAGAGTCATCAAAATAAGCAAACAACACACGAAAAACAGAATCTGTCAAAAACAAAACTGTCTGTAGTAATCTGTATCAAACGAAAACTTCTGGAACTCCAAAAATTCTGAAATAAATTGTGGGACCTGAGGAATTTGTCTATTAATCATCTGCAAAAATAATCAACTAAATACACTCTCCAGTAAAAATTTGAAGCTAATCTCGTGAGCGCTAAAGTTTCTGTTTTTTACAGCATGATCATAAAGACTTCACCCAAGTCTTCCCAAAGGTTCTACTTGGCACAAACGCTAATTAAAACACAAAACCACATCTAAACAGAAGCTAGATGGATTATTTATTCCTAAACAGAACCAAAAATCAAGAAACTAAAATAAAACTGGGTTGCCTCCCAACAAGCGCTAACGTTTGACGCCCCTAGCTAGGCATGATGATTTCAATGATGCTCGCATAAAAGATAAGAATTGAAACAAAAAGAGAGCATCATGAAGAATATGACTAGCACATTTAAGTCTAATCCACTTCCTATGCATAGGGATTTTGTGAGAAAACAACTTATGGGAACAATAATCAACTAGCATAGGAAGGCAAAACAAGCATAACTTTAAAACTTTAAGCACATAGAGAGGAAACTTGATATTATTGCAATTCCTACAAGCATAAATTCCTCCCTCATAATAATTTTCAGTAGCATCATGAATGAATTCAACAATATAAGCAGCACCTAAAGCATTATTTTCATGATCTACAAGCATAGAATTTTTATTACTCTCGACATAAGCAAATTTCTTCTCATGAATAGTAGTGGGAGCAAACTCAACAAAATAACTATCATATGATTGAAAATTAAGATCAAGATGACAAGTTTCATGGTTATCATTATTCTTTAAAACATACATGTCATCACAATAAGCATCATAGATAGGAGGCATGCTTTCATCATAGTAAATTTTCTCATCAAAGCTTGGGGCACAAAAAATATCATCTTCATAAAACATAGCTTCCCCAAGCTTGTGGCTTTGCATATCATTAGCATCATGGATATTCAAGGAGTTCATACTAACAACATTGCAATCATGTTCATTATTCAAAGATTTAGTGCCAAACATTTTAATGCATTCTTCTTCTAACACTTTGGCACAATTTTCCTTTCCATCATTCTCACGAAAGATATTAAAAAGATGAAGCGTATGAGACAAACTCAATTCCATTTTTTGTTAGTTTTCTTTTGTAAACTAAAGTAGTGATAAAACAAGAAACAAAAAGATTCAATTGAAAGATCTAAAGATATACCTTCAAGCACTCACCTCCCCGTCAACGGCGCCAGAAAAGAGCTTAGTTGACGGGGTGTGAGTGCCGCTTACCTAGCCTCCCCGGCAACGGCGCTAGAGAAGAGCTTGATGTCTACTACACAACCTTCTTCTTGTAGACGTTGTTGGGCCTCCAAGTGCAGAGGTTTGTAGGACAGTAGCAATTTTCCCTAAAATGGATGACCTAAGGTTTATCAATCCGTGGGAGGCGTAGGATGAAGATGGTCTCTCTCAAGCAACCCTGCAACCAAATAACAAAGAGTCTCTTGTGTCCCCAACACACCCAATACAATGGTAAATTGTATAGGTGCACTAGTTCAGCGAAGAGATGGTGATAC
This sequence comes from Aegilops bicornis, assembly GCA_021605145.1. Taxonomy (NCBI): domain Eukaryota; kingdom Viridiplantae; phylum Streptophyta; class Magnoliopsida; order Poales; family Poaceae; genus Aegilops; species Aegilops bicornis. Next base: position 397,723,691 of record CM038673.1, on the reverse strand, counting down.
AAGTGCAATATGGATGGTAGATATAGGTTTTTGTAATCTGAAAATATAAAAACAGCAAGGTAGCAAGTGATAAAAGTGAGCGTAAACGGTATTGCAATACTAGGAAACAAGGCCTAGGGTTCATACTTTCACTAGTGCAAGTTCTCTCAACAATCTATACCTACTAATAAAGCAAGGTGCGTTTCGCTAATTTTTTCATCCGTTCACCCATATTTGTTTCTAATTTTTTATTATTCAAGGTGGTACTAAATTGTTTCGCACAACTTTTCGTCTGTCGCGTTTTCCCTTGATACATAGCGCCAGATTCACTCAATCACGCCTCCCTGTCTCAGCCCACACATCACCTGGATGGGCCTGAGCCCACCGAATCGAATCCAAGGGCCCAGGCAAGCCGGGAGGAGAGACAAAAAAATTACGTGTCAATAGGAGAAGATTGAGGAATCGAACTCGCGACCTACAGCTAAATAGGAAAGGCCAACTCCACTAGGCTACATCATGGTTGCGTGGCAAAAATTGGATTCGTTCTTTTATTAAATAGTCCCACACCGCTTCCTTACACCTCCTCCAACCAATTTATATATGTCTATGATTCGAAGTCAAGAAGCCGTCTCAAAGAGTGGGTCCTAAAATATGAGCATGGAGGAAAGGGATTAAAAGGAGGAATATATTCCGCTGTTATAGCTGAAAGGAAGGAAATGAAATTGAAGGAAGGAAATAAAGAAAGGAATAAATTCCCTCCTTATGAAGGCAGGAAGGGAAGGAATTAAAGGGAAAAAATAAAAGACGGAATAAATTTCGCGATTATATGTGATGCATGCCTGAAGGGAAGGAATTAAAGAAGAGATTAATTTCGCTGGGAATTTAAAGAAGAAATAAAAATTTCACTGTTAGAGAGGATTCCGTTTTGTCTCTACGTATGGAATTTTTTTAGGCAGATGTGAGAGAGGGCGGATTAAATGTATGGAGCCATGCATCATTGGTTGTACATGCACCTGTACACGCTAATGCATCAAAAAATGACCTGACTCATGGAGGAGCTTTTGAATCTCCTAATAATGTTTTTTTGAATCTCATGTTAGATATTATAATTTGCAGTGAGTTATTATTTATGCAGAACACAACCAAACAGTGGAGTGGATCCTATCAAATACCAAATTACCATTTCGGGCTCAAATAAAAACGTCCAAATGCATCTGAAAATGAAAAAAAAACGACGCCTTGCCCATTTTTTATGACCGTGAAATATTGGTAAAATAGTGCGTCAACTTTGGATCGACCAGTTGACCTTGAGACCATGTACCCCAAATGACCAACAACCATCTAGGGCACCAACGCTTTGTGAGTTTTTTAATGGATTACATCCAATATTATGTGTACTCATTTGATCTATGGTAAAAATATATAATGTTAATATTCCCATTTTTTATATGAATGAACAGATGAACCGGCAGTCCAACAGGTGAGAACCTTAAAAGTTAGCCTCTCCAGTTTGGTTTTTAAAACTATGGTTCGATAGCCATAGTGGAACGACACGACATAGTTCGCTGCCGGAAAAGATGCCCAAGTTCATGTTAGAGATGAAGTAGGTGGACGGTGGCGACAGTGAAGTGTATTTGGTTTATGTTGAGTCAATAAGTTGATGGCCTCACACCTTAATTTAATTTGCATTAATAATTACTATTGTGCACGCTTAATAAGAAAATGGGTCGCCTGATATGTTATGACATGATAAGTTTTGAACCACATGAATATGTACGTGACAGTGGCAACACATGAGGAATAACAAGCTGGTACAGGTGGGGGCTCGCGAAATCGGCATGGTGAGTGCGATGACCAAGATCGCCGCCTTGAGACTATTTTGTTGTAATACATGGGCAAGTGACTGTCATCGACAATGATGACAATGAGAAGAAGTGAGAACACAGATGATTCGCCAATGGTGTGCAAGTGTTTGTTTCTCCCGTTGCAACACACATGCATTTGTGCTAGTAATAACATAATTGGATCATATAACTATCCCTCAACATGCAACTAAGAGTCACTCCAAAGTCACTAATAGTGGAGAACAAACGAAGAGATTATGGTAGGGTACGAAACCACCTCAAAGTTATTCTTTCCAATCAATCTGTTGGGCTATTCCTATAAGTGTCACAAACAGCCCTAGAGTTCATACTAGAATAACACCTTAAGACACAAATCAACCAAAACCCTAATGTCACCTAGATACTCCAATGTCACCTCAAGTATCCGTGGGTATGATTATACGATATGCGTCACACAATCTCAGATTCATCTATTCAACCAACACATAGAACCTCAAAGAGTGCCCAAAAGTTTCTACCGGAGAATCAAGACGAAAACGTGTGCCAACCCCTATGCATAGGTTCATGGGCGGAACCCGCAAGTTGATCACCAAAACATACATCAAGTGAATCACGTGCCCATTGTCACCACAGATACACACGGCAAGACATACATCAAGTGTTCTCAAATCATTAAAGACTCAATCCGATAAGATTAGTTCAAAGGGAAAACTCAATCCATTACAAGAGAGTGGAGGGGGAGAAGAAACATTAGATCGAACTATAATAGCAAAGCTCGCGATACATCAAGATCGTGCCAAATCAAGAACACGAGAGAGAGAGAGAGAGAGAGAGAGAGAGAGAGAGAGAGAGATCAAACACATAGCTACTGGTACATACCCTCAGCCCCGAGGGTGAACTACTCCCTCCTCGTCATGGAGAGCGCCGGGATGATGAAGATGGCCACCGGTGAGGGTTCCCCCTCCGGCAGGGTGCCGGAATAGGGCCCCGATTGGTTTTTGGTGGCTACAGAGGCTTGCGGCGGCGGAACTCCAGATCTATTCTGTTCTCCAAAGTTTTTAGGGTATATGGGTATATATGGGTGAAAGGAGTACGTCGGTGGAGCTTCGGGGGGCCCACGAGGCAGGGGGCGCGCCCTAGGGGGGTGGGCGTGCCCCCACCCTCGTGGCCACCTCCCTTCTTTCCTGACATGCACTCCAAGCTTTTCTGGTAGCTTTCCTTCCAAAAATAATTTCTCAAGTTGATTTCATTCCGTTTCGGCTCCGTCTGATATTCCTTTTCTTCGAAACACTGAAACAAGGTAAAAAACAGTTACTGGCACTGGGCTCTGGGTCAATAGGTTAGTCCCAAAAATAATATAAAAGTGTTTAATAAAGCCCATAAACATCCAAGATGGATAATATAATAGCATGAATACTTCATAAATTATAGATACGTTGGAGACGTATCAGTCACTTTACTTAAAGCATTACTCGGTACTTTTGAACTTAATACTCTAGATGCATGCTGGATAGCGGTCGATGTGTGGAGAAACAGTAGTAGATGCAGGCATGAGTCGGTCTACTTGTCACGGACGTGATGCCTATATACATGATCATACCTAGATATTCTCATAACTATGCTCAATTCTATCAATTTGCTCAACAATAATTTGTTCATCCACAGTAATACTTATGCTCTTGAGAGAAGCCACTAGTGAAACATATGGCCCCCGGGTCTATTTTCCATTATATTAATCTTCCAACACTTAGCTATTTTTATTGCCTTTTATTTTACTTTGCATCTTTATTATAACAATACCAAAAATATTATCTTATCATATCTATCAGATCTCACTTTCGTAAGTGACCGTGAAGGGATTGACAACCCCTTTATTGTGTTGGTTGCGAGGTTTTTATTTATTTGTGTAGGTGCGAGGGACTTGAGTGTGGCCTCCTACTGGATTGGTACCTTGGTTCTCAAAAACTGAGGGAAATACTTACGCTAGTTTGCTGCATCACCCTTTCCTCTTCAAGGGAAAACCAACGCAGTGCTCAAGAGGTAGTATACATCCACGTTGATGGAGACTTCAACACATGAAGGGTAACGGTTGCGTGAGTCCACGGAGGGCTCCACCCACGAAGGGTCCACGAAGAAGCAACCTTGCCTATCCCACCATGGACATCGCCCACGAAGGACTTGCCTCACTAGGGTAGATCTTCACGAAGTAGGCGATCTCCTTGCCCGTACAAACTCCTTGGTTCAACTCCACAATCTTGACGGAGGCTCCCAAGTGACACCTAACCAATCTAGGAGACACCATTCTCCAAAAGGTAATAGATGGTTTGTTGATGATGAACTCCTTGCTCTTGTGCTTCAAATGATAGTCTCCCCAACACTCAACTCTCTCTCACAGATTTGGTGGAAAGATGATTTGAGTGGAAAGCAAGTTGGAGAAGGCTACATATCAAGATTTATGTGGTTGGAATGGAATATCTTGACCTCAACACATGAGTAGGTGGTTCTCTCTCAGAAAATGAATGCTGGAAGTGTGGGCATGTTCTGATGGCTCTCCTCATGAATGAAGAGTGGGTGGAGGGGTATATATAGCATCCACACAAAATATAACCGTTACACACAATTCACCAAACTCGGTGGGACCGAATCAGAAAACTCGATCAGACCGATTTAATTCATAATGTGACCGTTAGGCATTTCGGTGGGACCGATGTGCTAGGGTTAGGGTAAAACATCATCTCAGTTTGATCGATTACACAAACTCGGTGAGACCGATTTTGGTAATGGGCTAACCAGAGAGTTGGTCAAGCAAACTCGGTGAGACCGATTACAAATCTCACTAAGACTAATCTTATTGCAATAATAACCAGAGAGTATGCAAGCCCATCTCGGTGAGACCGGGATCCCATCGGTGAGACCGAATTGATTAGGGTTTGTGGCAGTGGCTATGTCAAGTGAACTCGGAGGCGCCGGATAAATCAAATCGGTGGGGCCAAGTTTGACTTTTGTTTTGGGACATATGTGGATATGAGAAAGTGGTTGAGAGCTTTGGAGCATATTGTAAGTGCATCTAGTGCCACCCATAGTTGGTTTTGGAGTATTGACGACAAACTTGGTTGAGGGACTAATGTGTTTGTGAGAATTGCAGGATAACACAGGTAGTAGTCCCTCACTGATTCGGTTTACCTACCGGAGATGACCCCTAAAAATGTGTGAAGACATTGAAGAAAATGGTGGTATGTGAAGATATTCACAACGAAGATTATCACTCGAGAAGACATTCACGTGAAGACTATGGAGAACGAAGACATAGTTGTTTCGTAGTTTCCTTTTCTTCTTTGTTGAGTCATAGGAACCATCGTACTGTTAAGTGGGGTCCAAGTGAACAAAGTCAGAGTAACTGAAGTGATGCTCAACCAAATCCTATGTCTTCGAGCGAAGACAATCAGAGCAAATCTTATCCAGAGCTGGATGAGTCAGCTTTACTTGTAGCCCAAGTCAAGTTGCCATGTGTGTTTGAGATCCGACCGTTGGACACATGTCGGTTCCTTAGTGACCCAGGGTCATTTCTGACAAATCTGGTCGGGTTGCGTCCTAGCTATAAATAGCCCACGCACTACACCATAAATTGGTTGCTGCTCAGTGTTAGTACACGACTTCGCTGCTTGAGAGCAACCCACCTCCGAAGCATTTGAGAGAAAGATCCTTGCGAGGACAAAGCCCAAAACACCCAGAGCCAAAGAGTGTTAGGCATCACTGAAGTCTTTCTGTCCGCGTGATCTGAAGACTTATTACACTTTGAGGACTATGAATCCTCCAGCTGGTTAGGCGTCGCGTTCTGAGCATCCAAGAGTCATTATGGATTGCCGTGAACGAAGTCTGTGAAGGTTTGGAAGTCTACCTTGAAGACTTACCTGAGTGATTGGGCGAGGACTAAGTGTTCTCAGCTCAAGGGGAATAAGGTGAAGACGTGGTCTTCTGAGTTGAATCTCAGCCTCCCTAACCAGACGTACAGTTGTCACAGCAACTGGAACTGGTCCAACAAATCCTTGTCCTCTCCAAGCAACTGGTTCTATCACTTCCCTCTCTTTACTTACAGTTTATCTTCATGAAGTCATTGCCTGCTTGCATGATCTGATTGACTTCACTGTGTGAAGACTGTTGTTGTTTGGCTTCATATTATCTTCCATCCTGATCCATACTACCTAGTTGCTAATAGTCTTCGTGCTTTCACTTCATTGCTTACTTGACTATGGCTTGCCTAGTGTAGTCTACCTTCCGCTGCATATCAATAGGTTCATTTCTATTCTCTGTCTTTGAAACTCCCATGTTTTGAAGACTTTCATAAAAATCGCCTATTCACCCCCCTCTACTCGATAACTAGCACTTTCAATTGGAATCAGAGCAAGGTGCTCCCTTGTTCTGTGTGATTCGGTTTAACCACCTGGAGTTTAGCTATGTCGACTGCAGGGATAATCAAAGTCTCCGCTGCGTGCCCTGTCTTTTATGGCACTGATTACCCCTACTGGAAGACTAAGATGCGTGTGCATCTTGAAGCCATTCATGTCGACCTCTGGTATGTCGTCAAGAACGGCGTTCCCAAGACCGGTGAAGGTGTCACCCCTGCTGATGTCAAGAAGTTCATTCAACTGGATTCTACTGCAAAGAACATGATCTGTGGTCATCTGACCAAAGGACAGTATTGCTGGGTGAGTGCGCTGGAAACTTAGAAGCTAGTCTGGGACTGGCTCTCCAAGGTCAACGAAGGCGTCTCAACCCAGAGAGACTCAAGGATCAGTGTTCTTCGCAACCTCTTCAACCTCTTCAAGAGAAATTACAATGAGAATGTCCAGCTCACATTTGATCGCCTCACTGACATCACAAATGAGCTTCGCACACTCGGCGCCACTGAGATCACCAAGCATGGAATCGTCAAAACCCTGCTGAGATCGCTTGACAGCTCATTCGACACCATGGCCCTGATGACTCAAGAACGCCCTGACTTCAAGACTCTCGATACGTTTGACATACTTGAGAGGCTCAACACACATGAGTTCCAGCAATCTGAGAAAAGAGATATCTATGGTCCCAACTATGGCCGAACTCGGGCTTTGAAGGCAAAGGTTGTTTCCTCTTCTGAAGAAGAATCTGACAGCTGTTCTGGGGATCCTGAAGACATTGGAAATGAGCTTGCTATGCTTGTGAAGAAGTTCCAGTAGTTCACCAAGGAGAAAGGCTTCAGAAAGTCTTCAAGATCCAGCTCAAGAAATGATGAAGCTTCCACTCGTGATCACAAGAAGAGAACATGCCACAAGTGCAAGAAACCTAGTCACTACATCTCTGAGTGTCCACAGTGGGACAATGAGACCAAGAAGAAGAAGAAAAGCAAGGAATATGATTCTGATGACAAGAAGAAGAAGAAATCCTCAAAGTCTTCTTCCAAGTATTCGTCCAAGTCTTCATCATACAAGAAGAGCTCATCTGGAAAGGCTCGTGCTTTTGTTGGCAAGGAGATGGATTCAGAGGAGGAGTCTGCTTCCGAGGAGGCAGAGGTGGAGTCTGAGGAGGAGTCCGACTCTGGCATTGCAAGTCTGGCTCTAGCTACAGCCTACGTTGCCAAGTCCATCTTCAACACTGAAGACAATGGCTCCTTCACCAACGGTGATGCCAATGACAAGGACGAATCGGCTCCCACCTACTGCTTCATGGCACGTGGTGCCAAGGTAAACTCACGCGATGCTTACTTTCAAACATCAACTGAAGATGACTCTGAATGTGAATCTAAACCTAGCTACAAAACACTTGCTAAAATTGCAACTGAACAACAGAATGCCATGGAACATATTCAAAATTGCTAGACAAACGCGATGACCTGTTGGACGCGGAAATGACCCGATCTCAGTCCTTAATTGAGAAATTAAAAATCTTCATGTTTAGTACGAGGAACTTGAAAATCGTCATGAAACACTCTCAACAACTCATGAAAAGCTTTCCTATGATTATCTTCAAAGGAAGCAAGAACTTGAGAACTTGAGAACGGCTCATGAAGATCTTCAAAAAGAGAATGAGTCACTCCGCGCTCAACAGATCAGTTCCGCTCAAGAAGGATTTGAACCACCATGTCTAAAATGCCTTGAGCGTGATAACGCTACGTCTGTTGTTGAATGTTCCACTACTGCTACTGTTGCAATATTTTCAACTGCTGATGTGGTAACTGACCCCTCTGTTGAGGATGCCACTTCTATTGCTGATGAAAATTCCAAGCTAAAGACATTGCTTGCGGCAGGGATGTACAAAAGTCTCAAAGGGCATCAAACACTATGTGATGTCCTCAAAAAGCAGATTCTGAACCGAAACCCTAGGAAAGAGGGTGTTGGGTTCGAGAGGAAAATGAATGTTGATGGTTCCTACTGGAAGCTTGAGCAGTACCCCAAAACCACATGGGTTGCTGCAAAGGGACCTTCAGTGGATCCATATACCTTATCTGGCTTCACTTGTGCTAACCCGATTATCATTGATGAATCCCTTGATGCAAACTATAAACTGTTTAAAAACCAGAATGGTGAAGTGTTTGGCAGGTATATTGGTACTAACTGCAGGAATGGGCCACCTATGAAGAAGATCTGGGTACCCAAAAGTTTTCTTCAGAATCTTCCTGTGAATGTCATCATGACACCACCTGGGAAGAAGACAAAACCCAGACCAAGGGCTTCATATGGTCCAAAGGCTTCATACAGACAGAGGACTCACCAGAGTCACCCTAACGCCAATGTTTTGCAGGGAAATCATACTCAGACTTATGAATATGAGCGTGTTTCCTCAAACCGCTATGTTCATAAGACCAAGAACTATTCTGCTTATTCACATGAGTATTATTCACCTTGTGCAAGGCTATTTGCTAGGGCTCCAAAGTCGAAGTTCTCAGATGCTAAGAAAACTTAACTCTCTTTTGCAGGGAAAGGTCTCAAGCCAGAAATCAAAGGCGTCTGATGCTATTGCTTGGGACCTAAAACATCTTGTGGGGCGCAAGATAAAATGCCCAAATGGTCTTACTATGTATTTTGTTCCTGAATCACTTTCCTATCATCCTATCAGTCCTAACCTGGATCTGAGCTTTGATAATCCGCTCATTTGTCAAATGTTTATGCTTCACAATACCCTTGGTGAAGCCTATCCCCTAACTACACTGTAGGGTATGACACCACATGCTTCAGAAAGGATTATGGACAATGGATGCACTAATCACATGACTGGTGATCGAAGTCTTCTCATGGACTCAACCTTATGTCCATCTGACAAGAGTCACATCACGCTGACACTGGTAAAAGCAAGGTATTGGGTCTAGGTAGAGTTACAATCTCAAAGGATCAGCACATGGATAAGGTGATGCTTGTTGAATCCCTTGGTTTAAATTTAATGTCTGACTCAATGCTTTGTGATTTGAACATGATTGTGATATTTGGAAAATATCGTTGCCTTGTGCTTATGGAGTCTGACAAATCTCTAGTCTTTGAAGGGTATCGAAAAGACGACTTGTACATGCTAGATTTCTCAGCAGGACCACAGATGGCCATAGGTCTTCTAGCAAAAGCTTCAGAGTGCTGGCTCTGGCATCGGAGGCTAGGGCATGTTGGCATGAGGAACCTGTACACTCTCGCGAAGAAGAAACATGTCGTAGGCATCGAGGGCGTCAAGTTCAAGAAGGATCATCTGTGTGGTGCCTGCGAAGTTGGAAAGATTACTAGGGCCAAGCATCCCTCGAAGACAATCATGACGACATCTCAACCCTTTGAGCTGCTTCACGTGGACTTATTTGGCCCTACTCATTACTCTACTCTTACTACCTCTGCCTGTCTCTATGGCTTCATCATTGTTGATGATTATTCAAGATATACATGGGTGCATATAATCCTCTACAAGAATGAAGTGCAGGATGTCTTCAGACGCTTTGCCAATCGTGCCATGAAAAACTATGGCATCAAGATCAAGCACATCAGAAGTGACAACGGCACAGAGTTCAAGAACACAAGCCTCGACACTTATCTTGATACATTGGGCATCACTCATGAGTTCTCTGCTCCATACACACCTCAGCAGAATGGCATCATGGAGCGCAAGAACATGACACTCATTGAGATGGCTCGGACGATGCTTGATGAGTAAAAGACTCCAAGGAAGTTCTGGCCTGAAGCCATTGATACTGCATACCACGTCATCAACCGTGTTTATCTTCACAAGCTACTGAAGAAGACATCCTATGAGCTCCTAACTGATGAAGTCCCTCCTAGTGAATCAATTAAGCTTATGGGCACCAGAGAAATCATACCTTCAGAGGCACAGGCTGAAGAAGAACTTATCATTTCTGTGTCAAACCAACCTGAAGACACTGCCCAGCTGTCAGGACCCCGATTCCAAGTCACATCGATCTAGCCGGTAACACCTCATATCACTTTGCGGCCTCACGCACGGTATTCCCACGGGTGTCGCCTTACCATGGCCCAGGACCGTTTGCGCCTTTTGGCTCACGTATATGATAGTGTCGCTAGCATCCATATGACAGAGAACCCGGCCGACATGGCTAGTCGTGAACCCAAAGCGGTGCTAACCCATGGGGACAGTATACATGAATCACATCGAGCATGTCGGTCATCAACGTATGAATCCGGGCTGTAGCACTGGCTAACAGGACTCCGGTAACCGGGCTGTAGCAGGCTTAGGCAGGACTCCGGATGTCACCGCGTGACATTTCCCGAAGGACGAACAGTGAACGAGGTGAAACACATGCCGGCCAGTCAAGTGTCCAAAGCGATAGTCTTTGGGCTAGCAGGACTCCGGTGAACCGGGTCAGAAGCGGACTACTATCGCTCAGGGAGCACTAGACTACATTTCCCCATATGAGAGGCTGCCAAGGATAAACAACTAGATTGTCGGATCCCACACATACCAAGCATTTCAAACATACACACAATATGCTCAATATGTGTAAATACAACATGGCATCACAACATAACTCTATGACTCAAATATTTATTCAATAGGCTCCGAGGAGCGAGATATTACAAACATGGGTCTGATGACCCAACATTCGTGAGCATACAAGTCAAAGCACAAGCGGAAGCTTAACATGTCTGAGTACAGACATCTACAAATGAAAAAGGCTGAGAAGCCTCACTATCTACCAGATCCTGCCGAGGGCACAAGATCGTAGCTAAGGTAACAAGCTAAATGTCGACGTCCACACGGAACTACTAGCGAGACTGACGTCTCTCTGCAAAACATAAAATAGGCAAACGTGAGTACAAATGTACTCAAAGAAGACTTACATCGTAACTAACTAATTATGCATCATTATCAAAAGGGGTGGTGGAGTTTGACCGCAGCAAGCCAGCTTTGACTCGGTGGCTATCCTGAACTACATCGCAAGTAACTCTTTTGAGGTGGCGCACACGAGTCCACATATTCACCATATCAATACACCACTATGGACCCGCTCCCGTCTCCCTACGAGAACGCCATCCATAGCACTCATGCTTATCTTGCGCGTTTTAGAGCATCCACTTTCACTTGTCTATGAACTGATATAGGCAACCCAGAAGTCCTTTTCTGCGGACACGGCTATTCGAATAGATCATATTAACCCTGCAGGGGTGTACTTCTTCACACACGCTCTCACCACTTACCGCCGTTTACACGACATGTACTCGGCAACCTTCAAGCGGAAGTCCAACGTGGGTGTCGGCCACGGCCTACCTAAACACTCAAGTCCCTAGTCCAGGTTTATCGCCTATTCGGGTTCCATCCGCAGGGAGTCCGACCGAGGTTTCCACTAACGGCCCCGAACGATGTGTGCAGGGTTCCCGAGATACCAAACGGGCATTCGGTACACCGTGCCACGGTGTATCTACCGCATCATAGCCCACCCTAGGGTCAGCGCCACGCACGGCCTCCAACACATATCCTACAAACACCGTAAACTAGTTGCAACTCACGGACAGAGGACAAGGGTGGTTAAGAAGCCGAGAGAGTCAATTAAGGATCCCAATGTGTGGTAGTAGCTGTTTCATGGATCACAAACACATAACTCAGTTCCTGAGGACGGCTTCAATGAGACAACCCACCATGTAATCCTACATGGCCTCTCACCGCTACCTTTAACAATTCGTGTTCACACACTTAGCTTACACACAAGAGGACATGTTCACACACCTCCGATTCATCCCCGATGAATCGGACACGACTCAACTCTAAGCGAGCAGGCATGACAAACAAGCATGAATGAGTAGGCACAACAGGGCTCAAACAACTCCTACTCATGCTAGTGGGTTTGATCTAATTACTGTGGAATGACAGGTCATGCAGAGGATGAAGGGGTTCAGCTACCGCAGCAAGTAACACATGATTCGTTGTTGTCCTAATGCAGTAAAATAGAGCAGGAGCGAGAGAGTGGGATTATATCGGAATGAACAAGGGGGTTTTGCTTGCCTGGCACTTCCGAAGATATTATAGCTCTTCATCAGTGTCATCGATCTCATCGTCGAAACCACGCCTATCGAGAGGAACAACCACCGACAAACAAGAAGAAACACAATCAATGCAATGCACAAACAAATGAATGACATGTCATGTTAAGGAACTGAATTGACCTAATGCAGCAGTAAGCCGCTTAATTGAAGTGGAATTCAAACAAGGTTAAACTCCAACTTCAAATACTAGTTCATAAATTACCCTAATCATGATTCATCCTATTCAGTGAGGTTAACTTGTTCAATCATGCATGATCATGGCATAAACAGATTCTTCATATTTTTCTGATCATTTTCATATATAATTTATTTGATTTGGAGTTACGGTTGATTTTATATGATTTTTAGAAGTTTGGGGTATTTTTCAAATTTATAAATCATTTCCTGATTTATTTTAATTCTAGAAATACTTTTATCATACAAGATGACGCCTGTGTGTGACGTCAAGAAGTCAACAGGGTTGACCAGAGTCAAACCTGTGGCGCGGACCCACGGGTCGAGTCATTAGACTAACTAATTTTAGTTAGTCCTAATCCTAGGTTTAATTAGCGTAGGCGGGCCCACACGCCGCTGACCTGTGGGGGTCAAATCGGGTCAACCGGGGCTAATCCACCGGCCCAGCCGTCACGGCAACCACTGACGCGGAGGCTGGAATCGCCCACGTGGCACGATTCGAGCTGCTGGCCAGGCGCTCGGAGTGCCTCGCCGGCGGCTGTCGTTAGGTGGTGCTAGCCGCCTGGTGGTGGCTGGAGGCTGACGGCCACGAGCTCGGCAATGGCGGCCGAGCTCGGCTAAGTGCGGGCGCTGGTGTCTGCAGCTCAGAGGGCGAGTGAACGGAGGTGCTAGGCAGCACCTAAAGGGCAGCAGGAGCATGTCGGAGCTACTATGCGAGGCAGAGGTGCTCGTGGGTACGGAGCTCGCCGGCCATGGCGGTCGGCGGCTTCGGGTGCTCGCGGGGCGGCGGCTACAGGGCGCGCGCGAGAGAGAGAGGTGAGGGGAAACGACGACAAGCTCACAGGGAGGCAGCAGGGTGGCTCAGTGGGCTCGGGACGACCTCCGGTAGCGAGCAGCGGCGACGGCCATGTAGTAGATGCGGTAATGGCGAGCTCGAAGACGACAAGATGGCGATCCTTGGCTTGCGTGGCTCAAATAAGAGGGAGATGGACTCGCCGGACCTTCCAGACACGGGGAGGGGCGAGGAGGTGGCTGGGTCAGCGGTGGTGGCAGCGGCGGCGACGGGCGTGTTCGGTGGCGTGGGGGAGAGAGAGTAGAGGAGGAGAAAGGTCCAGGAGAGAGGAGAGGGGCCAGGGGGTCCAGAGCGGGCGCCGAGGAGGGCTTGAGGCGCCTCGGTGAGGCAAAGCAGCAGGAGGAGGCGTGGCGAGCTCGGGCCAGGCGCCAGTGTCCTCCTCTCGCCTCTTGGCAGAGGTAGGCGATGACTGGCAAGGTGAGTTGGTGGGCTGGGCCAACTGGGCCAGCTCCAGGTAAGTGGCTGGGCTTCTCTCTCTCTGTCCTTTTCTAATATATTCTGTTTTCTATTATTCTGTAGTTTTAGGGCTTTATTAAAAATACCTAGACACTTCCAAAAATCATGAAACTACTCATGATCACTTGTTGGGAGTTTATCCTACAAATGAACATTTTAGTTTGTGATTATTTGAGCATTTAAAATATTATTTAGCAATTAAATGCCCAAATGCAAATACCATATGATTTAATTCAAAAATCCAGAATGGCCTAGAAATATGTGCACCATTTTTGGCAGAGGTTTTAGACCAATCCAAAAATGCTAAACTTTTCTGAAGGGCATTTTGGGTTCATTGAGAATATTTTTATTTGAACCTAGTTGATTTGGTTTGGTGCTAGGGTTTGAGCAATCCCCATTTCAACTTTCATAAAATTTAAACATGATGCATGGATGCTAAAGAAAAAACAAGCAAGGCCTAAACTAAGGATGTGACAACTCACCCCCACTAAACAAGAATCTCGTCCCGAGATTCAAGACGTGAGGTAAGAAGGCAGAGGGGACACTAGCTAACATGATCTTGTCGATCCAATTTCCCTTCTCAAGATGTTGATTCATTGCTTCATATTGATCTTGACGTCTTGCTTTGAGAACTACAACCAACATGACAACGAGAAGAAAGGAAGGATTTTGGAAGAATCAGTCTTTTTGAGGTCCGAGCAATTTAGGATCAATCACGGGATGAGACATAGAAACATATCTTCAGCTGAGGCACGAGGCATACATCTAGAGGGATGGGGTGAACAGATGACGGAGGTTCACTACGCAGACACAATTCCACACTTTAAAAGATGATGAACGGTTGTCAACGTAGCGAGGAGTTGAGTTGCCATGATACCATAACGGGACATCTTTAAGAAGGTGACTCGCAGAAATATTCCCTTAAGTGGCAAAAAGAATTACTTTTGATTCGGAGATCATTGAAACTCTTCATACCAGCCTAAGGCAATCGCAATCGATCACTTGAAGGAGCTCGGAAGAATGGCATATTCCGACTAGAATGGATGATGTGGACTACCTTGTTGAAGACAACGCGATGGATGATTTGCTTATCATCGAAATGGATGGGACCCATGGTAAGTCCACTTTTGAGGATGATCCTAGACAAAGCGCTGGGAAGGACAGCCCATGGGGAATTGGCACGATGGGGTGCAAGCTGCGAACAAAATGCAAATGTTGGAATATTCCAACCATCATATCTACTCTGAGATTCAGATCTGGTTGGTGTTAGGATATTCAGACTCATCGAGTCTAGAAAGAAAAATGAAAGTTTGCAACACAAATCGACGAGAAGATGTTGCGAGATTCTCGGGAATGAACTACGATAGCAAGCTCCAAAACATGAGCTGGTTCTGCTACTAACATGTGAACATGTTGTCCAAGACAAGAATGACCACATAGCAGTCTTATCATAAAACACTACCGAGTTCAGGTGGGGAACCATCATCGAGGATATCGAAGTCCTTGTATAAGCCGCGGTCTTAAGAAGGAACTTCTTCTCCTTGAACAAATCAATCAGTGGCTTGATGTGCTAGGGACACATATGGAGTGGAGGTAATTAATCTACCAAACCATAGAATACCTCGCATGAATGCATGACGGACTTAGGATGATTCCAAAGGAAACAAAACAAACCTTTCTCAAATTCATGGCGGCAACTTGCACCAAATGCACATGAATTCAAGAAAGTCACTTCTTCCATCCAAGCATAAACTTCATGAGTGGAACACGAAGACATTGCTTACAAAGTTTCCAACGCTAGGTTGATGTTCAACATGAATCATGGGGGAGACAAAATGCTGCTGATGGGCTCAACGGCAACTCATCGAAATTTCCATATCACTGGACTTCCACCATCATGTGAACACGGTGATAGCATTGGTCAGACCAAAGGATGTAATGGTGTATGCTCGAGGGATCAACCACGAGTAAGACAACATTACGAACATAGTTGGTACTGATTTGATTTGACGATAGCCCACACTCAAATCAAAGGATTGATAAGACAATAGGTCCAAAGAATCGATCACAGGGACCAATTGATGAAGATATCATCTTTCTTCAACACACACTACACAAGAATATCCCTTTGGAACGAACTAAGTTAGGCAAGCTTTTATCCTCCAACTCTCCAAGTTGTTGTTTAGCTTATCCAACCAGCTCAGGGATATCCAACACGGATTCTTGGAGAAGGGGTGGTTTACAAGAAACCAACTTGATCACGAACTTAACATAGCAGTCAGGAAACAACCCGGTAACACTTCCGAGAAGATATTTGGAGAGTCACGAACCACCGATATGTTACTAAGCTCAAGAACAATCTTGCTTTTGAGGGCAAGACGATATGATCAAATGAGTGAGGACTTGACAAGATCCTAACTCATCAATCGAAGTGTGCACCCGAAATAAGGACTAGGTAGCACGATCAATCTTAGGATGATGATTTAATAACCAACATGCTAAGAATGAGAATATTGTCCATTAGCTGCCAAGCAACGAGTTGCTCGGAGTATTGATTTCACACATCACAATTCACTTGTCGGCATTCCGGTTACAATAACATGGGAACCGAGGAATGAACAATGATGGCAAGAAGTATTACTGTGTCAATAATTCATAAGAGGTGGTGCAATTCTCATGACACTCTTGACATAAAGATGGTAACACTCCAAGGTAGAACAGAGCAAAAAGCTGGATTGGCATTTCGATCTGTGGAATACAACTACTTTGACCACTCCAAGAAATGGAGAAGGTGCTGGAGTTTGTTTCTCCAAGTCATTCAGGACAGAATGGCTTGACGGACCACAAGAGTAATAGGCATCGATAAACGAATGCACGCATACCCTTGACTATCAATTGACAAAGGGGGTCGAGAATACAACTAAGGAGGAACAACTCGAGGAGCATATACTTTACGAGTTGTGGATGCATAGGTTAGTATGTCGAATCAAGCTCAACAGGTTCTTCCGGATAACCCATGCAGGAAAGTAGAACCGGCAGATTCACAATTATGAATGGAGAACTCCTCAAGAGTACTCGATTGTGATCCTTTAGTTCAATGAGGAACTTATGCCATAAGCGGTTCATAGCATTTGGAAGAAGGAAATACCACGGACCTTGAGGACTAATGCAAAGGTTACTAATATCCTAAAGGAACTAGCAAATACTAACAACATGAGGTAGGGTGAATCTCGGGTTCAAGAACCCAGGATAGAATGCCTACTAACTAATAACATCACGGGATGCTTTCGAGAATGATGGCCAGAATCATCACACTGGGGACACAAAGCATGGCTGGATTACTAAGTGATACTCTAGACACCTAGGGTCATAATAATAACTCCACCATATATGTCGAGGCAATAGGGTACCTCAACTCACCGCTTAGTGTGCTTAATCTGGCCCAAAAGGACATCAGGAACGGGAGGAAGGGATTTGCAAATGCATCAGCTAGTTTAGAAACCTGGGATGACTCGGACAGCATAACGGCTGTAAATGCTCAAAATGATTTGAGACATCCTGCAAAAATGGTGGCATAACCACTCAACATCACAATATCAAGGTTCCGAGATCAAAAATTATCATACAGAAATAGTAGGAACTGAATCGGGCTTAAAACCAACAATCTTAAAGGTCTATGGATTAGTAACACGTCATCCCGATGAGCAGATGATGAGAAGCCTAATTCCTAACCCCGTAGAAGAGAAGAGGATGACTCATATCGAGAAGGCCATGAGGTATAAGGAGTAAAAGAGCCTTACGTTCCTTCCACAATCAATTCCCTACATAACTAAAGCATTTCTAGACACAACCCGACCAGTTTGGCTTGGTAATCCTACAGCAACAGGCTCGATACCAACGCTGTCAGACCCCGATTCCAAGTCACATCAATCTAGCCGGTAACACCTCATATCACTTTGCGGCCTCACGCACGGTATTCCCACCGGTGTCGCCTTACCATGGCCTGGGACCGTTTGTGCCTTTTGGCTCATGTATATGATAGTGTCGCTAGCATCCATATGACAGAGAACCCGGGCCGTCATGGATAGTCGTGAAACAAAAGCTGAAATAACCCATGGGGACAGGCATACATGAATCACATCGAGCATGTCTGTCTTCAACGTATGAATCCGGGCTGTAGCATCGGGCTATCAGGACTCGGTAACCCGGCTGTAGCAGTTAGGCAGGACTCCGGATGTCACCGTGACATTTCCCGAAGGGACGGACACAGAACGAGGTGAAACACATGCCGGCCAGTCAAGTGTCGAAAGCAGTAGTGCTGGGCTAGCAGGACTCCGGTGAACCGGTCTGTAGCGGACTACTATCGCTCAGGGAGCACTAGACTACATTTCCCCATATGAGAGGCTGCCAAGGATAAACAACTAGATTGTCGGATCCCACACATACCAAGCATTTCAAACATACACACAATATGCTCAATATGTGTAAATACAACATGGCATCACAACATAACTCTATGACTCAAATATTTATTCAATAGGCTCCGAGGAGCGAGATATTACAAACATGGGTCTCATGACCCAACATTCAGAGCATACAAGTCAAAGCACAAGCGGAAGCTTAACATGTCTGAGTACAGACATCTACAAATGAAAAAGGCTGAGAAGCGACTATCTATCGAGATCATGCCGAGGGCACAAGATCGTAGCTGAGGTAACAAGCTAAACGTCGAAGTCCACACGGAACTACTAGCGAGACTGACGTCTCTCTGCAAAACATGAAATAGGCAAACGTGAGTACAAATGTACTCAGCAAGACTTACATCGTAATCTAACTACATATGCATCATTATCAAAAGGGGTGGTGGAGTTTGACCGCAGCAAGTCAGCTTTGACTCGGTGGCTATCCTGAACTACGATTGCAAGTAACTCTTTTGAGGTGGCGCACACGAGTCCACATATTCACCATATCAATACACCACTATGGACCCGCTCCCGCCTCTCACGAGAACGCCATCCATAGCACTCACGCTTATCTTGCGCGTTTTAGAGTATCCACTTTCACTTGTCTATGAACCGATATAGGCAACCCGTAAGTCCTTTTCCGGACACGGCTATTCGAATAGATCATATTAACCCCTGCAGGGTGTACTTCTTCACACACGCTCACCACTTACCGTCGTTTACACGACATGTACTCGGCAACCTTCAAGCGGAAGCCCAACGTGGGTGTCGGCCACGGCCTACCTAAACACTCAAGTCCCTAGTCCAGGTTTATCGCCTATTCGGGTTCCATTCGCACGGAGTCCGGCCGAGGTTTCCACTAACGGCCCCGAACGATGTGTGCAGGGTTCCCGAGATACCAAACGTGCATTCGGTACACCGGGCCACGGTGTATCTACCGCATCATAGCCCACCCCTAGGGTTAGCGCTACGCACGGCCTCCAACACATATCCTACAAACACCAGAAACTAATTGCAACTCCTGGACAGAGAACAAGGGTGGTTAAGGAGCCGAGAGAGTCAATTAAGGATCCCAATGTGTGGTAGTAGCTGTTTCATGGATCACAAACACGAACTCAGTTCTCGAGGACGGCTTCAATGAGACAACCCACCATGTACTCCTACATGGCCTCTCACCGCTACCTTTACCAAATCGTGTTCACACACTTAGCTTACACACATGGGACATGTTCACACACCTCCGATTCATCCCCGATGAATCAGACCTGACTCAACTCTAAGCATTAGCAGGCATGACAAACAAGCATGAATGAGTAGGCACAACAGGGTTCAAACAACTCCTACTCATGCTAGTGGGTTTCATCTAATTACTGTGGAATGACAGGTCATGCAGAGGATAAAGTGGTTCAGCTACATGAGCAAGTAACACATGAGTCGTTGTTGTCCTAATGCAGTAAAATAGAGCAGGAGCGAGAGAGTGGGATTATATCGGAATGAACAAGGGGGTTTTGCTTGCCTGGCACTTCCGAAGATATTATAGCTCTTCATCAGTGTCATCGATCTCATCGTCGAAACCACGTCTATCGAGAGGGAACAACCACCGACAAACAAGAAGAAACACAATCAATGCAATGCACAAACAAATGAATGACATGTCATGTTAAGGAACTGAATTAACCTAATGCAGCAGTAAGCCAGTTAACTGAAGTGGAATTCAAACAAGGTTAAACTCCAACTTCAAATACTAGTTCATAAATTACCCTAATCATGATTCATCCTATTCAGTGAGATTAACTTGTTCAATCATGCATGATCATGGCATAAACAGATTCTTCATATTTTTCTGATCATTTTTCATATATAGTTTATTTGATTTGGAGTTACGGTTGATTTTATATGATTTTTAGAAGTTTGGGGTATTTTCTGAAATTTATAAATCATTTCCTGATTTATTTTAATTCCAGAAATACTTTACTATGTCAGCATGACGCCTGTGTGTGACGTCGACAAGTCAACAGGGTTGACCAGAGTCAAACCTGTGGCGCGGGACCCACGGGTCGAGTCATTAGACTAACTAATTTTAGTTAGTCCTAATCCTAGGTTTAATTAGCGTGGCGGGCCCACACGCCGCTGACCTGTGGGGTCAAATCTCGGTCAACCGGGGCTAATCCACCGGCGTCAGTCAGCCGGCAACCACTGACGCGCGGAGGCTCGGGATCGCCCACGTGGCACGATTCGAGCTGCCGCCAGGCGCTGCCGGAGTGCCCTCGGGCGCGCTGGCCGTTAGGGTGGTGCTAGCCGGGCCTGTGGTGGCCGGAGGCGACGGCTACGAGCTCGGCAGCGGCGGAGCTCAGTTAAGTGCGGGCGCGGTGCTGCAGCTCGTAGGCGAGTGAACGGAGGTGCTAGGCAGCACCTAAAGGGCAGCAGGAGCATGTCGGAGCTACTATGCGAGGCAGAGGTGCTCGTGGGTACGGAGCTCGCCGGCCATGGCGGTCGGCGGCGGTGGTGCTCATGGGCGGCGGTGGCACGCGGCGAGAGAGGTGAGGGGACACGACGGCAAGCTCACAGGGAGGCAGCAGGGTGGCTCAGTGGGCTCCGGGATGACCTCCAGCGCGCGAACGACGCCGATGGCCGGCGAGTAGATGCGGCAATGGCGAGCTCGAAGACGACGGTGTGGCGATCCTTGGCTAGCGTGGCTCGGCGAAGAGGGAGATGGAGTCGCGCCGGACCTTCCAGACACGGGGGAGGGGCGAGGAGGTGGATGTGGCCGCGGTGGTGGCGAGCGGCGGCGACGGGCGTGTTCGGTGGCGTCGTGGGGAGAGAGAGTAGAGGAGGGAGAAAGGTCCAGGGAGAGAGGAGAGGGGCTGGGGTCCAGAGCGGCGCCGAGGAGGGGCTTGAGGCGCCTCGGTGAGGCAAAGCAGCAGGTGGAGGAGGCGTGGCGAGCTCGGGCGCGTCGCGTGTCCCTCCTCGCCCTCTTGGCGTGAGGTAGGCGATGACCGGCAAGGTGAGTTGGTGGGGTTTGGGCCAAGCCCAGGGCCAGCTCCAGGTAAGTGGCTGGGCTTCTCTCTCTCTCTGTCCTTTTCTAATATATTTCTATTATTCTGTAGTTTTAGGGCTTTATTAAAAATACCTAGACACTTCCAAAAATCATGAAACTACTCATGATCACTGTTGGGAATATATCCTACAAAGGAACATTTTAGTTTGTGATTATTTGAGCATTTAAAATATTATTTAGCAATTAAATGCCCAAATGCAAATACCATATGATTTAATTCAAAAATCGAGAATGGCCTAGAAATATGTGCACCATTTTTGGCGAGAGGTTTTAAACCAATCCAAAAATGCTAAACTTTTCTCAAGGGCATTTTGGGTTCATTGAGAATATTTTATTTGAACCTAGTTGATTTGGTTTGGTGCTAGGGTTTGAGCAATCCCCATTTCAACTTTCATAAAATTTAAACATGATGCATGGATGCTAAAGCAAAAACAAGCAAGGCCTAAACTGGGGATGTGACACCAGCCTTAAGCCAATGCTGAAGAAGAAGAAGACAATGGTCAACAAGAGTAAAATCTTCGCCGAGTTCATCCTCGTGTTGCACATGAATTCTAGATTGAGAAGATAATTGATAGCATCAATGCACCTGCTCCATTCACTCGTTCAAGAGCAACACAGCTAGCAAATTTCTGTGGGCACTTTGCATTTGTCTCTATATCTGAACCCAAGAAAGTTGCTGAAGCCTTTATGGAACCTGAATGGATTCAAGCTATGCAAGAAGAGCTTCAACAGTTCGAGCTGAACAATGTGTGGGAATTAGTCAAGCGTCCTGATCCTCGCAAGCACAATATCGTAGGAACTAAATTGATCTATCGCAACAAACAAGATGAGCATGGTCAAGTAGTCAGAAACAAGGCTCGTCAAGTTTCTCAGCAATACACTCAAGTTGAACGGATTGACTTCGATGAAACATTTGCTCCGGTGGCTAGGCTTGAAGCCATTCGCATACTGCTAGCCTATGCCAACCATCACAACATCCTTCTGTATCAAATGGATGTGAAGAGTGCCTTTCTCAATGGCAAGATTGAAGAAGAAGTGTATGTTGCACAACCACCTGGCTTTGAAGATCCAAAACATCCTGATATGGTATACAAGCTCAACAAGGCACTGTTTGGCCTCAAACAAGCCCCACGAGCTTGGTATGACATACTCAAAGACTTCCTGAAGAGAAAAGACTTCAAACCTGGTTCCCTGGATCCCACTCTCTTCACGAAGAAATACGATGGTGAACTGTTTGTGTGTCAGATCTATGTGGATGACAAAATCTTCGGTTGCACTGACAAAAGATATAGTGATGAGTTTGGGCACATGATGCAAGAGCAATATCAGATGTCCATGATGGGTGAGCTGAAGTTCTTCCTTGGTCTTCAAATTCGTCAGCAGAGCAATGGCATCTTCATATCTCAAGAGAAGTACCTCAAAGATTGCCTGAAGAAGTTTGGAATGCAAGACTGCAAAGGTTACTCAACGCCAATGCCAACCAAAAGTCATCTAGGTCCCGACGACAATGGTAAAGAGTTCGATCAAAAGGTATACCGCTCCATGATTGGTTCTTTACTCTATTTATGTGCATCTACGCCAGATATCATGCTTAGCATTTGCATGTGTGCCCGATTCCAAGCGGCACCAAAGGAATCACATCACTTAGCTGTGAAGCGAGTTCTTCGATATTTGGCTTACACCCTGATACGTCTCCTACCTATCTATAATTTTTGATTGCTCCATGCTATATTATCTACTGTTTTGGGCAATATTGGGCTTTATTATCCACTTTTATATTATTTTTGGGACTAACCTATTAACCGGAGGCCCAACCCAGATTCGTTGTTTTATGCCTATTTCAGTGTTTCGAGGAAAAGGAATATCAAAAGGAGTCGAAACGGAACGAAATCAACTGGAGAAGTTATTTTGGAAGGAAACCTATCGGATAGACTTGGACCCTACGTCAGAAGATGAAGGAGGTGCTCACGAGGGTAGGGGCGTGGCCCCCTGCCTCATGCCCCCCCCTTCGGTCAACCGACGTACTCCTTTCACCCATATATACCTACGTATCGTAAAACTTCCAGAACAGAGATTAGATCGATTTCCGCCGCAAGAAGCCTCTCAGAGCCACCAAAACCAATCGGGACCTCGTTCCGCACTCACGGAGGGGGGAACCCTCACCGGTGGCCATCTTCATCATCCCGGCGCTCTCCATGACGAGGAGGGAGTAGTTCACTGTCGGTGTCAAAACCGGCGGATCTCGGGTAGGGGGTCCCGAACTGTGCGTCTAGGCGGATGGTAACAGGAGACAAGGGACACGATGTTTTTACCCAGGTTCGGGCCCTCTCGATGGAGGTAAAACCCTACTCCGCTTGATTAATATTGATGATATGGGTACTACAAGAGTAGATCTACCACGAGATCAGAGAGGCTAAACCCTAGAAGCTAGCCTATGGTATGATTGTTGTTGTTGTTGTGTCCTACGGACTAAACCCTCCGGTTTATATAGACAAAGGAGGGGGCTAGGGTTACACAGAGTCGGTTACAATGGGAGGAGATCTACATATCCGTATTGCCAAGCTTGCCTTCCACGCCAAGGAAAGTCCCATCCGGACACGGGACAAAGTCTTCAATCTCTTATCTTCATAGTCCAAGAGTCCGGCCAAAGGTTATAGTCCGGCTACCCGGACACCCCCTAATCCAGGACTCCCTCAGTAGCCCCTGAACCAGGCTTCAATGACGACGGGTCCAGCGCGCAGACTGTCTTCGGCATTGCAAGGCGGGTTCCTCATCCGAATACTTCATAGAAGATTTTGAACACAAGGACAGAGTCCGGCTATGCAAAATAAGTTCCACATACTGTCGTAGAGAGAATAATATTTAGACAAATCTAATCTGCTGACTTATCCTGCAGCGTGACATGACACCACAACCAAGCCTTTATTCAAATTGTTTTTACTGTCCCACCTCTGTGCGTTTTGCGAGGCAGTTTCCTTGGCACGTCTTGTCGAAGCAGAGATCGTGTCCCCTTTATTTACGGGATTCTCATTACCATGGACGTGGGTAACCCAATCGTGCCCGTTGGTATGTCTCCTCGATCAAAGGTAAGTCCCAAACGGTCACGGGGAGGGCTCTTGGTATTCAACCTCTTATAAATAGACCAAGGCTTTACTCCTTTCTTTCGACCTCAATCGAATCCGCCTCTCGCCTCGAGTTCCAACATCCAGGGCTCCAGATTTGGGCGCTCCGGACCTTCGATGATGTCCGGCTCCGACCGTCAAGGCTGGTGGATGCCTTCCTCCGTCACGGAGGAAGACGTGCTAAAGCTGAGAGACGCCAGGTATTTGTCCGGCGAAATCTCGCATAGGCTGCCTGCTCGAGGGCAGGTTATTCCCACTCCCAAGCCCGGTGAGAGCATGGTGTTCGTATCTCACTTCCTCCGAGGGCTGGGCTTTGCGATGGATCCCTTCGTGAGGGGGCTCATGTTCTATTATGGGCTGGAGTTTCACGACTTAGCTCCGGAGTCCATCCTCCACATCTCGTCGTTCATCGTCGTGTGCGAAGCCTTCCTCCGTATTACTCCTCACTTCGGACTATGGCTTAAGACCTTTAAAGTAGAGCCGAAGATGATCGAGGGACAGCACGCAGAGTGTGGAGGCGCTGTTATAAGCAAGAATGCCGATGCTCCATGGCCCGAGGGCTCTTTTCAAGAGGAGTCCAGCTTATGGCAACAAGAGTGGTTTTATATCACAGCTCCCAGGGGCACCAAGTGGGTGGCGCCGCCTGTTTTTCTATCGGGTCCCCCGCCCCGACTAGTGTCATGGGTTAATAAGGGGCTGGACTGGGGGCCGGCAAAGGACATGCCCTTGTTGTAGGGCTGCATCCAGGATCTCCTGGAAAGAGACATCAGTTTGGTCATGGTGACGCAGGTCATGTTGATTCGCCGAACCCTGCCCTGCTGCAAATGTCGCCCCCTCCGCCTGTGGGAGTTCAACCCAGAGGGACCATGAGCTCTCCAACATTTTATGGGCGCGACACCCGCGGAGATGTACAAATTTTTCTTCGGACCACAACCAGTGTGTCCGGACTCTACTGAGGACGCAGGTCTGAGCTGCAATCGTCCGGATACCCAAGTAAGTAGCCCTGTGCCCGGACACGCTATCCGTACATTTATCACAACATCGCCCTTAAAAGAGTTGTCCTTGAAACAGGAGTGGATAGTGAAGGCAAAGTTAATCAGGTGTCCGGCCCCCCTTCCCGAGACCACGCGCGGATTCCTTGTTAACCAGGATGCTGGAGATCGCGCCTTCGGAAGAAAATGAAGGGGGGGGACGAGGAAGCTACTGCCTCCCCGAAGGAGGTTGTTCAGAAAGGAGGAATCGAAAATTCCTCTCCTTAGGGGAAGAAGAGGACCGCCTCTAAAGACCCGGAGACCATGGTCTCAAAGCGGGGGAAGACATCTTCACCAGAGGGTCCTGTGCCAGGGAATACCTCGGCCGTATTATGCCCTCAAGGGGATCAGCCCTCCACCGAGCCGTAAGTAGAGAGGGTTTTTTTTAATAAATGAGAGAAATCCTTGCTTTATTTTTTAGGAAAGTAATCAAAAATTTACCTTGTAGTTCGGACCTTAGCCCTTCTCAGCAGAGCTCGTCTTCGGGGGATCTTCTTCCGGAGATGATGGAGAGAGGAACGCCTCCCCCTGCCGTACTGCCTTACGAGGCGGGCGACCCTGAGGTATCGTCGCGGAGGGTTTCTCCTAATCCGGCAGGGCCGGAAGGCGGTGATATGGCCCCCCAAAGCCCTCCGTGCCCGGCCTTTGAAAAAGGAAATCGAACAAGTCCGGCACCACCTGGTGCACGGTTGGAGGTTCTGAAGGATCTTCTAGGGCGAGCATCTATCTCAGAGGAGCACCGTACGTTGATGGGTACGGTAATTGAAAGGATTTCGTCCGCGGAGAGCGGGTTGCACGAGGCTGTCAGGAGTTTACTGACAGGTTTTGAGGTACGCGAAGTGATGTACCTTTTGACAGTTCCGCATATTTAAGATGCGCCCTGTGTAGATAGTAGCCCCTGAGACTCTGTGTGCTGTCCAAAGTGACGGCGCACAGAGGATCATAATCCCAGGTATAATGTGCCGCCTTCCTATGTAGGTGGCGAAGTGTCCGGTGGCCAGCCAGACTGATGAATTTGCTGAGCTAAAGCGGCAACTTGATGTGGCAGATGCCGACATCGCACTTGTCAACAAGCGGCTTGACGAGGCACAAGGTATGTAATTTATTCGAAGGCACCTGGTAAGAGGAGCTTGATGCCAGTATCTTACCATGTGTGCGCTTGACGCAGATGGAGCTGCCGCCGTGGAGTACCTTTGGGCGGAACTTGCCCGGGCCAAGGAGCAGGCCAGGAAAAGCGATGTGGCTGCCTTAAAGGCGGTTGAAGAGCTGAAAGACGAGCATGCTGCTCACTGCCGAAGCAAGAAGGAAATGGTCGAGATGGCTGTGAAGTTGAAGAGCGCTACTGACCACTGCAAGCTTCTAGAAAAAGAAGATCGGGCGGAGCGGACGGACCTGGAGAATGCCACTACAGCGGCCAAGGATGCTCGTTCTGCGATGAGAGCGATGAAGGAGGAGCTACGTCAGGCCGGAGATATCGCGGCTGGACAGCCCTTTATGCTGCAGATGAAGTTCGGGGATCCTAAATATGCTCCATTGGACCGGATGTGGAGTTTGGCGCGCATACCTGGATTTAGCGGCGAGTGCCGCTGATGCGGCCGAACACTTCCGAGATCAGAAAGATCGCGAAGTGGAAAAGCTCTTCTGGTCGCAGTTCCACAATCCAGAGCGTCCGCTTCCATTAACCGATCGTTTGGCCGAATGGGCCGAGATGAATAGGTTATCCGGACTCGCCATGAAGTATGTCGTGGGTCATCTGTGGCCGGAAAGGCCAAAGCCGAACAGTTATTTTAGCTTGGTGCAGCAGTTCCTTGGTGCGGTGCCGTATATCAACGCGATAAGAGGTCAGCATGCATAGAGGGTGCGCGGATGGCTCTTGCCCATGTCAAGACATACTGGGCGGAGATGGAGGCCACCGCTGTTGCATCCCAAGACTCGGACGGAAGCCGAGTACCTGCCGAGCACTATTTTCAGGAAGTTCTGCAAGGCGCTCGTTTAATAGAGACGCAGTGCTCGAAGGATATTATGTTTGAATAACATGTATTGTTGTAAAACAATATTTTGATGAATTGTGGAAGCTTTTTATACTTGTGCCTGCAAGAATTATAATATGTCCTGTGCGGCCATTAAGGTATATGTGTATATAATCTGAAAGATGGCAGTCGTCGGCTTCAGCCCCCACGCATATAATGCGGGGGTGTTCGCGGAAGGCGCATGTTCACACTTGATCCAACGTCTTGGTCCGTGAAGGAGGTGATAGCGCAGCGAACTAGGCAATCGAACTGTAATGCTTTATCACTTTCACTTAGCCATAGGAGTTTGACAGTGAGGCTACTATATAGCCCCTGGTGGCGCCGCGCTCGCCTGAACTCGGGCGCGTGTGTGCCTGGCCGGGAAACGTCCCTTTGTTAATGCGGAGGAATCCCAAAGATTCCGGTAGGTCATCGAGTGGTTGACCAGTCTCACGCTATATCATGTCAGTCAGTTTTTGGCTTTCTCTACTGAGCTGCTCGCCTGGCTGAACCGGGGCACAATCGCAGTAGTTCTCCTGGTGACGCCTTAGCCGATAGAGTGGAACGTAAGGCAGCAAAACATAGGAGCCGGGCAAACCCAACATTTGACCAAAGACATGATTCGAAGTTGATGCATATAAGTCCAAACTCGTGACGCCAAACACTCCCTAAGGTATTCAGTCTTTATGAAAACGGGCTGAACAACACCCTTGGTGATAAGCCCCTGGTGTCCAGGTACGTGCAAAATTCTGACGTCGCCACATGCCAAGACGTCAGCCTCCTCCTCGGTTATACTGAGAATCCGGGGGATGTGTATCAACAAGAGACAGTAAAAAAGGTTTACGTAGGGTCTTAATCTAAAAAGAATCCTTGGAACGGGTCCCTGCTGCACGTCTGCGCCTGTATCTCCGTTGTGCCGTGTCCTGGATGGGCGTAGCACGGTATCCATTTGTAAAAGAGAGGAACTTAGTTGAAAAAGATTGTGCGTAATGTACGTTGTACTAAATAAACAAAGTATAATTCAAAAAATGGGTAAAATTGAGCCTTATTGTCTCTTGTTTTATATGCGCGGAGCCCCTTGTATAGGGGTATACGGCTATTAAGCCTTTATCAATTGTATGTTTACGCTGGACTCGTCTAGCCATGTCCGTGGTCTTTAACGACCTGTTTAGGTGCTTTGATTGGTGAAGCCGTTTTAGTGTGTGGCTGTCAAGGCAGCCGCACAGTCTTCCGCGCGGAAGGGACACTCAATATTTCCCTTTAGCGACATGATGCCTCGTGGACCGGGCATCTTAAGCGTGAGAGACGCATAATGCGGTATTGCGTTAAAGCGGGCGAAATTCTTCGCACCCCAGTAGTGCTTGATAGCCACTTTGAAACGGGGCGATGTGGAAGGTTAGCTTTTCGCTGCGGAAGTTATCGGGGGAACCGAACATAACTTCTAGTAGGAGGGAGCCCGTGCAATGGACTTCTTGGCCTGGCATTACTCCTTTAAAGTATTGCTATGGCTAATGACGGTGTCCTGGACTAGGGGGTACTCATCACGTCATCTCCCGGTCAGCTAGATTGGGCCGAGGACCCCCATGGCCGTATACTCATGGGCCAGTCCAGACAGCTGCCGCATACAAGGAAGATTCCATAAGACTTGGTGATCAAGACAAGGACTCCTCCCCCACCGGCGTATTCGGCTAGGACTCTTGTTATCCTAGGGCTCTGGTGCATTATATAAACCGAGGCCAGGCTAGTCGATAGAGATATACACACAATCATACCATAGCCTAGCTTCTAGGGTTTAGCCTCTCTGATCTCGTGGTAGATCTACTCTTATACTGCCCATATCAACAATATTAATCAAGCAGGAGTAGGGTTTTACCTCCATCGAGAAGGCCCGAACCTGGGTAAAAACATTGTGTCCCTTGACTCCTGTTACCATCCGCCTAGACGCACAGTTCGGGACCCCCTACCCGAGATCCGCCGGTTTTTACACCGACATTGGTGCTTTCATTGAGAGTTCTGTTGTGTGTCCGGCAAAAGGTCGATGGCTCGCCTGCGGATCAACTGCGACTTCGGCGTCTTCGTCACCAGCTCGACTGGTCACCTTGGTTCGACCATGGACTGCGCCCTACCTCCGATCATCATGTTCGGACGAGGGCCTTCATCAACACTAACTCCGATCTCTATCAAGATCATGGAGGAATCATCCATGGAGCTCGAGGGCTCAACGTCAACATCGCCCTCGGGCGGTCGTGCTGTTTTTCCGGACAGCGAACTTGTATCCGCTGTCACCGCCTCCTCGAACGTCGGTTTGACGATTGCTTCGGTGGAATAGTGCGGAATTGAGTCTACAACAACCCTGGAAAATTTCGTCGAGTTCTGATGGAGGAATCTCTGGCAATCCGCGATATACCGGAGCCTTGTCAAATCTGGACGGGAATCTGGACGGATTTAGGGCGTGGTGTCCAGCTTCTAGCTCGGACGTCCTTTGGAAGATCCAACCGTTGATCGGCTGCGGAATTCCTATATGTACCATCCCTCAAAATTTCAGCTCGATCCGACCGTCCAAACTCCGGGAACCTTCCGATTAGTGCATCACTTTTCGGATATATTTTCAGCGCGAAAACGAATCCGACCCGAGTTCGTCTTTTTTAGGAACGGGATTTCGGACATCCATTTTGAAGGAAGTTTTGTATGGGGCATTGTGTTTTGTTCCCGAACACATCCCACTAACTTTAAAATCTTTTGAACATGATCTTCAACATCATGCTGGTGCCACACCAGTCCGGCAATATTGCTCCAAGGCTGCCGACTACGCCAGACACGTGATCGCTATGTTGAGCTGAGCTCAACTTCTTCGGATCATCAGCTCGGCGAGCCGAACAAGAGTTCGGCATCGCGAAGGATAAATCATCACCAACACCGCCGCCCCACGGATTACACGGAGTGGGCACGCCGGCATCACCGCACAGTCACTTCACCAAGACGGCATTAACCACGTCACGACCTGCATCGGCAGGGCCACGCTGTTGCTCCCTCAAGCCGGTGTCCATCACGCCGACCTACTTCGACTCATCGGCTGACATCGAGGCCTCGACATCTCGGCTGGACCGGGGGCTTCATCATCTTTTCATCAACCTACTCCGGTGACTTTGGCGTCACCAGCCGACCAGCTTCGTCACGATTAGCTGGACCGAGGGCTTTGCCTCGGCAAGCCAACCTTTGCCAGCATTGCCATGTCGTCGCCTTATCGCCCATCAGGCAATGGGTGTGCGGATCGAGTCCCAATTTTGGGAATCAACTTTCTTCGGATTACTACAACAAATAAACTAGGTGCTATTAATCCTAGTATTCTTTTCTTGTTTGGGTTCATTTTTCCCAAGAAATTATTACTCTGGTTTGTCCATCATATGTACGCAGGTATATCAAATGGTGGCCGCATTAACGACGGTCGCATGGTGGTTCGGCCAGTTTCCGTACATAGTCCGGCAAACGCCGCATCTGGAACTCGAACCGACCTGTGAATTCAGGATTTGTCACGCCTTTACTGAAGGAAATATGCCCTAGAGGCAATAATAAAGTTATTATTTATTTCCTTATTTCATGATAAATGTTTATTATTCATGCTAGAATTGTATTAACCAAAAACATAATACATGTGTGAATACATAGACAAACAGAGTGTCACTAGTATGCCTCTACTTGACTAGCTCATTGATCAAAGATGGTTAAGTTTCCTAGCCATAGACATGAGTTGTCATTTGATTAACGGGATCACATCATTAGGAGAATGATGTGATTGACATGACCCATTTCGTTACCTTAGCACTCGATTGTTTAAGTATGTTGCTATTGCTTTCTTCATGACTTATACATGTTCCTATGACTATGAGATTATGCAACTCCCGTTTACCGGAGGAACACTTTGTGTGCTACCAAACGTCACAACGTAACTGGGTGATTATAAAGGTGCTCTACAGGTATCTCCGAAGGTACTTGTTGAGTTGGCGTATTTCGATATTAGGATTTGTCACTCCGATTGTCAGAGAGGTATCTTTGGGCCCTCTCGGTAATGCACATCACTTAAGACTTGCAAGCATTGCAACTAATGAGTTAGTTGCAGGATGATGTATTACGGAACGAGTAAAGAGACTTGCCGGTAACGAGATTGAACTAGGTATTGAGATACCGACGATCGAATCTCGGGCAAGTAACATACCGATGACAAAGGGAACAACGTATGTTGTTATGCGGTCTGACCGATAAAGATCTTCGTAGAATATGTGGGAGCCAATATGAGCATCCAGGTTCCGCTATTGGTTATTGACGGGAAACGTGTCTCGGTCATGTCTACATAGTTCTCGAACCCGTAGGGTCCGCCAGCTTAACGTTTCGGCGATAGCAGTTAGATTATGAGTTTAGGAGTTTTGATGTACCGAAGGAGTTCGGAGTCGCGGATGAGATCGGGGACATGACGGGGAGTCTCGAAATGGTCGAGACGTAAAGATCGATATATTGGACGACTGTATTCGGACATCGGAAAGGTTCCGAGTGATTCGGGTATTTTTCGGAGTACCTGGGAGTTACGGGAATACGGGGGAAGAAGTATATGGGCCTTATTGGGCTTTAGGGGAGAGGGAGAGGCAGGCCGCGCGCCCCCCCATTGACTAGTCCGAATTGGACTAGGGAGAGGGGCGGCGCCCCCTCCTTCCTTCTCTTCCCTCTTCCCCTTCCTTGCCTCCTACTCCTACTACTTGGAAGGACTCCTAGTTGGACTGGGAAAGGGGGAATCCTACTCCCGATGGGAGTAGGACTCCCCTAGGGCGCGCCATAGAGAGGGCCGGCCCTCCCCTCCTCCACTCCTTTATATACGAGGGCAGGGGGCACCCCATAGACACACAAGTTGATCTTCGTGATCGTTCTCTTAGCCGTGTGCGGTGCCCCCCACCACGATACTCCTTGATAATATTGTAGCGGTGCTTAGGCGAAGCCCTGCGACGGTAGAACATCAAGATCGTCCTGCGCCCGTCGTCTTGTGGAACTCCTCCCGATGCTTTGCTGGATCGAAGCCGGGGATGCGTCATCGAGCTGAGCGTGTGCTAGAACTCGGAGGTGCCGTAGTTTCGGTGCTTGGATCGGTCGGATCGGGAAGACGTACGACTACTTCCTCTATGTTGCGTCAACGCTTCCGCTTCGGTCTACGAAGGTACGTAGACAACACTCTCCCCTCTCGTTGCTATGCATCACCATGATCCTACGTGTGCGTAGGAAATTTTTTGAAATTACTACGTTCCCCAACATTTACCGCATCACGTCGACGCCCTGCATCAACATGGACTTCGGCGCCAGGCCATATTTCTTTTATTACTCACTTTGCATAAATTATTTATTATGCAACTTTTTTTAATTATTATTATTACTATTATCTCCGGTTTGCACTATTTTTGTGCACAGGAAAATGATCTGGGTTGGGCAGTATCGTCAACTCGGCGTACTGACATACCACGTCACCTCGGCTGGACGGGGGGCTTCGTCAACACTTCATTACCCCATGCCGGGGACTTCGGCATCACTCTGCCGGCCTGCATTGACCGTGCTATGTCACCACTTCGGAGTGCCGAGCTCTTTGCTCCGCCACCTCGGGACCGGCTTGGGGGATGGAACCTTGTCCCGCATCAAGCTCAGACCGCGTCATCAATACCGAACACATTAACCAGCTAAGTTGCCTTCATGCTCAAAGTTTTAAATTTTTAACTTGTGTTCAGTTCTACCAAGCATTACACTTTTTTGGCAAAAAGTTGTTTGTGAAAAAATTCCTTGTCATAACCTTGTTTGTGACACGAAAATTCAAATACCCAGT
This sequence comes from Aegilops bicornis, assembly GCA_021605145.1. Classification (NCBI taxonomy): domain Eukaryota; kingdom Viridiplantae; phylum Streptophyta; class Magnoliopsida; order Poales; family Poaceae; genus Aegilops; species Aegilops bicornis. The sequence goes on along the minus strand of CM038673.1, from coordinate 397,690,328 downwards.
TCACTTGGGGGCTTCCTTCATAAAGCCTTTCCTCTTGCATATGATTATACTTGTACGGCTTCGTTCCTTGTCCGTGTATTACGCCACAATATGCACCATATTGACTAAAGCGATTTGCAAGCTGGGTTGCCTGGCTCCTGTGCTTACCCCTACGTTCCCGATTGTTCGGCTAGGGAGTAAAGGGAGCACCTCTGCGATTGTCACGACCGGGTCCTCCGAGCTCGACCTCGGTAGGTGAAGCCGAAAGCTAAGCGCTCTTATTGTTTTCAATCATGGTCGGCACACAACGGAACTCATGAGTACAAAAATCTATTGCACAAGTCTCATAGTAATAATGAGCACCCAAGAAAGGTATCGGTGGGGTACTATTTTCTTGAAGATGCTTCTTACACTTCGCCTGTAATATAGCATAAGTTCCCCGAGCGTGCTTTATGTCATTATGACCTTATGGCCCGGTTTCCTGGTTATCAGAAACACTGTCGATATTCTCGACAGGTGGAGTACATAACACCTTTCGGTCCTTGACCGAAGAGGGAGAAGCCGACGGTCGGTTAAGACGCGTTTAAAGTTCGGGTGAACAAAGATATGATATTAGTACTTTGGTACATACAATCATTATACATAAAATTCTTTTACCCAAGTCACGTGGGGGCTCTTAAATTAGTATAAGTTGTTTTTCTTCTTGGTCGTTGCAAAGTCTTTTTTCTATCACTCCTTTCTCGACGCAAGTGTGTGGTCAATAGTCGGATAGCCTTGCTTCTCTCTAAAGCCGCTCGAGTGCAGTTTGCTAAACTAGCCTCGGAGAAGCACTCCGCCTTCGGGACAAGGAGGTTGAAGCCATAGGCTGACCCGCTTGAATTCTTGAGATAGGATGTGTCATGTTAAAGCACGACAGAAGCACCTTTTTTTCTCTAAGACCAATTTTTGATTTGGCACCGAACACTTGTTGTAGTTCATACGTCCAGTTTTTACTGAAGTTTTTTTGGCTTTTCGAGCCTATGGCACTTTTAAACTATTTGTGCGTTTCCAGCATTAGTCTCGCAGTGCAACGCCGGACACCTTTAGGGATTCGGCAAAAACATTCTCGGATATTGCTATATATGCATCGGTTTCGAATTGTGTCTTCGGTAATAGTTGGGTTGCCCGGCTCCTGTGTTTGCCTCCTACGTTCCGCTTTGTTCGGCTAGGTGTGCAAAGGGAGAACCACTGCGATTGTGCTTCCAGCTCGCATGGTCAAGCACCTCAGTGGAGAAAGCCGAAAACTGACTGTCACAATAGGCGTAAACTGGTCAGTGATCCGATGACTATGTTAAATGACGGGCCGTTCATAACATCGGCCGAAGTGTTTACGGCTTGACCTCGGCTGTCGCCGAACACTAACCGGGGGCTCATAGCTAGCTTCCAAGTATAAAGCTCCTATGACTAAGAGAAAGTTATAAAGCCCCCATATCTGATTGCCTCGTTTCTGCTAACACAACCGCCTCCGGGCACCGAGACGTCGGCTAAGGGTTGTTTTGTTAGTGCAGAAACACCATGCGTAATCTACCAAGGGGTAGAAGCCGACGATGGGCCACTTACAACTGATGAAACGGTCGCAATGGAGTCAAAATAATGATGTAAAGTACTTGGATACATAGAATCATTACACATAATATGTGATTTTACTCTGGATATCGATCCTTAATTCGGCCACCCGTGCCCACATTAAGGCTCGGGGGCTACTGGGCTTTGCGCTCATTATTTACAAATATTAAAGGGGCACATCGATCCTCGATCCGGTCTAGCCACCCGACCCGGTGTCTCAGGGCTCTTGCATTGCCTATTCAATGCAGAAAATTCAAAGGGCTCAGTGTTCGGCTTGATCAAACTATGGGAAGCGCGTCTTCGGACAGCAATAAGTACCATCTGGACCTATCTGGCATCAAGCTATATATCACGACCACTTCTCACGACCCTCTCTTAGGGGCCCGTTCACCGATCACTATTATCTCTAATATATTACAATCGCTGCTTTTTATTCCTATGTATCTTTGCCGAAGCTAGGAGTTGATCCTCAGGTCGATTTTGCGCATCGACCTGAGTCTCAGGGGCTACTAGGAACAGCGGTTTTATGCTTGCCTTTAGGTGCATCTCGGGTTTTAGACTGATACACACCTTGAGGGCTACTAGATATGCATCGGCAGAAAATAAACTGCACCAGTTAAAAATATTCACAATAAATCAGCCCGCGGTCGGGATGGTGCACCACCTTGGAAGCAGTCCGGCATAAAGATCGGGCGCTAGCGGCTAGCTCCATAGAGGGCATTTCCGGCATTAAGCTCGACTATCACTTTTTTGAACCGAGGTGTTGAACCCCCTCGGAAGCAGTTCGGCGTTGGAGCTCGGCTGTAACAATACTCTTCGGATACATTCCGGCGTTGGAGCCCGGAAGCAGTCCGGCGTTAGTGCTCGGCTGCGAAAGATACCTCGAATGCAGTCTGGCGTTGGAGCTCGAACGCAAGAGGACACTGCCACCCGGGAACAACTTCAAACCCGAGGTGTGGCATAAAAATAACAAGGCATTGATAAAGGCCGGAAACTTAAAGGGGCTCCTCGGATACCCTACGTGTAAACTCTTCGGATGCACTTCGGTGATCCTCAAGATCGAAGATGAGAAGATTTGTTGAACCAGTTTTCAAGACCGACGACCGAAGATGAAGAACAGTTCGGAATAATCGAGGAGCATTCCTAACTTGAAGACCGGTTCAGGGGGCTACTGACGGTGTCCTGGACTAGGGGTACTCATCACGTCGTCTCCCGATCAGTTGGATTGGGCCGAGGACCCCCATGGTCGTATACTCATGGGCCAGTCCGGACAGCTGCCGCATACAAGGAAGATTCCACAAGACTTGGTGATCAAGACAAGGACTCCTCCCCACCGGCGTATTCGGCTAGGACTCTTGTTATCCTAGGCCTTTGGTGCATTATATAAACCAAGGCCAGGCTAGTCGATAGAGATATACATACAATCATACCATAGGCTAGCTTCTAGGGTTTAGCCTCTCTGCTCTCGTGGTAGATCTACTCTTGTACTACCCATATCATCAATATTAATCAAGCAGGAGTAGTGTTTTACCTCCATCGAGAGGGCCCGAACCTGGGTAAAAACATTGTGTCCCTTGTCTCCTGTTACCATCCGCCTAGACACACAGTTTGGGACCCCCTACCCGAGATCCGCTGGTTTTGACACCGACAGCTAATTTTTGTTGGGTCCATCCCCATTTTGCGGACTGTATCCTGATATAGCAGGTTTAAACCACTGCCGCCGTCCATTAGGACTCATGTGAAGTGGAATCCGTCAATTATCAGATCTAACACCAAGCCAGCCCAGCCTGCATGCCGAATACTTCCGGAGTAGTCCTGATGGTCGAAAGTGATTGGTTCTGACAACCAGTGGCGAGGCTCCTTTGTGATAGGCCGCATGGCGCATATCTCTGTGGGCGCCACTTCATTTCTCCCTTTTGTCACGTGTAGGAAGTTTACTGCTTTGACTTCTTGTGGGAATTTCTTTTGTTCCCTAGTGCTCTGTTTGTGGGATTCATCATCGTCCTCACTTCGTGTATCCAGCCCCTTGTGTTTGGCACTGAGTTTGCCGGATTGCTTGAAGACCCAACATTCTCTGTGGGAATGATTTGCAGATTTCCCGGGGGTGCTGTGGATTTGACATATCTTGTCCAGGATTTTGTTTAGATGGGACAGTTCGTCCCTATTATCTTTAAGGGGCAGCTTTTGCCGATCTTGTCGAGAGCTTTTGAATCCGGCGTTGACCACCGTGCTCTTCGGGCTGTTTCCCTTATTCCGGCGCTGGTCTTTGCTGCGTCATGGCTTCCTGTTTCCATCCTTGATTTCGGATGTACTTGGGTCACTGGTGCTGCGTCTTGCCAACCAGCTGTCCTCTCCCGCGCAAAAGCGGGTCATGAGGCTTGTTAATGCGGCCATTGTTCTTGACTTTTCTTGGCCGAGGTGTATGGCGAGCCATTCGTCTCGAACGCTGTGTTTGAAAGCTGCTAAGGCTTCGGCATCCGGGCAGTCGACTATCTGGTTCTTTTTAGTAAGGAGTCTGTTCCAGAGCTTCCGGGCTGACTCTCCGGGTTGTTGAGTTATATGACTTAAATCTTCTGCATCCGGTGGTCGGACATAGGTCCCTTGAAAATTTGCCCGAAAAGCATCCTCGAGCTCTTCCCAACCTCCAATGGTGTTATCGGGAAGGCCTTTAAGCCAATGCCAGGCTGGCCCTTTGAGCTTGAGGGGTAGGTATTTTATGGCGTTGAGGTCGTCTCCTCTGGCCATGTGGATATGGAGGATATAGTCCTCTATACAGAATCCAGGGTCTGTCGTTCCGTCATATGCCTCTATGTTTACGGGTTTAAATCCCACTGGAAATTCATGGTCCAGCACCTCATCGGTGAAACATAGGGGGTGTGCGGCACCCCTGTATTTGGGTGTGCCGTGGTGTTCGGATACTTGTCGCGTTGCATTGCTTACTAGAGCTTGCTTTTTTGGCCCGAAGATAGATCTAGCTGGGCCATCTTTTTGATGCAAATCCTTGGGTGGATCGCGTGCCGGCTTGTGTGCGGCGCCGTTTTCCGTTCTATGTTGGCCATGGGGTCATCTATCTGACCGGGTGGCTTCCTTATTTTTTGATTGCGGGGGCTCTAAGGCCTCCTCATCAAATTCAGGCAGTAGTTTTCGCTTCGGGTAGCTCTTTGTGTGGCGACTGCCGCCGTATTTGTCTGCGGTGTTGAGTACTTTGCTCCATCTGATTCTGAGTGCGTCTTCCACAGTTTTGAGCTTCCGCTTCTGCTTTTTCAGACTACGCGCAGTGGCGACGAGCCTTTTGTGGAGGTTCTTCTGCTCCAGCAAATTGTCCGGCGTGAGGTCGTCCGGACTGTTATCTTTGCCGGGGACGGGTTGTTCGGTTTGTTTATCCAAGTTGCCCTGTTCGGACGGTTGCTCGATGCCATGTTCATCTTCCGCCGGCTCGCCCTGTTCTGTGGCTGGGTCTGTATGGCCGTTGTCTCTGTCGAGGCGGGGCTTGGAGCGGCGCTTACGTCGCCGCTTTGACTGCTTTTCGAGGGAACGATCCCTCGTTGCGTCCTCCCATTCTTCGTCGTCGTTTCCTTTGGGTGTGTCCACTATGTATACATCGTGGGATGGGGTGGCTGTCCAGTGCCCTATAGGTGCTGGTTCCTGTTCATCTCTTACATCGTCGTCCATACCGTCGATGTCTTCGGAGTCGAAGTCTAGCATGTCGGTTAAGTCATCGACAGTGGCTACGAAGTGGGTGGTGGGTGGGCGTCGAATTTCTTTGTCGTCCGCATCCCAATCCTACCGGTCATAATCCGGCTAGGACTCTCCTGACAAAGAGAGAGACCTTAGTGAATTCAGAATGTCGCCGAAGGGCGAGTGCTGAAAGATATCCACGGCGATGAATTCCATGATCGGCGCCCAATCGGATTCGACTGGCAGGGGCGTGGAGGGTTCGGAGTCCGGAGAAGAATCCGGAACTTTGGAGTCACGAGCTTCGCAGAGGATAAGACTGGTGTTCGACTCGATCTCCGTTGAGACTGTAGCCCCCCAGGGCGGGGTCTAGCCACCCGTCCTCGATTGGCGCAATCGGCTCCGAGCTAGGGGTCGGAGCGGATGCGGGTGCGGCCTCCATGGCACTGTTCGGCGGCAGAGCTAAATCATGCCCATCGTAACAGTGCGGCGCGCCCGGCTGTGGCTCGAATCCGTCGAAGATCAAGTCTCCGCAGATGTCAGCCATGTAGTTCAAACTTCCAAATCTGACCAGATGGCCAGGGGCGTAGCTTCCGACCTGCTCTAGATGGCCAAGCGAATTAGCCCGCAGTGCAAAGCCGCCGAATACGAAGATCTGTCTGGGGAGAAAAGCCTCACCCTGGACCGCATCGCTGTTGATGATCGGAGGAGCCATCGGGCCTAAAGATGACGACACAGAGGAACTCTCAATGAAAGCACCAATGTTGTTGTAAAAACCGGCGGATCTCGGGTAGGGGGTCCCAAACTGTGCGTCTAGACGGATGGTAACAGGAGACAAGGGACACAATGTTTTTACCCAGGTTCGGGCCCTCTCGATGGAGGTAAAACCCTACTCCTGCTTGATTAATATTGATGATATGGGTAGTACAAGAGTAGATCTACCACAAGATCAGAGAGGCTAAACCCTAGAAGCTAGCCTATGGTATGATTGTCGTTGTTGTTGTGTCCTACGGACTAAACCCTCTGGTATATATAGACACCGGAGGGGGCTAGGGTTACACAGAGTCGGTTACAATGGGAGGAGATCTATATATCCGTATTGCCAAGCTTTCCTTCCATGCCAAGGAAAGTCCCATGCGGACACGGGACGAAGTCTTCACTCTTGTATCTTCATAGTCCAAGAGTCCGGCCAAAGGTTATAGTCCGGCTACCCGGACACCCCCTAATCTAGGAATCCCTCATTCACCCTCGGGGCTAAGGGTATGTACCAGTAGCTATGTGTTTGATCTCTCTCTCTCTCTCTCTCTCTCTCTCTCTCTCTCGTGTTCTTGATTTGGCACGATCTTGATGTATCGCGAGCTTTGCTATTATAGTTGGATCTTATGTTTCTTCTCCCCCTCTTCTCTCTTGTAATGGATTGAGTTTTCCCCTTGAAGTAATCTTATCGGATTGAGTCTTTAAAGATTTGAGAACACTTGACGTATGTCTTGTCTTGCGTATCTTTGGTGACAATGGGATATCACGTGATTCACTTGATGTATGTTTTGGTGATCAACTTGCGGGTTCCGCCCATGAACCTATGCATAGGGGTTGGCACACGTTTTTGTCGTGATTCTCCGGTAGAAACTTTGGGGCACTCTTTGAGGTTCTATGTGTTGGTTGAGTAGATGAATTGAGATTATGTGATGCATATCGTATAATCATACCCACGGATACTTGAGGTGACATTGGAGTATCTAGGTGACATTAGGGTTTTGGTTGATTTGTATCTTAAGGTGTTATTCTAGTACGAACTCTAGGGCTGTTTGTGACACTTATAGGAATGGCCCAGTGGATTGATTGGAAAGAATAACTTTGAGGTGGTTTCGTACCCTACCATAATCTCTTTGTTTGTTCTCCGCTATTAGTGACTTTGGAGTGACTCTTTGTTGCATGTTGAGGGATAGTTATGAGATCCAATTATGTTATTATTGTTGAGAGAACTTGCACTAGTGAAAGTATGAACCCTAGGCCTTGTTTCCTAGCATTGCAATACCGTTTATGCTCACTTTTACCGCTTGCTACCTTGCTGTTTTTATATTTTCAGTTTACAAAAACCCATATCTACCATCCATATTGCACTTGTATCACCATCTCTTCGCCGAACTAGTGCACCTATCCAATTTACCATTGTATTGGGTGTGTTGGGGACACAGGAGACTCTTTGTTATTTGGTTGCAGGGTTGCTTGAGAGAGACCATCTTCATCCTACGCCTCCCACGGATTGATAAACCTTAGGTCATCCACTGGAGGGAAATTTGCTCTTGTCCTACAAACCTCTGCACTTGGAGGCCCAACAACGTCTACAAGAAGAAGGTTGCGTAGTAGACATCAAGCTCTTTTAAAGGCGCCGCTGTCGGGAGGCTAGGTAAGTGAAGGGATATCTTTAGATCTTGCAATTGAATCTTTTTGTTTCTTGTTTTAGCACTAGTCTAGTTTATAAAAGAAAACTACAAAAAAATGGAATTGAGTTTGTCTCATACGCTTCATCTTTTTAATATCTTTCGTGAGTATGATGGAAAGGATAATTGTGCTCAAGTGCTAGAAGAAGAGATCTATAGAATGTTTGGCACTAAATCTTTGTATGTTGAACATGATTGCAATGTTGTTAGTACGAATTCTTTGAATATCCATGATGCTAATGATGATTGCACTAGTTATGATGAAAATGTCTCCTATAAACATGTCAGTTTTTGTGGAGTGCATTGGGTTTGCAAGTACACACCAAATAGGGAAGATAGATATTGCAAGAGGCATAAGTATTTAGAAACTAAATTGTTGCAAGAAAGTCTTGATGTGAGTGCATAAAATTTAAAATATCTTTACCGTACTTGTGAACTTTGCAATGAACATGGTCATTTAAATATCAAATGCAAATTGTTTCATGACCGAATCATGTCCAAAAATTGTGATGACTTGATTTCCCTTGCGCATTATAATGAACTAAGTTTGCTTTTGGGTTATGAAGAATTGAAACACCAAACTAAGCATATTCCAGAATATAACCTTGAGAAATTCATCGATATTGATCTAGAGAAGGTTTATATGTATTGTGCGGTGAATTGCATTGAAAATCCTTATATTGCCAACTACATAAAGAAAAGGAAACAAATAGAAGATGAAGAGAATACTAATGAAAGGGAAGAGACTTCCCAATATCCTCCTATTATTTCTTATGATGAATCAAGTAACAAGGAGGAGCCTTCTATTCAACCAATCTCATCAATAAGGAGCTCCAAAAAGAGGATTGAACCCACACATGATGTGGTGAAGAAGAAGAAAAGAAAAAGGAAGAGAGGTAAAAAGGTATCTCTCCCAAATAAAGTTGCTCCTATTATTGCTGTGCCTCATGAAAATGAAGATGATACACTTGATGATGATCTCGTTATGCCTATTGCTTGTTGTGATGATTATGATTGGGAAGATAATGATACTCCTTATGATCTTGAAAATCTTTTTGGCACTTGCTTGGAAGAATATGATAATAATGTTTGCTATACTATTGGTGCTATCTATACTATTAATGATGAGAGTGATTATGCTTATGATACGAAAAGGCCCAAGCTTGGGGAAGCTATGTTTGATGAGGATGACATATTTGAGAATATATTTGCTGCAATTAATGTTTGTCCCAAGCTTGGGGATGCTATGTTTAATGAAGATGATATTTTTAGCCTCTCAAGTTTTGATATGCAAAGTTGTTATGATGAGAACAAAGTTGCTACTTATGATGATTATTGTGATAAAACTTATGCTATAAAGAGGAGTGATGATTATATTTATAAAAATTGTCATGATTATGAGTACCCTTTCTCTGAACATTACTCTTTTAATGTGGAAACAATTTATAGTATTCAAGTCTTTTATGATACTCCCACTATTCTGAATGAGAAGAATTTTGCTTATGTGGAGAGTAGTAAAATTTCTGTGCTTGTAGATCATGAAAAGAATGCTTTAGGTGTTGGTTATATTGTTTAATTCATTCATGATGCTACTGAAAATTATTATGAGGGAGGAACATATGCTTGTAGGAATTTCAATAATATCAAGTTTCCTCTCTATGTGCTTAAAATCTTGAAGTTATGCTTGTTTTACCTTCCTATGCAAGTTGATTATTGTTCCCATAAGTTGTTTGCTCACAAAATCCCCGTGCATAGGGAGTGGGTTAGACTTAAATGTGCTAGTCATATTCTTCATGATGCTCTCTTTATGTTTCAATTCTTATCTTTTATGTGAGCATCAATGAAATCATCATGCCTAGCTAGGGGCGTTAAACGATAGCGCTTGTTGGGAGGCAACCCAATTTTATTTTAGTTTCTTGCTTTATGGTTCTGTTTAAGAATAAATAATCCATCTAGCTTCTGTTTAGATGTGGTTTTATCTTTTAATTAGTGTTTGTTCCAAGTTAGACCTATAGGAACTTCTTGGATGATAGTTATTTGATCTTGCTGTAAATTCCAGAAACTTTCGGTTAACGAAAACAATTATTAAAATTCAAATACTGATTCCAATTTCTGCTGATCAATAAACAAATTTCCTAGGTTTTCCTATTTTTGCTGAATTTTTGGAGTTCCATAAGTTTGCTACAGATTACTACAGACTGTTCTGTTTTTGACAGATTCTGTTTTCTATGTGTTGTTTGCTTATTTTGATGACTCTATGGCTAGTAAAATAGTTTATAAACCATAGAGAAGTTGGAATAAAGTAGGTTTAACACCAATATAAATAAAGAATGAGTTCATTACAGTACCTTGAAGTGGTGTTTTGTTTTCCTTCGCTAACGAAGCTCACGAGTTTTCTGTTAAGTTTTGTGTTGTGAAGTTTTTAAGTTTTGGGTAAAGATTCGATGTACTATGGAATAAGGAGTGGCAAGAGCCTAAGATTGGGAAGCCCAAGGCACCCCAAGGTAATATTCAAGGATAACCAAGCGTCTAAGCTTGGGTATGCCCCAGAAGGCATCCCCTCTTTCGTCTTCGTTCATCGGTAACTTTACTTGGAGCTATATTTTTATTCCCCACATGATATGTGTTTTGCTTGGAGCGTCATTTTATTTTCTTTTGTTTTGCTTGCTGTTTGAATAAAATACCAAGATCTGAAATTCTTAAATGTGGGAGAGTCTTCACATAGTTGCATAATTATTTAACTACTCATTGATCTTCACTTATATCTTTCGGAGTAGTTTGTTATTGCTCTAGTACTTCACTTATATCTTTTAGAGCACAGTTGTTGATTTGTTTTATAGAAACTATTGATCTATCATGTTTCACTTAGATTATTTTGAGAGTCTTAAATAGCATGGTAATGTGCTTAATCCTAATATGCTAAGCATACAAGATTTGTAAGAATTCTTATGAGTGTGTTGAATACTAAGAAAAGTTTGATGCTTGATAATTGTTTGATATATGAAGATGGTGATATTAGAGTCATGCTAGTTGAGTAGTTGTGAATTTGAAAAATACTTGCGTTGAAGTTTGTGATTCCCATAGCATGCACATATGGTGAACTGTTATGTGATGAAATCGGAGCATGATTTATTTATTGATTGTCTTCCTTATGAGTGGCGGTCGGGGACGAGCGATGGTCTTTTCCTACCAATCTATCCCCCTAGGAGCATGCGCGTAATACTTTGCTTTGATAACTTCTAGATTTTTGCAATAAGTATATGAGTTCTTTATGACTAATGTTGAGTCCATGGATTATACGCACTTTTTCCCATCCTTCCACCATTGCTAGCCTCTCTAATACCGCACACTTTTCGCCGGTATCAAACACCCACCATATACCTTCCTCAAAACAGCCACCATACCTACCTATCATGGCATTCCCATAGCCATTCCGAGATATATTTCCATACAACTTTCCACCGTTCCGTTATTATGACACGCTCCATCATTGTCATATTGCTAGCATGATCATGTAGTTGACATCGTATTTGTGGCAAAGCCACCGTTCATAATTCTTTCATACATGTCACTCTTGAATCACTGCATATCCCGGTACACCGCCAGAGGCATTCATATAGAGTCATATTTTGTTCTAAGTATCGAGTTGTAATTCTTGAGTTGTAAGTAAATAAAAGTGTGATGATCATCATTTTTAGAGCATTGTCCCAAGTGAGGAAAGGATGATGGAGACTATGATTCCCCCACAAGTCGGGATGAGACTCTGAATGAAAAATTAAAAAAAGAGAAAAAAAGAGGCCATAGAAAAAGAGAAAAGGCAAATAAAAAAATAAAAAATAAAAAAATGAGAGAAAAAGAGAGAAGGGACAATGCTACTATCCTTTTACCACACTTGTGCTTCAAAGTAGCACCATGATCTTCGTGATAGAGAGTCTCCTATGTTGTCACTTTCATATACTAGTGGGAATCTTTCATTATAGAACTTGGCTTGTATATTCCAATGATGGGCTTCCTCAAATTGCCCCAGGTCTTCGTGAGCATGCGAGTTGGATGCACACCCACTTAGTTTCTTTTGATGAGCTTTCTTATACTTATAGCTCTAGTGCATCCGTTGCATGGCAATCCCTACTCACTCACATTGATAACTATTAATGGGCATCTCCATAGCCCATTGATACGCCTAGTTGATGTGAGACTATCTTCTCCTTTTTGTCTTCTCCACAACCACCATTCTATTCCACCTATAGTGCTATGTCCATGGCTCACGCTCATGTATTGCGTGAAGATTGAAAAAGTTTTGAGAATGTCAAAAGTATGAAACAATTGCTTGGCTTGTCATCGGGGTTGTGCATGATTTAAATACTTTCTGTGGTGAAGATAGAGCATAGCCAGACTATATGATTTTGTAGGGATAACTTTCTTTGGCCATGTTATTTTGAGAAGACATAATTGCTCTTTTAGTATGCTTGAAGTATTATTATTTTTATGTCAATATGAACTTTTGTCTTGAATCTTTCGGATCTGAATATTCATATCACAATTAAGAAGAATTACATTGAAATTATCCCAACTAGCATTCCACATCAATTTTTTTATCATTTAGCTACTCGAGGACGAGCAGGAATTAAGCTTGGGGATGCTTGATACGTCTCCAACATATCTATAATTTTTTATTGCTCCATGCTATATTATCTACTGTTTTGGGCAATATTGGGCTTTATTATCCACTTTTTTATTATTTTTGGGACTAACCTATTAACCGGAGGCCCAGCCCAGATTTCTTTGTTTTATGCCTATTTCAAAGGTTTCGAGGAAAAGGAATATCAAACGGAGTCGAAACGGAACGAAATCAAGCTGGAGAAGTTATTTTTGGAAGGAAACCTACGGATAGACTTGGACCCTACGTCAAGATGAAGGAGGTGCTCACGAGGGTAGGGGGCGCACCCACCCCCCTGGGGCGCGCCCCCCTGCCTCCTGCCCCCCCCCCCTTCGGTCAACCGACATACTCCTTTCACCCATATATACCTACGTATCCTAAAACTTCCAGAACAGAGATTAGATCGGGAGTTTCACCGCCGCAAGCCTCTGTAGCCACCAAAAACCAATCGGGACCCTGTTCCGCAAACTACCGGAGGGGGGAACCCTCACCGGTGGCCATCTTCATCATCCCGGCGCTCTCCATGACGAGGAGGGAGTAGTTCACCCTCGGGGCTGAGGGTATGTACCAGTAGCTATGTGTTTGATCTCTCTCTCTCTCTCTCGTTTTCTTGATTTGGCACGATCTTGATGTATCGCGAGCTTTGCTATTATAGTTGGATCTTATGTTTCTTCCCCCCCCCTCTTCTCTCTTGTAATGGATTGAGTTTTCCCCTTGAAGTAATCTTATCGGATTGAGTCTTTAAAGATTTGAGAACACTTGATGTATGTCTTGCCGTGCGTATCTGTGGTCACAATGGGATATCACGTGATTCACTTGATGTATGTTTTGGTGATCAACTTGCGGGTTCCGCCCATGAACCTATGCATAGGGGTTGGCTGCGTTTTCGTCATGATTCTCCGGTAGAAACTTTGGGGCACTCTTTGAGGTTCTATGTGTTGGTTGAGTAGATGAATTGAGATTGTGTGATGCATATCGTATAATCATATCCACGGATACTTGAGGTGACATTGGAGTATCTAGGTGACGTTAGGGTTTTGGTTGATTTGTATCTTAAGGTGTTATTCTAGTACGAACTCTAGGGTTGTTTGTGACACTTATAGGAATGGCCCAATGGATTGATTGGAAAGAATAACTTTGAGGTGGTTTCGTACCCTACCATAAATCTCTTCGTTTGTTCTCTGCTATTAGTGACTTTGGAGTTACTCTTTGTTGCATGTTGAGGGATAGTTATGAGATCCAATTATGTTATTATTGTTGAGAGAACTTGCACTAGTGAAAGTGTGAACCCTAGGCCTTGTTTCCTAGCATTGCAATACCGTTTATGCTCACTTTTACCGCTTGCTACCTTGCTGTTTTTATATTTTTAGTTTACAAAAACCTATATCTACCATCCATATTGCACTTGTATCACCATCTCTTTCGAACTAGTGCACCTATACAATTTACCATTGTATGGGTGTGTTGGGGACACAAGAGACTCTTTGTTATTTGGTTGCAGGGTTGCTTGAGAGAGACCATCTTCATCCTACGCCTCCCACGGATTGATAAACCTTAGGTCATCCACTTGAGGGAAATTTGCTACTGTCCTACAAACCTCTGCACTTGGAGGCCCAACAACGTCTACAAGAAGAAGGTTGCGTAGTAGACATCACACCCCAACACTAGGATTATGGTACCCAAAGGGCTCAGAGTTTGATCTAGTTGGATTCTCAGATGTTGATTATGCTGGTGACAAGGTTGATCGCAAGTCCACATCAGGCACATATCACTTTCTTGGACGATCTCTTGTCTGTTGGTCTTCAAAGAAGCAGAACTGTGTGTCTCTCTCCACTGTTGAATCTGAATACATTGCTGCTGGATCTTGCTGCACTCAGCTTCTATGGATGAAACAAACTCTCAAGGACTATGGCATCCATCTGAAGCAAGTGCCACTCTACTGCGACAATGAAAGCGCCATCAAGATTGCCAACAACCTAGTTCAGCACTCGAAGACAAAGCACATTGAAATTCATCATCACTTTCTCAGAGACCATGTCATGAAGGAATATATTGATATCATTCACGTCAACATTAAAGAGCAATTGGCAGATATCTTCGCAAAGCCCTTGGATGAGAAAAGGTTTTGCAAGTTGCGGTGTGAGCTAAATGTCTTAGAATCCTCGAATGTCCTGTGATTGGACACACATCCTAATGCTTATGCATGTTGATGACTTAGATGTGCAACACACGAAGTAAAGTCACTACAAAAAAATACACTTCCGTGATGATACGTGTTTGTCACAGTAGGTCGCGTTTTTTGTCATGCATGTACATCCATGACAAATTTATGACAGAATCAAGATAGTCATACCTGTCTTTGTCGTAGAGAAGTGTTCCATGACATTACCAAAATTATCATCACGGAAGTGTCCACTTCCATGACGATAAATCGGCGTCACAGAAGTGCTTTCGTCAAGGGTGACCGACACGTGGCATCCACCGTAACGGAACGCCGTTAAGCTATCGGGTCAGGTTTTGGATCCGATAACCCGTTAACAGCCCCGACCAATGGGAAATTTCCACGTGTAAAATTCTTATTGGCCAGACGAAACATGTGTCAGCTCGTCAGTGGGTCAGATAGGCACCTATGATACATCGACACGTGGCACGGCCCAACAGAGGCCCATTCCCGTGAAAAGGCCGACCCTTTTGACTTGGTCAAAAGGTGGCGGTCCGGCCCATGTAAAGCCTGTTAACGGCCTGTACGCATGTAGCCCATTTACAGCCCGCTAACCCAAGGCCCGTTACGCCCTATCCGAATTAGGCCCGATGGCGTCATCTAGGCCACCCAATATGATTCCAGCCCGTTTTCACTTCTGGCCCATGTATGGCCCATGACGTCTTTCGGCCCATATGAGGCCCTATGTAACTCTTGGCCTATTAACGGCCCGTGGTGAAACAGGCCCGTAATGAATAGTGTATCACTTTACACCCATTAACGACCCGTGGTGAAATTGGCTCGTAATGAACAGTGTATCACTTTATACCCATTAACGACCCGTTATTCCGTTGGGCCGTTTCCAGCCCATGTTATATTTCGGCCTTCTCAGAGCCCATTTATTCTTGGGCTCATTTCCAGCATTCTTTTACTTACGGCCCGTTCGTCATTTTCGCTTGTGGGCCAAATTCAGCATGTGGTTCTGATCGGCCCGTTTGTGGTCCGTTAATACATTGGGCTGTTTTCATAGCGTCATCAACACGGCCTATTAACGATGGCCCGTTATGGTCGGCCCATGAACGAGATGATTCCAACTCTAGCCTGTTTACGGCCATAATGCGACTCGTTATTGGCCCATGTTTGGCCATCAATCATCTTGCCCATATAAGGCCCATTGATGATACGGCCCGTAGAAGGCCCATTGTTTCTACGACCCGTAGAAGGCCCATTGTTTTCTGACCCGTAGAAGGCCCACTGTTTCTACGGCCCGTAGGAGGCCCAGTGTCACTACAGTAAATATTAGCCCATGGTTATTGTGGCCTAGTTTTAAAAAATAGGTTATTGCAGCCACTAGCAAACTGCGGAAAAATAAATGCAATTACTAGAAGCAAACAAATAAACAAGACAACAAGGAAATAAATAAGCAAGCAACTTACGCTAGGCTATCACGGCTATCACACATATTACATCCACTGGGCATCAAAGTTCGCCACGATTGCAAATAAACGCTACCGACAAAAGAATATACAAAAGCGAGAGAACTCCGAAGGCACTAGGCACGGCCAGTCGCCCCCAAACAGTGAAGAAGCTGAGTAGACCTCGATTGTGTCAATGGTAGATGCATCAACACTAGATTTAAGGCATGATGGTGCGACGGCAGTCCTCGACATCTTCATTGCATCTTTGACTTCAAGTCGGAGCTGAGCTGAAGCAAGCCTTTCCGCTTTAAGTTGAGACTGAAGAAGTCGAACTAATTGAGGCTGCGACGACACAGAGGTTGTCTCACACCTGCTGGTGAGTAGCTTCAACTCACTGTCTTCAGCAAGACAGGACCTTGGGGTCATCTCGCTATCCTCAAGATGGTTTGGCTCACTATCTTCCCTAAAGTTCTGCCTGGCGTAAGAGATACGAGTCTAAAAGATAAACAAGGAGACACGTAACAAGTTTCACAATTATATAAGCAAATAAATGGATCTGTTCTGCATAAGGAACATGTTTTTACAACTACAATTTGAAACTAGTAGTTGTTGCAAACATCCAATCAGATGTAAACAGCAAAGCAAACAGCAGTGGAGGAAATGATGCTTATCCTAATCTATACTAGAATGAAGTTTGAAGGCTTGAGAAGGATGAACTTACATTACATGTTAACACGGGCTGGACAAAGCCCTTCTCCATGTTGATGGAAGGATAATTCAATAAATTCCCCAAAGAAAATTCTTTATAAGCGTTGCCATTATTCTACATTTTGCAAAGAGTAAATATAGATCAAATAATATTGGAAGAAAGCAGAGGATAATGAAGCTCGAGATGCGGTGATGATACATAATCAAATAGCAATTAATTAAGTACAGACGTTACAAGGCAAAAGGAGAGAGAGTCTTGACAAGAGCAATGCAGAGCCCATTATTGTTTTGAGATCGTATGATCCTTTGAGCAAGGAGATTCATTTGAAATTAGTTTTCATACAAGAGAGAAGGTAAGGCACAAGAAGAAATTTAGGAGTTCAAATTTTGAATTGATATCATAGACAGTACCTGACTCTGGGCTCCCAACAGTTCTAATAGGGGTTTGGCCACTGGAGTAGGTGTAAAGTGTGGTACAGTTGGGCATGTGTTTTCTGTGGCTGCTGATCTATCTGATTTAACAAGCATCACTACCTTTTCCAAATACCTAGTTTGTACTCCTTGAGGATCTGCACTCACCCTCTTCCTTTTGGACATCTATTACAAAAGAACAACATTTGACTGGAAAAACATAGTGTGACGACACATGGAATAGGTACAGAAAATGGATAGTGTGACGACACATGGAATAGGTACAGAAAATGAATAGGTACAGAAAATGGATAGGTACAGAAAATGGATAGGTACAGAAAAACATAGTGTGACGACATATCTGATGCTTAAACTAAGCAGGTGGTGTAACAAAGTATAAGTAATGCAAGAGGTCAGAAGCAAAATATGTGCGACCAATACAACTTTGCAAAGTTAGAGCAAGCACCTTGATGGGTGAATAAGATAGGCCATCCTCCACCATGCCAAGTTTGTTAGCCAGTGGATCGTTCCGCAATATTCCTCTTGTGCGCCCATTCTCATATTCATTTTGATAATGTTCAATATCTTACATGCATGAAGACATAAAAACAAGTGAGATTTTCTTTGTAATGCAGAAGTGATTCTAATCCAATACTGCCTCCCTGTAAACCCCTTTGTGCTATCTCTGCAATTCTTTTTAAAGATGCCATGCATGCTGTAATTTGTTGTGTGCATTAATATAATGTGGCCTACTACTCAAAATATGAGAGCACCAGAAGTGATGACACTTCGCAGATGATAGCTTCAACATATAGTAAAGAAGAACAAGTCGACTGACTGTGATTCAAAATATACTAAGGGAGAACAACTCGACCTGACCAGTCGATCGCAAGAGAAGAGTATCATCTTAAAGAAGATCAGAAGAGCAAGCAGATTGAAGATATTACAAGTCTTTTAATACAATATCGGTTGGTCATCCATGATGAACCAGAGCGCACAGAGAAATACTATTCTTTCCGGTCTCTCCATATGTGGCTCACATGCATTTCGGAACTAAAGTAGGAACATTTAGCTAACCAATTAAACATGTCTCAGTTTTACTAATATCAGCAATAATATCAGATATGAATTTGTACAACTAAGCTTGTTTAGCTCGATGGGTGAAGCAGTGCTATTACGACATGAACCACGAGGCTGATTGTGGTCATCATAAAATGGGGAAAACATAAGCATGATGAGTGCGGTGTTGATCGTGGCGGTGGGATGGCAGATCGACATCGCAAACCGCACAAAGGGTAGTTAGCAACTGATGTTTGCTTTGAAATAACAACTAAGATTTGGTATGGACAAGAAAGTACGGTCAACAAGTGACAACGAAATGCAATATGATGTCTCTCTATATGTCGCGACATGCATTTGGAAACTCAAGTGGGACCTTTAGCTAACCAATTAAATGTGTCAGTTAACTAATATCAGTATCATATCACAATCATATTTGAACAACTAAGCTTTTGAATTCTAAGTGTTGTGTTGTTTAGCTTGAAGGGTGGAGTAATGCTAGTACAACAGAAAGCACCTACGCAGATCATAGTAGAGTAGATAAAAAGGGAAAACCCTAAGCATCAAGAGAAAAATCAGGAAAGTGGAACTAGCTGGACGATGGGTGGTGCACATGCTTTTGAAGCGAATATAGGAACATTAGGTGATCAATTAAACATTCTCTATTTTAGTGATATGAGCATCATATCAGATTCGTATTCAACACGTAAGCTTTGGGTTGAGGTCTTGAGGAAGCGGTGCTAGCACGACACGAAGCACCTATGATGATGGTAGTGAATATAAAGGGGGAAACCATAAGCTTTTACGAGTATAGTGCCCGTGCCATGGTGGATCCGAAGGTGCAAAGCTGGACAAAGCTACTTCGCAACAAATATTTGCTTTCAACTAGCCACTACGATTTCGTACGGACAAGAAAAGTACAATAAACAAATTACGATCTATTTTCTGGGTGAGATCAATAACTTAAGCACATATGGAAGAGTACCACCTCTCTTGCGACGCCGTGTAGGCCTATGCTGATACGTTGAGGGTGCTGCGGGTGCGATGGCTATTGGCGGCGGGGAAGAAGACTTTAGACGGCAGACGGCCGGGTCGGCGGATATATCCTGTTGCCGTGGACGAGGCGGTCGTAGGAGCGGCAACGGCAAGGTGGACGACGGAGCCGATGAAGCGAGAGGAGGCGATGAAAGGATCCTGGTCCAGCACCGTGGATGAGAGACGTCC
Organism: Aegilops bicornis; assembly: GCA_021605145.1. Taxonomy (NCBI): domain Eukaryota; kingdom Viridiplantae; phylum Streptophyta; class Magnoliopsida; order Poales; family Poaceae; genus Aegilops; species Aegilops bicornis. Next base: position 397,670,951 of record CM038673.1, on the reverse strand, counting down.
ATCTCTTGCAGTGGACGGCGGGGTAGGAAATGGCGGCTCCGGCAAGGTGGAGGATGGGGTGGCGGACGGAGGAGGCTGGCCGCGATCACGGAGGTTGTTGTGCCGCCGCGGTGTATGAATGGGGAAATGGAGGAGGGGGATCTCAAACTTTGGGACGCGCTTCTACGAAATGGGGAAAGTTAGAATTTATCCCCCGTTTAAAATTTCGGACGTCCACGTCGGTTGGGGATAGGACGGTAATCTCGCATCTCCCAAATATTTGCGGTAACTATTTGAGGCGAGGAGGGGTGTTTTGCATACGGTTGGCTCCCACGGTGTATGAACGGGGCTAACAGGTAGGGCGGTTGTGTCACGTCTGATGGAAGTTACACACCTGCCCCTATTTAAAATATTAGGGCCGTCGTGTCACGTTTTGTTATTTATTTCTTCAAAACCACAACAAAGATTTATTCCACCTTTATATATGATTATGATTTAGAAATGTCGTGATCTTGAATTGATGGGTTGGATACACTCTGAGTCAAACATTTTTTTCATTCAATACAATATGCTCACATGAAAAATAGTTCACCTTATGTCAATCATACAAATCTTGAGGATTACCTCGCCTAAAAAATTCGGATCATTACAACACATGGACAACATAGGGGGTCTTGCAACATAATCCATTCAGAGACATGACACAACATGCAAGTACGATAATCTAATTAAAATTTCAACTGGTATCTAAAGAAGAACCTGGATTATCTTGGGCTTCGGATAGCGTAAACAATGAGACCTCCTCCGTCTTCAAATGCAACATTCTTACTTCCTCCAATTCTTGGGTTGCTTGCATAATGTGTGCCGCTAATTCGTAATTTCCAGCCTCAAGATAGAGATTACCTCATTCATGGCAGCCACACCATCTCTTTACGCCTCTAGTAGAGCCTCAAGCACTATAATATACGTGCTCGATCGCTCTCCGGCCGTGTTGCCTCCGAATCGCTACCATCCGGTAACATGGATGGCGCATCGCTTCCACAAATAGATTACAGGGTTGTACATTGTGTCCTAGTACGACATCCTCGAAAGGTTTCATTGGACATCGATGAAGAGATAGTTATCGTATGATCCAGGCAGTAAGCTTACATGGTAAACGACAGACGAATTATTGCCGAGCATGGCAAACTATATTTAAATGGTTCAAAGCAGCATCAGCCGAAAAGAAATTAAAATGGTAAGATGAAACTAGGGATATAAGTGGCAAATAAACGACATCTGCCAGTCCCATCTAGTTAGTTTTTGCTACCTCCCTAGTTCATTTTCCTCAAAAAACAAAAACTCCTTTGAGCTATTACCACTAGTGGACTTTAATCGGGATTAAACGGGACCCGATTGACATCCCTAGTTGAAAGGGAGTGTACAACCGCTTATATTTAACTTGCCAAGGCATCTAAGCAGTTGAAATAATCTGAGAAAGCACTTAACAGTGTGGCCTCATATAAACTATGAAGACAATCTTGTGATGAAGTTGAGAGGAAAAGTTAAGGACTCAAATGAAATAGGCACGCATTTCTTTACGATAGTACAACAGTAATCACGACATATTGGCCAACTTCGGTATAGCGTAACAAAAAATAAGCATTGAATCAAGCAATACTGACCAAAGCGGAACAACTGAACTATTTGTAATTCGGTAGGATTACACGTTGAGGGCACAAGCCAAGAAAGCAGCCCACTCGCATTACATTTCACATGTACTAAAACACACCGGCTTACCATATGTTCTTTGTGAAGCCTAGTCTTTGTTGCAATGTTCTTTGAAGATATCGTGACATCCCGTGGTTGCAAATCTAGTTGTAGTTTATTACGCACCATGTATTTAGGTAAAATTAATTTTAATCGCATGCACTGGTCCGAATTGATCATCAATGGTTCATCTAAACTAATGAAAGAAGGGTGTGTGCATACACGACAATACTCCCTCCAATTCTTTTTACTTTGCGTATAACTTTTTCTCAGTTTTCTCGTATTAGTCTGCGCGTTGCCGATTCCTACGCTGGTTTCCTATTGTGCCCCACCCCATCCGCCTCTTCCCTAATTAATTGGAAAATTAGTCCAGAAAAATTAAACCTGTGCCCTCCTTGGTATGCGGGTAAAGAGTTATGCGCAGAGTAAATAGAATCGGAGGGAGTATATCTGCTTCCCTCTATTTTTATGCTTGTTCAAGGTGCCAGCCCCAAAAGACCAAATATTTTGCTTGATGGGGTTGGCAGCTCCATAATTAACAGAAGCATCAAATTAATCATGCAACTTGGGAAGATCAAGAACACACAAACAAGTAATGAACAGAGGCTCGGAGCAGTGATGTAATAGCTAGCATCAGAAAATGTAGGGTAAAACAAACAAAAAGCAGCGGAACCACATGTTAGTTTGCTGATGTGTAATTAAGCATAGAGAACATTAAGCAGTCTGATGGAACCAACAGGTGGCATCAGAACAAAACTAAAGCATATTAACTATATGCACATTGGTATGTAATTTAGCACATGTAACATGTTCCTTTGCCGGAAGTATGGCCCTACGGTGCAAGCGAGAATAACGCGTCTCATGAAAAACTGAATGATGCCCTGAAGAAATTCAAAGGTGTGGTGCTTATGCTAGGAAAGTGAATGTAGGCGCCGGCCGTTGGATAATAGTGCCTGATTCTCGGCGGCGTATGGGTATCGTTGTCATACTTGATAGCTAAGGATCGTCGATGTTGCTCGTGTTGCGGTTGAGTTTTGGCGGTTGCCGTTCTTTGAAGCGACTCCGTGCTACTGATTGCGGCGCTGTCGACATACAAGAAAGCTCATATGTGGTAAGTGAACAGTTAACGATCTGAGAAACACGAAGGAGTACAAATCGAAAGAACCTGATGAGGCTGCGGCGTCGGTAAAGCAGGGCCGATGGAGTTGAATATGGCGTCCGTGGAGCGGGTCTAGTGCAGTGGACGAAGGCTTCGCGGGCGCGTTGTACAGTGCTTTCGGTGAGGTGGATCTGTTGCGGCGGACAAGGGCTTGTATGAAGGGCCATCGAAGGGGCGGATGAGGGAGTCAGTGAAGGGCCTACACTGTGGTGGACGAGGGTGCTGTTAAGCAGATCCGGTGCGGTGGACCATGATGGCGATCAAGGAGATGCAGAGCGGTGGACAAGCCGATCGCTGAATCGGCTCCGGTGAAGTGGTGAGTTGGCGGTTAGGGGGTTACAAGGTGCGGAAGGTAGATCCGGTGAGGTGTGAGGTCCACCGCTGCGGCGGAGGACTAGATTCGTGACTTGCCGTGGTTAGAAGTCGGGGAGGGAAGGGAGGGGCCTGGGAAGAATGTTGGGGCAAAGAGGGAAAACAATGGAGTTACCAAAGCAGCCATTTTCCGTTCATGTGGCAGGGGTAAAACAAGAATATCGCAGGGCTAAACTTTCGGGCGCGTGATATTTCGATGTGAGCGGGAAGTTTGAAAGCTTTTGGCGCCTAAAATTATAAGTATTCTGCTCTCGTACGGCCGACAATGATATCATGGCCGACAATTTGTGTGTTTTGCACGCAAAAAAAATGTGCAAGTTTTGAAAATCAATGTCTCCAACTCGAAACTTAGATTGTCCATTCAATTCAAATATGGATCATTGAGCTACTACAAGCAAATACCATCATACGGTCCAACTCAAATGAAATTCCAAATGTGTTTATCCTAAATATGACGACAAAAGCAAAAATGTGTATGTGTATGAATAAAGTGGATGATTATAAAGTTTGAACATGCCCGTATGTGTATATCTCTAGGTTTGATATATGTTGAAATCACGAAATCCCGGCTTAAAAAATGTACCTCCATTTAAATGAATTACAAAAGCTAATGATGGAGTCGAATTCCAAAATTCCAATCTTAGGTTTGTAATTCTGGTACATCAAGGTATATCACGCATGTTCAAAAGTATCGTTATTCTCATAGTACAAACTGTGAAACAAATTGATCAACCATGAGTGCACAATATCTCAATTACGCTAAAGTCCCTCAAATATAGACACCTCACACTTTATCTGAAGTCAACCCCCCCCACCACCACCACCACACACACACACACACACATAGAGAAGTCGTTCTCTCCCCCAAACACCAACACACGAGCACATTAACACCCCTCTCTCTTGTAAAGTCCGGACCCCAACATAGGTCTCTATCACTTTGTCTCTCGGGCATGCACACATCTTTTCCCTCACTCTCTAGGTCTCCCGCTATCTCTCTTACCCGAGCACACGCACTATGTAGAGTGTATATTTCCCATACACACAAAACGTTGCCCCCAAACGTCTATCTCCCTAGTTATGTGGTTCTCGCGCACTCACCTCACACACCACCCACACTGCAAACAAGCACACTTTGTCTCCTTGTGCACCACTCTCCTCTTTCTATCTCTCCCACATGCGGACCATGACTCCTTCCCTGTATACATATATGTCGTGACTCTTTGCATAGCCCCCTAATGTATAATCGTTCTCGATTTCGCACATTGTTCTCTACACCATCTATTCTAGATCTGTCATGAAGTCCCTATCACACATACGATGACTCGCTTCCCTTGCGTCTCCATTCATAGGCCAATTTCGGACAACACCAACATTGTCTCCCTATCTATATGCCATTTATGGACACAAGCGACCCCTCTCGCCCCCTCTCTTCCTCTCTCTCTCTCTCTCTCTCTCTCTCTCTCTCTCTCTCTCTCTCCGTCGCTAGCTCTCTCTTTCTCTCGCTCTCACACCCCTCTCCCACACACACACTCGATGTCTCTTCCAAATAGTCGGCTCCCCCCGCCCGCACCCAAGCTATCTCGCAACTACACATGTCACACCATCCCCCCTTCCCTTATACTAGGTTTACATCATCAGTGGTCTCTCTACTCCACATACACTCTCTGCCTCTCACACACAAACGCGTGCACAAACACACAGACACGCACAAACACCCATTTACCTGGATCCTCATCTCTCCTCATGTCCGCATGTGTATCTCACACACTCACTCTCTAATTATGTATATGTGTCTCCACGTTACACAACACAAAGCCCCATGTACATGTCTCTCTCTATCCTCCACACACATAGACACAAAGAATCTGTTATCATTGCCTCAGTCTCTAACATATCACACACGCACATTGTCTCCCTCTCTCTCGCAAACACGCTCAACAAGTGTTTCCCCGTGAATAACCTACCGTCTATTCATCAACAGTCGTGGCAGTACGGTGAACACGAGACGTGAAAAAGAATAAATCTACACGTGCTTAGACCACCTAGTATGACTACTAGGACTAGAGCAAGCCAAAAACCGCGCCGCCGTCACCCCCTCCTTGTCGGCGACGGGAAAATCTTCATTTTACACAGTCGAGAAGTCATTGTGCTAAGGCCCCACATGGCGAGGCGTTGAATAGAATGTAGATGCTAGTTTATGGAAGCAAGTATGGATAATACGTTTGTATCTCCATACTTATATTTCTTCTCTTATAAAAAACCGAGTTGGTGATGATGGTACGTGTGCCATCTTGCAATATAGACCGTCCGATCTATATCGGCGGATGGAAATTAAACTAAAAGATACCGCACCCTCTCCACATTTGCAGACAAGGCCTTCCCTCGTTCATCCTTATCTCCAACAAACCTCATTGTTGAGAAATTAAGAAAGGAAGCCTCTGGAACAAACAGGCCTGGTGGCCGCTGCCGGCGTCGTCAATCCCCATGCCTCCGCTCAGTCCGACCACCAACCACCACCACACCCCACTCCTCTTCACCTTATCTCATATTTCTCGAGATATCATTAGTTTTTACACATGGGATTACTCCATGAGGGTCAATCACAACAAGTGTTTTATAAAAAAATGCATCTTGATGTTCCGTGCAATGCACGGACTAGTACTCCTACACAAGACTAAGTTGGTAATGCTGGTGTGTCTGCCATCCGTTGTTTCTGACCATTAGATCTACATCTAACGATTGTGAGGTAAGTTGTTGCCTTCTCTCACCTACATCCCACTTGTGTACCAATTTGCAGAAAAACCCATAATTAGTATCTTAAAACCAACCACATCCCTCCCTGACCTCACCAAAACAGCCCATGGAATATATTCTGATTGAAACATAATATATCTCTAGTGACATTTGTATATCAAAATTAGAGTGTTTTGTACCAAGTTTGTGAATAAGTATTATTCTAATTATGATTCGTTGCAACGGACATGAACATTGCTAGTATTTCCAACCATGCATTTCTTTTCCTAGTATTCCATAGTTTGGAGTTTTCCATCAAGATATTAGTCACTCATGGTTGATATTTACTTTCAATCATGTACACATATGCACTATGTAACTAACCTTGCTTATTGGCTTCCAAAGCTTAACCTTCACTCCTACTTACAATATGTAGAGTATTTAACAAAAAACTACCACTTTCAACCAGCCCCAGGAAGAATCTATTGTACAAAAAATAGCAAAAACATACCCAAAATTTCTTAATCCACGCCAAAAACTACCTAGTACTCCTACCGATTAGGTTCATTTAAACCCATTTATGACAGGTTGGCCCACATGTCCGTCTTGTGAGGCAGCTTAAACCAACACATTTTGTTTAACCGTTGACACGAGGGACCCACATTTTACCTTCTATCCTGTTATTCCCCCTCAAATCATTATTTTTCCTGAACCTTACTTCAAACAGTACTGATGCGTGTTCGTCGGTGGCGCCGGTGATGAGCGAGTTGGCCGTCGCTCCGCCGGACGGGCCGGACACCGCTACCAGCCTCCGCAGGTTGGTAGGCTGGCTGGCGTGACTCACGAGCGAGCAAGCCGCCTCGCTGGCCTTCACTTGAGCAGGATGGCTGGCCTTTTAGCACGTGTGCAGCGAAAGCAAGCCGCCACGCTGCCGTGCCAATCTAGCTAGCAAACCTTGCAGAAGCGGTGGGCGGAGCTATCTTGGCTAGCTAAGCGGCCGCGAGTGAGACGGAGCAGCATCCGGGCTGCCGCAACATGGGCTCCGCACCGCCGGCGGTTTTGACATCGCCTTCTGCCGGCGACGGTAGCTGCGTCCCATGGCCGAGGATGACTAGGTGGACGGGCTGGAGGTAGGAGGTCACTCAAGGATTTTTGTTGGTAAGAGCATGTACAATGGTTGATAAGGTAGTCTTCTCTTAAGTCTGCCACATATGCAAGTGGTAGTAGTTTCTTGGCATTTTAGTGGTTTCTTGCATTATTAGAGCAAGTACAATAGAGCTAAGTCAGCGGGCTATAAGAAATAAACTACTCCCTCCGTCTAGGTGTGTAAGTCATCTTACAAAAACCAAATAATCCCAAAACACTTAGGCGCGGTGCATTAACTTCTACCTCGTTTCTTGTTTCTTGACACATCAACCAATAAGAGATGTGGGTGTGCATGCTTTTAATGACTTGAAACTACCAAACACGACATGCAGTGGTTAATTCATTGCATGCAATGCTATTAATTAGCAAATAAACATTAAGTTCTCTAGTTTTCCCCTCCTCCTTGGTCATGGTGCACAATCTAAGATGACTTATTCACCTAGACGGAGGGAGTACTACATGTTGGCTATAAGATGGGCTGTAGATGACATGGCACTGGCTTATAGCCAGTAGCTAGCTATACTATTAACCATGCTCTTAGGGGTTTCTTGTAAGGAACAATGTACGTACTACTAGCGACAAAAGGCGATTCTAGGTTGCGTTGTCTTTGCCAGAGTACTACTAGTGGTCGGCGAGTGTATACCTTGTTTTGTGGGTTCAATCTCAGCCCGAGCATACAATGACCTTTTAAAAAAATAGTACTACTACACTTCGCTGCGAGCCAATATTTTACACGGGTAGTTTGAGTTTTGAAGTCAAGCGGACGTGCGGCCCCTAATCTGGGTGCCTTTGGACAGCCTAGCCACGTGAACGGGTTTTCCTTCCCAGCATCCCGTGGCTCGCGTGCTCGCCCTAGCCGCACCTCGCTTGCAGCTTCCAGCTAGTAGCATATTTAAACTAGAGCCTCCCAATTAAGCCCGAGGAGCCGGAAAAGCCTGGCGGGGCATTGGGAACTGTGCAATATGGCTCTGTACGTAAAGTGCTCTACTACTACTCATGGCGTGTGGTATTGCATGCATTGACATCACTCCATTATCGGCTCTACTATAAAAGAAATTCCTCTTGACGTGTTTTTTTAAACGGAGGCAAAAGCTTTGCTTAATCTCATTCATAAAGAAGGAACTACTAACAAAGTTCGACGAGATCCATTACATGTCACGACCGGTTTTTCAATAAAATACTTATTGAGAAATCGATCTTTTGATTCCAGTATAGGAAGAATTATCCTTACTGGTAGATAAATACTTAATCTGAAGGCGGTAGCATTAAATATATTACAGGGTTGAGCTGAGGTTGCTCAACAATTTATTACAAACACGCCAATATTGTACATAAGGGCGGCTATGACACAAGGGTGTGGTGGCATGCTACTGACTCGAGATAAAAGGCGGTGGTGGATATGTTACAGTGGAGTGGTTGACATGACTCCTAATTTGGCAGCTCATCGAGCGTCGAGGTGAGGATCGATGCTTTTATTTGGGTAGCGGAAGCGGATATAATACAGTGACCAAATCCAGGATCGCACGGGACTGACTGGGACTCCTATAGGCGTCGGACTCGCTATCATACTCTTCATCCATGAGATCGCCTTCGTCAACATCTGGCCAAATCAACAAGCCAGGTGAGTACTTCGAAAGTACTCGCAAGACAGTTCGGACATAAGATATAACAAATGCAAGCATGAATGCGTCATGGGCAAATAACAATGCACACTCAAATAATAAATATTTGCACGACATGATAAGTAAAAAGGAAGTCAGGCGGTACTCCTCCCGAATCCCAACAAAATAACTGAGAACCGATCGAGATTATGCGGAGCGACGCCTCGAAGGGTAAACAAATAAATTATCATGCCGCAGTCGGGCGTCTAAGTGACACCACATAAAGGGCTTATATTGAAAGTAAATAAGAAGATTGCCACAGTCAGACGTCTGAGTGACGTCACATAAAGGGCTTATATTGAAAACAAATAACAAGCGTGCCACAGTCGGACGTCTGAGCGACATCGCAGAAAGGGCTTATATTGAAAGTAATAACAAGCGTGCCACGATCCGGACGTCTGGCGACATCGCGAAAGGGCTTATATTGAAAGTAATAACAAGCGTGCCTCAGTCGGACGTCTGAGCGACATCGCAGAAAGGGCTTATATTGAAAGTAAATAACAAGCGTGCCACAGTCGGACGTCTGAGCGACATCACAGAAAGGGCTTATATTTCATTATTCATATCCGATAAATTCACGAAGATATAACACTCACAGGGCATAATCAACACACAATAATAAAAGAGTTAGTCCATCCATAGGAATAATCATTTAGCCGGACTTAACACTCATATGGTTCACCGGAGTTTTGTCACTAAGACTGACACTGACAAGGATAAGTTGAACACAGTACTTGGACATGGATAAGATTATTCGAATGATTTTGACTCTGCAGAGTTTGTACCAATTATCCACAGCCAACGGATTTCCGTAGTCACGAAGGACTAGTTCCATTTACGGTATTTCGGTAGAAACACATCTAACCAGTACACACCCATCCCACCTCACGATGCCAGGAATCACCCTAGACAACGTTCAAGAAAAACTTTGAGACGGGGAGGTCACAACCTCGAATAGCATGGGATCAAATTTCTATCATACGCTCTAAGGGGTGTCCCCTCTCGGTCCCAACGGAAACACCCATGCCCCGACCGGATGGTGGCTCTAATCCAGGGCCATGGAACCCTCATCACGGCCTCTCTATTTGGTGTGTACCAGGAAAGAGGTTTGCAACTTACTAAGCCATATCCCCTTGCGGAAAACATGTGGTAGTACAGGAAGGGAAAACAGATGGAAACGTAACTTGATTCATGATGACACTGGAGTCAGAATAGTCTGGCATAAGACTGGCATGCTACAACACTGCCATCTTGCCCACTCTCATGCCATCACATGGCCATGCAAACTCATATCCAACAACATATGGAATTTCGAAGCTCACTTGCCTCAACTTTGCATGTAATATAACACTTATCGAAATGCTCATAAACATGCCATGGAACTACTTAATGCAAACATGCAACGAACACTCATCATATCAAAAGTTCAAACATGCTTGCCTTGTTCAGAGTAGTCGGTGTCTAGCTTGGTGAAGTTCGCGGTTCCGTCACCTCCTCCGGTATCTACGGTATAAGAAAATACGTACTAACGTGAATACCGTGAGTGCACAAAAAAGTGTTCTAAATATTTTTCAAATAAATATGACAAAAAACTAGATAGAAAAATAAAGATGACAGAAAAAGAATCAATCAAAAATCATTTTCTTTCTAAACGTTATAAAGGTTTTAGTCCAGGGACTTATCTGTAATGAAATAGAAAGTTTCCAGGGGCTAGCTTATTAAAACTGAAAGCGCTTCGGCTAAAAACCCGTCAACTGCGAAGGGAGACGTATTCTGCACGAAGGCGTTTACAGAAAATGGTTCAAAAAAAAGAAAAGACTGACGAGGGGTCCCACCCGTCAGGTTTGAATATTAAAACGGGGGAGAAGCAGAGCGCGCCGGCGCCCGAGAGCTGCGGTGGTCGCCGGCGGCGATCCACGGCGAGTTAGGAGGAGCGGAGGGTACCTACGTGATCAGCGTGCCCTTCCGCGTCTGTGGGTGGTGGAGGTGGTCGTCGGCGAGCACCACGTCGACGGCGGCCCTTACTCCGGCGGACGGCGGCTCGGGTGAAGTTGGATCTCGTCGGGGAGGGCTGCGGAGGTTAAATTGAAGCTTGGGTTAGAGCACTGGGTGCAAGATATGGCTACTGATGTGGTTTGGGAGGCGGGGATGGCCTCACCGGAGTGGATCGAGCTGGTGGCCGAGGCGGATCAGGGCGGCCGGAGTCGGGGGAGGAGACCTCCTCGAGGTCCTCCTGGTGGCTTGGCGGGGTTCTGGTGAGGTGTAGTGGTGGTGCGTGCTCGAGAACGAGCTCGGGACCTCATTTTCTAGGCGATCCGGCGGTGGCCGTGAGCAGGGATCTCCGGCGATGGTTCTGGCGCTTGATGTTTGGTCGGGTAGTTTAGGGGTTGGGCATCAACGTGGAGGTCCACGGGTTCCATTTAGACGCTAACCTAGGTTGGATTAAGCGGCGCTTGGGTGGTTTCGACGAACGGAGCTGCGCGGGCCCGTCGGCGCGGCAGAGGGCGCGCCCTGTGCTTGCCGGGCCACGGCGACAGTGTTGCGGCGTGTGCTGGCACGCAGGAGGCCACGCGGAGGCCTCGGGTGCGTTGGGCGGCGCCGGACGACGTAGAGACCTGGCGCTAGCTCCCCTTGGCCGCCACGGGTGGCTCTGCCACCGCAGAAGCTGCCGGCGTCGGCGAGGCTCGCCACCACCGACACCTGCGCCCGTCCAAGAGAGCGTGCGGTGCTCTGGTTAAGGAGGAGAGGCCGTGCGCAACGCGCCAGGGTGAGCACTGGTGATCGATGACAAGTCAGCGATTTAAAAACGACAATCGACTAAATTCTGAATTCTTGAATATGCACGAAGCGATGTCGGCCAAGTGTTTGATGAAATGATTTAGGCATGAGAAGAATTTTTTTGGGGTTGATCTTTGGTGTGGTGGCCTCTTAAAGCACCTGGGGGCCGCCTGATTTTTGGTGGAATTTTTTGAGAAAGGAAAATATGAATTTCACCAAAAATGATGAATCTGGTCCAAACTTGCAGTGGTTGAAACTTGAAAATTTTGAAAAGAGGAAGGGTGGATCTTGATGGATCTAGGTTGGGGGTGCTAGGGACTTTCCAGAGGAGTTGGTTTGAGATCAAAACTCAAAGGAAATCAGGTACTTCCTTTGTAAATCATCTAGGCTTAAAATAATGGACAGAATTGTTTTTGGGGAAAAATTAAATGGAATAAAATTCAAAATGGGTTGAACTTGTTGGAATAGAAAGTTTGGGTTGCCCAAAAGTGGAGGGAGGGGTTTAGGAAGAAATTACCACATGAGGCATGGTAAAACAATGGGTGGTTTCAAAACAAAAGAGTAGCCCCAAAACCCATAGGGTTTTCTTTTTAATAAAAAATAAATTCCAATAATTTATTTGAGGTGGTAAAAATCAGAAGGAAGGTTTTTAATAACCAAACACCAAGGTTGAAGAAGATACAAAATAAAATCCTTGCCATGGGGAAAATTTTGAGAGAGGGGGGGAGTTTTCACCCCTAGTAAAAAGCTTTCCAATTATTATTGGACTTGTTTACCCACTCAGATGAAACAATTCTTTTATCAGTGGGATTATCTATATAAATATATTTTTTCACTAAGCTTTATTTCTCTAAATTGGTTTTTCATTAGTTTTGGGGTTCCATTTGCACTGCAACCCTTTGATAAATTTATTTAAAAATCCCACCAAAATTTGGGGATGTCATGTGATGTTTTTAAATCACTTTTATAAAAAAAAATTCATTCTTTGGATATTTTGAGCTCTACATCAGATTTTCAAATCTGGTCCAGTGAGCAATTTTGCACTACAACCTATTTAAATATTTCTTTAAAACTTCTACCAAAATTTTGGGATGTCAGTAGGAGCATATTATTCCACTTTATGCAAAAACCCAGTGATGTTCTTTGAAAGATTTGAGTGAATCATCCTCATCTTCATTCTGGTGCAACTTGGTGATTTGTACTGCAACCATCTTCTAACTTGCTCCTCAACCCATGAACTTTCTCCTACTTGTAGTACACCTTACCAAACCCTTAAGTCCAGGAGATTGGACCCATTGGGAGATTTTTGGTCCATGCATTGATGCCATTTACCTTCTGTCCAGAACTGAAGATTTGCAAAACTTGCACTAGCAAGTTCCTTCTTTTGACCAAATGACTTTACCACCCTCTTTTGCAATTAAAGAGACACTAGCCTGGAGAACTTGGCCACCCCAAGAAATGCCTAGGTGCCTGTGGCATTTTGTCAAACGCCTTGAGTGCATGAACAACTTTGACATGACTTTTGTTATTGCACTGTGACCTTGCACCTCTAGGAAAACTAACTTGTCCACTAAGCCTCTAGATGACTTTAACCTAGGTCTGTTAAACCCCAACCTCACCCGAGACCTCTAGCATGCCACGGCATTTTGTCGGCACGTCCGTCGTGCGTTTCTGGCGCGCCCAGGCGTGCGTTTTGCACGTGTCGGCGCCCGAGCCGCTGGCCTCGCCTCAAGACCTGCTACGGCCCTTGGCCAACTGCAGCCAAGACGCCACGTCTCCTACGCACCCCAAAGCCACCCCGACCACCCCAGCACCCCAGCACCACCGTCGGTCGGCGTGGCGGCTAGTGACGACGCATGCAGGCCCGGCCGTGTCGGCGCCGCCCGAGCCGCTCCGCGCCACACCCGCCTGGAGCAGCTCAAACTCATCCTGGCGCGTCCTCTAGCTCTCGTCGCCATACGCCGCCTCGACCGCTAAAGAGCGGCGGTTCGCCGGCAACCTTATCCTCGGCCGCGGACCCGCCCTGGATGCGCTTATAAATAGGACCCCCGAGCTCGCCCAGGCCTCAAGCAACCTCTCTCACTCCCTCACCGATCCGCTCGTAGCAGTAGGAAGACCAGAGAGGTCGTCTTCCTCATCTCTGACAATCATAGCCGCCGCCACTGTCTCGACCACTCTGGCGCCACCAGGGCCTCCCCCTCTCCACTCTCTTCACCAAGAGCTCCCTCTCCCTCTTGTGAGTCCATCCCCCTACTCAATTTTGATCAGGACTCGCCGCAGGGGAAAACTCACTCTGCCCGACGGCCACCGTCCGCTGCGGAGCTGGCCGCCGGCAGCTCCGTCCACCACGGGGATCGTAACGACCACCGGAGGGACCTCCTCGACCCCCTGAGCCCGCGGGTGACCTCTGTTTCTCGAACGGTATCGCCGTTCGGCCAGCTGTCATGGGAGTTCCGCCCTCTCGGGCAGAGGAAGAGGAGGGAGGGTCAACTGGTCAAACCTGACCAGTGGGCCCCCTGGACCCACTGTCAGTTACCAGCGCTGGTCCACGGAGGCGTAAGTGGGGACGTATTTCCAGAGTACGTCTTCGACGTGTATCGTTCCCTTCCCTTTTTCTGTTTTATTTAAAAACCAAAATATTGAATAAACTTTGACTGGCTATAACTTTTTAAATATAACTCCAAATGAATTGATTCTTTTTCCTACCTCTCTCAAATTTAATCTAGTTTATTTTAAGATTTATTTGAAAAAAATTTAAACAACTTTTTTGTGCTGTTTTGAAATTGTGTGTCAATTCAAATTTATTTAAAATAGGATTTTGGAGAGAGAGAAGCAAACTTTCAAAGGTTTTTGGAATACGCCCTGCCTCTCCACAACTTGAAGGCAAGCATCCTGAACCCTGGCATAATATTTTTGATGTGTTGGTTGACACGATTATAACACCACCTTATTTCGGAGAACTCGTTATTTTATGTAGTGACGCGATCATTTGCATGAATGCATATTGGAGATTTCCTTGCTGTTGGAAACAGATATACTCGTGATGATATTCACCCTTGAATGCCTTGCATGCATGCCGGAAGGAAACCCAGGAAAGCCTCTGCCTTGGGTAGGCGTGAGCTTGTCTCCGGTCTCCGTCGGGACGGTTATGTTCGGTATGGCATGGTGAGGTATAATGAGTGGTGATTTTGTTAGTCGGAATATGTATTGGTTACACTTATCATGCAGGGAATTTATAAACCTCCTGAGTCGACCGTAGATCGAGTCTTGTTCCAGTAACCCCCATACTTGTTTCGTACTACCACTCGTCCCTGCCACAGGTAGGGTACGGTTCAGTAAGTTGTCAACCCCTTTCTTGGCACACACCATACAGAGAGGCCATGGTGGAAGATACCGACTGCATCCGGTAGGCATGCCACCTGGTCCGGGGGCATGGGTGTTACCGGTAGGGACCGAGAGGGGGGCACCCCTTAGAGCGCGCGATATAAATTTGATCCCATGCTACGCGAGGTTGTAGCCTCCCCACTTAGAGTTTTGCTTGACAGGTGTCGTGGGTGATTCCAGACACCGATGAAGTTAAGGTGTGTGCAAGTCGGTGTGTTTTCAATTAAAAGGCCGTGAAGCGAATTAGTCCCGATGGACTAAAGGAATCCGTTACTCGTGGGTAAAGAGTACACCCTCTGCAGAGATTAAATCTATTCGAATAGCCGTGTCCATGGTTAAGGACTACAGTCTAGGATGGGTCAAGTGTCGGTCTTACTGTCGGTCTTCGGAGGAGAAACTACTAAATCAGAACTTGGATCACGACTGATGACTTGTGATGATTATGTGTATCTTTATTTTGGACTAACCCATTATATTATTTGAATTATTGAGTATCCTTGGGACGGTTCTACCTCCTGGATATCCACTATGACTGTATTTACCTTATAAGCCCTTTATGTGGTGTCGCATAGACGCCCGACTGTGGCATGCTGGTTATTTATTTCCTTTTATAAGCCCTTTATGTGGTGTCGCACAGACGCCCGACTGTGGCATGCTAGTTATTTATTTCCTTTTATAAGCCCTTTATGTGGTGTCGCATAGACGCCCGACTGTGGCATGCTTGTTATTTATTTCCCTTATAAGCCCTTTATGTGGTGTCGCATACAATCGCGGGCATGCTTGTTATTTATTTCCCTTATAAGCCCTTTATGTGGTGTCGCTTAGACGCCCGACTGAGGCATGCTTCATATCATGATCCTTCCGAGGCGTCGCTTCAGACACCCGATCGGTGCATGTTAGTTCTACCTCATTATTGCATTTCCATGTTGCGTATAAATAACCTGTTTGCATTGCATCAGAGATTTTATTTTTATGACTGACGTTGTGAGCCTAGAATATTTCAGTGCACGATTATCATTTATATTATACTCGTGTTCATAATGTTTGCGAGTACATTCAAAGTACTCACTGGCTTGTCCCTGGCTATTGTCTTGGCCAGATTTCTTGCATGGAGAGGAGCATTGCGATGACCGCCCCGGAACCTAAGCAACGGTGACATCAGCCTCGCGAAGATAGGAGTTATCCTGGTCAGCTGTTCCTGTGGGAAATGGAGTCCCATAGACACCGATGATCCACAAACCTCTTCCGCCATCAACCTCTAAAAACCATTTGTTGTACTCATAGGCCATAATGGTCTTGTACTACATATTTTGTATTTTGCTTGGAATTTCTGCATCAAGTTGGTGCCTCATCAGCTAACAGTAATCCTGGGGCTGATGAGCACAACGGCCATTTTCTGGAAATTACTACCCGTAAAACCTGTCGTGACAAACTTGGTACAAAAACTTTGTTTGTTTTGAAGGAGGCCATTTAAATCCTTCCAAAAACCCCTCTCTCTCAAAATTTTCCCCATGGCAAGGATTTTATTTTGTATCTTCTTCAACCTTGGTGTTTGGTTATTAAAAACCTTCCTTCTGATTTTTACCACCTCAAATAAATTATTGGAATTTATTTTTTATTAAAAAGAAAACCCTATGGGTTTTGGGGCTACTCTTTTGTTTTGAAACCACCCATTGTTTTACCATGCCTCATGTGGTAATTTCTTCCTAAACCCCTCCCTCCACTTTTGGGCAACCCAAACTTTCTATTCCAACAAGTTCAACCCATTTTTGAATTTTATTCCATTTAATTTTTCCCCAAAAACAATTTTGTCCATTATTTTAAGCCTAGATGATTTACAAAGGAAGTACCTGATTTCCTTTGAGTTTTGATCTCAAACCAACTCCTCTGGATAGTCCCTAGCACCCCCAACCTAGATCCATCAAGATCCACTCTTCCTCTTTTCAAATTTTTCAAGTTTCAACCGCTGCAAGTTTGGACCAGATTCATCATTTTTGGTGAAATTCATATTTTTCTTTCTCCAAAAATTCCACCAAAAATCAGGCAGCCCCCAGGTGCTTTAAGAGGCCACCACACCAAAGATCAGCCCCAGATAAATTCTACTCATGCCTAAATCATTTCATCAAACACTTGGCCGACACTGTTTCTGTGCATATTCAGTAAATTCAGAATTTAGTCAGTGTCGTTTTTCATCAGTGACTTGTCATCGATCACGGCGCTCACCACAGCGGCGTTGCGCGCAACCTCTCCTCCTTAACGAGCACCGCCGCGCTCTCTTGGACGGGAGCAGGTGTCGGTGGTGGCGAGCCTCGCCGACGCCGGCAGCTTCTGCGGTGGCAGAGCCACCCGTGGCGGCCAACGGGAGCTAGCGCCAGCTCTCTAGGCCGTCTGGCGCCGCCCAACGCACCCGAGGCCTCCGCGTGGCCTCCTGCGTGCCAGCACACGCTGCAACACCGTCGTCGTGGCCCGGAAAGCACAGGGCGCGCCCTCTGCCGCCGACGGGCCCGCGCAGCTCCGTTCTATCGAAACCACCCAAGCGCGCCTAATCCAACCTAGGTTAGCGTCTAAATGGAACCCGTGGACCTCCACGTTGATGCCCAACCCCCTAAACTACCCGACCAAACACTGCACCGCCGTAACCATCGCCGGAGATCCCCGTTCACGGCCACCGCCTCGGATCGCCTATAAAATGAGGTCCCGAGCTCGTTCTCGAGCACGCACCACCACTACACCTCGCCAGAACCCCGCCAAGCCACCAGGAGGACCTCGAGGAGGTCTCCTCCCTCGACTCCGGCCGCCCCGATCCGCCTCGGCCACCAGCTCGATCCACTCCGGTGAGGCCATCCCCGCCTCCCAAACCACATCAGTAGCCATATCTTGCACCCAGTGCTCTAACCCAAGCTTCAATTTAACGTCCGCAGCCCTCCCCGACAAGATCCAACTTCACCCGAGCCGTCGTCCGCCGGAGTAAGGGCCGCCATCGACGTGGTGCTCGCCGACGACCACCTCCACCACCCACAGACGCGGAAGGGCATGCTGATCACGTAGGTACCCTCCACTCCTCCTAACTCGCCGTGGATTGCCGCCGGCGACCACCGCAGCTCTCGGGCGCCGGCGCGCTCTACTTCTCCCCCGTTTAAAAATTCAAACCTGATGGTGGGACCCCTCGTCAGTCTTTTCTTTTTTTTGAACCGTTTTCTGTAACCGCCTTTAGGCAGAATACGTCTCCCATTGCAGTTGACGGGTTTTTAGCCGAAGCGCTTTCTTTTTTTATAAGCTGGCCCCTGGAAACTTTCTGTTTCATTACAGATAAGTCCCTGGACTAAAACCTTTATAACTTTTAAACCGAAAATGATTTTTGATTGATTCTTTTTCTGTCATCTTTATTTTTCTGTCTAGTTTTTTGTAATATTTATTTGAAAAATATTTGGAACACTTTTTTGTGCACTCACGGTATTCACGTTAGTACGTATTTTCTTATACCGTGAATCTGGGAGGAGGTGACGGAACATGAACTTCACCAAGCTAGACTCCGACTACTCCGAACCAGGCAAGCATGTTTAAACTTTTGATATGATGAGTTTCCGTTGCATGTTTTCATTAAGTAGTTCCATGGCATGTTTATGATCATTTCGATAAGTGTTATATTACATGCAAAGTTGAGGCAAGTGAGCGTCGAAATTCCATATGTTGTTGGATATGAGTTTGCATGGCCATCTGATGGCATGAGAGTGGGTAAGATGGCAGTGTTGTAGCATGCCAGTCTTATGCCAGACTATTCTAACTCCAGTGTCATCATGAATCAAGTCACGTTTCCATCCGTTTTCCCTTCCTGTACTACCACATGTTTTCCATGAGGATATGGCTTAGTAAGTTGCAAACCTCTTTCTGGTACACACCAAATAGAGAGGCCGTGATGAGGGTTCCATGGCCACAGATTAAAACCAGTCATCCGGTCGAGGGGCATGGGTGTTTCCGGTTGGGACCGAGAGGGGGCACCCTTAGAGCCAGCGATATATAAATTTGATCCCATGCTATTCGAGGTTGTGACCTCCCGTCTCAAAGTTTTTCTTGAACGTTGTCTAGGGTGATTCCTGGCATCGTGAGGTGGGATGGGTGTGTACTGGTCAGATGTGTTTCTACCGAAATACCGTAAACGGAACTAGTCCTTCGTGACTACGGAAATCCGTTGGCTGTGGATAATTGGTACAAACTCTGCAGGGTCAAAATCATTCCAATAATCTTATCCATGTCCAAGTACTGTGTTCAACTTATCCTTGTCAGTGTCAGTCTCAATGACAAAACTCCGGTGAACCATATGAGTGTTAAGTCCGGCTAAATGATTATTCCTGTGGATGGACTAACCCTTTTATTATTGTGTGTTGATTATTCCCTGTGAGTGTTCTATCTTCGTGAATTTATCGGATATGAATAATGAAATATAAGCCCTTTCTGCGATGTCACTCAGACGTCCGACTGTGGTACGCTTGTTATTTACTTTCAATATAATCCCTTTCTGCGATGTCGCTCAGACGTCCGACTGTGGCACGCTTGTTATTTACTTTCAATATAAGCCCTTTCTGCGATGTCGCTCAGACGTCCGACTGTGGCACGCTTGTTATTCGTTTTCAATATAAGCCCTTTATGTGACGTCGCTCAGACGTCCGACTGTGGCAATCTTGTTATTTACTTTCAATATAAGCCCTTTATGTGGTGTCACTTAGACTCCCGACTGCGGCATGATAATTTATTTGTTTACCCTTCGAGGCGTCGCTCCAGACACCCGATCGGTTCTCAGTTATTTTGTTGGGATTCGGGAGGACTACCGCCTGACTTCCTTTTTACTTATCATGTCGTGCAAATATTTATTATTTGAGTGTGCATTGTTATTTGCCCATGATGCATTCATGCTTGCATTTGTTATATCTTATGTCCGAACTGTCTTGCGAGTACTTTCAAAGTACTCACCTGGCTTGTTGATTTGGCGGATGTTGTGAAAGCGATCTCATGGATGAAGAGTATGATAGCGAGTCCGACGCCTAGAGGAGTCCCAGTCAATCGTGTGCGATCCTGGATTTGGTCACTGTATTATATCCACTTCCGCTACCCAAATAAAAGCATCGAGCCTCACCTCGACGCTCGATGAGCTGCCAGATTAGGAGTCATGTCAACCACTCCACTGTAACATATCCACCACCGCCTTTTATCTCGAGTCAGTAGCATGCCACCACACCCTTGTGTCATAGCTGCCCTTATGTACAATATTGGCATGTTTGTAATAAGTTGTTGAGCAACCTCAGCTCAACCCTGTAATATATTTAATGCTACTGGCCTTCTGTATCAAATATTTGTCTACCAGTAAGGATAATTCTTCCTATACTGGAATCAAAAGATCGATTTCTCAATAAGTATTTTATTTAAAAACCGGTCGTGACAAACTTGGTACCAGAGCCAGGCTGACTGTAGGAAGCCACTAGGTGCGATCGCTAATCGGATATTAGCACAATAGAGTTAATTTATATTTTGCAAATGTAGTCATTTTCTGACAGTCAGCATAAATTTATGATCTGACCATTCAGAATTTTTGCCTACTTTTGTAGATGGCTGGCAACGACTGTGAGTCATAGGTGTTCGCCAACGTGCCTGAGGGGTTCGTCAAGCTCCTCTCCTTCATCGTCAAGACCGCGATGGGGCCATCAGTCGCCCAGTATTCACACTGTACCAGCACAAGATCAACGACAGTCTGTCCATGCACCAGGCCGCGGCGCAATTCAAGGGAGGGCGTGTTGAGTTACGCCGCTTCCGGTTCTTGGGGAGAGCCATGCCTACGGAGAGGCATGCTATGCAGATGGCTGCCCATGAGGCGATAGCTCGTCTCAGAGATGTTCTTCCTTCGATGAAGACTCGTCGCTACCGCTACCTTCCATGCCACGTGCCATACACCTGTCACTATGCATTCGCTTGCCCCAGAGGAGAGCGAGACGAGGCTTTTGAGATGCTTGTTGAATACCTCCAGGCTCTGGAGGCAGCCTTCGACAACCTTGTGGACGACCTTGTGGCTGCCCGCATGGACTCAGTCCATGGCTGTGCCGCCAACAGGAGGGAGCTCCTGCACACCGCACCACCACTGACTTTCGTCTCGTCCTCGACATCTTATTCTCCTACCATTCTCGCCACCGCTCGTCGCCTGCCTACCACTGAGGAGTTCAACCAAGTCATTGCGCCCACTTCAGTCCGTTCTGCACCACCTATTGCACCCACTCCAGTTCGTGTTGCTCCGCCTATGGCGCCCGCTCCATCGACTCAGTGCAGCACTTCACGTCTGGAGCCTATTAGCGAGGAGGAGGTTGAGTCCCCAGCCTCACTGCGCCTCACCCTCGGCAGGCCAAGGGAGATCCTTACCATCTCCGACTGAGTACGCTTAGCTGCCATGCGATGTACCGGCTTGTACGATATGTTTATATGTACATAGTTTGTGAGAAGTAGCGTGTTTGCGCATCATGTAGGAACTGGGAGAAGTGCACTAGCCTAAATAACATGTCGGGAATGTGTACGCATATCCTGAGTGGTGTATTATATAATTACTGCTTGCGTGTAAGATATGTACTGAGCAGTCCTTCTCCATGCGCGATCAATTATTCTCTTGAAAAATCCTGGAGCATTTTAAATTTTCCCGTCTTTATAAATTTATTGATTTTTGCGACTCAATTTCTTTTCTTATGAGTTTTACAAAATATATCCCTAGAGTGGAAAATGTCTCGTCCTTGGACTCGCTCCATGCCAAATCCGCCAGAGGAAAATTATGGCACCCAAACAAGCAACAATTTCACACAGGCGATCAAGTCAGCGAGCGGTGAAACAGCATTTTCCCAAGTATGCCGCCTTTATGAACAGAGTCAGCAAAACATCAGGAAATGATGAACCAAGTCGTCAATATGGGAAATCACCGTGGATCGTATCAGCAGCAATCCAAATTGTCTGAGCTACAGAAGACGCGTCCCCCAACATTTTCTCATACTGACAAACCTCTTGAGGCCGATGGTGGCCGAGAGATGGAAAGAAAATTATTTATTGCACGGTGTTCAGACCGTGAGAAAGTACTATATGCACCGCACTATCTCACTTGGAGCAGCTGCATCATGGTGGGAAAATTTCCTACACATGCACCCCAACGAAAATGATATAACTTTGGGAGGAGTTCAAAGAAGGTTTTCGTGGGGCACATTCCTAAAAGTGTTATGAAGATCAAGAAAAGGGAGTTTGATGACCTCAAGCGAGAGGACCATGACGGTGAAGGAATACAACAGTCAGTTTACTCTATTGTCTCGCTTCATAGCGAAGAGCGTATGGTGAAAAGCAAGAAGATGGAAAAATTCACGGGCGATGCGGCACCCGGCGGCTTAAATGCCGGTGATGGTGCACACCTTCAGATTTCAAAACACTGGTGGATAAGGCTATTACCTTGGAAAATGAGCGGCGCAGCTTGGAGGATTTCCATAGCGCAAAAGGGACCAGACTACTCTGGCTCGCAACCACCGAAGCAAGACGGATTTTCAGAAAGGTGGGACACACAGGCCCACGACAAATGTTTCACACCCAATCAAGAATTTCCATGCAAGGGACAAGGAGTTCACATATCGCCCAGGCGTTACTTGCTACGCTTGTGGAGAAGAAGGACACTATGCCAAGCAGTGCCCCAAGCCAAGGAACTCGACCCCAAAGCCCGAACAACGGTGGCAATAATTCAGCGCCAAGCGAAACAACTTCAACCCCAATAACAACCACGGGAAGGGTCACTTGAACCACGTGACGGGAGGAAGCACAAAATGCCACGGATATCGTTACTCGTCGTTCCTGTCAACACAATACCTGCCACGGTTTTGTTTGATTCCGGAGCTTCTCACTCGTTCATTTCGAAGATATTTGCTTTACAAAATGATTTTTTGATGCTTCCCTTGGAAAAATCCATGATCATCAAGTCCCCTGGGATTAAGCAAGTTACTCAGAGTTACTGCCAAGGTGTGGTTATTGAGTTTGAAGGATTGAAGTTTCACGCCAACCTTATTGTATTTGAAAATAAAGGACTGGATGTCATCCTAGGGATGGATTGGTTAACCACCAACAAAGGATTTATTGACTGCTTCAACCGGACCGTAATTCTCACCCACCATCACGGGAAAACAATAAAAGTTTCAGCCCAAGAGAGACAAATATCTCGACAACCGAGGTTGAACAAGGTGGGCGTTTACGAGTTAAGCAAAGTTCGATGGTGTGTGAGTTTCTAGACGTATTTCCCGAAGAACTACCAGGCATGCCACCAGACCGAGAGATAGAATTCAGCATTGAGCTAGCACCCGGAACCACCCCCATTTACAAGAAACCATATAGAATGGCACCATCCGAGTTGGTAGAATTGAAGAAGCAAATAAAAGGATTCTTGGACAAAGGATATATATGAGCCAGCTCCTCGCCTTGGGGTTCACCAATTTTATTTGCCAAGAAAAAGGATGGGACACTAAGATTGTGTATAGACTATCGAGCACTTAACATGGTCACAATCTAGAACAAATACCCGATGCCATGGATAAATGATTTATTTGATCAGCTCACTCAGGCCAAGGTTTTCTCAAAAATTGACTTAAGGTCGGGATACCACCAATTAAAAGTACGAACAAAAGATTTCCCCAAGACAGCTTCACCTCCAGATACGGACTGTATGAATTCACAGTATTGCCGTTTGGGCGAACAAACGCCCCCGCATATTTTGTTCACCTCATGAACAAAGTATTTATGAAATTTATGGACAAGTTTGTTGTGGTATTCATCGACGATATTCTGATATACTCCAAGACACCAGAAGAGCACGCTGAACATCTCCGAATCGTACTAGGAGAACTAAGGAAACATCAATTGTACGCCAAGTTCAGCAAATGTGAATTTTGGCTAAGACAGGTGGTGGGGGAGTCCTGGACTAGGGGGTGTCCGAATAGCCGAACTATCATCTTTGGCCGGACTCCTGGACTATGAAGATACAAGATTGAAGACTTCGTCCCGTGTGCGGATAGGACTTTCCTTGGCATGGAAGGCAAGCTTGGCGATACGGATATGTAGATTTCCTACCATTGTAACCGACTACGTGTAACCCTAACCCTATTCGGTGTCTATATAAACCGAAGGGTTTTAGTCCGTGGGACGAACAACAATCATACCATAGGCTAGCTTCTAGGGTTTAGCCTCTCACGATCTCGTGGTAGATCTACTCTTGTACTACCCATATCATCAATATTAATCAAGCGGTGAGTAGGGTATTACCTCCATCGAGAGGGCCCGAACCTGGGTAAAAACATTGTGTCCCTTGTCTCCTGTTACCATCCGCCTAGACGCACAGTTTTGGACCCCCTACCCGAGATCCACCGGTTTTGCACCGACATTGGTGCTTTCATTGAGAGTTCCTCTGTGTCGTCACCTATAGGCCCGATGGCTCCTTCAATCATCAACGACGCAGTCCGGTGAGACTTTTCTCCCGGACAGATCTTCGTATTCGGCGGCTTTGCTGCGGGCAATTCGCTAGGCCATCCGGAGCAGATCGAAAGCTATGCCCATGGCCATCGGTCAGATTTGGAAAGCTTGAACTATACGGCCGATGTCCGCGGAGACTTGATCTTCGACGGATTCGAGCCTGACCCGGCGTGCGCCTTTGTCTCGATGGGTACGATCTAGCTCTGCCACCAAACAGTGCCCTGGAGGCCGCACCAGTGCCCGCTCCGACCCTTAATCCGGAGCCGGTTTTGCCGATCGAGGACGGTTGGTTGGACACCACCTCGGGGGATGAAATCTCTATGACGATTGAGCTGAACATCATCCCTGTCCTTTGCAAAGATCGTGACTCCCAGGTGCCGGACTCCTTTCCGGACTCCGTACCTCCCGCGCCCCTGCCATTCGAATCTGACTGGGCACCGGTTATGGAGTTCACCGCCGCGGACATCTTTCGGCTTTTCGCCCTTTGGCGATATCCGAACTCATTGAAGTCTCTCTCTTTGTCGGGGAGCCACGGGCGAACTACGGTCGGGAAGGTTGGGATTCGGACTGACGAAGAAATTCAATGCCTACCCACCACCCACTTTGTAGCCACTGTCGATGACTTAACAGACATGCTCGACTTCGACTCGAGGACATCGACGATATGGACGACGGCGGAGAGCGACCAAGAACCAGGCGCCCATAGGGCCTTTGGATGGCCACCTCAACTTACGATATATATATATGGTGGACACACCTAAGGGAAGCGATAACGAGGAATGACGAGACGCTGCGAAAGAAAATTCCCTCGGGAAGCAGTCAAAGCGGTGGCGTAAGCGCCGCTCAAAACCCCAACTCGACAAATATAGCGCCCACACAGACCCAGCCATAGAGCAGGGGTGAGCGACCAGCATTTAACATGCCATTGAGCAACCATCCGAACAGGCCAACTTGGACAAACAACCCGTCCACAGCAAGGACAACGGTCCGACGATCTCACGCCGGACACGTCATTGGATCGGAAGAAACCTCCACAAAGAGCTCCTCGCCATCTGCGCGTAGCTTGAAAAAAGGTAAACAGAGGCTCGGAACAGCGGAAGACGCACTCCGAATGAGATGGAGAAATTACTCAACACTGCAGACAAATATGGCGGCGGCCGCCAAGCAAAGAGCTACCCAAAGCGCAAACTACTGCCCGAATTCGATGAGGAGGCCGTGAAACCCCACGATCAAAAAACAAAGAGGCCGCCGGTCGGATAGACGCGACCACATGGCAAGCGAGCGGCAAGCGGCGCCGCACACACAAGCCAAGACGCGATCCGCGCAAGGATTCGCACCAAAAGGATGGCCCAGTTAGATCTATCTACGGGCCAAGGAAACAAGTTATGGCGAGCAATACAACACGTCAAATATCCGAACATCACGGCACACCCAAATACAGGGGCGTCGCGCACCCTCTATGTTTCACCAATGAGGTGCTGGATCATGAATTTCGGTGAGTTCAAGCCCGTAAACATAGAGGCATCTGACGGAACGACAAACCACAGAGTGCGGATTGAGGATTATATCCTCCACATACACATGGCGAGGAGATGATCTCCACGCCATAAAATACCTACCCCTCAAGCTCAAAGGGCCAGCCCGGCATTGGCTTAAAAGCCTCCCGAAAACACCATTGGTAGTTGGGAAGAGCTTGAGGATGCTTTTCGGGCCAATTTCCAGGGAACCTATGTCCGACCTCCGGAGGCAGACGATCTAAGTCACATAACCCAACAGCCCGGAGAGTCAGCTCGAAAATTCTGGAACATGTTCCTCACCAAAAATAACCAAATAGTCGACTTTCCGGACGCCGAAGCCTTAGCAGCTTTTAAACACAACGTCCGAGACGAATGGCTCGCCAGAAACCTTGGCCAGGAAAAGCCAAGAACAATGGCCGCACTAACAAGCCTCATGACCCGCTTTTGCGCGGGAGAGGATGGCTGGCTAGCAAGATGCACGATACCAATGACCCAAGTACATCCGAAGTCGAGGGATGGGAATGGGAAACCACGACGCAGCAAGGACCAGCGCGGATTAAGGAACGGTCCAAAGAGCGCGGCGAATAACGCCGGATTCAAAAGCTCACGACAGAACAATAAAAACTGCCCTTAAGGACAATAGCGATGAGCTATCCAACTTAAACAAAATCTTGGACAAGATATCCAAATCCACAGTACTCCGGAAGCACGCAAACCATACCCACAGAGATTGTTGGGTCTTCAAGCGATCCGGCAGACTCAACGCCGAACACAAGGGGCTCGACACACCAAGTGAGGATGATGACGAGCACCACAAGCAGAGCCCGAAAAACAAAAGAATTTCCCACAAGAGGTCAACGATAAACTTACTTCAAGTAACAAAAGGGGAAAAGCAGGCGGCACCCATTGAATTACGCACCGCACAATCTACCCAGTGAGTCCCAACACTGGTTTTCAAAACCAATTACCTTCGACCATCAGGACTACTCCGAAAGTATCCGGAACACAGGATGGACTGCCTTGATACTAGAACCTATAATCGACGGTCTTCAATTTACGCAAGTCCTAATGGATAGCGGCAGTGATTTAAACCTGCTATGTCAGGACACAATCCATAACATGGGGATAAACCCAAACAGGATTAGCTATAGCAACACTTCCTTCCAAGGAATAATGCCAGCACATATGCCCATTGTACGGGCTCCCTACTATTGGAAGTTATGTTCGGCTCACCCGACAACTTCCGTCGGGAAAAGTTGGTCTTCCACATCGCCCCATTTAAAAGTAGCCATCAAGCACTACTGGGGCACGAAGCTTTCGCCCGCTTTAACGCAATACCGCATTATGCATCTCTTAAACTTAAAATGCCCGGTCCATGAGGCATCATTTCATCAAAGGGAAGTTGTGCGTCTCCCTCAAGGAAAGAATGTGAGACTGCCTTAACAGCCTCACACTAACACGGCCTTGCTGGCCAAAAGCGTCTAAAGCAGGTCGTTCAGACCCCGGACACGGTTAGGCGAGTCCGGCATAAATAAACATGATGCTTACTAGCCGCGTACCCCCCTTACAAGGGGCTCCACACATGTACAACAAGAGACAATAAAGCTCAATTTTACTCATTTTTGAATCATACTCTATTTTATTTCCAATTACATTTTAGCGCGATCTTTTTCAAACTAAGTTCCTCTCTTTTACAAATGAACGCCGTGCTATACCCGTCCAGGATATGGCACAACGGAGACACAGGCGCAGACGTGCAGCAGGGACCCGTTGCAAGGATTCTTTTCAGATTAAGACCCTGCGTAAACCTTTTTCACTGTCTCTTGTTGTTACTCATCCCCGGTCTCTTATTATAACCGAGGAGGAGGCTGGCGTTTTGGCATCGGCCGCGTCAGAAGTTTGCGTGCACGGACACGAGGGCTTGTTACCAAGGGCATTGTTCGCCCGCTTTATAAAAGACCGAATACCTTAGGGAGTGTTCGGCGTCTCGAGTTAGGCCTTATATGCATCAGCTCGAATCATGTCTTTGGTCAAATGTTGGGTTTGCCCGGCTCACGTGTTTTGCTGCCTTACGTTCCGTTCTATCGGCTAACGCGGCACTAGGAGAACTCATGCGATTGTGCCCGGTTCGGCCGGCGAGCACCTCGAGAGAAAGCCGAAAACCGATCATGATATAGCGAGAGACTGGTCAACCACTCGATGACTCACCGGAATGTTTAGAATTCCTCTGCATTAACGAAGGACCGTTTTCCGGTCAGGCACATACGCACTCCCAATTCGGGAGAGTGCGGTGCCCCCAGGGGCTATATAGTAGCCCCACCATCAAACTCCTATGGCTAAGTGAAAGTGATAAAGCATTATAGTCCGGTTGCCTAGTTTTCTACGCTACCACCTCCTTTATAGGACCAAGACGTTGGATTAAGTGTGAAAGCGCGACTTCTTTGCAAACACCCCGCACTATGTGCGTGGGGGCTGAAGTCAAGACCGCCATCTTCGGGTTATATACATATATACATCAATGGCCGCCTGATGGGTAGTTTACTACTTGAAGGCACAAGTATAAAAAGCTCTTACATTAAATTGAAGCGTTGTTTCATAAAATTATACATGTCATTCAAACATAACATCCTTGAGCATCGCGTCTCTATTAAACGAGCGCCGGAAGAACTTCCTCAAAATAGCGCCGGCCGGTGCTTCATTTGCCGTCCGAATCTGGGGACGCAATATCGGTGGCCTTCATCTTAGCCCGGTATGCCTTGACACGGGCAAGAGCCATCCGCCCCTCAATACCGCGCCGACCGCTTCATTGCATCGTCACGCGGTACCGCACCAAGGAACTACTGCACTAAGCCAAAATAACTCTTGGCTGAGGTCCGCTGGCCACAAATGAGTCATGACATGCTTCATGGCAAGTCCAGATAATCGATTCAGCTCGGCCCATTTGGCCAACCGATCGGTCAGCGGAAGAGGGCGCTCCGGACTATGGAATTGCGACCAATATAGCTCTTCCCTTACGTGCCCCTTCGGCCTCGGAAGTGCTCAATCGCGTCCATGGCGCTTCGCCGCTAAGTCCAGATAAGCATCCTCCGAACTCCACAGCTTGTCCAACTGAGCATACTTCGGATTCGTATATTTCCTCCGCAGCAGAAACGGTTTTCCAGCGGCAATATCCCCGGCCTGACTCAGCTCCTCCTTGGCAGCTCTCATAGTGGAACGGGCATCCTTGGATTCGGTGGTGGCCTTTTTCAGGTCCTCTTATTCCGCTTGACGTTCTTTTTCAAGAACCTCGCAGCGGTCGGTAGGATTCTTCAGTTTCAGGGCCAAATCAGCCATTTCCTCTTTGCTTCGGCAGTGAGCAGCTCGTTCGGCTTTCAGCTCTTCGGCCACCTTTAAAGCGGCCGCTTTACTCTTTCGGGCTTGCTCTTTAGCTCGGGCAAGTTCCGCCCGCAACCTCTCCACAGCAGCGGCACCGTCTGCATCAAAGCATACAAGTAGTAAGGCATGGGCGTCAAGCTCCCTTACCGGTGTCCGCAGAGAAGTCGCATACCTTGTGACTCGTCAAACCGTTTATTGACGGTAGCGATGTCCGCATCCGCCTCGTCAAGTTGCCGCTTTAGTTCGGCAAATTCATCGATCCGGCTAGCCACGGACACCCCGCCACCTACATAGGCACGCGACGGCGTGTTAGTATCGAGATTATGATCCTCGGCGGCTGTCGGTTGTGACAGCATACCGAGTCTCGGGGGCTACTATCTATACAGGTGCATTCTATATGCATAAGCGCCGGAAGGTACATCATTTTTTCGTACCACAAACCCGTCGGTAAACTTGGCGGCTTCATGCAATCCGCTCTCGGCAGATGCAATTCTTTCAATTACCATAGCCATTAGCGCACGGTGATCTTTTGAGATATACGCTTCGCCGAGCAGGTCCTTGACTCCTCCGACCGCCGCGCCCGATTGGCGCCGGACCTTCCGGCCCGCCGGACTCGGGAAACTCTGCGTAGCGACACTTCAGTGGTCGCCTCGCCCGCATTTAAGGCGCCGATAGGTGGAGGCGTTCGCTCTCTATCATCTCCGGACGAAGATCCCCCGAAGACGAGCTCTGCTGAGAAGGGCTGAGATCCGAACTACAAGGTACAATTTCAGTTATCTTCAGAAATAAACACCTGGATGTTCTTTATTCACAGGACCCCTTCTTTTTACTTACGGCTCGCTGGAGGGCTGATCCCCTTGGGGAAATAGTGCGGCTAGGGTACTTCCCGGTGCCGGACTTTCTGACGAAGACTTCTTTCCCCGTTTTGAGGCCTTGGCTTCCGGAGCTTCGAAAGCGGTCCTCTTCTCCCCTTGGAGGGGAGGATCCCTGATCCCCTCTTCCTTGAAAGCCTCCTTCGCGGAGGTAGTTGCTTCCCTGCTCCCCCCTTCGCCTTCTTTAAAAGGCGCGGCCTTCAACATCTTGGTCAACATGGGATCCGGCGTGGTCTCTGGGAGGGGAGCCGGACACCTTATCAACTTTGCCTTGGCTATCCACTCCTGTTCAAGAAACGGCTCCCTTAAAGAGCATGTATATGATAAATGAATGAACAACCTGTCCAGTTACAGGGTTACTTACTTGAGTATCTGCGTGATTCCAGCTTAGACCTGCGTCCTCGGTCAAGTCCGGACACTTCTCTTGTGATCCGAAGAACAGTTCGTACATCTCCTTGGGCGTCGTGCCCATAAAATGTTGGAGAGCTCGTGGTCCCTCCGGATTAAACTCCCACAGACGGAGGCGGCGTTTGCAGGCAGAAGGCGCCCGAATAAGCATAACTGCGTCGCCATGACCAGATTGATCTCTCTTTCTTGGAGGTCTCGAATACGGCCACGCAATGAGGAACGCCCTTGGGCGGCCCCAGTCGAGGCCCCGATTGACCCATGATGCGGCCGCTGTGGTGGACTGGCCCGGAAGGCGGGTGGCGCCACCCATTTGGTGCCCCCGAGGCGGTGATATAAAACCACTCCGTTGCGTAAACCAAGCTCCTCTTGAAAAGAGCCCTCGGGCCACGGAGCATCGGCACACTTGCTTATGACCGCCCCTCCGCACTCTGCTTGTTGCCCCTCGATCATCTTGGCTCCACCTTGAAGGTCTTGAGCCACAATCCAAAGTGAGGGGTAATATGGAGGAAGGCTTCACATACGACAACGAATGACGAGATATGGAGGATGGACTCCGGATTCAAGTCATGGAAATCCAGCCCATAATAAAACATGAGCCCCCGCACAAAGGGATCCGTCGGGAAGCCTAAACCCCGAAGGAAGTGAGACACGAACACCACGCTCTTGCCGGGCTCGGGAGTGGGAATGACCTGCCCTGGAGCAGGCAGCCTATGCGAAATCTCGCCGGTTAGATACCTGGCGTCTCGCAGCTTTAGCACATCTTCTTCTGTGACGGAACAAGACATCCATCAGCCGAGCTGGTCGGAGCCGGACATCGTCGAAGGTCCGAAGCGCCTATATCTGAAGCTTTGGGTGTTAGAACTCGAAGCGCGAGGCGTAATTCGATGGAGGGTGGAAAAAGAAGAGGGCCTTGGTCTCATTATAAAGAGGTTGAATACCAAGAGCCCTCCCGTGGTCGATTGGGACTCGCCTTCGATAGAGGCGTGCCAGCGAACGCGGTTGGGTTACCCACGTCCGTATTGATGAGAATCCCGGAATAAGGGGGCACGATCTACGCTTTGATAAGGCGTGCCAAGAAACCGCCTCGCTTCATGGCGCGAGGTGGGACAGTAAAAGACGATTCGAATAAAGGCTTGGCCGTGGTGTGATGTCACGCCCGCGGAATACGTCGTGAGATCTGTGCAAAAATTATTCTCTCTACGGTGGTATGTGGAACTTGTTTTGCAGAGCGGACACTATCCTTGTGTTCAAAACCTTCTAAGCATTCGGAGGAGGAACCCGCCTTGCAATGCCGAAGACAATATGCGCCCGGGCTCGTCGTCATTGAAGCTGGTTCGAGGAGCTCTTGAGGAGTCTGGACTAGGGGGTGTCCGGATAGCGAACTATCATCTTTGGTCGGACTCTGGACTATGAAGGTACAAGATTGAAGACTTCGTCCCATGTCCGGATAGGACTTTCCTTGGCGTGGAAGGCAAGCTTGGCGTCTGGATATGTAGATTTCCTACCATTGTAACCGACTCTGTGTAACCCTAACCCTATTCGGTGTCTATATAAACCCGAAGGGTTTTAGTCCGTGGGACGAACAACAATCATACCATAGGCTAGCTTCTAGGGTTTAGCCTCTACGATCTCGTGGTAGATCTACTCTTGTACTACCCATATCATCAATATTAATCAAGCGGGAGTAGGGTATTACCTCCATCGAGAGGGCCCGAACCTGGGTAAAAACATCGTGTCCCTTGTCTCCTGTTACCATCCGCCTAGACGCACAGTTCGGGACCCCCTACCCGAGATCCGCCGGTTTTGACACCGACAGGTGGGTTTTCTGGGCCACGTACTGACCCAAGAAGGTATTGCCGTAGACCCGGAAAAGGTCAAGGCCGTACTTGGCTGGAAACCACCAGCCGGTAATAGCAGACGTCTGAAGTTTCTTGGGAATGGCAGGATACTACCGAAGATTTATTGAAGGATTCTCCACCATAGCAAAGCCAATGACGTAGTTACTCAAGAAGGATAAGAAATTTGAATGGACTGAAGCTTGCGAGAAGAGTTTCCAAGAACTAAAAAGGAAATTAACGACAAAGACCGGTATTAATTGTGCGGACATACACAAGAATTTTGAGGTGTATTGTGGCGCATCCGGAAGGGCCTCGGAATGCGTATTAATGCAAGAAGGCAAGGTAGTCGCGTATGTTTCGAGCAACTCCATAAGCATGAAGAAAATTATCCTACTCATGACTTGGAGTTGGCGGCGATCATCCATGCACTCAAAGAGTGGAGACACTTTCTACTTGGAAATCGTTGTGAAATATACACAGACCATAAGAGCCTCGAGTATATTTTCACACAACCAGAACTCAATTTACGGCAACGACGCTGGTTGGAATTAGTGAAGGACTATGATGTTGGTATCCCCTATCATCCGGGAAAAGCAAATGTAGTGGCGGATGCTCTTAGTCGGAACCCCAGCTCGGACGACGACAACCTATCAAGTCTGAGACCTGAATTTCGGCAGGAGTTTACTAAACTCAACTTAATAATGGTCATCGAAGGTAGTGTGTCGAATTTAGAAATACAGCCTACCATGATAGAAAAGATTAAGGAGGCTCAGCATGGACATCCCAGCATTGAAGGCATAAAAAGGAAAGTGAGTTTGGGCAAGGCCTCAGAATTCATCATAGACGAGTAGGGAGTATTGTGGTACAGAGATAGGCTTTGCGTACCAAATATCGAGGACCTTAAACAGCAAATTCTAGCTGAAGGCCACACCGCTCCGTATTCAATCCATCCTGGAGGGACAAAAATGTACAAGGACCTTCAGGAAAAAATTTGGTGGCACGGTATGAAAAGGGACATAGCCACGTTCATAGCATGTTGTGATTCATGTCAACGCATCAAGGCCGAGCACCGGAAACCGGCCAGACTATTACAGCCAAACAAGATACCCGAGTGGAAATGGGACGAAATTGGAATGGATTTTATTGTTGGACTACCTCGGTCACCACACGGGAACGATGCCATATGGGTCATCACAGATAGGCTGACTAAGGTGGCACACTTCATCCCCGTGAAGACAACCCAAACCACTCAGAAGCTTGCCGGGCTTTATCTTTCCGTATCATACTGCTTGCATGGAGTTCCAAAGACTATAATATCGGACGAGAGGCACTCAATTCGTCTCCGATTTTGGGATCAATTACAACAAGCCACAGGAACTCAAGCTGGCGTTTAGTACCGCATACCACCCCGGCATCGATGGACAAACTGAACGTGTAAACCAAATTCTAGAAGACATGCTGAGAGCATGTGTCCTCACCTATGGAACCAGTTGGGAAGAAAGCTTGCCATACGCAGAGTTCGCATACAACAACAGTTACCAAGCCAGCCTGCAAATGGCACCATTTGAAGCTCTGTACGGGCGGAGATGTCGTACACCACTAAATTGGTCAGAAACCGGAGACAGCCATATCTTCGGCCCAGACATGCTCAAGGAGGCTGAGGAAAAAGTTAAGATGATCAGGGATCGACTCAAGACAGCTCAAAGTCGACAGAAGAGTTATTACGATCAAAAGCATCGGGGAGTCAGTTTTGAGCCCGGTGAGTTTGTGTACCTACGAGTATCTTCTATGAGGGGCCTGCAACAATTCAAGGTTAAAGGAAAGCTAGCACCAAGATACATCAGACCCTTCTGTATAGTGGCACGAAGAGGCACGGTAGCCTACCAGCTAGACTTACCCGAAGAATTATCCGATGTCCACGACGTGTTCCACGTCTCATGATTGAGGAAGTGTGTGAGCAACCCGGAGAAGCAAGTATCCCATGAAGACATTGACGTGCAACCAGACCTCACCTACCAGAGCGTCCAATAAAAATATTAGAGGAGTGCGAAAGGAGGACCCGTCGAGAAAACAATCAAGTTTTTAGGAGTTCGATTGGAGCAATCACACCGAGAATGAGGCAACTTGGGAAAGAGAGGATTTTCTTCGGACAGAGTACCCACACCTATTTGAGGATCAGCTGAAATCTCGGGGACGAGATTTTTCCTAAGGGGGTAGGTGTTGTGACACTCCAAAAATTTTAATTTTTGTTTACAACAAAAACTTTGTTTGTTTCGAAGGAGGCCATTTAAATCCTTCCAAAACCCCTCTCTCTCAAAATATTCCCCATGGCAAGGATTTTATTTTGTATCTTCTTCAACCTAGGTGTTTGGTTATTAAAAACCTTCCTTCTGATCTTTACCACCTCAAATAAATTATTGGAATTTATTTTTTATTAAAAATAAAACCCTATGGGTTTTGGGGCTACTCTTTTGTTTTGAAACCACCCATTGTTTTACCATGCCTCATGTGGTAATTTCTTCCAAAACCCCTCCCTCCACTTTTGGGCAACCCAAACTTTCTATTCCAACAAGTTCAACCCATTTTTGAATTTTATTCCATTTAATTTTTCCCAAAAAACAATTATGTCCATTATTTTAAGCCTAGATGATTTACAAAGGAAGTACCTGATTTCCTTTGAGTTTTGATCTCAAACCAACTCCTATGGATAGTCCCTAGCACCCCCAACCTAGAGCCATCAAGATCCACTCTTCCTCTTTTCAAAATTTTCAAGTTTCAACCACTGCAAGTTTGGACCAGATTCATCATTTTTGGTGAAATTCATATTTTCCTTTCTCCAAAAATTCCACCAAAAATCAGGCAGCCCCCAGGTGCTTTTAGAGGCCACCACACGAAAGATCAGCCCCAGATAAATTCTTCTCATGCCTAAATCATTTCATCAAACACTTGGCCGACCTTTGTTTACATGCATATTCAGTAAATTCAGAATTTAGTCAGTGTCGTTTTTCATCAGTGACTTGTCATCGATCACCAGTGCTCACCCTGGCGCATTGCGCACGGCCTCTCCTCCTTAACCAGAGCACTGCACGCTCTCTTGGACGGGCGCAGGTGTCGGTGGCGGCAAGCCTCGCCGACGCCGGCAGCTTCTGCGGTGGCAGAGCCACCCGTGGCGGCCAACGGGAGCTAGCGCCAGCTCTCTACGCCGTCCGGCGCCGCCCAATGCACCCGGGGCCTCCACGTGGCCTCCTGCGTGCCAGCACACGCTGCAACACCGTCGCCGTGGCCCGGCAAGCACTGGGCGCGCCCTCTGCCGCCGACGGGCCCGCGCAGCTCCGTTCTGTCGAAACCACCCAAGCGCGCCTAATCCAACCTAGGTTAGCGTCTAAATGGAACCCGTGGACCTCCACGTTGATGCCCAACCCCCTAAACTACCCGACCAAACACTGCGCCGCCGTAACCATCGCCGGAGATCCCCGTTCACGGCCACCGCCTCGGATCGCCTATAAAATGAGGTCCCGAGCTCGTTCTCGAGCACGCACCACCACTACACCTCACCAGAACCCCGCCAAGCCACCAGGAGGACCTCGAGGAGGTGTCCTCCCCCGACTCCGGCCGCCCCGATCCGCCTCGGCCACCAGCTCGATCCACTCCGGTGAGGCCATCCCCGCCTCCCAAACCACATCAGTAGCCATATCTTGCACCCAGTGCTCTAACCCAAGCTTCAATTTAACCTCTGCAGCCCTCCCCGACAAGATCCAACTTCACCCGAGCTGCCGTCCGCCGGAGTAAGGGCCGTCGTCGACGTGGTGCTCGCCGACGACCACCTCTACCGCCCACAGACGCGGAAGGGCATGCTGATCACGTAGGTACCCTCCGCTCCTCCTAACTCGTCGTGGATCGCTTGGCGACCACCATGACTCTCGGCGCCGGCAAGACTCTGCTTCTCCCCCGTTTGAAAATTCAAACCTGGCGGGTGGGACCCCTCGTCAGTCTTTTCTTTTTTTTGAACCGTTTTCTGTAAATGCCTTCGGGCAGAATACGTCTCCCTTTGCAGTTGACGGGTTTTTAGCCGAAGCGCTTTCTGTTTTTATAAGCTGGCCCTGAAACTTTACATTTCATTCTGAGATAAGTCCTGGACTAAAACCTTTATAACTTTTAAACAGAAAATGATTTTTGATTGATTCTTTTCTGTCATCTTTATTTTTCTATCTAGTTTTTGTCATATTTATTTGAAAAATAGTTGGAACACTTTTTGTGCACTCACGGTATTCACGTTAGTCCGTATTTTCTTATACCGTAGAATCTGGGAGGAGGTGACGGAACCGCGAACATCACCAAGCTAGACTCCGGCTACTCCGAACCAGGCAAGCATGTTTGAACTTTTGATATGATGAGTGTTCGTTGCATGTTTGCATTAAGTAGTTCCTTGGCATGTTTATGAGCATTTCGATAAGTGTTATATTACATGCAAAGTTGAGGCAAGTGAGCTTCGAAATTCCATATGTTGTTGGATATGAGTTTGCATGGCCATGTGATGGCATGAGAGTGGGTAAGATGGCAGTGTTGTAGCATGCCAGTCTTATGCCAGACTATTCTGACTCCAGTGTCATCATGAATCAAGTCATGTTTCCATCCGTTTTCCCTTCCTGTACTACCACATGTTTTCCGCAAGGGGATATGGCTTAGTAAGTTGCAAACCTATTTCCTGGTACACACCAAATAGAGAGGCCATGATGAGGCTCTGCAGAGTTTGTACCAATTATCCACAGCCAACGGATTTCCGTAGTCACGAAGGAATAGTTTCGTTTACGGTATTTCGGTAGAAACACATCTAACCAGTACACACCCATCCCACCTCACGATGCCAGGAATCACCCTAGACAACGTTCAAGAAAAACTTTGAGACGAGAGGTCACAACCTCGAATAGCATCGGATCAATCCTTGTCAGTGTCAGTCTCAGTGACAAAACTCCGGTGAACCATATGAGTGTTAAGTCTGGCTAAATGGTTATTCCTGTGGATGGACTAACCCTTTTACTATTGTGTGTTGATTATTCCCTGTGAGTGTTATATCTTCGTGAATTTATCGGATATGAATAATGAAATATAAGCCCTTTCTGCGATGTCGCTCAGACGTCCGACTGTGGCACGCTTGTTATTTACTTTCAATATAAGCCCTTTCTGCGATGTCGCTCAGACGTCCGACTGTGGCACGCTTGTTATTTACTTTCAATATATGCCCTTTCTGCGATGTCGCTCAGACGTCCGACTGTGGCACGCTTGTTATTTACTGTCAATATAAGCCCTTTCTGCGATGTCACTCAGACGTCCGACTGTGGCACACTTGTTATTTGTTTTCAATATAAGCCCTTTATGGGACGTCGCTCAGACGTCCGACTGTGGCACTCTTGTTATTTACTTTCAATATAAGCCCTTTATGTGGTGTCGCTTAGACGCCCGACTGCGGCATGATAATTTATTTGTTTACCCTTCGATGTGTCGCTCCAGACACCCGATCGGTTCTCAGTTATTTTGTTGGGATTCGGGAGGACTACCGCCTGACTTCCTTTTTACTTATCATGTCGTGCAAATATTTATTATTTGAGTGTGCATTGTTATTTGCCCATGACGCATTGATGCTTGCATTTGTTATATCTTATGTCCGAACTGTCTTGTGAGTACTTTCAAAGTACTCACCTGGCTTGTTGATTTGGCCAGATGTTGACGAAGGCGATCTCATGGATGAAGAGTACGATAGCGAGTCCGACGCATAGAGGAGTCCTGGGCCAGTCCGTGCGATCCTGGATTTGGCCATCATATTATATCCGCTACGCTACCCAAATAAAAGCATCGAGCCTCACCTTGACGCCGATGAGCTGCTGCCAGATTAGGAGTCATGTCAACCACTCCTTTGTAACATATCCACCACCGCCTTTTTATCTCGAGTCGGTAGCATGCCACCACACCCTTGTGTCATAGCCGCCCTTATGTACAATATTGGCGTATTTATAATAAATTGTTGAGCAACCTCAGCTCAACCCTGTAATATATTTAATGCTACTGGCCTTCTGTATCAAGTATTTGTCTACCAGTAAGGATAATTCTTCCTATACTGGAATCAAAAGATCGATTTCTCAATAAGTATTTTATTGAAAAACCGGTCGTGACATTACACCTCCAAAATGGAAGCGAAAAGCCTAGTCTCGTTGTATCAAATAACTCAAATGTTCTGCCCCCGCAGTAACCGTCGCTCATAAACAGGCTGCTAGTGTGTGCGTGAGAGGAGCGGCTGAGTAGGCCAGCTACCTGAGAGGAGCGGCTGAATAGAGCACCGAGAGTACCCACTAGGCCACTACGCAGGTGTACTTCCCCTGCATTGACAGTACAACGATGGTTCTAGAGAACAGTAGTACCCTCCACTTCCAACTGTAGTTCCTTGGCCCTGAGATTCAAGAGTTCAAAACTGGTGCACTATACTAGACTAGACTAGAAGTACAGTACATTGCACTACTAGTTGAGAAAAGTAGTACTAATATGCTTTCTGATCTGAAAGCACGTACTCCTCTGTCACATAATGTACGACGTTTTTGACACTAGTTGGCGTGTACAAAAAATGGCAAAAACATACCCAAAATTTCTTAATCCACGCCAAAAACTACTACCTAGTGCCAAAAATTTCTTACTAGTGCTATTATTTACAGTATAATGCAATCCCATAACGTTCCATAATGCTAGTACTAGTACTCCCTCCTTTCCGGTTTATAAGGCTCAATTCAAAATTCTCACCAACCAAGGTAGATGGTGAGTGGTGGAATACATTTTGTAGTTTGCAAAAGCACCCAATTAATGCTCTTGTTTTCCTCAAAAAAGTATGTTTACCAATGCATTAATTGCAATGCATGCATGCATAAATTACATGCATTGGTCAATTTTCTCTTAGTACTTGCATGCAATGATTTAATGCACCTTGGAATCTGAACATGTGATGGAAAACAACCAAATTGAGCCTTATAAAATGGAAAAACTAAAATTTTGAGATAAGACCTATAAACCGGAAAGGAGGGAGTAGTAAATAATAGCCTCACCCCTTCGCTGAGGAACGATCTACAGTTGGAAGGGACGAGGCCCTGCGGTTACTACACTCTTATCTCCTCCTCGCAAGTTCCCCTCCCCCTGAAGAGAAGGCAATTCGTCACTGCTCCCATGGATTCGCCAAGCGGTTCTCCTCCTCGTCGGGGCTGGGAAACCTTGGATGACGATTCTCTAGGAGAAATCGAACGCCGCTCCGACGTCCTCACCGCCGCAAGACTCGGTGCTTCCTGCACCTACTTTTTCAAGACGCTGCTTAAACAGGCTTGGGAAAAGGCCATGCTTGTTGGTCTTCCATGCGTCCTCGAGGATAAGGTTCTTCTATGAGACAATTATTTGAACAGTCCACTGCTCCCTGGCCATGGTTGCATGTTGACTCCGCTAGAGTTGACGACGTTGAGAGGTAGTCGGATTTTGTCTGATGAGCAGGTCAGTAATGGAGTTTGATCATTTAGTACTTAGTTATTCCATTTCCATCCCGTAATTTCTCTGCTGCCCACCGTCTTATATATAGGTCTGGGTCAGTGCCAAAGAAGATTGGCTTGCATACCTCCGGCCGGATACCACCATGATTTTGCACAACATCCACAGCAGTGCGGCCGTTCCGGTAGACCCCTTCTCCACCACTGGGATCGGCCTTCCAGACTGGCTGGGCAAGAATACATATGATGATTCCTACATGAGATTGAAGAAGATAGCAATTGCGGACCCGCGGACAAAGCGACGCGGCTACAACGATTACTATCTCATCGCGGTGTTCGACATAAGGATTGCCATCAATGCAGGAGGCAGTAACGCCAGAGGCTGGCGCATGTTGGCGGTGGCAGATTTGTACCCCTACATGTTCGAAGACGCCGTGCGCCATCTAGGCCGCATCTTTGCGGTGACAAGCCAGGGGACTTGTTTCATCCGGTTGACATCCTACGGTATGGGAAATTACAAACGGAATGCACAAACCTTCATTTGCATCCCTAACAGTACTCCATTATTTTGCAGGGACCAGTCATCCCCCGATCAAAATAAGATCGCCGTCCTGGATGTGCATTTGCATCCGCGATTCGGTCTAACCTGGAACCTTGTAGCTGACTTTGGCATATTGGGATCAACTATCTTAGCGATGCGTTACCCATGGTACCAGCGATGTGCAACATGGTCACACAATCTACCATGATCGGACCGTCACCATCTACCCGGTATTCCAATTTTAACCTCTCGCCTTCTCTTTCATTGTTGTACTAGTAGTATACTTTGTAGTACTAGTAGGAGTACTTTTTACCTTGGAGGACCAGTATAGCTAGCTAGGCCCTTGAAGACTTGAACCCACTAGCTTCCACCATTTTTGTTTTTCCATGTCTTACTATCTCATCCATGTAGCCAAGAGTGGCTATATATAATAAGCCGGTTATTTTACTTTCTCTATACCGGAGTAGTATTATTTCTTGCTTGATATTCGACCGCCACATTTGAGCACAACATTATTATGCATGGACCTTGACTATGTACGTCACCATGTGTCCAGATCTGGGATGCCGTGTGTACCCGGATGAACGGCGCCGAAGTTCGACCCCGTGATGCTACGTGGGTGCCGAGGGACACTCTTGAGAGTACTCGCTTTCATCGGGGACAGCTACCCCATTGTGAAGCGGATGCCACCTTACATGCACGACACGGAAGGCCTGCCGTTCATGAAACATGGTTGTGTCTTGATGTGCACGCCGGATGAACGACATCTTTGGGACACGCTATCACGACTTATGCCGCTTCAGCTTGGATGAGTCTCCATCGTGTGGAACTGGACTAGAAAGCTACGACAATGATTCCCGTTGCCCACCGCTATGGATCGTGCCATCCATGAAGAACACACAGGACCGGAACACGGAGGAGGACATGTAGCCCATCTATAACGTGTAAGTGGAGTACGGTAATTGTGAACGGTAGCGCTGTGAATGTATGTAGACTAGTCGTGCACAAATTTATCACATGAGTTGGAGATGAACTTGTGTGGCATACTGGCATTTGTCCTTTAGAATTTATTACTAGTAAATGTGTTGTGTGTACGTGCAACTTGTGTGGTTGTTGCACGGGCTCCAACACGCTCTTTGAGAAAAAAGGTGGCAGAGCTTTGGATATACGTGACGTGGCGGCATCATACAGTAGCATCGTTCGCTATAGTTGTACTAGTACACTCCTACTAGGATGACAACTCCTATAAAACCTTGCGCTTGTCTCTTTGCCTCTTCGTGAGGTTCAACAGTTCATACTCGTGTGAACCTTGC
Source organism: Aegilops bicornis (assembly GCA_021605145.1). Lineage (NCBI taxonomy): Eukaryota > Viridiplantae > Streptophyta > Magnoliopsida > Poales > Poaceae > Aegilops > Aegilops bicornis. Next base: position 397,629,093 of record CM038673.1, on the reverse strand, counting down.
ACTTGGCTCTTCGCCTCTTCGGAAGGTCCAACAATGATGATACTACAGTACAATATGCTTCCGGCAATCTGACACTGATTGAACTGCTGCAGGTCCACCGCGAGGGAGAGGGCAAGGGAGAGGGAGAGGGAGAGGGAGAGGGCGCTGTAGTCAAAACCCTCTCCTCGTCCTGCGAACCACCACGCGCGTGGGCGAGGGAGAGGCGTAGTAAGCAAGCTTCTCCTCGTTCAGCGAGTTGACGGGACACATCAAAGCAGTACTAGTACTACTAGTAGTAGTCCATACTGCGTCCTTTCCGATTAATATGGCTTAATTTGAAACAAGAAAAATACCTTTGGCGGTCAACGTATGTAACGATACACTCTTTACGGTCACTATATATAGTTTTGCGGCGATTATACGATCACTAGCTCATCAGAGAGCGCCGTATTGCACCCTACCGACCGGCCACATAGTCGACGTGGCACTTTGTTGATTGGTTAAATTGTCACCTGGTTTCGGGTCCCACACGCCGGGTTGGCGAGCAAAGAAATCAGTTAAACAAAACTTTACGCAGGCGCGACACAAGTCCAACCCTTGCGTGCGAACCACCCTGGCTGTGTATGTGAGTGCATGCACGTGTCCTCCCTCGGTCTTCCAACAAAGAGTGTACTACATGATGTACATCTACACTTCCAATGCATTTAGCCTTTAATCTAAATCGATATTGATTGACTAATGCATCAACTTGTGCTGTAGGTATAGGCTACATGTCTATCCTTAATTACAGCATGCAACGACCTTCATTTAATCGTCTTATCTCAATGGTCGCATGCACACATAAGTCTGCTACTTTTGGGCATTAATTATGCCCTGGTCAATGTGTAAATCTCTAAATGTACAGTCTTTCACGGACGTAGGGAGTAGGCTGAGCACTTGAGCGTGAGCGTGTGTGTTGCGTCGTGTGCTGTATGCCGCATGGGTGCGTGAGTGTTGCGTGCGTCCATGTGTACGTGTGAGTGTTGCATGTTGCATGCTGCATGCATGGGGCTTACTCCCTCCCATTGACATGTTCATATTTCAAGTTTCCTCTGTTCCCTCCATATGGTGATACTCCCTCTGTTCCCAAATAGTACAGAGTAAAAGCCTCCCTCTGTTCCCAAATATGGAGTATTTGTCTTTCTACAGATTTCAACAAGTGACTAGATGCGGAGCAAAATGAGTGAAGTGAGCGAGAGGCATAGGGATATCAGAGAAAGGAAGTCCTCGCGATCCATTATTCCCCATCTCGGTCGAGAGAGAACTATTCAACTAGTCTTCGCAGTGAAGTGACAATACCGCAGCTGCGGTGGGACACGTAATTAATAAGCTAAACCAGCGTGTTGGTGTTACTAAATCCGCCTTACCCAGTACTGCCATCATGTTTGCCAGTAGAGCACGCTTCCGCAAACACGCCTACGCACCTCTGTCCTCCATTAACTGACATATGGGCCCTATTGTGGTAGACCTACATGTCATCGGTGTAACTACTTACACTCCGAAGGACGGTATATCCTGGTAGTAGTACTAGTAGAATTGAGATTGAATGCACTTTCTTCCCTGTCTTCCACTCTTCTTCCTCCTCTCTTCTTCTTCCTCCTCTCTTCCTCATCATCGGCCGCACACCATTTACCCCCGCTCACTGCTCACCTGCCCGGGCCATCTTCCTTGGTAGCTCGCGCGTACCATATCCCCCCGCTCACTGCTCGGCCACACGAGGAGAAGCTTCTTCGCTCGCCCGCCCAAATCCACTTCCCCGCTGGCTCGCAGGCAGCGAAAACCCCAATGGCAGAACCGACTGACACGCAGAGACGCGATTGGAATTCCCTCCCTGATGTTCTCTTGGAGCAGATCTGTAGTCGTATGGACCTACTTAGCACCGTCCGTCTAGCCGCATGCTCGGTATCTTTGTACCATCTACTCGTCTGCAACCGGACGGCTCTTTTCAAGACTCCCTGCTTGCTGATGCCCGATCCTCGCAGGTGGCCCAGACTCCGACTTGACGATCCTACGGAGGTTGTCGTGGTGCCCCTCGACATGCTACCACTACCCGTCCACCTGTCCTTCATGCGCGGCCACTACTAGGCGGGCATGAAGGCCAACTGGATCGTCCTCATCCACCACACCGGTAGTCCGTGGCGTCTCATGGATATATACACCCAGCGAGAGATCACCCTTCCATCGTTGGATACCGCTGCCATCGAGCCTCGTGGCCCGCCGGACACTCCTGCCTACTATGCATGAGACGCGTCAAGCTTTTGGCTCGACCTCTGTTTGCAGAAAGTTGTAATCTGCGAAGTGCCCACACCATCAGAAGACTACATGGATTACATGCTCATTGCCTTGTTCAACAAGGGATTAGTCTATCTGGAATCCAGTCTCCATACATGGTTATGGCTCATCATCAATCCTGTTGAGGAAACATTTCTGTCTGATGATATAGTGCACGATGGCATCGTTTACACGGTCGACGCACAGATTGGCTACCTATACTGGTGGAATCTATCGTCGTGTAATTGTTCTATCTCATCTCATCTTTACCTTATGAATACGGCTGCCTGTTCATTTGTTACAAATTTAGAATGCATAGCATGTCTATAACCACATCATTGCTATATGTTCCTGTCATTTCCTAGATTTTTATGACCACACATGTTATTGTTAGAGTTGATATGAGAACAATTGGCATCTAATGATTGTTAGAATACATATTATGAGCATAACATCATGATTGCTATATGTTACTCTCGTTTACAAGATTTTTATAACAATACATGTTATTGCTTAGAGTTGATATGAGAAAAGTAGTAGTAAGTGCTATGGTAGAATATGAGTAGGTATTTGTCATAGCTGTTTTCTTCTCATTGTTACATGATGTTTGAACCATGACATATTGCTAGATTATGAAAGCCATTGGCTTATTTTTTTAACTTGGGGTATGATTATGACCACGACATTGCAATTCTCATCTATGATATGTGTCATGTTATAATAATCTTAATTCCACACATACTCTCAACATGATTGTTTATGTTTGTCCTTTTGGTCTCCAATTTGAATTGTTGCAGCAGACAAATGCGTCTGGCCTTCATGATTCCAGGACCTGGAATCATACCAGCCGATGGGTGGTGGTTTATCGCTCGTTCAGCTGACGGTGGTCATTTGATGCTCATTCGCACGTACCAAATTGACCAAACCATTACATCAAACCACATGCAGTACAATGCGTGGGGCGTTCGTGACATTGATGGCTATGGCTGCCCGTGTTCGAGAAAGGTCCCAGCTCCGTTGGGCGGGCGTATTCAGCGGAGGCGGGTTTACAGCCTCGGCAACCACTCCTTGTTCCTCGGGCTCAATTATCCGATCATCCAACCAATCATCGATCATATCACCGGCGATGATTACTGTGCTATGCAACTTCCATTCACGAGGGGGCTGTGTTTACACATCATACCATGGGTTTCATGAATCACCATATCCAGAGATTCGTCGACACAGCTTGTTGCCAGATAATTTTCAGTGTGTGAAAGGCATCAAGCTTCCATGTGATGGATGGCTTTTGCAAACCCGACATGCAGCGATGTGGTTCATGCCAACAGCAAATATGCACAACTTGATTCGTGCTGATATCTAGACTGAGCCATGTATTCTGCTGTAGTACGACCCTCTTTTGTTGGATATTATGTACTGTTGTTAGTTTGAAGCACTCCTCTGGTTTGAAGGATAGATACCTTCCTGGGATCAAGTGCATCCTAACTCACCTGCGTAGGATGTACTGATAATGATGATGGAGATGCTGCATAAACACTATTCTGATCGCGGGATGAGAATAATTTTCTGATCACAACCTCACCTGCCCCGCTAGTAGTACGTTGAAGTTCCGTGTGAACTAGGTTGAACTTCCGCCAACATTGCCCAAATGGGGCTTGCGATATACCGTTGGAAAGCTATGGACACCAGTATCATGACCCAACTTAAATTTTTGGCAAAATGTAAGCGGTTTAAGAGCAGTTTTGAAAACCGTTTTTCTTCACACAAAAAACATGGATCGTATTTTCGATCGCATTTCTAAACCATTTATTAGAATTAGGCATATAATATGGCGTTGGAAAGCTGCTGCAAAACCGCTACTTACACATGTTGAAAGTTTTCTCTAATTCTCTATGGTTAAAGAGCAATTTGAAAAAACGTAAAATTTCGCAAACCGAATAGCCGAGTTCGTATTTTCAATGTCATTTCTAAACGGCTAATTCAACTGAGGCATATGATATGGCGTTGGAAAGCTTATGAAAATGCGCTACTCTTTCATTTTGAAAGTTTTTTCTAATTTTGAACGGTTTAAAAGTAATTTAGAAAACGGTACAAATCATACCGAGTTCGTATTTTCGAAATAATTTTTTAATCGTGCGTCCGAATGCAGCAAATGTTATGGCGTTGGAAAGCTTGAAAAAATGCGAAACTTTTTGGTATGTATTATTTCTCCCAATTCTTTACGGTTTTAAGTCAGTTTCGAAAATGGCTAAAAACATATTTTCGCCGTATTTTCTACAAACTTTGTCGGAATGGCACAAATAATATACCTCTGAAAAGCTACGGAAAATGCGAAATTTTTTATGTTGACAGTTTTCTCTGATTCCTAGCTGTTCTCAAGTAATTTCAAAAACGGCGAGATCATTCATTCTGCTTTTATCGCGAAACTGATTCGCCAAAAATGCATCGCGTGAAGTACCTGAAGTTCTCGGTATGAAACCTTGAACTTCACTCTGTTTTTCACGTGCTTTTTTTTCCTCGTATATCTCTATCCACTGCTCCTAGCTCTACGTCCACTCACCAGAATTGAGCAAGTGATATACCGATGGAAAGCTGCTGTAAACACGCAACTTTCCCGTGTTGATTATTTTTTCATACTCGCAACGATTTTAAAAGTTTTTCATCTGAAATTCATTCAGCGTAGTAGTTGAACTTCATGCTATTTTAACGTTGAACTTCTGTGACGTATTTTTGTTTGTACACGCGCCTGAACTTCCCTCTGTACAAACCCGACCTTCGGGCTATCTTTGCAACCGTCGCTTCCCGCACGAATTATTCTGGTTAGTAGTGTTCTATATGATGTTAGTGTAATCTAGAAAGGTTTTTTAGCAACTAAATACCGGTTTTAAATAGAAATCTCGCTCGTTGGCGAATATTGCTCTCGGGTCGTGATGAAATTGCGTTTTTTGCAATTTTACTGCCTGAGTTGTTCGACCTGAACTTCCCCTAGTGATAGGTTGAACTTCCGTCAATATTGCCCAAATGGGGCTTGCGATTTACCGTTGGAAAGCTATGGACACCAGTATCATGACCCAACTTAAATTTTGGCAAAATGTAAGTGGTTTAAGAGCAGTTTTGAAAAGCGTTTTTTCTTCATACAAAAAACGTGAATCATATTTTCGATCGCATTTCTAAACTGTTTATCAGAATGAGGCAAATAATATGGCGTTTGAAAGCTGTTGTAAAACCGCTCCTTCCACATGCTGAAAGTTTTTTCTAATTCCCTATGGTTAAAAAGTAATGTGGAAAATCGTAAAGTTTCACAAACCGAACAACCGAGTTCGTATTTTCGATGCCATTTCTAAACGCCTAATCCAATTGAGATAAATGATATGGCATTGGAAAGCTTATGAAAATGCGCTTTTTTCCCATGTTGAAAGTTTTTTTTTCTAATTTTGAATGGTTTAAGAGTAATTTAGAAAACGGTACAAGTTCTACCAAGTTTGTATTTTCGATTTATTTTTTTAATCATACGTCTGAATGTAGCAAATGATATGGAGTTGGAAAGCTTGAATAAATGCGAAACTTTTTGGTATATATTGTTTCTCCATATTCATTACAGTTTTACGTTGATTTTGAAAATGGCTAAAACGTATTTTCGCCGTAATTTCTACAAACTTCATCGAAAGGGGGCAAATAATATACTGTTGAAAAGCTATGAAAAATGCGAAACTTTTTCATGTTGTTGGCTTTCTCTGAATCGTAGCCATTTTCAAGTAATTTCAGAAACAGCGACATCACTCGTTCTGCCTTTATCGCAAAACAGATTCGTAAAAAATGCATCGCGTGAAGTACTTGAACTTCTGTGGCAGTTTTGCCTGAACTTCACTCTGTTTTTTCACGTGCTTTTTTTTGCTCGTAGCTCTTCATTCACTCACCGGAATTAAGCAAGTGATATACCGATGGAAAGCCGCTATAAACACACAACTTTTCCGTGTTGATAATTTTTTCATACTCGCGACGGTTTTAAAAGTTTTTCTTGTGAAATTCATTCAGTGTAGTGGTTGAACTTCCTGTTGTTTTCACGTTGGACTTCTGTGACATATTTTTGTTTGTAATTTTCCCATCCATTTTCGTGAGTGTTACACAAATGATATTCTTTTTGTACAAACCTCTTTCACAATATTTTTTTAACTTTCTCCGACCGAGGACTTGAACTTACACAAATGATATTCCCGTCGTTTTGAATTAAATTAGAAAATGACAAGATCATAATTTCTGCCTTCATCGCGAATGGAAATGCACTGTGTGAAGTAGTTGAACTTCTCGGGCATGTCTGTTTGAACTTCACTCTGTTTTTGACGTGCTATTTTTTGACATGTTATTTTTCGCACTGCGTGAAGTAGTTGAACTTCTGGGGCATGTCTGTTTGAACTTCACTCTGTTTCATTTTATTTGTATTTTTCTTGTATGAAACACACACCATGTAGTACGTGAACTTCTGGATGTTATCACTTTGAACTTCTCTCTGGTTTGAGTGAATTATTTTAAAACACAACAAACAACATCTTTTTATGTATTTTGGACATCTAAACACACGGTGAACCTCTCTCACAATTTTTTTTGAACTTTTCCTCGCCGAGCACTTGAACTTCTAGCAACCATTTTTTTCATTTATGAGATTGTTTTCAAAAGTGTAAAAAATGGCGTTGTGCTTTTTATTTTTTGAAAAGGTAAATCCTAGGTTTTAATAAACTTCGAACTTCTATGTTATTTCAATTTGAACTTGACCTTTCTAAAAGTTTTTCATCCGAAATTCATTCAGTGTAGTAATTGAACTTCCTGCTGTTTTCACGTTGAACTTCTTATTGTTTTCACTCTGACCTATTTTTCATAACGAGGAAAGTCTGAGTTTTCTATAATCATCAAACTTCTCCATCTTTTAATATGCCCTTCTTGGTTTTATTTATTAATCATTTTTTTACGAATAAAAATATTTTAAGACACCAAAACAACATTTTTGTGTTTGTTTTTGCATTGGTTTGCGCATCAAACCGCGCCATCTTTAGAAATTGAACTTCTCCTTTTCATTTTATTTTCTTTCAACATTGTTTAGCACGTCGAACCACGTCATCTTTAGAAATTGAACTTCTCCTTTCTTTTTGTTTTCTTTCAACATTGGGTTGCACGTCGAACCGCTTCATCTTTAGAAATTGAACTTCTCATTTTCTTTTTGTTTTCTTTCAACAGTGGTTTACACGTTGAACAGCGTCATCTTTAGAAATTGATCTTCACCATTTTTGTATTCTTGAATGTTTTACCTTGCATGTTTAAATTTATTTTGAAATTGCTGAGATAACACACTTGACCTTCTCGAACACAACATTTTGACCTTTGCAAAACATAAATTAAAGCCAAACTTTGACCTACAGAGCATGTATAATTTTATCCACCTTTTTCAAGAATAAGCGCTGAATCGCCCCGTTAGTTTGACTTGAATTTCTGCTGCACATGAATAAGTTGTTGAAACCACGCAACTTTCCTGCTCCGTTATTTAAATTTGAACTTTTAATTTTTTAAGAAACGGGATTTTTAAAAACTTTTTTACTTGTTCCTTTTATTCTAATTTGAACTTCTAGTTTTTTATAAGGGGATTTTTTTCATAAATTCTTTTGAAATGTTCCGCTTTTTAATTTGGACTTCCCCGTTTTTTACAAACAATAAAAATTCATTTTTATAATGGTTTTTGAAGTACTTTTTTATATGAACTTCTTGCTCAATTTTTTTTGAACTTATTGCGCTGACCGGTCTCCATTTTCTTCGTACTAATGCTTATGTGCACAGCATGCGTGCGCACATAGAAGAATTATCGGCAGCCACACACTGATGCTGATGTGTATATAACACATCGACGTGTATGTATATAACACTGATGCCATGCACTCTACGTGTTCCTTCCTTCCTTGCAAACCTGTGGATTGTTTCTACTAGTACTTTACATTTTCTGTGAGTAAAATGTAGCTGTGCGTGCATGGCTTCTGATGACCTTTTCCATTTAGAAATGTCTGACACTTAACAGGGTGTTTATTTTACTCGCTGCCGAACAGAACAAGGGGACGGAGCTTTGCTTGCTTTCACACGCATTTTCAATGAGCATTAACGCACCAGGGGCCAGGTGGGCGACTGTTTGCCTGCCTAGCTTGCCCCACATTTCCGTATGCTAAAAGATTCACTTTCGCAATGACCTGTGTCACGTAGACACACATACAAAATGCACACAAGAGGTTCACCCTCTTTCGTAATAAATTTTTTCTATTTTTTGAAATTGATGGTTGATTCTTTAATAACGACGGATATTTTAGTTTTTTAATGGTAAAATCCTAGATTTTTTCATAAACATCAAACCACTTCACTATATTAGTTTGAACTTCTAGTTTTTTGAAAAACAGAAAATTTCTTTTTAAAAACCTTTTGTTAGGTTTTTCCTTTTTTTAAATTTGAACTTCCTCATTTTATTCTTTAGTAACGAGAAAAAATATGAGGTTTTTATATACTATGAACTTCTCTACTATTTTAAATTGAACTTCTTTAGTCCCATCTTAAAAAATATATTTTTAAATAAGCATCAAACTTTTTTAAAATTGAACCTCATACTATTTTAAAATACGTATACATCCAACTACTGCTTTATTTTAATTTGAACTTCTTCATTTTATTCTTTGGTAACAAGGAAAATTTGATTTTTTTTCTAAATATTGAACTTCTCTATTTTTCTAATTTTCGACTTCTTGTTTTATTTCTATTAGTAACAGAAATACCCTTGTTTTTGTAGCAAACATTTGAACCGATTCGTTAGGAAGGTCGAGTCTGCCATCGCTAGAATGTCACAAGTTGCTGTTGATCCATAGGAGCACCAAGTTGTCGCTAGAAGGAAGATTTGTGTGTTGTCATCGTCACTGTAGTGGGTTACTAAGTTAAACACCCTAACTTTTGCTTTTCTGTTCTGCAGAATGCAAGTGTGAATAACTTGACAACACGATGTATAAAGAGTGCCAGTGTTCCAGAAAATATACTTAACATAATTTTGACCTTCACGAATAAAACATTTTGACCTTCAACCCTTTTTGGTTCCAACAACTGACTAAACTAGGTAAAAACATATAATTATTTTTATTGCAGCTGAACTGATACACCAGGCAAAGCCGACCTATAATAGTGGCCAATTTTTCTACACTAAAAAAGTAAGTAAAATTTTCCAACCACAAGTTTCGTCTTATCTCTCTAAAAAAGGTTATATTCTTATCCTATCCATTGACCACCGCATATGGTCTCTATTCTCAATTCCTTCTTTCTCTCTTCAACTACTAGAGCAGACTCATCCACAAAAATTGAGCATGGCTCGAGCAACTTCAAACAATCAGCTACCTGCATGAGCTGCTGGAGGAAGGTCACTACGCTGGAGTGGAGAAGTTCACCTTTGGGCATGCGAGCAGCAGGGTGGTCGCCATGCCCAAGGAAGAAGGTTGCACCACAAAGGGGGAAGAGGATGGCAGGAGATGTGCGAGGGCAATAGGCCTTCTGAGGCGGTGCGCGTTGGTCGCAGGTGGTGGCGCACGGCATAGAGGGGAGGTCCACCGCCGGAGTTGGGGACGAGGCATAGTTCGGACAGAGTTGGCACAAAAGATCAAAAGATCAGAGAGAATTGGCAGGGAAGGTCGCTTGCCTTGGCTGGCTTCCGATGATGCACGACGCAAAGAGCTTGGGGAGGAGCATGGAAATATTAGATGGGGACATGTGGTGAACCTGAATCCTAGCGCGGCGGCTGTGGGAGATGCAGACATGGTCGAGGAAGACAACCGCTGCAGTTTTTCAGAAGGCCAGAGATGCACCGGCAGATGGCCGTGGCCGGCGGCGTGTTGTTGAACCTGGTCGTGGCATGCCCGGGAACCGAGAGGTGGCGCGCAGGGAGCCGCCGGAGTGGCGCAGGTGGCCGGGTGCGGCGGCACGCGGGGCGTCGGGCGGCGGCGTGCAGGTGGCCGGGTGCGGAGGCGCGCCGGGCGTCGGGCGGCGGCGCGCACGTGGCTGGGGGCGGTACCTCCAGGGGCTGCGTACCTGAACGCCCGGACGTAGCGGCGATGAACGCCCTTGGTGTTGTGGCTGTGGAGCCCCACCGGGAGGAGGCTGCAAGGCGGCGATGGAGCCTGGGCAGGGCCAACCTACTCAGCGCCGGGGGTGGTTGGTGTGGGCGGGCCGCGGCTGCGGCGGTGCGCAGACGGTGGCGTTTTGTTGGTGGTGGTCTTCGGCGGCGCGCAGATATCCACGGCGGGGGCGGCGCGATGGGATCCAGGGCCGGCGACGGCGGGCGGCGGCGCGACGGGATCCAGGTCCGGTGACGGCGGGCAGCGGCACGACGGGATTCAGGGTGGCGCCGGCGCGTGGGGATCGAGCGTGAATCGGGGCCGGAGTGGATCGTGGGCGTAGCGTCGGGGTGGTGGTGGGCTTTTTTTTCATCGGGGCGCACCGGTTCGGGAACACCCAGTCGGGCCGCTGTGATCCCAGGATCAGAATAGTGTCCCAGGATGGCAGTATGAGACACCTAGGTGACCAGGAACCTTGTCTAGATGCCGTTAGATTGAATCTTGTCTTTGCTTATGAGATGGGCAGATTGATTATCGGGTTTCACCTGTTAACAAATTAGTTTAGATTTTCCTTACATACTCCGCCGGTTATAATATACTTTCCATAATTTGGTGGCATCTGTATACCCATGTGAAGTACTCCCTCCGTTCCTAAATGTAAGTCTTTGTAAAGATTTCACTAGGTGGACTACATACGGAGCAAAATAAATGAATCCATACTTAAAATGCATCTATATATATCCTTATGTAGTTCATAGTGAAATCTCTATAAAGACTTATATTTAGAAACGGAAGGAGTACATTCCAAAAAATTATGCATGCATATTGATTACCTGCATGGCGATGCTGAAATGGAAAGTGTGATTAAGTGATAATCAATTAGCATTATTTTTTGGGAAACATAATTTAGGTTCTTATTTAATTCATATTCTACTGGATGGCCAGATTCATGCATGTTAATAGGAGAAAGAAGCAAGATTTAATGTACGTAGGTATTAGTACATGACTATTGTACGTACGAGTCTCTAATACATGCCTTGTAAAATATCTTACGTATGTTTATTTACTCGAAATATATGGGGTATATATTTGATACCCATATTAGATACCTCACGTTGTCGGGTATATACGTAGCAATATTTTATTTTAGGTACATACGTCGACTGGGTATGTACATCATTTTCCAAGCAATTTTCACATAGCCGGTTATATAAAGTGCGTAGATGCATTAGGTATATTTTCACTTCAGGTATATTATTTGGATGTACAATACTTTCCTACATTTTCTTCACATAGACGGGTATGTACAATATTTTCCTACCTGAAAGAGTAGCTTGATATTTTTCAAAATTAAATTTCTATTAGGATGGGTATCTGATGTCGATTTCACATTGTTGGGTATATACTCGAGAAAAAAGAGCATTAGTCCCCTAGATATAATAAGTAGATGTTGGCTATATCATTTCTAGTTATGCCACACACTCTAATTTAAACTAAGGTAATTTTTTGCTATATCATTTTTTGTGATGCGTGCCAATTGGTTGTTTTACGTATATTGTATTTATTTTAGGTCACCTAGGTGTATACCTAGATTTCGTATTACTACTTGTTTTATAAGATAGCTGCATATAAACTTCAGGCCCAGAATAGTACGTAGCCATACATCATGTCATTTGGGTATATGATACCTAAAAATCTAACGGCGAAAAAACAATGTTACAACAAGAAGTATGAAAGGTCAAGTTAGTGTACTAAAGGCATTGGCATTTTACACCGTATGGTTGAATCGGTAGTATAGTGTGTACATATATGAAAATGTGATTATAGAAATATATTTGGAAAGGAATTCATTAATAGGAGGAAACAACATGCAATTCTCTTTTGGAAACAAATCTGACTGTGTTATGCACACCATGCATTAGCGGGTATAGCTCACACTAATGGGTTAGAGGAAGCTAGGTGCCCAGGCCCTAGGTGCCCCAGTTAATTTACCTATATATATATATTATATATATATATATTTATATATATATATATATCAGTTAGGCTTCAAGTGCGTACTTGTTAGTTAAACCTATGTATAAATTGTGACACTAAATACGACTAGTAAGTAGTACAGTAACAGTACTAGTATACGTCGGTCAAATTATTCATCATGTCCACACATTGAACTGACGTGACAACACGCTGCGCGTGAGGTGACACAAGAATCCCGGCGGCGTGTTCGGGTATTCTGGACTTCAGATTTGGAGTGCCACTTATCTATCGAAATCTTTCATCATTCACTTAAAACAGTCGATTGTCCATACATTGAGTACCATATAACTGGAATTACCGATGCAAGTCAAAGAAGAATTGGCCGGTGCTGCCGGCTGGCGTCAAGTTCGATCCCACGGATCAGGAGCTGATCGAGCACCTTGAGGCCAAAGTGAGTGCTGACAGCGTGAGATTTCAGTCTCTCATCGATTTGTTCATACCAACCATCGACAGCGAGCACAGCATATGCTACACCCAACCTGAGAAATTTCCAGGTAAGACACCGATCGGCCGTCTACTTGCACAAACCTATTCCTTTGTTTATAGCTCTATTTTTCTTCTTAGACGCAGACCTGGTGAAGCAATTACAATTTGACAGTTAATAAAAAGTGAAACAAGTGACTGCAACATGCCAAAGATGTTATGAAAATGCCAACTAGGTACACTAAAACCTGTATGCCACAATACTGCAGGTATCACATTGAGTGGCCTAAGGAAGCATTTCTTCCAGTGCAATTCCAGGGCGTTCAAAAGGGGCACGTGGACGCGTCGCAAGATACAGTCGGAGTGCGACATGCACGTGATGTGGCACAAGACCGGCAATACCTTGCCGGTGATGGTCAACGGCCGGCAGACGGGCAGCAAAAAAGGTTCTGGTGCTGCACAACAACAAGAACCGACCAAAGAGGACCAACTGGGTGATACACGATTACCACCTCGGGGACCTGGAGCAAGAGAAGGAGCGGAGCTGGTCCTGCAAGATTTTCTACCAGACGAACACTAGGGCCGGGGAGTGAAAAGATTATCGATTAGTTTGGTATTGGTAGTTGTACTACCTTGTCGTCCGCAAGTTGGTATTGTTGTTAACGATCTTTTGGTATGAACTTGCATTTGCTTCCAACCATCATGCCGAGGGTCGATGTGGATATAAAGCTGAATCATTTTTTTCGAAACAAATTCTCAGGCACCTGATTTTATTTGATGGGTAGCATAAGCACCCGCCGTTCGAACTCCCAGTTCTGCAGTTTTTTCGAAACAAGTGCATGCACTTATTATCACGATAAAAACAATATCCGTGCTGCATCCCGATTATCGATGTACTTGCAGAATTCTCTCGTTTATTGAGCACGTATATTGTTTTTTCAGATCGAGCAATTTTCAACTGGGCTGTAGATTGCCCAGGGTTGGTTTTGTTTTTAACAGACCCAGCCCATGACGACAACGGGGCACAAAGATCCAGCAGGTATCTACTAGCCTCTGGCCCGCCAGTGTTAGTTATATTTTGTCTTACAACATCCGCATGCAGTTTTTTTACTGAATCAAACACATAGCACAGTTCTATTTTCCTCTTGAAACGCATGTCCTACATCCGTTTTAAAATCTCCACCTATAGTTTTATACACGTATCATTATATTGAAAACACATAAAATTCCCTTTTCATATTTACATCCTTATTTTTGTTGTTTTTTCCCACCCAGCGCAGATTTTTTTACCACTGGTTTTCCCTTAAACCAACTCAATTGTCCCACGTCTTATTTGCTTACAGAAACACAACAATTTTTTTGGCAAATCAATAAGTTCTTAAAAAAATGTTTATCATTTCGGGATTACAACATTTCGGACTCCACCGAAATATGCAAAATAAGGTTGAACTTTTTGACCGTGGTCCTGGGAAGAAAATGGGCTGTAATAAATTACTTAAGAATTATCAAATGGGCTGAAAATTATAAAAAATAGCAAATGGGCTTTATGTTGTCTGTCACAGATTTGGAGGCTGACTTGTGGGCCTACTAAGTTCATGCGTACACAAGGTTTCTCAAAAAAGAAACTTAGTCAACAATCGACTCTACCAGCGTCAGACCGTTAGATGTCAATCTAACGGTAATCGTGCTTCTTCAGTCTCTGATCTTCCGGCCCCAGCCGCCCAAACCAGCGCCGTTGGAACCGCCTGCTCCTGCCTCCCGTGACCGGCAGTGCTGCCGGGAAGGCCTCACGGCCCCATCATACTCGCATCCCTGGCCTGTCTATCCCTCTACTCACCCACACCTCCTGTTATTTTTCATGACGGTAGCGAACCAACCAACCTCGTACTCTCCACAGCGTGGGCAGCCACCGCCGCTTTCTTCCCGGCTCGTGTCGTTCCTTCAGAGGGCCTCGCCATCGTCCACCGTCCTTGTGCTCTTGGCGCGGCGTGGTCAACGATGTCCATCCAACGGCCGTAGTGCTTCTTCAACCTCTGGTCTTCTTGCCCCAGCCGCCCAAAGGGCGCCGGTCGTGCACATGCTCCTGCCTCCGTGGCCGGGTCAGGCCGCATGGAGGCCTCATCGTCCCCATACTACTCCCACCACTGGCCAGGCCATCCCTCCACTCACCCACTCCCCCTGTTATTCTGCGGCAACGGTAGCCTCACACCGCAGCCGAACCAGTGAACCCTCGTACTCCTCTCCGCGTGGGCATCCACTGCCGCGTCTTCCCCGGCTCTGCGTCGTCCCCTTCCTAGGCCTCGCCGTCGTCCACCGCCTTGGTGCTGTCGGCGCGGCGTGGTCAATGTGGTCAATGTCCGACTTCCATCAGAAGAGTACTGTACGTGGAGAGACTGACAGCTGGGTCCACGGCCACAACCAAGTTTTTTTGTGATTTGCCAAGTAAGTTGCTTTGTCAGGCCTGTTGGGCTGCAAATCTTTGAAGCCGAGGAGAGCTTATTTCGGCTGGCCGAGAAAATGGCCCATCAGTAATGAGAAATGGGTTGTACATTTTTAAAACACATCAAACCGACAATTAGTTTCAAATATCTTTTTTTTATTTCGAGATTTTAAATTACATTAATTTTTATGCGTGGAGAATTTGTTGGATTTTATATTGATATAAATTTATTTTTAAAATCAGTTTGAATGTGAGTCAAAATTTCAGGATTAAAAATAGTTCGGACCGCTTTTGAAATATGCAAAATTTCGTATAATTTTTTAACCGTGGCCACAATATGGGCTGTAATGCTAACAAAAGAATATGGGCTCCAAAAACCTTAATAATTAGCAAATGGGCTGTAAATTATTAGAAATAATGGCAGATGGGCTGTATTTGTTTTCCATGATTTGAGGCTTTCCTAAAAAGGTTGGCCAAGCTAAAGGATGTTGGATGGCCATCCAACGGCCGTCGTGCTTCTTCAATCTCTGCTCTTCCTGCTCCAGCCGCTCAAACAGACGTCGGCAGGACTGCCTGCTCCCTCCTCCCCGCGGCCGGCTCTGCTGCCTCGCAGGCCTCACCGCCCCATCGTACTCCCATCGCTGGCCTAGCCATCCCTCTACTCACCCATACCTGTTGTTATTCTCCAGCGACGACAGACGAACCAGTAAACCCTCGTATAGTCGTACTCCCTTCCGCATGGGAAACAACTACCGAGTCTTCCCCGCCTCCGTGTCGTTCCCTTCCTAGGCCTCACCGTCGTCCACCGCCCTGGTGCTCTCGGCGCGGCCTGGTCAACATGGTCAACGACCGACATGCATCTGAAGTGGACTTTACGTGGAGAGGCCGACAGCTGGGTCCACGGCCGCACGCAAGGAAATGCCTCCTTATTACGCGTAAAATAATGATTCCTCCACCTGACATCAGGGACCCACCGAAAGGGCCTCTGTATTTCGCGAAAAAAACGTTACCGCCGCTGACAGCTTGGACCCACCAACTATATCTTCGCACGCAAGGAAGTGCCTCCATATTACGCACAAAAAAATGAATACTCCCCCTATTAGCTGGGACCCAGTATAGTGGCAGGCTGACTTGTGGGCCTACTAAGTTGACGGGGATGGAGGGCTTTGTCAACTTAGTCAATATGCATGATTCTAGCTCCGATGACCGTGACGATGTCCATCCAACGGCCATAGTGCTTCTTCAACCTCTAGTCTTCTTGCTCCAGCCGCCCAAACCAGCGCCGGTCGTGCCTCGTGCTCCTGCCTCCCGTGGTCGGCTGCGATGCGGCGGAGGCCTCACCGCCCCTACTACTCCCACCGCTAGCCAGGCCATCCCTCTACTCACCCACACCCCCTGTTATTCTGCGGCGACGGCAGCCTCACACTGCAACGAACCAGTGAACCCTCGTACACCTCTACGTGTGGGCATCCACTGTCGCGTCTTCCCCGGCTCCGTGTCGTCCCCTTCCTAGGCCTTGCCGTCGTCCACCGCCCTGGTGCTCTCGGCGCGGCGTGGTCAACGTGGTCAAGGAACGGCTTCCATCGGACGTGGACTATACGTGGAGAGGCTGACAGCTGGGTCCACGGCCGCAGCAAGGAAGTGCCTCCTTATTACGTGCAAAATAATTATTCCTCTACCTGACAGCAGGGACCCACCGGACGGGCCACCGTATTTTGCCCCCCTGAGTGCTGGGACCCACCAGCTACATCTTCGCACGCAAGGAAGTGCCTTACAGTTGGGACCCACCTGGTCGAAGCGTACGTAGCATTGTCATTCTGGTCGCGAACGTGTACGTACATATATACTGGTCGATGTAGAGGCGCGCACGTAGCATGTACACGTACGTACAGCGGCCAGGGTGCAAGAAAGAAAATATGACCACGTATGTGTACATACGGGCGGGGTCTCGAACGCCTACTCGCGTATACGTACGGCCAGGGCTCGTGTACATGGTTGGGTCGGAACGGAGAAACAGCATCGTCGTCGTGTTCATGGGGAGGCAACAGAATGCGTCGTGTTCATCAGGAGGCAACGGAACGCGTGGGAGCCATGGTCGTGTTCATCGGGAGGGCTTGGACGGAACATGCGATGGAAACGAGGCCTGGCGTACCGCAAAATGGAGGAAGCGGACCTCCTACATTCGGAACGGGGTCCTGTTGATCGGGAGGGGTGTGGCGTACCGCAAAACGGATTTAAACGGACCTCCCTACGGTCGAAATGGGGGTCTGTTGATCGGGGGTGTGGCGTCGCAAAAGCGGATTTAAACGGACCTCCTACGGTCGAAACGGGGGTCCTGTTCATCGGGAGGGGTGTGGCGTACCGCAAAACGGGACTCCACGAGATACTGTTCATCTCCACCGTCGACTCCCTCCAGCCTCCACGAGCTACTGTTCATCCACCGTCGACCTCCTCCAGCCTCCACCTGCGACTGTTCATCCACGGGCTCCTGTTCATCTAGCCTCCACCGCACGCTACTCCACCGGCTCCTGTTCAACCAGCCCTCTCCACGGGCTCCTGTTCAACCACCCCTCCACGGGCTACTATTCATCGAGCCCTCCACCATCTACTGTTCATCCTGCCCTCCACGGGGTGGTCTTGTTCATCCAGCCCTCCACGGGGTCATGTTCATCCAGCCCCAACCGTCTCGATCGATCGGGGTCCTGTTCATCCAGAGGCAACACCACGGGGTCCTGTTCATCCACCCCCACCGGGAACTATTCATCGAACAACCCCCGCAATGATCACTGTTCATCCAGAGGCGGCATCGATCGGCTTCGATTAGCGGCGATAGCGAAGAATCGCTCGGTCGGGTTCGATTAACGACCATCGATCGATCGCCGGGTTCGATGAACGCGTAACTGCGGTCTGTCGCTTCGGGTTCGATTAGAGCCCAACGCCTCGCTCGGGTTGAGTTAGAGCCAACGCCTCGCACACACGTGCGTACGTGTACGAGAGAAACACGCATCGCTCGGCCCCCGACCTCCCACCGTAACCGGGAACTTCCTGAAATTTTCCTCGCCCTCGCTTCTACCATGGTTTTTTACGTCATGGACGGCCCAAAGAATGTCATGCAGCTGCGTCTCCGGCCCGCCCAGGACGAAAAGACATTTTCTTTCATGATTTTTTGTCATAGAAGTAGGAGCCCACCACATCTATGATGATACCGGGTTTTGTCACAATTATCGTCATAGTAGTGTCATATGTATGACAACAAAAAATTTCGTTCGGCCCAAAATGTCACGGATGTGTCTTTTTTTTGTAGTGAGTATATCTTCAATCAATGAAGACATACACTCTAAGTGTGAATACATTAATACAGAATATGACTTCGGAGCGCCACGATAATTGTGCGCCATGTCTGGGTCTAATACTTCCTATACAGTGGGTAATGCCACCACCAAACGTTTGTTTGAAGTGTTTCATTTGGTGTCACATTTGCAGAATCTTCGCATTTGGTTTGTGAGGGAGTCCTGGATTAGGGGGTGTCCGGATAGCCGGACTATAACCTTTGGCCGGACTCTTGGACTATGAAGATACAAGATTGAAGACTTTGCCCCGTGTCCGGATGGGACTTTCCTTGGCGTGGAAGGCAAGCTTGGCGATACGGATATGTAGATCTCCTCCCATTGTAACCGACTCTGTGTAACCCTAGCCCTCTCGTAGGGTTTTAGTCCATAGGACGAACAACAATCATACCATAGGCTAGCTTCTAGGGTTTAGCCTCTCTGATCTCGAGGTAGATCTACTCTTGTACTACCCATATCATCAATATTAATCAAGCAGGAGTAGGGTCAGATTTGGAAGTTTGAACTACACGGCTGATATCCGTGGAGACTTGATCTTCGACGGATTCGAGCCACAACCGAGCGCGCCGCACTGTCACGACGGGCATGATTTAGCTCTGCCGCCGAACAGTGCCCTGGAGGCCGCGCCCGCATCCACTCCGACCTTTAGCTCGGAGCCGACTGCACCGATCGAGGACGGGTGGTTAGACCCCGCCCCAGGGGCTGCAGTCTCAACGACGATCAAGCCGAACACCAGTCTTATCCTCTGCGAAGCTCGTGACTCCAAAGTTCCAGACTCTTCTCCGGACTCCGAACCCTCCACGCCCCTGCCAATCGAATCTGATTGGGCGCCGATCAGGGAATTCACCGCCGCAGATATCTTTCAGCACTCACCCTTCGGCGATATTTTGAATTCTCTAAGGTCTCTCTCTTTGTCAGGAGAGTCCTGGCCGGATGATGACCGGCAGGATTGGGATACGGACGACAAAGAAATTCGACGCCCACCCACCACCCACTTCGTAGCCACTGTCGATGATTTAACCGACATGCTAGACTTCGACTCTGAAGACATCGACGGTATGGACGACGATGTAGGAAACGAACAGGAACCAGCACCTATAGGGCACTGGAAAGCCACCCCATCCTACGATGTATACATGGTGGACACACCCAAAGGAAACGACGACGAAGAACGAGAGGATGCAACGAGGGATCGTTCCCTCAAAAAGCAGTCAAAGCGGCGACGTAAGCGCCGCTCCAAGCCCCGCCTCGACAGAGACAACAGCCATACAGACCCAGCCACAGAGCAGGGCGAGCTGGCGGACGACGAACAGGGCAACTCGGATAAACAAACCGAACAACCCGTCCCCGGCGAAGACAACAGTCCGGACGACCTCACACCGGACAAGTTGCTGGAGAAGAAGAACCTCCACAGAAGGCTCGTCGCCACTGCGCGTAGCCTGAAAAAGCAGAAGCGGAAGCTCAAAACAGCGGAAGATGCACTCAGAATTAGATGGAGCAAAGTACTCAACACCGCAGACAAATACGGCGGCAGTCACCACACAAAGAGCTACCCGAAGCGAAAACTACTGCCTGAATTTGATGAGGAGGCCTTAGAGCCCCCGCAATCAAAAAATAAGGAAGGCACCCGGTCGGATAAACGACCCCATGGCCAACATAGAGCGGCAAACGACGCCGCACACAAGCCGGCGCGCGATCCACACAAGGATTCGCACCAAAAAGATGGCCCAGCCAGATCTATCTACGGGCCAAAAAAGCAAGCTCTAGTAAGCAATGCAACACAACAAATATCCGAACAACACGGCACACCCAAATATAGGGGTGCCGCACACCCCCTCTGTTTCACCGACGAGGTGCTGGACCTTGAATTTCCAGCGGGATTCAAGCCCATAAACCTAGAGGCGTATGACGGAACAACAGACCCCGGCGTCTGGATTGAGGATTATGTCCTCCACATACACATGGCCAGAGGAGATGATCTCCACGCCATAAAATACTTACCCCTGAAGCTCAAAGGGCCATCCCGGCATTGGCTTAAAAGCCTTCCCGAAAACACCTTCGGAAGTTGGGAAGAGCTCGAGGATGCTTTTCGGGCAAATTTTCAAGGGACCTATGTCCGACCTCCGGATGCAGACGATTTAAGCCATATAACTCAACAGCCCGGAGAGTCAGCCCGGAAACTCTGGAACAGATTTCTTACTAAAAAAACAGATAGTCGACTGTCCGGATGCCGAAGCCTTAGCAGCTTTCAAACACAGCGTTCGAGACGAATGGCTCGCCAGACACCTCGGCCAAGAAAAGCCAAGAACAATGGCCGCATTAACAAGCCTCATGACCCGCTTTTGCGCGGGAGAGGACAGCTGGTTGGCAAGATGCAGCACCAACGACCCAAGTACATCCGAAGTCAGGGATGGAAATGGGAAACCGCAACGTAGAAAGGACCATCGCTGGAATAAGAGAAACAGGCCGAACAGCACGGCAGTCAACGCCGGATTCAAAAGCTCTCGGCAGAATCAGAAAAAGCTGCCCCTCAAAGATAACAGGGACGAGCTATCTAACCTAAACAAAATCTTGGACAGGATATGTCAAATCCACAGTACTCCCGGGAAGCCTGCAAACCATACCCACAGAGATTGTTGGGCCTTCAAGCAATCCGGCAAACTCAACGCCGAACACAAGGGGCTCGACACACCAAGTGAGGACGATGATGAACCCCACAAGCAGAGCACCGGGAAACAAGAGAATTTCCCACAAGAAGTCAAAACAGTAAACTTACTTCACGTGACAAAAGGGAAAAACAAAGTGGCGCCTATAGAGATATGCGCCATACGACCTATCCCAAAGGAGTCTCGCCACTGGTTGTTAAAACCGATCACCTTCGACCATCAGGATTACTCTAAAAGTATCCGGAACGCAGTCCGGATTGCCTTGCTATTAGATCCGATAATCGACGGACTCCACTTTACACAAGTCCTGATGGACTGCGGCAGTGGCCTAAACTTGCTATGTCAGGACACAATCCGCAAAATGGGGATGGACCCAACAAAAATTCACCATAGAACCACTTCCTTTCAAGGAGTCACGCCAGGCCCGGATGCCCATTGTACGGGTTCTCTCCTACTAGAAGTTATGTTCGGCTCCCCCGGTAACTTCCGTCGCGAAAAGCTAACCTTCCACATCGCCCCATTTTCAAGTAGCTATCAAGAACTACTGGGACGCGAAGCTTTCGCCTGCTTTAATGCAATTCCACATTATGCATCTCTTACGCTTAAGATGCCCGGTCCACGAGGCATCATCTCACTAAAGGGAAATATCGAGTGTTCCTCGAGCGCGGAAGAATTTGCGGCTGCCTTGACAGCCATACATTAAAACAGCTTCAACAACAAAAGCATCTAACATGTCATTAAGACCACGGACACGGCTAGGCGAGTCCGTTGCAAACATATAATTGATAAAGGTTTTAGTAGCCGTACACCCCTACACAAGGGGCTCCGCGTATGTAAAATAAGCGACAATAAGGCTCAATTTTACCCGTCTTAAATTATACTTTGTCTATTTAGTACAACGTACATTCCGCACGACTATTCTTTTTCTTTTCAGCTAAGTTCCTCTCTTTTACAGATGAACACCATGCTACGCCCGTCCAGGACACGGCACAACGGAGACACAGGCGCAGACGTGCATCAGGGACCCGTCCCCAGGATTCTTTTTAGATTAAGACCCTGCGTAAACCTTTTTTACTGTCTCTTGTTGATACACATCCCCCGGATTATCAGTATAACCGAGGAGGAGGCTGGCATCTTGGCATGTGGCCACGTCAGAATTTTGCACGTACCTGGACACCAGGGGCTTATTATCAAGGGCACTGCTCAGCCCGTTTCTATAAAGACCGAATACCTTAGGGAGTGTTCGGCGTCGCGAGTTTGGCCTTATATGCATCAGCTCCGAATCATGTCTTTGGTCAAATGTTGGGTTTGCCCGGCTCCTGTGTTTTGCTGCCTTACGTTCCACTCTATCGGCTAAGGCGGCACCAAGAGAACTACTGTGATTGTGCCCCGGTTCAGCCAGGCGAGCACCTCAGTAGAGAAAGTCGAAAACTGACTGTCATGATATAATTTGAGACTGGTCAACCACTCGATGACCTACCGGAATCTTTAGGATTCCTCCATATTAACGAAGGGTCGTTTCCCAACCAGGCACACACGCTTCGAAGTTCGGGCGAAGCCTTGGCGCCACCGGGGCTATATAGTAGCCTCCTTTGTCAAACTCCTATGGCTAAGTGAAAGTGATAAAGCATTATAGTCCGATTGCCTAGTTCGCTGCTATCACCTCCTTCACGAACCAAGACGTTGGATCAAGTGTGAAAATCATATGCGAACACCCCACATTATATGCGTAAATAAGCCGATTTAACGCCATCTTTCAGATTATATACAAATATACCTTAACGGCCGCACAGGAGGTATTATAATTCTTGCAGGCACAAGTATAAAAAGCTTCTACAATTCATCACAATATTGTTTTTCAATATTACATGTTATTAAGACATAATATCCTTCGAGCACTGCGTCTCTATTAAACGAGCGCCTTGCAGAACTTCCTGAAAATAGTGCTCGGCAGGTACTCGGCTTCCGTCCGAGTCTTGGGATGCAACACCGGTGGCCTCCATCTCCGCCCAGTATGTCTTGACACGGGCAAGAGCCATCCGTGCACCCTCTATGCATGCTGACCTCTTCATTGCATTGATATGCGGCACCGCACCAAGGAACTGCCGCACCAAGCTAAAATAACTTTTCGGCTCTGGCCTTTCCGGCCACAGATGACCCACGACATACTTCATGGCAAGTCCGGATAACCTATTCAGCTCGGCCCATTCGGACAAACGATCGGTTAATGGAAGGGGACGCTCTGGATTGTGGAACTGCGACCAGAAGAGCTTTTCCACTTCGCGATCCTCTTGATCTGGGAAGTGTTCGGCCGCGTCCGCGGCACTCGACGCCAAATCCAGATAAGTGTCGGCCGTACTCCACATCCGGTCCAACGGAGCATATTTAGGATCCCCGAACTTCATCCGCAGCATAAAGGGCTTTCCAGCCGCGATATCTCCGGCCTGACGTAGCTCCTCCTTCATAGCTCTCATCGCAGAGCGAGCATCCTTGGCCGTCGTAGTGGCCTTCTCCCGGTCCGTCTGTTCCGCCCGATCTTCCTTTTCAAGAAGCTTGCAACGGTCAGCAACGCTCTTCAACTTCATAGCCATCTCGGCCATTTCCTTCTTGCTTCGGCAGTGAGCAGCCTATTCGGCTTTTAGCTCTTCAACCGCCTTTAAGGCAGCCGCATCGCTTTTCCTGGCTTGCTCCTTGGCTCGGGCAAGTTACGCCCGAAGGTCCTCCACGGCGGCAGCCCCATCTGCATCAACCACACACATTGTAAGATACTGGCATCAAGCTCCTCTTACCAGGTGCCTCCGGAGAAATTACATACCTTGTGCCTCGTCAAGACGCTTGTTAACAAGTGCGATGTCGACATCTGCCACGTCAAGCTGCCGCTTTAGCTCGACAAATTCATCAGTCCGGCTGGCCACCGGACACTTCGCAACCTACGTAGGAAGGCGGCACATTATACCTGGGATTATGATCCTCTGTGCGCCGTCACTTTTGACAACGCACAGAGTCTCAGGGGCTACTATATTCACAGGGCGCATCTTATTTATGCGAAACGATCAAAAGGTACATTACTTCGCGTACCTCAAAACCTGTCAGTAAACTCCTGACGGCCTCGTGCAACCCGCTCTCCGCGGATGAAATCCTTTCAATTACCGTACCCATCAACGTACCGTGCTCCTCTGAGATAGACGCTCGCCCTAGCAGATCCTTCAGTTCCTCCGACCATGCACCAAACGGTGCTGGACTCGTCCGATGGCCTTTTTCGAAGGCCAGACACGGAGGGCTTTGGGGGGCCATATGACTTCCTTCCGGCCCTGCCGGATTCGGAGAAACCCTCCGCGACGATACCTCTGGGTCGCCCGCCTCGTAAGGAGGTACGGCAGGGGGAGGCATTCCGCTCTCCATCATCTCCGGAAGAAGATCCCCCAAAGATGAGCTCTGCTGAGAAGGGGTGAGATCCGAACTACAAGGGAAAACTTCGGTTATTTTCCTCAGAAATAAAACAGGGATTTCTCTCATTTTAAACCCCCCTCTCTACGTACGGCTCGGTGGAGGGCTGATCCCCTTGAGGGCATAATTCGGCCGAAGTATCCCCCGGCACACGACCCTCTGGCGAAGATCTCTTCCCCCGCTTTGAGACCATGGTCTCCGGGTCTTCAGATGCGGACCTCTTCTTCCCCTGAGGAGAGGAATTTTCAATTCCTCCTTTCTGGATAGCCTCCTTAGGGGAGGCAGTAGCTTCCTTGTCCCCCCCTTGTTTTCTTCCAAAGGCGCAACCTCTAGCATTCTGGTTAACACGGGATCCGGCGTGGTCTTAGGGAGGGGGCCCGGACACCTGATTAGCTTTGCTTTCGTTATCCACTCCTGTTTTAAGGACAACTCTTTTAAGGGTAATGTTATGATAAATATACGGATGGCGTGTCCGGGCACGGGGCTACTTACTTGAGTATCCGGACGATTGCAGCTCAGACCTACGTCCTCGGTCGAGTCCGGACACACTGCTTGTGATCCGAAGAACAATTTGTACATCTCCATGGGCGCCGCACCCATAAAATGTTGGAGAGCTCGTGGTCCCTCCGGATTGAACTCCCATAGGCGGAGGGGCGACATTTGCAGGGCAGGGTTCGGCGAATCAACATGACCCGCGTCACCACGACCAGACTGATGTCTCCTTCCAAGAGATCACGGATGCGGCCCTGCAACAGGGGCACGTCCTTTGCCGGCCCCCAGTCCAGCCCCTTACTGACCCATGACGCTAGTCGGGGCGGGGGACTCGAGCGAAAAGCAGGCGGTGCCACCCACTTGGTACCCCTGGGAGCTGTGATATAAAACCACTCCCGTTGCCATACGCTGGGCTCCTCTTGAAAAGAGCCCTCGGGCCATGGAGCATCAGCGTTCTTGCTTATAACAGCACCTCCGCACTCCGCGTGCTGTCCCTCGATCATCTTCGGCTCTACTTTGAAGGTCTTGAGCCATAGTCCGAAGTGAGGAGTAATACGGAGGAAGGCTTCACACACGACGATGAATGATGAAATGTGGAGGATGGACTCCGGAGCTAAGTCGTGAAATTCCAGCCCATAATAGAACATGAGCCCCCTCACGAAGGGATCCGTCGCAAAGCCTAGCCCTCGGAGGAAGTGAGATACGAACACCACGCTCTCACCAGGCTCGGGAGTGGGAATGACCTGCCCTTGAGCAGGCATCCTATGCGAGATTTCGCCGGTCAGATACCTTGCATCTCTTAGCCTTAGCACGTCTTCCTCCGTAACGGAGGAAGGCATCCATCGGCCTTGAAGGTCGGAGCCGTACATCATCGAAGGTCCGAAGCGCCTAAATCTGGAGCCTTGGGTGTTGGAACTCGAGGCAAGAGGCGGATTCGATTGAGATTGAAAGAAAGGAGTAAAGCCTTGGTCTCTTTATAAGAGGTTGAATACCAAGAGCCCTCCCCGCGACCGTTTGGGACTTACCTTTGATCGAGGAGATGTACCAACGGGCACGGCAGGGTTACCCACGTCTGTGTTAATGAGAATCCCGTAAATAAAGGGGACACGATCTCTGCTCCGACAAGACGTGCCAAGGAAACCGTCTTGCAAAACGCGCTGAGGTGGGACAGTAAAAACGATTCGAATAAAGGCTTGGCCGTGGTGTGATGTCACGCTACGGAATACGTCAGCAGATTAGATTTGTGTAAATACTATTCTCTCTACGGCAGTATGTGGAACTTATTTTGCGGAGCCGGACACTATCCTTGTGTTCAAAATCTTCTATGAAGTATTCGGAGGAGGAACCCGCCTTGCAATGCCGAAGACAATCTGCGCGCCGGACTCGTCGTCATTGAAGCCTGGTTCAGGGGGCTCTTGAGGAGTCCTGGATTAGGGGGTGTCCGGATAGCCGGACTATAACCTTTGGCCAGACTCTTGGACTATGAAGATACAAGATTGAAGACTTCGCCCCGTGTCCGGATGGGACTTTCCTTGGCGTGGAAGGCAAGCTTGGCGATACGGATATGTAGATCTCCTCGCATTGTAACCGACTCTGTGTAACCCTAGCCCTCTCCGGTGTCTATATAAACCGGAGGGTTTTAGTCCATAGGACGAACAACAATCATACCATAGGCTAGCTTCTAGGGTTTAGCCTCTCACGATCTCGTGGTAGATCTACTCTCGTACTACCCATATCATCAATATTAATCAAGCAGGAGTAGGGTTTTACCTCCATCGAGAGGGCCCGAACTTGGGTAAAAACATTGTGTCCCTTGTCTCCTGTTACCATCCGCCTAGACGCACAGTTCGGGACCCCCTACCTGAGATCCGCCGGTTTTGACTCCGACAGTTTGTCTTCAACATAGATTTGACTTCATGTTTATCTTCACAATGTTGATTTGGTCTAATACTGATAAATACATATATTTGTGTTCTGTCCTCTACAGCATTCACTTATAGCTATGTTTTCTTGTTTGAATCTTTTGATCTAAGTGAATGTGATCGGACCCTAACCCCTTCTATGCTTCTACCTCAGATTCTATCTATCTAAATCATATGCATTCTATTGAAATTCTCGAATGTCTTCTCTGCGTCCTTGTCAGTAGAAGATACAGACACAAAAGTTGAATATGTTTTAATGCTATATCCTTATTGCCTGAAACCCGGAGAAGCCCGAACGACCACCCGACAATCCAGGCTTGCGTGGGAACATGGAACAACTTCCAGTGTGTTGCATGCAAGCCACATGTACTTCAGATGTGAACCGCCAGGGGCACCTGCGTATTTATGTTGTGCTGTCCCTTTCCTTATAAATACTCAACTCACCGCGGTCATTATCTCTTCTTCCACCTCGCCACCTCACACAAACCCTAGCTCCTCCACTAGCTCGTGTCGACGCCGGAGACGAAGCGCTTAGCTGCCGCGACCTCTTCGACATCGTCCTCACGCCGGCCGCAGACCTCGTCCTCTCCGCCGCCATCGTAGGTGTCTTCCGCTGCCAAGTTAGGGCGCAGGAGATTGAACTGCTCGGCCTCCTTCTCAACTTCGTCTAGCAGTTCTTCGTGTGGTAATTAAATCTTACTTTTACTGCCTTTTTGATCCATCAGATCCATCTACTTTAACCAAAAGTGGTTTCTTAACTTCCAAGACTGGATCTGTCTTCTTCTGCATTTCATATCTTGCAAGTATATTCACTTATGCTTCACAACTAGTTAGATTCCTCACTTGTAGTTATTATTGGATTCGTACAAATCTGGAACCAACTCTCATCAAATAAGTGAATGTCTTCGCGCTATGAGGTCAATGTCTTCAAACTGATTTATCTTGAAATCTTCTGAGAATGGATATGACCTCTTCCCTTCCCTCGCACCTCTAATGCTGTCACAGGTACATGTCCATGGGAGAATCCCTAGGTTCTCATAGTCCGCATTCATTTGCAGAACTCTTACACCGTCACATCAATTCTCCTGAAGCCAGTTCCTGTCTGACCAGCAGATGGAAGCCATTCACAATTTTGAAGCCTCTCAGCTTGAAAATAATGGCAACAGAGAAGTCAGCTAGAAAGGGCGACAGGCAGCACCGTGAGGATACATCCAAGGATTTTCCTCCTGATCTGTATGAACTGTACAAAACAGATCCGGAAGAAAGCTATGGCAGCGCAAGACTCGAATCCAATGGATTCGACGATATTGGGCAGAACAATGGTTCAAGTATAACTTCGTGACCCCAGAGTATGCTGAGAAGAACGCAATCAAGCGACCATGGGGAGATATTCTCTATCGAAATCTTTAGCCTAAGTCCAAGACCAAAGCCATTGCTCAAGGCTTCTATCCTTGCATGGTCCGAGGACCACAACCAGAGAATGCAAACCCATCTTCTCTGCTATGGTTTCGCGACGACAATCTATTCAAGTGCAACTACAAGTTTGCAAAAGATTCTGCTGTGAAGAACAAGAAAGCATTTGGACGCGACTTCAACCATGGTCCATCTGCTCCAAGGGCTGATGGCACTCGTGATGCCGAACCAAATGTCATCGGCCCCTTCTATAACCTCAAAGGCCTCATCACTCACATAGCAGTATAGGGGTCCGCCATGGATCACTTAGCTGATGACGCAGATTCTGATGAAGCGCCATCTCCTCCGACGCCTCAAAAGCAAAAGAAATCTAAGGCTTCAAAACCCTCTGCCGCACCGAGTGCTTCGTGCGTGAAGCCATTGGCCACTGCACCGCCTAAAGCCAGTGTGCAATCTGAAGATCTTTCTCGTATCTCCAGGAAGACTGAGAAGGCCAAGAAGAAGAAAAAGCTCATCAAGAGTTCTGCACAAGAACTGACACCACCGCTGCACGTAATGAGGATGCCACCATTGATCTGTCCAGTGATGAAGATCTTGGTGATGATGCGCTTGAGTTACTAATCAAGAGCAAGCAAGAGGCAGAGATCTTCAACAATCTGCTCCTCTTTGATGTGGATATTTTGAATAACTTCATCGATGAGTGGTTTGGCAACCCAAGTCTCGACATTGATGATCTTCAGCTTCCAGTGGACATAAGCGTCACCTTCCATGGAGCCATTGCCAATGAGCTGGCTCTGGCTCAGAAGATTGTTGAGCTGAAAAACAAGATTGACTATGAGAAAGCTCAAGTCAAGAGGAACATGGACAAGCTCAGTGTGGCTGATGTTCAAAGCTTCATGCTGATGCTGCATGACCTCAATGAAGAGTTTCACCAGAAGCGTGATGAAGCAAACGGTTCATGAGAGAGGATGAAATACTTCGCAGGAAAATGTGTTCAAGCACATAATGAGGCAGAAAAGCGCAAGGCTCTTGGGCATCCAGGCATCAACCCCAAGATGGCTGCCTAACAGAAGAAGAAGCCTCCTGTGGCCCAAGCTGAAGCATCAGGGCAGGAAGCACCTCGCATTGTCTTCCCTGCTAGCATGACAGGCTCAAAGCCTAAGGTCCCCACAACAGCTTCAGAACTAAAGAAGACAAGGGCAGCAGAGGCCGAAGCCAGAAAGCGCAAGCACATGAATGCCTCTGATGCTGCTCCCTCAACAAAGAAGCCAAAGACAAAGTCTTCGCGAAAAGATCGTGTTGCTGCCACAGAGCCACTTGTTGTCGAGCCCATCTCAGTTGCTCGTCCTGCCTCCACAAACCAAGAGCGTCAACTTGTAGTTCATGAGCCTGCTTCCACAGAGGCTCCTGAAGATGAAGAAGTTCCAGCTGTCGACCTCAACACAGCTGAAGACATTGGTCAAGATGACAATGTAGAAGATGATGATGAAGTCCTTCCTCAGATCGAGCACCAACCGGTATCATCATCTGTTCTCACGAACATCGAACTCATCAGCATTCGTCATCCCTTGACGCCAATTGCTCAGGATGCATCGTGGGCTGATCACCCCCAACAAGACACACCAAGTCAATATGACACACCCAGTACTCCCCCACCTCAATTCACCACTCTGGTGCTTGACGATGACAATTATATGGTGCAGACCACTCCATCTCCAAAGGCGTCGCCTGCTTTCCGCAGGCTTCGCAAAGGCCCTAGGCCACAGGTCGCCATGTCGAGCATTCCAGAGGAGAAGTGCAACAAAGCTCAGTAGCATGCCAAGTGTTTCCTGAAGCCACTCCCACTGCGAATGTCTCCGAGTCTGAAGCAAAAGCTGCTGAAGACATTCTTGCTGCATCAGCCAATGACCATCAAGAACCTCGCGAAGAAGAAGAAAGAGTTGCCACACCCCCTATCACTCAAGAAGTTGTTCTTGAGGAGAACGTGTCTATGCCCGACCCTCTTGCTATTGAAGAGGAGGTTGAAAACATTGAGGCGGCCACAAACAACACTGATGAAGCTGTTGTTCCACCCCCAAGGCCTCATACTATTGAGCAGGCATATGATCGTGGCCAACTTGTCACTGTCCGATGGCTTGTACTGGTTCCTCCTCCTGCTCCCGGACCACAATTTGAATACCATGTGAAGCACATGCCTTAGGTCCAGAAGCCAAAGCCCAGACTACCAAGATTTCCCGGTGCTGCAACATCGCCAGGATCGTTCAATGTCAACAGCTTCAGGGCACACAACACATTCTTTGACAGTGCCAAGAACCCATACTCGAAGCCAAGAATCTCATCGGATCGCTTCTGGAGCTATCAGCAGCGCAGTTATTACTCATGTGTATTATACAATCAAGGGCACATCTTTCCTCACATGCGTCTGGATTGTGAAGCCATTGCTGGTCTGCCCTGCTTAGAAGAAGCTCTAGACTGCTTCAGAGATGCTGGCCTTCTGCAGTTTGTCACTGACATAGAGGATTGGAATGAAGAGCTCCTGCTGTAATTCTATGCCACTCTTCACATTCGTGGCTACAATAGGGATCCGAAGACTTGGGTCCTTGAGTGGATGACAGGTGATGTGCACCATGAAGCCAAAGCTCAAGATATCATTGAGCTTACTTACTTGCCCACTCCAGGTGAGCTCTATGAACCTGGTTGTCAGCTACACAGAATGCATTGGAGAGCATATTTCGAGCGTGAGCCCAACATGAGTCAGATGCTCAGCATGATGAAGCCACTACCACAAGATGCTGAATATCCTAAGGAATTCTTTGTCGGAGACCTCGAGTATCTGCCCTGTACAATTTATCACATTGTCAGGCGAATTCTCTGGCCCGTCAAAGGACATTCTCCTATAGCCAAGCTTGAAGGCACAATGAAGACATTGGTGTTCTATATTCTCAATGGCATCAGCTTCAATGCTCAAGATTTCTTCATCAAGCAACTTGCAGCATATGGTGTTGATCTATTTGGCCTGAAGTTTTATGCTCCATGGGTGATGCGCTTAATCAAGCTTCACTCTTCTGTCAACTATCAGCCCTCTGCACGCAACCATCTTATCTTCTTGCCCGAGGTTGATATGTCTGTCGAAGCCATCTACCCTGAGCCTGCCAAGGAGCCAATTTATCTTCACAATGTTGATCGCCAAAGCTTTTTGCAACCAATTGAGGGGGTTCTTCCTGCAACTCGTGTCTATCCTCTTGCTGGAAATACACGTGCACCTCATCGTGCAACAACTGAAGCCACTGAAAGCACCATTGCTCAAAGGCCTCAGAAGCGATCTCATGTACTCAATGACCGAGAGCTTCTTGTGGCCTTATATCAGAAACAGGATAAGCACCATGACTGGCTGAAGCGTCAGATGCGGTGTCTCTTGGTGGGTGTTAATCGCATTCACAATCTTGCCACCAAGAATGCATTCGTGTCACGTCTGACCTTGCTAAGCTCTGAAGACCATCTTCGCGAAGATGGCTTCATCGAGCGCTATAAATTTGATTCCACGCCTCCTCACAATGCCGTCTTGCATCGTACTCCTTCCTTATAAGATTCGTAGTATTCATCTTCGCCTGCGACTGTTGTTGCGAGAGTCGTCAATGAAGAAGACGATGCCACCTCACCGGCCATGACCTCGCCGCGTCTCGACACTACACCAGGCCCCTCTGCGCCACCGGACTCCAACGTCGACCCTGCACCTTCATCTACTCATGATGGGAGTGAGTAGATGCTCTATGTCTTCAAACCTTTTTGGTCCTTACTGACAAAAGGGGGAGAAGCATATGAGTTGATAGTCTTAAAGCGGGTCCATATGGGTGGTTGTTATATTTTTTGCTAAGTGGTTACAACTCTCATTTTTGATACATTTGGTTCTTTGGGTTGTAACACTTAAACTCGATGGTCGTCTGCTACGTTTTCTGCTACTCTGTGATGCGATGATAAATTCCGCATGAAGTCATTCCGCAGATGTCCATTTTTCATTATGCATGTCATTATCTTTGTTATATCTGTATATGCATGATGAATTGTCTTGATAGGTTGAAGAGGATCTCCACAAGTAACGCCTGCCGTGTGCATTTGCATTCAAGAGCAAACTACTCATATGCACATCTTCAGGGGGAGCCTTTTGCTACTTATGAAGCCAATGCCTTAACCCTTACAATTTCACATACTTTTATCCCCGTTGAAAACTTCAACTAGTTTGTCATCAATCACCAAAAAGGGGGAGATTGTAAGTGCATCTAGTGCCACCCCTCGTTGGTTTTGGAGTATTGACGACAAACTTGGTTGAGGGACTAATGTGTTTGTGAGAATTGCAGGATAACACAGGTAGTAGTCCCTCACTGATTCGGTTTACCTATCGGAGATGACCCCTAAAAATGTGTGAAGACATTGAAGAAAATGGTGGTATGTGAAGATATTCACAACGAAGATTACGAATCGAGAAGACATTCACGTGAAGACTATGGAGTACGAAGACATAGTTGTTTTGTAGTTTCCTTTTCTTCTTTGTTGAGTCATAGGAACCACCGTACTGTTAAGTGGGGTCCAAGTGAACAAAGTCATAGTGACTGAAGTGATGCTCAACCAAATCCTATGTCTTCGAGCGAAGACAATGAGAGAAAATCTTATCCAGAGCTGGATGAGTTAGCTTTACTTGTAGCCCAAGTCAAGCTACCGCGTGTGTTTGAAATCTGACCGTTGGACACGTGTCAGTTCCTTAGTGACCCAGGGTCATTTCGGACAAATCAGGTCGGGTTGCCTCCTGGCTATAAATAGCCCACCCCCTACACCATAAATTGGTGGCTGCCCAGAGTTAGTACACGACTTTTGTCGTTTGAGAGAAACCCACCTCTGAAGCATTTGAGAGAAAGATCCTTGCGAGGACAAAGCCCAAAACACCCAGAGCCAAAGAGTGTTAGCCATCACTTAAGTCTTTCTGTCCGCGTGATCTGAAGACTTACTAGATTTGAGGACTGTGAATCCTCCAGCCGGTTAGGCGTCACGTTCTGAGCATCCAAGAGTCATTGTGGATTGCCGGTGAACGCAGTCTGTGAAGGTTTAGAAGTCTACCTTGAAGACTTACCTGAGTGATTGGGCGAGGACTAAGTGTTCTCAGCTCAAGGGGAATAAGGTGAAGACACGGTCTTTTGAGTTGAATCTTAGCCTCCCTAACCAGACGTCTGATTGTCACAAAGAATCGAACTGGTCCAACAAATCCTTGTCCTCTCCAAGCAAGCTGGTTCTATCACTTCCCTCTCTTTACTTACAGTTTATCTTCATGAAGTCATTGCCTGCTTGCATGATCTGATTGACTTCACTGTGTGAAGACTGTCGTTGTTTGGCTTCATATTATCTTCCATCCAGATCCATACTACCTAGCTGCTAATAGTCTTCATGCTTTCACTTCATTGCTTACTTGACTATGGCTTGCCTAGTGTAGTCTACCTTCCGCTGCATATCAATAGGTTCATTTCTATTGTCTGTCTTCAAAACTCCCATGTTTTGAAGACTTCCATAAAAATCGCCTATTCACCCCCCTCTAGTTAATAACTAGCACTTTCACATATCACTAAGCACTTTGAGCAAGCAAGCCATTAAGCAACACCTCTCATCCCCTTTTAGTAGTATTGGCTTTTCCTATGGACTCAATGTGATCTTGGATCACTAAAATGAAAATGTAGAG
The DNA here is from genome assembly GCA_021605145.1 of Aegilops bicornis. Taxonomy (NCBI): domain Eukaryota; kingdom Viridiplantae; phylum Streptophyta; class Magnoliopsida; order Poales; family Poaceae; genus Aegilops; species Aegilops bicornis. The sequence goes on along the minus strand of CM038673.1, from coordinate 397,594,778 downwards.
TCTTGAGCTTTTGAGATTGAGCCAATCCTTTGTCCTTCGCTTCTTGAAGAAGTTCCACATCCTCTTGTCCACGCCACTCCATCTGTTGAACTTGTTTGAAATATACTAGATGAAAACATTAGTCCAGCAAGAGATATGTTGACATTAATTACCAAAACCACCCAGGGAGCACTTGTGCTTTCAATCTCCCCCTTTTTGGTAAGTGATGACAACATACATCAAAGATTTAGATAACGATATAGAGAGCTTTGGAAAGACATGTAACATGCATAGGCTCCCCCTACATGTATGCACTCATGTAAATAGAAATGTAAGAGCATGTGAATGCATAAACATGATACAACAAGCAATGAGTTACATGTATCTTGGCTATATGCATCAAAGCAAATGATGTGAATATTGATACGTCCATTTTGCATCATGCTTTTATATCAATATTTATTGCATTATGGGCTGTTATTACACGTTATGTCACAATACTTATGCCTATTCTCTCTTATTTTACAAGGTTTACATAAGGAGGGAGAATGCCGCCACCGGAATTGGAATTTGGAAAAGGAGCAAATATTAGAGACCTATTCTGCACAACTCCAAGCGTCCCGAAACTCCACGAAAGTCATTTTGGAAATAATAAAAATATTGAGCGGAAGAAGTACGTCGAGGGGACCAACCTGGCCACGAGGCGCGCCTACCCCCTGTATGCGCGCCTTTGTGGGCCCCTGTTGGCCCTCCGGTGGCCATCTTCTGCTATATGAGGTCTTTCGTCCAGAGAAAAATCATAAGCAACCTTTCGGGACGAGACTCCGCTGCCATGAGGCGAAACCTTGGCGGAACCAATCTAGGGCTCCGGCAGAGCTATTCTGCCGGGGACACTTCCCTCCGGGAGGGGGAAATCATCGCCATCATCATCACCAACGCTCCTCTCATTGAGAGAGGGCAATCTCCATCAACATCTTCACCAGCACCATCTCCTCTCAAAACCCCAGTTCCTATCTTGTATCCAATTCTTGTCTCCAAGTCCGGGATTGATACTAGTAGGTTGCTAATAGTGTTGATTACTCCTTGTAGTTGATGCTAGTTGGTTTATTTGGTGAAAGATCATATGTTCAGATCCTTTATGAATATTAATACCCCTCTGATTATGAACATGAATATGCTTTGTGAGTAGTTACTTTTGTTCATGAGGACATGTTAGAAGTCTTGCTATTAGTAGTCATGTGAATTTGGTATTCGTTCGATATTTTGATGACATGTATGTTGTCTAGCCTCTAGTGGTGTTATGTGAACATCGACTACATAAAACTTCACCATTATTTGGGCCTAGAGGAAGGCGTTGGGAAGTAATAAGTAGATGATGGGTTGCTAGAGTGACAGAAGCTTAAACCCTAGTTTATGTGTTGCTTCGTAAGGGGCTGATTTGGATCCATATGTTTCATGCTATGGTTAGGTTTACCTTAATATTTTGTTGTAGTTGCGGATGCTTGCAATAGAGGTTAATCATAAGTGGGATGCTTGTTCAAGTAAGAACAGCACCCAAGCACCAGTCCACCCACATATCAAATTATCAAAGTACCGAACGCGAATCATATGAACGTGATGAAAACTAGCTTGACGATATTGCCATGTGTCCTCGGGAGCGCTTTCCTTCATATAAGAGTTTGTCCAGGCTTGTCCTTTGCTACAAAAAGGATTGGGCCACCTTGCTGCACTTTATTTACTTTTGTTACTTGTTGCTCGTTACAAATATCCTATCACAAAACTATCTGTTACCACTTTATTTCAGTACTTGCAGAGAATACCTTGCTGAAAACCGCTTATCATTTCCTTCTGCTCCTCGTTGGGTTCGACACTCTTACTTACCGAAAGGACTACGATAGATTCCCTATACTTGTCGGTCATCAAGACTCTTTTCTGGCGCCGTTGCCAGGGAGTGAAGTGCCTTTGGTTGGTGGAATTTGGTAAGGAAAAATTTATATAGTGTGCTGAAATTTACTGTCACTTGTTACTATGGAAAGTAATCCTCTCAGGGGCTTGTTTGGGGTATCTTCACCCTGACCAGTAGACCAAAGAGTTGCTCCTCAACCTACTGAACCTATTGCAAATGAAAATATTCCCTTTTAAGTTCCTTCGGGTATGTTAGAAAAACTGCTAGCTAATCCTTTTTTAGGAGATGGAACAAAGCATCCTGATGAGCACCTAATCTTTGTGGATGAAGTTTGTGGATTATTTAAGCTTGCAGGTATGCCCGATGATGTTGTTAAGAAGAAGGTCTTTCCTTTATCTTTGAAGGAAGATGCATCGACATGGTATAGGCTATGTGATGACATGGGATCATGTAACTATAAACGAATGAAATTTGAATTTCATCAGAAGTATTATCCTATGCATCTTGTTCATCATGATCGCAATTATATATATAATTTCTGGCCTCGTGAAGGAGAAAGCATCACTCAAGCTTGGGGGAGGATTAAATCAATGTTATATTCATGCCCCAATCATGAGCTCTCAAGAGAAATAATTCTTCAAAAAAATTATGCCCGGCTTTCTCATAATAATCAATCTATGCTTGATACTTATTGTGATGGCTCTTTTATGATGAAGACTATTGAATTCGGATAGAATTTATTGGATAGAACTAAACACAACTCTGAAGATTGGGATCTCGACAAAGGTAAGGAGTCAGGTATGACACCTAAGTTTGATTGTGTTAAATCTTTTATGGATACCGATATTTTCCGTAAGTTTAGCACTAAATATGGACTTGACTCCGAGATAGTAGCCTCTTTCTGTGAATCTTTTGCTACTTGTGTTGATCTCCCCAAATAGAAGTGGTTTAAGTATCATCCTCCCATAGAAGTAAAAGTAGCTGCACCTACTAAAGTTGAAGAAAAGACTGTCACTTATAATGATCATGTTGTTCCTACTTCTTATGTTGAGAAACCACCTTTCCCTGTTAGAATAAAGGATCATGCTAAAGCTTCAACTGTGGTTCGTAAAAGCAACATTAGGACTTATACACCTCCTGAGCAAGTTAAAGTTGAACTTAATATTGCCATTGTTAAAGATCTCTTGGCTGATAATATTGATGGGCATGTTATTCAATTCTGCGGTGAAACTGCTAGAATTGCCAAACCTTGTGCTAAAGATAAACATAGACCTGTGGTAGGCGTGCCTATTATTTCTGTTAAAATAGGAGATCATTGTTATCATGGCTTATGTGATATGGGTGCTAGCCTTAGCGCTATACCTATTATCTTATACAACAAAATTAAGCATGATATTGCACCTGCTGAGTTAGAAGATATTGATGTCACAATTAAGCTTGCCAATAGAGATACTATATAACCAATGGGAATTATTAGAGATGTTGAAGTCTTGTGTGGGAAAACTAAATATCCTGCTGATTTTCTTGTTCTTGGTTCCCCACAAGATAGTTTTTGTCCCATTATTTTTGGTAGACCCTTCTTAAACACCGTTAATGCTAAGATAGATCATGAAAAGAATGTTGTTACTATTGGCTTGGGTGATATGTCTCATGAGTTTAATTTCTCTAAATTTAGTAGACAACATCGTGAAGAAGAATTGCCTAGTAAGGATGAAATTATTGGTCTTGCTTCTATTGCCGTACCTCCTAATAATCCTTTGGAACAATATTTGCTAGACCATGAAAATGATATGTTCATGAATGAAAGAAGGGAAATAGATGAAGTATTCTTTAAACAGGAACCTATCCTGAAGCACAATTTGCCTGTTGAAATCCTAGGGGATCCTCCTCCACCCAAGGGTGATCCCGTGTATGAGCTTAAACCGCTGCCTGATACTCTTAAATATGATTATCTTGATGAAAAGAAGATATATCCTGTTATTATTAGTGCTAACCTTTCAGAGCATGAACAAGAGAGATTATTGAAAACTCTGAAGAAGCACCGAGCTGCTATTGGATATACTCTTGATGATCTTAAGGGCATTAGTCCCACTCTATGTCAACATAAAATAAATTTGGAAGAAGATGCCAAACCTGTCCGTGATCATCAACGAAGGCTGAATCCTAAGATGAAAGAAGTGGTAAGAAAATAAATACTAAAGCTTCTGGAGGCAGGTATAATTTATCCCGTTGCTGATAGTCAGTGGGTAAGCCCTATCCATTGTGTCCCCAAGAAGGGAGGTATTACTGTTGTTCCTAATGATAAAGATGAATTGATTCCACAAAGAATTATTACATGTTATAGGATGGTAATTGATTTCCGTAAATTAAATAAAGCTACTAAGAAAGATCATTACCCCTTACCTTTTATTGATCAAATGCTAGAAAGATTATGCAAACATACACATTATTGCTTTCTAGATGGTTATTCTGGTTTCTCTCAAATACCTGTGTCAGCTAATGATCAATCTAAGACTACCTTTACCTGCCCTTTTGGTACTTTTTCTTATAGACGTATGCCTTTTGGTTTATGTAATGCACCGGCTACCTTTCAAACATGCATGATGGCTATATTCTCTGACTTTTGTGAAAAGATTTGTGAGGTTTTCATGGACAATTTCTCCGTCTATGAATCCTCTTTTGATGATTGCTTGATCAACCTTGATCGAGTTTTGCAGAGATGTGAAGAAACTAATCTTGTCTTGAATTGGGAAAAGTGCCACTTTATGGTTAATGAAGGTATTGTCTTGGGGCATAAGGTTTCTGAAAGAGGTATTGAAGTTGAGAAAGCCAAGGTTGATGCTATTGAAAAGATGCCATGTCCCAAGGACATCAAAGGTATAAGAAGTTTCCTTGGTCATGCCGGATTTTATAGGAGGTTCATTAAGGACATCTCAAAAATTTCTCGACCTCGACTAATTTATTACAAAAAGATATACCATTTGTCTTTGATGATGATTGTGTAGAAGCATTTGAAATACTTAAGAAAGCATTGATCTCTCGCACCTATTGTTCACCACACGATTGGAATTTACCATTCGAAATTATGTGTGATGCTAGTGATTATGCTGTAGGTGATGTTCTAGGGCAAAGAGTTGATAAGAAATTAAATGTTATTCATTATGCTAGTAAAACTCAAGACAATGCTCAAAGAAATTATGCTACTACTAAAAAAGAATTCTTAGCAGTTGTATTTGCTTGTGATAAGTTCAGACCTTATTGTAGGACCTTGAAGTATGTCTAGAGGGGGGGGGGGTGATTAGACTACTTGACCAATTAAAAACTTAACCTTTTCCCAATTTTAGACTTTGGAAGATTTTAGCTATCTTTAAGCAAGTCAAGCAATCTTCACGCAATTCAAGCAAGCATGCAAAGAGTATATAGGCAGCGGAAAATAAAGCATGCAACTTGCAAAAATGTAAAGGGAAGGGTTTGGAGAATTCAAACGCAATTGGAGACAAAGATGTTTTTGTCGTGGTTCTAATAGGTGGTGCTATCGTACCTCCACGGTGATGGACACTTCAACCCACGAAGGGTAACGGTTGCGCGAGTCCACGGAGGGCTCCACCCATGAAGGGTCCACGAAGAAGCAACCTTGTCTCTCCCACCATGGCCGTCGCCCATGGAGGACTTGCCTCACTAGCGGTAGATCTTCACAAAGTAGGCGATCTCCTTGCCCTTACAAACTCCTTGGTTCAACTCCACAATCTTGTCGGAGGCTCCCAAGTGACACCTAGCCAATCTAGGAGACACCACTCTCCAAGAAGTAGCAAATGGTGTGTTGATGATGAACTCCTTGCTCTTGTGCTTCAAATGATAGTCTCCCCAACACTCAACTCTCTCTCACAGGATATGGATTTGGTGGAAATAAGATTTGAGTGGAAAGCAACTTGGGGAAGGCTAGAGATCAAGATTCATATGGTTGGAATGAAATATCTTGGCCTCAACACATGAGTAGGTGGTTCTCTCTCAGAACTGGTAAGTTGGAAGTGTAGGTTTGTTCTGATGGCTCTCTCCACGAATGAAGAGGAGGTGGAGGGATATATATATAGACTCCACACAAAATCTAACCGTTACACACAATTTACCAAACTCGGTGGGATCGAATCATCAAACTCGGTCGGACCGATTTAGTAAACTTAGTGACCGTTAGGGTTTTCGGTGGGACTGACAAGCAACTCGGTAGGACCGATATGGTTAGGGTTAGGGCATAACGTAATCTCGGTGAGACCGATTACACAAACTCGGTGAGACCGAATTTGGTAATTAGCTAACCAGAGAGTTGGTCAGGTAAACTCGGTGGGACCAATTTGCTCTTTCGATGAGACCAAAAAGTTGCAAAAGGGAAATAGAGAGTTTACATTGTAATCTCGGTGGGACCGATCGCTCACTTCGGTTAGACCGAAACATTACGAAGGGAAAGAGAGAGATTACAATCCCATCTCGGCGAGACCGAGATCCCTATCGGTGAGACCGATTTGCCTAGGGTTTGTGGCAGTGGCTATGACATCTGAACTCGGTGGCGCCGGATAGAAAGAATCGATAAGGCCGAGTTTGACTTTAGGTTTAGGTCATATGTGGATGTGAGAAAGTAGTGGAGGGTTTTGGAGCATATCATTAAGCACATGAAGCAAAAGGCTCATTAAGAAACACCTCATCCCTTCTTGATAGTATTGGCTTTTCCTATAGACTCAATGTGATCTTGGATCACTAAAATGTAAAATGTAGAGTCTTGAGCTTTTGAGCTTGAGCCAATCCTTTGTCCTTGATATTTTGAGGGATCCACTTTCATCATCCATGCCATGCCATTCATTGAGCTTTCCTGAAATATTTGTCTTGGAGTAGCATTAGCTCAATGAGCTATATGTTGTTATGAATTACCAAAACCACCTAGGGATAGTTGCACTTTCAATGTCCCCCTTTTTGGTAATTGATGACAACATATAAATCAAAGCTTCGACAAATGATAATAAAATTTTAAAAGCATCGTCGCTTTGAGAAGTATGTGATAAGCAAGAGCTCCCCCTAAATTTGTGCATAGTAATATTTGCTTTGGACTGCAAATGCACTGGGAATTAGGCTCATGGGTTACTCTTCCATGTCACATACATCTTGGTGGAGCGCCCAAAATAACAGAGATTGAATACATGCACTCATCACCAAGCAAAGTGAATGATCATATAAGGATAAGTAAGATAATATCATAACGAGCATAAGTGTAGCTTATGATCAAACACATGATCATCAATGTCTCACAGGTAATTGCATAGTATCTCAAACAATCAAAAGCAAACGAAGTTCAACCAAGAAGACAAGAGAGAATAGAAGCAAATCTCTCTCTCTCTCTCGAAGCCTATGATCTATACATTTTTCTCCCCCTTTGGCAACAAGTTACCAAAAAGTTCCTAGAAAATGCATAGGACTATATCGTCTCTCGTGCTTGGTCTTACGGTGGTGGTGGTGTCCAGAGAACTCCAAGAACGAAGGCTTGATCGATGTAGAAGGAGCTGAAGGAGTTGGTGCCGGTCTTTGGTGGTCTTTGGAGCTGTAGCTGGAGCTGATGAATTGACTCTGGTGTCTTGAACTGGCTCTGCAGCTGATCTCTGAGCTCGTGGCACTCTGGCAAATGCATCAGTCGGTGTCCTGCCCTTCCTCTCCTGCATGTCATCCTGTAGCTGCTCCACAGCTGACTGAATCTCAGTTACTTTGACATCAATATCATAGAATTTTTGTTCCATGATTCTTTCCAGGCTCTCCTGGTTTTGAGTTAGGGTGGCCAACCCCTTCTCAATCCGCAGAGTTGATGCTATCAGGTAACCAAGCTGCTCCTGCTTGTTCTTCAGAAAGTATTCAGATGCCTCTGCTTGAGTTGGCATCTTGGCAGCCTTCTCTTTCCTTGCTTTCTCCTTCTTCTCTTGCGCTTGTACTGATGATGGTTCATTCTCAGTCATGACAACTTGATTGTCCTCAAAGTCAGGATAGAGAACCATGTGTTCCTTATCCAATGATACTTTCCTGTGCCCATCTTTGAGTTAATCAACTCCACGAATCTGTGGGGCATAACCACAGCTCCTCTTACAGTCTGCTGCAGTCCTCTTGATAGTTTCAACTATGAGGCTCATGACTTTGAATTTCTGAGGCACATAAAAAATGTGAAGCAAATTGATTGCATGCCCTCTGATCATGTTGTGGTCCCCTGATTTGGGCAAAAGAATGTGCCTTAGGATCCAGTTGATTGTAGGCAGCCCTGACAGAAGAAAATGAACTGATCCAAACTTGAAGGACTCAAGTGCATCATCAGGTATCTCCTTGTACATCTATGACATTGAGTTGTGTCCCATCTTCTTCTTGGCATAAATGTCCAAGTCATCTTCATCTTCCTTTGGGGCATTGATCGACTTGCCCATTCCTCTATGGTTGGTGGTATCTCGTTCCTTCTGACATCCAAACTATCCTGCCATCTGGATAGAAATGTGTTGTGGAGTAGAATTGCATTATGAGCTCGTGATTCCAATTTGTGAGCTTCTACCCAACAAAATCTGTAACTCCACAAGCACTGTAGTTGTCATACACTCCAGGATAGTGTTCTGTATTCTCCTGAATGTAGGTCCAGTCGACCCACCTCATATCACAAACTATGGGCTTCTTATCCAATAAGATGGTCTCATAGAAGTCCTGCAGTTCCTTGGTGTGGAACCTGTAATCCACAACAGTCCTTCTCCACAGTGGCATATGGATCGACTCTCTCCATAGCCTCAACCCTTGATCTCTCCTGATCTTCATGTTCTCAGCCACAGGATGAGCATCATTGTGGTCTGGGATCTTGGGTTTGAGCTTCCTTAGGACCTGCCCTTCTTCATCTTCCTCGGCATCAACCTCAGGCATTGGAGCCTTGTTCTTCTTGTTGCTGGTATACTCCTTGTATTCCTCTTTGGTGCACTATTGGGCTTGGGGGCAGCTTTGTGCTTTGAAGTTGCAGCCCCTGACTTTATGGCATCGCCCATCAGCTTTTGTGCCTTGGGTGCAGGCTCAACAACCTCTTCTTCTTCCTCTTCCTCCATCATAGAAGGTTTCCCAATCACTCTGGCCATGGTCTTCTTGACCCTTTCCTTCCTTTTCTTTACTTCAGCGACAGGGTTCTTTGGGTTGGGATTCCAAATAAGCTTGAGTGGAGACTACGGCTTTGGACATTGGTTGTCTACCTGGCGGCCTTTTGATCTTCATTCCAGGGCTTAGCTTCTTTGTCATTTGTACTCCTTCTTGAGCACTTTCTTCTTGGAACTGGCCTCATCCTCAGCTGCCACATAGGCCTCATCCTCAGACTCTGAGGTCTTCTTCTTCCTTGTCCTTGTGGTAGCCTTGGGTAAATTGTTGGGAGTGCTTCTGCTCCCCTCATCTGAGCTGCTAGAGGGACTAGTGCCCTCACTCATGTGAATCTGCTCTTGACACTGATCATTTGTCACTTTGGTGCGACATGCTGCTCACACCGATCGCTAACCTCGTGAATAGTTATAGATGAGGTAGAGTGGATGAGCATCACAAAATGCAGAGATTTTTGCAAAAGAATGATTCAAAAACTTAGTTTTAGTTTTCCACGTAAAGCATTTTGGATCTACCGATTTTTAAACTCGGTGATACCGAAGTAGTTTGGAACCTAAACTAGTGAACTCGGTCAGACCGAGTCACAATTCGGTGGCACCGAGACTGCTAGGGTTTCACAAAGTTCTAAAATCGGTCACACCGATTTGTAATTCTCGGTCAGACCGAGACTTACTAGTGCAATGGCGTTAGCCAAATCGGTGGGACCGAGTTTTTCAACTCGGTGGGTCCGAGATGGTTTCGGCGGAAACCTAAACCTAAATTTTCGAATCATACCTATTCTAAGATTGTTTTGACTGGATAGAAGTGTTTCAATCTTGGCAAGATGCATTACGAACACAATGTGCTGAGAATCTGACGAGGATAGCACAATGATCGAGTTCATACCCTAGTTCGGCGGTGAACTCGCTACGGCGGCAACGGCGAAGGAGAATTCTGTTGACGGCGGCGGAGACCAGCGACAGGAGGCGGCTGGCGACGAAGTCGACGATCCGTAGACCTGGTAGGCAGAGCGAGCTATCTTGGCGAGAAGTTTCGAAGAAAGTTTTCCAAAAATTTGCCCGTGTGTATATATAGCCCGACACTGTCGGTGTGACCGAGTTGAACAACTCGGTGGCACCGAGATGCATAACTGTTAACAGTTACAACAACTCGGTGTGACTGAAAAGGTAAAATCGGTTGCACCAAGATTGAAAACCTAGATCGACTTAGTAATCTCGGTATGACCGAAATGGAGGAATTGGTCAGACCGAAAATCACAAAGAAGTTTTGGAAGTTTAAGTCTATGATTTAATCGGGGACTCCGAAAGTGCTCCTCACACAGAGTGGTTCAATTTGACTTGATCAAATTTTGTGATGTAGCATGAATAGAGTTTGAGACGAGAAAAGCATAGATAGCTAGAGAAGGTTCTTAGGCATTCTTGTCCATCCACTTGGCCAAAGAAAAAGAAACCAACCAATCAAAACAACAAGTGGATGTCCTCGAATGAGTAAAATATGCAACCAACATGCTCACACAATAAAATGACAAATGAAATATGTGACAAAGCATGCACAACCAATTCTAGCATCTATCAAGCAATAGGCGATGACTAGGTCATATATATATATGAGTATATTGACTTAGGAGTCAAATGAGAACATTTGATCATAGGTCATACTCATCGTTTAAGCTCAAGTGGGGTTACCACTTTTACATAAAGCATTTATGTGTTCACATCATTAGAGTTGCTTTCACTCAATTCTTAGAGTTAAGCTCCCCTAGATGTGAGATCCCCTTAGAGGGATAAACTAACCTTGGGTTGTGTCGATGATGACTTCATGTAGGTGTTGAAGATGTGGATGCTCAATGTTGATGTAGATCTTTTTGGAGCAATCCTTTGGAGTGAGTTGCACTTTCAATACCTACACGGGTTAGTCCCACAAGGAACAAACATGAATATCCATAGACATAGAGTGATGCACACACAAAATGATGTCCATGAAAACATTAGGTTACCTTGTCCCTTGCCTTACCAACGTGAGGGTTTGTGACTCCTTGAACTAGTGCAAGATATGGAAGTTGATTGCACTTGTCCTTGCCATAATGATATGAGTGAAAAATGTTGGCGGATTCACCCTCAAGAACTCTCTAGTTCTTCTTCTTCGGGATCCACATCATCTTGATGGGAATCCTTGGTGTAGTAGTTGTGCTTGATGAAGTAGAACTTGACGTAGTCTTGGGAACCCACTTGACCAAGGCCTTAGGTGCTTCTTCAAATGCATCAATCTCTTCTTGAAGCTTGTCCTTGCCTTTGTTCTTGTGGTCTTGTGGTGGAAGATCATCTTGTGCTTGTGTTCCCTTGAAGGAAGTAGGATCATATTTCTCTTATTGAGGAACAAACTTCGTCTTGGGGTATTGATCTTCTTCCCACTCAACTCCATTGGCATTGAACTTTCGTTCAAAACCAACACCTTGATTCTTCCGGTGCCTTCCTTGCTTGCGTACAATTTTCTCAAATTGCTTACTCCCGGCAAGGCTCTTGTATACACCTTTCTCTATAATTCCCTTCAATAAGCTGTTTTCTTGCTCAAGTGTAACTTGGCTAAGAGAATCATTAGTGGAATCAAGAGAACTACTAGAAGCAACAATATTGGGTTTAGCATTGTTATTGTTACTACTAGAAGAAGAATATTTCTTGTTCTTGTTACTAGACTTGACTTGAGGCATGTAAGTAGATAAGAGTAAACGCTTGGCAATGTAAGAAGAACTGTTCTTGCGAAGATCATCATTGATCGCTTTTAGGAACTCGTGCTCTTGCTCAAGATTGAGCTTTTCAAAGCGTAACTTCTCATGAGCCCTTAAAAGTTCTCGATGATCTTAGAAGATAGTTTCATGAGCTAACTTAAGAGTGTTTAGTTCTTTAGTTAGACGCTCAATTTTCTCCTTATCATTGTCATTCGTTTCATCTTGATGAGCATGATTAATTGACGTTTCATCATAGTATTCATCACTAGAGTTGTCAACAAGTAAATCATCATCACCTAGCAAGTCATCTTCATCACTATTAAAATCAACATACTCGGGGTGTGTTACCTTAGGACCTTTGGCCATGAAGCATCTTCCAATTCCTTCATTTGGTGATTCAAATATGTCGTAGGAGTTGGTTGAAACAAGTGCTAAACCGGCAACACCTTCATCTTGAGTGTGTTCGGAGTCGGAGTGATAGCTTCTCTCGGAGTGATTGTCGGAGTCGGAGCCGGATACCCATTCACCAACATGAGCTTGATGTCTTCGTTTTGTGTAGCTCTTTGATGACTTATCCTTTCTTTCTGAATCCTTGCTTCTCCGTGAGGGTCTTCGTTCATAACGATAATCTCTACTCCTTCTCTCTCTTGGTGGTGATTCCTCTCTTCTACTTCTTCTCTTGGGAGAATCTTCTCTTCTTTTGTAGGGTGTCGTACACTCATTGGAATAGTGTCCGGGTCTCCCACAATTGTAGCAATTGCGCTCTCGACTAGAAGATCTTTTGTCATTGTAGGACCTTGACTTGGAGCTTCTTTCTTTGCTTCTACTCTTGTAGAATTTGTTGAAGTTCTTCACCATTAAGCTCAATTCTTCATTGAAGGTTTGTTTCTCACTTGATGATGTGGGGCTTCACATGAGGCTTTGTAAGCACCACTTGACTTGTTGTGAAGTTCCTCCTTATCCTTGAGTGACATCTCATGAGCAACAATTCTTCCAATGACTTCTGTTGGCTTGAGATCTTTGTAATTTGGCATCATTTGGATCAATGTGCACACGGTATCATATTTTCCATCCAATGCTCTTAGGATCTTCTTGATGATAAATCTGTCGGTCATCTCTTCACTTCCTAAGCCGGCAATCTCATTTGTGATAAGAGCAAGCCTAGAGTACATTTCAGTGACACCTTCACCATCCTTCATTTTGAACTTGTCAATCTGACTTTGGAGCGCATCCAACTTGGATTCCTTGACGGAGTCGGTACCTTCATGCATATCAATCAAAGTATCCCAAATTTCCTTTGCATTCTCAAGACGGCTGATTTTGTTGAATTCTTCGGGGCACAATCCATTGAAGAGGATATCACAAGCTTGAGCGTTGTATTGCAACATCTTCAACTCTTCCGCACTAGCTTCACGGTTCGGTTCTCTCCCATCAAAGAATTCACCTCGCAAGCCAATACACACAATAGCCCAAACGGCGGGGTTATGTCCGAGAATATGCATTTTCATCTTATGCTTCCAACTAGCAAAATTAGTGCCATCAAAGTAAGGACCTCTCGGTGATAATTTCCTCACTATACGCCATACTCTCCTAGGTTGTGAAACCAAGGCTATGACCACCAAAATCTATGGAAACCAAAGCAAATGGAGACCAAAGCTCTGATACCACTTGTAGGACCTTGAAGTATGTCTAGAGGGGGGGGGGTGATTAGACTACTTGACCAATTAAAAACTTAACCTTTTCCCAATTTTATACATTGGCAGATTTTTTAGCTATCTTTAAGCAAGTCAAGCAATCTTCACGCAATTCAAGCAAGCATGCAAAGAGTATATAGGCAGCGGAAAATAAATCATGCAACTTGCAAGAATGTAAAGGGAAGGGTTTGGAGAATTCAAACGCAATTGGAGACATGGATGTTTTTGTCGTGGTTCCGATAGATGGTGCTATCGTACCTCCACGTTGATGGAGACTTCAACCCACGAAGGGTAACAGCTATGTGAGTCCACGGAGGGCTCCACCCACGAAGGGTCCACGAAGAAGCAACCTTGTCTATCCCACCATGGTCGCCGCCCACGAAGGACTTGCCTCACTAGCGATAGATCTTCACGAAGTAGGCGATCTCCTTGCCCTTACAAACTCCTTGGTTCAACTCCACAATCTTGTCGGAGGCTCCCAAGTGACACCTAGCCAATCTAGGAGACACCACTCTCCAAGAAGTAACAAATGGTGTGTTGATGATGAAATCCTTGCTCTTGTGCTTCAAATGATAGTCTCCCCAACACTCAACTCTCTCTCACAGGATATGGATTTGGTGGAAAGAAGATTTGATCGAAAGCAACTTGGGGAAGGCTAGAGATCAAGATTCATATGGTTGGAATGAAATATCTTGGCCTCAACACATGAGTAGGTGGTTCTCTCTCGTAACCGGTAAGTTGGAAGTGTAGGTTTGTTCTGATGGCTCTCTCCACGAATGAAGAGGAGGTGGAGGGATATATATAGCCTCCACACAAAATCTAACCGTTACACACAATTTACCAAACTCGGTGGGACCGAATCATCAAACTCGGTCGGGCCGATTTAGTAAACCTAGTGACCGTTAGGGTTTTCGTGGACTGACAAGCAACTCGGTAGGACCGATATGGTTAGGGTTAGGGCATAACGTAATCTCGGTGAGACCGACATACAAACTTCGGTGAGACCGAATTTGGTAATTAGCTAACAAGAGAGTTGGTCAGGTAAACTCGGTGGGACCGATTTGCTCTTTCGGTGAGACCGAAAAGTTACAAAAGGGAAACAGAGAGTTTACATTGTAATCTCGGTGGGACCGATCGCTCACTTCGGTCAGACCAAAACGTTATGAAGGGAAACAGAGATATTACAATCCCATCTCGGTGAGACCGAGATCCCTATCGGTGAGACCGGTTTGCCTAGGGTTTGTGGCAGTGGCTATGACATCTGAACTCGGTGGCGCCGGATAGAAAGAATCGGTAGGGCCGAGTTTGACTTTAGGTTTAGGTCATATGTGGATGTGAGAAAGTAGTGGAGGGTTTTGGAGCATATCATTAAGCACATGAAGCAAAAGGCTCATTAAGCAACACCTCATCCCTTCTTGATAGTATTGGCTTTTCCTATAGACTCAATGTGATCTTGGATCACTAAAATGTAAAATGTAGAGTCTTGAGATTTTGAGCTTGAGCCAATCCTTTGTCCTTGATATTTTGAGGGATCCACTTTCATCATCCATGCCATGCCATTCATTGAGCTTTCCTGAAATATTTGTCTTGGAATAGCATTAGCTCAATGAGCTATATGTTGTTATGAATTACCAAAACCACCTAGGGATAGTTGCACTTTCACTTATATTGTTGATTCTAAAGTAACTATTCACACGGATCATGCTGCTATTAAATATCTTATGGAAAAGAAAGATGCTAAACCTAGACTTATTAGATGGGTTCTCTTGCTACAAGAATTTGATTTACATATTGTTGATAGAAAAGGAGCTGAGAACCCCGCTGCAGACAACTTGTCTAGGTTAGAAAATGTTCTTGATGACCCACTACCTATTGATGATAGCTTTCCTGATGAACAATTAAATGTTATAAGTACTTCTCGTAGTACTACATGGTATGCTGATTATGCTAACTACATTGTTGCTAAATTTATACCACCTAGTTTCACATACCAACAAAAGAAAAAATTCTTCTATGATTTGAGACATTACTTTTGGGATGACCCACACCTTTATAAACAAGGAGTAGATGGTGTTATTAGACATTGTGTACATGAGCATGAACAGGAACAGATCCTACGCAAGTGTCACTCCGAAGCTTATGGAGGACACCACGCTGGAGACAGAACTTCACATAAGGTATTGCAATCCGGTTTTTATTGGCCTACTCTTTTCAAGGATGCCCGTAAGTTTGTCTTATCTTGTGATCAATGTCAAAGAATTGGTAATATTAGTAGACGTCAAGAAATGCCTATGAATTATTCACTTGTTATTGAACCATTTGATGTTTGGGGCTTTGATTACATGGGACCTTTTCCTGCCTCTAATGGATATACACATATTTTAGTTGCTGTTGATTACATTACTAAGTGGGTAGAAGCTATTCCAACTAGTAGTGCTGATCATAACAATTCTATTAAAATGCTTAAAGAAGTTATTTTCCGAGGTTTGGAGTCCCTAGATATTTAATGACTGATGGTGGTTCACATTTTATTCATGGTGCTTTCCGTAAAATGCTTGCTAAGTATGATGTTAATCATAGAATTGCATCTCCTTATCACCCATAGTCTAGTGGTCAAGTAGAATTGAGTAATAGAGAGCTCAAATTAATTTTGCAAAAGACTGTCAATAGGTCTAGAAAGAATTGGTCAAAGAAACTTGATGATGCATTATGGGCCTATAGAACTGCATATAAAAATCCTATGGGTATGTCTCCAGATAAAATGGTTTATGGAAAATCATGTCACTTACCTCTCGAACTAGAACATAAGGCATATTGGGCTATTAAAGAGCTCAACTATGATTTTAAACTTTCCGGTGAGAAGAGGTTATTTGACATTAGCTCACTTGATGAATGGAGAACCCAAGCTTATGAAAATGCCAAGCTATTTAAAGAAAAAGTTAAAAGATGGCATGACAAAAGGATACAGAAGCGTGAGTTTAATGTAGGTGATTATGTATTGCTATACAACTCTCGTTTAAGAATTTTTGCAGGAAACTTCTCTCTAAATGGGAAGGTCCTTACGTTATCGAGGAGGCATATCGTTCCGGTGCCATAAAAATCAACAACTTCGAAGGCACAAATCCGAAGGTGGTGAACGGTCAAAGAATCAAACATTATATCTCAGGTAATCCCATAAATGTTGAAACAAATATTATTGAAACCGTAACCCCGGAGGAATACATAAGGGACACTTTCCGAAACTTTTCAGACTCCGAAAAGGAATATGTATGTGGTACGGTAAGTAAACCGACTCCAAAATAGTTTTTAAGGCAATATTTCTGCGTTTTGGAATATTTAGAAAAATAGAAAAATAAGAAGCAGACAGGAAAGGACACGAGGGCCCCACGAGGGTGGAGGGCGCGCCCTACCCCCCTGGGCGCGCCCCCTACCTCGTGGGTACCTCGTGTGCTCTCCGGACTCTGTTTTCTTGCACGATACATATTTTGGTCGGTAAAAATTCATTATATATTCTCCCGAAGGTTTCGGCTCCCGTATCACGCAATTATCCTCTGTTCTTGTTTCGAGCTATCCTGCTGCAGATTAGAGCAACATGTCGTCCCAGGATTCGGAAGGAGAAAGTTATGTGGATGATTACCTTGCAGATCCTAAGGTCTATGGAGATGTGGAGCATTGTGGTTGGACTACGGGGGAAGAAGAGGACTATGAACCCAAGAGGAAGGAGGAGACGAGCTCAGATGAAGATGAAGTCCCATTATCTCAACCTGGGGACATGCATGTAGAGTTCAAAAAGTCAAGCCTCCCGAATAGAGTAAAGAAACCTAAGATTGAGTTTATCCCTTTTCGTCTCTTGCAGGAAAACAAGCAGGAACTATGCAAGAAAATATTAAGCCTGGAGCAGGAGATTAATGACTTGAGGGATCAAAATTCTGTCCTCAAGCACAAATTAAGGAAGAAGACCACTCCATCAACAACACCACCTTCTTCACCAAAGAAGGAGACACAATCACATGGGTATGGACACTCCCCTTGGCAACTACCAAGCTTGGGGGAGGTGCCCCGGTGTCGTATCACCATCACACTCCTATCTTTACCTTTTCTTATTAGTTCGATCCTATTAGTAGTATCTTGATCTAGTAGAATAAAGTTTATGGTATGATCTAGTTTTGAGTTTCGCTTTATGATTTCTCTATGTAATCGAGTATGTGAGCTATATATAATAAAGATTAGTGTTGGGTCAAGGGCTTGATTATTTTGCCATGATCTTGAGTGAATTAAAGAAAAGATAAAAACAATAAAAAGAAATAAAGAGTTCATATTGATCTTATTGAGAGTAATGACTTCACATAAAAAGAGTATGATGATTAAAAATTGTTGAGAGTTGACAAGCATAGCTTTGGTCATCGTTGCAATTAATAGGAAATAATAAGGAAAGAGAGATTTCACATATACATATATTATCGTTGACATCTTTTATGATTGGGAGCACTCATTAAAATATGACATGCTAAAGAGTTGATGTTGGACAAGGAAGACAACAGAATGGGTTATGTTTTCTTATATCTGAGATAAAGTATATTGTCATGGATCATCCAACATGTTGAGCTTGCCTTTCCCCTCATGCTAGCCAAATTCTTAGCACCAAGTAGAGATACTACTTGTGCTTCCAAAAACCCTTAAACCAGTTTTGCCATGAGAGTCCACCATACCTACCTATGGATTGAGTAAGATCCTTCAAGTAAGTTGTCATCGGTGCAAAATTGCTCTCTAAATATGTATGACTTATTAGTGTGGGAGAAAATAAGCTTTATATGATCTTGTGATGTGGAAGAAATAAAAGCGACGGACTGCATAATAAAGGTTCACATCACAAGGGGCAATATAAAGTGACGTTCTTTCGCATTAAGATTTTGTGCATCCAACCATAAAAGCGCATGGCAACCTCTGCTTCCCTCTGCGAAGGGCCTATCTTTTACTATTATCCTCTACCTTATGCAAGAGTCCTGGTGATCTTCACCTTTCCTTTTTACATTTTATCCTTTGGCAAGCACAGGGTGTTGGAAAGATCCTGATAGATATATCTAATTGGATGTAGGGGAGCATGAGTTATTATTGTTGACATTACCCTTGAGGTAAAAGGTTAGGAGGCGGAACTATAAGCCCCTGTCTTTCTCTGTGTCCGACTAAAACTCCGTAACCACAAGTATTGCGTGAGCGTTAGAATTTATGAAAGACTAAATGATAGTTGAGTATGTGGACTTGCTAGAAAGCTCTGACATACTCTTTCTGATGTTATGATAAATTGCAATTGCTTCAATGACTGAGATTATAGTTTGTTGGTTCTCAATAAAGTTTATGATTCGTACTTTTGCATTGTGAATAGATTATTACTTGAACATAAGAAATCATATGATAATATCTATATATGTTGCCGTTATAAGAATAATCATGATGCCCTCATGTCCGTATTTTATTTTTATCGACACCTCTACCTCTAAACATGTGGACATATTTATCATTATCGGCTTCCGCTTGAGGACAAGCGAGGTCTAAGCATGGGGGAGTTGATACGTACATTTCGCATCATGCTTTTATATCAATATTTATTGCATTATGGGCTATTATTACACGTTATGTCACAATACTTATGCCTATTCTCTCTTATTTTGCAAGGTTTACATAAGGAGGGAGAATGCCGCCAGCTGGAATTCTCAAATTTGGAAAAGGAGCAAATATTAGAGACCTATTCGCACAACTCCAAAAGTCCAGAAACTCCACGAAAGTCATTTTTGGAAATAATAAAAATATTGAGCGGAAGAAGTACGCCGAGGGGACCCACTGCCACGAGGGTGGGGCGCGCCCTACCCCAGTGCGCCCCCGCCTCGTGGGCCCCCTGTTAGCCCTCCGGTGGCCATCTTACGCTATATGAGGTCTTTCGTCAGAGAAAAATCATAAGCAACCTTTCGACGAGAGACTCACGCCACGAGGCGGAACCTTGGCAGAATCCAATCTAGGGCTCCGGCAGAGCTGTTCTGTCGGGGACACTTCCCTCCGGGAGGGGGAAATCATCGCCATCGTCATCACCAATGCTCCTCTCATCGGGAGAGGGCAATCTCCATCAACATCTTCACCAACACCATCTCTTCTCAAAACCCTAGTTCCTCTCTTGTATCCAATTCTTGTCTCCAAGTCCGGGATTCATACTAGTAGGTTGCTAGTAGTGTTGATTACTCCTTGTAGTTGATGCTAGTTGGTTTATTTGGTGAAAGATTATATGTTCAGATCCTTTATGAATATTAATACCCCTCTGATTATGAACATGAATATGCTTTGTGAGTAGTTACGTTTGTTCCTGGGGACATGGGAGAAGTCTTGCTATTAGTAGTCATGTGAATTTGGTATTCGTTCGATATTTTGATGAGATGTATGTTGTCTAGCCTCTAGTGGTGTTATGTGAACGTCGACTACATAACACTTCACCATTATTTGGGCCTAGAGTAAGGCATTGGGAAGTAATAAGTAGATGATGGGTTGCTAGAGTGACAAAAGCTTAAACCCTAGTTTATGCGTTGCTTCGTAAGGGGCTGATTTGGATCCATATGTTTCATGCTATGGGTAGGTTTACCTTAATACTTTTGTTGTAGTTGCGGATGCTTGCAATAGAGGTTAATCATAAGTGGTATGCTTGTTCAAGTAATAATAGCACCCAAGCACCGGTCCACCCACATATCAAATTATCAAAGTACCGAACGCGAATCATATGAACGTGATGAAAACTAGCTTGACGATATTCCCGTGTGTCCTCGGGAGCGCTTTCCTTCATATAAGAGTTTGTCCAGGCTTGTCCTTTGCTACAAAAAGGATTGGGCCACCTTGCTGCACTTTATTTACTTTTGTTACTTGTTGCTCGTTACAAATTATCCTATCACAAAACTATGTATTACCACTTATTTAGATTACTTGCAGAGAATACCTTGCTGAAAACCGCTTATCATTTCCTTCTGCTCCTTGTTGGGTTCGACACTCTTACTTATCAAAAGGACTACGATAGATCCCCTATACTTGTGGGTCATCAAATATATGAAGTTATAACTTCATGTTCATGATTCCTTCTTGCAAACAATATGTACAATAGCAAGAGATCTTCATGCACATGAGTGTGATGCATATACTTAGCTTGTGGTCTTGAGATGAATTAGGAAGAGATGAACTTGAGTAAACAAGGTTAGGTAACACAGATACAACAACTAGATAGAGCAAATAAAAGAGCCACAAGAGTACCAAGACTGGGATGACATGTAGTGAGTGAGTACTAGGTACTCTAGTTTGGTATAGACATGTCCCAAAGGTAAAAGATATGCCATGAATTCAAGGATTTCCTTCCCTAGAAGTCTTTCTCCCCCTGAATCTTATACTGGATAATGGGAGAAAATAGGGAAACAAAATCAGAGCAGAACATATCAGATCACAGAAACATAACACAAACATGTCTTTCCCCTCTTGAAGACATGTGACTTTTCTCCTCTTGAATACCAAACTTCTGGGGCCTTTGATGTGATTACCTTTATCCCCCTGTTGAGGTACTCTCTCCCCCTTTTTAAGTGATTAAGCTTTGATGTGATCTCTCTCTCCCCCTTTGACATCAATTTCCAAGAAGGCATCTTCTCGAGTGTGAGTCAATAGGTTTGGTCCTTGAGTCACAGAGCAAAGCAGCATATAGAACATGATGCTGGTAGAGTGCTACCTCTTGAGCTTGCGTTGGATTTCCTTGAAGAGGAAAGGTGATGCAGCACAGTAGCGTAAGTATTTCCCTCAGTTTTTGAGAACCAAGGTATCAATCCAGTAGGAGACTACACGCGAGTCCCTCGTACCTACACAAAGCAAATAACTCCTCGCAACAAACGCGAATAGGGGTTGTCAATCCCTTCACGGTCACTTACGAGAGTGAGATCTGATAGAGATGGTGATAATATTTTTGGTATTTTTGGTATAAAGATGCAAAGTAAAATAAAAGGTAAAGTAAAAAAGCAAAGCAATAATAAAGCATAGGAAGATTAATATGATGAGAATAGACCCGGGGGCCATAGATTTCACTAGTGGCTTCTCTCAAGAGTATAAGTATTCTACGGTGGGTGAAAAAATTACCGTTGAGCAATTGACAGAATTGAGCATAGTTATGAGAATATCTAGGTATGATCATGTATATAGGCATCACGTCCGAGACAAGTAGACCGACTCCTGCCTGCATCTACTACTATTACTCCACTCATCGACCGCTATGCAGCATGCATCTAGAGTATTAAGTTCAAGAAAACAGAGTAACGCCTTAAGCAAGATGACATGATGTAGAGGGATAAATTCATGCAATATGATAAAACCCCATCTTGTTATCCTCGATGGCAACAATACAATATGTGCCTTGCTGCCCCTACTGTCACTGGGAAAGGACACCGCAAGATTGAACCCAAAGCTAAGCACTTCTCCCATTGCAAGAAAACCCAATCTAGTAAGCCAAACCAAACTGATAATTCGAAGAGACTTGCAAAGATAACCAATCATACATAAAAGAATTCAGAGAAGATTCAAATATTGTTCATAGATAATCTTGATCATAAACCCACAATTCATCGATCTCAACAAAAACACCGCAAAAAGAAGATTACATCAAATAGATCTCCACGAGAGAGGGGAGAACATTGTATTGAGATCCAAAAAGAGAGAACAAGCCATCTAGCTACTAACTATGGACCCGAAGATCTGAGGTAAACTACTCACACTTCATCGGAGAGGCTATGATGATGTAGAAGCCCTCCGTGGTGGATTCCCCTTCCGGTGGAGCTCCGGAACAGGCCCCAAGATGGGATCTCGTGGATATAGAAAGTTGCTTGGTGGAATTAGGTTTTTGGCTCCGTATCTGATCGTTTGGGGGTACGTAGGTATATATAGGAGGAAGGAGTACGTCGGTGGAGCTTCGTGGGGCCCATGAGGGTGGGGGCGCGCCTGGGGGGTAGGGCGCGCCCCCTACCTCGTGCCCACCTCGTGGCTTTCTTGACGTAGGGTCCAAGTCTCCTGGATCATATTCGGTGAGAAAATCACGTTCCCGAAGGTTTCATTCCGTTTGGACTCCGTTTGATATTCCGTTTCTTCGAAACACTGAAATAGGCAAAAAACAGCAATTCTGGGATGGGCCTCCGGTTAATAGATTAGTCCCAAAAATAATATAAAAGTGGAAAATAAAGCCCAATATGGTCCAAAACAGTAGATAATATAGCATGGAGCAATAAAAAATTATAGATACGTTGGATACGTATTAGGCATCCCCAAGCTTAATTCCTGCTCGTCCTCGAGTAGTGAAATGATAAAAAAGAATTTTTGATGCGGAGTGCTACTTGGCATAATTTCAATGTAATTCTTCTTAATTATGGTTTGAATATTCAAATCCGAAAGATTCAAGACAAAAGTTCATATTGACATAAAAATAATAATACTTCAAGCATACTAACAAAGCAATCATGTCTTCTCAAAATAACATGGCCAAAGAAAGTTATCCCTACAAAATCATATAGTCTGGCTATGCTCTATCTTCACCACACAAAGTATTTAAATCATGCACAACCCCGATGACAAGCCAAACAATTGTTTCATACTTTTGACATTCTCAAAACTTTTTCAATCTTCACGCAATACATGAGCGTGAGCCATGGATATAACACTATATGTGGAATAGAATGGTGGTTGTGGAGAAGACAAAAAGAGGGGAAGATAGTCTCACATCAACTAGGCGTATCAACGGGCTATGGAGATGCCCATCAATAGATATCAATGTGAGTGAGTAGGGATTGCCATGCAACGGATGCACTAGAGCTATAAGTATATGAAAGCTCAATAAAAGAAACTAAGTGGGTGTGCATCCAACTCGCTTGCTCATGAAGACCTAGGGCATTTTGAGGAAGCCCATCATTGGAATATACAAGCCAAGTTATATAATGAAAAATTCCCACTAGTATATGAAAGTGACAAAATGAGAGATTCTCTATCATGAAGATCATGGTGCTACTTTGAAGCACAAGTGTGGTAAAAGGATAGTAACATTGCCCCTTCTCTCTTTTTCTCTCATTTTTTTATTTGGGCCTTTTTTTATGGCCTCTTTTTTTTCGTCCGGAGTCACATCCCGACTTGTGGGGGAATCATAGTCTCCATCATCCTTTCCTCACTTGGGACAATGCTATAAAAATGATGATCATCACACTTTTATTTTTTATTACAACTCAACAATTACAACTTGATACTTAGAACAAAATATGACTCTATATGAATGCCTCCGGCGGTGTACCGGGATATGCAATGAATCAAGAGTGACATGTATGAAAGAATTATGAATGGTGGCTTTGCCACAAATACGATGTCAACTACATGATCATGCTAAGCAATATGACAATGATGGAGCGTGTCATAATAAACGGAACGGTGGAAAGTTGCATGGCAATATATCTCGGAATGGCTATGGAAATGCCATGATAGGTAGGTATGGTGGCTGTTTTGAGGAAGGTATATGGTGGGTGTATGATACCGGCGAAAAGTGCACGGTATTAGAGAGGCTAGCAATGGTGGAAGGATGAGAAAAGTGTGTATAATCCATGGACTCAACATTAGTCATAAAGAACTCATATACTTATTGCAAAAATCTACAAGTTTATCAAAGCAAAGTATTACGCGCATGCTCCTAGGTTGATAGATTGGTAGGAAAAGACCATCGTCATTCCCCGATCGCCGCTCATAAGGAAGACAATCAATAAATAAATCATGCTCCGACTTCATCACATAACGGTTCACCATACGTGCATGCTACGGGAATCACAAACTTTAACACAAGTATTCCTCAAATTCACAACTACTCAACTAGCGTGACTCTAATATCGCCATCTTCATATCTCAAAACAATTATCAAGCATCAAACTTTTCTTAGTATTCAACGCACTCAAAAGAAAGTTTCACAAATCTTGAATACCAAGCATATTATTATTATTAAGCAAATTACCATGCTATTTAAGACTCTCAAAATAATATAAGTGAAGCAAGAGAGATCAATAGTTTCTATAAAACAAATCAACCACCATGCTCTAAAAGATATAAGTGAAGCACTAGAGCAAAACTGTATAGCTCAATAGATATAAGAGAAGCACATAGAGTATTCTAACAAATTTCAATTCATGTATGGCTCTCTCAAAAGGTGTGTACAGCAAGGATGATTGTGGTAAACTAAAAAGCAAAGACTCAAATCATACAAGACGCTCCAAGCAAAACACATATCATGTGGTGAATAAAAATATAGCTCCAAGTAAAGTTACCGATGGAAGTAGATTTAAAGAGGGGATGCCTTCCGGGGCATCCCCAAGCTTTGGATTTTTGGTGTCCTTAGATTATCTTGGGGGTGCCATGGGCATCCCCAAACTTAGGCTCTTTCCACTCCTTGTTCCATAATCCATCAAAACATTTCACCCAAAACTTGAAAACTTCACAACACAAAACTCAACAAAAATATCATGAGCTCCGTTAGCGAAAGAAAACAAAAGACCACTTCAAGGTACTGTAATGAAATCATTCTTTATTTATATTGGTGTTAAAACTACTGTATTCCAACTTCTCTATGGTTTATAAACTATTTTACTAGCCATAGATTCATCAAAATAAGCAAACAACACACGAAAAACAGAATCTGTCAAAAACAGAACAGTCTGTAGCAATCTGTAACTAACGCGAACTTCTGGAACTCCAAAAATTCAGAAAAAATAGGACGACCTAGGAAATTTGTTTATTGATCAGCAGAAATTGGAATCACTATTTTATCACGTTCTGGTGTGTTTTAACAATTGTTTTCGTGAACCAAAAGTTTCTAGAAATTACAGCAAGATCAAATAACTATCATCCAAGAAGATCCTATAGGTTAAACTTGACACAAACACTAATTAAAACATAAAACCACATATAAACAGAAGGTATATGGATTATTTATTCCTAAACAGAAGCAAAAACTAAAAACTAAAAAAAATTGGGTTGCCTCCCAACAAGCGCTATCGTTTAACGCCCCTAGCTAGGCATAAAAGCAAGGATAGATCTAGGTATTGGCATCTTTGGGAGGCAATCCATAAGTGTCTCTCATGATAGATTCATATGGTAATTTTATTTTCTTCCTAGGAAAGTGTTCCATGCCTTTCTTTAATGGAAATTGGAATCTAATATTCCCTTCCTTCATATCAATAATTGCACCAGTCGTTCTAAGAAAAGGTCTACCGAGAATAATAGGACATGAAGGATTGCAATCTATATCAAGAACGGTAAAATCTACGGGCACATAATTCCTATTTGCAACAATAATAACATCATTAATTCTTCCCATAGGTTTCTTAATAGTGGAATCCGCAAGGTGCAAGTTTTGAGAGCAATCATCGAAATCACGGAAATCTAGCGAATCGCACAAAGTTTTGGGAATAGTGGAAACACTAGCACCCAAATCACATAAAGCATAAAATTCATGATCCTTAATCTTAATTTTAATAGTTGCTTCCCACTCATCATAAAGTTTCCTAGGGATAGAAACTTCCAACTCAAGTTTTTCTTCATAAGATTGCATTAAGGCATCAACGATATGTTTGGTAAAGGCTTTATTTTGACTATAAGCATGAGGAGAATTTAGAATGGATTGAAACAAGGAAATAAAATCAATTAAAGAGCAACTTTCATAATTAAATTCCTTGAAATCCAAAATAGTGGGCTTAGCAATATCTAGGGTTTTGCTTTCTTCAATCCCACTTTTATTAATTTTATCATCAAGATCTAAAAACTCCGAATTCTCGGAACGCCTTCTAGGTAAAGGTGGATCATATTCAGTCCCATCATTATCAAGATTCATATTGCAAAACAAAGATTTAATAGGGGACACATCAATTACTTTTAGATCTTCATCTTTATTTTCATGGAAATTGGAAGAACACGCTTTAATAAAGGCATCTTCAGAGTAACGCATCCTAACGGTTCTTTCTTTGAACTCATCAATGGAAATTCTCATGGCTTTGAAAGACTCATTGATATCATGCTTAGGAGGAATAGATCTAAGCTTAAAGAATCAACATCAAGAGAAATTCTATCAATGTTCCTAGCCAATTCATCAACTTTAAGCAATTTCTCTTCAAGCAAAGCATTAAAATTCTTTTGTGAATTCATAAACTCTTTAACACTAGTCTCAAATTCAGAGGGAATCTTATTAAAATTTCCATAAGAGTTGTTGTAGGAATTTCCATAATTATTAGAAGGATTACTAGGATAAGGCCTAGGATTAAAGTTCCCTCTATACGCGTTGTTACCAAAATTATTCCTACCAACAAAATTCACATCCATAGATTCATTATTATTCTCAATCAAAGTAGACAAAGGCATATCATTAGGATCAGAAGAAACACTCTTAATAGCAAATAATTTCATAAGTTCATCCATCTTTCCACTCAAAACATTAATTTCTTCTATCGCATGCACTTTTTTATTAGTAGATCTTTCAGTGTGCCATTGAGAATAATTAACCATAATATTATCTAGGAGTTTAGTAGCATCTCCTAAAGTGATTTCCATAAAAGTGCCTCCCATGACGAATCTAAAAGATTTCTAGAAGCAAAATTCAATCTGGCATAATTTTTTGTATAATCATCCACAAATTCAAACCATGAGTAGGGCAATTATGTATCATTAATTTCATTCTCTCCCAAGCTTGTGCAACATGTTCATGATCAAGTTGCTTAAAATTCATAATATCGCTTTATAAGAGAGATGATCTTAGCGGAGGAAAATACTTAGAGATAAAAGCATCTTTGCACTTGTTCCAAGAATCAATACTATTTTTAGGCAAAGACGAAAACCAAGCTTTAGCACGATCTCTAAGCTTAAAAGGAAATAGCTTCAATTTAACAATATCATTATCAACATCTTTCTTCTTTTGCATATCACATAAATCAACGAAGCTATTTAGATGAGTAGCGGCATCTTCACTAGGAAGGACGGCGAATTGATATTTCATAACAAGATTCAATAAAGCAGTATTGATTTCACAAGATTCAGTATTGGTAAGAGGAGCAATCGGAGTGCTAAGGAAATCATTATTGTTGGTATTGGTAAAATCACACAGTTTGGTATTATATTGAGCCATAGAGACAAGCAAGCAATCCAACACACGAGCAAACAAAAAGCAAGCGAGAAAAAGGCAAACGGAAAAGAGAGGGCGAATAAAACGGCAAGGGTGAAGTGGGAGTGAGAAAAATGAGAGGCAAATGGCAAATAATGTAATGCGAGAGATAAGGGATTGTGATGGGTACTTGGTATGTTGACTTTATAGAGACTCCCCGGCAACGGCGCCAGAAATGGCTCGTTGTCGGGAGTCCAAATCTTGACTTGACTTTTGCGTAAGCCTCACCGGCAACGGTGCCAGAAATTCTTCTTGCTACCTCTTGAGCTTGCGTTGGATTTCCATGAAGAGGAAAGGTGATGCAGCACAGTAGCGTAAGTATTTCCCCCTCAGTTTTTGAGAACCAAGGTATCAATCCAGTAGGAGACTACGCGTGAGTCCCTCGTACCTACACAAAGAAAATATGTATTTATCAGTATTAGACCAAATCAACATTGTGAAGATAAACATGAAGTCAAATCTATGTTGAAGACAAACTGTCGGTGTCAAAACCGGCGGATCTCGGGTAGGGGGTCCCGAACTGTGCGTCTAGGCGGATGGTAACAGGAGACAAGGGACACAATGTTTTTACCTAGGTTCGGGCCCTCTTGATGGAGGTAAAACCCTACTCCTGCTTGATTAATATTGATGATATGGGTAGTACAAGAGTAGATCTACCACGAGATCAGAGAGGCTAAACCCTAGAAGCTAGGCTATGGTATGATTGTTGTTCGCCCCACGGACTAAAACCCTCCGGTTTATATAGACACCGGAGAGGGCTAGGGTTACATAGAGTCGGTTACAATGGGAGGAGATCTACATATCCGTATCGCCAAGCTTGCTTCCACGCCAAGGAAAGTCCCATCCGGACACGGGACGAAGTCTTCAATCTTGTATTTTCATAGTCCAGGAGTCCGACCAAAGGTTATAGTCCGGCCATCCGGACACCCCCTAATCCGGGACTCCCTCAGTAGCCCCCGAACCAGGATTCAATGACAGCGAGTCCGGCGCGCAGATTGTCTTCGGCATTGCAAGGCGGGTTCTTCTCCAAATTCCGTGTACCTGTTGAATAGTGTCCGGCTCCTTGTGAATATTGCGCTCCTTGGCTTCCGCGCCCAATAATGGCCATCTTCCACGTGTCAAACGAATGCGAAAAGCCAGGGTGTTTTACATTTACCCCCCTAGCTGCACAAATGAGCTGTCTATTAAAGAGACGAGGATTTAGATCCAAATCACACCACCTTCCCTTCGCGAGCATTCCTCGGAGCGCATCCGACAGAGATCCATTCCATCATGGCCAGTCGACGCAGCTCCTCCTCTCGCCCTCCCAGCCCTCAGCACGGAGATTGGGAGAGATGCTCCGTCCCACAATGAGCTAGTAATGCTCCAAGCCAAGGGGTTTCTCCCCCCAGCCTACATGGTCCCAGTTTGAGCCGGGCTTGCCACCTATAATGGTGGAGAGCAAGCGGAGAGCGTCCCCAATCCCTCCAAAGGAGAGGGGGTATACCTTGTCCCTTATTTGATAAGAGGGCTCGGATTTCCAATTCATCCGTTTCTCTTGGGGCTCCTGGAGTTCTACGGCCTCTAGTTGCACAACCTTACGCCTGCCTCCATATTGCATATTGCGGGCTTCGTAGCCCTTTGCGAGCTGTTTTTGGGCATTGAGGCTCATTTCGCGTTGTGGAAGAAGCTGTTCTGCCTCGTGCCCGTTCTCAGGAGGTGTCGATATATCAAGTGGGCGGATCCGAACTATGGCGCATCGCCGGGACCGGATATCTATCCGGAACCCCAAAGAAGGCCTCTACTACGACACGTGCGCGCCTCTACATCGACCAGTATATATGTACGTACACGTTCGCGACCAGAATGACAATGCTACGTACGCTTCGACCAGGTGGGTCCCGATTGTCAGGAACTTCCTTGCGTGCGAAGATGTAGCTGGTGGGTCCCAGCAGTCAGGGGGCAAATCGTTTTTTTTGCCCGGACGCACTTCCTTGCGTGCGAAGGTGTAGCTGGTGGGTCCCAGCAGTCAGGGGGGAGACATTTTTTTCACGAAATACGGTGGCCCATCCGGTGGGTCCCCGCTGTCAGGTGGAGGAATAATTATTTTGCACGTAATAAGGAGGCACTTCCTTGCTGCGGCCGTGGACCCAGCTGTCAGCCTCTCCACGTACAGTCCACGTCCGATGGAAGTCGTTCCTTGACCATGTTGACCACGCCGCGCCGAGAGCACTAGGGCGGTGGACGACGGCGAGGCCTAGGAAGGGGACGACGAGGAGTCGGGGAAGACGCGTGTAACGCCCCGGATGCAGCTTTCCATATTCGTAACTCCAACTCTTGCCTTTCCCGGAGATGCGATATGATTTTTCCTTCGTGGTTGGGTTTTTGTCTTCGTTTTGCTTTTTGTTCATGTCATGCATTCATCATTGCATCTTTTGCATTGCATCATGTCATCATGCAACCCTTTTAAAACTCAACTAAATAAATTGAGTGGATCCTCGGTCCATTTAAATTGAGGGATATTCACAATGGTGATTTCTCTTTATAACATATCCTCCCATATTAGGGAGCTATATTAAAATATTCCATTAACTTTGGAATTAACCATAACACACTTGCAAAATAATTCCGTGCCTTTTCTGCTTCAAGTTTGGTCTCCAAACTTTGCCCTAAATTCTTTCTTCACTTTCCGGAGCTCCACCAAAAATCTCCACATTTTGGCCACTCCTAAACCTTGTCCTAGTTCAAACCATTTGAATTAAATTCAAATGAGTTTGAATTTAAATCTTGCATTCATGCCAACTTCTATTTTCTCGGAGCAAGCACATTTTTGTGAGTCCAGGAAAATTATCCGCGCGTCCAACTTCTTCCCCTAACCTCCTTTATTTTCTTTCTTATCTTTGTTTTTTTTCTCTCTTAGTGAGGGAGAGAAGAGAGCCTGCAGCCCAGCCGGCCTCTAAGCCCAAAGCCCAGCCGGCGCCCCCACCAGCTCTAACCCTAGGCCGACCCCCTCCTCTTGCTCATCTTCCTCATTCCCTCTGCCCGCCGCAGCCCTGATCCCCATCTCTCTCGCTCTTCTCTCGGTCTCCACCATCTCCCTTCGTCCTCCCACGCCGCCACACGCAGAGGAGCAGGGGCCCTCGCGCCGCTTCGCCTCGCCTGCCCTGCTCCCGGTTAACCTCGCCGCCGACCTCCTTTGCCCGTCGCGTCGTTCCTCGAGCTCCAGCGCCTGTTTCTCCTCCCGCCGACGCCCTCCTTGGCTGCTCGCGCCTGCAGCTCCGTCCATGAGCTCGTGCAGCCATGGCCGCCACAGAGCCTCGCGTGACCCCTCGCCGAGGCCATGGATGTCCGCGCCCCGCCTTCCTGCACCTCCACACGTCGCGACACGCCACCAACCGCTGCTCCGCCTCCATCGAGCTCCATCCCCTGATGTCACTGGATCGCCAAGATGCAACCCCGACCCCGTCGGCCCCTTCCTCGTACAAAGCTCAAGCCTTCATGCCCGAGGCCTTCTTCATCTCCCTGTGTTGCGCTGCGTGCGACCCTGTCAGCCACATGGTCGCCACCTCTGCAGCCTCCCATCGCTGTTTCGCGGCGCTTCTTGCCGGTTGGCGTTGACGCAAGACCAACGGCTTCATTGTCGTTCGCCTACATGCCTGAACCTCGAAGATCCCGTGGAACGCCAAGTACCACTATCATCTCCGAGGATTTCTCCAAGTACCGCACCGGATGCCAAGTACGACTACACCATGGTGATACGTGAACAACTACACATCTACAACTAGTGTACCTCTACATCCTGGAATCGCGAAGTACCGCACCTTTTGAAACGCATAAGTACAACAAGGAACCCCGAAGGACTTGGATGCGCCAAGTTCCTCTTTGTCCACGATGATTACGCAAGACCCCGAGATCGACTTCGCGGACTCACAAGTACCATGACGACCGTCAAGACCGCCAAGTTCCACTACCGGTGAACGTTTTGGAATTGCCAAGTCAGACTACAACGCGAAGACCATGTACAACTACGGATCCCGTGGATTTCACCAAGTACCTCTACCGATGACCCGAACATCTACAGAACGTGTACCACTACTTCCACCACCGTCGCGAGAACGACTACTTCCCACGACGACCCATGTACAACTACTTCCACTTCGAACCCGTCCGCCTCGAAACGCACGCTTCAAAGGTATAACCGCCGGAACGACCGCCGTGGACCGAATGCATGTGTTGTATGAGATGCACGGTTTGCATCGTGTCCGAATTGTCACTTGTTTTCCATGCCACTAACCCGTGGGAACCCGGTAGTCGGGAGCACCCCCACCATCTTTAGCATGTTCCGCACATCCACACGCTTCCTTTTGCACCGGTATCTCCATGAGCTACCGGAACCGATATGTTGTCGTGGCATCATTTTCGGATTCGTCGCCGTGGCACCCTTTTCCTTTCTGCCATAGCGACAAATGCCTCGTATCATGCTCATGTCAACATTTTCATAAAATTGCTTAAAACTTGCATATGTCATTCGCATCATGATAACAACATTTAAAATGTTTAAAATTGTGTTTGCATTAAAATGCTAAATGCATGTGGGGATTTTCCGGAATTGTTGTTTGTTGTTTCGGCCTCATTTAAAATTGCCTAGATAGGTAGTTTTATTATGCTTCACCTCTTGCCATGTTAACAACATTTAATCTGGACATGCATCATACTTGATTGTGCATCATGCCATGTTTATGCTTGTGCATTTACCATGTTGTTTGTTTCTTTCCAGGTTTCTTCTCTCGTTAGCTTCGGTTTCATTCCGGAGTTGTGAGGATTCGTTCGACTACTCCCGTTCATCTTCTTCATGGACTCGTTCTTCTTCCTAGCGGGATTTCAGGCAAGATGACCGTCACCTTGGATCTCATTACTATCATTGCTATGCTAGTTGCTTCGTTCTATCGCTATGCTGCGTTACCTACCACTTCTCGCTTAAGCCTCCCAAATTGCCATGAACCTCTAACCTTTGTCACCCTCCTAGCAAACCGTTGTTTGGCTATGTTACCGCTTTTGCTCAGCCCTCTTATAGCATTGCTAGTTGCGGTGAAGTTGAAGATTGCTCCATGGCGGACAGGATTATGTTGGGATATCACAATATCTCTTATATTATTAATGCATCTATATACTTGGTAAAGGGTGGAAGGCTCAGCCTTATGCCTGGTGTTTTGTTCCACTCTTGCCACCCTAGTTTCCGTCATATCGGTATTATGTTCCCGGATTTTGTGTCCCTAACACGGTTGGGTGATTTATGGGACCCCTTGACGATTCGCTTTGAATAAGACTCCTCCAAAGAAGGCCCAACATTGGTTTTACCATTTGCCTCACCTATGCCCTTTTATTTCCCTTGGGTTTCGGAGCCGAGGGTCATCTTTATTTTAGCCCCCGGGCCAGTTCTCCTTCGAGTGCTGGTCCAAACCGAGCGATGTCCGGCGCCCCACTGGCAATTGTGGTCTATGCCAACCCGTCGTCTTGCTCATCCGGTGTGCCCGAGAACGAGATATGTGCAGCTCCTATCGGGATTTGTCGGCACATTCGGGCGGCTTTGCTGGTCTTGTTTTATTCTTGTCGAAATGTCTTGTAGCCGGGATTCCGAGATCGATCAGTCTTCCCGGGAGAAGGAATATCCTTCGTTGATCGCGAGAGCTTATCATGGGCTAAGTTGGGACACCCTGCAGGTTTGAACTTTCCAAAGCCGTGCCGCGGTTATGTGGCGATGAGAATTTGTTAATATCCGGTTGTAGTAAACTTGAAGTAAACTCTTCTAAAATACACCAACCGTATGCGTAATCGTGAGTGTCTCTTTTTGGGGTTGATCGAGAGGAGAACACGGTTTCTGGGTAATGTCTGACGTAAGTAGGAGTTCAGGATCACTTCTTGATCATTACTAGTTGACGACCGTTCCTTTGTTTCTCTTCTCGCTCTCATTTGCGTAAGTTAGCCACCATACATGCTTAGTCGCTGCTGCAACCTCACCAATTCACCCCTTCCTTTCCCATTAAGCTTTGCTAGTCTTGATACCCATGGTAATGGGATTCTTTGAGTCCTCGTGGCTCTGATTACTACACCAACAGTTGCAGGTACAGGTTGTCACGATGATCATGACGCGAGAGCGATGTTTACTTGTTTTGGAGTTCTTCTGCTTCTTCAATCAGGGGATAGGTTCCAGGTCGGCAGCCTGGGCTAGCAGGGTGGATGTCGTTTGAGTTTCTGTTTATGTTTCATCCGTAGTCGGATGTTGTTCTCATGTATTATGATGTTGTATTCGTGTGGCATTGTATGCCTTATGTATGTATCCCCATCTATTATGTAATGTTGATGTAATGATATCCACCTTGCAAAAGCGTTTCAATATGCGGTTCTATCATTGGTGGGACCTTCGAGTCTCTTTAGGATAGTATCGCATATTGGGCGTGACAACGCGGCAGTGGAAGCCCGCGCGGAGAGGAGTACGAGGGTTCACTGGTCCGGCTGCGGTGTGAGGTTGCCGTCGCCGCAGGGCCTGGCCAGCGGTGGGAATAGTAGGGGGCGGTGAGGCCTCCGCGGCAGCACAGCCGACCACGGGAGGCAGGAGCATGCTGACACGACCGGGCGCTGCTTTGGGCGGTGGAGCAAGAAGACCAGAGGTTGAAGAAGCACTACGGCCGTTGGATGGACATCATACGGTCACTGGAGCTAGAATCGTTCATATTGACTAAAGTTGACAAAGGCCCCCGTCCCAGTCAACTTAGTAGGCCCACTAGTCAGCCTCCCACCATGGTGGGTCCCAGCTAGCAGGGGGAGTATTCATTTTTTTGTGCGTAATAAGGAGGCACTTCTGGTGGGGCCGAGCTGACAGCGGGGGGAACGTTTTTTTCGCTAAATACGCTGGCTCGTCCGGTGTGTCCGAGCAGTCAGGGGGAAACATTTTTTTCGCGAAATAAGGTGGCCCGTCCGGTGGGTCCCTGCTGTAAGGTGGAGGAATAATTATTTTGCGCGTAATAAGGAGGCACTTTCTTGCGGCCGCCTGGACCCAGCTGTCAGCCTCTCCGATGGAAGTCGGTCGTTGACCATGTTGACCACGCCGCGCCGAGAGCACCAGGGCGGTGGTCTGGACGACGGGGAGGCCTAGGAAGGGGACGACGCGGAGCCGGGGAAGACGCAGCAAGGAAGCCCGCGGAGAGGAGTACGAGTGTTCACTGGTTCGGCTGCGGTGTGAGGCTGCCATCGTCGCAGAATTACAGGGGGTGTGGGTGAGTGGAGGGATGGCCTGGCCAGTGGTGGGAGTAGTAGGGGGCGGTGAGGCCTCCGGCAAAGACTGACCCGGCCACGGGAGGCGTGGAGCAGGCGGCACGACCGGCTGCTTTGGGCGGCTGGACCAAGAAGACCAGAGGTTGAAGAAGCACTACGGCTGTTGGATGGACATCGTACGGTCACTGAAGCTAGAAACATTTATTATTGACTAAGTTGACAAAGCCCTTGGTACGCTCCAACTTAGTAGGCCTTGTGTCAGCCTCCGAAACGGTGCGCCCTAGATGTCAGGGGAGGAATCATTTTTTGGGCGGCCGAAGCTAAGAATATCCCAGATTGAAGAAGAAGCACGACATCCGTTGGATAGACATCCAACGGCCACTACTGCTAGAACCGTGTGTTGACTATAATAAGTTGGCAAAGCCTTGCATACGCGTCAACTTATTTTTTTAGGGGACGCGTCACTTAGTAGGCCCACAAGTGTGTGGCAGAGAACTTATAGCCCATCTCGCTTTGTAAGAATCTACAACCCATTTTGGAATTCTAACGGAATTTACAACAGCCCATTTACAGTTTGTTAAAAGTATAGCCCATTTTCTAGCTAGGACAATAATTAATAATTTCAACCAACCGTTGAAGACAGAATTCAATAAAATTTCCCACATTTTGATGGGCTCCGAAATATTTTTATCCTGAAATTTCTAGTCAGATTAAATATAAATTTGTATTACGTAAAAATCCAATGAAACATTGCACGCGCAACAATGAAAATTTAAGATTTTCAAAATCCATAAATAATATTTTATAAACTAATTTCATGTTTGGTGCATTTTTTATAGTTACTGCCCAGTTTTTATAATTACATCCCATTTATTATTTTTAAAGCCCATTTTCCTGTTAAGCCTAATGCATCCCTCCTAGGAAAGATTTGCAGCCCAGCGGGGTGGAGAATAACAAGTTGACCTTGCATGGGTATTCCTCAAAAAGACGATAGCTGGGCTAGCCATTTTCATCTTGAAAAAATTAGTATCTGGGCTGGATATCTGGGCTAGACGGGCCACAGCCCGCCCTTGATTAATACCATGCTCTCCTCACGAACAACAACGAAATCATCGCAAAGAAAAACTCTGCAGTGCTCATGCCTCAAAAACACAAATCGCTCGAGCTACTTGGTCCCGGTATCGGCCGCACCTTGTGCAATTCTCTCGTTTATATTGACTACATAGGTTGACAATGGTGTGGGACCGTGATGTCGAGGAAACCAGGAGAAAGCAAAAAATATAGTTGTACATAATAAGGAGGCACTTGCGACGTGACGGCTATGGCCCTAGTGGGTCCCTAGTGTCATCCAGTCAAAATAAAGTCATCTCCTGAATCCTCATGTTCGTTGACGATGTTAACAATGATCGGCGCCACGGCGAGGGCAACAACTCGAAGGACAACCGAGAGGGCTTCATGGGCCCTACGGATGGTCTGATACAACGCCCGCTACTCATTCAGGAAGCCAAGATCATCAGACACCTATGAGCACCTTCGAGAAACTGAGACGGCATGAAACGGTAAGGCCGCGCTTGGGAGCTCTGGTTTATTTCAAACCTGTATTAATATACAAGTGTAATTTACTCGTCATCGAAAACAATGCGTAAAATACAGGCGTAATGAAACCGAGGGCTCGAGGTCTGTAAATAAAATCGGCGGGTTACGCGTGTAATTTGAGAGACCAGTGTATATTTTACGAGCACTGCTATATGGACGACATTACCAGATGATACATGCACGACGTGCGTATCATGCCATCCATGGGCAAGGCTGAAACAGCAGCTAACGGCTGGATTAGCAATCGTCCGAGTGTCGTTCAGCGTTTTTATCGTGTGTCAAGTACTTCCTATATTTTACTAGTCGAAATCGACCAACCAAGCGCCTTCGCCCGAGACCATCTGCTTTAATTTACAAGCGTCAGTTTTACAAGCGGTTTTGGTTGGAAAATGACGATCCAATCACGGCCTAATATCATGAGTTGGTCGGAAGATCATATGGTTTCACGCCTAACCTACCCGACTTGTCGTATAGGCTATGAACAAAACATCGACGATGAACTTCTTAAGCATGGAAACAATGTAAGAGGATGATCTTCTTAACAAGCAAATCACTGGCATTAGATCGACATGCAAAACAATACGAAGCATTATTCTCAGGAGGCATGGTGAACAGCTCGTGATGCCCCATGCCACAACATTCCAAGCTCAACTTTGCAATCAAACACAAGGCCTGGCATTACATAGACAATATTCAGAACAAACTCTTAACACAGGAATATCTCAACAGAGTAACTATTTACTTCTAAACTGAACACAAGAATAGGAAAAAACACTCGACGCTGCTCACAGCAAGGGCGTCCCACTCAAAAATATCAAATGCATGTCTTCTGGCTAACATCAATGAGCAAATTTTGACAAGGTTTCCAATTCCAATATATTAAACTAACATCTTCTTGCGAACATCAATGATTAAACTTTGACAAGCTTTTCCCATTCAAAATATGTAATGCCTATGATCGTGGAGTCCTGTCGCTTCTTGCTAACATCAATGATTAAAATTTGACAAGCTTTTCCCATTCAAAATATGTAATGCCTATGATTGTGGAGTCCTGTCGCTTCTTGTACTTGTTTGGGCACTTCTTGCCCAGGGCACTCCACGTGTTGTTAAATTGCCAATGGTCTCTGCAGACTAGTCATGTCACCGGTATCTAATATTTATGGCACCGGCTGTAGCAATGGAGGGATTCGGTGCCAAACTAAGAAAAGGTGAAATTGGCACCTCTTTTGGCCTACATAGTGGAAGGCCTAATACTACGTAAAGCTTCTCGGTCATTCCTTCCGTAATGTAACACAAACAATGACCGCTACTTTACGCAAAGTGGAGCGACCAAGCTGGACCCAAAGAATGCAATAGTTTGCCTTGGACACATTGGCTCCTTTTGTGCAGCTTGAACTAAAATCGAAGTCGGAATAAAATCGAGCTTTAATTTTGATATCCGTAAGCAACAAAAGGTATAAGGAAACAATTATCGAGAAATAACGGTTGATGACTTGTACTCCCGGAAGAAAAACATCTCTTGATCTACCTTATCTTAATGGGAAACAAAGCAGAGTAGCAATTCTCAATCAGTGTGATTCATTCATATTAACTGAGACATTATCTTAACAATGCCTTGTTTCAAGATGTATAAAGAACGAAAAAGCAAAAAAGTATCATTCCTAAAACAATGCGACTAATTCATTTTACCAGAGACATTATCTTAACAATACCTTGGTTAAACATGTAGAAAGAACTACAAAGCAGGATAGTACTATTTGTAAAACACTATAAGTCTGTAACTGATATATAATAACAGAGACATTATCTAAACAATACATTTCTTAAACATGTACTCCGGCCGATCCCTAACAGAAATGGTACTCCTGCCGATCCCTAACAAGTGTATGCAGTTTTGAACTAAGATTCAGTAGTTAATTCGGAGGAAGGTCGGTACTGACCATTCAAGACCAAGATTTGAAACAACTCGTGAGGAAGATCTCAAAGAGATCTCAACACATATATGGAAATCCGGTCTCATTTTGTGCAGTTCCACCAAAATTAAGTGAAGCAAAATGTCGCAATAGCAACAAGTTGAAAAGATATCCCTGTTTTAATAGAGGCAAAAAAGAAATCAATTACTAGCCAATAAAGGAGGATGAAACATGCGGCCACAAAAATGGTAATCCCGCCAATCCCTAACAAGTGCTGCAGTTTTGAACTAAGATTCAGTAGTTAATTAATTCTGAGAGTGGCATTGCTTAATTTTACTAGCGGCATTAGATTAGCGAAAAGCATAAACAGTTCCAGGGTAGAGTGGGCGCAACAACAGTATGTGCTTCCATCTACTTATAAAGGGGGTGATGCAGAGTTTGTTGTAACAAAGCAACAAGCATCATGTCTGGGTTGGTTCCATTTTTATTCACTACTTAATGGGAAAAGACAGCAATACAATAGCTTCAATTCAACATTCATTTAAAATAGTACCAATACAAGTAGCACAACATCTCAAAGCACACTGCACAATCATGTGGATGAAGGCACATCTTGGCCTTTCATGAGACGACCAACATAAAATACTTAATCTACCAACACGAATAGGAAATCCAATCAAGTTTTGTGCAGTTGCACTGAAATCAAGCAAAGTTGCTGGTGTGACATTTAAGTTTTCTATAGCAACAAGTTGAATAGATATCCCTGTTTTAAGAGGCAAAAAAGAAAACAATTACTGGCCAATAAAGGAGGATGAAACATGCGGCCACAAAAAGAAGCATCTACCTTATCTTGATGGAAAACAAAGTATAGGACAGTAGCATTTCTAAAACGGTTGCATTGATTCATATTAACAGAGAAATTCTTTTAAAACAGATCAGTAGTTAATTCTGAGATTAACAACATCAAAATAGCTGCATGGGACATGCCAGCACCATGTGCGTCCACACGTATAAATGGGTGATGCAGAGTATCTAGCCAAGCAGCATATATGTGCTGGTCCCATATTTGTTCTCTTTGAACCTTCTCCTATGTGAGGGAAACAAATCTAGTCGTGCACAAACTACCCGACCCCCCAGTTTCTTTCCCTTTTCAACAAAGAGATCGGTTCCTTACAGATGTGTGTACTGGGTTACCCCCTTTTTCCCTTTTCGACCTACAAAGCGGCTGGATAGCCAGTCTATACTACTTTCCGCCCTCCTTTCCTCATTGAACCACGCCCCAGATTCTTTCTCCAGCCCACCGCACCCTTCTTCCCTCTTTGAACCAAGACCTAGATTCGACTCTGATTGAAAAAGATCCACATGCAGCTAGAGCAACGACGGTTTCAAAGAAACTTATACCTTAGGGTCGCTGGATGTGGCAAGGCGTGCAGCGGGAGGCCGGATCTGCCCACACTACGTGCGGCAGCGAGGAAGAAGGGGTCGGTGGCCCTCCCGCACAGGAACTTGGTGAAAGAGAACAGCGCAGCCGGCAGTGGATTGCCTCCCTCGCCGAAGGCGATAGAGTGAATGTTGCACCTCCTCCCCTTCCTGGTGCGACGGGATACGGACGCCTCCTTCACCAGCTGTGAGGGGGGAGAGAGAGAAGAGGCCAACGCAGTCTTGTTTAGATCTGGTGAAGAGAGGGTGAGAGACTATGAATATAGCAAACCCTGGCAAATGAATGCTGAGCCTCGAGCGTGTAACATATATGTAGTGCGGCGAGCGTGTGGAGAGTGCAAACCCTAGCGAACAAGCGCTGAGGCTCCCGCTTATATATATACTACTGTAGTACAGATTGAGCTCCGGTGAGCCAGCCACATTTTGGGCCCACCTGTCGTAAATCCAAAGGCAGGTGCACTAAGTCAATGAAGCTGCGTCCATATAGTACTCTCGTGTATACGACTAAAATATAGTGGAGTGGTTTTCTTATTCTCTCCATAACAATCATTTTAAATTGTGTAAGTACGAAACGAAACTCTTTATTTAATGTACAATGAAGAAAACTAGTACTACTTGGATGAACTAACGATCCACGCCCACGCTGGCCCGGTCGCACTTCCGCCCTTCACGTGTGGTACACTACCCTCCCTTAAGTTAACAACCAAACATGCGCCATTTTATCGGAATCGTGTGAGAGTGTGTACAAATAAAGAAATTTAATTTCAATTATCGGAAAGGTTTGAGAGTATTACAAAGTTTGACTTCAGTCAAATCTAATATGCGGAGTAAATAAAAATGGAGGGCTACTACGTCCATCCGGGTTTTTAGTCCACGCCATTTTTTAAATCAAAGTTAATAGCTGGACTACTAAAATTACAGGGGAGCTGGAGACAAAGTTGTGAGAAGGCTTAGAAATCAATACAAAACTTATGCTCTTCGTACCAACGTCGATCCTTCTTCGAGGAAACATTTGGTTCATAGCCAATTGTGTGATAAAATTGCACCAAAGTGAAAGACGACTGTGTCTCCAACGCAACCAAGGTGAACTGACGAATGATATCATCTTTGTGCGTAACAAGCAAAGAGCACTGATGGAAGACAACTTGTTTTTCGTCGAAAATTGATCAGCTTCACCAGCCGACGCAGCCATGAGGCGCAACCATGAGCATCGATAGGTCATCGTGGTGATGCATCATCCATTTGGCATCAAGTTTGGGTGTGGCACCTAAGAAGTTCGACAAATCCTCACTGTGGTCTGTTTCTTCTCAGTAATCAAGCTCGAGGAAGGAAGAACCACGTGGCAGAGGAGAGTGAGGCGGAACAACAATGGCCATCCAATTTTGTGCAGTTCCACTAAAATTGAGGAAGACATGCCCGGGTATGGAGACACACGTCGTTGTTTCCAAAAATATAAAAAAGGGTTAGCAACGACATCTCAATTGTCAATAAGAATTAATGAAAAGTACACCAACAAACAGAAGCATCATAATTATCTTGATGGGAACTAAACCAGGATACCCGTAAAAAAAGCATTTCTTCATTTAACCAGTGATAGTACTACCACCATATGGACAATGACCGCACAACCACCATGTACTTTTTGTCGAAACAACATGTATAACTCCACCTAGGC
Source organism: Aegilops bicornis (assembly GCA_021605145.1). Lineage (NCBI taxonomy): Eukaryota > Viridiplantae > Streptophyta > Magnoliopsida > Poales > Poaceae > Aegilops > Aegilops bicornis. The sequence continues at coordinate 397,553,229 of CM038673.1, read as the reverse complement.
ATAAATCAGGACAACTTTTTGAGTGGCATTTCCTCTATAATAGTAGTACTAGTAGGTGATGTTGGACCAGCCGATGAACCCTAGCTACTATGCATGGGGAGCTGGCGAGTAGTCGCATAGAAGAAAACCCGCACGCAATGACCTGGGGAGCTGGACCAGTACAAGAAGTTATACCTCAGGTGGGTGAGATGTCGTTTAGGCGGGCGGGCAGGATCTGTCCACACGACGGCAGCGAACAAGGGCGTGGCGGATCTTCGTCCGCGCCAGCGCCGACTCCGAGAGGACGGGCGCATCGGCTTCCTCCGTCGCCGATGGCGACAACGTCAACGCTGCACCTCCTCACCTCCCGCAGCGGACGGGATTCGGCCGGATCTGTGACCACCTGTGAGGAGAGAGATAGAGTGGACACTGTCATCTTGTTTTGATATGGAGAGGGTGAAAGAGCGAGATGCGAGAAACTCTATCAAACAAGAAGCTATAATGGAGTAAAAAAATCTCTCCATAGCAGTGGTTTTAGATAGAATACGCGCGTTCCCGGAAAAAAGAAACGAAAACTGGTGGATAATTTTTTAAGGGTCTGTCTAGGACACATCTAGATGTGACATAGTTATGTCACATATAAGTTGATGTCCACTCTGTTTGTGGTCTTTTCCTAGTTTTTTCTTATTGCTAAATTATATACTTGTGGGAGCTTAGATGTGATATCCTTAAATAACATCTAGATGTGAATTCGACAAACTGATTTTCTAACGTACCAAGAAAGAAAACTCGATAAAAAACACGCCCCCGCTTCTGTGTCGCGATGAGAGTCGTCACACACACACATAGACATAGACATGCATATCCGTGTTTACGTAAATTTCCATTTCCATCTCCATCTCCAATCATATTTGTCCAACAGGCACATTATTTATGTTGTTAATTATATACGCAGCAATATTAACGTACATCAACTCTTGTTTATGACGCCCGGACCGCTGCCACGGCCGGTTCCGACCAACCCGAACTGTCGGGAGGCTGATCGCACTCCACGAACACCTATGGGGCCGGGCGGACCAGGCCCCTTGTGGTTCGAGAGGGGGACGGAGATCGCCTGAAGAGCGGATCGAGGCGAGGCACACGAGCAGTTTACCCAGCCGTAGCTCTCCGGAGAGATAAAACTCCTCTGCTGCTTGTTTGATGTATTGTGTTCTAGCTAGGGAGCGATACGAGCTACAAAACCTAGCGTGAGCGATATCTGGTCTCGAGTGAGTCGAATGAACCGAACCCCCACGCTGCACATGGGCCTCCTTTATATGCTCAAGGGTCTCCGACAGTGTGGCAACATAGATGAGGGTACAAATGTAAAACAGAAGTTGGTACACCTACTTGAACAAAGGTACGGGCAAAATACCTAACTCGACGGCAAGGGACAAAAGCAATAAATGCCCGTCTGTGTCACCTAAACAAAGGTCACAGAGACCGTCAAAAGCGCCACCGCCGCCACGATGGCAAGCTTGTCAGCGCCGCTTATCGCTGCTCTCCGCTGGCTGCACAGCCTCTTGACACGCGCGCATGGAATGGTCCCATGGCGACATGTTGTTTGATGAGCTGGAGCGGAGATGGAGAGAGGTTGCTTGCCGCGGCCGAATCCTTATCGCGTCCGGAGGCTTGTCGCGCTCCGAGCCTTCCCTGCAAGCTCCTCTTGCCGGGGCCTTGTCTTCTGCATGCCTTAAATGGCCCTCCCGGCAAGCTCCTCTTGTCGGGGCCTTGTCTTCTTAGTCAAATACTTTGTTCTTGAATGGCTCCAAAGGAGCCACGGAGGATCTTGGCGGTGACTGTGCAAACCTCGCCGCTGGTGTCAGAATCGTCTGCGGCACGAGTACGGGATACTAGGGTACCCCTACTCTAGTACACCGACAGGAGCGGTGCCGAGCGCTGTCGGGCCAGGCCCAAGACAGTGCACGGCCACACGCGGCCTCGATCATGCCGTAACTCGCCCCGGGCCCACCACGACCCCCACTAACGGCACGCACCGAACGTGGCGTCGCGCGAGAGATCGTGGGCGTGGTCGTGGGGGTTTCTTTATTAGGAAAATCGGAACGTCCGCCCCCTCCCCCTCCTTATAAGCAGGGGAAACAGGGGCAGGCCGTCCACTTTGCCATTGCTGTCTTGTCAAGAAAACCACCGCCGCTCCCCCCTTCTTCTCCAGTGCGAAGAGAGCAGCGCCCCGCCCCCTTTCGCCCCAAGCACACCCACCGCCGTCGGCCTCCTCCGCTGCCCCCGCCATGGCTCCGAAAGCCGACAAGGAGAAGGGCGTCAAGTCGGCCGAGGCGCAGCGGCTCGCGGCGCTGCGCCAAAGTGGGCCATCTTCTCCCTCAGCTCGGCGCAAAGGAGCTGTGGGAGCTCTTCTATCTCTTTTGGTCGACGGAGACGCCAGGCGCATCCGCGCATCGAAGGTACTCCCGCCCGCTTGATTCGGCCCCAACTGGGTACCTTCTTTGGCCTTTTTTTCTATTGCGGGCTCTGCCCGCCCTTTTCCGAGTTCTTCTGCGATATCATGAACACATATGGCCTCCGCCTCCTTGATTTCACCCTCAACGCTGTCTTGACCATGGCAGTTTTCGCACATCTTTGCGAAAACTTTGTCGGAGTCCACCCAAATGTGGCACTCTTCCGCCACTTCTTCGTGCCCCGCGTCAAGAGAGGTGAGCCGCTTGCCGGAGGGATAGCTTGGGTCTCCAGGATCGGCAAGAAAGAAGCCTATCTGGAAGGAGAGTTCCGCAACAAGTGGGAGGAGTGGAGAGCCAATTGGTGTTGGGTCGTAGAGGAGAACCCGCAGCCCTTTCGATCGCTGCAGGCGCCAAACCCCAATAGTGCGCGACAGAGATTGGAGAAGCTTACCGGAGGATGCTAGGTTGAAGATAGCTATGACCGGATTTTGCGCCTCGGGCTTTCCGGCTAACCGTGAGGCGCAGCTTGGCTCAGACTTCCTTCGCCGCAGACGCTTCCCTTGCAGGAGAGGAGGAGGCCTGCTTGGGAGTTCCAAAATGCGGCAGACATCATGAGGTTGGCGCCGGCCCGAACTGGAATTTCACCGCCTTGGAGCTGGATGCGATGTCGCTAGAGCTGTTCAAGAACGCACCCGATCACCCCGAGTGGTTTAGGTTGCCGAGGGGTCGCCCCATTGTGCAACAACTTCGGCGCCGACCGCATCCGCGCCATGATGCCGCCAGCGATTCCCATGGGATCGTTCCAACCTGGCAGGAGCCTCCCGACGAGGTCGTGCAGCAGCTTCTTCGATGACTTGGAAGAAGTGCCGATCCGCCCGACGAGCGTAAAAAGGCTCACTCGCGACACCACCGACGAGGAGATGGCGCCAGATTGCCACCAAGCTGGAGGAGGCGGCAGCAGCCGCCGCTGGAGCCTTCGGGTACACCGTGGAGGAGGCGGACGCGCGAAGGCGGCAAGCCTTGCCGAGCGAAGGAGATCGCCGGGCGAGGACGAGCTTGTCGAGCCCGAGGCCGGGTCGAGTGGACCCGCCGAGGGCGCTTCTTCTCCACCACCCCACGACTTGCCGCCGGGCCGGAGCCCCTGCCCGCCGAAGAGGCGTCTCCGCAAGGCCGGAGACGAAGTCGGGCGGCAGATCGCCTACACAAGAAGAAGGCTGGCGCGACAAGGCCGACCGCTGCAAGCGATGTTGCCGCTGGAGCGCCTCACACTGCCGCGGCTAACTGGGCGGGATCTTCCTGTGCCACCGCCGACGCCCGCTTAAGCGGCCAAGAGAGCCCACTTCGCCTCGTCGCACCGGAGGTGAGCCGGAGTTTGACTTCTCCGCGCTCAGCCCGAGGAGGAAGATGAAGAGTAAGCTCTTGAGATTGTGTTTGTGTTTCTTCAATTTTGTTGCTTCATCTTGAATCTGATTTGCCGTTGCTGAACTCTTTCCTTTTCGTGACGCTTAGCCCAGAGAGCGTCGAAGAGGGCTAAGGTCCCGATGGTCGCGTTGAGGACGATCCACCCGTGGCAACAGAGGAGGCGTCGACACCCCTTGCGGACCCGGCAACCCTTCCTCGAGCAACCCCCAAAGACAGCCCCCGTGAGTAAGTGTGCGGGTTTTTTTTACTATTAGGTGTGCAGGGTGCTCCTTCTTCGTTGATACCTGATTGTTTGCTTGTGTAGGAGCAGAGCAGCCTCATCAGGAGGGCTCGGAAGCTGCCCCCGAAATCCTGTCTGCTGCCACTACGCCGCCAAGGGAGGATTCTCCGGCAAGGGAGCGCCCTCCGACATGGGAGGCCACTTCGGCAAGGGAGGCTACCCCGGCAAGGGACAGCGCCAAAGGACCTCCAAAGTGGTCGAGGCCATGGCTGCGGATCCTGCTGCAGGTGTAATTTCCTTACACGAAAATTTCCCTTGGGCTTGTTTTCTTCTGCTTTCTCTTTTTGAACATTTGCTTGATCGCTCTTTCTTCGCTCGACGCAGAGCCGATGGAGGTCGAGGCTGCGGCGAGGAGGAACGTGACGACAACACCGACGAGGCCGCCCGTTGTGGAAGAAGAGGTCGTTCTTTGTGGAAGAAGAGGTCGTCGCCGACGAGCCTGTTGTCGAGAAGGCCACCGAGGCTGCCGACGCAGAAGCCGGGCGAGGGGTCGGGCGATCGACCGACGGCCCCGAGGCCGCAGGAGCGCCAGCGCTACACCGACAACCGACTCCCCGCCATTGCAGCGTCGGGCTCCCAGGAGCCCCACCCGGGCGCCTACCAAGGCCGGGCGAGGGTGTCTTCATCAAACTCCCCGGGAGTCGAGCTCAGTGGCGCCCGGCGAAGGAGACCTTCGACGGCGAGCTACTCGCCTCCATTGGCCGACGCTGGTGGACGCGCGCCAAGCAGCAGCGTGGCGAAGTCCGAGGAGGAGCAGCTTTGAAGAAGCTGCCGTCGCTCTACCAAGGCCGGCAAGCCAAGTTGGAGTCCCGGGAAGCACTTGTCGCGAGGGCAGGAGCGGACATGGAGAAGCGCGCAGAAGAGCTCCGGAACGCCAACCAAGAAACTTGCTGTGACGTAGCAGAAGCGCGGGGGCAACTTGCAGAAGAGCGCACGACCTTCATCCTTGAGAAGGCCACAGCTGAGGAGGAGCAGCGGCTGGCTGCCGAGAAGCTCTCCGTGAGAAAGCGAATGGGCGCAGCGGAAGGTCAACCTGGACAGCCACGAAGAAGACCTTGCCGCGCGCGAGGAGTCACTTGGCCGGGCGCTTAAGGAAGCGAAGGATGCTGCCGCAGCCGCCGAGGCCGCCAAGGAAGAGTTGAAGGCGAAGGTGGCACAGCTGGAGGCCAGCCTCAAGAAGAGCGGCTAAGAGCTTGCCGCGCTCAAGCACGAGCTCGAGAAGGACGCCTACACTCTTGGCGAGCTGCAGAGTCGTCTCGCTGATAGGGGCAAGGAGCTCGACGCCGCCAAGGATTCCAAGGCGGATCTTGAGCTGAAGCTGACCACTCTGACGCAGACGCTGGACGGCACCAGAGAGCGGGAAGTGGGCCTGTTGGAGACTATCAAGGCCAAGGAGGAGCTGCTAGCGAATGCTGTTTCCACTCAGAGCGCCTTGAGGGAGAGTGTGGAGCATTGGACTGAAGGCCTTGTGGACACCGCTGCCGATATCCACAACGAAATGATGGAGCTGGGATGGCGGACCTTGCATACTCTTCCGACGAGCATCTCCGCCCAGCCGCCAAACTCAGCTTTATTCTTCAAAGGTGTGGTGACGGGCCTCCAGCGACTCCGGGAAGAGGTCCCAAAGCAGCTGGCCGAGGAACCACGCCAGATCTGTGCAGGAGCCCTCGAGAAGGTGTTGATAAAGGTGGCCTTCCGCAATCCGGGCGTCAACCTTAACGGCGTCCTCAGATCCTTGCCGCCAGATGCCAACGTGGAGGAGTTTCAAAGCCCTTGTCGCACCCATTGTGGACAAGGTGAACAAGATCAAGCGGATTGATGGCGACCGCGTAGACTAGGCCGCCAATTTTGTCTTTCCCTTGTCGCTGCTGATCATGTTTAAAACACTTTGTTAGATCAGCGACAAGTTATTTTGTAATATACTCTATCTTAGGCGATCAATGCAACGTTATTTCCTCTACTTGATTCCTTGCTTTGAACGTTTCTGCCCTACGCATTTGGGGGACTTGTCGGTGCGGGCACCTTTGCCGCGAGCGCTGAGTGCAGAACGTCAGCAGCCTGCTGGCAGTGCCGCCTCCGACAAGCAACCTTGTCGCGACTAGCTGCAGCTCACTTAAGTTGTTGAGCGGACTCGAAACAAAGTAAGGGCGCGACTAGCCTGCGAGTTGGTTCCTCTGCGCACATGTTTTCCATACAAAGTACTATCGTTCGAGGAAGATAACTTAAAAATTTAAAAATTGATTACTCAAACTTGGCAACTTAGCATTTCTGTCTCTTGCTTCCCGATAAGGCGAAACTTCCTCGAGTGATGCCTGGTCCATAGTATTATCTTCTCCTTCCCCCCTGGTTAACTTGTGCGCGAGGGAGCCTTCCTTTCTTTGAGAAAAGAGAAAGAAGAGGACATAAAGTTATGGAGCCCAGCGGCTCGATATTGCTTACCGGGTGTGGTTGCTGCACAAAGTGTTAGCCAAAACATGCAATAAAATGATGAAAGCATGAATTTGACAAGTTGTGCGCAACACATGAGCTTTATCGATGCATCGGGTCTGCGCTACCGGCTTTGTACAAAGGATTACATGCAACAGCGGCAAGACTTGTACAAAAAGGTGGTTGCCGGAACAGGTTCCGCAACCGCGCCTCTATGGGTAAAACTTACGAAGATGCTCAATGTTCCAGGAGTTGCTCACCGGGATGCCATCTTCGGTCTCAAGGCGGACAGCGCCTGGCCTAGTGACTCGTTTCACCCGATAAGGGCCTTCCCACTTCGGCGTCAACTTGTTTGAATTCTTGGCGGACTGGACGCGCTGAAGAACAAGGTCGCCTTCCTCGAGGCTTCTGGCACTAACTTTGCGGCTATGGTAGCGACGCAAACCTTGCTGGTAGCGAGCAGCTCGCACAGCGGCCTGAAGACGATCCCCCTCAAGGAGCAGCGCGTCATCTTGTCGCAGCTGCTCTCGCTCAAGCTCATCATAAGCGAGCACTCGAGGTGATCCGTATACGAGTTCCGTGGGGGAGAACTGCTTCTTCTCCATAGACTAGAGCAAAGGGTGTCTGGCCAGTGGCTCTATTTGGCGTCGTCCTGATCGACCAAATAACCACCGGCAGCTCCTCGATCCAGTTTCTTCCGCACTTGTGCAGCCTGTCGAAAGTTCTGGTCTTGAGCCCGCGCAGCACTTCAACATTTGCCCTTTCTGCTTGACCGTTGCTTCTCGGGTGAGCAACAGAAGCAAAGCAGACCTTGGCGCCAAGATCTTGGACGTCTTGCATGAAGGTGCGACTCAGAAATTATGTGCCGTTGTCGGTGATGATCCTGTTAGGGATTCCAAACGGCAAACAATCGACCAAGAACTTGATCACGACCGTGCGGCCACCTTCCTCACCGCTTCCACTTCCGGTCACTTTGTGAACTTGTCGATGGCGACGCATACAAGTACTCAAAGCCCCGACAGCTCGGGGAAAGGGCCGAGGATGTCGAGCCCCGGACCGAAAAGGGCCAGGGATAAAGGGATCGTCTGGAGAGCTTGAGCTGGCTGGTGTATCTGCTTGGAATGGAACTGCACGCTTCACACTTGGTTACTTGTGCATTGCATCCTGGAGGGCTGTCGGCGAGAAGAAACCTTGCCGAAAGCTTTGCCAAAGAAGTGCTCTCGCGCCAATGTGGTGACCACATATGCCTCCATGTATCTCTCGCTAGCAGCTTCATCCATCTTCACAGGAATGCATTTCAATTTCACACCGTTGAGTCTTCTTACATAAAGATGTCTGTCGACAAACTGGTACATATTTGACTGCCGGGCTACTCTTTCTGCTTCTTCTTGCTCTTCGGGAAGTTCTCCTGTCTGAAGGAAAAGGACAATCGGCTGCGCCCATGCTAGAGCTTGCGGCTCGACAACAAGGACTAAAGGCACATATTCTGCTGCGGGAACATCAGCTTCCGCGGCAAGAACCCGCGGCTCAGCCGGAGCTTGATGTTCCCCGGCAAGCTTGCCGGAGCAAAACTTGTCGGAAGCGTCTGCTTCAACGAAACAAACCCTGTGGCTTGTCGGAGCAGACTGCCCCTCAGCTCTGTTGGTGTCGATCTTGGGGACCTTCTTGGCGGCAGCTTCGGGAAGCTCTGCCGGAAAGTAGTCACCAGAGATCAACTTCCACTTCTTGCTCTGTCCAGTTGACGGTGTTACGGTTGGTTGAGTCAGCTTGAGCACGAAAATCCCTGGCTCCACAGGCAACTTAAGTGCAGCACACTTTGACAGGCCGTCAGCAAAATCTTTCTGAGCTCTTGGAACATGTTCCATTTGCAGGCCGTCAAAGTGCTCTTCTAGCTTCCTCACTTCATCGACGTAGGCTTCCATCAACGGACTCTGATAATCTTTGTTCACTTGGCGGACGACAAGCTGCGAGTCACCCTTGACGATAAGCTTTTTGATCCCAAGGTCCACGGCGATCCTGAGACCGGCAAGCAAACCTTCATACTCTGCAGTATTGTTTGTTGCTTGCTCCTTGGGAAAGTGCATCTGGACTACGTACTTGAGGTGCTCTCCGGTGGGTGCGATAAGCAACACGCCGCACCGGGCGCCTTGCAGTGAGAAGGCACCATCAAAGTACATTAACCACTCTTTGCTTGCTTCCTTGACGGGAATGCTCGTCTCCGAAATCTCTTCATCTGGCATTGGCGTCCATTCTGCTATGAATTCTGCCAATGCTCTGCTTTGGATAGTAGAAGTGCTTTCAAACTTGAGACCAAAGCTTGTCAGTTCCAGTGCCCACTCGACAATCCTGCCTGTTGCCTCTGGATTCTGCAGTATCCTTTTGAGCGGAAAGCGAGTGACAACTGTGATCTCATGTGCTTGGAAGTAATGGCGCAGCTTTCTCGAGGCCATGAGGAGGCCGAAAAGCAATTTCTGCACACCAGAGTACCTTGACCTAGCCCTCGCAGGAGGGAACCGACAAAGTAAACCGGGCGCTGCACCATCCTTTTCTGCATCTGTTCATGCGTCTGCGTGGATTCGTCCTTGTCGGGACCAGAGCTTGTCGGCGAAGCTCCCTGCTTGTCACCGGATGTGTTTGCCGTGGTAGCTGGCTCGTCATCCGCCTCTTGCTCCGCTACTAACGCAGCACTAACCACTTGATTGGTTGCCGCTATATATAGCAGCAACTTCTCTTGTGGTTTAGGTGCGACAAGTGTTGGAGTGGAGGACAGTATCTCTTTAAGTCTGCAGCGCAGCCTCCGCTTCGGGAGTCCATTTCATTGGACCTGCCTTTTTCAAAATCTTGAAAAATGGCAGGCGCTACCAGCAGACCTAGAAATAAACTCGCTGAGAGCAGCTACATAATCGGCAAGTCTTCGTGACATCCTTGACGCGCTTTGGTGCTTCAATCTGCTCAATGGCCTTGATCTTATCGGGATTGGCTTCAATCCCTCGCCGAGATGACGAAGAACCCGAGAAGCTTGCGGAAGGAACTCCAAACACGCACTTCTCGGGGTTGAGCTTGAGGTTGATCTTGCACAGATTTGCAAAGGTCTCGTCCAAATCTTGAACCAGAGTTGCTTTGTCCTTGCTTTGGACCACTATGTCATCCATGTAGGCTTCTTCATTTCTGTGCATTTGCGGCTCAAAAGCATCATGGACTACCCTTGCAAATGTTGAACCAGCATTCTTCAAACCGAAAGGCATCCGTATGAAATAAAGATATGTGCCGCATGGTGTAATGAATGCGGTCTTCTCCTCATCTTCTTCAGCCATGAAGATCTGATGGTATCTCGAGTATGCATCAAGAAACGAAAGCAAATCACATCCAGCCGTGGAGTCAACAATCTGGTCGATGCGCGGTAAGGGAAATGGATCTTCGGGACAAGCTTTATTAACATCCGTGAAGTCAATACAAAGTCTCCATTTCCCATTTGCTTTGCGCACGGCTACAGGATTGGCCAACCATGTAGGATGGAGCACTCCTCTGACAAGGCCTGCTGCTTACAGTTTCTTGATCTCTTCTGCTATGAATTCTTGGCGCTCCACTGCTTGCTTCCTGACTTTTTGCTTGACGGGCCGCACATGAGGACAAACGGCCAGGCGGTGCTCAATCACTTTCCGGGAACACTGGGATGTCGACGGTTGCCATGCAAACACGCCGACATTCGCCCAGGAAAGCAACGAGCGCCTTCCTATTTAGGGTCGAGAGAGGCAATCGATGGTGAAGGTACCACCAAGGCCGTCCTCCTTGGCGGGCACCTTCTTGGTCTTTAGCGGAGCTACCATCTTCTTCTTGCACTTGCCGGTGGAGCTCGATGGTGCGTCCTCGACGGTTGCGCAGCACTCCGAAGAGGTGCGCTTGCCGGAGTGGGCATCAGAGCTCTTGCCAGACTTGGACTTTGTCTTCTTCCCCCCGGGAGCTTCAGCGGCAAGTGTTTGGCAATCTGTCACGGCTGCTGCATTCCGGTAGATCTTGTCAGCACAGATAAGGGCATCCTTCTTGTCGCCATGGACAGAGATGACACTTATCGGGCCTGGCATCTTGAGTAAGTTGTAGGCATAGTGAGAGGCTGCCATGAACTTGGCAAGTGCTGGACGGCCAAGTATCCCATTGTAAGGCAATGGGAATTCTGCAACGTCGAATGTGACGCTCTCAGTCCTATAGTTCAGCTCGCTTGCAAATGTTACCGGCAACGTAATCTTCCCTTTCGGCTTGCTCCTTCCGGATTGATTCCTTGGAAAGTGCCAGTCTCTTCGAGCTCGCTGTCAGGGATTTGAAGCTTCTGGAGCACCGCGGAGGAGATCAGATTCAAGCCGGCCCCGCCGTCAACTAGCATCTTGGTGACCTTGAGGTTGCGGATGGTTGGTGAGACCAACATCGGCAAGCACCCGACCGCAGTTATGCGATCAGGGTGGTCCTCAATATCAAAGACGATAGGCGTGCTGGACCACTTCAGAGGCTTGCGTGACTCTACGGATGGTTCCGCTGCATTGACCTCCCGCATCCACTGCTTGAGTTGGCGGTGGGAGGTATGCAGGGAAGCACCTCCGTCAACGCAGAGGACCTCCGTGGCTTTCTGAAACTCCTGCTCATCGGGCGCCTTCGTCTTCCATATCTTCGCTGCCGTCATCATCTTCATCCTTGTCGCGCCGCTGGAGGTCTATCTCCTTGCCGCTGCTTGGCCTTGCCGCGGCGCCTCCCCCCGGCCGGACGCTTTCTTGCTTGCTCCCCAACACCTTCTGGGCCTTCTCCTTGTCGCGCCGCTTCGTACTCAGCCTTGCTGCTCAACAAGCTGCTCGACCTTCTTGCAGCTCTGGAGGTCGTGGCCCTTGGTGCGGTGGATCTTGCAGTACTGCTTGCCGGAGCCGTCCTGCTTGTCGGCGGCCGCTACAGACTGGTGGTTGGCGTCAGCGGCAACCTCCTTGCCGGAGCTACCAGCCTTGGCGTCCTTGTCACCACCTCCATTGCCGGACTGCTCAACAGCTAGCACTTCTCTGCCTTTCTTCTTCTTGTTGCCTCGCCGCCGACTCTTCTTTGCCGGGGCGGTCTCCTCGCTGTCAGATCCTCGCTACGCATTCTCTCCCGAGAGTCTCTCCTCCTTCCTCAAAGACGTGCACACTTGTCGCCAAGGCGTACAGCTCACTAACGTCCTTGACTTTGCACATCGCCATCTCCTCCCTCATCCTGCGGTTCCGCAGACGTTTCGATGAAACGCGCTGATCACCGCGGCAGGTGGACATCCGGGATGTTGTAGTGCACACGGCTGAATCTCCGAATGAACTTGGCGCAGGACTCTCCTTCCTTCTAGGCGAAAGCAGATGAAGGTCACTCTCTTGGCCATGAGGTTTGTGGCCACCGTGAAGGCGCCAACAAACCGATGGCATAGATCTGCCCAAGAGGATATGGAGCTGTCCGCAAGTGCATGAGCCAAGATCTCGACGTTGGGCTTGAGCACGAGCGGGAAGTAATTGGCGAGGATCTTGTCGTCCCTGGCCCCCGCAGCCTCGCACCGCGATGGTGTAGATGCCGAGGAACTCGATGGATGCGCCCCGCCATCATACTTCTCCGGTACATCTGGTTTGAAATTTTTCCGGCTGGGCCACGCTGGACTCGCCACAGCTCACGAGTGAACGCAGGGCAACCTCATCACAGACGGGTAAGTCGCTGGCTCCTCCGCGCGCGCATGTCAACAGAGGGCCCAGCGCGCTTGTCGGATCGACGTCGCGCTTCTCTCCTGCGCTCGATGCGAGTTCGAAGCGTCCTCTTGTTGTCGTTCATGAAGAACTTGGCGCTGATCGCGGCGAAGCTCATGGATCCGACGACGCAGTGGAGTCGCTGTCGAGGTGGATCCGGTGAGTCGGCGATCTTGGCCTTCGGGGCGGAGAGTGCATGGTAGTTGCACCTCCGACAGTCTCGTCACCACCGGCTCGTGCCTTGTCGTCTTGCCACGGCAATGATGGCGTTGGTTGCCGCGGAGCGTCGCTGTTGGCAAAGCCGATGAGGCTCTGGATAGTGGCCCTCCACTCGTCGACCTTGTCGGCCGTTGGAGGGTAGTCGAGGAGCAGCTGAGCTCTCGCCAGAGCTTCTGCTGGAGTAGTGGGTGGCATTGGCGAACGATGCGAGGAGCGGGATATGCTCGAACTTCTAACTATGTTAGAAGGAGCAGCACCCCGCCCAGCGATCAGATCTCACTCGTGCCTGCATGTTGGCGCGCATGCTGGTCTTGAGGGTCTCGATCCAACGAATGTATGGCATTGTGAACGCCATGACGTTGTTGGTCCCACGTCTCCTGAGATGGGCGCGGGGGATGCGCGGACGCCGATGTTTGCGGGGCCTTGTCCTTGGACTTGGCAACGTCACGAACTCCTCCGTCGGCGCCCATTCCTCCGCCAGCGTCTGCCCCACCACCCGTTTGCTGCGGTGATGGTGGATACGACGCGACGGTTTCTGCTGCCGCCAAGCCTTCTTCTTCGGTGGCATGTTGAGGAAGATGTTGAGGATGCTGCTCGTGTGAACGCCGGATAAGATTCACACGGCCTCGACGCCCTACCGGGCGCGCGCCAAAGATGTCGGGAGGCTGATCGCACCCACGAACACCTATGGGGCCGGGCGGAACAGACCCCTTTGTGGTTCGGAGGGGGGCGGAGATCGCACGAAGAGCGGATCGAGGCGAGGCACACGAGCAGTTTACCCAGCTTCGTAGCTCTCCGGAGAGATAAAACTCCTACTGCTGCTTGTTTGATGTATTGTGTTCTAGCTAGGGAGCGATACGAGCTACAAAACCTAGCGTGAGCGTATCTGGTCTCGAGTGAGTCGAATGAACCGAACCCCCTCTACGTTGCACATGGGCCTCCTTTTATATGCTCAAGGGGTCTCCGACAGGTGGCAACATAGATGAGGGTACGAATGTAAAAACAGAAGTTGGTACAACTACTTGAACAGTGTACAGTGCAAAATACCTAACTCTGACGGCAAGGGACAAAAGCAATAAATGCCCGTCTGTGTCGCCTAAACAGTGCAACAGAGACCATCAGGTGCGCCACCGCTCGCCACGATGGCAAGCTTGTCAGCGCCGCTTATCGCTGCTCTCCGCTGGCTGCACAGCCTCTTGACACGCGCGCATGGAATGGTCCCATGGCGACACGTTGTTGGATGAGCTGGAGCGGAGATGGAGAGAGGTTGCTTGCCACGGCAAGCGCCTTGCCGCGGCCGAATCCTTGTCGCGTCCGGAGGCTTGTCGCGCTCCGAGCCTTCCGCAAGCTCCTCTTGCCGGGCCTTGTCTTCTGCATGCCTTAATGGCCTCCCGCAAGCTCCTCTTGCCGGGCCTTGTCTTCTTAGTCAAATACTTTGTTCTTGAATGGCTCCAAAGGAGCCACGGAGGATCTTGGCGGTGACCAGGCAAACCCTGCCGCTGGTGCCGTGAATCGTCTGCCAAGACGAGTACGGGATACTAGGGTACCCCTACTCTAGTACACCGACAGGAACCCTCTTCATCACCCGCGCGTGCTTCCTGCCCGAAACGGTCAGTACCGCATTCATGCCCGGTGAGGGAGTCCTGGATTAGGGGGTGTCCGGATGGCCGGACTATAACCTTTGGCCGGACTCCTGGACTATGAAGATACAAGATTGACGACTTCGTCCCGTGTCTGGATGGGACTTTCCTTGGCGTGGAAGGCAATCTTGGAGACACATATATGTAGATCTCCTCCCATTGTAACCGACTCTATGTAACCCTAACCCTCTCCGGTGTCTATATAAACCGGAGGGTTTTAGTCCATAGGACGAACAACAATCATACCATAGGCTAGCTTCTAGGGTTTAGCCTCTCTAATCTCGTGGTAGATCTACTCTTGTACTACCCATATCATCAATATTAATCAAGCAGGAGTAGGGTTTTACCTCCATCGAGAGGGCCCGAACACAGGTAAAAACATCGTGCCCCTTGTCTACTGTTACCATCCGCCTAGACGCACAGTTCGGGACCCCCTACCCGAGATCCGCCGGTTTTGACACCGACATTGGTGCTTTCATTGAGAGTTCCTATGTGTCGTCATCTTTAGGCCCGATGGCTCCTCCAATATCAACAACGATGCGGTCCAGGGTGAGACTTTTCTCCCCAGACAGATCTTCGTATTCGGTGGCTTTGCACTGCGGGCCAATTCGCTTGGCCATCTGGAGCAGATCGAAAGCTACGCCCCTGGCCATCAGGTCAGATTTGGAAATTTAAACTACACGGCTGACGTCCGCGGAGACTTGATCTTCAACGGATCCGAGCCACAACCGTGCGAGCCGCACTGTTATGATGGGCATGATCTAGCTCTGCCGCCGAACAGTGCCATGGAGGCCGCACCCGTGCCCGCTCCGACCCTTAGCTCGGAGCCGACTGCGCCAACCGAGGGCGGGTGGCTGGACACCGCCTCGGGGGCTCCAATCTCTATGGCCGAGCCAAACACCAGCCTTGCGACTCCAAAGTGCCGGACTCCTCTCCGGACTCCAAAACTTCCGCGCCCCTGCCAATGGAATCCGATTGGGCGCCGATCATGGAGTTCACCGCCACAGACATCTTTAAGCACTCGCCCTTCGGCGACATTCTGAATTCATTAAAATCTCTCTCTTTATCAAGGGGGCCCTGGTCAGACTATGGTCAGCAAGGTGGGGATGCGGACGACGAAGAAATTCAAGGCCCACCCACCACCCACTTCATAGCCACTGTCGATGATTTAACCGACATGCTCGACTTCGTCTCCGAAGACATCGACGGTATGGACGACGATGTAGGAGACGAACAGGAACCAGCGCCTATAGGGCACTGGACAACCACCCCATCTCATGATGTATACATGGTGGACACACCTAAAAGAAACGACGACGAGGAACAAAGGGACGCAACGAGGGATCGTTCCCTCGAAAAGCAGTCAAAGCGGCGGCGTAAGTGCCGCTCCAAACCCCACCTCGGCAGAGACATCAGCCATACAGACCCAGCCATAGAGCAGGGATAACCGGCGGACGACGAACATGCCATCGAGCAACTGTCCGAACATGGCAACTTGGATAAACAACCCGTCCCCAGCGAAGATAGCAGTCCGGACGACCTCACGCCGGACAAGCTACCGGAGCAGAAGAACCTCCACAAAAGGCTCGTTGCCACTGCGCGTAGCCTGAAAAAGCAGAAGCGGAAGATGCACTCAGAACTAGATGGAGCAAAGTACTCGACACCGCAGACAAATACGGCGCCAGTCGCCGCACAAAGAGCTATCCAAAGCGAAAATTACTGCCGGAATTTGATGAGGAGGCCTTAGAGCCCCCGCAATCAAAAAATAAGGAAGCCACCCGGTCGGGTGAACAACCCCATGGCCAACATAGAGCGGCAAAGGGCGCCGCACACAAGCCGGCACGCGATCTGCACAAGGATTCGCATCAAAAAGATGGCCCAGCTAGATCTATCTACGGGCAAAGAAAGCAAGCTCTAGTAGCAATGCAACACATCAAGTATCCGAACATCACGGTACACCCAAATATAGGGGTGCCGCACACCCCCTATGTTTCACCGATGAGGTGCTGGATCTTGAATTTCCAGCGGGATTCAAGCCCGTAAACATAGAGGCATACGACGGAACAACAGACCCTGGAGTCTGGATTGAGGATTACATCCTCCACATACACATGGCTAGAGGAGATGATCTCAACACCATAAAATACTTACCCCTCAAGCTCAAAGGGCCAGCCCGGCATTGGCTTAAAAGCCTTCCCGAAAACACCATTGGAAGTTGGGAAGAGCTCGAGGATGCTTTTCGGGCAAATTTTCAAGGGACCTATGTCCGACCTCCGGATGGAGACGATTTAAGTCATATAATTCCACAACCCGGAGAGTCAGCCCGGAAACTCTAGAACAGATTTCTTACTAAAAAGAACCAGTTAGTCGACTGTCCGGACGCCGAAGCCTTAGCAGCTTTCAAACACAGCGTTCGAGGCGAATGGCCCGCCAGACACCTCGGCCAAGAAAAGCCAAGAACAATGGCCGCATTAACAAGCCTCGTGACCCGCTTTTGCGTAGGAGAGGATAGTTGGTTGGCAAGATGCAGTACCAGCGACCCAAGTACATCCGGGTTAGGGATGGAACGGAAACCGCGACGCAGCAAGGACCAGCGCCAGACCAAGGGAAACAGCCGAAGAGCACGATACCAACGCCTTGGATTCAAAAGCTCTCGGCAGAATCAGAAGAAACTCCCCCTCAAGGATAACAGGGACGAGCTATCTAACCTAAACAAAATTTTGGACAAGATAAGTCAAATCCACAGTACTCCCGGGAAGCCTGCAAACCATACCCACAGAGATTGTTGGGTCTTCAAGCAATCCGCAAACTCAACGCTGAACACAAGGGGCTCGACACACCAAGCGGCAGCGATGACGAACCCCACAAGCAGAAAGCACCGGAAAACAAAAGAATTTCCCACAAGAAGTCAAAACAATAAACTCACTTCACGTGACAAAAGGGAAAAAGGGTGGCGCGTATAGAGATACGCGCCATACGGCCTATCCTGCAGGAGAGTCCCGCCACTGGTTGTTAAAACCAATCACCTTCGACCATCAGGATTACTCTAGAAGTATCCGGAATGCAGGCTGGACTGCCTTGATATTAGATACGATAATTAACGGACTCCAATTTACACAAGTCCTAATGGACGGCGGCAGTGATCTAAACCTGCTATATCAGGACACAATCCGCAAATGGGGATAGACCCAACAAAAATTTGCCATAGCAACACTTCCTTTCAAGGGGTAACGCCAGGCCCAGATGTCAATTGTACGGGCTCTCTCCTGCTAGAAGTTATGTTCGGCTCCCCCGACAACTTCCGCCACGAAAAGCTAACCTTCCACATCGCCCCATTCACAAGTAGCTATCAAGCTCTCCTGGGACGCGAAGCTTTCGCCCGCTTTAACGATATACTGCATTATGCATCTCTTATACTTAAAATGCCCAGTCCGCGAGGCATCATCTCATTAAAGGGAAATTTCGAGTGTTCCTCGAGCGCGGAAGATTGTGCGGCTGCCTTGACAGCCACACACTAAACCGGCTTCACTGATCAAAGCACCTAAACAGGTTGTTCAGACCCCGGACATGGCTAGACGAGTCCGGTGTAAACATACAAGGGCTTACTAGCCGCATATCCCCATACAAGGGGCTCCGTGCATGTACAACAAGAGACGATAAAGCTCAGTTTTATTCATTTTTTGAATTATACTTTTTTTATTTAATATAATGTATATTTTTGCACGATCTTTTTCAACTAAGTTCCTCTCTTTTACAGATGAACACCGTGCTACACCCGTCCATGATACGGCACAACGGAGACACAAAGCGCAGACGCAGTGAGGGACCCGCTCCAAGGATTCTTTTTAGATTAAGACCCTGAGTTAACCTTTTTGTCTGTCTCTTGTTGATACACATCCCCGGTTTCGTGATATAACCGAGGAGGAGGCTGGCGCCTTGGCATGTGGCCACGCCATAATTTTGCTGCACCTGGACAATTGTGGGGCTCATTACCAAGGGCGTTGTTCAGCCTGCTTTCATAAAGACCGAATACCTTAGGGAGTGTTCGCGTCGCGAAGTTTGGCCTTATATGCATCAGCTCGAATCATGTCTTTGGTCAAATGTTGGGTTTGCTCGGCTCCTGTGTTTTGCTGCCTTACGCCCGCTCTATCGGCTAAGGCGGCACCAGGAGAACCATACTGCGATTGTGCCCCGGTTCGCCAAAGCGAAAGCACCTCAAAGAGAGAAAGCCAAAACCGACTGTCATGATATAGCGTGAGACTGGTCATCCACTCGATGACCCGCCAGTATCTTTAGGATTCCTCCGCATTAACGAAGGGCCGTTTCCCGGTCAGGCACACACGCGGCCTGTATTCGGGTGAGCGCGGTGCCCCTAGGGGCTATATAGTAGCCCCAACTTCAAACTCCTATGGCTAAGTGAAAGTGATAAAGCATTATAGTCCGGTTGCCTAGTTCGCTGCGCTTATCACCTCCTTTATAGGACCAAGATGTTGGATCAAGTGTGAAAATCGCCATGCGAACACCCCGCATTATATGCGTGGGGGCTGAAGCACGACTGCCATCTTCAAAGTTATATATACATATACATTAACGGCCGCACAGGAGGTATTTTAATTCTTGAAGGCACAAGTATAAAAAGCTTTTATATTCCCTCGAAACATTGTTTTAAAATAATACATGTTATTCAAACATAATATCCTTCGAGCACTGCGTCTCTATTAAACGAGCACCCTGCAGA
The DNA here is from genome assembly GCA_021605145.1 of Aegilops bicornis. NCBI lineage: Eukaryota > Viridiplantae > Streptophyta > Magnoliopsida > Poales > Poaceae > Aegilops > Aegilops bicornis. The sequence goes on along the minus strand of CM038673.1, from coordinate 397,534,336 downwards.
ACTTCCTGAAAATAGTGCTCGGCAGGTACTCGGCTCTCGTCTGAATATTGGGATGCAACAGCGGTGGCCTTCATCTCCGCCCAGTATGTCTTGACACGGGCAAGAGCCATCCGCGCACCCTCTATGCACGCTGACCTCTTCATTGCATTGATATGCGGCACCGCACCAAGGAACTGCTGCACCAAGCTAAAATAACTCTTCGGCTCGGGCCTTTCCGGCCACAGATGACTCACGACATACTTCATGGCGAGTCCGGATAACCTATTCAGCTCCGCCCACGCGGCCAAACAATCGGTTAATGGAAGTGCGCGCTCTGGATTGTGGAACTGCGACCAAAAGAGCTTTTCCACTTCGTGATCCTTTTGATCCCGGAAGTGTTCGGCCGCGTCCGCGGCACTCGCCGCCAAGTCCAGATAAGGGTCCGCTGCACTCCACTGCCGGTCCAACGGAGCATATTTAGGGGCTGTTTGGATTGCCACCAACGCCGACCCTACCAAAAAGTTGGCTCGCCCGTGAGAATTGGAAGCTGTTTGGACTATCACCGAAACATTGGCTCGCCCACGCTGCCCGGAACGACTCCATGTTATTTTTGCCAACGCATGGGCGCGCGGAGGGCGCCGAATCGTCGCCAAAATTGGCGAAGCGCACCTCTCGCCCGCTTAGTACGTGGATCCCGTGCTTTGTTTGTTGCTTAATAGTCAACGGATTAATCAGATGCGGAAATGAACGATACGTGACGCTGTATTTTCTTTTTGACGTGAAATTAGGAAGTGATTGTTTGAATCGGTTGCTCCGTCGATCTTTTACTGCTACGGTTGTCTTCTAAGCAAAACTAATGGTTTCAGTTTCCGTAAAGGCAGCCGTGAGCTTCGCCTAGTTCAAAAGTTATACTACATGTTTTCTTGTGTATATACGGGACGCCCGTATGTATTTACTCTTACATGCGAATTTTGGTCTTTTCTTGATAATTGCTAATTTTGTTTTTTCGCATGTTATAGTTAATTATATTTTCATATTAAAAATATAATGTTTTATTTTTTATTTTTTATTGCCTCAACATTACTACTAAATTAAAATCAAACCAAGCATCAATCAATCCAAATTGCCAAACCAAATGGAGAACTTGATAAATTTTTTAGAGGTACAATGGCTACAATCCAAACAATAACAACTTGCCAATTTTTTGGTCATGCCCTCACTTTGGTCATGCCAAAATTTTGGCTGGGCAAGTTGGGGCACAAACCAAACAGCCCCTTAGGATCCCCGAACTTCATCCGCAGCATAAAGGGCTTTCCAGCCGCGATATCTCCGGCCTGACGTAGCTCCTCCTTCATAGCTCTCATCGCAGAGCGAGCATCCTTGGCCGCGGTAGTGGCCTTCTTCAGGTCCTTCTGTTCTGCCCGATCTTCTTTTTCAAGAAGCTTGCAGCGGTCGGCAGCATCCTTCAATTTCACAGCCATCTCGGCCATTTCCTTCTTGCTTCGGCAGTGAGCAGCCTGTTCGGCTTTCAGCTCTTCAAATTACTTTTAAGGCAGCCGCATCACTTTTCCTGGCCTGCTCCTTGGCTCGGGCGAGTTCCCCCCGAAGGTTCTCCACGGCAGCGGCACCATCTGCATCAAGCATACAGGTTGTAAGGTACGAGCATCAAACCCCCTTACCAGGTGTCTGCGGAGAAATTACATACCTTGTGACTCGTCAAGACGCTTCTTGGCAAGCGCGATGTCGGCATCTGCCATGTCAAGTTGCCGCTTTAGCTCGGCAAAGTCATCAGTCCGGCTAGCCACCGAACACTTCTCCACCTACATAGGAAAAGCGACATATCATACCTGGGATTATGATCCTCGGCGCGCCGTCATTTTTGACAACACACCGAGTCTCAGGGGCTACTATCTATACATGGCGCATCTTTTATATGCGGAACTGTCAAAAGGTACATCATTTCCCATACCTCAAAACCTGTCAGTAATCTCCTGACAGCTTCGTACAACCCGCTCTCCGCGGATGAAATCCTTTCAATCACCGTACCCATCAATGCACGGTGTTCTTCTGAGATAGACGCTCGCCCGAGCAGATCCTTCAGCTCCTCCGACCGCGCACCGGACAGTGTCGGACTCGTCCGATGGCCTTTTTTGAAGGCCGTACACGGAGGGCTTTGGGGGGCCATACGACTGCCTTCCGGCCCTGCCGGATTCGGAGAAACCCTCCGTGACGACACCTCAGGGTCGCCCGCCTCACACGGTGGTACGGCAGGGGAGGCGTTCGCCTCCATCATCTCCGTCAAGATCCTCAAGATGAGCTCACGAGAAGGGCTGAGATCCGAACTACAAGGTAAAAATTCAGTTATCTTCCTCAGAAATAGAACAGGGATGTCTCTTATTTTAAAACTCCCCTCTCTACTTACGGTTCGCTGGAGGGCTGATCCCCTTGGGGGGCATAGTGCGGCCGAGGCATCTCCAGTGCAGGACCCTCGACGAAGATTTTCCCCCCGCTTTGAGACCATGGTCTCCGGGTCTTCGGAGGCGGTCCTTTTCTTCCCCTGGATGGAGGGATTCTCGATTCCTCCTTTCCTGTCAGCCTCCTTCGGGGAGGCGGTAGCTTCCTTGTCCCCCCTTCGCCTTCTTCCAAAGGCGCAACCTCCAAAGATCCTGGTTAACACGGGATCCGGCATGGTCTCGTGGAGGGGGGGCCGGACACCTGATTAGCTTTGCTTTCGCTATCCACTCCTGTTTAAGGGACAACTCTTTTAAGGGCAATTTTATGATAAATATACGGATGGCGTGTCTGGGTACAAGACTACTTACTTGAGTATCCGGGCGATTGCAGCTCAGACCTGCATCCTCGGTCGAGTTCGGACACATTGCTTGTGATCCGAAGAACAATTTGTACATCTCCATGGGCGTCGCGCCCATAAAATGTTGGAGAGCTCGTGGTCCCTCCGGATTAAACTCCCACAGGCGGAGGGGGCGACGTTTGCAGGCAGCAGCGGCGAATCAACATGACCTGCGTCACCGCGACCATATTGATGTCTCTCTCTAGGAGATCTCGAATGCGGCCCTGCAACAAGGGCACGTCCTTGGACGGCCCCTAGTTAAACCCTTTATTGACCCATGACGCTAGCTGTGGTGGGGGACCCGACCAAAAGGCAGGTGGCGCCACCCACTTGGTGCCCCTGGGAGCTATGATGTAAAACCACTCTCGTTGCCATAAGGTGAACTCCTCTTGAAAAGAGCCCTCGGGCCATGGAGCGTCAGCATTATTGCTTATAACAGCTTTTCAAGACTACAGCGTGCTGCCCTCGATCATCTTCGGCTCTACTTTGAAGGTCTTAAGCCACAATCCAAAGTGAGGAGTAATGCGGAGGAAGGCTTCAGACACCATTTATGAACGATGAGATGTGGAGGATGGACTCCGGAACCAAGTCGTGAAATTCCAGCCCATAATAAAACACGAGCCCCCTCACGAAGGGGTCCGTCGGGAAGCCTAGCCCCCAAAGGAAGTGAGACACGAACACCACGCTCTCACCAGGCTTGGGAGTGGGAATAACCTGCCCTTGAGCAGGCAGCCTGTGCGAGATTTCGCCGGTTAGATACCTGGCATCTTTCAGCTTTAGCACGTCTTCTTCCGTAACGGAGGAAGGCATCCATCGGCCTTGAAGGCCAGAGCCGGACATCATCGAAGGTCCGAAGTGCCTGAATCTGGAGCTTTGGGTGTTGGAACTCGAGGCGAGAGGCAGATTCGATTGAGATTGAAAGAAAGGAGTAGAGCCTTGGTCTCTTTATAAAGAGGTTGAATACCAAGAGCCCTCCCCGTGACCGTTTGGGACTCGCCTTCGATTGAGGAAATATACCAACATGCACGATTGGGTTATCCACGCCCATATTGATGAGAATCCCGGAATAAGGGGACACGATCTCTGCTTCGACAAGACGTGCCAAGGAAACTGCCTCGCTAAACGCGCTGAGGTGGGACAGTAAAAACGATTCGAATAAAGGCTTGGCCGCGGTGTGATGTCACGCTATCGAATACGTCAGCAGATTGGATTTGTGTAAATATTATTCTCTCTGTGGTGGTATGTGGAACTTATTTTACAGAGCCGGACACTATCCTTGTGTTCAAAATCTTCTATGAAGTATTCGGAGGAGGAACCCGCCTTGCAATGCCGAAGACAATCTGCGCGCCGGACTCGCTGTCATTGAAGCCTGGTTCGGGGGCTACTGAGGGAGTCCCGGATTAGGGGGTGTCCGGATGGCCGGACTATAACCTTTGGCCGGACTCCTGGACTATGAAGATACAAGATTGAAGACTTCGTCACGTGTCCGGATGGGACTTTCCTTGGCGTTCAAGGCAATCTTGGCGATACGGATATGTAGATCTCCTCCCATTGTAACCGACTCTATGTAACCCTAACCCTCTCCGGTGTCTATATAAACCGGAGGGTTTTAGTCCATAGGACGAACAACAATCATACCATAGGCTAGCTTCTAGGGTTTAGCCTCTCCGATCTCGTGGTAGATCTACTCTTGTACTACCCATATCATCCATATTAATCAAGCAGAGTAGGGTTTTACCTCCATCGAGAGGGCCCGAACCTGGGTAAAAACATCGTGTCCCTTGTCTCCTGTTACCATCCGCCTAGACGCACAGTTCGGGACCCCCTACCCGAGATCCGCCGGTTTTGACACCGACACCCGGCCAGAGCGAACGCGACCTCTCACTGGCGCCGGCCGAGAGAGCGTCGCCCGCGCCGCTTCCGGATGCACGCGGCTGCTCCGCGTTCAAAGGTCGCAATAGCCGGCTACAACATGCATGTAAAAATTTCTTGGGAGTCCGTGCTACAGCAAGCTGTCCTCCCCCAACTCGTCAATCTCTTCCAGTAGTGCTAGTACTCCATGCCGCGATCCATCGACAAGCAGGCGGGAAAGTTATGGTATACTACTCGGTTTGCGGTGAGTGGCATGCCGTGCGACCGTGTGGGGTCAAGCCATGGAGGAGGGTGAGACACGAACACGACAGACGTGATTTGAACGTTGGTTTTGCTCGATGGCGCGATCCAACGAAACGAAACGTTGGTTTCTCTCCGTTTCCATTTTTCTCCTAAAACGGAAACTTTTCCACTCCATTTTCATTCCTATTCCGTGGTTGCCCCATTACAACATTCCATCAAATACAAAGGAAAACTAACACTTATGCTGATGCATCTCAATGATTCTCAGATCATAGACAATATTTACTTCACATCTAAAGATAAAATTTGTGAGATAGTTTACGATAGAAAAACTACTTATGGGGTCACTACGACCTAAACCCTAAACCCTAAACATGATTTAATTTCTGGCCGTAGAACTCGTCGAAGGAAAGACGGCTGGCACCCTCGGATCATACGATGCTTTTGTGCGCTTCCACTAAAATCGACCCGAGCATCCCCTCGATGGCAAAGATATTGAAGAAGTGTGATTAGAATAATAGTAATCGGCACTAGTTCATGAGACATAAACTCATCACAAGTAGAAGCCGTAGAAGTAGAGAAAGATCGACATGGAGATGGAGCTACGGCAGGAGCAAGCCGGCTCCAAAAGGAACATGGACTACCCGGGACGCCGGGCTGTAGCTAGAAGGGCGGTTGGGACAGCATCAGCCCATACCACGGTGACCCCGATTGGGACGCACCGACCGTGGGTTTTCTCCTCGCCGATGTCGATCAAGGCGTACGCAGAACATTGTTCCTTCCCCTACCAAGGGATCAGGCCCGTCGTTCTATGCTTGTGAAGAGAGCAACCTAAGCAAGTAGGCTTGTAGCTTAGGCTCCTACTAGTGTATATATTGTGGTTTTCTTTTTCTCTCCATAACAACCATTTTATATTGCGTACGTGTCATTCAAGAGTGAAATGATGGTTGCTTCTTCCGACTAACTTACTGTGTGATTTGACTGCTCCTTAGTGGCCCCTACACGTACTCCCCCTACGTGTATGCAACAGTCACACGTACACATGGACGCCAAAACGCACGCGACGCCCTAATGCATGCATGTCCGAGCACATGACAGAACACACACGGTCACGCTCAAGTGCTCAACCTACACGTGCATGCACACACATACTCAGTCAGGGTGAGCTAGTGACCGTATGAACACCGGAAAATATATATATTGAGCGCAATGAGCGTATTATGAAGTCCACTGACCGTATTTTTACAAATATACAGTGACAAAAATTTTTATTTATCTCGTTTGAAATTAAGCCATATTAACCAGAGAGGAGGCAGTATGGACTAGCATTACTTTGTTGTGTCCCGTCAACTTGCCGAACGAGGAGAAGGCCGCAGGACGGGAGAAGCTTGTGCGCGGTGGCTCGCAGGACAAGGAGAAACTTTTGACTAATGCAAGCTCTCCCTCGCCAAAGCGGTGGACTCGCAACAGTTAATTCGTGTCGATTGCGAAGCATACACTATACTACTAGTGCTATTATTGTTCGACTTCCTAACAGCCAAGTGCAAAGTTTACTAGTACTACTACTATAGTCCATAAAGGTACGTACTATACTAGTACTAGGAACCGGATGGAGGAGCGTATGCACTCTTATTATAATTTTAAAATGTGATAAAGCAATCTTCAACAAATTTGGTTCTCTTCGAGGGTTCTGGCATGTGATAATGGAAGTTGATTGCATGGAACACTCGCCACAATTCTCGCTTAATTCTGGCTCATATCCTGTTACAAATAGTAGCGCTCAGTAATATTTCCTCTTTTTTTGTTATTCAGCATGTAAACAGGTCAGCAAACCTTGCGGCGCATCTTCGTGCGAACCGTGCTTGCTGCACTTTGAATGTGGCCGAGAGCTGGCTTGATGAAACACCTCGCTTCCTAGTGACCAGTGTCTTGGCTGATCGTCCTAAGAATGCTTATATATGAATAAAGCTCTCTCATTTACCCACAAAAAAGATTAAGCCATATTAACCGGAAAGGAGGGAGTATGGACTAGCACTACTTTTTGGTGTGTCCCATCAACTCGCATGAGCGAGGAGAAGCTTGCAGGACAAGGTGATGCTCGCTTCATGCTGACTAATGCAACCTACCCTCGGTGGACATGCATCACCCATTTGGTGTCGATTGTCGAGGCATACACTGTAGTACCCAACATGCGGAGTACCATCATTGTTCGACTTCACGTATATGCCAAGAGCCAAGCGCAGATTAGTACGCTGCATTTTGGTTTTGCACCTTCATACTACTCCACCCTCTGTCACAGTTTACAGGGCGCGCTTCATTATGATGCATTTCTCTCAATGCATTTCCACCACCAGAGATACTTTAGACGCGTTTAGTTTAATGCTCAATTAATTTGGGCGTGGTAACCGCAATCAAGTCCACAATTTTCTCTCCATGTACTGTACTACTACGGAGTGCATGCATGTGTGTACCCGGGGTGGAAGCACTGCATGCATGTGTGTACGCATTATTCCTTCTAGTAATAGACGTCGTGCTATAACTACCAATGCTATTTTTCAGGCCGATCGCTAGTCGCCTTGATCCCACAATTTTTTTCTTTTTTCTGAAGCGCGCTGTATAAATAGTGACGGATGGAGTAGTATGAGCGGATTCAAAGAAAAGCGTATTGATGGTTGCTTCTTCAGAGCAACTTACAGTGGGAAAGGTGGGGCTTATGATTTGACTGCTAATTACTCACTATTAATGCGGCGCAACGACCGGGCTGAGTCTCCCATGCGGTTGTGCACTACCCCCTCGGTTCTTAAATATACTCCGGAGTATTTTTCTTTCTAGAGATTTCAACGAGTGACTACTCAAATATTTTTCTTTTTAGAGATTTCAAATGGAATGACACATACAATGTATATAGACATATTTTAGAGTATAGATTCACTCATTTTGCTTCGTATGTAGTCACTTGTTGAAATCTCTGTTAAGACGAATAGAATATTTAGGAACGGAGGGAGTACACATATGAAGCAAAATGAGTGAATCTACACACTAAAATATGCCCGTTTGAAATTTGTAAAAAGACAAATATTTAGGAACGAAGGAGTATAATTTTGTGCATGGCACATGGACCCAGATGATGAAGAGGCTTACGCAATGCTATCAAGCTTCCATCATTTCTTTACATAATTGATGTACTATACAAATAATTTTCCAAATGACATGAAATTGTACAATGGTGTGAGCTTTCAGCTTTTGTTTCGCGTGGTCTTGCAATCGATGCTCTTTTTGATACAATAAAAAACTAAGTTCCTTTATAATTCATCTCATTTATTAGCAGATCAGAGCTAATAATTACATCACAACTGAATACAAAGTTGTGAGAAGGTGTTAAATTAAAATTGATCCATGCTTTCATTGGCAGCAACGTCCCCCCAGCTCTGTCTAAATCAACAAGGCATGTTGGGAAAAAAAGTAGTTGTCTGGAGCATGCAACATTCCGATCATTTTGTGCAGTTCCACTAAAACAGAGTTGAGCATCCCTGTTCCAAAGATATCAAGTGTGATTACGATAATAGAGGACTGCTGATGAAACAATAAACACACAAATAGAAGCCGGTCACCTTTGCAGTCTCTCTTAAGACTAACTACTTGGAGAAGATTAGGCTCGGAGTTGGATGAGGAGGATAGAGCAAAACCAATCTCCCTTTGTGCGATCGACCGAAATGTAGAGACGCGTTGCGTGTGACATTTTAGTACAACTGCACAAAACACTCTTAAGAAAAAAGTGATTTGTGCAGTTCACCAAAAGGTCGCAATAGCAACAAGGAGAAATGGATAGCCCTGTTTGCAAAAAAGGGGTAGAAAGGAAACAATTACTGGCCAATAACAGTTGATGACACATGCAACGACAAAAAAGAAGCATATTCCTTGTCCTAAGGGAAGATAACAACACGGTTGTGTTTGTCTAAAACGGTGTGAGGACGAGAATGCAATATGGAAAGTACGCCGGACGAGCTACGTTTTGGGCAAAGAACTATGGAAGATCCACATGCAGCGAATTGGGAAAATGGGCAGTGGAGCAAGGCCGGAGGGGATACCTGGAGGTCGTCGGGATGTAACTAGGTGAGCAGCGGGGGCGGAATCATGAGCAGGTGGCGTAAACCTGCCCGTGCGGAGCTCGGTCGAGAGAGAACGGCGTGTACCGCAGATCGGAACGTGCTGCCTCGGCGCCGTCGAACGGAGAAACGATGCACTTCGTCCCTTTCCCCCGGCGGACGGGATGCGACCGGATCAGTGACCAACGGTGAGAGAGAGAAAGGCCACCGCACTCCCTTTCCCCCGGCGGACGGGATGCGGCCGGATCAGTGACCAACGGTGAGAGAGAGAGAGGCCACCGCACTCCCTTTCCCCCGGCGGACGGGATGCGGCTGGATCAGTGACTAACGGTGAGAGAGAGAGGCTACGGAGCCTTGTGTGAGATACTCTGAAAAGCGGACTACCTTTTCCTCCATAAAAATCGTTTTATATTCTGTGTACGTGCCATTGAGCGCTATAGCTTTATTTAAAAATAACGCGGCAACGTGTCAAGTCGAACATTGTTTCATGCACGCGTGGTACACGACCTCCCTAGGTAAACAACCGCTGCAGGCGTTCAAATTAGCACATGGGCTGCCATTTCAGAAAGAAATGAGCTCCACCGTACCAGCAGCGGGTGTGGCTGGGCATGAAGTGTGAGTACGTGCACGGTGCACCTATTCTCTTCTTGTATACGTACACCACCTACGTGGGGTTGTGTGAGAGAGATACAAACCTAGAGAGATATAGTGTGTGGGTTCTTGAGAGTTTTTTTGTGGGGGGGGGGGTCAATCAAAAAATTTAACATATGCAATGTGTGTGAAATAGAGTCCTGGATATAACATATATATAGAGGGGGCGATCCACGAGAAGATAGTGGAGGTATCATCGGCTTGAGGTGTCCATAGAATCAAGAGAGGGATGATGTGTGTGTGTGTGTGTGCACGCCATGATCGATAAAGAGTGCCATCGAATTTGTGTGTGCCCACGCCAAAGATATAGAGTGGCTGGCCCTCTTTGGAACGTGAGATGGGACATGTGCAGTTTGTCTCTGTGGCATGGATACCTACCGCAGCTGGCCTCGATTATTGGTGTGTGGTTGGGGAAGAGGGAGGTCCAATTAACTATAGAGGTACAATGGCTGGTATATGTGTGGAGGAGGAGAGAGGCCTACCTCATGTATTAAGGAGATCGATCTGCCTCATGTATTAAGGGAGATCGATTGGCATCCATGCATATGTGCAGGAGATGAATAAGGTTGGGAGAGAGACAGAGCTAGAGTGTTGGAGGGGGTGGTAGTGGAGTTGCTTCTAACAAATGGTGGGATAGGCTTGCTAGACAAACGGAGGGCACGCTCGCAATATAAATAAGAGAGGAGATGGCTGCTTGTTGTCTCAGGCACGCATGCGTGAGAGACGGGTCGGAGGCATGCACGAATGATGAGGGGGACGATGTGGCTGTGGTAAGTAGACATAACTACATAGGAAGATCAATCGCCCTTTGTAAGAGAAAGGAGAGACATAACTTGTGAGGTACGTCGATCGATGGGGGGTAGTTAAACTCGATCTAGGTATATGTTGGGAGATCGATCGGTATACATGCATGTGTGTGTTAGAAGCAAATGAGGCACGAGGAGAAGGATAGAGAGAGAGGGATGCATGTAGGAGGTGGTACGAGAGGCATACTATATTGAGGGGGGAGGAGTGTAAAGTAGTATGAGAACGATGAAAAGAGTGGTGGGAGTGAGGCATGTACGGTGACAAGAGAAGAGGGGAAGCTTGTGTTTGTGCTAGGCACACCTGGCTAGAGAGGCATATCGATCGATGTGTGCCGTAAAGAAGGAGCTGGGGGGCCTACACACACCGTGGGTGAACGACCTAAAGTGAAAAGACGAATTTGCACGATGGAGCTAGAGAATGCTGAGGGAGGGTGAGAGGGATGCGGGCGTGTGCATGCACAAGAGAAATTTAGCGCTAGCTACAAAGATAAGAGGGTTGTGTGGGTGTAAAAGATGAATAGAGATCATATATACTTCATTATAAAAAGCGAATTCGGATATTTGAAGAATTTATCATAGTGTTTCAAACCGACGGATGTGTGAATATATATAACGGTGATACACATGGTGTGGTTATGAACATGGTATACTACATTTAATATATTTTATCTCTACTCTTATAAAAAACGGAGTTGTTGATGATGGTGTGCCTGCCATCCTGCATTATAGGCCGTCTGATTTATATCTGGCGGATAGCAAGGAAACTATGATGGTTGAAGTTGGCAACAATCGTGATTGTAGATTCTTATTGAAATAGAAAAACGAATTCAAATTTAGTTCGAATTTCAGCGGTAGTATAGACATTTGGAATGCACTAAAATGTTGGTATGAGTAGGTTACATGCATTATACAGCAAGCGAAAAAATTTAATCGTACATAACATGGATTCATACTCCCTCCTTCCATCTATATAGGGCATAATGAGATATTTAAGACCGCCTTTGACTATTGACAAGATTAATAGTACATGACATGCACAATTTGAAAATTATATCATTGAAAGAACCTTTCATGCATTTAATTTAACGGTGTGCTTTGTGTAAGTTGCATGTCATATATCATTGCTCTAATATTTGGTCAAAGTTAGCATCGAAAAATGCATTAGGCCCTATATAGATGGAAGGAGGGAGTAGCTTTGAATAGCATTTGTATAGTAAAATGGGGCAAGACTCTCTCTTTGTGTGGTGTGAATAGTTTTATTTTTTCGTTTTCTTTTTGGTTGAGAAAAGTGTGAATTGATTTGGTACGTACAAGTTCAATATTACTACACGTTAGGCTTGTCCCTAAAATTCAACCCGCGTCTTGTTATATCCCGAAAATTCAGATATCGTGCTCCCAAAACTGGCGCCTTCACAGCCCGCGCCTTGCTATCCCGAAATTACAACGCACGCGAAAACTCCCTCCACCGCCAAATCCCGACATGCGAAATCCTCTTCTAACCCTCGAGCTAAAGGGCCGCTAGTTCAAATCGGTGAGGGTACTTTTGTAACACACCCTACATTTTGGACAAGCTGCGTTCCTAAGTCATGCTTCACCCTCTCCCATCACCCCTTTTCGCCATTCAAATCCCAGGCCGCCATAACCTCTCCGCCCAGCCATTTAAACCCCACCCTACTCCGTCCGCCACGTCACCGCTGCCCAGCCGGAGCCTCTTCCCCGATGACTTCGTCCACCGTAACAGCTCGACGTCCCTCGTCCACCTCCCCGGATGAGGATCCGTCGTCCATCTCACCGTCCCACCAGTTCAGCCGCCCCGTCCTCCACCTCCAAGGAGCTGCTGCGACGATCGCCTCGTCTATCGTGGCTGCTCCATCCCCACAGCGCCGCCTTAACCTGCTCCACCGGAACCGCAGCATCCTCACCGACTCACACGGGCCGAGGCCTACTCGGCGCCACCAAAGAGGTTGTACACTCATCGCATCGCACCTTCTCCTTAACTCAACCTCCCGGCGCCGACGATGCTCCATCCCGCACCCCCATGGAGCGGCTACCTTGAAGTCGGCACCGCGGGTGACATCTCCATGGCGGCTCTCCCCCAGTGCGAGGCCCCTTCGGCGGCAGCGTCCATACCAGCCGGATCTGCTGCTGTTGCTCCGGCTCTCGCTCGATCGCTCGCTTCGCCCGGCTACTCGCTGCTCCCCCTTGCTTTCGTCTTTGCTGCTTCTGCTCGATTAAGCCACACTTGATCCGACTAATCGACTTTTGGGTCGATCGATTTTCAGGGGTTGGGGGCTCACGGAGTTAAGGAAGAACCACCCAGCGGGGACGGGGCTCATGGGAGAGGTACCCCACTATCTATCTTAGGGTTCAGCGTGGGGGGCCTAGAGGGCTGGCCGGGGCGGCGGTGGCGAGTTGTTTCGGGGCGGCGAGGCGGCACTTGGGCCGGCGGTTCGGCCGGTGGTGGCTGGCGGCCTGTGGGGTGCAGGTTGAAGATGAACTGCAGCCCTCCCTAAACTACATGTCAAGTGCCTCTATGCTACCATTATGCTCATTTCGACAAGAGTATTCAGATTCCACAGTAAATTTCAGTTTGGACAGTTAAGTTCAGAGTCAACAGTTTTTACCTCATCTGTTGTAGTCAGGTGGTTTTTGGTGATGTTAATTTTACATCCATTTTACATCATCTATTGGAGATGCTATTAGAATCCCACTTGAGTTTGACGATGTCTGTCTTGTGCTGCTTCAGCCTTGACGTCTTACGGCTCACCAGAGCTGCTCCAACGACAGAATGATCCATCACAATAGAGCAGTGCCCTGGATGCCGTCTACAGATTCCTCAAATCTTCCTCCACACCTCCGACAGCCACCTCTGCCTCAACTGCTTCAGCGACCAACCCAATGATGCTGAGGTCGACACGGCTACGACAAAGAGGTTGTACACTTGTTGCATCACTTATTACTATACATTCACGTCGATCCATTAGGGCTATTTTGGTTCAACGGAAAAACATCGATCCACTGGTTGTTACCATCACTCCAAATTTCTGCATGCTCTCCTTACATAATCTCACCATATTTTTTCGTATGCATGCCAGATATTGTACACAGTCATGCTGAACATGTAGAGAAAAATAGAAGAGTTTTGCGCGGCAATACAATGTCGTGCAGACATCGCTCCATGGTGAGTTCTATGGCAAACCCTCCCACCCTCTCCAGATTGTAATCCAGAGGAAGATATCTGTTCTGAGGCGGATTCGGACGCCGCTGACCACTCCTATTTACCCTCCAAGGTGTTACCTTGGCATGATGATGTTAGTCATATCATGCATATGTTGCCTTGCAGTGCCTACTTTTGACATCATATATGGCATCTGCTTAGTTTAGACATGTTCTGTAATGCCACCGCTTAGTTTCTATATCATATATGGGAATTATGCGCCTCATGTCTTTTAGCCAGCCATAATATATGTGAAATGTGCAATGCCATCCTGTTTAACCAGGCATCATATATTTGAATGATATCTTGCCCATCCTTTTATTCATTACATTTCCATTTGTCGACAATGTTTGTACATTAAACTACTCTTCCTGTGAATCAGCCATTTGGGTGGGAGATGGAAAAATCTGGAGTGAAAACAAGGCCTTCAGAGCAGACAGTGCTACCTGTCGAAGCAGATCTCTTGTTGGGTCCCGATAGCTCCTCAGAGATGGATTCAGAGACAGATGACCAGTCCTATTCCCCCACTGAGGTGTATGCTCTAACTTGGCACGGTTATACCGCTCATATCATGCATACGGTGTCTTGCATTGCATAGTTTAGAAATCATATACACAATATTCAACACCATGTTCTTAGTTCAGACATCATATCAAATGCCCTCTGTTTAGCATATAAATCACATATGTGAATTAAATGATGCGATCCTGATTACTTAGATAACATGTAGGTGAATTATGTCATGCGATCCTCGCTTAGTTATTCATCATATCTTTGAATTATTTTATGCTATGCTATCCAGTTTAGATAGACATCATATATGTGAAATTATGTCATGCTATCCGTTTTAGTTAAACAATATACATGTCAACTATTTCATGCCCTCTTTTCTCCACACTATCTATTGCATCTGTCTCTCATACAATGTCTGTACATTCAGCTATGTTTCCTTTTTATCAGCCATTTGAATTGGAGCGGGTGATGCCAGTATCTAGCGGACTAAAAACACGGTCTTCAAATAAAACATTGCTACCTCTTGGTGGAGATAGCACCCCGGTTGTACATGCACAAGAACCAGCCGTACCACACATAACCCAAACTCTCGCAGATTATACCCCTACTACGATGGACAGAAAACCAGCTTCACCCAATCTAACCCCAACCCCAGCCGATAGTAACCCAGCCTGCTGACACAAAGACCATCTCCACCACAGTAGCTCCCAAACAAGAGTAGTTAGTAAGGTAGCTCCAAAGGCTCAAAGGGCCAAGATTATCATGGCGAACCCCAACTCCACCAGTTAGTACGCTTATTCCCTGTGGAGGAAGCACAACTAGCTAGTCGAAGTTTAGCATCTATCGCATTTGATGTTGTTAAATCATATGTGCGTATCTTCCCATCTTGGAAATATTATAATCAAGATGAAGGAAAATGCTAGTTGCGGTGTGTCTGTCCAAGAGTTATGTGTAAGTAATGTTATTCATGGCAATTACTTTGCTTCATCCCATACATCCTACCTCCATGATGGTTATAATACAACAAATTTTCCCATTTTTCTCTATAGAGAAGGACCGATTTGGAAACTCAGGATGAGGTAACCTGTGCTAATACCTCTGCTATCTTCAAGAATGCTTGGTGGCGATCGGAATTACCTAAAGAAAACGTACTTCGCTGGCAAAGAAACTCATCAAATTCCCTTACATTCTCCTGAGACACATTTACTGGACGATGACTGGGAACGCCTTGTTTTGTACTGGTCCCGAACCAAGAATGTGGTAAGGTCTATGAGCTCATTTTCTATTTCAAAGTATTATATTCTTGCGTCTTACTGTACTTTGTTCATGTAGAACAAGTGCCTAAACCTGAAGAACAACTGTTCTAATTTAAGATTCCATTGCTACCATAGGACATAGATATATGTTTGTTTGATGCTTTTATTATGTACTAGTACTTGGCAATAGAAGACTTGGTAGTTTAATCCTGTCCACCTTACTAATGAATTGGTTCACCGAAATGAGTTTCATATACTAGTACATGCTAAACTTGTTATGTGTCCGCTTGTTTCTTCTTTTTAGAATGTCGATGTAATATTGGGGAAGAGTGCCTTATTAAGCAAACGGTAAAGGAAGTAATGCAGATAAGGTTCGTGATAGTGACACATCCTGTCTTGGTTTAGTGTTGAGTTCTTGGCCACTACCGCTTGCACAAGCTATTCAAACTCACCGTCTGAATCAGTTCGGTTTCTTGAGTCTCAACTACATGTCGAAGACATTGATCAGCTATCTTTGAGACAAGAAGCGGAAGGACTGCAGAAGTCCCTGGAGCATTCAGATGCATACTTTCTGGTGCAACAGCAAGCGTTGGAGGATTTTAGCGCCAAATAGGACAAAGCTAATCAGCTTTCTAAGCTTATTGCCAGCATGGTGGATACCCAGGATAACGTTTCTTGAGCTCTTCTGAAGTTGTTTCAGTTATGCTCTTGTTTTGCTGTCGCGTTTATTTGCACTTGTGGCCAATTTGACGGCCAGTGTATATGATATGGTGCTTTGTTCCCTATATTTGCACTGGTGGCGAACTTTGATGCCCGGTGGATGTAATATGTGTAATAGCCGTGATAGCCTAGCGTTAGTTGCTTGCTTATTTATTTCCTTGTTGTCTTGTTTATTTGTTTGCTTGTAGTCATTGTAGTTCTTTTTCTACGGTTAACTAGTGGCTGCAATAACCTATTTTTTTAAACTAGGCCACAATAACCATGGGCTAATATTTATCAGAGTGACACCGGGCCTCCCACGGGTCAGAGAAAGCGATGGGCCTTCTACGGGTCAGAGAAAGAGGGCCTTCTACGGGCCATAGAAACAATGGGCCTTCTACGGGCTGTATCATCAATGGGCCTTATACGGGTCGTATGAATGATTGGCCAAACACGGGCCAATAACAGGTCGCATTATGGCCGTAAACGGGCTAGAGTTGGAATCGTCCGCTCATGGGCCGACCGTAACGGGCCATCGTTAATAGGTCGTATTTGATGAAGCTATGAAAACGGCCCAACATATTAACGGACCACAAACGGGCCGATTGTAACCATGGGCTGAATTTGGCCCACAAGCAGAAAATGACAGTAATGGGCCGTAAGTAAACGAATGCTGGAAACGAGCCCAAGAATAAATGGGCTCTGAGAAGGCCGAAAGATAACATAATGGAAACGGCCCAACGAAATAACGGGCCGTTAATGGGTATAAAGTGATACATCGTTTTTACGGGCCGCTTTCACCACGGCCGTTAATGGGTGTAAAGTGATACATCGCTCATTACGGGCCGCTTTCACCACGGGCCGTTAATAGGCCAAGAGTTACATAGGGCCTCATATGGGCCGAAGACGCCATGGGCCATACATGGGCCGGCGAAAACGGGCTGGAATCATATTGGATGGCCCAGATGACGCTACTGGGCCTAATTCGGATAGGGCGTAACGGGCCTTGGGTTAGTGGGCTATAAATGGGCTATATGCAAACATGTCGTTAACAGGCTTTCCATGGGCCGGCCCGCCACCTTTTAACCAAGTCAAACGGGCCGGCCTTTCCACAGGAATGGGCCTCTGTTGGGCCGTGCCATGTGTCGACGTATCATAGGCGCCCTATCGACCCATCGACGAGCCGACATCGCAGTTTCATTCCGCCAATAAGAATTTTACACGTGGAAATTTCCCATTGGTCGGGGATGTTAACGGGTTATCGGATCCAAAACCCGGCCCGATAGCTTAACGGCGTTCCTTTATGGTGGATGCCATGTGTCGGTCACCCTTGACGAAAGCACTTCTGTGACGCGCGATTTATCGTCATGGAAGTGGACACTTCCGTGATGATAATTTTGGTAATGTCATGGAACACTTCTACGACAGCACAGGTATGACTATCTTCATTCTCTCATAAATTTGTCATGGATGTACATGCATGACAAAAACGCGACCTACTGTGACAAACACGTATCATCACGGAATTGTATTTTTTTAGTGAGAACAGCCTCCTGAGGTTGAGGTGTTCTTGTGCGTACGAGCTTGTGCGCGTCTCTGGACTGGATCCGATGGCTACTACTGTGGTGGCTAGACCTATTTATAGAGGCCCTGGTCCTCTTCCCAAACATCGAGTGGGAAGGGAGCCAACAACGGCAGGCAAATTTGAAGGGGGACAGCTAGTACAAGCTATCCTGACAAAAGCGGTCTTCGCCTGCGAAAAGCTCTGGTGGTGACGCCGTCTTGGGCTCCATGATGACCTCCGTCTTGCCGTTCTTCTGGTCTTGGTCTCGTTGCACCAATATAGCAACCTTTGCCTGATGCCTCGGTACTCTTCGCCTGCGCTGGCCTCCTTAGCACCGAAGAGGAAATAAGGATGCTGCGCGCTTGCGCCCGCCTGGTGTCGTTCGTCATGGCTCACATCATGAGAGCCTCGTGAGGTTTGCCCCGCCTTGATATCTCCACTCCTCGTGAGCTCGTCACAGGGCCACCTGCAGGAGGTCTTGCATTGTCCGCCTCGCGAGGCTTGGACCTCGCGAGGGTCTTGGATGCCTTGTTGACGAAGATGGGTCAGACGGCCTCCTCGCTTAGCCACGCTAGGGCCGCAGTGCAAGTCTAGGGACCCCTGCTCCCGAAACGCCGACAGAGCCCCGGGCCCAAGGTGCGCTTCGGGCTTGGCCATGGCGGCCAAGGGTCAAGTTCGGAGCACCGCAGGCCCCAAAAGCCTGCGGCCTCGGTTGACACGTGGCGGTTGATTGGACGTGGGCGTCTCCTCGTCCCCACGCTGCCTCAGCAACTGCTTGACCTAACAAAAGGCTGGCTCAGGAAGCACTTGCCTTCATTGCTTCTTCCTTGCCTCGCTCCAGATCCCCTTTCTTGCTCCTCGCCACTTCTACCTTCAGATCTGTTCCAGCCTTGCTCTGCATCTGCCGCTCATGGCGCCGCGCAAGGTCAAGACTTCCTCGGCACCGGCTTGGTACGAGCCCGCTCATGAGGCGCCCACCGTCACGGAGAAGAGCCTCGCCTCCGTGCGCCTACTGACGGCGGGGGAGTGCAATGAGTGGGGTAAGACGGAGCTTCGGCTCGCCTCCGACGAGTCGTAGCCTGAGGGGAGCACCTTCTTCCCCTTCTTCTCGAGCAGCGTCGCCGTTGGGTTGGTCCCCCCTTTCTCCGATTTCTTTTATGAAGTCCTCGACCACTACGGTCTGCAGGCATTGCATCTCCATCCCAACTCTGTCCTCCTCCTGTCCATCTTCGCCTACTACTGTGAGGCGTACCTGGGTGTGATGCCGTCCGTGGCGCTCCTGCGCCATTTCTTGTTCCTCCGCATCAGCGGTGAGCACACCTCCAGATGCGCTAATTTCGTCGCATGCAGCAAGGCGAACTCGATCTCGAGCACCGGGAAGAGGGCCGACAACATCCGATCCAAATGGGTCATGATGGATGCCCAGCGTGCCGATCCGCGCCTAGCGTTGCCGACGGAGGCGCCCCGGCAAGGCAAGGGGTGGCCCAAGGTGGAGCTTGTCGACGAGCGGGCATCGTCGGTGTTGGGGCAGATGATGACCGACCTGAAGCCGGGCATCTCGAGGGCGGCCAAGATAACGGGGGCGATGCTCCTGAGGGAGTTCTTGATGTTGCGGGTTGGCCACTCCAGGCGCGCGCGTGCCCCCTCTGGGAGCTTGAAGAAGAGGAGAACAAGACCCGCCTGAGGCCAGAGGACCTGCCTGGCAATGAATTGGACGCCGTCCTGCGCCTCATAGTCAGGGACAACCAGGAGTACCCGCCTAGCGCCTTCGTTCCCATGTTCCAACGCAGGGACCGGGAGGAATTCGTCGCCTCCAGGCCGACCTTTGATGCGCGCGGGCTGGTGCCACCGACGCTTCTGGGAGCTCCTACGGTGCAGAAACTGGTGGAGGTGTCTTCTGGCGAGTCCCGCGGAGAGGGGGAAGAGGAGGTAGACTCGGAGAAGACCCTGGAAGAGGTGGGGGAGACTTCCCCTCTAAGCAAGGCCGAGATTCTCCGCGCCCTTCCTGACGATGCCGAGGTCGACGCCTGCCAAGGGGAGAGGGAGCCGCCCCTCATCCCGACGAGGGGCAGGTCGTCGCTGGTGGCCCGCGGTGCCGCCTCCGCCCTGGCACCTCCTGGGGCTGGCTCCGGCTCTGCCTCTTCTCCGCCTGGCGCCGCAGGAGCCCGAACGCCTGCTCCTCAGGTCCCAGAGTTGTCAGGCTTCAAGCTCCCCAAGCGGAAGTATGTTGCGGTGGATCAGTAAGTGTCTTAAGCTTCGCCTCGTCCTTGCTTGTACTCGTCATTTCCTGATACTCGCCCTTGGTTGATTAGGCCGACATCTTCGGCAAAGAAGAGGAAGGAAGACGCAGCGGCCGTGCCTCCCGCGAAGAAAGGAGGCAACAGCGCCCGCCTCTCCCCAGCCCGATCGTCCTCGCGAGGCCAAGAGGAGCATTGCCGCGTGGAATCAGCCCCCGTGGCTCCGCTGGCTCCGAAGGTGCCGGTACTTGGCGTGGCTGACAAGGTCCCAGCTCCTCCGGAACCCGCGATCCCTCATGCCCTCGTGATGATGTCGCCTCCTCGCGCTGCTGCACCTCCACTCCCACGTTCTTCTGCTGCTGTTGCCCTGGAGCGTGCTCTTTCGGAGATGACTCAGCTGCAGGCAGATCTTCTGAGCGCGGACCCACGTCTTGTGGCCGGGCGCCTAGAGCTGGCCTCGGGCTGGCGCCACTCCGACTTGGCTGTTCACGCGCCGCTGGGCCAGGCCGTTGCGGCTTCCGAGAAGGAGAAGCAGAGTGCCAGCAACGCCACAGCCAATCATGAGATGTCACTGAAAGACGCCGAGGCTGCCCGTGACCGCTGCCGGGCGCTTGAGGACGAGTTGTAGAGCCTGCGCGACAAGCACGCCGAAGAAGTACGCTGTCGCCAAGCGAAGGAGGTAGAGATGAAGGCCCGGGAGGAAGCCGTCAAGAACCGTGATGCCGAGTCAAGGAGCTGGGAAGAAGCGAACCGCTGAACGCAACCGGTTGGAAGAGTTGGAGCAGAAGATGGGGACGAGGGAGGCAGATCTTGATGCCAAGGCGCGAGTCCTGGCCGAAGACCGCGTGGCCTTTGCCGATCTCGAGAAGATATCTCGCAAGGCGGTGAAGACGCTTTACGAGAACGGCCTGGAGAAGCCTCTAGACACCGACGAGGATGGCCCAGCCCAGCTGCTTCCTCTCGTGGTGAAGGCGCTTGAGGAGGTCGTTGATGGTCTCGGTCCCATGGCGAAGGCAGAAGCTCGCGTCCTGTCTTCAGCCCTGCTGACTCGCGTCTTTAGCCACCTGCACCTTCGCGGCCCCAACGCTTGCCTTGACGAGCTGCTGGAGCCTGCAGCTGAAGATCAATGCGAGGCGGCCGCCGCGGCCGTGCAAGGTTAGGTGGGGCCTTGCTGAGGAAGTTCCGCGGCTTTTTCTCCGCTTCTTTGTCCGGTGATGTCGTCGACCTTGCTGCTGCTGGTGAAGGTGAAGACAAAATTGCTCACGGGGGAGCATGCACCTTCCGCGGGCGATGGCGATGTCTAGAGGTGACCCGTGCCCATTCTTCCCGTTTCGTTCCTGCGACATGTATCAGGCCTCGTGGAGGCGTTTAGACTTTTCATTTGGTATTGTGAGGACAATATGCTTGTAATATTTGCTTCGAGATTTTGCGATTTCCTTCCTATTTGCTTTATGCTCGTGATCGGCAGAGCCGGCCCCACAGATACCTCGGCCGCCATTGGGCCGACCGGAGACCGTGACGGACCAAGGAGTGAGGGGCTACGTGACCAGTTAGGCTCTGAGTCGCGATGCTCAGAGTCCCCTTGACGCCAAAAACAACATATAGGGAGAGTTCGTGAGGATAGATCAATGTACTACATCGGCAGAGCCCGGCCACGCGCATACCTAAACCGCCATTGGGCCGACCGGAGACCAGACGGACCAAGGAGTGAGGGGCTACGTGACCAGTTAGGCTCCCGAGTCGCGATGCTCAGGAGTCCCCCTTGACGTGCAAACAATTTCCATACCTGCCCTCGCCGAGGCCTCGGGAGGGGCGCACAACGCCCAGGTCCAGGGGACCGGGTTGGGTGGCGTGCGCTCGGGCGTGACCCGAGCACACCCCCCGTGCCCAGCCCCCTTTTGCGGCTCTCCCGAGGGGAGGCGTTGTGGTGAGGCTGGGCGCTGAGCTCTGGGCTCCCTGAGGTTGGTACGACCGTGGGGCCGCCCTCAGTTGTTTATCACCAGCGCGGAGCATAGTGCTTCCGCTTGTGCACGGGCATAGCCGCTCCTCGGCAGTGTCGACAGCCAGCGCGGAGCATGGTGCTTCCACTTGGGCGTGGGATGGGGGGCCCCCTCCGGGAGGAGCCCCCGGGGCGTGTACAACCCCGCCTAACATGTGGCTTGCACGGCAGGGCTGCGAGATGTATCTGGGCACTCGTGAGGCATCGCAGGACTCACGAGGCCCTACCTCAAGGTGGGTTGCACCTGGTCTTGCGTCTTGGTGACTGTATGTTCCTGCAAGGCGGTTAGATGCAAGCACTCTACGTCCTCAGGTCCCGGCCCTCGAGCGAGCTCAGCCGCCGCTGGTATGCCAGGTCGCGATGTCGTGGTCAAGGCCAGGGGGTGAGGGCTGGAGAGCCAGTAAGAGCTCCTCAGTCACGATGCTTAGGAGCCCCCCTTTTAATGTGCAAGCGAATTGCATAGGATGAACAGACCCATGGCGGGCGGCAATCGAGCAAGCAATAGCCATTGGCAGGTTAAGCATGGAGAGCAGATCAGCTTAAGTAAATGCAGGAAGATACATGCCACTGGGTCCGGCCCGAGCGGCTTGGGGATGATGCAGCCCGAGGGGCGCCCCTAGCAAGGTAAGCTAAAGACATAAGCAAAAGGGATACATGCCACAGGGACGGACCCACGTGGCCTGGGAATAATTCAGCGCGAGGGGCGCTCCCAGCTAAACGACCTTGGAAGGTGTCACCTGGTTCTGTAGACGAAGTAGAGTTGGTGCAGCTGAAGGCGTGCGTTGAAGAAATGACTCCTCATGAGCCATCGGGACCCTGAGCCTCGGGAGGCTCTGGGGGCTCGGGAGGTCCCCTTAAGACCGTCTCCATCTCCTCCAGGACGGTGTGGTGCCTGGCCTCCTGAGCCGCCAGGACACGCCGCAGGTCGCGTTGATCGGCTGACGCCACGCTCAGCAAGCTGAAAGGCATGCGAACATAGCTGTGTGGTGGGCCCTCGCAGCGACCCACACGCGATGGCCAGAAGCGCTCCTGAGATGCGGCCCTGTTGAGCCCGGGTACGTCGACGCAGACACGCAGCCTAGCATCCTCGCCAGGATGTAGAGATGCGCCTCGTGAGCGGCGGTCGCCGTGCATGGCCCTTGCATCTTGAAGTTCCTGAGTGGTCTTGGTGATGAACTCCTGAGTGTTGGGCACTCATTGCCCTGTGCTCTCCTGAGGGTCACGTTCTGTGAAGCACACCTCCAAGTGGTGCCCAAGCGCCTCCCTCGTGGGGTTGGCAAGGTCTGAGGCCCTCCAGAAGAGAGGCCACGAGCCCTGCCCGAGGAGGGCGCTGGGCGCGCCTTCCTATGCGATGGAGGGAGGCGCCCCTGGAGCGGGCGCTGATCCTGACGAGGCTCCTTCAGCGATGCCATCCTCCTGAGGTCCTGCACGGTGCGGCTGCTTCTTCTTGAGGATGTCCTCCGGAGGGCCTTCACTTCTGCTGTCGGGGTCGTCGATTGCTGCGGCTTGAAAGGCGCACTCGAGGGAGCACACCGCGTCCCTCTCTTCACACGAGACCGTGATGATTCCACCGCTTCCTGGCATCTTGAGAATGTCATAGCCGTGATGAGTGACTGCCATGAACTTGGCAAGGGTCGGATACCCGAGGATGGCGTTGTACGGCAGGCGGATGTGCGCGACATCAAAGTCGATGAGCTCAGTGCGGTAGTTCTTGCGCTCCCCAAAGGTGACAAGCAGGCGGACCTGCCCTATTGGCATGGTGGAACCGTTGGTCACTCCTGAGAAAGGCTTGGTGGGCTGGAGCTGTTCATATGGCACTTGGAGGTTGTCGAACATGTCGATGGACAGGACGTTGAGCCCTGCGCTACCGTTGATGAGGGTCTTGGTGACCTGCACATTTCTGATGACTGGGGAGCACAGCATAGGGAGGGCGCCAGTGGTGGCTGCGCACTTGAGCTGATCCGCCGTGTTGAAAGTGATGGCGCATTGGGACCACTTGAGCGGACGCGTGGCCTCGAGCTTGGGGAGCACCGTGTTCACCTCGCGAGCGAACTGTTTGAAGATACGCTGAGAGGCTGGGGCCTGGGCGCCGCCCAAGATGCAGGCGATTGCACGCGACTCTTGGAAGGCCCCAGCCCCCTCGTCCTGGTGGTGGTCGTCATTCCTTCTTGGTGGTGGCAGCGGGGGAAGACCGGAGTTGCCCTGAGGGTGATCCTCACGAGGCAGGTCCCTCCAGGCGCCCTCGCGAGGTTGGTCCTGCCAGCGGTCCTGACGAGGCCGGTCGCGCCACTCCTGGCACGGGCCACGGTCGTCCCAACGTCCGCCTCCTCGTCCTCCTCCACGGCCGTAGCCACGGCCGTAGCCACGGTCGTTGCGCTCGAGGCGTCGACTGCAGCGTCCTTCCCGTATGGCTTTGAGCTCTTGGCAGTCGCTGGTGTTGTGGGTGTTCAGGTTGTGGAAGGCGCAGAACGGTCGGCCATTCTTGGATGACTCTGGCTGATCTCTGCCCCGCTTGGTGTCGGGCTTTGCCGCGAGCACCACCGCCTCCTTGCGCTTCACGTCCTTGGCCTTGGCCTTCTTCTCCTCCGCTTCTACGGCTGGTAGCTCAAGGAGAGAGAGGCGCCCCTCCTCAGCTCTTGTGCACTTGGTCGCCAGGTTGAACAGCTCCTGAGATGTGCAGAGCTCCTCGTGGATGGTGAGCTCTTCCTTCATCTTGACGTCATGGACGCCGTCAGAGAACGCGGAGATGATGGCTTTGTCCATGACCTTGGGGATCTTGAGGCGGGTGTTGTTGAAGTGCTGGATGTACTTCTGGAGGGTCTCTCCTGGTTGCTGCTTGATGCGGCGCAGGTCACCCGCGGCCGGCGGGCGATCGCGAGTGCCCTGGAAGTTAGCGATGAAGCGGTCACGCATCTCGTCCCAGGAGGAGATCGAGCCGTGCTACAGGTTCAGGAGCCAGGAGTGGGCTCCATCCTTGAGAGCCATGGGAAACCAGTTCGCCATGACTTTTTCGTCGCCGTTGGCCGCTCGATGCTCAGCTCATAGAGCTGCAGGAACTCCGCGGGGTCGGCGGTGCCGTCATAGCGAGGAGGCAGATCCGGCTTGAACTTGCCTGGCCAGGCGACGCTACGCAGCTCGGGGGTGAAGGCGCGGGAGCCGGCCGTGGTTGCCGGGGCCTGCTTCGGAGGTGGAGCTTAGTCTTCACGAGGTCTGTGCTGTGCCGCTGCGGGCGGCGCGGGGTCTTGACGAGGTGGCGCGGGGAGCGTAGGTGCAGCTTCTCGCGGCCGTGAGATTTTTTGGCAGCTTCTCTCTGGCACGGGCACGCGGACGGCGGTCACGCCAGCAGGCCGCGCCTTGGTGCCAAGGCGCCGTCTTGGGGCCGAGGTGGTGGAGGCACGCCATGAGCCTCGTCGCCCGTGGCTGGTTGAGGGGGAGGCAGAGAGTGGGACGGTGCCGGAGAGCACCCTGCGGCACGGACGAGCTCGGCGACGCGGTCGAGCCACTCCTCATAGAGGTCGTCGACGGGGCGGTAACGCTGGAGTTTGTTCGCTGCGAGGAGCGCGGCCCGTGCCTCCATGGGAGCGCGGCGCACGTGAGACGAAGAACCGACAGGGGTCAGTGATGGAGTAGCGGTGCGGCCGTCCTGCCGCACCGAAGGATGCAACGAGGACACCTGCTGCTCGTTCCTTGCCGGGCCGGTGGCAGCGTTGGCGGCGGGAGACGGAGAACGACGAGGTGGCTCGCCGACGGGAGCCGTCTGAGCGACGCGGGCAGTGAGGGCAGCCCGACGCTCAGCTCGATCACGGTGAGCGTCCGCCATGGAGACGACGGAGCAATGGAGCGACGAACTGATGGAAGGGAAGCTACGGCACACCCCTACCTGGCACGCCAAATGTCGGATGTGGGGTTCCGGCAAACCCTTAAGGTTCGAACACTGGGGTGCGCACGAAGTCTTTCCCTCCTACCGATCTACACCCTAGCTCGCTAAGCTCTTGCGGACGAACTCGACGAACTCGCAACACAGAAAGACACGAGATTTATACTAGTTCGGGCCACCGTTGTGGTGTAATACCCTACTCCAGTATGGTGGTGGTGGATTGCCTCTAGGGCTGATGATGAACAGTACAAGGGAAGAACAGCCTCCTGAGGTTGAGGTGTTCTTGTGCGTACGAGCTTGTGCGTGTCTCTAGATCCGATGGCCACTACTGTGGTGGCTAGAGCTATTTATAGAGGCCCTAGTCCTCTTCCCAAATATCGAGCGGGAAGGGAGCCAACAACGGCGGGCAAATTTGAAGGGGGACAGCTAGTACAAGCTATCCTGACAAAAGCGGTCTTCGCTGGAAAAAGCTCCGGGTGGTGACGCCTGCCTTGGGCTCCATGATGACCTCCGCCTTGCCGCCCTTCTGGTCTTGGTCTTGTTGCACCAATATAGCAACCTTTGCTCGATACCTCGGTATTTTCTCGGCCGCGCTGGCCTCCTTAGCACCGAAGAGGAAATAAGGACGCCACGCACGGGCGCCTACTGGGTGTCGTTCGTCATGGCTCACGCCACGAGAGCCTTGTGAGGTTTGCCCCGCCTTGATATCTCCGCCTCGTGAGCCTGCTCGGCTAGGCCACTCTCGAGGAGGTCTTGCATCGTCCGCCAGTGAGGCTTGGACCTCACGAGGGTCTTGGATGCCTTGTTGACGAAGATGGGGTCAGACGGCTGCTGCGAGAGCTACGCTGTGGCCGCAGACGCAGTAAGTCTGGGACCGCTGCTCCCGTAACGCTGACACTCTAGCGCCTGCCTGGCCTTGGTCGTCATGGCTTGTGTCATAGAAACCTCGCGAGGTGCCCCTCGCTTTGATCTCTCCGCCCCTCGTGAGCCAGCCTGGTGAGGATGCCCCTGAGGAGGTCTTGCGTCGTCCGCCTCGCGAGGCTTGGCCCCTCGCGAGGGTCTTGAGTGTTGGCTGATGAAGATGGGCCGTACAGGGCCGCTGGTGGAGCCATGCCGTGGGCCGCAGGCAGGCAAGTCTGGGGACCCCCGTTCCTAGGACGCCGACAGTAGCCCCCGGGCCCAAGGCGCGCTCGGACTTGTCTTCGAGGCGAAGCCAAGGGGCAAGTGTAGAGTGCCACGGGCCCCAACAGCCTGCGGCCTCGGTTGACACGTGGCGATTGATGGGACGTGGGCGTCTCCGCTTCCCCATGCTGCCTCGGCAACTGCCCGACTGAGAAAAGACTAGCACGGGCTGTATTTGCCTTCATTGCTTTCCTTCGTCTTGCTCCAGATCCCCTTTCTCGCTCCTTGCTTCCAGAGACTCCAGATCCGCCCAGATCCTCCTTCAAGCCTGCCGCTAATGGAACCCAAGAAAGCTCGGGCCGCTCCCTCGTTGTTGTGGTATGAGCCAGCGCTTGATGCGCCAAGCGCTTTGGGGAAGAGCCTTGCCGCCGTGCTCCTGATGACAGCGGAGGGTGATGAGAAGAGGAAGACCATGCTCCGGGTTGGCTCCGCCGAGCCGGAGGCCCCAGGCAGCACTTTCTACCCCTTCTTCATGAGCAGCATCATCGTGGGGTTGGTTCCCCCTTTCTCCGATTTCTTCTACTCCGTCCTCAATCACTACAAGATCCATGCCCTCCATCTTCATCCAACTCCATCCTTCTCCTATCGATCTTCGCCTTTTACTATGAGGCGTATGTTGGAGTGATGCCGTCTGTGGCGCTGCTGCGCCACTTCTTCTTCCTCCGGATCAAGGAGGGTCACTGCTCTGGGCGTGTTGGCTTCGTCGCGGCCAACAAGACCAATGCTATATTCAAGGCTGGGAAGAAGGCCGAGGGCTTCAGGAGCAAGTGGGTCTTGATGGACGCAGAGTGCTCTCACCCCCGGCTGGTGCTGCCGACAGAGATACCTGTGTCCCAAGAGGGGTGGCTTTGCACGAAGCTCACCGACTCCCGGGAAAGACAGGTGCTGGAGAGGATGACAGCCGACCTGAGGCCTGGTGACTCAAGGGCGGCGAAGCTGACGGGGGCCATGATCGTCAAGGTGTTCATGGCGCAGCGCGTAGCTCCCCTTCAGGCGCGCCCGCGCCCCTTGTGGAAGCTTGGAGACGACCTCCGCCTGCGCCCGGTGGCCCTTTCTGTCGATGAGTTGCGCTCGGCCCTCTGTTCCTTGGTCGGGGATGACCAAGGGTACCCACCGGACTCCTTCGTCCCCTCTTTCCGCCGCTCAGACGGGGCAGAGGCTGCCACCTCCATGCCCGTCTTCGACAGGCGCGGGCTCGTGCCGCCTGCGCCCACAAACGTCCTGGTGGCGACAACTCCGGTGGACGTGTCTTCCGGCGAGTCTCGCGAGGAGGAAGAGGGGGAATAGGAGGAGGAGGAGGAGCGCGACTCGGAGGCGACCCGCGAAGGGGCGGGGGAGACATCCCCTCTGCGCAAGGCCGACATCCTCCGCACCCTGCCTGATGATGATGACGAGGTCGATGTCCCCCTAGAAAGGGGGGAGCTGCATACGGCAGGGGGCTCCTCGAGGTCCAAGGTCAGTCCTCGGAGGAGGTCACCGGTTGAGATTCCAACGAGAGGAAGGTCGGTGCTGATCTCTCGAGACGACGCCCCTGCTCTTGCTGCCTGGAGCTGCTTCCGGCTTACCTGCTGCCCCCTCTTCTGCGCCTGGAGCCCTTTCACCCACGCCTCAGGCCGCGAGACTCTCATGTTTCAAGCTCACGAAGCCGAGGGACTACGCCGCGGTGGACCAGTAAGTATTCATGTCCGGCCATGTTCTTGCACTGCTGATGCTTGGCGCTTTTCCGTTTCTCAATTAGGCCGACGCCCGCGGAGAAGAAGAGGAAGGAGGAAGCGGTGGTACTGCTCGGGACCAAATCACTTGCGGCGGCCTCACGAGACCTGGGGGAGCGTCCTCCGGAGGAGGCAGCCCCCGTAGCCCCGCTGGCTCCAGAGGTGCCGGCGTCTAGCTTGGTTGCTGGGGTCCCCAAAGCTCAGGAGCCCCCAGCCTCCCAGGCCACGGTGACGATGTTGCCTCCTCCTTCTCCCGCCGTGCTGCTGACCCCGGATCCTTCCGCCTCCTCTGACATCCTGGAGCGCGCCCTTTTTGCGCTGACCCTGCTGCGGGAGGATCTTCAAGGCTCTGACCGTCGCCTGGTGGCCGGGCGCCTGGAGCTGAACTCTGGCTGGCTTCACTCTGATGTGTCCGTCCGAGCGGCACTGAGACAGGATGCCACGGACTCCAAGAAGGACAAGCAGGCCGTCTCCCAAGCTACGGCTGCCCGCGAGGTGGCGCTGAAGGATGTCGGGGCCGCCCAGGATCGCTACCAGTTGCTGGAGGCCGAACTGAAGACCATGCGTAGTGAGCGTACGGACAAAGCTCGGGGCCGCAAGGTAGAGGAGGAGAAGATGAAGGCCCGGGAGGACACCATCAGGGGTCGCAATGCCGAGCTAGAGCAGTTGGCGAAGGCACATGCTACGGAGCGCAGCCCGGCTGGAGAAGCTGAAGTAGAAGGTGGAGGCAGAGAAGGCCGAGCTGGAAGCCAAGGCGAAGGTCCTGGCTGAGGACCGCGTGGCCTTCAAGTCCCTCGAGGAGAGGTCTCGCGTGGCGCTGCGGGCACTCTACGAGAAGGGCTTGAGGAGCCGCTGGCTACCGACGACGAGGGCCCTACCCAGCTGCTTCCTCATCTGGTCGTGGCGCTTGAGGAAGTCGCCTGGCATGTTCAGAGCTCGCCTAGCAATTCGGCCTCCGTCCTAGTCCCAGTCAAGCGATGAAATTTGTGCCGCGTGTACATAATTACGCACTAAAAATACCATGGGCATAGGCGGGGGCACGGCCAGGGCACGTCCCACAATGCGGCTCAACCGCCCCAGGGGATGTATACCTTTATAATTTTCTCTCTTTCAGGAACTTACTCTCTGGAAGCACTTTTCGGAAGTCCGATTGCTGGACGCATTACGGGAAGGAAATACCAAGGAAGCAAGAAGCTCTGACGTACAAGGGAACCCCCAGGTGGTCTCTGATAATGATCGAAATACCTGTTTTAAATACCCATATGCAGCTTGCCATTGGATAGGACATGTCAAATAGTCCTATTTTTTGCTTATTGCACTACTTGTATCCGTACGCTTCAACGTATTATTTAATAACAATGCATAGCGTTAGTCTATTATTGCATTACCCTTTCTTTTTTCCTTGTCTGCTTATTTACGACAAATTGCAACCATACATTCTGGCATTTACCAAGACGCCAGGGGCTTCAGTATACCCCATAAATACGGCGTGAGAAGTCCGAACACTTTCGACAGTGCGGCACCCCGAACTTATAGCACTATATGCATCAGCTACGAATCATGTATTGGGTCAATAGTTGGGTTTTCCCAGCTCCCATTTTTTGGTACCTTACGTTCCGCAATATCGGCTAAGGTAGCAATGGGAGAACTACAGCGATTGTGTCCCAGTTCTTCCGGACGAGCACCTCAGTAGAGAAAGCCGAAAACTGACTGTCATGATAAGGCGAGAGCTGGTCGCTGTTTGAGAGGCCTCAAGTCCTTAAAGACTTTTTCCGCTTTGGGCGAGGAGTCGGCCTTTCCCGACTTAGGCGTATATAGCGCCCCAAATTCGGCCTTCCAAAAACCACGGGCTTCGCCAAAATTTAAAATTGTAGACTTCTATGGCTAAGTGAGAGTGATAAAGCCTTATAGTCCGATTGCCTGGTTCGTTGTGCTGAACACCTCCTTCGAAGGACCCAAAATTGGGATAAAGAGTGCTCAGGTTTATCCCGAACACCTCAGTACTAGTTACATGGGGGCGTAAGCCGGGCGATCGCCAACTCTCGATTTTATAAACGCCGCACGTAAGGTAATATTTTAAATTCACAAGCGTTGCATAGCGCAAATGAACTCATTTCATATTACAGGATCACATGAGTACATTTATTCAAATATTACATCCTTAGCACATTCCTCCACCACAAGGCGAGCACCCTTCAGGACACTTTCATAATAGTTTTCGGGGTGGCGATGCTCCTTGCCCTCCGGCGGCCCCTCCTTCACCAAATTTTTCGGCCCTTCGCCAAAGGCACCTTTGCCAGTGCAAAAGCCCTACGCGCACCCTCGAAGCAGACGGATCGCTTTATGAATTCAAACTGCGGGCAGGCAATCACAAGCCGCCTCACCGCATCAAGTAGCTACCAGAAGGGACTCGCCAGCCACATCCGGACTATAAGACCCCTCATGGCCTGTTCGCCGCCTTGTGAAGCTCGACCAGCTTGTTTCAACTGGTCGCTCAAGGGCATTGGGTGTTCGGGTCCCAAAGATAATCGAGACCGTAACAACTTCTCCGTCGGGCTCCCATCCTCGGCCCGGTAGAACTCTGCGGCATCTGACACACTGCGTGGTAGATCTGCGAAAGCTCCTGGAGAGCTCCGAACTCGGATAAGTAAAAAGAAAGTTTCCTTCACATGCTTGCTTTGCATAATGAATGCCTTACCCGTCGCTATCTTCTTAACCACCTCAATCTCCTGGAGGGCCTTTTGGGCTTCAGCCTTGGCATGTTGTGCATTTTCGAGGGCCTTCGCAAGCTCGGACCCTTGCATCTTAGAGTCAAGCTCCAAGGACTTGTGTTTCTTGACGAGAGCCTGGAGCTCTTGCTGCACCTCGCCTACTCGGGCCTCTTGTTTCTCTCGCTCGATGCGCTCCTTGGCCACTTTGTCTTCGGCCTCGGATAGCGCCTTCTGCAAGGACGCCACTTTGGTCGTGGCCCCTAGCAAAATTCATGATGATCCTATTATTCCAAAACAAAATTTTTCTTTATCAATATTTGGACGGGGTGTCACTTACCTTTGTTCTCTTCGAGCTGCCTCTTGGTACGGCCGAGCTCTTCCTTGGATAGCTCAAGGTCTCGCTTCAGTGCGGCGACCTCAGCAGTACGAGCGGTCGCGGCCAGCAGTGAAGCCTGCTTATTCACATAGACACATTTTTATTAGACTCCTGCGATTATTATTTGATCCTCTATTCGGCCTTTCTTCACGAACGCCAAACAAAGCATCAGGGGCTACTGTCTATACTGTAACATTTTCTTACAATTTGGTTACTTACCTCAAAGCCACTTAGGAGGCTGGCATAGGCTTCAGTCAGTCCGCTCTTAGCGGACTGAACCTTCTTGACTACCGCACTCATGATAGTGCAAGGTTTTCATCAATGGAAGCGCCACAAGCACTTCCAAAGAAAGTTGTCCGATGCCTCTGGATGGACAGAGGCCATTGGCACAGACGGCTTGCCCCCCTTAGCGAGGGGTTGCCTGACAGAATCTGGAACCACTAGAGGTTTCGGCGCCGTATTCGGCTTGGGGCTAGACTTGCTACCCCCGGTGTTAGGGCCCAGAGGAGTCTTGCCCCTCATGCGCCCAGCGCCTGGAATGTCGCCTTGGGGCGCCTCCGTAACTGTCTCCCCTTGGTTCAGTTCCCTTTAAGACAACACCTCAGCGTCGTCCGTAGGGCGGGGGAGGAGGTGGTCGGGAGTGAATCATTGTTCATATCCGACGGGCACAAAGAATCATCTGATGAAGACACGTTGATATGGGCTCGGGATGGACTGCACAATCATGCGCAGCGTGATAAGAAACAATACAATAAGACATACCAAGAATTATTATGGTATCCGGATACTCATGACTTTGCCAGGGGCTTGTCCCTGGGTAACCATTCCTTCGGCCTCCCCCGACGGGGCGGCCTTCCTTTTCCTGTCCCCCCCCCCCCCCCGGTTGGGGGGGAGAACTTTCCTCTTCCTCCTCTTCGTTTTCATGGGAGGAGTGCGCCTCGGTGTTTTCGGATAATGAGTCCGATATAACCTTGCGCCAGAGACCCTTCCTGGTCCCCGTGGCCTTCTTCTCCGGCACATCATAAGGCGCCGGAACCAGCATCTCCATTAGGAAAGCATCTGCTGGATCTTCGGGCAGGGGAGCC
Source organism: Aegilops bicornis (assembly GCA_021605145.1). Lineage (NCBI taxonomy): Eukaryota > Viridiplantae > Streptophyta > Magnoliopsida > Poales > Poaceae > Aegilops > Aegilops bicornis. The sequence goes on along the minus strand of CM038673.1, from coordinate 397,501,400 downwards.
GGACAAGCGATCTGCTCCGCTGTCGCTACCCAGTCCTGTTAAATGGCGAGGAGGCTTAGATACCGTGCGTGGTTATACTGGGAAAAGAACATCTTATGAGATGTAAAAGGCTTACCGGATTGGCAGGACACTTCGCGCTGAGTCCGCGGTCCTCGGTAAGGGGAGGAGGTACCTCGGTGCCCTTGAACAAAGACACCTCCGTGACGCCCTTAAAGGCCGTGGTCAAGAGCTCGCAGCTGCCCGGTGCTCGGCCGGGTCGAACTCCCACAAATTGAATGCCCGTCTTTGACACGGAAGGATCCGGCGGAAGAGCATGACATGGACCCTGTTGACGAGCTTGATTTTCTTGCTCATCATGTTTTTGACGCATGTCTGGAGTCCGGTCAGCTCTATCGAGGAACCCCAGGACAGGCCCTTCTCTTTCCAGGAGGTGAGCCGCATGGGGATTCCGGATCGAAATTTGGGGGCCGCCACCCAGTTGGTGTCGCGCGGCTTGGTGATGTAGAACCACCCCGATTTCCACCCCTTTACGGTCTCCACATAGGAGCCTTCGAGCTAGGTGACGTTGGGCATCTTTCCCACCATGGCGCCTCCACACTCTGTTTGCTGGCCGACCACCACCTTCGGTTTAATGTTGAAGGTCTTTAGCCAGAGGCTGAAGTGGGGCTTGATGCGGAGGAAGGCCTCGCACACAACACGATAAATGCCGAGATGTTGAGGATGAAATTGGGGACCAGATTGTGAAAGTCCAGCCCGTAGTAGAACATGAGCCCGCGTACAAACGGGTGAAGGGGAAATCCCAGTCCACGGACGAAATGGGTAAGAAATACCACCATCTCATGGGGTTCTGGGGTAGGGACAATATGCCCCGCATCTGGTAGCCGGTGCGCGATATCCACGGCCAGGTATCCGGCTCCCCGCCGCTTTTTGATGTCCTCCTCCGTAATGGAGGAGACCATCCACTTGCCTCCCGCTCCGGACATGCTTGGAGTGGTTTGAGGAGAAAAACGCGAACTTGGGGTGCTGAAGCTCGAGTGCGCAAGAATGTATGAGCAAGGAGGAAGAAGGCGTGGGTGAAAAAGGTGAATCCTTGTCCCTTTATAAGGCCGGAAAAAACTATGCGCCTCCCCACCTACCTGGTAAACTCGCTTATTCCCCAAGCACCGTAATTTATGGTGTGGTTGGGTTACCCACGCCCGTATTGATGAGAATCCCGTGATAAGGGGACACGATCTCTGCTTCGACAAGACGTGCCAAGAAAAACCGCCTCGCAATACGTGCAGTGGCAGGCTTGGAAAAACGGTTCGTTATGACCAGACAACGGCAAAACGTCACGTTATGAAAAGCTGTCAGCAGATTAGATTTGTGGAAATATTATTCTCTCTACGGTGGTATGTGGAATTTGTTTTGCAGAGCTGGACACTATCCTTGTGTTCAAAATCTTCTATGGAATATTCGGAGGAGGAACCCGCCTTGCAATGTCGAAGACAATCTGCACGCCGGACTCGTCGTCATTGAAGCCTGGTTCAGGGGCTACTGAGGGAGTCCTGGATTAGTGGTCCTCGGACAGCCGGACTATATCCTTTGGCCGGACTGTTGGACTATGAAGTTACAAGATTGAAGACTGTCCCGTGTCCGGATGGGACTCTCCTTGGCGTGGAAGGCAAGCTTGGCAATACGGATATGTAGATCTCCTCCTTTGTAACCGACTCTATGTAACCCTAGCCCCCTCCACTGTCTATACAAACCGGAGGGTTTAGTCCGTAGGACAATAACAATCATACCACAGGCTAGCTTCTAGGGTTTAGCCTCAACTATCTCGTGGTAGATCAACTCTTGTAATACTCATATCATCAAGATCAATCAAGCAAGAAGTAGGGTATTACCTCCATCGAGAGGGTCCGAACCTGGGTAAACATCGTGTCCCCCGCCTCATGTTACCATCTGCCTTAGACACACAGTTCGGGACCCCCTACCCGAGATCCGCCGGTTTTGACACCAAAAGTGGGCTGTATCGGCCCCTTGGTGGAGGGAGAAGCCCGCAGTCTTTCCTCGGCCGCGCTGAAGCGTGTCTTCAGCCACCTCCATCTTCGCAATCCTACCGCCAACCTTGACGAGCTGTCGAGCTCAGGATCTATTTAGCGCCGCGCAGCCGCCAAGCCATGAAGGGCCAGGTGGAGACCTTTCTCAAGAGGTTCCGCGCCTTCGATCCCGCGCCCTCAACAGGCGGTGCTTCTGAACCTGCAACTCCGGCAGGCGGTGCAGGCGAGGGCAACGCTGCTGCGGAAGAAGCATCCTTGCAGGTGAAGGCGGTGTCCGGGGATGACGAGATGACTTGCTGGCGGCTCCTTTCCTGTTTAGCTTTTGCAATATGCACCATGCCTCGTGGAGGCGTTTAAAATTGCGTTTGGTACTGGGAGAACAATAGGTCTTGTAATATTTGTTTGAGATTTTGCAATTTCCTTCCCATTTGCTTCATGTTCTACGTCGGCAGGGCCCGACCCCGCGCATACCTCAGCCGTCGTTGGGTCGTCCGGATCGCCAGGACGAGACCAAGGGGTGAGGGGCTACGTGGCCAGTTAGGCTCCTGAGTCACGGTGCCCAGGAGTCCCTCTTGACGCGCAAACATCTTACATGTAAAGGGAGACGCAGGAGTAGGCCTAGCGTTTCACGCCGGCAGGTCTGCCCGCTGCTGCATTCCTCACCGCCTGCTGGGTCGTCCGGATCACCGTGACGAGACCAAGGGGTGAGGGGCTACATGGCCAATTAGGCTCCCCGAGTCGCGATGCTCAGAGTCCCCTTGACGCTGAAACGACCTTTCAGACCTTTTCTCGCCGAGGCTCCGCCAGAGGGCGCGATGGCGACCAGGCCCGAGAGACCCGGGCAGGTGGCGACGCTGGGAGTGACCCGAGCACAACCCCTCAGGCCCAAAGACTCGCTGACTCTCCCGAGGGGAGGTGTTGCAATGAGGCCACACACTGAGCTCGGAGGCTTCCTGAGGTTGATACGGCCATGGGGCCGCCCTCAGTTGTTTATCACCAGCGCGGAGCATAGTGGTTCCGCACTTGCACGGGCATAACGGCTCCTCGGCTGTGTCGACTGCCAGCGCGGAGCATGGTGCTTCCACTGGTGCGTGGGTGAGGGCTCCCTCTGAGTGGAGCCCCGGGGGCGTGTACAGCCCCGCCCTGACATGTAGCTTGCACGGCAGGGCTGGACGAGGTCTGTCTGGGCACTCGTGAGCCAGCGCGGGACTCGCAAGGCCCTACCTCAAGGCGGGTTGTGCCTGGTCTTGGTTCTTGTTGACTGCGGTAGTCCTGCGAGATGGTCAGGCAACCTGCGTCGAACGAATCTCCTTAGGTTATCACATGAGAAGGAAAAGCACCAACGACCACGGGAGGTGACGTGAACGGGGCCGACCCATCAGACAGAGCTCAGCCGTTGGGTTTATCGTCGCTGCAGGCACGGACCCGAGCACAGACGCCGTGCCTAGCCTACTTATGCGAAGGATCCTGAAGAAAGAGATCGGCGCGCGGCTCCCGTGGTGGGTGATAGTCAAGCAAGGGGCGACCATAAATAACTCATGCATGGGAAGCGAACTAGTTTAGATAGATGCAAGAACGATACATGCCACCGGGACGAACCCGAGCGGCTTGGGGATGATGCAGCCCGAGGGGCGCCCCCAGTAGGGTAAGATAAGGACGTAAAAAGGTACATGCCGCGGGGAAAGGCCCACGCGGCCTGCGAATGATGCACCTCGGCGGGGGGGGGGGGGGGCGCGCCCAGCTAAATAAACTTGGAAAATGTCACCTGGTTCCGTTGTCGAAGGGATGTCGGGGTAGCTGAAGATGCATGGCGAAGGGGTCGCGCCTCATGAGCCGCCAGGGCCCTGGGCCTCGGGATGCTCTGGGGGCTCAGGCGGTTCCTTGAGGACTGTCTCCATCTCTGCCAGGACCGGGTGATGTCTGGCCTCCTGGGTCGCCAGGACATTCCGCAGGTTGCGCTGGAAGGCGGCTGCCATGCTCGGCAGGCCAAACGACATGCAGACATAGCTATGGGGTGGACCCTCACAGCGCCCAACGCGTGAAGGCCAGAAACGCTCTTGAGATGCGGCCCTGCTGAGCCCTGGGATGTCGATGTAGACGTGCAGCCCGCCATCCTCGCCTAGATGGGGAGCTGCGCCAGATGGGCAGCAGTCGCCACGCATGGCTCTTGCATCTGTAGCTCCTGAGTGGTCTTGACGATGAATTCCTGAGCGCCGGGCGCTCCTCGCCCGTTGTCCTTCTGAGGGAAACATGCCGCAAAGCACGCCTCAACATGGTGCCCGAGCGCATCCTCGTGATGTTGCCTAGGTCTGAGGCCCTCCAGAAGAGAGCCGCCGAGCCCTACCCGAGGAGGGCGCCGGACGCGCCCTCCTATGCAAGGGAGGGAGGCGCCCCCCGTGCGGGCGCTGATCCTGATGTGGCACCGCTAGAGGCGCCGCTCCCCTGAGGTCCTATGTGGAGTAGATGCTTCTTCTTCTTGGGGATGGCCTCAGGAGGGTACTGCGCGCCATCATTGTCGGGGTCTTCGATTCCTGTGGCTTGGAAGGCACGCTCGATGGAGCACACCGCATCTCTTTCTTCATAGAGAACTATGATGATCCCACCGCTTCGTGGCATCTTGAGGACGTTGTAGCCGTGGTGGTTCACTCCCATGAACTTGGCCAGGGCTGGATACCCTAGGATGGCATTGTACGGCAGACGGATGTGGGCGACGTCGAAGTCGATGAGCTCGGTGTGGTAGTTTTCGCGTTGTCCGAAGGTGACAGGGAGGCGGACCTGCCCTATCGGGGTGGTGGAGCCATCGGTCACTCCTGAGAAGGGCTTGGTGGGCTGTAGCTGATCCTATGGCTCCTGGAGGCTGTCGAATGTCTCAACGGACAGGACGTTAAGCCCTGCGCCGCTGTCGATGAGGGTCTTGGTGACTTGTACGTTGCTGATGACGGGTGAGTAGAGCATCGGGAGGGCGCCAAAGAATGGTCACAAGACTTGAGCTGGTCCGCCGAGCTGAAAGTGATGGCGCACTTGGACCACCTCGAAGGCGCGTGGCCTCGAGCCCGGAAGGGCTACGCTCACCTCATGAAAGCAACCGCTTGAAGATACGCAGAGATGCTGTGGCCTGAGCTCCGCCCAAGATGCACGCGATAGCACGTGGTTCCTGGAAGCCCCCAGCCCCCTCGTCCTAATGGTGGTCGTCGTTCCTTCTTGGTGGTGGCGGCAGTGGAGGGAGACCGACATTGCCCTGGGGGAGGTCCTCGCGAGGCTGATCCCTCCAAGCGCCCTCACGAGGCTGGTCCTGCCAACGGTCCTCACGAGGTCGGTCGCGCCACTCCTGGCGGGGGCCGCGATCGTCCCAGCATCCTCCACTTCGTCCTCCTCCTCGGCCGTATCCCCGGTCGTTGCGCTCATGGCGTCGACCGAAGCGTCCATCTCGAATGGCTCTAAGCTCTTGACAGTCATTGGTGTTGTGGTTGTGTACGTTGTGGAAGGCGCAGAACGGCCGGTTGCTCTTGGACGACTCGGGATGGTCCCGGCCGCGCTTCGTGTCTGGCTCCGCCATGAGCATGGCCACCCCCTTGTGCCTCACGTCCTTGGCCTTGGCTTTCTTCTCCTCTGGGTCAGTAGCAGGGAGCTCGAGGACGGAAAGGCGCCCTTCCTCAGCTCTTGCGCAGTTGGTCGCCATGTTGAACAGCTCCAGAGCCGTGCATAGCTCCTCGTGGATGGTGAGCTCCTCCTTCATCTTGCCGTCGCGGAGTGCCGTCGGAAAACACGGAAATGATGGCCTCATCCGTCACCTTGGGAATCTTGAGACGAACGTTGTTGAAGCACTGGATGTACTTCTGCAGGGTCTCTCCTGGCTGTTACTTGATGCGGTGCAGGTCACCCGCAGCCGGAGGGCGGTCGCGAGTGCCCTGGAAGTTGGCGACGAAGCAGTCGCGCATCTCGTCCCACAGGAGATCGAGCCCGGGGGCAGGTTCAGGACCCACGAGCAAGCACCATCCTTGAGAGCCATGGGGAACCAGTTCTCCATGACTTTCTCGTCGCCGTTGGCCACCTAGATGCTCAGCTCGTAGAGCTGCAAGAACTCCGCAGGCCCGGGGGTGCCGTCGTAGCGAGGAGGCAGGTCTGGCTTGAACTTGCCCAGCCAGACGATGTTACGCAGCTCCGGAGTGAAGGCGCGGCAGCCTGGTTTGGCCACTGGGGCCCTTTGCTGATGCAGAGCCTGCCCCTGATGTCCGCGCGCCGCCACCGTGGGCAACACACGGTCTTGTCGCGATGGCGCTGGGAGCGCGGCAGCGTTTTCCTGTGGCCGAGGAACCTCTTGGCAGCTTCCTTCTTCTCGCACGGACGCCCGGCGCGGTGGATCACGCTGGGGGGCCGCGCGCCTTGGCGTGAGAGCACCGTCTTGGTGAGGAGATGGTGGAGGTGCTCCGTGAGCTACGTCGCCTGCGGCTGGCGGAGGGCGAGGCAGCAAGAGGGACGGTGCGGGAGAGCCCCCAGCGGCACTGACGAGCTCGGCGATGCGGTCCATCCAGTCCTCATAGAGGTCGTCGACCGGGCGGTAGCACGGGAGCTCGCGTGCCATGAGCAGCGTGGCCTGCGCGTCCGTGGGAGCGCGACGAGCGTGAGACGATGAGCCAGCTAGGTTTAGCGACGGAGTGGCGGTGCAGTCGTCCCGACGCACAGAGGGGTGCAGCGAGGATGCTTGCTGCTCGTTTACCACCGGGCCAGTGGCGGCGGGTGACGGGGAATGACGGGGAGGCCCGCCGACAGGAGCTGTCTGAGCGACGCGGGCGGCAAGGGCGGCCCGGCGCTCGGCGCGGGCTCGACACGCGTCCGCCATGGATGCGGTGGAGCGATGGAACGTGGATCGGCGAAAGGAAAGCTTCAGTGCACCCCTACCTGGCACGCCAAATGTCAGATTTCGGGTTCCGGCAAAACCCTTGAGGTTCAAACTCTGGGGTGCGCACGAAGATCTCTCCTCCCCCTACCTCACGCCCTCACCGCGATCTCAAAGCTCAGTGCGTCGAACTCACAGAACAAGAGACACAAGGTTTATACTGGTTCGGGCCACCGATGTGGTGTAATACCCTACTCCAGTGTGGTGTGGTGGATTGCCTCTTGGGCTGAGGATGAACAATTACAAGGGAAGAACAACCTCCTGAGGAGAGGTGCTCTTGTGCTTGGTGAGCTTGTGTGGATGAGGATGATCTGAACAGCCCCAGATCAGTTGCCTCCTATTGTGGTGGCTAGTCCTATTTATAGAGGCCCTGGTCCTCTTCCCAAATGTAGGTGGGAAGGGATCCAACAACGGCCAAATTTGAAGGGAGACAACTAGTACAAGTTATCCTGACTAAAGGTGGTCTTCGCCTGCCAAAGGCTCTGGTGGTGACGCCTTCTTGGGCTCAACGGTGACCTCCGTCCTGTCGTCCTGCTAGTCTTGGTCTCGTTGCACCGATATGGAAACCTTTGCTTGATGCTTCGGGACTCCTCGCCTGCGACTGCCTCTTTAGCACCAAAGAGGAAACGAGTTCGCTGCACGCTTTGGCGCCCGCCTGGCCTTGGTCGTCATGGCTTGCGTCATAGAAACCTCGCAAGGTGCCCCTCGCCTTGATCTCTCTGCCCCTCGCGGGCCAGCCTGGTGAGGCTACCCCCGAGGAGGTCTTGTGTCGTCCGCCTCACGAGGCTTGGCCCCTCACGAGGGTCTTGAGCGTTGGCTGATGAAGATGGGCCGTACGGGGCCACTGGTGGAGCGACGCCGCCATCCCTTTACATTCTCGCAAATTGCATGCTTTACTTTCTGCTGCTCATATACTCTTTCCATGCTTGCTTTAATGTATTGTGAATGTTTAACTTGTGCTAAAACTCTGCCTTAACTTGAAGAAAATAAAAATTGCAACTTTTCTTTGTTAAGAGTCTATTAACCCCCCTCTAGACACCTCTTCTCGATCCTTTCAATTGGTATCAGAGCTTTGGTCTCCATTGCTTCGGTTTAACAACTTTGGAGGAAGATGGATGAGTCTATGTTGGGGTGTCTTAGACGTAGAGTGCCTATTCTTGATGGAGAGTACTTTCATGAGTGGAAAAATGAGATGTTTGTGATTTTCAATGAATATCATTTGAGCAAGTATATTACTAGTCCTTGTGCTCCTCATGTTGATCCTTTGCGTCCTACCCTTGATGAGTCCATTGACATGATTCACAACCTTAGAACTGTTAATCTTATCACTAGAGGTTTGCCTAGAAACTTGATTGGTTGCTTGCCTACTCTTGATTGTGCCTACACTATATGGAGATTTCTTGAGGAACGTCTTCCAAACTATTCCTTGAAAAACTTAGATGAGATTCTTCATAAGTCTATTTCCTTGACTAAGATGAGGCCTAATGATCCCAAGTATGGTGATTGCTTGTTTGAGCTTTGTGACCTTATCCGTGCCAAAGGAGATGTTGGAATCATTAGCAACATCATCTCCGAATTAATTAGAATCCATAAAGATGCACATTGTCATAAATCTAATGAATCACTCTCTCTAGGAATTGATCCATCACAAGACGATGTTAAACACGGATACTATGATGAGGATGATGATAGTGACTTTGATCTCGATCAATCTATGAGACACTTTGTCTTATGGCTAATCTTCGCGGCTACATGGTTGGAGGAACGGAATGGGTCCTTGATAGTGGATGTACTGGTCATATGACCGGAGATAAGGATATGTTTCGTGAGCTTGCTGAAAACGACGGTCCTCGAAAGTATGTGACATTTGGTGATAACTCAAAGGGTAAGGTGGTTGGCCTTGGTAAGGTGGCCATCTCACATGATAGCTCCATAATAAATGTTATGCTCATTGAATCTGTTGGCTATAATCTACTTTCCGTATCTAGACTTGCTGACTTTGGTTTCAATGTCCTATTCACTAAAGTAGATTGCCAAGTGTTTCGTAGAGATAATCATAATATGGTCTTTACCGGATAATGAGAGGTGATCTTTACATTGTCGATTTCACTAAAAAGGCTCAACCTAGAACTTGCTTTATTGCTAAATCTTCTAAAGGTTGGTTGTGGCATAGAAGGTTAGGTCATGTGGGCATGCGAAATCTTGATAAGCTTATTAAAGGTAATCATATCCTTGGAGTAAAAGATGTTATATTTGACAAGGATTGATTGTGCAGTGCTTGTCATGCAGGAAAACAAGTTGGAGGAAGTCATCCTGTGAAGAATATCATGACCACGAGAAGACCGCTCGAGCTACTTCATATGGATCTCTATGGTCCCAATGCCTTCAAAAGTCTCAGTGGTAACTCATTTGGTCTAGTCATAGTCGATGTTTTCTCAAGACTTACGTGGATATTCTTTCTTGATGATAAATCGCAGGTCCAAAAGATCTTCAAGAACTTTGCTAGGAAGGCCCAAAATCAATTTGAAGTGAAGATCAAGAAGGTTCGAAGCGACAATGGAATCGAGTTCAAGAACGCAAATGTGGATAGCTTTCTTGAATAAGAAGGGATTTCACATGAGTTCTCGGCTACGTATACGCCTCAACAAAATGGTGTTGTTGAGAGGAAGAACCAGACTCTTATCGAGATGGCAAGAATGATGATTGATGAGTACAAGACTTCAAAACGCTTTTGGGCGGAAGCGGTTGAGACGGCTTGTCATGCAACAAATCGCTTGTATCTTCACAAGCTACTCGGCAAGATGGCATACGAGCTCCTCACCGGTAACAAACCCCAAGTTGGATACTTTCGAGTATTCGGCTCCAAGTGTTATATTCTTGATAAGCATCGTCGGTCTAAATTTGCTCCTAAATCTCATGAGGGTTTCCTACTTGGTTATGGCTCAAACTCTCACACTTACCGTGTCTACAACAATTTCACCCGAAAGGTTGAAGAGACGGTAGATGTGAAGTTTGATGAATCTAACGGCTCGCAAGTAGAGCAATTGACAATTGATTTAGGAGACAAAGACCCTTAGGAAGCAATCCAAGACCTGTCTATTAGCAAGATTCATCCAACGGAGATGAAGGACAACACCTCGTCCATCCAAGTGGAAGCTTCTACCTCACGACAAGGTGAACCAAGAGTTGACATGGAAGCATCCACAAGTGGGACACACCAAGATGAAGAAAACGAGGAAGTGCACCAAGATGAACCTCATCAACCTCCTTCTCCACCACGACAAGAGGATAACAACATCAACAATGAAGAAGGCCAAGAAGAAGGACAAGATGATGAAGAAGATGTTCCACCCCAACCCAAGCAAAAGCTCTTACGAGTTCGAGCACGAGTCTCAAGAGACCATCCCGTCGAACAAATCTTCAACGATATTCAAACCGGGAGAATCACTTGCTCTAAAACTCGTTTGTCTTACTTTTGTGAACATTATTCATTCATCTCTAGCATTGAACCTATGAAGGTTGAAGAAGCTTTGGAAAATCCGGATTGGACAAATGCCATGCATGAAGAGCTACACAAACTTGAGAGAAAGCAAGTGTGGACATTGGTCGAGAAGCCCGACAACAACCACAACATCATCGGTACCGAATGGGTGTTTCGCCACAAGCAAGACGAAGATGGACAAGTTGTTCGCAACAAAGCACGTCTCGTCACCAAAGTCTACACTCAAGTCGAAGGTATGGACTATGGTGAGACATATGCCCCCATTGCTAGACTTGAGTCCATCCACATCTTAATTGCCTATGCTAATCACCATGATATTACCTTGTACCAAATGGACATTAAAAGTGCCTTTCTAATTGGTGAAATAGAGGAGGAAGTTTATGTTAAATAACCTCCCCGTTTTGTCAATCCTAAGAAACCTGTTGGGGATATAACTACTGAGTGTAAACCGCCCAGGAGGGGCCGGTTCACCCTCAACTATATTGAAGCCCACAAAGACTCAGAAGATGGCACTTTACTATGAAACTTAGAGGCCAGTAGCCCAAAGGAGGATTAGGGCCCATAATGGTAAAACCGCCTTAGTCATGTAACTTGTGTTGTAAGATAAGGGAAGGAGAGACCGAGCCGAACACTTGTATGAGTCGGCCTCGGGACTCTGTAGACCAGCCGGACGTCAACCCATGTATATAAGGGGACGACCCGGCGGCGGCTCAGAGGGAGACAACAACAACAACTCGAGGTCTAGGCGAAGCTGTTTGCTCCCTAGTCATCGAGACCACATCAATCCCATCACAAACTAGACGTAGGCTTTTACCTTCATCGAAGGGGCCGAACTAGTATAACTCTTGCGTCTTAGCGTCCGCTTTAACCCCTCCAAGTTAACCCGTAGCGATGGCTCCGCGACTAAGTCCTTTCATGAGGACATCTGCCGTGACAAAACCACGACAGTTGGTGCCCACCGTGGGGCTATCGCACGATGGTTTGATGATCTTGGAGGGCAAGCTCGAAGGACTCAAAGGCTACGCTATGGGCCGGATGACCAAGAGTCGTCGCGGCAAGCTCTACATCGACGATGCAGGCTGGGGCCCCGAGGCCGACTCGATTGAATACGGGTACCGGGTCCCCTTTGGTGGCATACACGTTTTCATCGGCAAGATCGGTGAGCCAGGGCCTGAGCCGGAGATCTGCACCGACCTCGTCGAGACGGCTCAGCGTGCGAAACCTGCCTAGGCTAAACCGGCCGTCAAGCGTGCCTTCATGGGAGTCATCCACGGAGGAAGTTATGAGGACGGATCAGAATCAGAGTAAGCGGCTGTCGTCTACTCGATGACGAAGTCGTCGACCGGAGAAACTGAGTCTCTATATCAGCTGCAAGATGGCCGGATTGGGGGCTGTTCCGACGGTGACAGTATTCCGGACCCCTCTGATCTACCCAACCGGGTTGGAATATCCATGGCCGGTACACAAGAAATACTTCACTCTTCGACCGCTGCGACAATGATTGCCGGTTCAACAGCGGCGGCGGCAGCCGGGCAGAGGCCCCTGGCGCCCGCCGGCTCAAGTTTTATCGGAACTATTCGATGCGTTGGTTGTGCTCATGGCAGAGGTTAACCCGGCGGACCAGGACATTCATAATGCGGAGATTGCGAAGGTGAAGGAACAAATCACTCAGGCTAAAGCGGATCTGGCAGCTGCAGACGCTAGGATGGCGGAAGAGCGGGCCGCTTTGGATGCACAGGCTTATAGGCTCATGCTGGATCAGAGCGCGTCGCATGAAGTCATGAAGAGGAAATACAGATCCCGTTTGCCTTCAGTTTTCGAGGGAAGAGATCTCTTCAACACCCTAGGAGCGGGGACCAGTAATCCGCCGGCGGTAAACCGGGCGGAAGCACCTGGGACGGGCGCGCCGGTTCAGCCCCGCATAATAGATCTACCTCGCCATAATGCCAGCATGCCTCAGGCTGTGCAAACGCCCCCGGGTCATTACTCCAACCCGATGGATAACCTTGTCGCAGCTGCGGCACGGCTGGAGGCAATTCCAATTGAAGGCGATTCACCACAGTGCGAGAGACGTGCCGGGTCAAGGAGCTCCTTAGGACAGCTCTGGTCCAACAGGAAGCGTATTCGTACAGCCGCGACCGGATCCACTCTACCCCCCGCCCAAGCCGGAGCTATAGCAGGCACGTGGACGAACCAGCCGTGTCAAGTAATGCACGGCGTGGTGCACCCCGTGGCAACAACCCGGCAGGTGGGGTCGACAACGCTCAGGAGGTGGTGGACCGGGCCCGGGCACGCAGGGAGGCCGAGTTAGCAGTGCAGCATCAGGATTATCAGCTTACGCCGGTTCGTCCGACCATCTTTGAGCCTGGAGTTACCTCTAGCTCTTTGGGGGTGCCTTGCCTCGTCCCCGCTTTACGCAATGTACACTTGCCCAATGATTTCAAGGGGCCACGCAAGGTGCCAAATTACATCGCCGATCTGGCTCCAGAAGCATGGATAGAGAGTTATGAGATGGCCATGGAGATGCTGGATGTGGATGAAGCCGCGTGTGCGAAGTACTTCACCATGATGCTCGAGGGCACGGCCCGTACTTGGTTGAAAAGCTTGACACCCAATTCTATCAATTCATGGGCCCAGCTATGGACCCGGTTCATTCAGAATTTCAAAGATACCGTAAGCAGCCCATGTCTGTGGTGGACTTGGCGGCTTGTGTCCAGGGTGAAGGGGAGTCAACAACCCATTGGGTACGCCGCGTTTCGGAAATCTTACATTCTTCAGACCGGATCAACGCTGATTCTGCGATCTTGACCCTAGAGGGCAACTGCCGGTTTAAACCTTTAAAGTTGAAGCTGGGACGCATGAAGGGATTTTGCAATGACATGGGCACGCTCATGGGCGCTTTAGTGAAGTATGCTGATTCTGATAGTACCAAGGATCCCGAGTCTGATGATGATGAGACAGGGAAGGGAAAGAAGAACAACAACTCCAAAAGCCAACAGCATCACTCGGCAGGTAATGGTGGAAGCAAGCGAAGTTTAACGGCAACATGGACTTCAGAGTTAACACCAACGCTGCAGGACAAGGGCCAGCGGCGCAAGGGTAAACAGCCGAATCGAGGCGGAGCGCCTAATCCCAATCCGGACCGCTTGAAATATCTGTTGAATCAACCCTGTCCGAATCATGGGACGAAGGAGGCGCCAGCAAATCACCTCTTGAAGGATTGTTACATTATGCAGGAGTTCAAAAGTTCTAATGCTTTCCGGTATGATCAAGGTTCTGGCGGCGGTTCAGGATCCGGGCCGGGTTACGGTGGACGAAATTCCGGTTCAGGGTTTAATGGTAATCCGGGCGGACATAACACTCGTAACAATCGTAATAACTGTGGTGGTTACAATCAAGAAGCAGCAGCAAATCGGGTTATCGAGCAACCCAAAGCAGTTGAATAGTGGGCAGTACCACGCCTTCACCACCAGCTTAGGCAAGCGAGACCGAAGCTTCAGAAGCGGGCAAATAACGTTGTTGAACCGGCCGTGCCTCATTACCTACGCTGGTCGAGCAGCCCATTGTATGGAGTAGAGAGGATCATCCTCCCCGGGTTGACAATCCGGGTCAGCTAGCCCTTGTGGTGGCACCTCAGGTGGGAGGTTATAAGTTCACCAAGGTGCTTATGGACGGAGGGAGGAGCATCAACATCCTGTACTACGAGACCTTCCATCGTATGGGGTTAACAGATAAGCATCTCAAACCGTCCAATACAGTGTTCCATGGTGTGGTGCCTGGCAAGTCAGCGTATCCGGTTGGTAAAATAGCTCTGGAGGTGGCCTTCGGGGATGAATATAACTCCAGATCGGAAACATTGACGTTTGAAGTGGTGAGAATTCAAAGTCCATATCACGCCCTGTTTGGGCGGCCGGCTTATGCCAAGTTCATGGCACGACCTTGTTATATCTATTTGCAGCTCAAGATGCCGGGTCACAAGGGGACAATAACGGTTCATGGGAGCCGCAAGATCGCTTTGGAGTGTGAGGAAGGTGATGCGGCTTACGCAGAGTCGGTTTGTGCCACCGAGGAGCTGAAGTATTATAAGGACAATGTTGATCCGGCGGACATGACTCCATTGAAGAAGCCAACTACAGAGCACGATCCGGCCCTGAAGTTCAAATTGGCAGCTGAGACTAAGTTTGTTGACTTCGTACCTGGCGATTCGTCCAAGCAGTTCAGCATCAGTGCCAACTTGGATCCGAAATAGGAAAGCGCGCTCATCAAGTTCATCCGTGAGAATCGGGACATTTTTGCATGGAAGCCTTCTGACATGCCAGGTGTACCGAGGGAGCTCACTGAGCACACTCTTAATGTTGATCCCAAGTACAGACCGGTGAAGCAGTTTCTCCGCCGGTTTAACGAGGAGGGGCGTAAGGCCATTGGAGAGGAGGTTGCTGTGCTCTTAGCAGGGCTTTATCGTTGAAGTTTTCCATCCGTAGTGGCTTGCTAATCCGGTGCTGGTCCTTAAGAAAACGGCACTTGGCACATGTGTGTGGATTACACAGATCTTAACAAGGCTTGTCCAAAGAGATCCTTTTGCCCTCCCGCATTGACCAGATTATTGATGCCACTGCGGGTTGTGAGCGCTTGAGCTTTTTGGATGCGATTCGATATCATCGAGATCAAGATGGCGGTTAAGGACCAGGAGAAGACATCGCTTATCACTCCCTTTGGAGCCTTCGCTATGTGTCTATGCCTTTTGGGCTCAAGAGCGCCCAAGCAACTTATCAGCCGCTATGCATGAATTGGTTGCATGAACAGATCGGCCGTAATGTGCATGCCTATGTGGATGATATTGTGGTTATGTCAAGGAAGAAGGAAACATTGATTCATGATTTGAAAGAAACCTTTGACAACCTGCGGGTTTACAAGATGATGCTCAACCCAGCCAAATGTGTTTTTGGTGTTCCGGCAGGCAAGTTATTGGGTTTTCTCGTGTCCAACAGGGGGATTGAAGCTAATCCGGAAAAGATTACGGCTGTCACCTCCCTGGCTAAACCAAAGTGTATTAATGATGTCCAGCGTTTGGCGGGCCGGATTGCCGCGCTGAGCCGGTTTATCAGCCGCCTCGGAGAGAAGGCCATCCCTTTATACCAGATGATGAAGAAGACAAATCAGTTTGTCTGGAGTCCAGCCACTGATGAAGCGTTGGAGGACTTAAAGCGGCAATTGGCCAACCAGCCTGTGCTCGCCGCTCCCATCGACAAAGAGCCGCTTCTGCTATATGTTGCTGCTAAGCCAGGGCAGTTAGTGTGGCCATTGTGGTAGAGCAGAAGGAGGCAGGGAAGGAGCATCCGGTTCAACGTCCGGTTTATTATATCAGCGAGGTGCTTATTGAATCTAAGCAAAGATATACGCATTGGCAGAAGCTGGTGTATGGAGTTTTTATGGCAAGCCGGAAGCTGAAGCAGATTTCCAAGGGCACCCCATCACGGTGGTCGATTCAGCTCCCTTAGGTGATATCATCTGAGAACCGGGAGGCGACTGGCCGGATTGCCAAGTGGGCTATAGAGCTTGGGCCGCACGGTTTGAAATATGTACCTCGGATGGCAGTGAAGTCTCAAGCACTTGTGGATTTCATTAATGATTGGACGGAGTTGCAAGCGCCTGAAGAAAAGCCAGATCATACATATTGGACCATCCATTTTGACGGATCCAGGCAGTTGGAGGGCTCGGGGGCTGGAGTCGTATTAACTTCCCCACGAGGTGACAAGTTTTGTTACGTTCTCCGCTTAATGTTCCCTTGTACTAACAATGCAGCTGAGTATGAAGCCTTGCTCCATGGTCTTCGGATGGCTAAGGAGATGAATCTAAGCCAGGTTAAGTGCTTCGGTGACTCGGACCTAGTGGCTCAACAGGTGTCCGACACTTGGGATTCCAAGGACCCACTCATGGCTGCATATCGTCGTGAGGTGGATGTTGTCACAGGTCATTTCAAGGGCTATCAGGTGGACCACGTGGATCATCGGAAGAATGAAGCGGCGGACGCTTTGAGCCGGTTGGGCTCTCAACACAAACCGGTCCCGCCCAATGTTTTTCTCGACGCATCGCATAATCCGTCTACCAAGCTCCTGGTGAAGCGGATTTGGCTGTTCCCGATCCGGAGGCTCAATTGGTGGCAGCTCTGCTACTCCGGATTGACGCCCCTTATCTCGGGCGTACATGAACCGGGGCGAAGTTACCGAAGATGAGATGTTGGCCCGACAGATAGTTCGGCGGTCTAAGTCTATGACCATTGTTAATGGCGAGTTGCATCATTGCAAGGTGTCGTGGCGCTTTCAACGTTGTGTGTCCCCCGAGGAAGGCTGTGAAATATTGCGTGAGATCCACGAAGCGAGACCGTGGTCACCACGCTGGTTCAAAATCCTTGGTGGCTAAAGCGTTGCCCGCCACGGTTTCTATTGGTTGACCGCCCATGCCGATGCGGAAGATCTGGTCGACGATGTGATGGTTGCCAAAAGTTTTCAGACGTGCTCATGTACCGCCCAAGAATTGAGGATGATTCCAATTACTTGGCCGCTTATGCACTTGGGGTTGGATATGGTTGGACCTTTCAAAAGGTCCAAGGACAAGAAGACCCACCTGTTGGTGGCGGTTGACAAATTTACAAAGTGGGTAGAGGCAGAACCTGTTAGCAAGTGTGATGCGGCCACGGCGGTTTAGTTCATCAAAAAGGTGATTTTCCGGTTTGGTTTTCCACACAGTATCATTACAGATAATGGTACCAATTTGTCCAAAGGTGCCATGGAGGAGTTCTGCGAACGTGAGCACATCCGGCTTGACGCTTCTTCAGTAGCTCACCCACAGTCCAATGGTCAAGCGGAATGAGCCAATCAAGAGATCTTGAGAGGCATCAAGCCCCGGCTTATGGTCCCTTTGCAGAGGACGCCGGGTTGTTGGGTAGAAGAGCTACCGTCTGTGTTATGGAGTATAAATACTACACCTAATAGATCCACGGGATACACGCCGTTCTTTATGGTTTATGGAGCGGAAGCGGTTCTCCCAATGACATCCGTCATGACTCACCTCGTGTGGCAGCCTATGTTGAAGCGGATAATGAGACAAAGACGACAGACGCTTTTGGATCGGCTGGATGAAGAGCGTGACATAGCAGCTGCCCGCTCGGCGATTTACCGCAGGATCTTCGCCGTTATCATAGTCGCCGGTCGTAACCGTAACTTTTCAAGAAGGAGATTTGGTGCTTCCGCTCATCCAAGACCAGACGGATATGCACAAGCTATCCCCACCTTGGGAGGGACCTTTCATGGTCAGCAAGAATCTGCACAACGGGTCGTACTATCTGATCGATGTTCGAGAGCATAAAGACTCACGCACGCCGAGGAGGAGACCAACAGGTTGTGGAACATAGCTCATCTTCGCCTTATTATACCGAGCCATCGGCTCTACTTATGTACATATTATGACAAAGGTATATATTATGAATAAAGTAATAAACCGAAGCCTCGGCTAAAGCGGGGTATCTGTTCTGTTACATCATGTGTGGTTACATGGAGTTGTTCTGTCTTAAAGCGGCCTCCGGTTTACCCCTTGAGTTTTCTTTCTAGAAAGCTTTATGATATCACTTGGGGGCTTGGTCGTGTCCGAAGCAATGCAACACCTTTTGATAGGCGAAAGCCACCAGATCACTTGGGGACATGGTCAAATCTGAACCAGTCACGCTTTTTGATCGGCCTAAGGCCATAGAGTCACTTGGGGGCTTTGTTGAACCCGAACCATTGCCACGCCACTTGATCGGCATAATGCCACAGTTTCAGTTGGGGACCTGGCTGACCCGAACCATGGCTACACTTTATAGGGAGCTTGGTCGTGTCCGACCATGGTAACACCATCTGATCGGCTCAGTACAGCTTTATCTTTTGCAAACGGTTTATCATTGCCTTTGCTCCCATGTTTGTCATAACTGTTATTTGATTTTTGTTGCGTTTCTTAAACCGACAACATTCTTAAACCGTTTTCAAAGCTGTCAGTTAATGGAATTCGGTCAATTTTTTTTAATCCGGCGATAATTTCACCGGTTTGATGTTTTTTCTGTTAACATCCTATTATGGAGTAACAGGGGGCTTATTATGACCCTAAGACGGTGTAATGCGGGTAAACCGGGCAAAGATAAACACAAGAGTTGTTCTCTCCTTTGATGGTAATGGTTTATACAACCTCCGCTTCAAGATTGGCTAAGCCAACTTCATGCCCAGCGACAGCAGGTATTTTGTATCACAAAATTTTGATTATATACCTCAATATTTCATTTCATATATGTATGAATGTCACAAACCGTCAAGCAAAGACGTATCACCGGGCGCTTTAAGATTTTGTGACTGCAGGCAATTTAAATTGAAGGTTTCGATCATTCAATCAAAGGAGTCCGCACCATGGCACGAAGGCATATTAAAAACAAAAGTGATGGCTATCCTATTACAAGGCATTCAGAGGCCCAAAAGTTGGAATGGCGTCATAACAGTAGCTTCCGATGCATCAACCTTGACGGATTAAGCTTCATTGCCGGGTTGACGTGAAGAAGATGGGTCGTCTGGCGCCGGTTCAACTTCTTCCTCCTCACCACCCAATGGCCGGAAGTCATTGGTGGTCCATCAATCCGGTTAAAGCTCGAAAGACAGCCTCTTCACTTATAAGCTCAGCGGATCAACGTCAGGGGCATAAGTGTGCTTACGGGTTGGTGGAACAAGGTTACGCACTTCCGAATAACAGCTTCAACACGCCTGTTGTTCGTGATCGTAGAAGGAGCGGTGAACCGTCAGTTGGCCTCTGCTGCCAGTTGACTCGCCAGAGGACGCATCTCCCTTGTTACCCGTTTGAGAGCATCATTATCAAATGCTTCGCCACTTGAGCACTGGGAAGCCTTTGGCTATGTCAGCCGGATCAAGGTCAGCTATCCATGCATTGGCGCGAGTTATTCCCAATAAAGTGCCAGCCTGGGCAGCGGATCGTTTCAATTCTTCTAGCTGTGCCGGTATCATAGATAGCCGGTCCAGTGTGTCCTTGATCAATGACAGAGCTGTGTTATCATAAGAGGTGGCGCAAATAACTCGGTGGGTGCCGGTATACGGCTGTTCAATTAGCGTATACGCGGCCTTGAGTTTCTTCCGCATGTCAGAGCCCAGATGAGCAATGCGCTTACCTATTCCGGTTTAAGACAATTCAGGTTAAACCGGTGGAAATTTCAAAACGGAATATTAATCACATCCTTGGTGAAACATTTCTTACCAAATATTGCAGAGGTCATGGCGTTAATTTGGTGCTTTAATCCGTGAGCTCTTCCACACCGGTTTAATGGCTGCTTCAAAGATCTTCCGCCTGCTTTTAGCAACCGCGCTTTCTCAAAAGATTCCGCTTGGCCTGCTCGGATTTAAACCACTCCTTGAGCTGCTCCATAGTAGTCAAGGCGGTTTTCAGCTCATCCTTGGCCTTGGAGGTTTCTGCTTGTTGAGATTTCAGATTGACATGAAGATCATTGATTTGTGAGGTTTGTTGGCGTATCTCACTCTGTGACAAAAAGGGAGCATGTTAGTAGTTTCATCACAAAGTCCCAAGCTCAATACAGGTATTCGACTTGGCACTTGGGGGCTAATGGCTATTTGCTCGAACATGTTCTCGTCAAGATAAGTTACAGTCCCGGTTTAACTATACTAAGTTGAACCGGCCCTTGGGGGCTACATCAATGAAGTCTGAAAAGTTTGAGTTTTATATTAAGTCCCGGTTTAACTATACTAAGTTGAACCGGCCCTTGGGGGCTACTACGCAATGAAGGTACAAGAGAGGCATAACTCCTTACCTCATAGCGCTCCTTCATAAGATTTACCAGACCGGCTTCGAAATCATGACTTGTGTAGAGCCGGTTCAGGAAGCCAGAGTGAAGATCTTGGGCGAGAAATTGTCATAGTCGACAGATCAGTTTTTTCCTTTCCTTTACTCATGGCAAGAACACTTCCTTGGCGCTGTGCTTTGATAGAGCAACCAGATTGCTGTGGGCGGTATATGCGGTGCCCGTGAATCACGACATCGTCATCTTTGGTCGGGCTGGCGGATTGGCATTTTTCCTCGGGCTTGGCGCTTTCATACCGGGCTTGGCGGATCAGCCAGCTTGAATCCCGTTGTTCTGCTGCAGACTCGGTGGTGCAGGAGGATGTGACGCCTCAACTTGGACATCCGGTTCAGCCTCCGGCGGGTTAGCATTGTCATCTTGATTAACCCCAGCAGAGTTGTTTTAGCAACTTCGGATTTTCACCATGATGCTCGGAGTCTTCGCCAGATCAACATCCCCAGAAGTGTCGAGGTTCTTGTCCGTCTTCCTAAGGCGAGCCTTGGTGCTAAAACATCAAGGGTTAGAATATGATAGACCGACAAATGCAAAAAAACAAATTAAGGAGTAATATGCTTACCCAGCAGCAACTTTGAGACGAGGCAGCTGAGTGGTTGATGAACCGCCAGACGAGTTGGAAGAAGCCTGATAATTCGGTCGCATGATTGAGAGGGCATCGGAAGAAACCTTTCAAAGGATAACGCTTTTCGGAGAACAAGTCACCTCCGGACGACGCTCGGGTTGGTGTGTCGCCTAAACCGGACGACGTAATTTGTTGACCGCTATGCCGGGTCGTACGGCGTTCTTCAGTTTGCTGTGTCTTCAAAGAAAGTTTTGGATTCAAATGAGCACGAGAGTGAGATTGTTTCACTTTCCGGACTGTCCGGCGAATTCTTTTAACCGGTACTAGATCAGCATCGGAAGAAAGAAGGATTACCTCAACAGGATCTGCATGGCTGGCCTCAGTGTCATCCTGGGAATTGTAACTATCAGTAAGATGAATTACAAAAGGAACAAGGTAAGTCAAGCTCTACCTCAGCATCTGATTCTTCATCCTCTGGAGGTTCAGAAGACTCGGCGGTTTTCCTCTTGCCAGCTTTCTTGGTGGTCTTGGTCTTTACACGAGGAACCCGGGCCGGTTTCGTTCGTTTCCAAAAGGAGTTGTTAGCCTGAGAATTAATAAGGGATTAATACAATCAATATGGAATCAAAATCAGTAGAGTAATGAGTGGAACCTTACCGTGGGCGGTTTGTTGGAGACGCAGAACGGGGCCAAACCGGTTTGGCTGCACGCGGAGATCGGTTCATCGAGCATTTTCTTCACTGTCTCGGCAATTTCAAGCTCAGTTATTGATAGCTTGTGATGTCGTTGAGGATCTTTGACGTCACCAGTGTATTCGTGCATCAATCCGGGGCGGCGGCTTAATGGCAAGATGCCCCAAGAAACCCAACAGCGGACAAGGTCAATACCAGTTAAGCCGTTGGCCATCAGAGCCCGGAGCTTGATAATTTGGGGTGCAAAGTTCTTCCGTTCCGCGGCAGTCAAGCGCGAAGGCAAGGGGTGATTGTTGCTAAGCCGGTGAGGGCGATAACCCGGCAAAGGATTTTCTCCGTTAGGAGCAGTGTTCCGGCAATAGAACCAGGTTTGATTCCAATCTTTCGGATGGCTGTGACGTTTGGCGTGAGGAAAGTCCACTTCTTTCCTTTTTTTGGATTGAAACGCCACCAAGTTCTGTGTTAGGACCGTCCGAAAACTCTGTACGGCGGTTCAAATGAAAGAAATCTCGGAATAACTCCACAGTTGGTTCTTCTTTAAGATAGACTTCACAGAAGACTTGAAAGTTGCATATATTGGACACAGAGTTCAGAACTTATCTTGTGGATGGAGTTGGAAGCTTGCGAGGACATCCCGGAAAAATTTTGATCCGGGCGGGCTGAATCCCCGGTCTAGGTGTTGCATAAAAACAATTACCTCTCCTTCTTGAGGTTCCGGCGGACATTCAGAATCCAGAACACGCCAATGAAGGACCCTTTTCGATGCTAAAACGCCAGTGGTGACATATCCATTGATTTGTGTCTCAGTGATCTTGGACGGAACCCAATTGCAGGCAGAGAATTGTTTGGCCATTCCGGAAGAAAAACTAAAAGTAAAAGTAAAGGCCGGTTTACAATTAACGGTTTATGCATATTATTCAGTGTTAAACCGGCAGATTGCCATTCAATTTCAGTTGCCGGTTTAAGTGAGGACTAATGATGTATGGCGGATTAGCTATCGGTTAAACCGCCCTTAGGCGTAAGGATGAGCTGAAAAATCTGCTAAGTGTTGATGTAAACAGGTTTCACACATCGACGGAATTAATTTGGATCTACCAAAGATTCAAGAAGAAAAATTTCGCGATCTATAAAGGCTTTAAATAGGGCGTAGAAGTTCGTGCATTCTATCAAGGGATTCTGAACAAAAAGTAAGATCTACTAAGTGCTAAACTGAATGCGGAGCAACTACCGCACACAAGATTTATGCTACAGCTTGAATTAAAGAAGCTATGGCGAAGTTTAATACGAAGAAACTAGGGATGAACGCCTATGAACGCAGATGAAAACATGAGCCCTAAGATACAGATCTAGGGGTATGAGGGAGAATCTTACCGGATGCGCAGGATAGCGGAGGGACACCAAGGATCTCTGGTACAACCAGGTTGATGCAGCGGCCTTTGTTGATGCAGCGTTCGAAGGTCGAGGGCGACGGCAGAGCTTCAGAGTCAAGGCGTCGCGAGGAAGAAGAAGTACGGAAGGGGAAGAAAAGAAAGGGCCCTCAGGTCTATTTATAATAAGGCGGAGAATAATTGACAGGCGCGAGAGTTGAGGAGCCGAAAGCGGCAGGTGGCGCAGCTGTCGCCTCGATTTCCGGGATGATATTAAATGAAGGGAATCTTTTATTTCGTTTTTTTAGAGATGACGTCAAGAGGATCGGTTGCTGTGTCCAGAGGATGACGTCACGGCGGTTTAACAAGATTTATAAAGGGAAGACATCATGGCGGTTTACGAGACATGAAGGAAAATGTTCACAGGGTTTTTCTAAAGTGTTGAAGATTGACGTGAACAGGTTCAAATCAATCTGGGGCCTAATGTTGGGGATATAACTACTAAGTGTAAACCGCCCAGGAGGGGCCGGTTCACCCTCAACTATATTGAAGCCCACAAAGACTCAGAAGATGGCGCTTTACTATGAAACTTAGAGGCCCGGAGCCCAAAGGCGGATTAGGGCCCATAATGGTAAAACCGACATAGTCATGTAACTTGTGTTGTAAGATAAGGGAAGGAGAGACCGAGCCGAACACTTGTATGAGTCGGCCTCGGGACTTCAGAGACCAGCCGACGTCAACCCATGTATATAAGGGGACGACCCGGCGGTGGCTCAGAGGGAGACAACAACAACAACTCGAGGTCTAGGCGAAGCTGTTTGCTCCCTAGTCATCGAGACCACATCAATCCCATCACAAACTAGACGTGGGCTTTTACCCTCATCGAAGGGGCCAAACTAGTATAACTCTTGCGTCTTTGCGTCCGCTTTAACCCCTCCAAGTTAACCCGTAGCGATGGCTCCGCGACTAAGTCCTTTCATGAGGACATCTGCCGTGACAAAACCACGACAAAACCCGATCATGTTTACAAACTTCACAAAGCTCTTTATGGTCTTAAACAAGATCCTAGAGCGTGGTATAAATGCTTGACCAAGTTCCTTATTGAAAAAGGCTTTGAGATTGGAAAG
The DNA here is from genome assembly GCA_021605145.1 of Aegilops bicornis. Taxonomy (NCBI): domain Eukaryota; kingdom Viridiplantae; phylum Streptophyta; class Magnoliopsida; order Poales; family Poaceae; genus Aegilops; species Aegilops bicornis. The sequence goes on along the minus strand of CM038673.1, from coordinate 397,477,310 downwards.
AGAGATTCTACTCTTTTTACTAAAAGGGTTAATGGTGAATTATTTGTGTCCCAAATTTATGTTTATGATATCATATTTGGTTCGACTAACCCTCATTTTAGTGAAAAGTTTGGGAAGCTAATGTCGAAGAAGTTTGAGATGTCTATGATGAGTGAACTCAAGTTCTTTCTTGGTTTGCAAATCAAGATGCCCACTAGTAGGCATGGGGGTTTTCATACCTTTGCTTTCTTGCATGTTGAATTTCTTGAATAAATCCTTAGTTTGCTTGATTTGCAAACTAAGAAAGAACTTGAGTTCACTCATCATAGACATCTCAAACTTCTTCGACATTAGCTTCCCAAACTTTTCACTAAAATGAGGGTTAGTCGAACCAAATATGATATCATCAACATAAATTTGGCACACAAATAATTCACCATTAACCCTTTTAGTAAAAAGAGTAGAATCTATCTTTCCAATCTCAAAGCCTTTTTAAATAAGGAACTTGGTCAAGCATTTATACCACGCTCTAGGAGCTTGTTTAAGACCATAACGAGCTTTGTGAACTTTGTAAACATGATCGGGCTTCCTAGGATTGACAAAACCGGGAGGTTGTTTAACACAAACTTCCTCCTCTATTTCACCATTTAGAAAAGCACTTTTAATGTACATTTGGTACAAGGTGATATCATGGTGATTAGCATAGGCAAGTAGGATGCAAATGAACTCAAGTCTAGCAATGGGGGCATATGTCTCACCATAGTTCGTACCTTTGACTTGAGTTTAGCCTTGGGCGACGAGACGTACTTTGTTGCGAATGACTTGTCCATCTTCGTCTTGCTTGTTGTGAAACACCCATTTGGTACCGATGATGTTGTGGTTGTTGTCGGGATTCTCGACCAATGTCCACACTTGGTTTCTCTCAAAGTTATGTAGCTCTTCGTGCATGGCATGTATCCAATCCGGATCATCCAATGCTTCTTCAACCTTCATAGGTTCAATGCTAGAGATGAATGAATAATGTTCACAAAAATTAGCCAAACGAGTTTTAGAGCGAGTGATTCTCTCGGTTTGGATATCATTGAAGATTTGCTCGACGGGATGGTCTCTTGAAACTCGTGCTCGAACTCATGAGAGCTTTTGCTTGGGTCGGGGTGGAACATCTTCTTCATCATCTTGTTCTTCTTCTTGGCCTACTCAATTGTTGACGTTGTCGTTCTCTTGTCGTGGTGGAGAAGGAGGTCGATGAGGTTCATCTTGGTGCACTTCCTCGTTTTCTTCATCTTGGTGTGTCCCACTTGTGGATGCTTCCATGTCAACTCTTGGTTCACCTTGACGTGAGGTAGAAGCTTCCACTTGTACGGACGAGGTACTCTCTGTTACCTCCATTGGACGAATCTTGCCAATAGACAAGTCTTGGATTGCTTCCGAAGGATCCTTATCTCCTACATCAATTGGCAATTGCTCTACTTACGAGACGTTAGATTCATCAAACTTCACATCTACCATCTCTTCAACCTTTCGGGTGAAATTGTTGTAGACACAGTAAGTGCGAGAGTTTGAGCCATAACCAAGTAGGAAACCTTCATGAGATTTAGGAGCAAATTTAGACCGACGATGCTTATCAAGAATGTAACACTTGGAGCCGAATACTCGAAAGTATCCAACTTGGGGTTTATTACCGGTGATGAGCTCGTATGCCATCTTGCCGAGTAGCTTGTGAAGATACAAGCGATTTGTTGCATGACAAGCCGTCTCAACCGCTTCCGCCCAAAAGTGTTTTGGAGTCTTGTACTCATCAAGCATCGTTCTCGCCATCTCGATAAGAGTCCGGTTCTTCCTCTCAACAACTCCATTTTGTTGAGGCGTATACGTAGCCGAGAACTCATGTGAAATCCCTTGTTCGTCAAGAAAGGTATCCACATTTGCGTTCTCGAACTCCGCTCCATTATCGCTTCGAACATTCTTGATCTTCACTTCAAATTCATCTTGGGCCTTCCTAGCGAAGTTCTTGAAGATCTTTTGGACCTGCAATTTATCATCAAGAAAGAATACCCACGTAAATCTTGAAAATCATCGACTATGACTAGACCAAATGAGTTACCACCGAGACTTTTGTAGGCATTGGGACCAAAGAGATCCATATGAAGTAGCTCGATCGATCTTCTCGTGGTCATGATGTTCTTCACGGGGTGACTTCCTCCTACTTGTTTTCCTGTTTGACAAGCACTACACAATATATGCTTGTCAAATATAACATCTTCTACTCCAAGGATATGATCACCTTTAATAAGCTTATCAAGATTTCGCACACCCACATGACCTAACCTTCTATGCCACAACCAACCTTTAGAATATTTAGCAATTAAGAAAGTTCTAGGTTGAGCCTTTTTAGTGAAATCAACAATGTAAAGATCACCTCTACGTATACCGGTAAAGACCATTTTATGATTATGTCTATGAAACACTTGGAAATCTACTTCAGTGAATAGGACATTGAAACCAAAGTCAACAAGTCTAGATACGGAAAGTAGATTATAGCCAAGAGATTCAATGAGCATAACATTTTGTATGGAGCTATCATGTGAGATGGCCACCTTACCAAGGCCAACCACCTTACCCTTTGAGTTATCACCAAAAGTGACATACTTTCGAGGGCCGTCGTTTTCAGCAAGCTCGCGAAACATATCCTTATCTCCAGTCATATGATTGGTGCGTCCACTATCATGACCCATTCCTTTCCTCCAGCCATGTAGCCGCGAAAATTAGCCATAAGACCAAAGTGTCTCATAGACTCATCGAGATCAAAGTCACTATCATCATCCTCATCATAGTATCCATGTTCAACATCATCTTGTAATTGATCATTTCCTAGAGAAAGTGACTCATTAGATTTATGGCCATGACAATGTGCATCTTTATGGATTGTAATGACTTCGGAGATGATGTTGCTAATGATTCCAACATCTCCTTTGGAACGCATGAGGTTAGTATGCTCAAATAGACAATCACCAAACTTAGGATCATTGGAATTCATCTTACTCAAGGCAATATACTTATGAAGGATCTCACCTAATTTTTTCAAGGAATAGTTTGGAAAACGTTCCTCAAGAAATCTCCATATAGTGTAGGCACAATCAAGAGTAAGCAAGCAACCAATCAAGTTTCTATGCAAACCTCTAGAGATAAGATTAACAGTTCTAAGGTTGTGAATCATGTCAATGGACTCATCAAGGGTAGGATGCAAAGGATCAACATGAGGAGTACAAGGGCTAGTAATATACTTGCTCAAATGATTTTCATTGAAAATCACAAGCATCTCATTTTTTTACTCATGAATGTACTCTCCATCAAGAATAGGCACTCTACGCCTAAGACTCCCCAACATAGACTCATCCATCTTCCTCCAAAGGTGTTTAAACCAAAGCAATGGAGACCAAAGCTCTGATGCCAATTGAAAGGATCGAGAACAGGTGTCTAGAGGGGGGGTGAATAGACTCTTAACAAAGAAAAGTTGCAGCTTTTATTTTCTTCAAGTTAAGGTAGAGTTTTAGCACAAGTTTAAACATTCACAGTACATTCAAGCAAGCATGGTAAGAGTATATGAGCAGAGGAAAGTAAAGCATGCAAGTTGCAAGAATGTAAAGGGATGGGATTGGAGTGTGCAAACGCAATTGGACACACGAAGATTTTTTCTATGGTTCTGATAGGTGGTGCTATCGTACATCCACATTGATGGAGACGTCAACCCACGAAGGGTAATGGTTGCGCGAGTCCACGGAGGGCTCCACCCACGAAGGGTCCACGAATAAGCAACCTTGTCTATCCCACCATGGCCATCACCCACGAAGGACTTTCCTCACTAGGGTAGATCTTCACGAAGTAGGCGATCTCCTTGCCCGTACAAAGTCCTTGGTTCAAATCCACAATCTTGACGGAGGATCCCAAGTGACACCTAACCAATCTAGGAGACACCACTCTCCAAAAGGTAATAGATGGTGTGTTGATGATGAACTCCTTGCTCTTGTGCTTCAAATGATAGTCTCCCCAACACTCAACTCTCTCTCGCAGATTTGGATTTGGCGGGAAGATGATTTGAGTGGAAAGCAAGTTGGAAAGGCTAGAGATCAAGATTTATGTGGTTGGAATGGAATATCTTGACCTCGACACATGAGTAGGGGGTTCTCTCTCAGAAAATGAATGCTGGAAGTGTAGGCATGTTCTGATGGCTCTCCTCACGAATGAAGAGTGGGTGGAGGGGTATATATAGCCTCCACACAAAATTTAACCGTTACACACAATTCACCAAACTCGGTGGGACCGAATCAGAAAACTCGGTTGGACCGATATGATCAACTCGGTGCACTACAAAAAAAATACACTTCCGTGATGATATGTGTTTGTCACAGTAGGTCGCTTTTTTTGTCATGCATGTACATCCATGACAAATTTATGACAGAATCAAGATAGTCATACTGTCTTTGTCGTGAGAAGTGTTCCATGACATTACCAAAATTATCATCACGGAAGTGTCCACTTCCATGACGATAAATCGCGCGTCACGAAGTGCTTTTCGTCAAGGGTGGTGACACATGGCATCCACCGTAACGGAATGTCGTTAAGCTATCGGGTCGGGTTTTGGATCCGATAACCCGTTAACAGCCCCGACCAATGGGGATTTTCCACGTGTAAAATCCTCATTGGCACAGGTGTCACTCATCCAATGGGCGAGACGCGCCTATGATATGTTGACACGTGGACCGCCCATCAAGTTTAAATGGGTCGGCCCAAAAGGCCCACAAGATTTTATGGACCATAATGGGCCGCCCACTAAAGGCCCATGAGATTTTGCGGACCATAATGGCTGGCCCAGCTAAAGGCCCACAAGATTTTGCGGGCCATAATGGGCCGGCCCAGGTAAAGGCCCACAAGATTTTTGTGTGCCATAATGGGCCGGCCCAGGTAAAGGCCCACAAGATTCTTGCGGGTCATAATGGGTCGGCCCAGCTAAAGGCCCACGAGATTTTGCTGACATTAATGGGCCGGCCCAGCTGCAGGCCCACAAGATTTTGAGGACCCTAGTAGGCCGACCAATTAACTGGCTGCCATGTTTTGGGCCGAATGCCGGCCCATATTTGATCCGGTCCATTAATGGCCTGCCATGCTCCGGGCCTGATAGTGGCCCATATGAGATCCGGCCCGTTAAAAGCCTACCACGTTCTGGGCCAAATTACGGCCAGCATCAGTTCGCCCTTTAAGAGGCTTTGGGCTCAATTATGGCCCATATCATATTCGCCCATTAACCGGACACTATGCTTTTGGGCCCACTTGCTAAAGGCCCACTTAGTAATTCGCCCGATATTAGTTTTGGCCTGTTAAGGGTCTGCTTAACATTTCGCCCTATATTAATTTTGGCATGTTAAAAGCCCGTCATATAGTTGGGCCTAACTACGGCCCGGTTTGCATCCGCCCGCTTTCGCAATGATATCTGATTGGGCCAAACAAGGACTAAGACAATTTTGGCCTGTTAAAAGCCCGTGATTTGATTCGCACAATCATGGGCCGGGGTTCATTTCGGGTTGTTGCGTAACTAGTAGGTATTAAGAACAAACCTACTATATACAATAAAGAAATTACGGCATAGTAACTAAGAATAAACCTACACTATACAATAAAGGATTTAAGGTATATTACATCCATCGGGCATCAAGTTCGCCACCGTGATCATAAAGTGCAATGAAGAAGCAGATTACAAAAAATCGGGCACCATTGCAACAGAATAAAATAATATTGAACCAAGACCACTTCCAAGACAGTTCAAGAAAGGTTAGCCTTTATGGGGAACTGCCATAAGCTGCCGAGCAAGGCTGTGAGACCGCCTAGCATGTCGGTCATAGCTTCCAGTGTGTAGCTGTTTGAGGTTCTCATTGGTGTTCTCCGCAATCTTTCTTAGAGATAGGACTTCAAGTCGAAGTTGAGTTGCGTAATGCCTTTACTCGCTAGAACTTGGGATGAAGAAGTCGAACTGATTCGCATAACGAATTCGTGAGCTTGTCTCGACCGTTAGTCTCAAGTAACTTGAACACCGTGCATCAATACAAGACTTTGGGGTTGTCTCGCTATCTTCAAGATGTTTTGCCTTCTTTGCTGCAATATATGTTGGGTTTGTCTCACAGCCTTCAGCAGACTTGTGCATGCCATCATGCATATCACCCTGAAACAAAGCAGAGAGATGACAGGTTTTGCACGTGTATAAACAAAGATGATAACTGTTCTGTCAATTCTATCCAATTTCAAATTAGAAAATAAAGGGTATGTTCAAAATATCAATAGCATAATTTGGCATATTCATAATGCGGGGAGCTTCACCACACTACGGGATTACCATGTCAACATAACAAGCATAGATGAAGGGCAAAGAAAATCATTGTATCTATTTTGGATAATGTGCATGGCATGTTGTTCATATCATCAGCCACATCAGTAAGATAAAACAGGCGATGACAAGGTGCAAACGTGGGCTGCTTCACCACACACTGGATTATAGATCCACAAAAACAAGCATACATATGGGGAGTATTAAGTAATGTGTATGGTATGAATAAGGAATTTGGTTTTACAAGTAAAACTTAGAACTTACGGTTCTTACGAACATGCATTTTGATAGAAACAGCAAACTAAACAGCATTAAACGATAGGGAGTATAAGAAAATTAAACAGCAGTTGAGGATAAAGGCTTTAGAAGGACTGACTTACATTAACAGTTAACACAGGCTTTATAATGCCCTTCTCCATGTCATGGGAAGGATAACTCAAGAATTTCAGCACATAATCTTCTTCATAAGCATTGCCTGTACTCTACATTTTGTAGAGAGTAATTATAGATATGATAATACTGGAAGGGATAGAGGATAATGAAGATAAGATGCAGATTGATGCTACATAATCAACTATCAATCCGTGGAAGTACAAGCGTTACAGGACAAAATGTACTGACAAGAGCAATGGGCTACACTTCAGACCGGCATTGTCTCATGTATTAAACTTTTTGGTGCGATTAAATATAGATCTGATATTTTTAGTAAATGGTGGGCGAGGGAGATAAGATGCAGAATGCTACACAATGAACCAATCCCTCTTCCCATAATATAAGAGTGTTTTGAACACTGGTGTACTGTACAAAACGTTCTTATATTATGGGACGGAGGGAGTAGTTGTTAATGTAAGTCTGATGATAGACCATGTTCAGTCCTTACAAGAGGACTGCAGAGCTAAACCTCTTCAAAAGCATTGGGTTGATTCTAAATTTATGTAAGAGTCCATACGGATCTTATAATGTCCACCAAATGGACGATTACGAGGCTAGCATGTGCAGTGATGCTACATAATCAAACAGCTATGAAAGTAAGTATGGTCATACACAGGCAAGAGGTACTCACAAGAGCAATGCAAAGGTGCAAGATAGTTGCGAGATTCTGTGGTCCCTTGAGAACGAATGTTCTTACGCTAATGATTTTCGTACAAGTGAGACATTAAGGCAAATGCAGAAATGTAGTTCAAATTGTGATGTGATGTCATAGACAGTACCTTACGCTGCAGCCGAGACCAATGTGTAACAAGATCATTCCAGTCACCGTCGGATAAATGTAGTAACGGAGACTTTACAGAAATTTCGTTCAGAGGCTTGCCATCAAAGTTCGCTTGCCTCAGGTAGGAACGATACTTCATCAACGAGTGCTTGAAAAGCGCAACCAACCCTTGCTCGTCATGACAATCTAGTTTGCTCCTTGCCTATTTAAAAGAATCAAATCTTGTGTCTTCTGTCAGCAGAAACATATGCAGTAATGACCATGAATAACATTAGTACATTACTTACGCGTAAGTTGCGGAGGAAGACTGAAATTGTTCTGTGTCTGTGGTATAATCTTTCCATGAAGGAATGATGCGCACAAAGTTCCTGACAACAACATAAGCTTCGTCTTCTAAACTGGGAAGAAATAAAACAAGGGTCCTATTTGCTTCAATTGGGGCTCTCTCTGGTTCGAAAAGGGATTTGGCAACTGGATTTGGTGTACTCTTTGCTGGAATGGGGTTTTATGCGTCACAACCGGGTGCTATGTCAATCGGCATAATCATATTGTTTGCAGTACTGGTCTCGCTGAGTTGGGGCATCGAAATGACCAAAGGTAGTAGGGCTAGAGTCTGCTAGAGTTGGGGTATTTTGTGGGTTAGGTGATATTGCAACTACACCTAATGGGCTATTTGATTTATCAGGTGCCACTACCTTTTCCAAATACTTTGCTTGTGCTCCTCCATGATCAGCAATCGCCCTCTTCCTTTTGAACATCTAATACACAAGAACAACATTTGAATGGATAAATATGGTATGATGACAGATGGAATATGTACTGAAAATGGATAGGCAGGGCGTATTCACATACACGATGTGTAAACTAAGCTAATGGCAGTTCAACAAAGTAGAAGCAATGCAAAGCATCAGTTGCAAGATATGTGCGAGCAATGTAACCTTGGAAAGTTAGAGCAAGTACCTTGATGGGTGAATAAGATAGGGCATCTTCCTCTGACTCCTCCACTAGGGAGCTACATTGACTTAGGTCTCCCTCTAGCTCAGTATCCCGTTAGGATCATATTCTCGAGCATGAATCAGAGGTGGAGAGCGTTTGCATTGCATTGCATCCAGACTTGATTTCAGTCCCTTAATGCCAAGTTTGACAGCCATGGCATTGTTCTGCTTTATTCTTTTAATGCGTGCAAGCTCATAATCATTATGATGCTGTTCAGAATTTGAAATTCATGAAAACATAAAAAGTAGTCAGATTATCTATGGAATGCATTGCGGATTCAACTCGGAGAGTGTCTCCCTATAAACCCCTGCATATGCAAAGTTCACCTCCCCAACCGTGCTGACCAGACCACACACAGAGATACACACCCGAGCGGCGAACATGCATTTTCAAAACTAATTTAGGAACATTTAGCTGACCAATTAAACAACTCTGTTTTAATAATATCAGATTCGTATTTGAACAACTAAGCTTGTTTAGCTTGATGGGTGGAGCAGTATTATTATGACACGAAGCACGATTACGATCGTATAGTGTTCATAAAAGGGGGAACTCTAAGCATATTTTTTTTAGCAAAAGAGGGTTTCCCCTCCGATTTCTATTAAAGAAACCACCACGGAACAAACATGATCAATTAAACCCTAAGCATGATCAATTAAACCGTATTATGGCTGTGCCATGGCAGATTTGAACCTGCAAACCGGAGAAATGATATTTAGCATCCATTGTTTGCTTCGAACTAAGAACTAAATTCTAAGAGCTGAAAAGAAAGTAGAGTAACCAAGTTAAGATCTATTTTCTGGTTGAGATCAAAAAGTTGAGGAGATATGAAGTACCACCTCTCTTGCGGCGCCGTGTAGGCATCAGGGGTGCTATGGCTGTCGGTGGCGTTGAAGCAGATCTGCGACGGTAGACGGGTGCATCGGGGGATAAGTCCCGTTGCGGTGGAAGAGAAGGTCGTGTGAGCGGCCCCGGCAAGACGGCGCCGATGAAGCGAGAGGACGCGATGCAAGGCTATTGGTCCGTCACCGTGGATGAGAAACATCCATCTCTAGTAGTGGACGACGCGGTCTTGGTAGGCGCTCCGGCATGGTGGAGGACGGTGGCGATGGATGTGGTGGAGGACGGCGGCGATGGATGGGGTGGCGGACGAAGGCTGGTGTGGGGATGGGGTGTTCTAGCACGGACGATGTATGAATGGGAAAATGGAGGGAGAGGTACGGGAACCATGTTTTTGGGACGCTTTGTCTGAAATATGGGAAAGTTACTGAACTTAGCCCTGCTTAAAATTTGGACGGCTCGTCGGTTGGGGATAGGACGGTAATCTCGCATCTCCCAAATATTTGCAGTAACTATTTCGGGCGAGGAGAGGGTGTTTTGCCGCCACGGTTGGCGCCCACAGTGTATGAACAGAATGACGGTGTAGGGCGGTTGTGTCATGTCTGATGGAAGTTAAACATCTGCCCATATTTAAAATATTAGCCTACATCGATTTCGGACAAGGAGAGTTTGTTTTGCCGCCCACCCTATATGAATGGGGAATAGAGGGAGAAACAGAGGTCTTTCGGACGAGCTTGAATCAAATGAGTTTTGCCGCCCATGTTTGACGCCTACCGTGTCGGAATGGGTTCAGATGCGGTCGTGTCACGTCTAATTGAAGTTACTAACCTACCCCTATTTAGAGCAGTGGAAATCGGGTCGATGGATTGTCCGTGTAATGGGTAGACAGTAATTTCCATCTCCCAAACACTTGGCTTCGGGCAGCCGACGTGGGAGTGGACATTTTGCTGTTTCTTTCAAATTTTGGGACAATAAGCATCCACGTTTACTCGGCAACTAAATTCGAATCCATTTTGTATTCCTATATGAATCTTTATAAATCATTCGATGTGTTTTTATATATCTTCAAAAGGACGACAAAGATGTATTCCAATCATCATATATGAATATGGTTTACAAATGCGATACTCAAATTCAGAAACTAGAATCCAGTTTAAGGTGAATTCGAATATTTGGAAGACTTCATGTCCAACTCAAATGTCACACGCAACATAATGTGTACTCCCATTTAGATATGTACACAAGCGATGTATCTGATTCAAATACCGAGTCAATCAACCAAGAATGTACAGAACTAACAGACATATAAACACTTATAGAGTATATGGATCAATAATATCAACTAACATACATAAGCCAGGCCGCTGTACTTTTTTTTGGCTACAACAACATCCTTTTTTTAGCCAGCATCTTGGCCCTTTCCGATGCGTGCCACTTATGGTCCATCTATACTACTATTGTTGAATGCACATTCAGCCCAATTGGCATATTTGTAGGTCTGGCACAGCAATCCAAATGAAATGTCTCCGAGTCGTATCAATTAATACAGACTTGTGCTCAAATAAAATTACAAAACAAAAAACAAAAAAAAACAATTATTACATGATCTCTAAAACAAACGCTTTGATTGATTACATGAACAGACAACACAAATGTTATTCAACTATGGAAAGAACATTTCACCTATGATTTACCAAGTAGGAATTTAATTTCCTTTTTTCCTTCAGGACCTTAACAATCTGGTCAGTCTCAGCTTGCTTCGTTTTGAAATCCACCAAATATTTAATGGTTGTCTTGAGTAATACTTGTGATTGTGTTGTTTGCTTCCTCAACATGTCAACTTCATATCTAAGTGCGTATGTAATCTCTTTCTACCACTAGTTTAGCCTCTAGAGCACCAAAGAGTTGGCAATTCATAATGCACGATTCGTCGGTGCCACTGCTGTGGGATGATGCAACGTCCATGGGGACCTCGCTCTTTGATCTTGGGCTAACCTGTTTTGCCATTAAAGTTCGGTTGGATTCAGGAAAAGTTGAAGTTAGCAAAACATCTCAATCGGGAGTTATAACAAAGAAACCGCTTAAACAAACAAGGAATTAAAGAGTTTCAATTGGATGCTGAAAAGTAGTTATTAACATCATTGTAACCGCTGTTGCAGCAGCAAAGCGATTAAACAAACAAGTAGATATTTAAGCTAAGGCAAACAGGTAATTCTTAACAGTAAGTATCAAACACATAGATAGGCGCAGTCTACAATATGATTAACGGGCTGTGCCATTATGTAATCAGTAGCAAACTAAATTAAGCCAACCAACGTAATTGAACAATTTTGCAATAAGTGGCTAACTAAAATTCCAAGAAGCGTGTAATCGAACTTACGCTAGTACTTTGTACAGCACACTGCAACTTCTTTTTCGCTTACAAGGTTGTGCGAAGGAGTCCATGGCATCAATTGCTTGGATACGCAGTCCCAATACTTCTTTCTTCCCACACCGCATGGGTAAGTCGAATGGTTAATCTGGCAAGATGGTGCGTCCTTGATATGTTATATGAGGACGCGTGTAGTCGACTAGTTGTAGCCAAACACATCACAATGGCTTTTACTGTATATTTCATGCGATTACTTTTGGCATATCAAGATCTAAGCAATCTACAATAGGATGAAAAGACTGGCATCCTTCACATTATTGGCGAACTCAGTTCATAGAAACAAGCAATTCAACCATTCTGTGGGTAAATCGAAAGCGCCACTAGAATATTTTTCATTATCCAATCATACACGCAAAAAGGGGCGACGCCACCATAGGGGCTGGTATGGGCGCCCGCCTCAGGTGACTGGAAAGTGTGCACCTAGTTTGAGTCGTCCAGGTTGGCCCACGCTAGTTTTGTTCGTCCCAACACACAAGCGAGTGCAATGTAAAAATGAAGAAACTGTTTCAATTTGGATGGGCCAATAACATAAGTGCAAGGCAGGCCCTATAGCAGGCTCATGGCCCAAACGAAGCGCCTCCCATATCGATCGACAATGAGAAAAATCCAAATTCATTCCCTCCGGCCTCTACTACCGTTCGCTCCTAACCCAACCGCCTGGACAGACCGATACAACACTTCCTCACGCCCTCGTTGGAGGGCGGTCACGGGCTTCAAGCTTAACGGAAGGACAAGAAGATGAAGATCCAACCACGGGTGTAGCTGCGTGGGAGGCGTGGCGGCGGCAAAGACGAGCATGGCATCGAAGCTTGCATAAACGGACAATCGCAACTTGCAAGAGTAGCATGCGCAACGAGCGATTACATCATATCCCTGATTATATCTAATTCAACTCTTCAATTTCTGGCCAATAGTTAAACCTCGACGGTGTTGTAAAACTGCTTGTATGTAGGGAATCTATGAGAAAATGAAACCAATTTCTACTTATTTTATAACTCCCCCAATCAATACTGAATCGACTGAATCTGATGTATCTAATCAAGTTTCGGTGCAAACATACAAGCTCATGTTGTTCTTGAGCACGAAGTGTCTAATGAATGAATCGCTAATGAAGGATTTGATGCAAACATTTTACATGCTCCTCGGTGATGAACATATAGTGTCTAATGAGGGATCTAATACAAGCATTTTGCAAGCTCATTGAAGGATTTAGTGTCTAATGATGATCTACTATGTTGAGAGAGAGAGATTTGCGGCATTGATGACAAGCAAATTATAGTGCATTTTCATGGCTTGAGGAAGCGTCTGTGAGGCACGCGTCGGTTGCGGGCGGCCGACGTTGTCGATGGACCACCGGTGCGGTGGGCGAGGGCGTAGATGAGGTAGCTCCGTGCGGTGGTGAAGCGCGACCATCGTCTTCGCTGCCGCCGTCTGCATGCAGGTAGGGAACGGTGGGGAAAGAGACGAGACGAGGGGCGATTCGAGGGTTGGCGGCGAATTAGGGATTTGAGCAATCTGGGCGCGGAAGGGGATGGTGGAGAAGAGAGATTTTTCAGGGCTGGAATTGGGGCCGCCAGATATTTCAATGCGAAACATGGAAGCGCAAACTTATATTGTCGTCATCCTTTTTTTGGGGGGAGGGGGTGGGTGGCTGGGTGCTACGTGTCCGTCCAACACACGCGACCACCCCGACAGGACTATGCTTCGGTGCCTTAAGGCACCTGCCTTTGTGTCCATCACATGTGGGCCTAACGGTGGCTGGCCCACATGTCGCTGACAAAGGCAGTTGCCTTTAAGGCACCGAAGCAATATTCAATCCCGACCACGACTCGGGTCCGCCTCGGTGCGCCTACATTTGAGAATGCAAACGAATCTTCTTTCATTTGCAAACGAATCTGTATGTATTGCCATGCCCGTGTTTTTCTTGCAATAATTAGTCATTCGAAACGAGATACTCCATCCGTTCACTTTTGTTAGTCGTTTCAGAGAACTTAAAATGAACTGTTTTGCACATTGTCTAAAATGTCTTCAAGGTCTTATAAAAGTGAACAGAGGGAGTACTATAAATTAATTAATGAGGAGTTATTTGAAAAAAATCGAAATGGTACCCACGCTAACGTGGATTAGACTGTGTGTCACATAATTAGTTATTTGAATTAGAGTGTGTGTCACGTAGTTAGTTATTTGAATTAGAGTGTGTGTCACGTAGCGATCTCCAATTCTAACATGGATTTCGCATTTCACTGTATCCACGCTACTTTTTAATACAAATTCATATGTATATGATGAACACCATGGTAGTGAGAAAACTTTTGGATGGATTCAAACATATGACCTACAAAATAGCACAACAAACTGAGTCAATGTCAACTTTTCGAAACTTAGTATGGCATGAATTCGAAACAATTGCCCGTATGCCTGGTCCTTGGTTCAAATCTTACAATGTACACCGAATTGAAACATCGATATTAAGTCTCGTACTATGTACATTCAAATGTTGTTTTAGCCCCCCGCCTCACAAGACAAACGCTACATACTTCCTGTATCGGTCAATCTTCCTCTCCTAACCACCTTAGGAAGCTATCGGTTCCCAACACACGTTCATTCTTTCTCTCGATGTTTCGATCTCTAAGTCTCTCAACTACACAACCCCTTTTTCCACTCTGTTACCAAATGTATTTACCTCACACACCCGCCATTGCACCCCATGCCGAGCTCTCCCCCCCTCCCTCTCACCCTCTCGCGCTAAATACATGCATTGCCTCTCTAGCCCCCCCAACCTCTCGTGCTTGACGCACGACGTTGTATATCTAGGTCACTCCCTCGAGACTGTCTCACTCTTTCTTCCGACAATGAACCACACTCGCTCAATCTCGCTCTCTTTATCTGAGTCTCGTTTAACCTCATTTTCTTTCACACACAAATGATATATCTCCCTGTTCGGGCCTCGATCGACACACTCTATACTCTCTCACGCAGATTGTCTATCTAGGTCAGTCTATCCAAGCCGCCGCCACTCTTTCGACCTCATGGTGGGCCACGCTCACTAAATCTCTCTCTCTCTCTCTCTCTCTCTCTCTCTCTCTCTCTCCGTATGTCTCGATTGACTTTGCTCTTTCTTGGACAAAAACGATATATCACCATGTTCGAGCCCAATTCGATCTATTCACATTGTATACTCTCTCAAGCACATCGTCTATCTAGGTCACTCTCTCCAACCCGTCTCACTCTTTCGATCGCACGACGACCCTATGTGATCGGTTGACCTTGCTAACTCCCACGCACAAAATATATCTACTGGCTGCGTGACTGGATCATCTCTCAAGCTCTATCTTACAGCCCTCACCCTTGCCAAAAAGCTCAATTGGACAATATCTCTCCAGAGCATATATATTGGTTCAATGAATGTCGGACCATACTCACTTTGTCTCTCTATCTATATGTCTCTCGATTGACCTCGCTTTCTCACACCGTATCTTCCACGTGTTGAAGCTACTACCTCTCCATCCCTCGCAAAGCTGGAGCTATTTACATTGCGAGGGGCACTCCAACCTTGGATTAATTTGTGTAGGCATTTATTCCGGTCGGTTTAGATTATATTTTCGTAGCATTCGGCCCACAACTACTCCAAACACCGCTGCAACCCACGCAACTCCCCTAGTTGATTTCCCTCTGGCTCGGTCATCGCCTCTCTACGTCCCTTTCTCGCCTTCAACGTCGCACCATGGTATTATTGAAAAAACTATGTTGTTCTCTTTAATTATTATAAATAAGCTACAAAACTACACACCGATAGTCCACTTGGAATGGAACAAATTTCGACCCACAAATTAAAGTGCTACAAACTACACATCGAGGGGCCCACATGTCATGAAAAAAATTTGGACCCGTATACAAATTAAAAAATAAAGGACGAGGATCGAACATGCGACCGGGCCTTCAAGCCGCACGTCAATAGGCAACATCGTAGAATAGCAATGTTTGTTGTACCCCTTTGTTCACATAATGTTTTTATATTACCACAGCCTAATTAATGGATAACATGTAATATTATTTTTAGTACTATTCGCCTTCACTTACTGGTGGGTTCCATGTGTGCTCTCTCTCTCTCTCCTCCCCTTCTGCGTTTAGACGCACGGGCAACCAGGAAGAACTCGCGGGCGATGTTGCCGTTGACCATATCTGCACGCGTTCACAAGTCACGGCACCAGTTTCACGTACTAGCAGCACTAGTCAGTGTGTACGTGTAATGCACGTTAATTTGGAAGTATATTAAGTGCACGCGGATATTAACTACTAGGATATATTATTTGCGTGTTGTCATGTGATTAGCACTATTTTTGGCATGAAATTAACTGCACGCTAAACGTGTTGAGCGCTCGACATTGAAGCAGTCTAGGTCGTTGGATGATAAGGAATACATGTGGCTTGATGACGTTTTATATTTAATTTGATACGGCTCTAGCAGAACATTCAATCGATCAAACCATACATTTCGTTCAGTCTGACTCCGACTTTAAATTATACGACAATCGATATAAAATAAACAGAAATGATAAACGTTCGGATTTTAAGCATGGCAATCCAAACGTTTTTCATGGCAAATTTAGATTACGCGGCGGCGGCGGGGGCGTCTCGCGGTGGGAAGCGGCTCCTCTGCCATGCTCTGTGTGTCGTCGGGCCACTGACCGACGGCGACGGCGGCGTCTTGCGCCGTTGTTGGCGTACTCCTGGACGTTGGCCTAGCTTCAAGGAAGCGGTCGACGGCGGCCATCCATGCCGCTGAGGGGGGCACTGGCACCCGCGGTGAGGGAGTCCTGGATTAGGGGGTGTCCGGATAGCCGGACTATAGCCTTTGACCGGACTCCTGGACTATGAAGATACAAGATTGAAGACTTCGTCCCATGTCCGGATGGGACTTTCCTTGGCGTGGAAGGCAAGCTTGGCGATACGGATATGTAGATCTCCTACCATTGTAATCGACTGTAACCCTAACCCTATTCGGTGTCTATATAAACCGGAGGGTTTTAGTCCGTCGGACGAACAACAATCATACCATAGGCTAGCTTCTAGGGTTTAGCCTCTCTTATCTCGTGGTAGATCTACTCTTGTACTACCCATATCATCAATATTAATCAAGCGGAGTAGGGTTTTACCTCCATCGAGAGGTCCGAACCTGGGTAAAACATCGTGTCCCTTGTCTCCTGTTACCATCCGCCTAGACGCATGATTCGGGACCCCCTACCCGAGATCCGCCCGGTTTGACACCGACATTGGTGCTTTCATTGAGAGTTCCTACGTGTGCGTCATCTTTAGGCCCGATGGCTCCTCCGATCATCAACAACGATGCACTGTGGTGAGACTTTTCTCCCGGACAGATCTTCGTATTCGGGCGGCTTTGTCTTGCGGGCCAATTCGCTGGCCATCTGGAGCAGATTGAAAGCTACGCTAGCCATCGGTCGATTTGGAAGTTTGAACTACACGGTGACATCCGTGGAGACTTGATCTTCGACGGGTTCGAGCCACGATAGCGTGCCGCCTTTGTCACGAGGGCATGATCTAGCTCTGCCGCCGGTCAGTGTCACGGAGGCCGCACAGTCTGCTCCGACCTTTAGCGCAGAGCCGACCGCGCCGATCGAGGACGGGTGGCTGGACACCGCCTCGGGGGCTGCGATCTCTACGGCGATTGAGCCGTACACCTACCCCGTCCTTTGCGAAGCTCGTAACTCCAAGGTGCCGGACTCCTCTCCAGACTCCGAGCCTTCCGAGACTCCGAGCCTTCCGCGCCCCTGCCAATCGAATCCGATTGGGCGCCGATCATGGAATTCACTGCCGCGTACATCTTTCAGCACTCGCCCTTTAGCGACATTCTGAATTCACTAAAGTCTCTCTCTTTATCAGGAGAGCCCTGGCTGGATTATGGTCAGGAAGGTTGGTATGCGGACGACGAAGAAAATCAAAGCCCACCCACCACCCACTTCGTAGCCACTGTCGATGATTTAACCGACATGCTCGCCTTCGACCCCGAAGACATCGACGGTATGGACGACGATGCAGGAGGCGACCAAGAACCAGCGCCCACAGGGCACTGGAAGGCCACCTCGTCATACGACATATACATGGTGGACATCCCAAAAGATGGGAATGGCGATGGAACAGTGGAGGATGACCCCTCCAAGAAACAGCCTAAGTGACGGCGTCAGCGGCGCCGCTCTAAATCCCGCCACAGCAAAAATGGTGATTGCGGCACGGGAGACAATAACACCCCGGACAATGCCGAAGACAACCCCCTCCAGCAAGATTCAGCGCAGGAGGATGGATAAGCCAGCCCTCATGAGAGAGCGGCAGAAAAAGAGGTAGAGGACGATAATTACATGCCCCCCTTCGAAGATGAGGCAAGCCTCGACGACAGCGAATTAAATGCGTGCCCGAGGATCCCGTCGAACAAGAGCGTTTCAAAATGCTGGCTCATGGCCACGGCAAGCAGCCTCAAGAAAAAGCAGCAACCGCTTAGAGCTGACCAAGATTTGCTAGGCGACGGATGGTTTGAAGTCCTTGCGGCGAAGAGTATGAACTCGAGCGCCCCTCCAAGAGCTACCCAAGACGCAGGCTGGTACCCCGATTAGAGGAGGAAGCACCCAAACCTACATCACCAGTGCATGATATGGCTGAGCGGCCACCTCATGGCCGTGACAGAGAGGCCTCTCGGCCCTCAACTCAAGCCGCACCCCGGCGCCGCTCAAAAAATACAAAGGCGCGGGGAAATGCGCCAGACCTGCGAGATATATTGGAGGACAAGGCAAGGCAGACAAGATCGATCTATGGATCGCGTGCGCCCACGACCGTGGCGATAACAAATCACGCCGGATATGGCAATTCCGGACGGGCCGAACACAATAGACAAAGCTCATTTGAGATGCGTCATGATATAGCCCAATACAGAGGCGCCGCACACCCACTATGCTTCACAGATGAAGTAATGGATCATCAAATTCCTCAGGGTTTCAAACCCGTAAACATTGAATCATACGATGGCACAACAGATCCTGCGGTTTGGATCGAGGACTATCTCCTTCACATCCACATGGCCCGCGGTAATGATCTACACGCCATCAAATACCTCCCACTCAAGCTTAAAGGACCAGCCCGACATTGGCTTAACAGCTTGCCAGCAGAGTCAATTGGTTGTTGGGAATTCCTGGAAGCCGCATTCCTTGACAATTTCTAGGGCACATATGTGCGACCACCAGACACCGATGACCTAAGCCACATAATTCAGCAGCCAGAGAAATCGGCCAGACAATTCTGGACACGGTTCCTAACCAAGAAAAATCAAATCGTCGATTGCCCGGATGCCGAGGCCCTTGCAGCCTTCAAACACAACATCCACGACGAGTGGCTTGCCCGGCACCTAGGATAGGAAAAGCCGAAATCCATGGCAGCCCTCACAACACTCATGACCCGCTTTTGCGCAGGAGAGGACAGCTGGCTAGCTCGTAGTAACAACATGACCAAGAGCCCTGGTAATTCTGATACTAAGGACAGCAATGGCAGGTTGCGTCGCAACAAGCACAAGCGCCGATTAACGGCGATAATGCTGAGGATATAGTAGTCAATGCCGGATTCAGAGGCTCTAAACCCGGTCAGCGGAAAAAGCCATTTAAAAGAAATACTCCGGGCCCGTCCAATTTGGACCGGATACTCGATCGCTCGTGCCTGATACATGGCACCCCCGAAAAAGCCAATAAACACACCAACAGGGATTGTTGGGTGTTCAAGGTGCGAGCAAGTTAAATGCCAAAAACAATGACAAGGGGCTGCATAGCGATGATGAGGAGGAGCCCCAGCCGCCGAACAATAGAGGACAGAAGGGCTTCCCCCCGCAAGTGCGGACGGTGAACATGATATACGCAACCCACATACCCAAAAGGGAGCGGAAGCGTGCACTAAGGGACGTATATGCGATGGAGCCAGTCGCCCCAAAGTTCAACCCATGGTCTTCCTGCCCGATCACTTTTGATCGAAGGACCACCCACTAGCATCCGCCATGGCGGATTCGCCGCATTGGTTCTAGACCCAATCATTGACGGATTTCACATCACTAGAGTCCTAATGGACGGCGGCAGCAGCCGAACCTGCTTTATCGAGGATACGGTCGCAAAATGGGCATAGACCCATCAAGGATTAAACCAACAAAGAGCGACCTTTAAGGCGTCATACCAGTGTAGAGGCCAAGCTATGCAGGCTCGATTACACTTGAAGTGGTCTTCGGATCCCCGGATAACTTCCGAAGCGAGGAGTTAATCTTCGACATAGTCCTGTTCCGCAGCGGCTATCACGCACTGCTCGGACGAACCGCATTTGCAAAGTTCAATGCGGTACCGCACTACGCATATCTCAAGATCAAGATGCCAGGTCCTCGAGGAGTCATTACGGTCAATGGAAACACCAAACGCTCTCTCCGGACGGAGGAGCATACGGCTGACCCTCATGGCGGAAGTACAAAGCAGCCTCTTAAGGCAATTCTCGAGTCCGGCTATTAAGCGTCCGAACACCGTCAAAGCGCGCCGGAGTAACCTACAACAAGACCGCTGGCACGTTCCGAAAGCACGCACAAAGAATGCGGCCCAAGCCCCAGCCCTCGCGAAATTGTGAAACCGATTACTACTGGCGTACATAATTACACTCTGAAAATACCATGGGCATAGGGAAGGGCACGACCACGGCATGCCAGAATGCGGCTCAACCGCACGGAGAGGCTCCGATTGTGTCATTCTTTTCTTCTTTCTTTTTACTTTCAGGACTCCGTTCTCACGAAGCCTGTCCGGCATTAGAATCACCGAACACACGATGCAACAGCCAAGGAAGCGTAAAGCTACGTCGAGTGTCCGGTGGTCTCTATTCTGAGCAATATATCTGTTTTACACACCATCCATGACTTACCCACGGGGGACATGTTAAAAGTCCGTCCCTTGCTTATCGTGACTATTTGTATCGTTCTGCTCTTCGCAGCCCTTTTGAATAAACAATATATAGCTTCTGCCTATTATTGAATTCCCTTTTTTCTATATATATATATATATATATATATATGTTCATTTATGACATTGTGCAACCGTACACTTTGGTACGGGCAATACACTAGGGGCTTAAGTACCCCACAATATGGTGTGATAAGTCCGAACACTTTCACAAGTGCGGCACCCCGAACTTATAGCATTATATGCATCGGCTCTGAATCATGTCTTGGGTCAATAGTTGGGTTTGCCCAGCTCCCATGTTTTGGTACCTTATGTTCCGTTATATCGGCTAAGGTAGCGCTGGGAGAACCAACTGCGATTGTGCCCGGTTGAGCTGGGTTAAGCACCTCGTGAGAAAGCTAAAACTGACCCGTCATGATAGAGGCGAGAGCGGTCGCTGTTCGAGAGGTTTTCGAGTCCCTAAAGACTTATGCCGCTTAGAGCGAGGAGTCGGCATTGTCCGGCCTAGGCGTGGATAACGCCCCGAACTCGGTCTTCCGAATACTAGGGGCTTCGCTGAAATTTAAAATTATAGAATTCTATGGCTAAGTGAGAGTGTTCAAGCATTATAGTCTGGTTGCCTTGTTCGTTGCGTTGAGCGCCTCCCTCGAAGGACCCAAGAATGGGAACAAGAGCGCTCAAGTTCATCGCTAACACCCCAAAGACTCGTGGCATGAAATTTGAAGCCGACGACTTCGCCATCTCTCAAATTTAATACACGGCCGCACAAAAGGTAATATTTTAAATTCAAAAGTGTTGCTTAGCGCATATGAACAAGTTTTCAGCGTACAAGATAACAAATGCGAGTCTATTCAAAAATTATATCTTTGGAGCATTCATCCGCTATATGGCAGGCACCCTTGGGGCGCCCTCATAATACATTTCAGGCTTGCGATGCTCCTTCTTGGTGGTGGTCCGTCCGTCACAAGCTTCTCGGCGTCCATCTTGCCCAGTGCATCTTAGCAAGGGCAAGGGCCCTCTGAGCACCTTCGATGCAGACGGAGGGCTTGATGACTTCAACCCATGGACAAAGGCGTCCACCGGCCGCCTCACCAGCCAAGTAGCTCTGTGCATGGCTTCCTTAGGCCACAGCCGAACTATGAGGCCTTTCATGGCCTGTTCGGCCACCTTATGGAGCTCGAACAGCTGCTTCAACTGGTCGCTTAAGGGCACCGGGTGTCCGGCCTCAGCATACTGAGACCAGAACACCTTCTCCGTCGAGCTTCCCTCCTCGGCTCGGTAGAATGCGGCAGCATCAGCCACACTGCGGGGTAGATCTGCGTATGCTCCTGGAGAGCTCCGGATTCGGGTAAGTAACAGATAATTCACTTTCACATGCTTGCTTTGCATATAGAATGCCTTACCCGCCGCTATCTTCTTCATCGCCTCAATCTCCTGGAGGGCTTTTTGGGCTTCCGCCTTAGTGGCCTTGGCACTCTCAAGGGCCGAGGTGAGCTCGGACTCTCGAGTCTTTGAGTCACGCTCCAAACTCTCGTGTTTTTCCACGAGAGCCTGGAGCTCTTGCCGCACCTCCGCCACCCGCGCCTCCTGCTTCTCTCGCTCGGTGTACTCCGCCGCCGCATTGCTTCGGCACAGGACACCGCTTCCTTCAGGGTCGCCACCTCGTTCGTGGCCCCTGCAATATTCACGTTATTCCTGTCATTTTTTGCAAACACATCTTTTAAATACTCCCATAAGGTATTACTTACCTTCCTTGTCCTCGAGCTGCTTTTTCTCAAGTCCGAGCTCATTCTCGAACCCCTCGAGGCTCTGCTTTAATGCATCAACCTCCGCAGTCAGTGCGGCAGAGGTCAGCAGCGCAGCCTGCAATCCCATATTGACATGCTTATGTTAGACTCCTGCATATATCTTTTTAGATGCTCAGTTCGGCTATTTCTTTCCAAACACCAAACTAAGCATCAGGGGCAACTATCTATGCGGTAATATTTTTACATATCTTAAATACATACCTCAAAGCCTGTTAGAAGGCTGGCACAGGCTTCAGTCAGCCCGCTCTTGGCGGACTAAACTTTCCGGATCACCGCACTCATAACAGTGAGGTGCTCCTCGTTGATGGAAGCGCCGTTAAGCGACTCCATCAAATCATCCGGTGCCTCCGGTTGGACGGAGGTCACCGGCGTCGCAGTCTTGCCCTTCTTACAAAGTGCGCTGTCGAGACTCCGGAACCACTTTGAAGTTTCAGACGGAGTCCGGCACAAGGCGGACTTGAAGCCCTTCGGGTTTTATCCCTTTGAGCCCGGGTCCGGGAGGTCGCCTTATGGCGCCTCCAGGGCCACCTCCTCCTGGCTGGGCCCCTTTTGGGACTCCACCCCGGCGTCATCCGCGGCGGGAGGAGACGAGGCGGTCGGAAGTGAGGTGCTATTCACCTTCGATGAATCCAGGGAGCCGCTCGACGAATCGTCAAGCCCGTCCTTGGGCGGGCTGCACGGTTATACTTGGCATTAGAAGATGTTGTGCGACAAATGGAACGCCATGAGTTATTCTGGTGTCTGGACACTTACGATTTCGCCAGGGGCTTGGTCCTTGGTGCCCACCCCTCTTCGGCTGTCGTCGGCATTGGCGATGTGGTCGGAGGAAGGGTCCTTCCCTTCTTGGACCCTCCGGCCTCCCCAGTTGGGTCGGCCTTCCTTTTCTTCTCTCCCCCCGCTGGGGGAGAGGCCTCTTTTTCCTCCTCCTCGTCTTCGCGGGGGGAGTCCACCTCGGAGTCATCGGACGATGAGTCCAACAGCACCTGGCGCCGGGAACTCCTTCGAGGTTCCGTGGCCTTCTTCTTGGCCTTCTTCTCCGGCACCACATGAGGTGCGGAACCAAAGAGCCCGTCACCCAGGGCGTCCGCAGGGTCTTCTGGCAAGGGAGTCGGACAGTCAACCTGTCCGGACGTCTTCATCCAGTCCTGTCAAAGGTGAGGGAGTTTTAGATCCCGCAAAGAATCAAACTAAAAAGATTCCCGTAAAGGGTAAAATAACTTACCTCCCTCGCTTGATGCTGCGAGCTGAATCCGTGATCTTCGGTAGCGGATGCGGGAGCTTCGGCCCCCTTGAACAACACCTTCCAGGCATCTTCATACGTAGTGTCGAAGAGTCGGCTCAAGGTTCGGTGATGTGCCTGATCAAACTCCCACAAGTTGAAGGCTCGTTGCTGGCATGGGATAATCCGGCGGATGAGCATCACCTGGATTACGTTGACAAGCTTGAGATTCTTGTCCACCAGGTTTCGGATGCAGGTTTGAAGTCCGGTCAGCTCTTCCGAATTACCCCATGTCAGGCCTGTCTCTTTCCATGAGGTGAGCCGTGTAGGGAAGCCAGATCGGAATTCGGGGGTCGCCGCCCATTGAGAGTCGCGTGGCTCGGTGATGTAGAACCACCCCGATTGCCACCCCTTTATGGTCTCCACAAAGGAGCCCTCGAGCCATAGGACGTTGGCCATCCTGCCCGCCATGGCACCTCCGCACTCCGCTTGGCGGCCGCCCACTACCTTCGGCTTGACATTAAAGGTCTTCAGCCATAAGCCAAAGTGGGGCTAGATGCAGAGGAAGGCCTGACACACGATGATAAATGCCAAGATGTTGAGGATGAAATTCGGGGCCAGATCGTGGAAATCTAGGCCGTAGTAGAACATGAGCCCCCGGACGAATGGGTGAAGTGGAAACCCTAGTCCGCGGAGGAAGTGGGGAGGAACACCACCCTCTCATGGGGCACAGGGGTGGGGATGAGCTGCCCCTTGTTGGGGAGCCTATGCGCGATGTCGTCGGACAAGTATCCGGCCTTCCGCAGCTTTTGATGTGCCCCTCCGTGTGGAGGAGGCCATCCACTTGCCTCCCGCTCCGGATATAGTTGGAGAAGGTTGAGGTGGGATGTGTGGACTTGGGCGCTGGAGCTCGAGTGCGCGGAAATGGATAAGCAAAGGAGGAAGAAGGCGTGTGTGAAAAAGTGCATCTTTATCCCCTTATATGGACGGACAAAGCTATGCGTCCCCACCGGCCTGATAAAACTCGCTTATCTCCCAAGCGCCGTAATCAATAGCGCGGTTGGGTTACCCATGCCCGTATTGATGAGAATCCCGGAATAAGGGGACACGATCTCTGCTTTGACAAGACGTGCCAAGGAAACCGCCTCGCTAAACGCGCTGAGGTGGGACAGTGAAAACGATTCGAATAAAGGCTTGGCCGTGGTGTGATGTCGTGCCACGGAATACGTCAGCAGATTGAACTTGTGTAAATATTATTCTCTCTACGGTGGTATGTGGAACTTATTTTGCAGAGCCGGACACTATCCTTGTGTTCAAAATCTTCTATGAAGTATTCGGAGGAGGAACCCGCCTTGCAATGCCAAAGACAATATGCACGCCGGACTCGTCGTCATTGAAGCCTGGTTCGAGACTCTTGAGGAGTCTGGATTAGGGGTGTCCGGATAGCTGGACTATAGCCTTTGGCCGGACTCCTGGACTATGAGGATACAAGATTGAAGACTTCGTCCCGTGTTCGGATGGGACTTTCCTTGGCGTGGAAGGCAAGCTTGGCGATACGGATATGTACATCTCCTACCATTGTAACCGACTCTGTGTAACCCTAACCCTATTCAATGCCTATATAAACCGGAGGGTTTTAGTCCGTAGGACGAACAACAATCATACCATAGGCTAGCTTCTAGGGTTTAGCCTCTCTGATCTCGTGGTAGATCTACTCTTGTACTACCCATATCATCAATATTAATCAAGCGGGAGTAGGGTTTTACTTCCATCGAGAGGGCCCGAACACAGGTAAAAACATCGTGTCCCTTGTCTCCTGTTACCATCCGCCTAGACGCAGATTCGGGACCCCCTACCGAGATCTGCCGGTTTGACACCGACACGCGGTGTTGGAGGAAGCGATCGTGGCGGCCATCCATGCCACCGAGGGGAACTGCACCCAGCGAGGACATCGCTATCAGCGGCCTTGGCGGAGAAATTCGTGTGCACGGGCACGCAGCCGCGCCGTCGGCGCATGCGATGGCGAGTGCACGAACCGCCGCTGCGGGCATGTCGCGTCGATGCGTCTTGGCGCATCTGTTGGTAGTGCGCAGCGAAAGTCGTGGGGACCTCGTGGAACCCCATGGGATCAAGCTCGGCGACAATGTGCGGTTCCCAGCCCATCAATGCCAGGGGATGGTATTTGGCGCTTGATCGAGGCGGCAGGAGTCGAGCAGGGCGGGGGCGAACGGCGTCTTCCCGCAAGGCTAGTTCAAGCTCGTCCCAAAGCGCCTTATGTTCTTGAGACTCCGGCTGGGTGTCTTCCTTAGGAAACTAGAACACTAAGGGCAGACCATCGTGATGCGGCATGGCGTACATTTAGGTCAGGCTAGTTGGAGGTAGATGATACGTCTCCAACGTATCTATAATTTTTTATTGCTCCATGCTATATTATCTACTGTTTTGGACTATATTGGGCTTTATTTTCCACTTTTATATTATTTTTGGGACTAACCTATTAACCGGAGGACCAGCCCAAAATTGTTGTTTTTTGCCTATTTCAGTGTTTCGAAGAAGCGGAATATCAAACGGAATCCAAACGGAATAATCCTTTCTGGAACGTGATTTTATTCCCGAATATGACCCAGGAGACTTGGACCCTACGCCAAGGAAGCTTCGAGGAGGGCACGAGGTAGGGGGGCGCGCCCCCACCCTCGTGGGCCCACCGAAGCTCCACCGACGTACTTCTTCCTCCTATATATACCCACGTACCCCCAAACGAACAGATACGGAGCCAAAAACCTAATTCCACCGCCGCAACTTTCTGTATCCACGAGATCCCATCTTGGGGCCTGTTCCGGAGCTCCGCCGGAGAGAGCCGTCATCATGGAGGGCTTTTACATCATCATAGCCTCTCCATGAAGTGTGAGTAGTTTACCTCAGACCTTTGGGTCCATAGTTAGTAGCTAGATGGCTTCTTCTCTCTTTTTGGATCTCAATACAATGTTCTCCCCCTCTCTTGTGGAGATCTATTCGATGTAATCTTCTTCTTTTTGCGGTGTGTTTGTTGAGACCGGTGAATTGTGGGTTTATGATCAAGTCTATCTATAAATAATATTTGGATCTTTTCTGAATTCTTTTATGTATGATTGGTTATCTTTGCAAGTCTCTTCGAATTATCCTTTGGTTTGGCCAACTAGATTGGTAGTTCTTGCCATGGGAGAAGTGCTTAGCTTTGGGTTCGATCTTGCGGTGTCCTTTCCCAGTGACAGAAAGGGCAGCAAGGCACGTATTGTATCGTTGCCATCGAGGATAACAAGATGGGGTTTATTTCATATTGCATGAATTTATCTCTCTACATCATGTCATCTTGCTTAAATCGTTACTCTGTTTTTAACTTAATACTCTAGATGCATGCTGGATAGCGGTCGATGAGTGGAGTAATAGTAGTAGATGCAGAACCGTTTCGATCTACTTGTCACGGACGTGATGCCTATATACATGATCATGCCTAGATATTCTCATAACTATGCTCAATTATGTCAATTCCTCAACAGTAATTTGTTAACCCACCGTAGAATACTTATGCTCTTGAGAGAAGCCACTAGTGAAACCTATGGCCCCGGGGTCTATTCTCATCATATCAATCTCCATCACTTTAATCTTGTTTTGCTTTTTACTTTGCTTTTACTTTTCACTTTGCATCTCTATACCAAAAATACAAAAAATATTATCTCTATCAGATCTCACTCTCGTAAGTGACCGTGAAGGGATTGACAACCCCTAATCGCGTTGGTTGCGAGTAGCTATCGTTTTGTGCAGGAACGAGGGACTTAAGCATGGCCTCCTACTGGATTGATACCTTGGTTCTCAAAAACTGAGGGAAATACTTACGCTACTCTATTGCATCATCCTCTCCTCTTCGGTGAAATCCAACGCAAGCTCAAGAGGTAGCAAGAAGAATTTCTCCGCCGCTGTCGGGAGTCTATGCAAAAGTCAACATACAAAGTACCCATCACAATCCCTATCTCTCGCATTACATTATTTGCCATTTGCCTCTCGTTTTCCTCTCCCCCACTTCACCCTTGCCGTTTTATTCGCCCTCTCTTTTCCATGTGCCTTCTTTTTGCTTGCATCTTCGCTTGCTAAAAGTTTATGGATCCTCATCCACTTGCTAATCTCTTTAAGAGATCCAATTATGATGAACCTATTGCTAGTGAATTGAGTGCACTAGATTATCTTTATAAGGTTTTGCCTGAAATTCGTGAATCTAAAAATTGTGATGAAGTACTTTATGAAGCGATTCACGATAGATCTTTGAATAAAAAGCATGATTTCAATGATTTTACTATAAATTCTATTGATGTCAATTGTACTAAAAATATGCAAAACCCTAAGCTTAGGGATGCTAGTTTTGCTATGTCCTCTACTTGTTGCAATGATCATGATTGGGGTGATAGTTCTTCTTATGATCTCTAAAATTTATTTAAGCCCCACGATGAATATGAGATTGATAATAGTGTTTGCAACATTATTGAAAGTGGGTTTGGAGGAGTGTCAACTTTAGATCCCACATACTTGGAGAATGTTCAACCTTATGAAATTTTTGATAAAAGTGGGTTTGGAGAGGTCATGACTTTAGTTAATGATAATCCCACTATTTTGGAAGAGTGTCAACTTTGCATGCATGTGGATCGTATTGAAATTATTTTATGTGATAGCTATTTTGTTTAATTTGCTTATGATCCCACATGTAATTATTATGAGAGAGGAAAATATGGTTGTAGAAATTTTCATGATAATAAATTACCTCTCGTTGTGTTGAGATTGCTATTGTTTCTTTCCGCTTCCTTGCATATGCTAGTTTTTGCTTGCCTTGATAATTTGTTTACCTATAATATGCCTATGCATAGGAAGTATGTTAGACTTAGATGTGTGTTTTCACATGCTATATGATGCTCTCTTTGTGCTCCAATTCTTGTCTTTCGTGTGAGCATCATTGAAATCTCAATGCCTAGCTAGGGGCGTTAAACGATAGCGCTTGTTGGGAGGCAACACAATTTTATTTTTAGTATTTTGTTTTTTCTTCTGTTTAGGAATAAATAACCCATCTACCTTCTGTTTTGATGTGGTTTCGTGTTTTAATTAGTGTTTGTGCCAAGTTAGACCTATTGGATCTTCTTGGATGACAGTTATTTGATCTTGCTGTAATTTCCAGAAACTTTGTGTTCAGTGCCCGAATTATTAAAAATCACCAGAACGTGATAAAATACTGATTCCAACTGCTTCTGATCAATAAACAAATTTTCTAGGTCTTCTAATTTTGGTAGAATTTTTTGGGTTCCAGAAGTTTGCGTTGGTTACAGATTACTACAGACTGTTCTGTTTTTGACAGATTCTGTTTTTCGTGTGTTGTTTGCTTATTTTGATGAATCTATGGTTAGTAAAATAATTTATAATCCATAGAGAAGTTGGAATATAGTAGGTTTAACACCAATATAAATAAAGAATGATTTCATTACAGTACCTTGAAGTGGTATTTTGTTTTCTTTCTCTAACGGAGCTCACGAGATTTCTATTGAGTTTTGTGTTGTGAAGTTTTCAAGTTTTGGGTGAATTCTTTTGATGGATTATGGAACAAGGAGTGGCAAGGGCCTAAGCTTGGGGATGCCCATGGCACCCCCAAGATAATCCAAGGACACCAAAAGGTCAAAGCTTGGGGATGCCCCGGAAGGCATCCCCTCTTTCGTCCACTTCCATTGGTAATTTACCAGAAGCTATATTTTTATTCACCAACATGATATGTGTTTTGCTTGGAGCGTCTTGTATTATTTGTGTCTTTGTTTGTTAGTGTGCCAAAATCATCCTTGCTGTACACACCTTTTGAGAGAGCCATACTTGAATTGGAATTTGATAGAATACTCTATGTGCTTCACTTATATCTTTTGAGCTATGTAGTTTTGCTCTATGTGCTTCACTTATATCTTTTGAGCGTTGTAATTTTGCTCTATGTGCTTCACTTAGATCTTTTAGAGCATGATGGTGGTTTGTTTTAAAGAAACTATTGATCTGTCATGCTTCACTTAAATTATTTTGAGAGTCTTAATAGCATGGTAATTTGCTTAGTAAAAATATGCTTGGTGTTCAAGATTTGTGAAATTTTCTTTTGAGTGCGTTGAATACTAAGAGAAGATTGAAGCATGATAATTGTTTTGAGATATGGAGGTGATAATATTAGAGTCATGCTAGTTTAGTAGTTGTGAATTTAAAAATACTTGTGTTAAAGTTTGTGATTCCCATAGCATGCACGTATGGTGAACCGTTATGTGATGAAGTCGGAGCATGATTTATTTATTGATTGTCTTCCTTATGAGTGGCGGTCGGGGAATGACGATGGTCTTTTACTACCAATCTATCCCCCTAGGACCATGCGCGTAATACTTTTCTTTGATAACTTCTAGATTTTTGCAATAAGTATATCAGTTCTTTATGACTAATGTTGAGTCCATGGATTATACACACTTTTTCCCATCCTTCCACCAATGCTAGCCTCTCTAATACCGCGCACCTTTCGCTGGTATCATACACCCACCATATACCTTCCTCAAAACAGCCACCATACCTACCTATCATGGCATTTCCATAGTCATTCCGAGATATATTGCCATGCAACTTTCCACCGTTCCGTTTATCATGACACGCTCCATCATTGTTATATTGCTAGCATGATCATGTAGTTGACATCGTATTTGTGGCAAAGCCACCGTGCATAATTATTTCATACATGTCACTCTTGATTCATTGCATATCCCGGTACACCGCCGGAGGCATTCATATAGAGTCATATTTGTTCTAAGTATCGAGTTGTAATTGTTGAGTTGTAAGAAAAATAAAGTGTGATGATCATCATTTTTTAGAGCATTGTCCCAAGTGAGGAAAGAATGATGGAGACTATGATTCCCCCATAAATCGGGATGAGACTCCGGACGAAAAATAAAAAAAAGAAAAAAGAAGAAAAAAATGAGAGAAAAAGAGAGAAGGGACAATGTTACTATCCTTTTACCACACTTGTGCTTCAAAGTAGCACCATGATCTTCATGATAGAGAGTCTCTTGTTATGTCACTTTCATATACTAGTGGGAATTTTTCATTATAGAACTTGGCTTGTATATTCCAATAATGCGCTTCCTCAAAATTGCCCTAGGTCTTCGTGAGCAAGCAAGTTGGATGCACACCCACTTAGTTTCTTTTGATGAGCTTTCATATACTTATAGCTCTAGTGCATCCGTTGCATGGCAATCCCTACTTACTCACATTGATATCTATTGATGGGCATCTCCATAGCCCGTTGATACGCCTAGTTGATGTGAGACTATCTTCCCTCTTTTTGTCTTCTCCACAACCACCATTCTATTCCACATATAGTGCTATATCCATGGCTCACGCTCATGTATTGCGTGAAGATTGAAAAAGTTTTGAAAAAGTTAGAGTATGAAACAATTGCTTGGCTTGTCATCGGGTTGTGCATGATTTAAATACTTTGTGTGGTGAAGATAGAGCATAGCCAGACTATATGATTTTGTAGGGATAACTTTCTTTGGCCGTGTTATTTTGAGAAGACATAATTGCTTTATTAGTATGCTTGAAGTATTATTATTCTTTATGTCAATACGAACTTTTGTCTTGAATCTTTCGATTCTGAATATTCATACCACAATTAAGAAATTTTGCATTGAAATTATGCCAAGTAGCACTCCGCATCAAAAATTCTCTTTCTATCATTTACCTACTCGAGGACGAGCAGGAATTAAGCTTGGGGATGCCTCATATGTCTCCAACGTATCTATAATTTTTTATTGCTCCATGCTATATTATATACTGTTTTGGACTATATTGTGCTTTATTTTCCACTTTTATATTATTTTTGGGACTAACCTATTAACCGGAGGCCCATCCCAGAATTGCTGTTTTTTGCCTATTTCAGTGTTTCGAAGAAACGGAATATCAAACGGAGTCCAAACGGAATAATCCTTTCTGGAATGTGATTTTCTTCCCGAATATGAACCAGGAGACTTTGACCCTACGCCAAGGAAGCTTCGAGGAGGGCACGAGGTAGGGGGCGTGCCCTACACCCCAAGGCGCGCCCCCACCCTCGTGGGCCCACCGAAGCTCCACCGACGTACTTCTTCCTCCTATATATACCCACGTACCCCCAAACGAACAGATACGGAGCCAAAAACCTAATTCCACCGCCGCAACTTTCTGTATCCACGAGATCCCATCTTGGGGCTGTTAGGAGCTCCACGGAGAGGGTCGTCATCACGGAGGGCTTCTACATCATCATAGCCTCTCCGATGAAGTGTGAGTAGTTTACCTTAGACCTTCGGGTCCATAGTTAGTAGCTAGATGGTTTCTTCTCTTTTTTGGATCTCAATACAATGTTCTCCCCCTCTCTTGTGGAGATCTATTCGATGTAATCTTCTTCTTTTTGCGGTGTGTTTGTTGAGATCGATGAATTGTGGGTTTATGATCAAGTCTATCTATGAATAATATTTGAATCTTTTCTAAATTATTTTATGTATGATTGGTTATCTTTGCAAGTCTCTTCGAATTATCCGTTTGGTTTGTCCAACTAGATTGGTAGTTCTTGCCATGGGAGAAGCGCTTAGCTTTGGGTTCGATCTTGCGGTGTCCTTTCCCAGTGATAGAAGGGGCAGCAAGGCACGTATTGTATCGTTGCCATCGAGGATAACAAGATGGGGTTTATTTCATATTGCATGAATTTATCTCTCTACATCATGTCATCTTGCTTGAAGCGTTACTTTTTTTTAACTTAATACTCTAGATGCATGCTGGATAGCGGTCGATGAGTGGAGTAATAGTAGTAGATGCAGAATCGTTTCGATCTACTTGTCACGGACGTGATGCCTATATACATGATCATGCCTAGATATTCTCATAACTATGCTCAATTATGTCAATTCCTCAACAGTAATTTGTTAACCCAAGTAGAATACTTATGCTCTTGAGAGAAGCCACTAGTGAAACCTATGGCCCCGGGGTCTATTCTCATCATATCAATCTCCATCACTTTAATCTTGTTTTGCTTTTTACTTTGCTTTTACTTTTCACTTTGCATCTCTATACCAAAAATACCAAAAATATTATCTCTATCAGATCTCACTCTCGTAAGTGACCGTGAAGGGATTGACAACCCCTAATCGCGTTGGTTGCGAGTAGCTATCATTTTGTGCAGGTACGAGGGACTTGAGTGTGGCCTCCTACTGGATTGATACCTTGGTTCTCAAAAACCGAGGGAAATACTTACGCTACTTTGTTGCATCATCCTCTCCTCTTCGGGGAAATCCAACACAAGCTTAAGAGGTAGCAGTAGACGACAGGAGAATCGGAGAGGAAGAGAGAGGATTGTAGCGATACCGGGTAGTCTGGGGTTGATTTTAAACTGCGGCGCCGGCGACATTAAAAGTGGGAGCAGTTGGGACGACGGTGGGCGGCGGAGCCTGGTCAAAGGGCTCGCCTCCCGGTGAGCCTGCACAGCGGTCTGCTCGCACGCCTCCCGTCGACTCACATGCTTGCTCGGACGGCATGTGGCGATGAGAAGCGGGGACTCGTGGCGGCACGTAAACACCCACGGTTTCAATAGTGAAAGCGTTTGCCTTAACGTGACAGGTCTTTGTTCCAAAATACCTTGGCTCTTCATTTGTGCAACTTGTCATAAGTAGCTTGTCTCAAATTGAAGAAAAAACTTACGAAGTAATATTTGTGCCATATCACGTGACCATGCTTAGTTTCAAGAATTTATGCTCACTTTTGGATTTTCTGAAATTTAAGATCCAGGATTCGAAACAATATCATAACCTGCATCATGCAATAAATTTTCAAGCCGTACATCTGTCTGTTGTATTTCTTAAGAAAGGATTTGGTCAAACATTTTGCTTAGTTAGACTTGGACAAGTTATATATGCAGAGTAAAAGGATAATCCCTCCGTACCAGTGCATTGCCTGATATATTAACTCAAGTACTAGGCACGAACAAACGGGCTCAATTCTGTGCTCATCCTGGTGTAGTAGTAGTAGTACTAGGCAATGCAGTTGACAGGTGACCTTGACGAGCGGCGACCGAGGGAATTGAGCCGTGCTCGACACGGTAGGTAACGTTGTCTAGTTACTAAAGCATCCCTCCATTGTTCATCGGTAGTCATTATGGACCGGGGACATGAGGGGAATTTCCTAGGGCTGGAATTCTGGCCGCCAGATATTTCGACTTGAAACGCTGAGGCTTGACTGGTTGGGGTTGCCTAATGTGCGTACCACGCATGCCACGAAGGACACGAGCCCGGTTTTTTAGGATCAACACGAGCCAAGGTGCGGCTAGTACGCCGTTGGGTCCTACCATTCGAGAATCTGAAAGGAACCTTTTAAATTGCCGAACGAATCTATGTGTATTACAATACCCGTATTTTCCTTGCAAATACTAATCTCAACGTGGTAATTGATTTATGACGAGTTGTTGAATTAGAGTGAGTTTGTGATATAGTGATCTCAACGTGGATTTCGCATTTCATGGTATCCCTAGTAAGTTTCCGATGCAAATTCAAATTTAAAAGATGAACAATATGGAGGTGAGAAAACTTTGTATGTATCAAGCATATCACCACACACACACACACACACAGAGACACACACGCACGAACACAACAACAATCCAATAAGTATAGTGCATCTATTTTTCCAAACCATGCATGTATGACACGAATCCAAAAATACTCCTTCTAATCCTAAATATTAGTCTTCTAGAGAGTTCAACAAGTGACTACATACGGAGCAAAATGAGTGAATCTAGACTCTAAAATATGTCTATATACATCCGTATGTGCCAGTCCATTTGAAGCCTCTAAAAAGACTAATATTTAGGAAACGAAGGAGTAAAATGTAAGACACCCATGGTCCTCGGTTCAATATTTAAAATGAACATGAAACTGAAACATGAATATTAAGTCTATACTACAGTACAAGCAAATGTTGTGTTTAGGCGGAGCTATGATTGTCTGGGGTCAACCCCTCGACCTTAGATAAAATTGTGGAGCTCTGTTTAGGGTTGTTTAGATTATATTTGTCCCCACCCTCCCAGCCACCGATTGGTTGTGCCCCCACCCCTCCTCCCCGGGAGAATATCATGTGCCCCCATACCTTGGATGCTATATGCCGATACGAGTTGCTTGGAGCTTGTAGATCTGAGATATAGCAGCTCACATGATGTGTCTTAATATTTCTGCAGGAAAACTTGATGAGTTTGAGAATTGCACACAATTTGTACAAAAACTACTTAGATGCCCTTTGATCCCATATCCAACGACCTCGAAGCTCGTATCACCATAGCATCTAAGATGAAGGAGGACATCATATTCTCCTGCATGTAAGAATATCATGTGCTACCACACCTTAGATGCTTTGGTGATACAAGCTCTTCGGAGGCATTGGATTTGTGACCCAACACCTCCTCGGTGGTTCGAATCTTTTTTTGCAGAAAAGCCCCAAAAGAGTTCGGCCACTGCTTACAAGCACAAAGACTTCTCAGATGCCATTGGATCTCAGATCAAACGACCTCCAAGCTCGTATCACCGTAGCATCCAAGCTGCGATAGCACCTTATGTTTTCTCGCACGGGAGAGTATGAGGTGCTCCCGCACCGTAGATTCTATGGTGATACGAGTTCACTAAGAACTAACGGCCCACAATAGGAGGTTTGAATGTTTTTGCAATATACGGCTGATAGAGTTTGGGAAATGCGCAGAAAGTACAAGTACTACGCATGTGCCATCTGATCACTGATCATACGACCTAGATGCTCATATCACCGTAGCGGGTAATTAAGCTACGGGGAGCACTTAATATGAGCACCGGGGAGCCGTTGGATCGAAGATGCAGCGGCACACACGAGGCCTGAATGTTTTATTTGCAAAAAGAACCTTTGGAGAGTTTGGAAATTGCGCATAATTACAAAGACTACTCCCAAGCCATTGGATCTCACTTCCAACGGTGTAAAAACTCGTATCACCATAGTATATAAGTTGCGGGGTGGATGTGATATTCTATGCCGCTGTCATTTTTGTTCGTAAACTTGAAAAATACGTGTAACTCGTGCCGTTACTTGTCTAACCGCGCAAAGTGTTTGTTCAAAAAAACCATCCTACACTGAAATATCGGAACAACACACAGGGGTCCCACTTGTCATTAATCAAATTTGGACCTAAAACTAACAAATCTGAAAGACGAGATTCGAACTGGCAACCTGGACTACAAAGCGTAAGTCGATAGCCTGAAAAAACGAATGGTTGTTGGCTTTGTCCCATAACTTGATTTTATTTATACAATACTTTCGTTGAGTAGAGCAGAGGGAGTGCCTCGTGAACACGTGCATGACTGTTGTCTCACTTACTGGTGGGTCCCAGGTCTGCAATCTCAATTTCTCTTCTCTCCATCGTCTAACCTTTGCACGAGCACACACGAAGAGCGGTGCTAGCTTACCGTGGTGTTATTACAACTAAAAAAAAGCTTGGAAAATAGAAGAATCGCCTAGAACAAGAGACGTTGTGGCTGGTCGAGACGGAGCTAACCACATCTATCCTCCGTGCCACGTTTGCATGATGAAGCTGTGTGGCTAGTGGGGTGTTTTCGACCGACTGGCTGGGTCCCGAGGTTGAACCATAGGTACTACGTCGTCTGATAGATATTTTTACACACACATTTTTCCTCCGTGAGACGCGTGGCACACCCTACCGTCACGGTTTCGGGTCCTCCCGGTGGTGCACGCATATATTCTTCCCCGACGTGGGACGCCCTACATGGCGCTTTACGGGTCCTCCTCGGTCGTAGCGCCAAAGCAAGTAAATGAGTCGTCAAATCACGAAAGACCACCTTTCCCGCCGAGTACATCAATGAAGCACGGTGGCTAGCTAGTTGGGCTAGTTCGACCGATTAGCTAGGCCGCCGCCACATTTGTTTTTTCACCCCTTTTTATCTACTTGCCGGCAGGTAAATTTAAATATCCACCGCAGCGTTGCTATGGTGTTTGGGTGCGGCAGGATTTTTAATTTTTTGATTGACGGGAGCAGACGCGGCAGGAATTTTAATTTTTTGATTGACGGGAGCAGGCGCGGCAGCAATTAGTCACGATGACTCCGCCTGTAAAAACCCATTTGCTCACGATGTGAGAAGTCGTCGATCGGTGTTTTACCGTGGTGAAAACCAAAATATTCCCGCTCCCTCCGCCTTCCGTAGATTGCATTGCCTTTCAGCCATTTCGCCTTTGCTTCCTCTCCCCATTGCTTCTACACGGTGCCATGGCGGCGCAGCAGATCACAGAGTCCGAGGTGAGGTGCACGACAGGAGCTCCATGCCAAGGATGCGGAGCTCAGGGGCCAGGGCGTGGAGCTCCGTGAGCTCAAGGAGGAGAGGAGTGCCATGCTCCTCCGTTATGTGCGGGAGTTCACGGAGCTTCAAAAGCGGCAGCGTCCACCACAAAGATGCTCGAGGCGAGGCGGCGTTCTGCAGTAAAGCGGAGATACGATAGGCCGTCCGGGAGCCGGTTGAGCGCCGAAGCGGCCGATCGTGACGAGGTCCAGATCGCCTCACCACTTGGTGAACCAAGTTGCCACGCGACGTGTTGCGGCTGCGCGATGCCTACCGTCGTGCCGGTAGCGGCGATGCCGGCCGTCGGGCTAAACCCGTTCGACCACCCGGTCGACTTCAACGAGCTGCGGCTTCCTGACCTGGTCTCCTTCTTCACCTATATCTCCGAGGAGCTGAGCCGTCTCCGCGCGATGGTGGGGGCTGAGCTGGACAATGAGGGGTTGCGGGCTGCCGTCGTCATTGCCGGGCAAATCCTTTCAGGGCTCCGTCACCGGAATCCATTCGTGCCATTGGACGCTGTCTTTGACGAGCTGGCTCTCGTCGACCGGGAGCGGGCTCTGCGGGCGTATGCACCCTGCATCACCAACGTCGTGCGCCTTGAGAAGCAGAGGGACTTCGGTGGTGTTTAGGCGCCCTCCGCATGGGCATGTCCATGTCTCGGCGCAACATGACCGTTGGATCAAACTTCAGACGGTGCAGATCGATCCTTTGTAGCACAAAGCGTGTGGGTGTGTTTGGTTGCATTCTCATCTCAATATAGGTGTTTCCTCTTCGTGTATTTTTGTCAACCTACTAGTGTGGACTAATGCACCCGTCATGCACTCTGCCAAACACCCAAAAGTGGGTTGAGAAGGGAACTTTTGCTCCCATCCCGTGCACCCTTCATACACCCTGCCTAACACTATTCGTGCTTCATATGGTTCATGTTTCGTGGAGTACTGTAGCACCGTACTCTCTTTGTGCTGCGGACCTAGTTCTGTTAACATTGATCTCACCGTTCATTCTCGACCGGACAGTCGAAAAAGCGGTACTTTGTTACATATAGGAGTAGTTGACATGCGCACAACATCATTTGTTATCGTCATATCTTACTACACTAGCGACAAGATTGTGTAGTACTGACGTATGAACCACTGCACATGCCTAGTAGTAGGAGCACTGTGTATGTTCAAGTGGCTGCCGTGTTTCGCACTCCTCCGTTGTAAGAGTGGAAACGCTTGCTATAATCATTTTTTTCTTCTAAAAAATAGTGGACACGCTCTACCGTGCGGATCCTCCTCCAGCCATGCACTAAACTACTCACTTCCGCCGACGTGTGGGACAACCAGCATCGGGGTCCACCATCAATGCACTAAATTACTCTGTAGTAGAGTGACGGTAGACTACCCCGATCGAAGCGCCGCAAGAATGCCCAATGAGCCGTCAAATCACAAAACCCCTCCTTTCCAAAGAAAGAAGTTGGACGGACGAAGCAACCATCATTTCACTCTTCTCTCTCGGCTTTCTCTCTACCCAACCTCGCTTACGCCTCATCTTGTTCCTCATTTCTTCAAGAAAACCCGACCTGCTTCTGCCATTGTTCTTCTCTCCCAAAGAAGGAAAGCTGAGCGCATCAATGGTGTTGATTCTGGCCAAGGCCCGGTCTTGCAACCCCGAGACTGATCCTATAACTTCCTCTCTTTTCTTCTTTTGGGTTTGTGATTATGGTTTCTTTTCTTTTATTTCTATTTGACAGTTTCTTGATGGACGCTGGAGCACCTAACGAAGTGATGTCTATGGCTCCGGCCAAAACCGTCGAGGCTCATGGTACGAAGAAGCGCAAGCACCCCGCCGAGACTACCGCAGACAAGCTCAAAGCCATCGCCCTGTCCAAGCCCCCTCTCCGGGATCCCTCATTAAGCAAGTCCAGGTAATATCTCTTCTTGACGATCTTTTTCTCGATCTTGATCATGTTTTTCATCTAACACGCAGTACTAGTACTAGTAGTACAACTTTATGGGTGATCTTGCATGTGATTTTTGTGTGCCAAATGACGGTTCTAAATTCCTCTTTTGACCAAAACATGCGAGAGGTTGACACTGATTTCTTATATATTACTTTCAACTACGCCCTCTGTCCCAAATTTCTTGTCTTAGATTTGTCTAGATACGAATGTATCTAATACTAAAATGTGACTTGATACATCTGTATCTAGAAAAATCTAAGACAAGAATTTTGGGACAGAGGGAGTACTTTATGAACATCAATGCTACCTTTTAAGAGGGTATATTTGCCTCAGTAACTTGTGTTATGGATTTTGCATGTAATCCCTCTACTCTCATGCCTTTGAAGACATGTTCTAGTGTCTTTGTTCACTCATTTCTGTGCGTATATGTAGTCAAATATGGAGTATAATATCGAAAATCATCTTATATTTCAGAATGGAGGTAGTAATAAAATATGGTTTCTGTTTGAATTAGAACCAGGTCCGCGGTGGAGATGAAGTTCTCAAAGTCATGCCGTGTGAACTGGAAGACCTAATGATGAGTTCTACTGCTGAACTATCCAGCTGATGTGTCCTTGTCACCATGTGTCCTGAACTAGTGTTTTCCTATAGCATTATTGCCAGGTGTGTTCTCGAGGCTGTACTTGACCACAACAATTTCCTGGCCGTGCCTTCGATTACGAAGGGTGTGGTTCTTGTAAAGCTTCCCAACAAATCTGATGCAGCCTATCTTCATCATCATGTTTATGAGTAGAAAGACCACTCTGTTAGGTTTCTCCAAGGTTGACAAGATGGTGATGGTGCATGTAGACATCTCACACGAAGTCCATGGCCTAGTCAGTTATGCGGGGTTCATCCCGTAGGTCGGTGGCAAGAAATAGTCTGCAGAGTTTAGTTAGTGCAACTTTGTTTGTCTGTAGTAAGTACTATTGATCAGTACTTGATTTGTGTTTGTTAACCCTGTATTGTTTATTAGTACCGCCGCTTTTTGGTGCGTGGTCGATCCACGAGAACGGTCTATGTTAATGTCTGTCCACTCAATTCAGTCTGTATATTTTGAAGTATCCAGATCATATTTTCTTGAGGACGGTTTATCAATTATGGTTACACTCCAATATCTGTATGCACTGCAGGGTTTATCGCACCCACCAGGATTTCCAGTCCCATGGATGTTCAATCCATACGATTTGTCACGACCTTTGGACTGTCACCGCCAGGGAGTAAGCGGGCCCTGCATGCCACACGTAGTTGGACGATCAATCTTCTGTTTAGTACTTCAACATAGTGATTTCCAGGTAAGGATTCACTCGTGTCACATCAAGTAAATCTTATTGATTCACTGTCTAAATCTTATTGATTTAATGTCATGTTTTCTTTCTTTTCCTGCAATTTTACGATGCAGGTTTTGCCATGTGACATTCATCACAGAATAAACCGCTTTGGTTTGCTCTCACGATGGCTATTTTGCAGGTTTCACTTCTTATTCAGCTCGATAACAAAGGCACTGTCCATCACTTATATTCTTTGGAAAAAATTGGACCACCGTTGTCCGCGTACAAGCTGAATCCCTATGATGAACTGCAGTTTGATTTAACAAAAACGCCACAATTAGTCCTTCTCGCGTTTAAAAGAAATGAAGAAAAAAACAGGATCACGGTCACGGATCCTAGTCAAGTTAGAAAGCTAATCATAGCAGATCAGACACGATCGCCGCTGTCTCGCACAGATCGAGCACCGGCAGTTGCTCTAGCACTGATAGCGGCAGCAGCTCGGTCTGATCCAGCTGAGGATTGGGCACCGACCGCGTCAGCGGATCAGTCTGATCTACCGGAGGATCGGGCATCGACACCGGCACCTGCTCCGACACCGGCACCAGATCTACAAGGAGCACCATCTCCGGCAGCAGCGGCGGCTTCGGCACCTGCACCAACACTTGCACTTGCATCTGCTCCGGTCCGTGCAGTTGCACCGACAACAGACTGGGCTGCAGTTCGCACTTCATATACCAAAGTCCTTACAAAAATCGACATGTCCACCTTCTTGGTAAGCATTGGCCGCCCAAGTGCTTCGTTCTTTTTTCTTTCCATGTTGTTTCACATGGTTCACTGTGTTGATCTAACTGTTTGGGTATGTCTTGTTGTTTGCAAACAAAGAATTCCTAGAGCAACGAGGGAGTCGTTCAACAATCCGGGCGACCGCGACCAAGTTTCTCTTACCATGCGCAGCCTTGGTGTGAATGAACCTGCTCAATATACCATACAAAGGATGGTCGCATGATGATTGATGCTAAAGGATGGTCAAGGTTCAAATCTAAATCATATCTTGCTATAGGGGATGATGTCAAAATCGAACTTTGTTGATAAGGAGAGCTGGTCCAAATCAACTTCGAAATTAGCAGCACGCAACTGCCGAACTGATCTATCCTCCGAGAGATTCTGATGTAATAATCTGGCATGGTGAAACAAGTGTCTTGTGTGTATAAGT
Organism: Aegilops bicornis; assembly: GCA_021605145.1. Classification (NCBI taxonomy): domain Eukaryota; kingdom Viridiplantae; phylum Streptophyta; class Magnoliopsida; order Poales; family Poaceae; genus Aegilops; species Aegilops bicornis. The sequence goes on along the minus strand of CM038673.1, from coordinate 397,435,587 downwards.
AGTACAACAGTATTATTTATCACATGGTATATCGTTGATAGAATTGCAACTCTGATTGCTGGTTAGGAACTATCGTTCGATTTCATTCCAACAGCTGACGTGCTTTATTCAATTTTGTGTATTCGCCTTATGACAAAGATCTAAAACCAGCGCCTGCATCGATCACTTGCAATATGAAAAGCTGAGGTAGAACACATGGGCCCCCAAACATGCGAGGTCGGCTCATGCCCAAAGTCCAGACCTTGAGCCTATCTGAGTATTATATTCTCAGCTGAACCCCCATAAAAAAGCTGAACACCCATAATGCCCGTGCGTTGTAGAGGGAGTATATTTCTCGGCAAGGTGAGCCTGTGATATAAAAGATTTGTATATTTCTTTACAGAGGGAGTATCTCTCTATCAAAAAATATATTTATGTGTAACTAGTTACTACTGTCTTTCTACTTCCTTTCGCTGATATGTGGGGCAACCGGCAACAGGGTCCACGTGCCATATGCACAAATTAGAGTGCACAACTTCACGGTAGACACATCCTGGTTGTAGCACCGCAGTAATGCAATGAGCCGTCAAATCACAACCCCCCCCCCCTTTCCAGCTTAAGCAGTAAGCTGGACGGACTAAGCAGCAATATTTCACTGTGACTGAATCCCCTTCTCCCTCGTCTGCTTGTTCAGAGAAAACCCCCTCTCGGCGATTGCATAGGGTTTTCTCATGGAGAACCAGTTACGAATTCTTCATCCATCCCCGATAAATCCAAGTCCCTTGGTCGCAGGTAATCCTAGGATGGCAGCCGCCGCTGATGATGCATTTTCTTCCCATCAATCTAGTGTGTTTCATTTGCGATTGCCCAAAGTGCGAGTACCCTCTGTGTTTCTGCGCCCTCGTGAGACGCCACACTTGTTCCTTCTCATCCTAACACAACATTTTGAAACGCAGCGCAAGATGTTCCTAGAATCCTCTTTTCTATCCGGGAGGGTAGGGTTTTGTGAACATGTTGTGTTCTCATATTATTTTTCCTGCAGTGTATTATTTGCTCTGCCAGAACACATGTACTCAAGATGCTCGGCCTTGCCATAACTGAATACACTAGTTTAATGGTCACGGTGAAGACAAGCCATGGATATAAGTTCCGAGTTGGGTTCATGAACCAAGAAGATCGCTGCTTTTTTTATGGCGAACTTGGATAAACTTTCTCAAGTGTTGCTGGTGAAAGTTGGCGCCACGAATGTTGATGGAAATAGCGTAACCTCGGTCTCATTTTCACTGCGATCTTCCACCCCGACGTCGTTCCAATTGTTCATCCATGTTAGTTTTGTATCTGGTTGTTGCTTGTTGCCTAGATTACTTCTTAATCCACCTATTCTGTCTAACTAATCACAATTTAACTTTAGAAGTAGCAATGAATCTCTCACGAATATGCTACTTCTAACTAATATTTTCTTATAATTGGTGGCACGTGTAGGTTTTTTCAGAGTTAAGCAGTCTGCTCGTTTGTTACTCTGTAATAACTCGGCTGTTACTAATGGCACTGAAGTTGACTGGATCGACATCCACAAGTTCCTACACTTTATTGATCGTCTTGAGGTCCTTGTGGGGCGTTTCAATGGTGGAAGGCCACGTGGGATATGTGTGCCACTGCTGCACTCGTTGAACAGGTCCAACTGTGTCGAGAAACTTATGGTGCGAGCTGTTTTCTGTTATATATGTTGTTCATAAACTATTGCTTATACACAGTTTTACAGTTGTGATCTTCTTGAAACAGGAACTGCCGAGTTCTATTGTTCCTATCTGAGATGCTGACCATGGTCAGCCAGACTTTGGCGCTTGGTCACAACATGATGTTTATGTCGACCTATTCAATTCCCCTTGGAGGTGAAAAGATACTTATTCATGGGTGGTCTCAAATAATGAAGGCCCGTCCATCTTGGAGAATAGGACAGAAGATTATGTTCATGCTTTTCCATGGCTCTAAAGCGAATATCCTGTTTATTGACCACGTTGCGAGATGAAGCCGCTTTCAGAAGATTGTGGATGCGCGGGGTGGCGCCTGGGCCTTGTCACGGGGCTTGGCGGCCTCACCCTTGGTTAATCAGAGGCAAAAGTAGCACTTTATTCGAGGTGTGCTTTATGCGGTTGAACCTGTATAAGTACTCATACTGCTTTCAGCTTTGGTTGTTAAGTGCCCATGCTGGTTTCAGTTAAGGTTGTTAAGTACTCCTGCTGCTTTTACAGTCTGTCGTGTTTCTTCAGTCCTATCTTCCTCCAGCCGCGAAAACCAAACCAGCGCCGGCGGGGCCGCCTGCTTCCGCCTCCCACGGCTGGCTGCGTCTCGGCGCATGCATTGCCGCCCCACCGTCTCCTAAATCGTTAACGCCGACGTCCTCCGCGCGCTTTGGTGCCCACCACGTCAGCGTATGGAAAAATAAAATGCTTCCTCCTAGTGTTTTCCTGACATCTGGGACCCACGACATTGTGAGCGTATATAGTCAATAGACAAGAGAACAGCACAAGATCGGCTAACACCTGGGACGTAGCTACTCGAGCAGTATTTTTTTGTAGCGACCAGACCTCGAACAGTCTGATCTCTGTGCTTAGTGTCATCCCTAGATCAGTAATGCTGACACCACACAGTACTCGAAGGATTTATAACAGAGTAGCAATCACACACTTATTACAATCGAATGTCCCAAGAGAGAGCTTAACAAAATAAATATGGCTTAAGGCCATCTAATGCGATAACAGCGGAAGGCTTGGAAGAAAAGCGAGTCCATCAACTCCAACGGCATCACTGAGTATAGAACCACGATGTGATGCCCTCGATTCAATCGTACACTAATCATGCATGCAAATGTGTACGACCAAGATCAAGGACTCACGGGAAGGTATCACAACACAACTCTAGACACCAATTAAAATAATACAAGCTTTATATTACAAGCCATGGGCCTCGAGGGCTCGAATACATAAGCTCGAATACACAAGAGTCGTGAAGCAACAATATCTGAGTACAGACATAAGTTAGACAAGTTTGCCTTAAGAAGGCTAGCACAAAAGCAACATCGATCGAAAAGGCAAGGCCTCCGCCTGGGAGCCTCCTAACTACTCCTCGGTCATCGGGCGGCCTCCACGTAGTAGTATGCATCGGCGGTGGCATCCGCCTCTGGCTCCGGCCATCTGGTTGCATCAACCGGAAAGAAGAAGAAAGGGGAAGAGGGGAGCAAAGCAACCGTGAGTACTCATCCAAAGTACTCGCAAGCAAGGATCTACACTACATATGCAACATTATCAAAGGAAGGCTGTATATGTGGACTGGGCTGCAGAAATGCCAGAATAGAGGGAAGTCCTAGTCCTATCGAAGACTAGCATCTTCTGGAAACCACCATCTTGCAGCAACCAGAAGGAGTAGAGTAGCACAAAGTAAAGTAGTAGTGTTATCAACCTCGGCCAGAGATCCTTTCTCGACTCCCTGCGAGAAAGAAAACCCAGAGCCATACTATCCAGTTATCATCACAATCCAGTTCTCATCACCATCAAATTCTCATCACAAGTATCCAGTTCTAGTTGTATCGATCAGGATACAACTCCAAGTGTCTGTTACCGTAGGATGGGCTATCGATAGATGTTTTCTTCCCTGCAGGGTTGCACCAACTTACCCACCACACTCGATTAACTCCGGCCGGACACACTTTCCAGGGTCATGCCCGGCCTCGGCCAAACAATACGCCGCAACCCGACCTAGGCTAAATAGAGAGGCCAGCATGCCGGACTAAACCTATGCCCCCAGGGGTCATGGGCCATCTCCCGGAACTCCTCACGCTATGACGTCTGCCGGTGAGCAGACCTAGCTACCTCCTTCAACAAGGCAGGCACTTACGCAGTCCAACCCGGCGCGCGCCACTCAGTCGCTGACGTCTATTAAGCTTCGGCTGATGCATACGACGCAGAACGCCCATACTATGCCCACGTGATGGTTAGTGCTATCAGGCCAGAGGCCCCTCGGATCAAATATCCAAATCGTAGTGGATTAGGAACGCGCGGTAACAAGCAGAGACTCACGAAAGATGTGACCTCGTTGCCCCGTCTCGAGGACTTGCGGCAAGGGCTAGGAATGTCCGGCCACGCCTCGTAATTATCTCGCGGGCACCCTCCAGGTCAACCCGACTCCACATCACTCGCAATTAAGCTCGCGCGGGTACCCCTCAGGGCCAACCCGTCTTTAGTAACAGGGTCCAGTGCAAAGTCATAGTAACCATAGTAACCGTGTGTCTAACACCAAGGGGGGAAACCCGAGGAATCACCCTTGTCGGATTCCCACTCGATGTAAACATCAAGGTGAACGTAAGAGGAACCACCCTCGAGGTTCACACTTCAGGGGTTGCACGACAGAGTCGTATCGAAAGTGGTTAAAGAGGAAATCACCCTCGATGACCACGACCGAATAACTACACTCTGTGGTTAACATCGGAAGTCCGATGAGGTCTCATCCTCGGTACTCGATAGTAACCCAAAGAGTGTCGAGCAACTAAGGGAAGTGATGCGGTGGTCGGGCCTGGTCTTCGATCCCGTTGATTGGGTCTTCGATTATCCGGTAGGCAGTCGGGACAAAGTGGGGGTCACTGATGGATCTCTAAGCAACCTATACTAAGCAGTTTAGGATAAACAGGTAAGGTACAACAGCAGATACAAAAGCAGGCTATGCATCAGAATAGGAGCAATCAATAACAGTAGCAAAATCTAATGCGAGCATGAGAGAATGGAATGGGCGATATCGGGATGATCAAAGACGAGGCCGGGGCATCTGCCCCGATCCAGATCCATACGGGATCGGGTGAGCGAGGGGGGAGTGGGAAACGAGGAGGAGTGGGGGGGGGGGGTTCGTGCGGGGGGTTAGGGTTACGGGGGGAAGCGGCCTAATAGGCCAGGGAAGCGGGAGAGTGGGTCGGCCTGTGGGATGGCCGACTGGGCCGGCGGGGTCGAGGCCCAGTGGGGAAAAGGGGGGAGGGGGTTCAGGGGCTTCTTCTCTGTCTCTCCCACCTCCTCTTTTCTTTTAGATTTTTTTTGTTTTTAAACTTTCTGTTTTATCTAATTTTAGGCCATTTAGAAATTTTGATAAAATGTTGGTTCACCACCAATATTACCAGAAGAATACTTCCCACATAATGAACATTTTAGTTTTCGTGTGTGACAAAAATGATTTTTTACTTTAGATTGGGTTTGAATTTGAATTGTGATTTGGATCAAGTGAAGGTTAGCAACAGTAACATGATGACATGGCACCATTAACAGGGGATTACTGTAGCATGACACTGGGGGTGTTATAAATCTCCTCCACTACAAGAAATCTCGTCCCGAGATTTAAGTGGGAAAGTAAAGAGTAACTTCGGGATAAGTAATCCTTATATGGTTAATTATCTAGTGAACAACTCAGGGAATGAGGCAGAAGTATCTCTCGAGTTGAAACTTAATAAACCATCGAGAGCAAAGTATGAAGGTATAATAGGAAGTTTCAAGCGAATGGGTAAACGATTGATACCTGAACAGAGTGTGAGAAAAGGGTTCAGAGCATCGGGAATAGATCATCTCTCGAAAGGTGGGTCGTGACATGATACGAAGCCAAATGCAAGAATATTTCAGAACCAAAGATATACAGGAGAGTCAGGTTCCGATCCTGGGACCTGTGGGTTATGGGCCCACCATGTGGGTTAAAAGCAGGAAGGCGCTAACATCTTGAACGGTCATGATAGCAAGGCAGGTCAGAGGATAGCCTGTCAGTTATGTTGGCAACAACATTTGGTACCAAGGGCGTGGGACGAAGAGAACCGTTTTCCTGCTCGTTGAAACGAGGCGGACCAATAGGCAAAGTTCTCGTCCATCGGTGGTTACCGAAATGTCATCAACAATAGTGACAAGGTCTTACTGACAGAGCTTGTACACCGTGGTGTTTACATAAGGTGGAATTATCTCTGCTCCTTAGACAAGTTTGATTACCAGAAAGGTTAAACAAAACAATGGAAAGGAAAATGTGATTATTATGATAATCAGACCAATGGAAAGGAAAGATGTTTATACCCAAGTATTAGAGTATAATTTTCCCAAGGAAAGGCAGAGCATGATCGGACTCCAAGTATTAAACCGTTTAGATAAAGGGGCAAGGAACTTATGAGGTTTACCCATACAATGTTGTTTGGATAATTGATCAAGAACAGTTAGCATTGCGCTCCCAATGTTTTTGTTGATGATCGGAGTACCACACACATGCTTCGGGATAGTGTTGACATGGTCATCAGGGAAAGGTCGGACTTTGGATACACAAAGGATCCATCGGAAACAACTTAGAAAATAAGTCATACAATTTCAGCAAGGAAAGATGGGGATGTGGCCGACGGGCTTAGCAACAACCCATCGACATGTCATAAAGAATGTATTTTCAAAATTATATGAACAAGTTTGTCTTGGGGAAGGCAAGAATGTTGTCCATGATAACACAAATCATCGAGGGGCAAGGATTGTATTTCTCATCATGAATCCGATTGATATCCTGGAAGAGCTCAGAAAGTTGACGATGATAACGACACATTTCTCGAGAGATTTCAGGAAGATGTAATCGATCGGCGATGACATCAAGTCAATGGAATGATGAAGCGAAAGGTTATTGGAACCACGAGTACGACACAAACTCGAAAGCAAGCTTGATGTTCATGGCAAAATGGTATGACGAGGAAGATCGACATAAGCTTAGCTCATCGTCAAAAATTGTGCTCCGGAAAGGACCTGGTAGCACAGTTAAAATTTAGCATGATAATGATATAACCGATCAAGCTAGGAATGATGTGATGGAGTATCATTCCAATGAGAATTCACAAGTGGTAGTGCAATGACATAATATCCTCGAGATAACAAGGGCAATACTTGAGGTAGATCAAAATAGAGGTTAGACAGATGAAATGATTGCGAGAAGACAAGTATTTTAACTTGTGGGAAATGGAGTTAAGGAGAAACTATGGTCGGAACCACGGTTATGAATGATCAAACCACCGATACAAGATGAACTTATAACAAGGGGTAATCATTTTTACGAGCAGCTTCCATGATAAGTTCTACATCGGTCCATGGGCATGAACACAATGGTTCAAGGTCGACTCCCACTTCTTCAATGCATAACCTTTCATTCACTCCTCGTTTTTCGAAGAAATTGTAGTGCAGGGGATTTATCTGGCGAAGTACCAGAAGAGTAAGACTCGTGAGAACTCTAGGGTTCACTGGGATTATGGAAGGCATAAGTTCAACCCATCGGGGCATTTTTACGAATCTGTACAACCATCAACCAAGCAAAAGATACGAGTTCAAAAGCAGTATCGAGTCAAAGCAGATGATACAATTTATCGAAGGTATTATGTATCGGGGAAGAGTGCACGAGATTTTGAATATGAAGGACATTGCGGATAATAATCCAACCAAGGATATGGCGGTCCATAACAGATCTGATGTGAGTATCGATACTCACCCGTAAGAAGAAAGAATGCAAAGGCATCGGGTTATAGATATAACTGGATAACTTCAAAGCTTGAATACAAAGGAATTACGATTTTCAAATCAGAAGATATGAAGTAGAGGCTCTGATCAAAAGATAATTGAGTTGACTCGATACAGATCGACAATCAATCAAGGTTTGATTTGACAAGAACAAGCTCATGTTTGGAGTGACATCTGAGCCGGAAGGATGAATTCTATGATCCGACTGAGGATTGCGAGCATCCGCAACATATTGGATCAAGGGACTCAAAGCGATAATGACGAGTATGTCAACGAAGATTACTAGAAATATGGAATTAACCGTAATGCAAGCAAACAAGAATTCCAACAACAATTGGCTCTGAGGATTTTGGAAGATCGAATGGTATTTCAAAGACTTTTGTGAAATACCTAAACAATTGGGATGAACGAATCCCCGATAATTGCGAGGAATTATTCGTACTGCGTATTCAGCGAGAAAAGGAGCTGCAGCGCAGCGGTAGCGATGGATTCTCGAAATACCTGAAAGTATTACAAGGCATCTTGTAATACAAGATCAACTGGGGATGTAAAACATGAACGACAGGTGTATGTAGTTATCCAGAGGGATTTATCGGTGATATGGAATTACCACGACGAAGGGCACAAGGGTTTCGGGGAAACATCGGAGAGTACCTTTGAAATCTTCTGAAGCAGCAAGTGATCATCTATACTGAAGGGGATCTCCGGGAGAAGTGGTTACGAGAATCTAATGTCAGAGTTAGTAAATGTTTAACCCGAATAGAAGAGAGATTAGAGTCCTAGAGTAAAGACGAGGAGTAAAAGATTCTAATACCACCCAATGGCGATGTGGGCCCGTAAGACACACAGCCAACGTTAGTAAAAGTTTTTCAGTGACTAGACTCAACTTCGGCCAAGGAGTTGGAAAGGGGGCTACCTACATGCAGTCGGCTCTGATACCAACTTGTGACGCCCTCGATTCAATCGTACACTAATCATGCACGCAAATGTGTACGACCAAGATCAAGGACTCACGGGAAGATATCACAACACAACTCTAGACACCAATTAAAATAATACAAGCTTTATATTACAAGCCATGGGCCTCGAGGGCTCGAATACATAAGCTCAAAAACACAAGAGTCAGTGGAAGCAACAATATCTGAGTACAGACATAAGTTAGACAAGTTTGCCTTAAGAAGGCTAGCACAAAAGCAACATCGATTGAAAAGGCAAGGCCTCCTGCTTGGGAGCCTCCTAACTACTCCTGGTCATCGGCGGCCTCCACATAGTAGTATGCATCGGCGGTGGCATCTGGCTCCTGGGCTCACATCATCCGTTGCATCAAGCTGGAAAGAAGAAGAAAGGGGAAGAGGGGAGCAAAGCAACCATGAGTACTCATCCAAAGTACTGCAAGCAAGGATCTACACTACATATGCAACATTATCAAAGGAAGGTTGTATATGTGGGTGAAACTGCTTGAAATGCGAGAATAGAGGGAAGGCCTAGTCCTATCGAAGACTAGCATCTTACGGAAACCACCATCTTGGCAAAGAACCGGAAGGAGTAGAGTAGCATAAAGTAAAGTAGTAGTGTTATCAACCTCGGCGAGAGATCCTTTCTCGACTCCTGCGAGAAAGAAAACCCGAGCCATACTATCCGATTATCATCACAATCCAGTTCTCATCACCATCAAATTCTCATCACAAGTATCCGATTCTAGTTGTATCGATCGGGATACAACTCCAAGTGTCTATTACCGTAGGACAGGCTATCAATAGATGTTTTCTTCCTGCAGGTGCACCAACTTACCCACCACGCCGCTTAACTCCTAGGACACACTTTCCAGGTCATGCGGCCTCGGCCAAACAATACGCCGCAACCCGACCTAGGCTTAATAGAGAGGCCAGCACGCGGACTAAACCTATGCCCCGGGGTCATGGGCCATCTCCCGGGAACTCCTGCATGTTGCGACGCGGCGGTGAGCGAACCTAGCTACCTCCTTCAACAAAGCGGGCGCTTACAGTCCAACCCGGCAGCGCCACTCGATCGGCCGACGTCTATTAAGCTTCGGTGATGCATACGACGCAGTAACGCCCATACTATGCCCACGTGATGGTTAGTGCTATCGGGCGAGGCCCCTCGGATCAAATATCCAAATCGTAGTGGATTAGGCGATGCGGTAACAAGCGAGACTCACGAAATATGTGACCCCGTTGCCCGTCTCGAGGACTTGCGGCAAGGGCTAGGAATGCCAGCCACACCTCGTAATTATCTCGCGGGCACCCTCCGGTCAACCCGACTCCACATCACTCGCAATTAAGCTCGCGGGTACCCCTCGGGGCCAACCCGTCTTTAATGTGAGGTCCGGTGCAAAGTCATAGTAACCATAGTAACCGTGTGTCTAACACCAAGGGGAAAACCCGAGGAATCACCCTTGTCGGATTCCCTCGATGCAAACATCAAGGTGAGCGTAAGAGGAACCACCCTCGAGGTTCACACTTGAGGGGTTGCACGACGAGTTATGTCGGAAGTGGTTAAAGAGGAAATCACCCTCGATGACCACGACCGAATAACTACACTATGAGGTTAACATCAAGTCGATGAGGCCTCACCCTCGGTACTCGATAGTAACCCGGTAGTGTCGAGCAACTAAGGGAAGTGATGTGCGGTGGTGGGGCCTGGTCTTGATCCGTTGATCGGGTCTTACGATTATCCGGTAGGCGATCGGTACAAAGTGGGGGTCACTGATGGATCTCTAAGCAACCTATACTAAGCAGTTTAGGATAAGCAGGTAAGGTACAGCAGCCGATACAAAAGCAGGCTATGCATCAGAATAGGAGCAATCAATAACAGTAGCAAAATCTAATGCGAGCATGAGATAATGGAATGGGCGATATCGGGATGATCAAAGGGGGGCTTGCCTGGTTGCTCTGGCAAGGAGGGGTCGTCGTCGATGTAGTCGATCACAGGGGCATCAACATCGGTCTCGGGGTCTACCGGAGAGAAGAGGGGGAAGAAACAGTAAATACACACAAACATAAGCATAACAGGACAATAAGCGGGGCAGAGGTGATCTAACGTAGCGTTAGGCGATACTGGCGAAGAGGGAAAACATCCGGGAAAGTTTTCCCGGTTCCAGACATCTGTCAAACAGATGAACCGGAGGGGAAAAGTTCAACGTTTGCTATGCTAGGGACGTGTGGCGGGCGAACGGACCGCATGTTTAGATTCGTCTTGTCGTTCTGAGCAACTTTCACGTACAAAGTATTTTCATCCGAGCTACGGTTTATTTACTATGAATTTCTAAAGTTTTATTAATATTCTGAAATTGTTTTAGTTAATTAATTCGAAACATTTTAAAAGCAAAAAAAAGCTAGGTGTACCCAAAAAGGTACCCAATGAGAACAACCTGAAGTATTTGGTGGGGCCTCAGTCAAGCTTTCGATCAAGGCTTGACTGGACCGTTGACTGGTCAAAAGTGAACAGTGTAAGAAGGGCCCGCATGTCATTCTCACTTGTAAATTTAACACTGATTTAGTATTTAACTTAGCAGTGGACCCCATCTGTCATTGCCACATATTGCATTAGGATTATTTTAAACTAGTTATTTAATAGGGGGCCCACACGTCAGTGTCTAAGGTTAATCCTAAGTAACCCTAAACACTAATTAAGCGGCCCCTTGGCCACAGGGGCCAGAGAGGCCATCCCCATGGCGCCACGCCCGGAGCACAAAACCCGGCGAGATCGCTGCCGGCCGATTCCGGTGGCCGAGGTGCATGGCGGGCGCCTTTGGAGTGCTCGAGTTGGCGAAAGGCCGAGCTGGGTCGGCAGCAGAGGGCGCGGCGGCAGCGTTGCGAGTGAGCGGTCAGGCGTAGATAAGCGCGGTGACGCGTGAGGTGCGAGCGGCGGCCACGATGTTCCGGGACAAGGGGAAAAGGGGAAGCGGGCGCGTGAGCTCACCTCTGCCGGGAACGTGCGGGCGAGGCTCGGGAGGCACGGGCGAGGCGGGACGGGCAGTCCGCGCGAGGGTGAGCAAAGCGACGGCGAACGGCGCCGAGCGACGGGGCACTGGCTGCCGGGCAGAGGCGAGGGTCGCCGTGGCGGTTGTCGGGAGGCGGTGGTCGTGGCATGGGTCGCCTCAATCCAAAGCAGAGAGAGGGGAGGAGTGGAGGAAGGCGAGGCATCCGGCGAGGGGAGGGTTCTTTGGGCGGCGGCGTTGGGCGGGGCAGGGGCATCTGCCGATCCAGATCCACTCTGGGATCGGGTGAGCGAGGAGTGGGGAGCAGGGCCGACGGGGGTCGAGGCCAGTGGGGAAAAAAGGGGAGGGGGGTCGGGGCTTCTTCTCTGTCTCTCCCACCTTCTCTTTTCTTTTAGTTTTTTTTGTTTTTAAACTTTCTGTTTTAGCTAATTTTAGGCCATTTAGACATTTTGCAAAAATGTTGGTTCACCACCAATATTACCAGAAGAATACTTCCCACAAAATGAACATTTTAGTTTTCAGGTGTGACAAAAATGATTTTTTTTACTTTAGATTGGATTTGAATTTGAATTGTGATTTGGATCAAGTGAAGGTTAGCAACAGTAACATGATGACATGGCACCATTAACAGGGGATTACTGTAGCATGACACTGGGGGTGTTACACACGACCTATGCACCTTAATCGTCGTCTGAAAAGTCTGCAACATGAAACGTTGCAGCCCGAAAACGGGTCAGCACATGGAATATGCTGGCAATGTAACACATAGAGAATAATGGAATGATAAGCCTATACTACATGCATATATGGCTGGTGGAAAGCTTTATGGTTACAGTTTTGCATAAAGCCAATTTTTCCCTACTGCAAAGGAATAAATTTATTTAGCTATCATGGTGGTTGTGAAACATTGAGAATGGTTGACAGCATTCTCAATCCCAATTAAAAATACTCATCAAACCCAACAATATTAATTAGAAGTAACATGATGAGATTCACATGATATCCAGGTACTAGATACTCAAGATGTCCATAACCGGGGACACGGCTAACCATGATTAGTTTATACACTCTGCAGAGGTTTGCACTTTTCCCCACAAGACTCGATCGCATCCGTTTGTTTCTCGCACTACATGATGTTTGAGAGACGGATGACCGAGACATAGTCTTTCAGAAGCGCTAGCACCTTACATGTGGGTAGACCGTACCAACCTACATCCCCTACATCTGCTAGCCTACTCGTAAGAGTTCGCACAACTTAATCAACTATGCCAGAGCCCATAATGGCTTGTGGCTGCACACGGAAGTTTCTAGTTTGAATAATCTCATGATCCCTTTGAGCCTGGGTGGCGGTCCGAAGAAAAACAAGCAAGTCCTGATAGAAACCAGGTGCCTCAATCCACCCAGATGTGCGTTTAAGTTGCCACCTTAAATAAACCATTAAATAACAATCTCACATCTGTCATGGAATTCACTCAACCAATCCACGTCTACTAGCATAGCATGGCATAATAAGCAAACGTAGAAGTAACTCCCAAAGGTTGATAATAAAACAGGTAATAGGTACTACCTCGACTACTTCCCATCCCACAATTTAATTAGATCCTAATCATGCAAGTGTTTGAGGATAGATCTAAAGCATAAAAACTGGGTATGAGAAGAGGTATGATCAAAGTGTTACTTGCCTTGCTGATGATCCGCGAAACCTAGAGACTCGAAGCAACAAGCGGCGCACTCCGGGTAATCAATCACAGACAAACAAACAAGCATACAATAAGTACTCATCTAATGCACAGGTAAAACTCAAATAGATCTAACCAGATAGTTCAACTTAAGAACTCCGGTTTGCAAAAAGAATCAAATCAAACGAAGCAACGAAAGTCAAACAGCGGAAGAAAATAGCTTCATTTTACTAATCTGGATCTAAGTCAAATTTTGCAGAAGCAAAAACTTGTTTAAGTAGATTATTCAGAAAGAGGGTTTCGAGACGAAACTCCAAGCGCTTGAATCGCCTGATTCCGATAAACGAGCGAAAAATTATACTAAAACGAAAATCGGATCTGGAATCGCGATCAGAAAAATCGCGGATTAAATCCGCGAAAAAGAAAAAAACGACGAACAGATTCGAACGGGAAAAAAATAAAATAAAAAATAAATAAATAAACCGAAAAAACCCTAAGAAAATCGATCGTTTTTTTTTAAATGGCACGGAAAACGAGTCGGCGGCGAACCTCGGGCGGCGTCTTGGCGACTCGGCCTTGGGTCAAGGTGACTAGGGTTTGAGGCGGGCTCGGGTGGGCTGGCGGCTCAAGGCGGCCGCTATTTATAAGCGTGCCCAGCGAGTCCTTCGAGTCTGACCCGAAAGGCGGTAGCGTTTTTTTAATAAAACATTACGCAGAAAAAAATCAAAAGAAGTACTAAGCGGACTCCAAAAATCCCGAAATAAATTTTCCCGGCTAATAAAATCAAGCCGGATTTCATGAACATTTATTTGGGGCCTAAATGCAATTTTGAAAAACGCGCATTTTTCCTAAATTCAAAATAAAAAAAGCGAAAAACTCCAAAATAAAATCTTATTTGATTTTATTATTAAATCTTAATTATTTCTTTATTTTGGAAAAGTCATTTTATTCCCTCTCTCATATTTTTGTAATAGAAATAATTGAAGATAAAATAATTAAAATCAAATGATCCTATTTTCAAAATTTGAGAAAACTCAAATATGAAAATAATGAAAATCCCCAACTCTCTCTGAGGGTCCTTGAGTTGTGTAGAATTTCTAGGATGGAGCAAAATGCAACGAAAAAATATGATATGCAATGATGCTCTATGTATAACATTCCAAATTGAAAATTTGGGATGTTACAAACCTACCCCCTTAAGATGAATCTCGCCCTCGAGATTCGGGTTGGCTAGAAAATAGGTGAGGGTGGTCCTTAAGCAAATCTTCCTCTCGCTCCCAGGTGGCTTCATCCTCAGTGTGGTGGCTCCACTGAACTTTGCAAAACTTAATGACCTTGCTGCGGGTGACTCTGCTGGCATACTCCAAAATCTTAACTGGTTTCTCCTCATAAGTCAAATCATCATTTAACTGAATTGCTTCCAGTGGCACGGTGTCTCTCAGTGGTATATCAGCCATCTCTGCGTGACACTTCTTCAACTGAGAAACATGAAACACATCATGAACTCCTGACAATCCTTCGGGTAATTCCAACTTGTACGCAACTTCTCCCATGCGTTCCAAAACACGATAAGGTCCTACAAATCGAGGTGCTAACTTTCCCTTAACTCCAAAACATTTAACTCCTCGAAGTGGCGATACTCGAAGATAAACTCTGTCTCCGACTTCGTATTATGTTTCCTTGCGTTTTGAATCCGCATAGCTCTTCTGTCTCGACTGTGCTACCTTGAGCCTATCGCGAATCAACTATACTTTCTGTTCAGACTCCTTAATCAAATATGGTCCAAACAACTGGCGGTCTCCAACTTCATCCCACAACAACGGGGTCCTGCACCTCCTTCCGTACAAGGCTTCGAAAGGGGCCATCTTGCATCGGTTTGGTAGCTGTTGTTGTAAGAAAACTCCGCATATGGCAAATTGTCATCCCAACTTGATCCATAATCCAAAGCACAAGCTCTAAGCATATCCTCCAAAATCTGGTTGATTCTCTCGGTTTGTCCATCTGTCTATGGATGAAAAGCTGTGCTAAACTCCAGTCTGGTTCCCAAAGTTTCGTGCAACTGCTTCCAGAACTTTGAGGTAAACTGGGTTCCTCTATCTGATACGATACTCCTTGGAACTCCATGCAAGCATACAATCCTGGTCATGTATATCTTAGCCAGTTTGGCACTGCTGTAGGTAGTCTTTACTGGAATGAAATGGGCTACCTCCGTCAAACGATCGACTATAACCCAAATCGAGTCATAGCCTGAACGAGTCCTGGGCAATCCCGTGATGAAATCCATACCTAGTTTATCCCACTTCCATTCGGGTATCGGCAATGGTGTAACAATCTCGCCGGCTTCACGATGTTACGCCTTCACCTTCGACATACATCACAAATTGCCACGTACTCGCAATATCCTTCTTCATTCCGGTCCACCGAAAGTATTCTTCAAATCCAAATACATCTTGGTATTTCCTGGGTGAATCGAATATGGTGAATCATGTGCCTCTTGTAGAATCAACTTCCTGATCTCCGGGTCATTGGGCACATAAACACGGTCCTCAAACCATAAGGTATCGTGCTCATCCTCATGAAATCCCTTTGCTTTTCCTTCACTCATTTTCTCCTTTATAGAGGAAATCTCTTTGTCAGTCTTCTGAGCTTCCCTGATCTTGTCCATCAAAGTTGACTGAATCTCCAATCCTGCTACATAGCCTCTCGGAACTATTTCCAAACATAGCTCTCGAAGATCCTCGGCTAACTCCTTTGGTATTCCTCCCGTCATTAATGTGTTGACATGACTCTTACGGCTCAACGCGTCTGCCACAACGTTAGCCTTTCCGGGTTGATAATGCAATCTCATATCATAATCTTTGATAAGCTCCAACCATCTCCTCTGCCTGAGATTTAGCTCCTTCTGCGTGAAGATGTACTTCAAACTCTTGTGATCCGTATACACCTCACAATGATTTCCAATGAGGAAATGTCTCCATGTATTCAACGCATGCACTACGGCTGCTAACTGCAAATCATGCGTGGCATAGTTTAGCTCATGAGGCTTAAGCTGTCGTGAAGCATCTGAAACAACTCTCCTCCTGCATCAAGATTTGCTCCAAGTCCTCGGCGTGAAGCGCCGCAATACACCTCATAATCCTTGGTACGATCTGGCGAAATTAACCTTTGGTGAGGTAACCAAACGTTTCTTCAACTCTTGAAAACTAGCTTCACACTCCTCGGTCCAAATGAACTTGGTATCCTTCTTCAATAATTACATCATAGGCTTCGCAATCCTTGAGAAATTCTCAATGAATCTCGGTAGTATCCTCGCTAGTCCAAGGAAACTCCGGATCTCTCCAACTGTTGTTGGCGCTTCCCGATTTGTTACAATGACAACTTTAGTGGGGTCTCTTGCTATACCTTCTCCGGATATAACATGTCCAAGAAAACCAACTTCCTTCAACCAAAACTCACACTTGCTTTGAACTTGGCGTACAAGCGATGTTCTCTCGAGCTTCTCGAGTACCAAACGCAAATGCTCCTTATGTTCCTCTTCATTCTTCGAGTAGACCAAAATATCATCAATGAACACCACGATTTAACTTATCCAAAAACTCCATAAACACTTTGTTCATCATGTTCATAAAATAGGCGGTGCGTTAGTCGGACCAAATGACATAACGGTATACTCATACAACCCGTGCACTGGTGGTAAAAGTTGTCTTAGGTATATCACGCTCTCGAATCTTTAATCGATGGTACCCTGATCGCAAATCGATCTTTGAAAACACCTTAGCTCCTTGCAACTGGTCAAACAAGTCATTGATCATCGGCAGCGGGTATTTGTTCTTAATGGTCACTTCATTTAATCCTCGATAATCAACAACCATTCTTAATGATCCATCCTTCTTCTCCAGTAGAATCTTGGTGATCCCCAAGGCGAAGAACTTGGGCGAATAAAACCTTTATCCAAAGAACTCCTTAATCGCTTCTTAATTTCCTCCAAATCGTGGGCTGGCATCCTATATGGTCTCTTAGATATCGGCCCAGTGCCTGGTAGTAGTTCAATCAGAAACTCAATGTCTCTATCCGGTGGCATGCCTGGCAACTCTTCCGAAAACACGTCCGGGTAATCCCTTACCACTGGTACTTCCTCCTGCACAACTCCTGATAAGGAATTTACATGTGCTCTCCTCGGCTCATGCCGTGATACATACTTGATTCTCCTCCCTTCTGGGGTGGTAAGAAAAATTGACTTACTGGCGCAATCTATGTTCCCTCCATACTTCGATAACCAATCCATGCCTAATATCACATCCAATCCTTGGGGTTCCAGAACTATTAGGTCCGAGGGAAAAACATAGTGTCTAATCCTTAATGGCAGTCGATCACACCATATACTAGCCATGTATTCTCGCTCGGGTGAGGTTACTAGCATGGGTGACCTAAGGGCTTGGGTTGGTAATTGGTACTTATCCACAAATCCCTTGATATGTATGAATGCGATGCACGGTATCAAAAAGAACAAGCTGCGATAAATGACTTAACCAAAAACTTACCTATTACGCATCCGGCCGAGCTTCAACCTCCTCCACGCAGTAACGTGGTTCACTTGTCCTTTGTTGAAAGGATTCGGCTTCTTTCACGAGCTCCCATTGCCATTTCCATTCGGCCTTACGGACATTCGTTTGCATAATGCCGATCTTGCGGCATTTAAAGCAAGTGACGTGGCTCAGGTCTACCTTGGATGGTGTTGACGGGTTGGTGCGGTTTTGTCCATTGCTTCCTCCATTCCCGTTCCCATTCTTGGTGCCATTATGGTTGTGCGAGCTACCTCCTCCATGGGTATGCTGAAACTGTCCTCCGGCCACGGGTAAGCGAAGTTTCTGCTGAGCTCCAGAGTTATTCTTCCCCTGTCCATACTTCCTCTTGCGATTTTCAATCTGCTGCTGCTTCCCTTCTATCATGAGAGCACGGTCTACTAACTCCTGGTAGTTATTAAAGGTGACTACCATCAAATGCATGCTCAGCTCATCATTCAATCCTTCTAGAAACTTCTCCTGCTTAGCTGCGTTCGTAGCAACGTCATCTGGGGCATAACGTGCTAGCTTAGTGAAATCATCCACATACTGGCCAACTGTCCATCCTCCTTGGCGTAAGTTGCGAAACTCACGCTTCTTCATGGCCATAGCTCCTGCCGAAACATGGGCGATCTGAGCTTGCTTTGGCTGATCCCATGTGGCGGTGTCTCTGAGGTAAGTGGTTGTAAAATTCTCCCACCATGCTGCCACGGGTCCTTCAAGCTGATGTGCGGCAAATTTCACCCTTTCTCCATCTGTACATCCTGCAGTGGTCAACTCCCTCCCTATCTTACGGAGCCAATCATCTGCAACAATCGGCTCGGTGCTACTGGAAAACACCGGCGGATTCAGCCTTAAGAAACGGGTCAAATGGTCAACAGGTGGTGGTGGCGGTGGGTTGTTGTTGTTGTTGTTGTTGTTGTTGTTGTTGTTGTTGTTGTTGTTGTTGTTGTTGCCTTGGTTCTGTTCCAATGTTTGAATCAAGGCGTTCTGCTGCTGAATCAACTGAGTGATCTCTGGCGGGAAAACAAATCCGGTCGGCGTCTCGGAGGCATCTGAGGGGTTTAAGAAAAGACGAGATTTTAGAATAGAATGAGGTCTAGAGAGAAACACTACCCATATGCACATGAGACAAATCACACAATATCACTCCAATCAATTCAAACAAGGCATACAACGGTCTATCTATCGTTACAAAGTGTTGAAACTAAAACTAATATAACATGGGGGTAATCTACTCGTTATGGTGGTCAACTAGAAAACTGCTTGATGAAGACTCCATGATATCTGCTCCAGCTTCATCTTCGTAATCATCATCACTAGGATCGGAATCGGTGTAAATCGATGATGATGCAGTTCTCTGGACAGTGCTATCTTCATCTTCTCCTGGTGCTGAATTTCCCATGAGTTCTTCAATCTTCTCCTTAAGATCGTCGTTTTGTCCCACTAGAGCTACAATCTCCTCCATGTAGTCCTTGCGAGTGGCCTTCAGTTCTCCTTCTAGTTCGATAATCTTGGCTTTTGCTGTCTTCAACTCCATCATGTCTGCGCACATCTGGTTCTCCTGGCGTAGAATGTGCTGGTTTAACTCCTGGATGAATGCTGCAATGGATCGATCCTTCTTAGTGCCAACTATCTCCCATTGTTCATCTCGGCGTCCGCAAATCTGGTAGATAGTATCCTTGAGGTCTTCTTTGTAAACTTCTCCAATGCGTCCCATGGTTATGTGAGCTGCCGTACTCTTTCCCAGACTCCAGGTTGGTGCATTGAAAACACACTCTATGGGCTCCGTGATTGGCGCAAACATCCTTAGGAACTTGAGCTTGAATCTTCGGTGCTCTTCTTGAGTAAACTGGAATTGTAGGTCCGGTGAAGCTTGGTAATCCGATGTTAAGGTACTTAGTGACTTCCTTCGTGTGTCGTCCAAAGGGTGTATCCTCATCCATTTGAGTGAACTTGATCCTCGCTTAGTCATCCTAAAAGAGTAGAAAAGATGAGGAGTCGAAATGAGAAGAGAGAGTAGTGATCTAGGGTTTTAGCTTAATGGTGCGTGTCTCTGATCGGCGTGTGCTCTGATACCATCTTTGTAGCGACCGGACCTCAAGCGATCGATCTCTACGCTCGGTGTCATCCTGGATCAAGAATCTTTGACACCACCACGATTACTCGAAGGATTTATAACAGAGTAGCAATCACACACTTATTACAATCGAATGTCTCAAGAGAGAGCTTAACAAAATAAATATGGCTTAAGGCCATCTAATGCGATAACAGCGGAAGGCTTGGAAGAAAAGCGAGTCCATCAACTCCAACGGCATCACTGAGTATAGAACCACGACCTATGCACCTTAATCGTCGTAAATGCGAAAAGTCGCAGCGAGGAAGCGTTGCAGCCCGAAACGGGTCGACACATGGAATATGCTGGCAATGTAACACATAGAGAATAATGGAATGATAAGCCTATACTACATGCATATATGGCTGGTGGAAAGCTTTATGGCTACAGTTTTGCATAAAGCCAATTTTTCCCTGCTGCAAAGGAATAAATTTATTTAGCTATCATGGTGGTTGTGAAACATTGAGAATGGTTGACAACATTCTCAATCCCAATTAAAAATACTCATTAAACCCAACAATATTAATTAGAAGTAACATGATGAGATTCACATGATATCCAGGTACTAGATACTCAAGATGTCCATAACCGGGGACACGGCTAACCATGATTAGTTTATACACTCTGCAGAGGTTTGCGCACTTTTCCCCACAAGACTCGATCGCCTCCGTTTGTTTCTCGCACTACATGATGTTTGAGAGACGGATGACCGAGACATAGTCTTTCAGAAGCGCTAGCACCTTACATGTGGGTAGACCGTACCAACCTACATCCCCTACATCTGCTAGCCTACCCGTAAGAGTTCGCACAACTTAATAAACTATGCCAGAGCCCATAATGGCTTGTGGCTGCACACGGAAGTTTCTAGTTTGAATAATCTCATGATCCCTTTGAGCCTGGGTGTCGGTCCGAAGAAAAACAGGCAAGTCCTGATAGAAACCAGGTGCCTCAATCCACCCAGATGTGCGTTTAAGTTGCCACCTTAAATAAACCATTAAATAATAATCTCACATCTGTCATGGAATTCACTCAACCAATCCACGTCTACTAGCATAGCATGGCATAATAAGCAAGCGAGAAGTAACTCCCAAAGGTTGATAATAAAACAGGTAATAGGTACTACCTCGACTACTTCCCATCCCACAATTTAATTAGATCCTAATCTTGCAAGTGTTTGAGGATAGATCTAATGCATAAAAACTGGGTATGAGAAGAGGTATGATCAAAGTGTTACTTGCCTTGCTGATGATCCGCGAAACCTAGAGACTCGAAGTAACAAGCGGCGCACTCCGGGTAATCTATCGCACACAAACAAACAAGCATACAATAAGTACTCATCTAATGCACAGGTAAAACTCAAATAGATCTAACCAGATAGTTCAACTTAAGAACTCCGGTTTGCAAAAAGAATCAAATCAAACGAAGCAACGAAAGTCAAACAGCGGAAGAAAGCAGCTTCGTTTTACTAATTTTGATCTAAGTCAAATTTTACAGAAGCAAAAACTTGTTTAAGTAGATTATTCGGAAAGAGGGTTTGGAGACGAAACTCCAGGCGCTTGAATCGCCTGATTCCGATAAACGAGCGAAAAATTATACTAAAACGAAAATCGGATCTGGAATCGCGATCAGAAAAATCGCGGATTAAATCCGAGAAAAAGAAAAAAACGACGAACAGATTCGAACGGGAAAAAAATAATAATAAATAAATAAATAAATAAATAAAAGAAACAGGAAAAAAACCGAAGAAAACTGATAAGTTTTTTAAAAAAAAAACTGGCACGGAAAACAAGGCGGCGGCGAACCTCGGGCTGCGTGCGGCGACTCCGGCGCGGCGGCGGCGGGGCTGGGGCGGTTAGGGTTTGAGGCGGGCTCGGGTGGGTTTGGCGGCTCAAGGCCGCTATTTATAAGCGTGCCCCAGCGAGTCCCGCTGATGCCCGAGGCGGTGCTCGTTTTTTTTAATAAAACATTACACGCAGAAAAAAATCAAAAGAAGTACTAAACGGACTCCAAAAATCTCGAAATAAATTTCCCCCGGCTTCTAAAATCAAGCCGGATTTAATGAAAATTTATTTGGGGCCTAAATGCAATTTTGAAAAACGCGCATTTTTCCTAAATTCAAAATAAAAAAAGCGAAAAACTCCAAAATAAAATCTTATTTGATTATATTATTAAATCTTAATTATTTCTTTATTTTGGGAAAGTCATTTTATTCCCTCTCTCATATTTTTGTAATAGAAATAATTGAAGATAAAATAGTTAAAATCAAATGATCCTATTTTCAAAATTGGAGAAAACTCAAATATGAAAATAATGAAAATCCCCAACTCTCTCTGAGGGTCCTTGAGTTGTGTAGAATTTCTAGGATGGAGCAAAATGCAACAAAAAAATATGATATGCAATGATGCTCTATGTATAACATTCCAAATTGAAAATTTGGGATGTTACATTTTTTTGTTTGGTATTGTTGATACGGAGCAGGGTTTGAATCGGTCAGGTCTGCCTAGCCTGTGCTTATATTTTATGTTCATCATGTGACCAACCCAGCTATTTTTTCTTTATGAAAATGAGCCCAGTTTATTTTTTCTCAAGAATACCCAATCCAGGCCTACTTATTTTTCTACATACGATGGGCTGCAACTCTTTCAAGACACACGCAAATCTTGAAAGTAATATGAAATGGGTTGTAAATATAAAAACAGATGACAAATTGGCAATTACTTTATAATTTCTGAATTTTTTCACATTTTCAGATTCCTATTTCTCTTGGCATTAACCTAATTTAAATATATCTTCAAAGTACTTTAAATCTGGCTTGACATTTCGGTATTAAAAATAGTTTGGAACCGGCAGAATATGCGAAATTGGCCTGCCAACCAAAAACGCATCGCAATAAATTGCATAAGAAGTTGCCGTGAGCTATATATAAATTATTAAAAAAGAGGGAGTGGTCTGACTTGTGGGCCTGTTTAGTTGGCGTGTATGCAAGATTTTTTAGTTATTATATACATCAACAAGCGATTCTAGCAGGCGTAACCGTTGGATGTCAATACAACGGCCGTCGTGTTTCTTCAATCTCGATCTTCTTGCTCCGGCCGTAAGCGGCCGGCGTGGACCGCTTACTCCCGCCTCCCATGGCGGTTGTCTTTGCCTTGTGAGCCTCGGCGCCCCTACTACTCCCACCGCTGGCGGGGCATCCCTCTACTCACCCACACCCCTGTTATTCTGCGGCGACAACCTCACACATGACCCGAACCGGTGAACGCTCGTACTCCTCTCCGCGTGGACATCCACTGCCGCGTCTTCCCCGGCTCCGCGTCGTCCCCTTCCTAGGCCTCGCCATCGTCCACCGCCGTGGTGCTCTCGGTGCGGCGTGGTTAATATGGTCAATGACCGACTTCCATCGGAAGAGTATCAGACGATGGAGAGGTCGATACCGGGTCCACGGCAGCCGCAAGGAAGTGCCTCCTTATTACGCGGAAAATAATTATTCCTCCACCGGACAGCGGGGACCCATCGGACGGGCCACCAGTATTTTGCAAAAAAAACCGTTTCCCCCTGACTTCTGGGACCCACCGGACGGGCCACCGTATTTCGTGAAAAAACGTTCACCCCGCTGCCAGCTCGGACCCACCGGAATTGCCTCCTTATTACGCACAAAAAAATGAATACTCCCCCGGCTAGCTGGGACCCACCTTGGTGGGAGGCTAACTTGTGGGCCTAATAAGTTGGCAGGGACGAAGGGCTTTGTCAACTTAGTCAATATGAACGATTCTAGCTCCAGTGACCGTACGATGTCCATCCAACGGCCGTAGTGCTTCTTCAACCTATGGTCTTCTTGCTCCAGCCGCCCAAAGTAGCGCCGGTCGGGTCGCATGCTCCTGCCTCCCGTGGCGGTTTGTCTTTGCCGCAGAGGCCTCACCGCCCCTACTATTCCCACCATCGGCGAGCCTGCGGCGACGGCAGCCTCACACCAGTCCGAACGGTGAACCCTCGTACTCCTCTCCACGCGGGCTTCCACTGCCGCGTCTTCCCCGGCTCCGCGTCGTCCCCTTCCTAGGCCTCGCCGTCGTCCACTGCCGTGGTGCTCTCGGCGCGGTGTGGTCAATGTGGTCAACGACCGACTTCCATCGGAAGAGTACTGTGCGTGGAGACGCTGACTGCTGGGTCCACGTCCGCAGCAAGGAAGCGCCTCCTTATTACGCGCAAAATAATTATTCCTCCACCTGACAGCGGGGACCCACCGGACGGGCCACCGTATTTCATGAAAAAAAACGTTTCCTCCCTGACTGCTGGGACCCACCAGCTACACCTTCGCACGCAAGGAAGTGCGTCCGCGCAAAAAAACAAAACGATTCGCCCCCCTGACTGCTAGGACCCACCAGCTACATCTTCGCATGCAAGGAAGTGCCTAACAGTCGGGACCCACCTGGTCGAAGCGTATGTAGCATTGTCATTTTGGTCGCGAACGTTTACGTACATATATACTGGTGGATGTAGAGGCATGCATGTGTCGTAGTAGAGGCGGCCAGGGTGCAAGAAAGAAAATACGGCCACATATGTGTACATACGGGCGGGGTCTCGAACGCCTACTCGCGCATACGTACGGCGAGGGCTCGTTGACATGGCTAGGTCGGAACGGAGAAACAGCGTCGTCGTCGTGTTCATGGGGAGGCAACAAAATGTGTCGTGTTCATGGGGAGGCGGCGGAATGCGTCGTGTTCATCGGGAGGCAACAGAACGCGTGGGAGCCAACCGGCTGGGTCGGAACGGAATGTGTGGTCGTGTTCATCGGGAGGGCTTGGACGGAACAGGCGATGGAAACGAGGCCTGGCGTCTGCGAAGCGGAGAAGCGGACCTCCTACGGTCAAAACGGGGTCCTGTTGATCGGAAGGGGTGTGGCGTGCCGCAAAAGCGGATAAACGGACCTCCTACGGTCAAACGGGGTCTGTTCATCGGAGGGGGTGTGGCGTACCACAAAGCAGGACTCCATGAGATCTTGTTCATCTCCACCGTCGACCCCTCCAGCCTCCACGAGCTCTTTGTTCATCCACCGTCGACCTCCTCCCCCTCCACCTGTGACTGTTCATCCACGGGCGCCTGTTCATCCAGCCTCCACCACGCGCTACTCCACCGGCTCCTGTTCAACCAGCCCTCTTCACGGGCTCCTGTTCAACCACCCCTCCACGGACTCTGTTCATCGAGACCTCCACCGTCTCTGTTCATCCTGCCCTCCACGGGTGGTCCTGTTCATCTAGCCCTCCACGGGTCCTGTTCATCCAGCCCCAACCGGCTCGATCAATCGGGTCCTGTTCATCCAGAGGCAACACCACGGGTCCTGTTCATCCACCCCCACCGAAGCTGTTCATCCAAACCCCCTCCCCGCAACACTCACCGCTCATCCAGAGGCAGCATCGATCGGCTTGATTAGCGGCGATGGCGAAGAATCGCTCGATCGGGTTGATTAACAGCCATCGATCGATCGCTCGGGTTCGATGAAGCGTAACTGCGGCAATCGCTCGGGTTCGATTAGAGCCCAACGCCTCGCTTCGGGTTGATTAGAATAACGCCTACACACGCAGCAGCGTACGTGTACGAGAGAAACGCGCATCGCTCGGTCCCCGACCTCCCACCGTAACTGGCAACTCCCTGAAATTTTCCTCGCCCTTGCTTCTACCACGGTTTTTTCCGTCATGGACGGCCCAAAGAATGTCATGCAGCTGCGTCTCCGGCCCGCCCAGGACGAAAAGCCCATTTTTTGTCATGATTTTTTGTCATAGTAGTAGGAGCCCACCACATCTATGATGATACTGGGTTTTGTCACAATTATCGTTATAGAAGTGTCATATGTATGACAGAAAAAAATTCGTTCGGCCCAAAATGTCACGGATGTGTCTTTTTTTTTGTAGTGGTGGGACCTATGTGCTAGGGTTAGGGTAAAACCTCATCTCGGTTTGACCGATTATGCAAACTTGGTGAGACCGAGTTTGGTAATGGGCTAACCAGAGAGTTGGTTAAGCAAACTCGGTGAGACTGATTACAAATCTCGGTAAGACCGATCTTATTGCAATAGGAACCAGAGAGTTTGCAAGCCCATCTTGATGAGACCGGGATCCCATCGGTGAGACCGAATTTATTAGTGTTTGTGGCAGTGGCTATGTCAAGCGAACTTGGTGGCGCCGGATAAATCAAATCGGTGGGGCCGAGTTTGACTTTTGGTTTGGGACATATGTGGATAGGAGAAAGTGGTTGAGAGCTTTGGAGCATATCACTAAGCACTTTGAGCAAGCAAGCCATTAAGCAACACCTCATCCCCTTTTAATAGTATTGTCTTTCTATGGACTCAATGTAATCTTGGATCACTAAAATGATAATGTAGAGTCTTGAGCTTTTGAGCTTGAACCAATCCTTTGTCCTTAGCTTCTTGAAGGGGTTCCACATCCTCTTGTCCACGCCACTCCATCTGTTGAACTGGTCTAAAATATACTAGATGAAAACATTAGTCCAACAAGAGATACGTTGACAATAATTACCAAAACCACCCAGGGAGCACTTGTGCTTTCAGCATGCTATCTGACCCTTGTAGGTACTTAGATGAATTTAAATCCATGGGATTGCAACTCACTCACATCCTGAGCAATCTCCACATCACCAGGTCTCTAAACCATGGTGGTTGAAGACAAGGAAGCATGAAACCGTTCAACATATCCTTTGACAGATTCTATATCAAATTTCATTTGGTATCAAATTTCACGATTGCCATGTTGGATACACAAGTGCTCTTCCTTGCAAGACTAACCCATGTAGGAAGATGAACTCAAACTACAAGAGGTGCTCCAAGCCAATGATGCGCTACATCAACCTTGAGCATCCCACACAAGTTCAACTACATGATCAAGATCAACACCACCACCCAAGGTATGATATTCCATCTTAGAGAAGCTTTACCCCAAGCCATGGATCAAAGCAGCTCAACAAGATGCGAATACATCAAAATGCTTAATCGAAAAATGGTAACCCCATTTTAAGCTTAAACGATGAGTATGACTTATGATCAAGTGTTCTCAGTTGACTCCTCAGTCAATATACTCTAACATAGGTGACTTTGTCACCGCCCAATTTTAGATGAAGTTCTCTAGTGTTTCTGAGTTTTTGCATTTGTCCCTTGCATATTTGTTCCCCTTCCTTCAATAAAAAAAACTTCATCTAGATTTTCTTTTCTCTGTTTTGTTCTGCATTCCATGCATCCAATTCCTTGCAAATCTTTCAGTTAATTCCTTGAAAATCTTTGTGAGATCTTATTTGCCTAGTGAGCTGAGGTGACAATTACTCTTTCACTGTGTTGAACTCGGTCACGCCGGTCTATCACTTTCGGTCAAACCAAACCATTTCTATGCAACCGAAAAATATAACTCGGTGTCACTGATTTCACTGCAGAGAAGACAATTTGCCACTTGTTTATGCACTTTTGTTCCAGCTCCACTTGATGATTCTTGTCCTCTACCAGCATCATATTCTATATGCTGCTTTGCTCTGTGACTCAAGGACCAAACCTATTGACTCACAGTCCAGAAGATCCCTTCTTGGAAGTTGATGTCAAAGGGGGAGAGAGAGATCACATCAAATCTTAATCACTTCAAATCACATCAAAGGCCCTAGAAGCTTGGTATTCAAGAGGAGAGAAGTCACATGTCCTTAAGAGGGGAAATACATGTTTGTGTTATGTTTCTATGATCTGATTTGTTCTGCTCTGATTTTATTTCCCTATTTTCTCCCATTATCCAGTATAAGATTCAGGGGGAGAAAGACTTCTAGGGAAGGAAATCCTTGAATTCATTGTATATATTTTATCTTTGGGGACATGTCTATATCAAAGGAGAGTACCTAGTACTCACTCTCTACATGTCATCCCAGTCTTGGTACTCTTGTGGCTCTTCTGTTTGCTATGTCGAGTAGTTGTATATGTGTTATCTAACCTTGTTTACTCAGGTTCATCTCTTCGTAAGTCAGCTCAAGACCACAAGGTAAGTATATGCATCACAATCATGTGCAAGAAGATCTCTTGCTACTATACATATTGTTTGCAAGAAGGAGTCATGAACATGAAGGTACAACTTCATATATTCACATCATTTGCTCTGATGCATATAGCCAAGATACATGTAACTCATTGCTTGTTGTGTCATGTTTATGCATTCACATGCTCTTACATTTCTATTTACATGAGTGCATACATGTAGGGGGAGCCTATGCATGTTACATGTCTTTCCAAAGTTTTACTTGCTATTCTCTATATCTTTATCTAGAGCTTTGATGTATGTTGTCATCAATTACCAAAAAGGAGGAGATTGAAAGTACAAGTGCTCCCTGGGTGGTTTTGGTAATTAATGTCAACATATCTCTTGTTGGACTAATGTTTTCATCTAGTATATTTCAGACAAGTTCAACAGATGGAGTGGCGTGGACAAGAGGATGTGGAACCCCTTCAAGATGCTAAGGACAAAGGATTGGCTAAATCTCGAAAGCTCAAGGCTCTACATTTTACTTTTAGTGATCCAAGATCACATTGAGTCCATAAGAAAAGCCAATAATATTAAAAGGGGATGAGGTGTTGCTTAATGGCTTGCTTGCTCAAAGTTCTTAGTGATATGCTCCAAAGCCCTCAACCACTTTCTCATATCCACATATGTCCCAAACCAAAAGTCAAACTCGGCTCCACCGATTTGATCTATCCGGTGCCACCGAGGTCATTTGACATAGCCACTTCCAGAAACCCTAATCAATTCGGTCTCACTGATGGGATCCCGGTCTCACCAAGATGGGCTTGCAAACTCTCTGGTTCCTATTGCAATAAGGTTGGTCTTACCGAGATTTGTAATCGGTCTCACCGAGTTTGCTTGACCAACTCTCTGGTTAGCCCATTACCAAAATCGGTCTCACCGAGTTTGTGTAATCGGTCAAACTGAGATGAGGTTTTACCCTAACCCTAGCACATAGGTCCCACCGAGCTGATCATATCGGTCCCACCGAAGTGCCTAACAGTCACATTATGAACTGAATCGGTCCGACCGAGTTTTCTGATTCGGTCCCACCGAGTTTGGTGAATTGTGTGTAACGGTTAGATTTTGTGTGGAGGCTATATATACCCCTCCACCCACTCTTCATTCGCGAGGAGAGCCATCAGAACATGCCTACACTTCCAGCATTCATTTTCTGAGAGAGAACCACCTACTCATGTGTTGAGGTCAAGATATTCCATTCCAAGCACATAAATCCTGATCTCTAGCCTTCTCCAACTTGCTTTCCACTCAAATCATCTTTCCACCAAACCCAAATCTGTGAGAAAGAGTTGAGTGTTGGGGAGACTATAATTTGAAGCACAAGATCATGGAGTTCATCATCAACACACCATCTATTACCTTTTGGAGAGTGGTGTCTCCTAGATTGGTTAGGTGTCACTTGGGAGCCTCCGTCAAGATTGTGGAGTTGAACCAAGGAGTTTGTACGGGCAAGGAGATCGC
Organism: Aegilops bicornis; assembly: GCA_021605145.1. Taxonomy (NCBI): domain Eukaryota; kingdom Viridiplantae; phylum Streptophyta; class Magnoliopsida; order Poales; family Poaceae; genus Aegilops; species Aegilops bicornis. The sequence continues at coordinate 397,406,219 of CM038673.1, read as the reverse complement.
CTACTTCGTGAAGATCTACCCTAGTGAGGCAAGTTCTTCGTGGGCGATGGCCATGATGGGATAGACAAGGTTGCTTATTCATGGACCCGTCGTGGATGGAGCCCTCTATGGACTCGCGCAACCGTTACCCTTCGTGGGTCAAAGTCTCCATCAATGTGGATGTACGAAAGCACCACCTATCGGAACCACGCCAAAAATCTCCGTGTCTCCAATTGCGTTTGCACACTCCAATCACATCCCTTAACATTATCGCGAATTGCATGCTTTAGTTTCCGCTGCCCATATACTCTTGTCATGCTTGCTTTAATGTATTGTGAATGTTTAAACTTGTGCTAAAACTCTACCTTAACTTGAATAAAATAAAAATGCAACTTTTCTTTGTTAAGAGTCTACTCACCCCCCTGATTTTGTTTCCCTATTTTCTCCCATTATCCAGTATATGATTCAGGGGGAGAAATACTTCTAAGGAAGGAAATCCTTGAATTCATTGCATATCTTTTATCTTTGGGGACATGTTTATATCAAACTACCGTACCTAGTACTCACTCTCTACCCTTCATCCCAGTCTTGGTACTCTTGTGGCTCTATTGTTTGCTCTGTAGAGTAGTTGTATCTGTGTTATCTAACCTTGTTTACTCAGGTTCATCTCTTCCTAAGTCAGCTCAAGACCACAAGGTAAGTATATGCATCACACTCATGTGCATGAAGATCTCTTGCTACTGTACATATTGTTTGCAAGGAGTCATGAACATGAAGGTACAACTTCATATATTCACATCATTTGCTCTGATGCATATAGCCAAGATACATGTAACTCATTGCTTGCTCTGTCATGTTTATGCATTCACATGCTCTTACATTTCTATTTACATGAGTGCATACATGTAGGGGGAGCCTATGCATGTTAAATGTCTTTCCAAAGCTTTACTTGCTATTCTCTATATCTTTATCTGAAGCTTTGATGTATGTTGTCATCAATTACCAAAAGGGGGAGATTGAAAGCACAAGTGCTCCCTGGGTGGTTTTGGTAATTAATGTCAACATATATCTTGTTGGACTAATGTTTTCATCTAATATATTTCAGACAAGTTCAACAGATGGAGTGGCGTGGACAAGAGGATGTGGAACCCCTTCAAGATGCTAAGGAAAAAGGATTGGCTCAATCTCAAAAGATCATGGCTCTACATTTTACTTTTAGTGATCCAAGATCACATTGAGTCCATAGGAAAAGCCAATACTATTAAAAGGGGATGAGGTGTTGCTTAATGGCTTGCTTGCTCAAAGTGCTTAGTGATATGCTCCAAAGCCCTCAACCACTTTCTCATATCCACATATGTCCCAAACCAAAAGTCAAACTCAGCCCCACCGATTTGATCTCTATCCGGTGCCACCGAGTTCATTTGACATAGCCACTGCCAGAAACCCTAATCAATTTTGTCTCGCCGATGGGATCCCAGTCTCACCGAGATGGGCTTGCAAACTCTCTGGTTCCTATTGCAATAAGATCGTTCTTACCAAGATTTGTAATCGGTCTCACCGAGTTTGCTTGACCAACTCTCTGGTTATCCCATTACCAAAATCGGTCTCACCGAGTTTGTGTAATCGGTCAAACCGAGATGAGGTTTTACCCTAACCCTAGCACATCGGTCCCACTGAGTTGATCATATCAGTCCCACCGAAATGCCTAACGGTCATATTATGAACTGAATCGGTTCGACCGAGTTTTCTGATTCGGTCCCACCGAGTTTGGTGAATTGTGTGTAACGGTTAGATTTTGTGTGAAGGCTATATATACCCCTCCATCCACTCTTCATTCGTGAGGAGAGCCATCAGAACATGCCTACACTTGCAGCATTCATTTTCTGAGAGAGAACCACCTACTCATGTGTTGAGGTCAAAATATTCCACTCCAACCACATAAATCTTGATCTCTAGCCTTCTCCAACTTGGTTTCCACTCAAATCATCTTTCCACCAAATCCAAATCTATGAGAGAGAGTTGAGTGTTGGGGAGACTATCATTTGAAGAACAAGAGCAAGGAATTCATCATCAACACACCATCTATTACCTTTTGGAGAGTGGTGTCTCCTAGATTGGTTAGGTGTCATTTGGGAGCCTCCGTCAAGATTGTTTAGTTGAACCTAGGAGTTTGTACGGGCAAGGAGATCGCCAACTTCTTGAAGATCTACCCTAGTGAGGCAAGTCCTTCGTGGGTGATGGCCATGGTGGGTTAGACAAGGTTGCTTCTTCGTGGACCCTTTGTGGGTGGAGCCCTTCGTGGACTCGCGCAACCGTTACCCTTCGTGGGTTGAAGTCTCCATCAACGTGGATGTACGACAGCACCACCTATCGGAACCACGCCAAAAATCTCCGTGTATCCAATTGCATTTGCACACTCCAATCCCATCCCTTTACATTCTCGCAAATTGCATGCTTTACTTTCCGCTGCTCATATACTCTTGTCATGCTTGCTTGAATGTATTGTGAATGTTTAAACTTATGCTAAAACTCTACCTTAACTTGAAGAAAATAAAAACTGCAACTTTTCTTTGTTAAGAGTCTATTCAACCCCCCCCCCCCTCTAGACATCTCTTCTCGATCCTTTCAGACATGCCCCATGGTACCGAAAAGAAGGCGAAGCTTCACGCCTCGCCAAAATGAAGCCAACTGGCTGATGATAAGGGCGCGAGCGACCGCATCGATTGCGCTCTAGATATCTAGTAGCGCCCTGCGCCAAACTGCGGAAATATCCGAGAGGAAGACCGAAACTCGACAGCGGCCAAATCAAGGAGGCAGGATTGAAGCAGATCGACGCCTTGGTGCTCGAAGAACAGCAAGGCCATACCACCTCTATCCTTTGAAGCGGACCAGCAGGCCCCCACGTCGCCATCCGCCGCCCAACGGGCCCGACCATGAAGGAGGAGGCCACCACCACCAGGCCCGGGACCGCTGCCTTGGACAGTTCTCATGTCGCCGGACTAGCCAAGGAGTTCCTTCGCGTGCCTTCGTTGGAGACATGGCAATGAAGCAAGCGTAAAAATGGTCACGGCCCGTCTAGGTTGTACTAGATCGGGCCTCAACACCACCAGCCGCTGCCGTCGTCCATCGCTGAAGATGCTTGCCGAGATCTGCTGGTCGTCGCCGTCCCATGCCACCATTGAAACCTTGGCAGGTGCGGGCACCGCCACCACTGTGAGATCTACGCCGCCGCGCCAGGGAGGCCCGCCACCACGAGATCCACGCCACCCATGCTAGGACGTCGATCGAGGAAGCTCCGCCACCGCCGCGCCACCAGGACTTTGCCCAGCGATGATGCCGGCGGCGGCGGGAGGAGGGGCGAGGATGGGGGAGGCTAGCCGGGAGTGGGCGGCGGCGCTCCGGTGCGGCCCGGCACGGCCGCACGGGAGCGGTGTTATAGGGGCGACGAGGGGTTCGCTAGATGCATTTTTCCTCGTATAGAGAGGAACTAATTAAGGAGTACTCTCTCCGTTCCAAAATAGATGACTCAACTTTGTACTAACTGTAGTACAAAGTTAGTATAAAGTTAGGTCATCTATTTTAGAACGGAGGGAGTACTTCTTAAGGAGCCCCGGCAAGGGTCACTTTTGGAGGTCCGGGAGCATGTCACTTGGCGCACTTTCAGCCGTCGTCACATGTCGTGTGCTGAGCGCTCCCTTTGGATTTTTTTTATTTTTCTGTACGCGTATTCGGCTTTTAGATGATTTTTCTTTCGGCTTACTGGTTTTCCTTAGGTTTTGGACAAAAACTTCAAAAAAATACGCGGAAAAACATGTTTTATTGCGAGAGACATAGATTTACATCTCATGAAGCACAGATTTGCTTTCGCGAGAGCACAATCATGCCCCTTAAAAAAGCAAAACAAAAATGCATTTTTATGTTTTCTCCCTTCTGCGAGAGGCACATATTTACTTCCCGTGAAGGGTGCCTCTCGGAAAATGAAAAAACGTGTTTTTTTTCACGGGAGTCATATATTTACTTCTCGTGGACGCATGGATTTGCTCCGCGGGACGCATAGCTGTGCCTCATGAAAAAGGGAACGAATGCCTTTTTCCTTTTTCTTTCTTTCGCAAAAGGCACATATTTACTTCTCGTGAAGGAACGGATCTGCTTCCACGTGAGGCACAACTGTGCCTCTCATAAAAGGAAAAAATACTCGTTTTCTTTGTCTTTTGCGAGAGGCACAAATTTACTTCTTACCATAGTTTGTTTGGACAATGTCCTTAGTAATCAGGTATGTGACCTTCTTCCAATTATGAAATGGTTAGAGAAGGCATAGAGATAAGACAAAACTGAGATACAAATTTGTTTCCGCGAGAAGTACAGTCTCGAAAAAGGAAACAAAATGGGTTATATATTTTTTCATGGAGACACAAAATTATTTCTCGTGGATGCATAGATTCGCTTCGCGTGAGAGGCACGGAAAGAAAAAAATGTTTTTTCTTTCACGAGAGGCATAAATTTGCTTCTTGTGGATGCACAGATTTGCTTCTACGAGCGTGTCTCTTCGGAAAGAGAGATTAAAAACATGCTCATGGTTTGGTGTTTTTGTCTGTTTTTTTGTGTGTTCGTCGAAACTTATTAATATAGGATCAAGTTTGAAGATCTTGACGCGAGGAATCCAACAGTCAAAACGGTTTGAGATTTGGACACGCAGTTTAAGAGATAAAACGTTATAAATAAACAAATCTATAAATAAACAAAAACCTCTTAGTTGCGATAATGGCGTGTCTCATCCTAGGAAGGTGGCCACCTTTCCTGACAGCCTGTTTGTTTGGGGGGAGTTGGAGCTAAGAAATGAGAGTTTAAGGTGGTTGGGATTAAAAATCTCTTGATTGGTTCATAGACTTGGGAATTAACAAGGGAAGGGGAAGGGGAATTAGGAGGTCCAACTCCCATCGATCTTTTCCCTGGGGGACCCTGGTAATTCCGCCAAGGAATGGGAGTTGATGCCTAGAAGAAAATCCTTACAGATTTATTGGCCCACCTCCCGCAATGAAAGGAAAAAACTCCACGAAAATCGTACCTAAATACTTGTAGCGACATCATTTTTCCTTCAAATAAATCGGCCAGCCTAACTGCTTACTAATCTGCAGATGCAATGGCAAGCATGAGCACATCTCATGCAAGAGGGGTACCCAGCAGCGTGTAGCCCATCTGATTTTGCTATGTAACAAAGTTTGATGCAGATCTATTTCCCCTTTCTATTCTTTTTTTTGTCTTCACATGTTACAGATTTTGTTTCAACATTTGCGTGTCCCCTTCTTTATCCATTGTTCATCAGAATTATTGCCATCCCACAACAAACGTAAGATTAGGACTAATAGTCCACTTCCCAGTGAGGACAGGGCGTCGACCCGTTGGCTGGGCAGCTGAGGTTGCTGCCAGCCCACCGGAGTTCGAGTCCCGGCACGGACGCGTGGTGTTCACGGAGTTTCTCCTATAAAGAAAAGCCAACGAGGGTTAGCCTTTGGGTTGGTCTCATTTTCATAGTCCACTTCCCAAGCCTAATCCCTCAGGCAACTCCCTCTCACAAATTCCCAATCCCTTTTCCTTAAACAACCAAACACACTGTGAGAGTACTTCCCAATTAACAATTTTGGTGTACATATATATATATTTTCTTGTGCGGCCCAAGAGGTCCTCTGCCACTGGTACATACAAATTATATGTGTGAATTCGTGAACAGTTATTCAAGGTGGATATCATTTTTTTAATATCAGTACAGATACAAGCGCTCATACATACGCGTATATCACCCCTATAAACGCGCACACACACATCCTACCCCTCCTACCCCTATGAGCACATTCGAAAGACTGAGCCGGCATGTCATCTTGAAATTTACGAAATCACCGTAGGCGCCTCATCTTCGCCGGGAATGTGTCCTCCCACCGAAAGCGCATCGCCGAAAATCCTGAAATAATTTCAAGAATAATGCGAGCATTAAGACTTGAACCCTGGTGGGCTGGGGATACCACTATCCCTCTAACCATCCAACTACAGGTTGGTTCGCAGGTGGATATCATCTCACATGTAAATCGAGTGAAGGGGCAGCATCGGAACTCCTTGTCACAATGTAAAATAACTATTCTCATGCCTCGTAATTTTTGGATACTACGTGCATTTTAGGCGGGATATTAATTGCATGTGTATGTTACGTAGGATATAAATTACATGTTGAAAATTGATATACTTCCTTTGATCCATATTTATTGAAGTCGATTTAGTACAACTTTGTACATGAGTATTAATTTTTCGATATTTAATAAGATGATGGTGAGTCTAAACGTGTCCAAAAAGTTTTGTAGTTATGTGCTTTCTCAAAAAAGTGAATTGTGCTTCTGCGGTTTTTCCAGTTTACGTCTTTATTTTAGGTTTTTTGTTTTTAGATTTTCCGGCTTCTGTCTTTTTGTTCCTTTTTTGGTTCCCAGTTTTTTATCTTTGGTGTTTTTTCAATTTCTATTCTTTTGTTTTCCGAGTGAAGCGCATTTGTACTTTTGCGCTTCCCCAAAAGTGAAGCATAAGTTAGTTTACTTGGAAGAATGGGTTACTAAAGATTGGAAGCACAAGTTGCCACTAGTTGGCAGCATAAATTTCGTTCGAAAAAAGTCTATGAAAACCTATCAACATTGTATCTAGTTTTGAAGAGCTCGATGCAAGAAACGCAACAGTGAAAACAGTTCGTTATTTTGATGCATGGTTCAAGAGATGAAATGTTTTGACAAAATGTGTCTTAGAAAGAAACATACAAACTCAGCCATGCGTGGAGAGAAATCCTACCAGAACTCCCTGGTTGCGATAAGTGTCACATCACCAACAAAGGAGGTGAAAATGACCATTGCAAGGAATAACACTTAGTTAGTGATTTCGACACACCTCATCCCCCGCGATGTGTTATTTGGACCGTCCCAATAAAGGACCACGAGGCTTCAATTAAAATTGGCACAATAACATAAAGGGGATTATCCAAGCGAACTATTGTTTTTTACAGGACGGTTTCAGAGCGAACACCGTAATCTAAGAGTGTTCTCTCGAATAAACCACTCAAATTGAACGGTCGAGAATTGTCATGATATAAGTGATTTTTGTCATGCTATTCTAAAATATTTGCCTAAGATTGGATGGGATTTGTTATACTTAGTAGAGTAATCGTCATGCGTTTTCAAGGATTTACCACGATGCAACATAGGGAATTGCCGGCCTAAAAAGAAAATTTCCATGCTGGAAGAAAGGATTTGCCATGCTACATCAATGTGAAATGGTGAAATTTTCCATGCTCTCGAAACAGAATTTTCTATTCCGAATGTGTTCGCTCAAATGGTCATCCTGAGTGAACCGTTTAATGTAGTCAATTCCTAGTTCCTCAAAAGGATTTGTGGGGGAGAACACTTTAGGATTCGCATATGGGATCCGATGCACCTAAGGGTGTTCATTTGGAAAGGCTATTAATCTGGCGTCATCTCATAGCATTTGAAGAAAAAAAGACAGCGACGCATACATATGTTCTATCTTTTTATTGGGTTTTTGGACTCTATTTTATTTTTGTAGATTTCACACTAAAATACTTTCTAAAAATAAATAGATGCTAAGGAATTATTTTTGTGAATTTTAAAAATATCACAAATAAAAACTCGTGAAGTTTTTAAAAATATATTATCAGATTTTAAAAAAGTCCCGAGTTTAACAAATTCATGAATTTTATAATTATAAAATATTCACAAATTCGAATAAATGTTTCTTAGATTCCAAAAAATATTCCAAATTGAAAAACAAAAAATAATAAATTCAAAAAATGTTTGTATTGTAAAAGGTTTTTCATTTTTTAAATTGTTTAATGATTTAAAAATGACCCCTGTTTCAAAAAATAAATAAAAAGGAAAACACAAAAAATGGAAAAAAAGGATAAATCGATAAAAATGCAAAAAAAAAAATTAAGTTTGGTTCAAGGAAGGCTCTAAATCCTTCCCAAAATTGCTGTGAACAAATAGCCTAAAAATTCCAAAGTGGGATGGCACAAAATGCACGGAGGATGCGATTTTCCTTGGCACCCTCACCCTACGCGCGCAATAGGAATTGCCCTCGTGCTCTTGTGGCACAAGTCCGATCTGTGTAACTCGAGTGCATCTCCATCACGAGTGGCCTTATTGATACCACCGTTCAGGGGAACATGAGAATAACATGCATAGGGGAAGGATTCTAGGAAATGCTCAAACTTTTAACTGGAGAAAGGCGAGGTCACTGGATCATGCATAGTTTACTAGGCGAATCAATCATCTCGTTTCCCCTTTGCCTTTTTGGGTCTCCAAACACCAGTTTTAGTGCTAGAAGAGTTAGAATGGTAGCGCCCACTCCTTGAATGGTACAAAATGAATGATTACTCGAATTAGGGTTTTGGGCATAAAGATTACACTAACCCAAGATATCTTTTGATTCTTTTCAAATCAAGATGTACATATCCATGTGTGTACATGCATAGATTATGTTTATCGGTTAATGAAAATGTGCAAGAGAACTATTTACCTTTGTCATTCTATGAGTCACTTCCTTCCTTTTTGCATATGAAACCCCTACTCTCTTTGGCAGCATCTAATACTTCAAGTTGTTGAGTTGATAAAGAGATGGTTGAATCAAAAGTATTACTTTTTTGAAGTACAAATTTATCAGAGGACAAATCTATATTATAACTTATTCCATTAAAACACTTAATGGGTTATATGATATATCGGGTATGGAAGTAGGCTAACACTTCTATTGGAAAATAGGAGGTTTCCAAATTCATGCCCAAGTAAAAAGGGTCTAACTTCCAAACTATGTCTTTTTCATCCATTCTCCTCTAGTTTTTTTCTTTATCTATAATTGGAATTGAATAATTCGGTTGAAGGGGAATCATCGTACGGATGCAATGTACTATAGGGCCCAGAATAGGCCACATTCTTCTAACTTTTACATATAGTTGATGGCTATTCACAATAATACCATGCCTTGGAAAGTTTTTGAATAAGTAGGTGGAAATTGATCCTCTAGATGTAGAGCGCGTAGGGGTTTTAAACCATGTACCTTACCGACAATTGAAGTAAACATGTTAGTAATGGAACCCTCTTCAAATAGGTCTAATGGATGCATCTCGAAAGATAGGAAAGATCTCTCCAGTATGTACATATGACTTTCATCGAATATGTCTTTCCACAGAATTCTATAGGGATCTATGAAGGACAAGTATGAAATTATGTTTACTCACTTTAACTTGAGTATGTGTCCCCCTCCTTTCCCTCTAGGATGAGTAATCCTTTATTTTTCATATCCATATGGTCAAGTCCTTAGGTTTGTGAAATCATGTAATGGAAAAATAAGTGCCAGCGAGTATCCCAAAAGAAGGGTCAAAATGGGTATAATCGATATCAATCCATAGACCTCTTTTAATAATACAAATTTTGAAAAAATAACTGATAGTTTTACCTCTACCCTATTGATTATCATTTCAGCGATCAACTTTCTCTATTTAACACCTTTGAACTAATTTCATTCATTGCTAAAACATGAACTACAACTGAAAATAGTAAAGATTCAAACTCCCTACTAATAACACTACCGACAAAAAGGAATAATGCTTCAAGGACTACATGACTAGCTCTTATATGAGTTCCTTGTAAACCACTACTTGCGTACATTACTCCGAATGAATCTGTCTTCCTGGCGAGGGATCCACCGGGTAGGCCCATGATGATAGCCGGCCCAACTAAGGGCCTAGGTCCAAAGATGCTCAGGTCTAGTGCAGCGGTGCCACCAGTCTTGGGCTAGGAGACCTCCTAAATGGTGATCTCCACGTCGGTTTGTGGTACTCGCGCATGAAGGAGACGCCTAGTGGGCCTGCCCAGGAAAACCTTCGCTCAATCAAATGTGACCTCATGCGAAGCAGTCATTCACTAGATCACATTGTAGGCAACCTCGACAGTGTCCTCTCCTCGGCGGTGTGTGCGGGTCCTGTGGGTGGCCAGGTCGGCGGGTGCCCTTTCTTGTGGGCATGTTGCGAAGGTTTTAGCCCGCATTTTCGTTAATTAACCAGGCTATTATCTTTGACCTTTTTTAATGAATCAGGCCTAAGGGACCACACTTCAAGAAAAAAAATCACTAGATCACATCTTGCTGATAGGTTGAGTGGTGGACTAGATGACCATTGACTTAAAAAATCATTTTAAAAACATGTCAATCTGAAGAGTTCATAAAAAATAAATGAGAATTTAAAAAATTTCATAAAAATTAGCAAAAATGAACAAGTTCATGAAATTGAAAAAGGTTCGTAAAATTCGAAAAAGTTCAGAAAGATTGAAAAGAAGTTCATAAAGTTGAAAAAAGTGCACGAGCTAAGAAACACGAATTTGAAAAAAGTTCAAGAATTGGAAAAAAGTTCATGAATTTTATAAGTTCACAAATTGAAAAAGGTTCATGAAAGTTGGAAATGTTGTTGATTTTTTAAGAAGTTCATTTAAATAAAGTTAATGAATTTGAAATCAATCTGAAAAATTTCATTAAATTTGAATTTTTTTTACAAATTTGGAAAAAGTTCATGAATTTGAAAAGCTCATGAAATTGAAAAAGGTATGTGAAATTTGAAAAAAAATTCACTATGATAGGAAAAAGTTTGTAATTTGAAAAAAAATTCATGAGCTAAGACACATGAATTTGAAAAAGTTCACTAAGATTGGAAAAAAGATCACAATTTTGGAAAAACTTCATGAGCTAAGACACGCAAATTTGAAAAGGTTCATACATTTGTGAAAAAGGACATGGAATTAGAAAAAATATATTACAAATTTGGAAAAACTTCATGGATTCTAAAAAGTTCAAGAATTTTAAAAAGTGTTTAAAAAAGGATGCAAATAAAAAAGGGAAAAAGAGAAACGAAAAAGAATGTAAGAAAACCCGGCCAAACCAATACATAAAACCAGTTGCAAAGAAAGACTTGAAGCTACCAGAAGCTTCACACAACCAGAAACAACCTGGGAGCCAACTTCCCCGCTCGAGCTTCCGTTCGCGCGTAACGTTTTGTATGGGAAGCCCACATATAATCTGTCGAGTGGGAGGGTGTGCTCCCTGTACCATTATAACTCTGACGGGCGTCAAATAGGAAATGAGTTGGGCTAGTCGGTGTTCAAAATGGTTGCTCATTTGCAGCAGTGGAGACCACTCTCTAGACAGGTGGATGCAGATGCCAATAACCTGATGATCTACAAGATTCACACTTCTGCTATCAACTTGGTGCACTCTGCTCCATCTCTGCCCATGCCTAGCTAGTGTCTTTTGTTCTTTATTTTGCTTGACCTCGTGCCTTGAGCTCTTGGTTGAACTTATTTGTCTCTATTTGGGCCGGTGTACTCCTTTGAACCTTGTTTATACTGAGTTGGTTGTAGTTGGATGATGTTGCCGTTATGTCTTTATTTATAAAGTAAGAGGTGGTGCGATGTGTTTTTTTTTTTGCGATATGGGTCTAGGCACAGCCGATTAAGTAAAATAAATTCAAAAAAATGTAAAACTTTCTTGCGACAAACCTAGTCCACCATAACACCCGCGTTTAAAGTTCCGGGACAACTGATCTATATCATGTTCTGGCAAAACAAGAAAAGTGCAGCTACGAAAACCATGAATAGTACACCTTTCGTAAAGAAATAATTCTGTTGTATTTGCTCAAAATACAGCGTAAGTCATTTTGTCCCGAAGCTTTTACCGGAGTATTATGCTAGACCGTGTATGTTACTAAAAAGTTTAAAAAATATTTGACTATTTTTACTCCTTTTTTTAGGTGCGCCACTGCCTATCGCCCGGGCCGACGGGAAGCACCGCCCAGACGAAAACTATACCATACGAAACCTCACTCAGAAGTGGTAGCAAAAAATCGCACCTAATTGTCTTTTGTAAATTGTCAAAACCTTTCTCAACCATGCCAACCACGAAAACAACGTTTCATGTGCGACGTAAGCAACATGTTCCCTCGTCATGTTCACCTTTCTTCAATCTGTTCCATCAATCCCTGTTGCATAAAAGCTGTTTTTGAGCTTGTCCATGACGATGCAGTTTAGGTATTTAAGAAGTTTGATTTAATTATGTGACCCTAGGTCACATTCTACCATCGCACTACTTTTTTTTCTACAGATTATAAATGCCTTAGCAATTAAACAGAGTTCGCATTATAGTCATTCATCAACACCTCCCGGAGATTGACAGGGACATCTCCTATCATCATACTTTTCTCGAAAAGGGGCGCTTTATAACTTAAAAGGTTTAAGCATTACACCCGGCCTCTGCATACTACGTTGCACACAGCCAAATAAAATTTTCTCGCACAAATGAAAAATAAAAAGGCGAAATACAAAGAAACATGTAGAGTATGTATAACTCCTAAAACGAAGGTGGGTCAATCCTAAGATCATGCTGCCACCCATGTTGGGTAAAAATAACCCTCGCCGTATCCTCCAATCGTGTACACATCTCCGTAAACAGGTCTCGATTCTCCACACGTTGTAAAGAGGACCATAAACGAAGAGTCCCGGTATATCTGTAGATACCCTTCATCAGAGAAGTACTTTTATTATTAAAAACCTTATCATTCCTACATAGCCAAAGTGACCAAATAACGGCAAGCGCTCCCACACTAGGCCCTGTTTGGTTCGGCTGTGGATTTCTAAAAGCAGCTGTGAAAAATCTGTTGTGGAAAAACATCTGTGGAAAATTTGATGTGAAAAAGATGTAGGTCATTTGGCAAACCAGCTGATACAGCTTTTTCAGATTTTGGCCCGCAGCGGAATCATATTTTGTAAAGCACATCCTGGGCTGCTTCCGCTTTTGGTCAGATTTTGGCAGCGGATTTCTAGAATCAGATTCTGCTGGGTTCGCCCTTTGGATCAGATTCTGCTACACGGCAGCGGAATCCGTCGATAAAAGCTGAACCAAACAGGGCCTAAGAAGAGTTCTAAACCTGTGATCAATCTCATGTAACCAGTTGCCAAATACATTAACAACACTATAAGGAGGATACAAGCCAGAAGCTATCTGGATGACTGACCATATAGAACGAGCCAATTTGCATTAGAAGAACAAATGTTTTATTGTCTCATCATGGTGACAAAAGATACATTGCGGACTATGATGCCAATTTCTCTTAATAAGGTTGTCTTTAGTAAGAATGACCCCGCGACGAAGATACCATGCAAAGATTTTATTCTTAAGAGGTATCTTCATCTTCCAGATCTTCTTGTTATTATCAACTGGCACATCAGACTGGATTAACACTCTATACATTGACTCCACTGAGAATTGGCCATTCCTATGGAGGTTCCATCGGAAAACATCAGACCCATGTGACAATTGCACCATGGACAAATCACCGGAGCAGGATGTTCCACGATTGTAGTCTGGGTCCAATTAAATCTCTTCTGAATGTCACATTTGGCGGAAATGATTCCATTACCGTGGCAATAGTATCACCCTTGTGGCGCACAATGTTGTATAAAGCTGGATATTGTTCCCGAAGTGTGGTATCTCCTAGCCACTTGTCCTCCCAGAATCTAATTTCCGAGCCATCCTTAATCGAGAAGGATCCATAGCCAAAGAAATATTTCTTCGTAGCCATTAGACCCGCCAAAAAACGGGAATCCCTGTGCTTCCAAAGATATACAGGATACCGCCTTGGAACCCACATATTTCCTCCTTAGGAGGGTTTGCCATACACCATCTTCCGTCAGTAATTTAAACAACCATTTACCGAGGAGGGCCCTATTCTTAACCTCAAGGTCATGAATCCCCAACCCGCCTTGGTCTTTGGGACGGCAAACCACACTCCATTTGGCTAGTCGATATGTCCTTCTCTCGCTATCTCCTTGCCAAAAGAATCTTGATCGGAAATAATCCAATCTATGTAAGACTCCTTTCGACAACTGGAAGAAGGAAATCATATATAGTACCATATTACTTAGTACTGAATTTATGAGGACCAATCTTCCACCCAGAGACAGCAGTTTACCTTTCCAACTGCTAAGTCTTTTTTGACCTATCATCACACTACTTGGGTGTATACATTACTCGACGGTTCCGCTCTCTCCCATATGGAACTTTGATTCTGACATTTTGACAAAATTGAGAGTGATCAATGTGTTACATAACAAACGACCGGCTAGAAGATCAAGATCTACAACAATGCAGTTTCACTTTTATTTTTATTTTTTATGAAGTCGGTTCCTTACAATCTGATACATATTTTGGAACATTAGAGGAGTTGCGGCTCCTGGTAGGCTTAAATGTATAGAGGATTCCATCTTACCTTTAAAACCTACGTACATAGGTTTCCAGGAGACTAAGAAAGAGACTTTCTCTAAGTCTTTCCTTAAGAACTTACTAGGCAATAGGAATTTTGAATGGAACTGGCTTCCTGCAGTTGGTTCTGCTGGTGGCAGTCTAGTAGGTGTTGACCTAGATATTTTTAAAGTCATTAGTTGGGATATTTTCAAATTCTCAGTCAATGTGGTGGTGTGCCAAAAGGACACTGGAGTAGTTTCTAGGATTACTACTATTTATGGCCCTTCTTATGAAGAAGGTAAAACAGACTTTATCTCTGAGTTGCATCATATATTTCTTAATTGGAATGGTCCTGCTATTATAAGAGGGGATTTTAATTTAGTTAGAAGTCAGACTGATAAGAACAATGGTAGAGTAGATTTTAGGTGGGTGGATAGATTTAATTCTTGGATTGATTTCTGGTCCTTAATAGAGATTAATATGTCTGGTAGAATGTATACTTGGGCAAACAATCAAGTAGACTTGGTTATGTCCAAGCTTGATAGAATTTTCTGTACTACTGAGTTTGAGTCCATTTTTCCTCTAGCCAATGCTAAGGTACTCCCTAGGATTGGGAGTGATCATACACCTGTTATTTGGGATTCTGGCTGTAATGATCCTCTAAAGAAATCCAGTTTTAAATTCGAGAAATGGTGGCTAGCCAGACCTGAATTTAGAGATATAATAGTTAAGGCTTGGAGATCTAATTGTGCAAGCTCCAACCCTGTGGATGTTTGGCAGTGTAAAGTTAGGGCTTTTAGAAGACTAGCTAAAGGCTGGAATGCAAACCTGGAGGCTTTTCTTAGAAATCATAAGAAAGCACTCATGGCTGAGTATGATAGGATGGATATTAAGGCAGAGGTAGAGGGTCTTAATGAGATGGAGAGGAATAGGATGAAGGAGATTCTCTTTGAGCTTGGGAGATTTGGTGCAAAGAAGAAACTAGTGCTAGACAGAGATCTAGAGATAGAGATATTCTAGAGGGAGATAGAAACACAGCTTACTTCCAAGCTGTGGCTAACCAAAGGAGGAGAAAGAAGTTGATTCCTGTACTAGAGGGACCTGAGGGGCCCACTTATGAACAGAGTAAAATGATGAAAATAGCTCTAGATTTTTATAAGAATTTGTTCAAGGAGGAACAGAGGCCTAATATTGCTTTGAAACAAGATTTCTTCAATATTGAGGAACAAGTTTCTCTAGAGGACAATATTAGGTTAGAGGCAAGGTTTACTAAGGAAGAGGTTAGGAAAGCAGTGTTTGATTCTTACTCAGATGGGGCCCCTAGCCCAGATGAGTTACCTTTTATGTTCTTTCAGAACTTTTGGGATATAATTAAGGGTGACCTGATGGCCATGTTTGAAGCATGGTATGATCATGGCTTAGACATCTTCAGGCTTAACTTTGCCATGATCACCCTGATTCCTAAAGAAGAGGAAGCTAAAGATATGAGGAAATTTAGACCAATTAGCTTACTCAATTGTTGCTTTAAGATTTTTACTAAAGTGCTCACTAATAGACTAGCTTTGATTATCGGTAAACTGATCTCTGAAAATCAATCTGCCTTCATTAGAGGTAGATACATCTTAGAGAGTGTGGTTACGGCACATGAGGTACTGCATACTACACACTCTTCTGGTAGGAAGGGGATGATTTTTAAAGTAGATTATGAAAAAGCATATGATAGAGTTAACTTATATTTTGTCTATGAAGTTCTTGAGCTTAGGGGGTTTGGCAGGAAATGGATAAACTGGGTTAAGAGCATAACTCAACAGGGGTCCATTGGGGTCAAAGTGAATGGTGAAGAGAGTGATTTCTTCATTACTAGTAGTGGTTTAAGGCAAGGTGATCCTTTCTCACCTTTGCTTTTTAATCTTGTGGTAGATGTTTTTGCTAAAATGGTAATTAAAGGCTCACAAGCAGGTCTGATTAGAGGGCTATGCCCTAATTTTCATCCAGAGGGTGTTACATGTCTGCAATATGCAGATGATACTCTGCTTTTTGTAGATTGTGATCATAGAGCTGCTATTAACCTAAAATGGATCGTGACTTGTTTTGAACTAATATCTGGCATGTCTATTAATTATCATAAAAGTGAGTTAATTCCCATTAACTTGGAAGAGGTAGAAGCCCAAGCTTTCCTAGATATTTTTAACTGTGTCAGGGGGAAACTTCCTATCAAGTATTTGGGAATCCCTTTGCATTTTGATAAGCTTAGGAGGGAAGATTTGCAACCCCTTGTTGATGCTTTGCTGTCTAGAATGGCTGGCTGGAGAGGTAAACTGTTATCCCTGCTGGGGAGAGTAACATTGGTGAAAACCTGTTTAGCCAGCATACCTATCTATCTACTGTCCTTCTTTAAATTCCCCAAATGGGCTATTAACTTGACCAACACCCAGCTAGCTAATTGTCTTTGGGGTGATGAAGAAGGAAACCACAAAATTCATTTAGCTAATTGGCAGTCTGTATGTATGAGGAAGGAGTATGGAGGCATGGGGATACCAAACCTTCAGGACTTGAACCTATGCTTAATAGGTTCTTGGATTAAAAGATATATTTTTAGTGAAGGTTCCCTTTGGAGGAGAGTTATTGACTCCAAATATAACACCAAAAGGCCAAATATCCTCTCGCTATAATGATCCTCATCCATCCCAATTACTGGAAAGGGGTGATGTGGGCTATGAAAGCAGTCAAAATGGGGTATAAATGGTCTGTAGGCAATGGTAGATCGGTGAAATTTTGGGAAGATATTTGGTTTGGTAATTCTCCACTTGCCACACAATTCTGGGATTTGTATTGCATAACTAATGATAAAAAAACCATAGTTGATACAGGATGGTGAAACTCTCAAAATCTCCTTTAGGAGGAATTTTGATGATGAGTTGATGCAACAGTTGGCTTGATTTAGATTCAATTGCTAGATCGATAATCTTCACCGACACGGAAGATAGTTTGATTTGGCAATTTGAGTCGAAAGGATATATTCATCTAAATCTTTGTATGCAGTCATTAACTTTAGAGGGTGCAACCTATTTACATTCCTGCGGTGTGGAACCTAAAAATTCCACCCAGGATACAGGGGTTTCTTTGGCTCTTCTCTCGTAATAAAATTATGACCTCATGCGATAACTGAGAAAAGAGGTATTCCAAAGCCTCTGGAATGTATTCATTGTAAAGAGATAGAATCTGTTCATCATCTGTTTTTGAGTGTGTGGTGGCTAGGGTAGTGTGGAAAGAGTTTGAGATAATATTTGATAGAACTTTCCATTCCTTTATTGAGTTAGCTGTGTGCTGGCTTTGCAACAAGAAATTTGCTCATTTGAATATGGTCTCTTCTGCGATCCTTTGGGGATTGTGGAATACCAGAAATTCCGTAGTGTTTAATAGATCTAAATGGATTTATGTCAAACAGGTCTGGCAGAGGATAAGTACATATCTAGGAGATTGGGTGAAACCACACAGGGAGTTGCAGGAAGGGCGGTGAAACTTTTCAGTGGAGCACTGTTGCTAAATCGAGATCTCCGCTGGAACTAGAAACTGCATCGAGATGCCGTGAAGCCGCAGAGCAAATCTCCGGTCTAAAAACATCCTTGGGAAAACGTGATGGGGCGCGCTACCTGGAACAAGTGAAAGAAAATCCGGTGATGGCGGAGGAGATCCATGTGGTTTTCGTCCCAATGAACTGATCAAAATCTGGTTGTTTCTAGTCGGTTGTCTCTTAGTGATTCAGTAGACTGTGAGTAGAACCTCTATTCATGTCAGCCTTTATGACGTTGTTCCGTTTTCTGTTTTTGAGCCTGGTTTCATGCCAGAAGACTCTGTATGCGTCTGTGGTTTCATTTTTTATAAAATGGAGCCGGGGGGTCTCCCTTTGATCGAAAAAAAACAGAAGAGAGCCATCTGATTAATTGCCAAAAGATCATGTGAAAATCGTCACAACACGCCTACAAGAGAAGGTTTTCTAAAGAAAAAAGGCACCCCGGCCAACCCGATTGTCCACAACCCCCGTACACACCATCAAAGTTGCCTGAAAAATGTCATTATATTGTCATCACTCCTCTCCAAGCAAGCGATCCGATTCCATCATGGAGTATCTCTGGCTAGGCCGGAGATAGCTGGGTATGAGGCCCAGGCTATTCCGGTACCCACCAATATTGTGTGCGCCGACACATGCAGCGATTCGATCTATTGTTTCTCTGCATGTGCTTCTTCGCCGCTAGCTAGGGTTCATCGGTGCGGGAAGCCGGGGTTTCCTTCCTGTGGTCCTGGACGTGCGAAACTGATCCCACCCCTCGTTGCGATGGATGGCCGAGGGGCTGGGGCGCCACCAGGGAAGAAACCACCGGTCGTGGCTGCTGTTGGCCGCGCCGGGGTTGCGCCGCCGCCGGCTGCTGGCGCTGGGCGTGGTGCCGCGGCTTTACCTGGCGGCCCTAGACCTCCGCTGGTCGTCGGGGCAGCGCAGGCCGCTATGGCAGTGGAGGTGGCCACCTCGGGGCTCGGCCGCCGGTGCCAGCTGCGGGTCGGGTCGGGCCGCCTCATGGTCCTCGGCCGACGGCGCAGGGCCCGGCTGTGATTGCTACTACGGGGCTGGGCGGGGCGCAAGGTCCGAGGACGACTACGCCCACAAACCAGGTCATCACGACCGGTCATCAACCTCGGGCTGCGCCGCCGCCTCACTACGTCGCGAGGCCGGCGCAAAAACGTCCTGGGCCGGCGCAGACGCTTGCATCGTCGCATCAAAACGTGGCTGCTGGAGGTGCTAATGGACCGCCCCGGGGACAGTGGGGGGACGATGGTCACACTGCATACGGGGAAGGCCAACACCATGGTTCATCATCGACGGGTGGTGGCCGCGGATATGCTTGGCAGAGTGATGGCACTGCTGAGAGACCTTTTCTCGGCCCTCCGGGTGGTTTTGTTGAGGGGGCGTCTGGCCCTGACTACCGGCAGCGAGGTGGATACCGTGGTCCTCGTGGTGGTCGAGGTCGGTACCATCACCGGCAACCCCCTCCGCCTGTAGTCGTCGAGCAGACGGCCTCCGCGGGGCAGCCGATCCCGGTCAGACGTCGGAATTGTCTGGTCAGGATATGGATGTGGTGACTGCGCTAGCCAATGCTGAGGTACCTAGGACTGTGGCTACAGCGTCGGCTTCGGTCGAGGCGGCAGACAGGGCAGACTTGGATAGAGCGTCCAAGTGGGCGCGTAAGAAGGAGAAGATGTTGTGTTATCGTTGTGGTGAGAAGGGCCACTTTATTGCTGAATGCGTGGCGGAGCTTTGTGATTCGTGCGGTAAGCCAGCACATGATATGGGGGAATGTCCGATTTTGCGTGATCAGATGCCGACTCTTACAATTTATGGAGTATATTGTGCTAAGTTGATGTTCTTTGAGTCTCCGGTTGCAAGAGAGATCCCTGAGGGGACCCAGAGTTTGACCACTTGGGTTGTGAAAGTTACCCAAGGAGATGTCTATGAGACTCAGATTGTGCAGATGCTTAAGGAGTTAGCTCCAGGTGACTTCTAGTGGGAGCTTGTCAGTCTTCTAGCCAACATGTTCAAGGTTGACTTCCCTTCTGTGGAGGATTTGCAGAGACTTCTGAGTTTTGGGTTGTGCAGAGTACCTGGCACAAAATGCATCCTAGAGTTCCACGAGTGGAAGAAGGTTGAGCCACAGGGCAAGCCGCTTACTCAGGTATGGTTACGATTTTCCGGGGCTCCCTCGAAGCCGATGCAGGATGCTCGGGTCGTGGCTAGCTTGGGTATCATGGTTGGGAAAACTGAGAGAGTGGATATGGCCTTTACCCGAGATCACGGGGTGGCCCGACTGCTGGTGAGTGTTCTGGACATTGAGTTCGTCCCTGATGTGGTTAAGTGGACATATAGGGGACAGATTTTCAACCTCGAGGTTGAGTTTGAGGATGTCGATCTCTTTGCTGAGGCTATCAATAGGACTGATGTAGATATGCACGAGGGTGATGACAGCTCGGGTGCCAAGGAGGCACCAGTTGATGATGCTTGATGAGAGTTGTCCAACGGATCGGGCCCCGTTACTCAGACGCCCGGGGACGAGACGACACCATCCTCTTTGGTGCCTATGAGTTCTCTGAGGTTTGGGTCGTTTGAGCCAGCTTATGCTCCTCCCAGACTCTGGAGTGACCAGGTGGAGTCCGATGACGTGTTTGAGCGCACGCTACCTACCTTGGAGGTTGATGCTGCTGATAGCCCCGTGCTCGGAGGCTTGGGGGGAGTATCTTAGTGACGAATTCGGTCAGGGGAGGAGAGGCGGAGTTTGGGCAGCTGGCTCCTCCTTCTCCCGCTCTCCCCGCGGTCTCACTCCGGGAGACGGAGTTGACTTTGGAGGCTGTCCTAGGGGAGGGAGTCCGGGGCAGGTGGCCTCGGCTCTTTCTCCTCCCCTCGCGGCACCGGAGCTGCAGATGGCGGATGTGCTTAGGGAAGGCGGTCCGGGGCAGGTGGCCTCGACCCCCTCTTCCCCTCTAGCGGCTAGGGAGGCCACATCCCCTGTGGCGCCGGTGACCCCCTCTAGCTAGAGGGTTGGGGCGGGAGGAGTGTACGGGCAGGCGGCCCTCGCGCTTCCCTCTCCCGGTGCGCCGGTGTCCCAGGGCCTCGGTTCGAGGCAAACTTCAGTGGGGCCGGGGAGATCCCCGCCGCTTCCCCCGGCAGCTCCTGACGATTCTTCGAGGGGTGCAGCTTCGCGGTATGCTGGGGGTTAGGCCGATGGCTTTACTCCGAGTGGGGTCACTCGGGAGGAGGTCATCGCCTTTGGGGGGATTCCGGATCCGCTCTCTGCGAGGCGACGGATGAGCTGCCGTCTCCAGGATCATCCGGAGGTTGATGACATGCAACACCAGTGCGCCATGAGGGCGGCCAAGCTTCGTGACATTGAGGTCACTACTAGTATGTCGGTCAACACTTCCAATTCTATTCTACATTTTTCTAATAATGATATTATTAATAATGCACATCAATTAGGAGTTTCACTAGGTAGTAATGATAGTGAAATTTCCAACTATGTTAATGCTCTCCTAGATTTGGAAGCGGAACGCGATTTAGAAACGATTCGAAACTTAGCAGCGGTAAAACCCATGAATGATGCAGATATCGATACGTTGGGGGTCAGGGTGCTAGATAATTTTTGTGCGGATCTTGCACCATCCATGCCTGAGTCAGAGGAAGAGGATAACACTTTTGAAGCTGCAGTAGTTCGATCCACTGAGCACGGTTGTGAGGACCGGGTGGAGGATCAAAACAAACCTAAATGCAAGTGGAAGCGGAAGGTCTACCCTGCTTCAGCGGTGCGTAGGAGTGCTAGGATCCGTACTACTAAAAAATTTCATGATGAAATATGAAAGGAATCTTTTGGAATAGCAAAGGTCTGAAAGACTTGGCTAAAAGAAGGTTTCTTGCAGATGCGTCTATCGAGCATAGGTTGGATTTTATTGCTCTCTCAGAAACTGGTAGAGATAATTTTTCGCCACAGTTTCTCAGTACTTCATCGTGAGGTGTCGATTTCGACTGGCACTGCCTACCTTCGAGAGGAAGATCGGGTGGGATCTTACTTGGAGTGAGATGCGATTCGCTGGAAGCTAAAGGGTAGTGATGGGAGATTTCGCAGTTAAGTTTCAGGTTAGGTCGAAAGCTGATGGGTTTAATTGGGCTCTAGTGGCGGTTTATGGTGCCGCGCATCCCGAGCTCAAACCAGAGTTCTTGGCGGATCTTGTTCGAATTTGCGGCTCTGAGCAGCTCCCAATTCTGGTTGGGGGTGATTTCAATATCATTAGGAGGAGAGAGGAAAAGAACAATGATAACTTCGATGGCAGGTGGTCGTTTATTTTTAATAACATTATTTAAAGCTTTGATATGAGAGAGATAGAGCTGGTAGAAAATTTACAGGCTAATCCTTTGCCAAATCCGACGTTTGAGAAGCTGGATCGAGTCCTAGCGGCGTCGAATGGGAACAGAAATTTCCTTTGGTAACGGTCCAGGCACTTTCGCGTGGAATTTCTGATCACACGCCTTTATTTGTGGACTCGGGTGAGCCAACCCACATGGGGAACAAAAACTCCTTTTCATTCGAGCTGGCATGGTTTGAACGAGAAGGCTTATTGGATCTGATAGCCAGGGAATGGGCTAAGGATGCAGGAGGTAGGACTTCGGTTGAGCGCTGGCAGAATAAGATAACACATTTGAGAAGTTTCTTGTGTGGGTGGGCTAAGCATCTTAGTGGGATTTATAAGGTCGAAAAGGAAAGGCTCCTTACACTTATTCAGTCCCTAGATTTAAAAGCCGAGTCCACAATTTTGCAAGCCATGGAGCTTCATGCTAAACCGAGGCGGAGATGAGGTTGAAAGAGCTTCTCCGTGAAGAGGAATTAAAGTGGGCGCTGCGGGCTAAGGTTCGCAAAGTTGTCCAGGGGGACGCGAACACTCAATTCTTTCACATGATCGCTAATGGCAAGCACAGAAAGAAGAGAATCTTTCAGCTTGAACAAGATGAAGGAACGATTTTAGGACAGGAAAACCTAAAATTATACATAACCGAATACTACAAGCAGTTGTTTGGGCCTCCGGAGGATAATTGTGTATCCCTGGATGAGTCCAGGATTGAGGATGTGCCTCAACTTACTGCTGATTAGAATGATTTGATTGCCCCGTTTTCGGAGAAAGAGGTGTTTGAAGCCATTACACAGATGAAAAACAATAAGGCTCCAGGGCTGGATGGATTTCCGGCGGAATTCTATAAAAGGTATTGGCATATTATTAAGGGGGATTTGCTACTAATGTTCCATGATTTATTCTCTGGAGAGCTTCAGTTATTTCACTTGAATTTTGGAACAATAACATTGCTTCCTAAGAAAACAGAGGCTGTGATAATTGAGCAGTTCAGGCCGATCTGTCTTCTCAATGTTAGTTTCAAAATTTTCACCAAGGTTGGGACTAATAGGCTCATGCAGATTGCACATTCTATGGTGCAGCATCCCAAACTGCTTTCATGCCGGAACGAAACATCCTAGAAAGGGTTGTGGTCCTTCATGAAACGCTTCACGAAATTCACATGAAAAAACTAGATGGAGTTGTTTTTAAGGTGGATTTCGAGAAAGCGTAAGATAAAGTCAAATGGCCTTTCCTTCAACAGGCCTTGCGTATGAAAGGTTTTGATGAAGCCTGGCGACGCCAGGTAGAATCATTCACGCAAAAATGAGTGTTGTAATTAAAGTGAATAACGACATAGGTCATTATTTCCAGACACATAAGGGCGTGAGACAAGGAGATCTGATGTATCCTATTTTGTTCAACATTGTAGTTGATATGTTGGCAATTCTAATAGGAAGGGCTAAGGAGGCTGGTCAGGTGGGTGGCTTGGTGCCTCATCTAGTTGATGAAGATGTGTCTATCCTACAGTACGCCGATGATACGATCATCTTTATGGAGCATGACTTGGCAAAAGCAAGAAATATGAAGCTGGTGTTATGCTTATTTGAACAATTGACCGGGTTAAAGATTAACTTTCACAAAAGCGAATTGTTCTGTTTTGAAAGAGCCAATGAGGAACAGGAGGCTTATAGGCAATTGTTTGGGTGCGAATTGGGGACCTTACCTTTTACGTATTTAGGTATACCAATTCACCATCGTAAGCTGACTAACAGAGAATGGGAGTGTATCGAGGATTGCTTTGAAAAGAAACTGAGTTGGTGGAAGGGCAAGCTCATGTCATACGGAGGCCGATTAATTCTGATTAATTCGGTTCTCACGAGTATGCCTATGTTTCTCTTGTCTTTCTTCGAAGTCCTAGTTGGAGTTAGGAAAAGGCTGGACTTTTATCGATCCCGATTCTTCTGGCAGAGCGATGGACTAAAAAGAAAATACAAACTCGCCAAATGGGATATTATTGTCGACCGAAAGACCAAGGGGGTCTTGGCATGAATCTTGAGGTCAAGAATGATGTCTTCTCCAAGTGGTCAGCCGGGTTATCTGTCGAGACTGATGCCACTTGGGCGCAGATCCTCCGTAGTAAGTATATTCACTTCAAAACATTGTCCCAAGTGACAGCGAGGCCGACTGACTCACCTTTTTGGAAAGGGCTTATGAGAGTCAAATTAGTCTTTTTTAATAGGACAAAGTTTATTATCGGCAATGGTGCTAGCACACGATTCTGGGAGGATACTTGGCTCGGAGAGACCCCCCTTGCACTTCAATACCCGTCTCTGTATCGTATTGTTCAACGACGTGATGCTTTCTTTGCAACGGTACTTCAATCCATTCCTCTTAATATTCAGTTCAGGAGGACGCTAGCCGGTAATCGTTGGGAATAGTGGCTCCATCTAGTGAGTAGACTGATGGAGGTTCAGCTGTCTCAACAGCCCGATCAATTACGTTGGAAGCTTACTAGGTCTGGAGAGTTTACAGTTAAATCAATGTATCTCGATGTTATCAATTCAAGCTCTATTCCTAGTTACAAATATGTTTGGACAGTCAAAGTTCCTTTGAAAATTAAAGTGTTTATGTGGTTTGTACATAAACAAATCATCTTAACCAAGGACAATTTGGCAAAGCGTAACTAGACAGGACCTACTAGGTGTAGTTTCTGTGATCGAGATGAAACTATCAAACACCCTTTTCTTGATTGCCCGTTGGCCAAAGTTCTATGGCAGACGGTCCACATTGCCTTTAACATTACTCCTCCGAGTTCTGTCAGCACGTTATTTGGAACGTGGCTTAACGGGATAGAGTCCGAAACAACGAGACACATTCGCGTAGGAGTATGTGCTTTATTGTGGGCAGTCTGGAACTGCAGAAATGATTTGGTTTTTAACAGAACAACAAATATTCATTTTTTGCAGGTTATCTTCCGAGCCACTGCGTTGATCCGTATATGGTCGCTACTCACTCCGACGGAGGCCAGGGAGCGTTTGGTTACTGGATCTATCCGGTGGGAGATAATAGCACGGGATATCTTCAACCTGATACGGGACGCCTCGGAAACGATCTTTCACAGTACCAAAGAACTCACAAGGAGCAGCAACAAACTCACTCGAAACTTGTTTCAACAAACTTTGTTTCTCTCAAGTGGCTAGAACAAGAGGAAACACTCTCAGATAAATTGCAGCGGATAACTAGCTTGGTTTACAAGGATGCAACCCAAACCATGAAGCTTGTGAACCTATGAAGAATCACAAGAGGGAACCACAAGGATCCTATATGAATTGAGGACAGGCCCTCCAATTCACACACACGAAGCTAACACTCAACGATACTAGTGCTCACAAAGACAACACAACCTCACCGGCTGTCTACAAACATAAACTCAGAAATCTCATCCCCGTTCACATGGAACAGCTGGGGAGTATTTATACTAGAAGCACCCACTAGTTGGGTGTGAAAACAACTCAAAATGAAGGGTAAATTCATGAGCCCCAAGATGTAGCAGGAGCAAACTTGTTGAGCCTCACGCTGTAATAAATTCCTGGACAGCTTGCATGGAAACTTGCACAACTTTTGACTCAAGACCTCAAATGATGCACCGTTTTTTTTGAATGAAAGCTAACTTCAAAGACCATCTTTTCCAGCCTCTATAAAGTGCTAGAGACTTCCAAAATTAATTAGGTTTAGGTGGGAAGTTGCAGCTGGAAATCTGATGTGTCATTTCTCCCAAAATAGGCACCGGAAGCTTCCCAACTAAGATAATGGTTTTGCCCTTGTCTTCCTTTGGATGCTCTAATGGTTCAGCATTTGTTCTAGCATTAACCTCACTCTTGGATGCCTTGGTCATGATCTGGTCCACATCACAACCGGTTTGGATGGCGGTCATGTAATAGGATTGGCAATTAGTTTACCTATCTTTCTTATGCCAGCCGGTTGTGGCTTTTTTGGCTAGTTTTTTATTGGCCCTTTGGCTCTTTGTGAGCTTTCCTTTATTTTCGTTTGAGACTTAAGACCTTGTTGAACCTATTTGCTTATTTATAAAATTGGCCGTATGCATCGTTCTGATGCAGAGGCCGGGGAGCCCCCCTTTTCGAGAAAAAAAAACCTTAGGCCAACCAACACAGGATCAGGCAACTCCGACTTCGGACTTCAGCCACACATAAGAAACAAGAAATTCCATCCGAGGCGAGGCCATGCCACCATCATCGTTGCCACAAGAATCACAACGCCATCCGAGGCAAGGCCACCGCCCCGCCATCCGAGACGAGGCCACCGCCCCACCAGAACAGCCCGAGCGAGCTCGGCCTCCATCTGCCGAGTGGCATCCGCCGCTTCCAAGAAACAAGCTTCCACCAGATCATCTTGCTCCACCACTGGGCGCGCCACCACCGGCATCACCGGAACGTGCAAACCGAACGACACCGAGAACTCCGGAGCGACAGACCCCCGGGCGTCCTGCCGCGCTCCCTTATGTCACATCTAAACTGATGTCCACTTTGTCTATGATCTATTTTTTGTCCTAATTTATTGTTGTTTCTTGTTGCTGCATTACGTATATATTTGTGGGAGTTTAGATGTAATATCCTTTAAAAACATCTAGATATAAATTAGACAAATTGTTGATTAATTACCAAAAAATCATGTAAAAACCGTCACAACACGCCTACAAGAGAAGGCACTGCTCATTTTCGAAAGAGAAAAAGAAGGCACTCCGGCCAACCCGACTATGCACAACCCCTTACACGCCATGGAAAAGAGGAACATTATCAAGGTTGCCTGGAAAATGTTATTATCATCACTTCTCTCCGAGCAAGCGATCCGACTCCGCTGTGGACAACCAACCAAGAACCGTCAGGCCAACCAGCGCATTTGAGCCATGTCGACCTATGCCAAACAATCGACCAAATGTGTGAAGGATCACGTAACACCGACTTCGGACTTCGGTGACGACCCACACATAGGAACAAAGAAACGCCATCCTAGAGGTGAGGCCATGCCACCATCATCGTTGCCACAAGAATCACAACGCCATCCGGCAGGACGGAGTTCTGGGACGAGGGCGAGACCCCCCAACGATCGAGTCGCACCTCGTGAGCGATTAGCTATTCCATAATATTTCTGCTATGCACACGCACGTAACCTGCTTCGCCCCTATTCCGCTCTGCCTTCGTAATATTAACGTGGACCCTCATGCGTCAGCCCATGTACGGGTATAGCCCATTAGTTTGTTTTTCAAGCTTAGAGCCCATTAGTTACAAAGCACAAAAATGCCAAGAAGGCCATCGTGGAAAAAAGGCCCTCCTAGTCATAGCACGAAGCCACATATCGCTAAGTCGCTAGTCTGTTCGCTTCCAAGCCGCTGCCTGCTGCTGCGATCGAGACTGCTGCTCAAATCAGATATCTCCCTCTCGCCGCCATCGAGAAGCAAAGATGGAAGCGGCTGCTGTGCCGGCGGGACATGCAGGCGCCGCTGCGCCGGATCCATGGAAAAGTTG
Source organism: Aegilops bicornis (assembly GCA_021605145.1). Classification (NCBI taxonomy): domain Eukaryota; kingdom Viridiplantae; phylum Streptophyta; class Magnoliopsida; order Poales; family Poaceae; genus Aegilops; species Aegilops bicornis. The sequence continues at coordinate 397,378,443 of CM038673.1, read as the reverse complement.
CCGGCAGCCCAGACACACGGCGGTTGAGCGGCAACAACGCAAAGGAAAAAAAAAGGTAATTTGTTTTCTCATCAGATTAGTTTGTGCCTTTAAAAACTATATATAGAAGTATAATTATACACAAACTATGGGCATTAATGAAGAAAGATTTGCATCAGACTACTGAATAGAAGTGTTTCCCTTATTTATTTGTGTTTGTGTAGACATGAAGATGTAGAAAGATGAATCAATTTGTTATTTTTTCAAACCAGTTGGTTCATGTTCTCAGCCATCAGAAAATGAAGCTATTGTGCAATCTAGTGAAGCGAACAAGCCTAATCCTAACTGACGCTAAAGAATTCCATTGATGCCATGAGGTAAGTAAGAACTATTTAATTTCAGACATTTAAAATTTTGTGATGTCTGATAATTATTCTATGAAATAGCCTGGCCATAATTAATTTAGCCGATATGCAAGCTTCTAATCAATAAATTATATATGCCACAAATAAAATTCCATGAATCTACATGTCTTGTGTCATTGTCTTTCTATCAGTGCTCAGATCTCTGTTTCCTCTAATCACTGTAACAGGTCGGTTAACTCTATTAAGAACTTAGTGAAAAGCGGGTTAACCTAAAGGAAAAAAACCTTTTGTGCCAATGTCTTCGCCCTTTCTATGGTTAAATCCTGGCTTCGTCCATGCATATGAGGCGAGGCAACTGCCCCGCCATCCGCACAACCTCACCCAAGCACCACCACAACAACAAGGCGGCTCCGAATCAGAGGCGAAGCCGCCGTCGTCGCCGCCGCACAAGTCGCCAAGCACCCGACCCTCAATAGCACCGGATGAAGACGGACACGGCCGTGATAAGGCCTCACAATGCAGTCTAACTCAATTGGATGTGTATTTGTGTCAGGCATACGTTAGGCTACCTCATGCCGTAACCAAATTAGCACATGTTGCCGGCCACGGCCATCGGCCATCGCTGTCCTCCTGTGGCTGACGAAAAACGGGAGACCTGAGTGACGCTGCGCCTTCTCGTTTCTCCCTACGTGTCCACCCTCGCTCTGCCAACCACGCAGGCTACTGCGTAGGCCGGCTGGACTGGACAGGAAGCAAATCACGGCGTGGACAAATGCCGCCGATTTTGATGTTAACTTGACGACAAGCAAACACCTAAACCTCAAGCAAGAAAACTGCGGTGGCAAAATGGCTCTTTTGCTCCTCTCCCCTCTGTCAGAAGAGCTGTATCTGCATGTGGCCTGGACTGAGGAGCCAACAGGATTTCGAATGCGATCAACGAAGCGGTGGCATTCGGTTTACAAAAGCCTCTTGAAATTGGCAGTGAAAAAATAGTAAACTATCTTCTGATGACCGAATTGCAGGAGACATTTCGCTAATTTTTTATTTTGGCCGATTCGTGCACACTAAGCAACGGTAGTATAAAGTGAACTTGTTTTGATGTGAATAATGCAGGAACATAAACAACGAAGGCTCGTCATCTGTCGCGAATAATCGAGCACTAATAATCATTGATGTTATGTGAACCTCTGCTTGGAGAGCTAACAGAGTACTCCTTTCGTAAACTAATATAAATTTAAATACTTTTATATTTAGTTTACAGGGGAGTAGTTTATAATTAAACTCCTTCTTTGTCTGTGAACTTTTTTGTCCTACGAGATTAATTGAACTGTTCGTGCTTGACAATGATGCGGGGCACCCACCATCGAACAGAGTATATCTTTTGAGGACCCCTCCAATGATTATCCCCCAAATATCAGTGCGCAGTTAGGAGGGATTCAGCTAGGAAGCCAATTGGAAGACACCATCCAACACTCAATCTGCGGTGGCGCATTTTTTAAATCGCCTGCGAAAAACATAACCTTGAAAGCAGGAAAACACTGGTCAGCTAAACAATGAAATGGAAAGAATAAGGTCAAAAAAACTAAATAGGCAAAAACAGATTGGAAAATTTGGATTAGCGTAATATTTAGTTGAATAGTGGGCATCTTCTACGCGTTCTTGAAATGAGCTTCACCCAAACAAATATTTACTTATGCAGAATTGCATAAAGTTTAAACTTTGAGACGACAAGCAGAATACGTAGGTCAACGAAAAGACCGTGTAAGTAAGAATGGTCTACGTTCAAACGAATTTTGAGTATCTACTTATAGTATGAAAAGTATGATTAGAGTCGCGATTGTGCCGAAAGTGAAGCTCAGGTGCTCCAATTTCTCAAACGTCGATATTCTCACGTGCATCATTTTCAATCCGTAAAGAAAAAGGTACTGATAACCGGCTATTCGACGTACAATTTTTCAGACACTTTCTTGAGACGGCTAGAGCGAAAAATTCAGAACCCTCTTTCAGCAAAATGACCTTTGCTGGTAGTTTCAGGAATTCAATAACGGCACAAACAAACAAATATATTCCATATACTCCCTCTGTTTTAAAATATAAGTTTTTTTAGAAATTTTAATAAATGACTACATATGAAACAAAATAAATAAATCTATACTTTAAAATATGTTTATATACATCAATATGTTGTAGTTTATTTAAAATGTTTAAAAATACTTATATTTAGGAACGGAGCGAGTATATGATAAGGCAATAAGGGGACTAGGGCCCTCTTTCGATAAGCTTAGCTGTGTACACCACGAAAACGTGCCATCGCAGAAGAAAAAAAAAACACCACGAAAATGTGAGTGGCAGCCAGCAGAGATGACCAAGATATCTTCTGTCTGCCTTTCTGAAGGGGGTCACTGATGCCTTGGACCAAATGCGTGGAAACTTCTGCCGCACTAGCACCGACCAGAGAATATCAACCACTAATACGATATTGAGCCTGGCCTGTCAATGATTCAGTGTAGCGCATGCACTGTATGGTTGGCTGATTGGTTGTTTGTTCCATTTGGCCACCTTTCTCTCTCTCTCTCCAGACCCTTCTTTGCGGCTTCCCTCGTCCCTCTGCCTCTCTGCCTGCCTATAAAAGACCACAACGTCTTCTCGCTCATAAGAGGCGGCTCATATCTTGCATCTGCCACACTGCACAAAAGCAAAACCACTCTTCAAGAGTAGCTAAAAGGACAAATCGGCAAGAGGTTGTGTGAGATTTGGTGCAACTCGCAAGATGGTTAAGGTGTGTTACCGCTTGTCTTGTTCCAGGACTAGCTAGTGTTCAGTTTCGTCAAATTTGTGCATCGTTCTGAATTTTTGGGTATGTTGCAGCAAAAGATTGTCCTCAAGTTGGCTCTGGACGACGAGAGGAAGAGGAGGAAGGCCTTCAAGGCTGCCGTTGGCATGTCAGGCGTGACATCCGCGACGATGGAGGGGACAAGATCATCATTGTCGGGGACGGCGTCGACCCCATCACGCTGACCACGATGCTCCGGCGCAGCCTGGGCTACGCCGAGCTCCTCAGCGTGTCATCCGGTGACGACAAGAAGAAGGACGGCTACGGCGCCGCCTACGGGTACGGCGGCGGCGAGAAGAAGGACGGCTACGGCGCAGCCTATGGGTACGGCGGCGGCGAGAAGAAGAAGGACGGCTACGGGTACGGCGGCGCCGACGGTGGCGGGAGCGGCATGAGCTTCGGCGGCAAGGAGGGTGGCGGTTCCAAAGGTGGCGGCGGCGGCGGCGGAGGCGGCGGGTACTCTCAGAACACGGTTGCGCCGATGACGTACCCCGCGTACCAGCAGTACAACTCCATGCCGTCGTACCCAGTTTACTCCTACCCTGCTCCGGCTTATCAGCATCAAGAACAGGATCCCGGCTGCAGCATTATGTAGATGTAGTAGTATAGTTATTCATTAGGGAGAGATGATGCGTCCGCGAGACCCGGCCGGAGAGTTGCGAGCTGTGTTTAGGCCATGATTGATGGCCTGACCAGATGTTGGCTCAGAGAGCAGAGAGATGTTGCTGCCTGAGCACTCAGTAGTACGTATGTACAGTACAGGGTGCTTGGATCAGCGTGGTGGTTTGGAGCGTGGTAACAGATTGTACAAGAAGAATGAATAAAAAGAAACTTGGGTGTTATAAAACAAATAAGCAACAACTCAATTAAATACACGGCCAAACAATACAATTAAATACACGGTCAAACGATACAGTATGATAAAAAGACCCACTTTCAAAACATATTAAAAGATGAACATGAAATTAGAATAAGCCTAACGCCTAGCTGAGGCTCGACCGAAGATACACAGGCTTCACGACAAGGCTCCAAGAAGGTGACGGCCCGAAGCGTCGTCGCCGCCGCCGAGTCCAAACAAACGGACTAGAGTTTGCACTTCGAGCCCCGGCAAAAGAACAATATGCATCGCGACGTCTTCAGAAAGCAAGCGACACCCACAGACGCTGTTGGCGCCGGCGCCAGAAACAGAAAGCTTTCACTCGAAAACTCGCATATACCACCGAAGGGCCCCGGCCACCACCGCAACGAGGGTTGGCTCATCCAGACAAGATCTGGATACTGCGAGAGCAGACCAGAGCCTCCCGTCACTACATCCCTTATCGCCTGCACGACAAAGAGGTGAAGCCACCACCATCACCACAGAGCCTACCGAAAAGTTAACCATGGAGCCCGCCATCCAGGACTACCGCCTTGGCATCTGCCAGCCATCCACATCATGACCACTCAACCACAATAGTGTAAGCGAAAGGCGCCTCCTTTCACCCCTATCCTAGCATCGACCATCGGGCCTGGGTTGGCTCCCCCGCCATAAGAAGCACCGACACCCGCATCCCTAGTCGGTCCTGGTAAATCAGAGGGATGTGACTTAGCAACCATATGCAGAACGTGTGCTTACAAGAACATTTCGAAGAACATCAAACTCACAGTATCGACTAACCTGTGTCGGATAATCTTACAAAATACGTTTTGTACTGTCGTTCAGTCATTGCATCTGTCAGCGATTCGCAAAAAAATAGCTTGGATCGCTTCTCGTCTACAGTAGTGTTGTTAGACCATAAGAGTTCTAAAAAGAGAAGCGGTGGGTACTTGAAGAACAAACAGGGAGAGAGAAGGACATAATTGAATGATTTTAGCACAAGTCTCGTGTTTTAGTAAACACTTGTGACAGGCGTTCATCGAAATTTTTGTACCTTCGAAAACAGACCCATAAAAACAGGTATAATGCTTTCGCTTTACAGTGCAGATACAGGTATATGTGTATTGATATACGCCAGTGAATACACGAAATACACAAACAAGGTTGCAAATCATGGCGCAGATCGCCGACCCACAATCTGTGTGCCCCAGATCCCCTTCCGAGGACTAGGGCCCGCTTGTAGAAAATATTGGGACCCTCTGTTATATTGATATGACCTTCATACGTGGTATACATGGAAGTACAATGTGAGGAGAGGCTTGGAGTATAAGACAAGTCTTTATTTGTTGAAACCAATTCTATCTCTATCTTTTCTTATCTCTAAGGGCATCTCCACTAGGCTCCCCAACAGGCCCCTCAAGAGCACTTTTTTAGCACCGGCTATAAAAAATCTTCCCAGTCAGGCACCCAAGAGCTCATTTTTAGCCGGATTTGGCGAATGTTACGGGCGCCACCCCACACCCAGCTCCGGGAGCAGCTGAGACGCCGGCGTTTACCTTTTGCATGCGCAGGCCCACCTGCCAGCGTCTCTCTCGTCCCTTTCCCTACCTGGCCCACCCACGTGCACCCCACCACACACCCATCCCCTTTCTCTCGGTTGCAACTCCTCTCTTCTCCTTCTCCTTCTCTCGCCTCGCCGCGCACAGGGACGGCAGGATGAAGGAGCTCCGGGCCGGCTCTGCGCCTCCGCATCTCCCAGCTCACGCTGGCAGCCATTCCCAGCTTCGAACTTGCTGCGTCGCCCGCGCCGGCGCCTTAGCCCGCCCGACCATCTGCGGCGCGCGGCCTCCGCCCGGCCAGCGCCGCCCGCCACCATCTGCGGCGCGCCGGCCTCCCGCCAGCCGGCCACAAGGCGATGGAGGCTCCACGGGCGTAGGAGGACGGAGCTCCACCGCAGGCGGGGGTCGGTGTCACGTACGCGTAGGTGAAGCGCATTGTGAAGCGCTGGGAGACGAGAAGGCGTGCCTGACCGGGCAGAGCGGGCGGCAGCGGCGTGAGCCTCTCGGAGGACGATGCCGGACGGACAACGCGGTCGCGGCGGTGAAGCGTCCAGCGTGCTTGAGGGCGCGGCAAGGGGCGCGGGCGAAGAGCAGCGGCGTGGGCGAAGCGGCAGCGAGCGGAGCGGCTGTAACGCTGAGCGCTGGCGGCAGCGAACTTCGGCGAGGCGGCGGCAGACGAGGATGGCGGCGAACTCGAGGCTGCACTCGCCGGCGGCGAGGTATGCAGCCTCCACGTCGAAGAACACCATCTCCTCTTCTTGGTGGTCGCCATTGGTTCCGACAAGCAACTTCGGTGGTGGTTTCTTGGCGATAGAGCTCTGTTTGTTTCTTGCTTGAAGGAATGAAGGAATGGAGCCTTGTCGATGGAGCTATGGGGAACGAGTAAAAATATTCCACCCCAAAGTCGAAGTTGCTGGCAGCCCGTAAAGGCGAGAAAAATGCCTCCTGGGGTGGCCAACGGCTGGAGATGCCTTAACTAACATGTTTATACTTTTAGCATCCTCTTCAGTTGTAGCGGAAGTGAAGCGAACAATTATGACAAAATTTGAAGTCTTGCACTTCTATCATCTTCTTCGGTGCAGCGCAGCCGCTCGGTAAAGTCTGCTAGGGTTTTGCTCGGAGCAGCTTGCCGTTGGCCCGTCGACGGCTAGGATTGGCACACGTGTAGTCGAGGATAGATGGATCAAAGTCGGCTGGTGACGTACATCGAAGCTGGCTTGTTCCGTACCGTATCCGTGCGAGTCCGGAGATTGGCTCACATATCGAAACTATACCTCATATACAATGTTGGCTCCATGCAAAATAGAAAAAAAAAATGTTGGCTGTCCGATCCATGTACGAAGGCAAATCCAATGGATGTCCTTCGCTTTGTCCTGTGTGTGGATGGCTTGATATGCCGTACCTTCTAGTTCCTTCCCGTGTCTTGTTGCCTGTCGTATACGTTGTATATGTATACGCGAACCTTCCAGTGCCTTTCCGTGATGATGCATGCGTTGCATGGCATCTTGTCTGCACGTGGACGATGGATGCAGTAGGCGATGAAGCTGGAGATGAGATGATGCAGGCGCGTCGTCGATGTAGATTGGATTGATGGCGCTCACGCGCGCGGATGGAGGCGCAGGCTCGTCCTCGCGTGCGCGCTGCTCGGGACGCGCGTACGAAGCACGCCCATCGCCGCGTCATCGTGTGCGCCGCCTGCGTCCCTCTGGTCCGGACGCTCGCTTCCGCCGTACCGAGCCACTCCCATGCGTTCAGAGGTTGACGTATCCTCATCCTCATAGAACTGGATCTGATCTTTGGATTTACTAGATGGTTCTTCGACGCGTTGCTCCAGAAAACTTGCTAAAAAGAATGCACAAAAGCTGCTACAAAAACATCTAAAATTAATGGGTAACAAATGTAGGCTTAAAAAAGGAATAAAATACAAATGATATAAAAGAAGGAAAAAATGAATTGGAATTAAAATATGTCAATTCTAACCAAATGTGAAGGTGAATTACATAGTTATGGTGCAATCGACCAACACATGTATTGTCAATACAAAATCTAATGAATGAATAAATTACGACTAACATGTATGAATTGATGACGTGGTGTGTTGCATGCATAGGGTAATGCAAAAATAATGTAACTTATGACTTACACGCATAACTTACTTATGTGGCATATTTGCATGTCTAGAGAAATAGGTAGTGGGTTTTAACTATTTATTAGGAATGGAAGATTGACTAATTAAGAATATATATCTAATACGGCTTGATCTACATTTACTGGAAGTTGAAAAAAATCAAATTTAATATATGAACTGATCTTATCTTTAATTGATCGGGTGTTGCGCCCCCGAGGAGAGAAGGTTAATCTCCTGGGGGCGGTGCTCTACGGAAGGGTGAAGGAACCTACGATCAGTGTTGATGGACTAATCGCTCTAAAAGAATTAGAAACCCAGGGTATCTGTTGTATTGATCTGACCCTCATATGGGGTATATATAGAAGTACAACGTGCGAGAGGCTGAGATTACAAGCCAAGTCATTATTGGTTTAAACCAATTTTGTCTCTACTCCTAATTATCTGTGACTGAATTTGAAGTCTTGGTTCGTAGGACTTTAAACTTGAGACATCTTGACTCGAATACTGTTAGAATTATAGATATGATGTAATCTCAACTGTTTATCTCCTTTCCTCTCCTGTAACAACCTCAAACTCTATCCTCGTGTAACAACCTGTATCCTAGCGATCAGGTGCAACTTGTACGCCACGGCAAGGGCTTCTTGCCTCGATCAATATAACTCCACGCGGCTCTCTGCGGAGAGTAGGGACGCTTCCATGTGATATGGTATACAGAGCAATCCTCTTCCCATCGATCTAGCCAGCAGCCTCCTTCCTCGTTTTACCCTCGCCACCATCGCCACCTTCCTCGACCATCGTCGCCATGTCGTCCTCATCAACCGTATCCCTCAACCTTGGCGCTCTCCCATCAGAGAAGCTCACCAAGACCAACTTCATCTTGTGGAAGGCACAGGTCATGCCGGCCCGAGGAGCGCAGTCACCGGCCTCTGGATGGATCAGTGCGGCGCCACCAAGATGGTGCAAAGATCAAAGCGGACAAAACTACCGCCCAAGACCCAATCCTCTGTCAGACGCGACAAAGGATTTCGAAGGATCAACAAGTCCTAAGTCACCTCCTGAATTCCCTTTCAATGGAGATTCTCGCCCAAGTTGCGAGCAAGGAGACGCCGTTTGAGCTTTGGACTGCCGTCACCACTCTGTTCGCCTCGCAATCCCAATCGCGCATCACCAATCTACGGATCGTCATCACCAACACAAAGAAGGGCTCCATGTCCAGCAGCGCCTATATCTCTCGGATGAAGAACCTGGGGGATGAGCTCGCGGCAGCGAGCCGTCCGTCTCGGATCCAGAGATGGTTGACTATGTGCTTGCTGGCCTTGACAGGGACTACGATCCCGTTGTGGTGGCCACAGGAGCAGTGAAGAATCAGATCTCCGTAGATGTTTTGTTTGCCCAGATCGCAGCCTTTGATCAGCGTGCGGAGATGCTCGGCGACGGCCCTGATGCAGGCTTCAAGACGTCAGCAAACCTAGCCTACAGGGGACGTGGACGCGGTTACAACAGAGGCCGCGGACGCAGCAGCAGCAGGGGGCGGGGCCGAGGCAGTCGCTCCTTCCCAGCTCCATCTGGTGGAAACAGCGGCGGCGGAGGTGTCCGCGGTCGCCCATAGCAACAACGCCAGCAGCAGGTTCGGGACTACCCAGAGTGCCAAATCTGTTTCAAGCATCACCCCGGAGGTGCTCGTGACTGTTGGCATCGATATGATGATGAAGATGAACATGAGGAGAAGGGGGCCAACATGGTCATCGACTCCTACGACGTTGATACGAATTGGTATGCCGACACTGGTGCCACAAATCACATCACAGGGGAGCTCGACAAGCTAACAATCAGAGACAAATATCGTGGACATGACCAAGTCCATACTGCAAGCGGTTCTGGTATGAAAATCATTCATGTTGGTAGTTCATTGTCAAAACCCCCATGAAAAACTTGCATCTTAAAAGATTTTTATATGTGCCCACAACATCAAAGAACCTTTTTTCTGTTCATAGATTTACTCTTGATAATCGTATTCTCATTGAGTTCTATCCATATTTCTTTTTGGTAAAGGACTTGGACACGAAGAGAATCCTTCTTAGGGGCAAGTGCGTGGGAGGTCTCTACCCGATCATTTCTTCGTCAACACCATCAAATAAACAAGCTCTAGTTGCAGTCAAGCCTTCTTCATCAAAGTGGCATAGTAGACTAGGTCATCCTTCGTCGGTTATTGTTAAATTTGTTCTTAGCAAGAATAAGCTTCCGTACTCTCATGAGTCAAACATTGAGTCTACTTGTGATCCATGTCAACAAGCTAAAAGTCATCAGTTACCATATCCTATATCTACTAGTATTTCCACTGCTCAATTGCAACTTGTGTTTTCCGATGTGTGGGGACCAGCCCCCATCTCTGTGTGTAGGCACTCATACTATGTTAGTTTCATTGACGACTACAGCAAGTTTACATGGATCTACCTCCTCAAGAAACGTTCTGAAGTTTTTCAAGTCTTCAAGAATTTCCAAAATCTTGTTGAGCGCAAATTAAACACTAAAATCATCGCCATGCAAACCGATCGGGAGGTGAATACAGAAAATTAAACTCCTTCTTTAAAGAACTTGGCGTTTCACATCATGTTGCATGTCCTCATGCACATCAACAGAATGGCCCCGCTGAAAGGAAGCATCACCATGTTGTTGAAGTAGGACTAGCTCTACTAGCCAATTCATGCATGCCACTGAAATGCAGGATGAAGCCTTCTTAACTGCCACGTACCTCATCAACTTGCTACCTAGCAAGGTCATAAAGTATGAAACTCCCATCACACGCCTCTTTGGCATATCTCCTGACTATAAGTCACTACGTGTATTTGGTTGTGCCTGTTGGCCCAACCTTTGCCCATATAATACACGCAAGCTTTCTTTTCGCTCAAAGAAGTGTGTGTTTCTTGGGTATAGTCTCATTCACAAAGGAGTCAAATGTCTCGATGTCTCTACTAGCAGGGTCTACATCTCTCGTGATGTAGTATTTGATGAGTCAGTATTTCCCTTTGAATCACTTCATCCTAATGCCGGAGCACTTCTCAAACAAGAAATCCTTCTTCTTCCACCACATCTCCAAAACTCTGATCACGGGGGCGACGATTGTACTAATCCAACTGATGATCCTGCCGGTAGGAATGTGCCTCCATGTGTGCAGGGTCATGCAGCAGAAAACGGAGCAGAAAATGGTGGAGAAAATGATCAGAATTTCGTTGAAAACGAGCCAATATTTCATGTACCAAAAGAAACGAAGCCGGCGCGGAGCACGAGGCGGATCTGGAGTCACCTGGAACTCCTGTTCGCCTGATCGCCTCGGATCGGGGGTGCAGATATGCCCCGAACCGCGCGTCCGGCGGATTCTCTCAGCCGCGCCAATCCGTGGGCGCCATGTCATCGCAAGCGGACGAGCCGCGCTCCGCACCGCGCCCCACGCGCGGGCAGGCGACAGCGACAACAGATTCGGTGGGGTCTGTGTCGGGATTTCCGTCACATGCAGCGGCTAGCGGCGGATCTTCTGCGGCTGCCTGTTCTAGCGGATCAGACACATTTCAGGCTACACAAGCTGGTTCGGGATCTGCTGTGGAAAGGCAATCTGCTGAATCATCTGGATCCTTTGTGCAGAGGTCGTTTGTGCCATCTCCTGTAGCACGACCGTCATGCATACGTCAAAGTCAGCCCCAACAAGTCACAACTTCACGTGTCATGACAATGTCGCAGAAAGGTATAAGAAATCCAAAAATCAAAACTGATGGTACTGTTCCATATGGTATGTTGTGCATTGCAGGAGAACCAACAAATGTAGAAGATGCACTTGAAGATCCCAAGTGGAAAATAGCAATGGATGAAGAATACTCAGCGCTTATGAGGAACAAGACTTGGCATCTTGTACCAGAGAAAAGAGGTAAAAATATCATTGACTGTAAGTGGGTTTATAGAATCAAAAGAAATGCAAATGGCTCCATTGACAGGTATAAAGCTCGTTTGGTTGCAAAAGGTTTTAATCAGCGCTATGGTCTGGACTATGAAGATACTTTTAGTCATGTTGTCAAAGCTGCAACTATTAGACTTGTGCTAGCTATTTCTGTGTCCAGGGGATGGAGCTTGAGACAACTAGATGTCAAGAACGCGTTTTTGCATGGTGTTCTAGAAGAGGAGGTTTATATAAGACAACCACCTGGGTATGTAAATAAGCAGGTACCTCATCATGTGTGCAAGCTTGATAAGGCACTTTATGGCTTGAAGGAAGCACCAAGGGCATGGTATTCAAGGTTAAGCTCTAAGTTAAGGTGTTTGGGTTTTATTGCATCTAAGGCTGATACTTCATTGTTCATCTACAACAAAGCAAGCATAACTATATTCTTGCTAGTATATGTTGATGATATTATAGTTGCAAGCTCCTCACAAAGTGCTACTAATGCTCTTCTACATGATTTAAGCTCAGAATTTACTTTGAAAGATCTTGGTGATCTACACTTCTTCTTGGGCATTTAAGTTAAGAAGATTCAAGATGGTATAACATTAAACCAGGAAAAGTATGCTACTGAACTTCTAGCTCAGATGGGGATGAAAGATTGTAAGCCTTCACCTACATCATTATCTTCTTGAGAAAACTTTCAGCTTTTGAAGGTGAACTGCTCAAGGAAGAAGAAATCACAAAATCTGAAGTGCAAGAGGGAGCCCTACGATTTGACACTGACAAGGCCTGATATTTCTTTTGCTGTTAACAAGGTTTGTCAGTATCTTCATGCACCTACTACTGTACATTGGACAGCTGTCAAAAGAATTGTACGGTATATAAAATATACTGTGAGTTTGGGTCTTCAAGTCAAGCGCTCTAACTCTACTCTAGTTAGTGCATTCTCTGATGCTGAATGGGTAGGATGCAGTGATAACAGGAAATCAACTGGAGGATTTGCAGTATTCTTTGGTTCTAATCTCATTTCTTGGAGTGCCAGGAAACAAGCCACAATATCCATGTCAAGTACTGAAGCTGAATACAAGTCACTAGCTAATGCTACTGCTGAAATCATTTGGGTTGAATCATTGCTCAATGAATTGGGAATCAAACATCATCGTGTGTCATGTTTGTGGTGTGACAATTTGGGAGCCACATATCTTTCTGCAAACCCAGTGTTTCATGGCCGAACCAAGCACATAGAAATTGACTTTCATTTTGTAAGAGAAAGGGTTGCAGAAAAGACGCTAGACATACGATTCATTCCCTCCAGAGATCAAGTTGCAGACGGGTTTACCAAAGCTTTGCCAGTCAAGCTATTTGAAGAATTTAAGAAGAATCTTAATATAGGATAGTTGAGATTAAGGGAGGGTGTTAGAATTATAGATATGATGTAATCTCAACTGTTTATCTTCTTTCCTCTCCCGTAACAACCTCAAACTCTATCCTCGTGTAACAACCTGTATCCTAGCGATCAGGTGCAACTTGTACGCCACGGCAAGGGCTTCTTGCCTCGATCAATATAACTCCACGCGGCTCTCTACGGAGAGTAGGAACGCTTTCCATCTAATAAATACCATACTGAATTCATACTCTAGCTAGTTACTTCAAAATTCGAAACTGATGAAGACATGCAGACAATACATTTTAACAATCTCTCACACATTTAGGCTTATTTAGACTTAGACATCGGATCTATGTAAGCCGTAATTGTTTTTAATATTGCGTTGATAGGGTCTTTAAACTTGAGACCTTTTGAGCCTGGTACTATATTAAATTCATAATTCATGTTTCAGTCAACTCAACTAAAAACTGAAACTGATGAAGACAGTCAGATGATATATTTCAACACCTCTTTTGACGAGGTCAATTGTCAACAGCATGAAAATGTGCCAGAGGAGATTAGCAAGAAGCTTTGTGTCTGTCTTTTTGAAGAGAGAGAGAGAGAGCCGTGTGATGGTTTGGGCCAAATGCGTGGAAACTGCTGCCGCATTAGCACCGAGCAAAAAGTATCAACCACTAATACGATATTGAGCTTTAGGGAGGAGCAGCAGCCAGCTCGAGCGTTTGGCACAGAGCCAGGCGCGTCAATAATTCAGTATAGAGAATGCACTGTTCGATTGGCTGATTAGTTGTTTGTCCCATTTGGCCACATTCTTCTCTTCAGACCCTTCGTTGCTGCTTCCCTCGTCCCTCTTCTCTCTGCCAGCCTATAAATGGCCAGGACGTCTCCTTGCTCATAAGAGGCGGCTCGTCTGTTGCATCTGTCACATTGCACGAAAGCAAAACCACTCTTCAAGAATAGCTAGTCTGCTTAGTCTGCTGCAAATCTAGCTAAAAGGACAAATCGACTAGAGGTTGTTGGAATTTGCTAGTGGGCTTTTGGCCCAAAGCCCAACTAAAATTCTAAAATTCTTTTGACCCATTCATGCACACATGTGAGTGGAGTAAGTGAGGCTAAAGTTTAGTCCCACCTCATAAGTTGAGAGAGAGTTGCACCTTTTTATAAGGTGAGCTCTTCTATCACTTGTATGAGCATGAGAAGAGAAGACCTACACGTGCGCTCCTCCTCGCTCGCCTCGCCACGCCACGCCTCGCCTCGCCTCGCCTCGTCACGACGCGCCGCGCGTGACGACTCAGACGTGGGGTTTACTCCCACGACCTACCCGGCCCGCACTATATAGTCAGGCAGACGTCTACCCTAGCCGCCGCCGCTTCGTATGGTTTCTCACCAGCGCTCCAGATCACTGCGCCGCCAAGCAGATCTTCTCCATCCCTCCTTTCTGCGTGCACCGGAGAAGGGGCAGAGCCTCCGGAACCCGCCTCTCGTGATCACAGACGGAGAGGGGCGATCAGTTTTGGGGAGCGACTCGCGATCACTGGCAGCGACGACTTCATGAACGACGACTTCTTCCCGACCTCGGCAACCTCATCCTCGACGACATGGGCGACAACGTTGACGCCCGGTCTTGCTCCCGCTGCACCGTATGTGATTCTATCCTTCCTGTTCGAGATCGTGGTAGAATTCATGTTTCTAGTATGTGCCCTAGATGTGATCTGTTCATCTGCTATGCTAGTTTAATCTCTGCTATTGCTGTCATGATCTATTTCCTATTTATTCGAATTAAATCTCGTAGTAATTTGCTCATATTTTCAACAGAGGTTGTGTGGGATTTGGTGCAAGTCGCAAGATGGTTAAGGTATGTTACCTGCTTGTCTTGTTCAGTTTGCTCAATTTTATGAGTCGTTCATTTTTTGTACTCCCTTCGTCCGGAAATATTTGTCTTAAAAATGGTTGAAAATGGATGTATCTATAACTTTTTTAACCATTTTTAACCATTTCTAAGACAAGTATTTCCGGACGGAGTGAGTATTTGTTGCAGCAAAAGATTGTTCTCAAGTTGGCTCTGGATGACGAGAGGAAGCGGAGGAAGGCCTTCAAGGCTGCCGTTGGCATGTCAGGTATGAACAAGCCACAGATAACAGTTAATCGGTTAACCCATAATCCGTCTCCATCTTCCTCTTGTGCTTACGAGGAGGCGCCCAATTCAATTCCACAGGCGTGACATCCGCAGCGATGGAGGGGGAAAACATCATCATTGTCGGGGACGGCGTCGACCCGATCACGCTGACGACGGTGCTCCGGCGCAGCCTAGGCTACGCAGAGCTCCTCAGCGTGTCCTCCGGCGACGACAAGAAGAAGGACGGCTACGGCGCCGCCTATGGGTACGGCGCCGGCGAGAAGAAGAAGGACGGCTATGGATACGGCGGCGGGAGCTTTGGCGGCAAGGAGGGTGGCGGCTCCAAAGGTGGCGGCGGCGGTGGCGGAGGCGGCGGCTACTCTCAGAACGCGGTTGCGCCGATCACGTACCCCGCGTATCAGCAGTACAACGCCATGCCGTCCTACCCGGTTTACTCCTACCCTGCTCCTGCTGCTTATCAGCATCAAGAACAGGATCCAGGCTGCAGCATTATGTAGTAGCATAGTTATTAGTTAAGAGAGATGATGGATCAGATGATAATGGATCGGCGAGATACGGAGAGTTGCGACCTTTGTTTAGGCCATGACCCAGCAGTTGGCTGAAAGCAGAGCGATGCTGGCTGCGTGGGCACTGAGCAGTACGTATGTACAGTACGATCAGCAATGGTGGTTTGGAGCGTAGTAACAGATTGTACAGGAGGAATGAATAAAAGGAAACTCAGGTTTTCTAGCACAAGATGCAAAATTACTCAAATACGACGGGAGATGCATCAAAATCATTATCGGCTTTACTAACCAAAAGCATCTCCAACAGTAGTACTATTTTTGAAAATCGATCGTTCTCAGAGTACGAAGGGTCAAAAAAGGCGTCCAACAGCTGTAAATCTTAATTTTTTTAAAAAATTAGGCAGCGGCAAATTTGGGGCACTTCGGCGGATGCGCAAAAACGCGAGGTTGCTTTCGGACGACTGCATGCGACCGGAAACCCTTGGATCCGCCCGCCCGCCGACCGCTGCGTACCATGGCCGGCTTCTCCAACCCTGCTGCCGACCCCGATATGCTCCGCCGCCACTTCCACCCTATTTTAGGGCGGCTGTTGGAGCAGTTTTGCTCTATTTCGTGCAAAAAAATTTTGTTTTTGTGCCCTATTATAGGTCTGCTGTCGAAGATGGCGCTTGCTCGTGCCCAAAAAAAGCATTTTTGTACCTTAAATCTTGCTCCATCATGTTTTCGTGTCCAAAAATAGGGATGTTGTTGGAGATGCTCTAGAGTCTCCCTTTTCTCTCCATCAAAATCATGATAGAACTACTGCACTAATCTAACTGACTAAAATCATGCAAAATGCAATGTTTTTTTTCTTTCCATTTTCAGTTGGACAAAAATGTAGTGTGAAGTTATAAAGTTCTCCTATATGCAGAGAAAAGTTTCTTGGTTTCAACAAGAAGGTATCTAATTTTAGTTTAAAAGGTGAAAATACCTTGTAGGACACATGCATGGCGTCCTCTGAGCTCACTATCATGCCATGATGTGCCGCATGTGTCCCGCCTCGACGCCGTGCATCGTGTTGCTCCTGCTTCATGTGAGGGCGGGTTCGGTGAGATCCACACCCCCTTCCAAGGCGCATCACCGTGGGTCTTGGGCGTCTGTTGTCTCTGCTGCTGCTGGCTCGGCAACCCCGTCCAAACTGATGTTGCAGTCCACACTGGCTGATCAGACTACACTGTTGCAAGGTTGTGTGGCGCGGGTTGAGAGCTTTCTGGAACGAGCGGAGGTTGCTCTGAGTAGACTATCCCTTGTGCTGGCTCTGTTGCAGACCACTTTGACGTTACATTCTCCTTGTGCGGCCGGTGTTTGCTCCACGGAAGACATGTGTGAGGAGTTGTACGGCTCTTTCTCCCCTCGTGTTGGAGTCTCATCGTCGGTGCCTACCTCCCCTCCTATGGTGTCTTCCACTGAGGGCGAGTCCATCGCCGTGCTTGTTGCTCCCGTGCTACAGATCATGCCCGAGCTTAGGGAGTTATGCATGAGTCTATCAGTGGAGCATACGAAGGTGGACATGTCGGCGGCCTCGATTGAAGGACAAGTTTCGCCTCTGTCAAGTGAGCAGTTGGAGGTCCCTTTGGTTGATGATGCTAAAGGGAAAGCAGCTGCAATTTCATGATGGTAGTGCTCAGTGTTTCGTGTTGTCCATGTGGCTTTGGTATTTTGAGTCGTAGAAGCGTTGATGGTTGTGGTTGTTGTGTGTTGGGAGCATTTGGCGGACCGTCTACATGGTCGTAAGAGCGAGTCGCTTCTGGAGTGTCACTTTTGTATCGGTTTTCGCCCTGTTTTTCGTAAATTAACTGGGCAATTCTCTTCTTCTTAATTAATCCACGAGGCAATCCTTTTGCCTTCGTTTTGGAAAAAAAACCTTGTAGAGAAGCTAATATTAATTTCAGTTGGAGGCTTCAGAATTATGTCAAAAGATCTCTCAGCGCCGTTCAAAGTTCAAAAAAAAAGGTGAATTATGTCTATGTGTTAGTTAAACATTTGGGGGTTTGTTGGGTCTCAGTAAAGTTCCAGTTTATAACTTTTGAGTTTCATGTGGGAAACTCTTAATGTTTGTTCTAAGTTCTACGAGAGAGGAGGCATATAATGTTTTCAAAAGAGATAAATGTTCTTGTAGCTTTGTGGGATGTCGAAAAGCAAACCTGGGCACAGAAGACTACAAGTTAGCATTGCGTAGCAATTAAGTGAGCATTGCTCGTTTGGTCCAGAGAATTGATGTACAATCCCACCACCTATATTCAACTTCTTGGGGATGTGATTTTCGGTTCCTATTTATGCTATAGGGGGCTCTTTCCCATAATAAAAAACTATATGGTTTACCTAGATTCAAATAATTGGTGCTATCCCACTCCTCGTTGATGGAGGTTCGGACCATCACGAGAATGTTGCCCACAAAAATCCCACTAAGTGTGTGGCCACCTATTACATCATGACTTGGTGCCATAAAAGGTCAAGACTTAACTTAGAGTTGATCTTCCACGAAGAAGGCGATCATCGGCCCTTGTACAACTTTTTGAATCCTTCACCAAAACTTGAAGTGTCTCAAGTGAGTTTTAACCATTTAGAAGACACACACAAGCCCTTCAAAAGTAACAAGCAAATTCGGTTGAATGAACCGCTCAAAACATCTGCAATGAACTATCTTAAGAACACATGGGATTTCTCTCTCCCTCTCCCTCTCCCCCTTTTCTCTCTCTCTCTAGAGAGAGAGAGAGAGAACGATTGGCTTGAAGCAAAGAGATTTGAACGCACATGAAAGAGGTCAAGAAAGGGATAATCTTAGCTTCACACTCACAAGGGAACTGCTCTCGAAGAACTCTCAAAACTACTCAACAACCTCTCTTACTACAAAGGGGTATGGGGGTGCGCGTGCGCACATGTGCGCAGGGTGAGGGAGCATAATCCTGACAGTTACCGAGGGGAAAAAATTTAATTGGGTCGGAAGTATTGAAGAGAAATTTTCGGCACTACTAGGCATGTTTATTAATTGAACGACCGAGAGGAAAACACGGGCCTCCGTGAAAGTGCGTGATTCCTTGGTTGTACCAAGCTGTCCAGTAAGCCTCTCAAAAATCTAAGCACTTCTAGCACCTGGAATAAAAATAACTCAGAGGCACAGAACAAAAAAGATAACTCTTTTCTGTGAAAGATAGAACGAACTCAAAAATACTGGAGAAAAACTAGTCTCCGAAATACCGCGGGTCAACAAAGTTGTTCTCAAAGAGAAACATGATAGAAGGCTAATTCCTGCTTGGATGTACTCGGTGGATTTTCTTGAGAGTAGCAGTTGTATACTAACGCATGTGCATGAAAAAACTGATAAGTGCTTGGAAGTCCCTGCGAAAAAGTTATGCTCTAAGGTACAAGAGCAAACAGAGATAGACTCAAAGGAAATGATGCTCGGTGATACTATGACAGAATTACCGGTGGTCAGACGAAAGAACGTGGTTGACTTAGAGCAACTCTAACAGACCCCACAAAAACTTAACCCGTAAAACGCGTTTGCAGTTTCACAAAGTTTGCGTTTACGGGTCGAAAACTAACGCAGCCGAACAGATACTGTAAAACAAACTGCAAAACTGGAATAAAGAGCTCCTTCCTCCCGCCGCTGCCGCCCTTCCTCCACCGGTTGCGCCGCCACGCCAAGCCGCGCTAACCCTGCCGGCCGCGCTTCGCCGCCTACAGACCATGCCCCGTCGCCCGCCAACCGCGCCCCATCTTCCATCGGTCGCGCCCCGTCCCTGCCGGTCACGACCCATCACCATGCCGGTCGCGCCCAGCCTTGCCGGCCACGCCCCGTCACCTCCGTCGTCCGTGGCCTTTTCCGATGTGCGGTGATGAATTCCGGCAAACTCCGCGGCGGCGTGTTTGCTCCGACGAGGTTTGACCGGTATACGGGGGCCCCTAAATTCGGCCTTCCAACCTTCAAAGATAAGGGTTTCGGGTGTGCATTTGCGGTGGCCCTTAAAATTTTTATGGGTTGGATAACTTTTACTTTTTTTGCCCAAAACTATAAAACGCAAAAATTTTACGGGTTTGATCACTTATACGGGGTCTGCTAGAGATGCTCTTAGCAAGCTCACTCATTCATCACAGGGCGGCCAATAATACTGGGTAGAAATGCTAAAAAAATACAAAAAACAGAAGAAATTGAGCGGCAGGAGTGAGAACTTGGGGATGGTTTTTCAATTGAACACCCGTGAACCACGAGACGATCCTTCCGCATGAAAACACAATAATGTGTGAAGTAGAGTATTTTAGATTATGTGACAGCTGGAGCAAATTATCTAATCTAATGATAAAAAAGGACGTTGAGCTGCGTCGCCTAAACTATGAAAGTGAGCTTATTTTAGTGTTGATAATAAATATCAGCAACTAATCAACTTATTATGTTATGCACACATCAGTTTCGACAAATGTCTTGCTGTCCCATAAGAGCATCTACAGCCGCTAAACGTTTGAAACATCGCCTGCTTAGTGCTTGGTCAGACCTCACTTCCTCGTTAAACGTTCAAACTAACCGGCATACCTCAAATCAATACCGAACCGAAACGTCTTGCTGTCCCATAAAAGCATCAGTTTCGACAAATGTCTTGCTGTCCCATAAGAGCATCTACAGTCGCTAAACGTTTGAAACATCGCCTGCTTAGTGCTCGGTCAGACCTCACTTCCTCGTTAAACGTTCGAACTAACCGGCATACCTCAAATCAATACCGAACCGAACCCGCTGCAATAAAGGGGTCCGGTCACGCTCGGGCAGCCCGCTTCACGCCCACACGGTCCCACTTGCATTCACCAGTCCTCCTTCCTCTCTGGTCGCTCTGTCGCTTGGAGCAGGACGACGGCTCTCGCGTGGGCGGAGCAGGCGGCTGGGTCCAGCGTAGACGGCGGAGGCAGATCACGACGGTCTGGGCGGAGGTGGCGGCCAGCCGCGCACTGCGTGCTGGCCGGCTGCGTGTGCGCTGCTCGCGTCCGTGGCCACCGCGCGCCGCGTGCAGGCTGGCTGGCCGCGCCTCCGTGCTCGCGTCTGTGGCCACCGCGCGCCGGCGTGCAAGCTGATTGGCCGCGCTTGCTTCTGCTGGTCGTGTCCATGGCCGCTGCGTGCTGCCTGCCGGCGTGCAAGCTGGTTGGCCGCCGCCCGCCGCCTGTTGCTCGCGTCGCGTGCGGGCTGGCCTGCCGCGCGTGCAGCAGCAGCATCGCGCGGGCCGCGTGCGTGCACAGCCACGGATGGCCGCTGCTGCTCTGCGTGCTGGCTAGCTAGCACGTGCAACCATGGCCGCCGACGACTTGTCGTTGTGGCTGCACATAACATGTTCGATAAAATGTCTCGTATGTGAAAATGAGGATAAAGGCCGACGTGCCTGGGGCACCCAGCGGACGCATCCGTGGATGTTTGAGGGCTTAAGTTAGGTAGATGTTGTTGTAGATGCTTTAAGATTTGTAATTCTTACGTTGAGAAAGCCAAAATAAAATTGAGTCGGAGAACCCCACAAATAGGGCTTGACCAAAAGCTCGTAGTTTCGCGAAATTAATGAGCCGATAGTTTAATGTTCAGAAATGCTTCTTAATGAACAGAGTCAATTATTGATTTTAGCTCGTTAAGCTTAACGAGCTTAAGAGCGAGCTAACGAGGTTCATGAGTAGCTCGTTAAGCTCGTTAGTAACAACACAACATATATTTTCATATTACATGATAAAATTTTTGTAGCACCTCAGCCCATCTATTTAATCTAATCGACATACGAGGCAACATACTACTTCACTTCTTTTTGTAGTCATAATATTTTATCTTGAAAACCATACCTACACAATCATCATGTATATTGTAACACATTATAATCTGTTAACGAAGGCCATGAGCCACGAGCTTAACGAGCTTCAAACGAGCCGAGCCGAGCAGGGTTTTCTGCTCGTTAATCTTAACGAGATTAACGAGCCGAGCCTTAACGAGCACGAGCTTAACGAGCCGAGCCTTAACGAGCACGAGCTTAACGAGCCGAGCTGCTCGTTAGTCCAGCCCTACCCACAAAATCAGATGCTCAATACTCCCTCTGCAAAAAAATATAAGAACGATTTAGATTACTACGGAGGGAGTACAAGACAAAATTATAACACCGTAGTTTAATGCGATTGAAAATACTAGTACATATCAAATACTAACAAGATGCATCTTCTTATATATAAGTTCATCTATTAGGAACTTCTTGATTAAGCCTGCTTTGGCTGAAACCGGAAGCCTATCCGGGAATGAGTGGGGTTTTACCAAAACCTACTGCGCGGTTGCTATCAGTAATTCACTACTACTACTACAGGTTGATTAAGCTGCACACTCTAGACGTAGTGCTTACACAAATTTACAATTGCACCAAACCGGAGGCTGGCTAGGAAACTATGATTTCACGCCATCTTCACCTCTGACCTCTCTTATTTTTCACTTGACGGCACATCTCTTTCACCCCCCTTGAATGCCAGAGGACAAGCCTATCGCTAACCAGAGAAAAACGCACACAGCAGCATCCAAATCACAGCATAATAATGTATGCTGAACATGCCACTCGACCGCCCAGCACAGTTGTCACTGCACATATCAAACACTTCTGTGAGCAATCATGGACGAAAATTGTCACTGGTCTCTGTTAAACGCAACATTGTACGTGACATAGGGATAGATAGAGATAGATGTTTAAGTGTTTTCGGTTGGATAGATGATACTTATCTCTTGTAAACCGAATCCTTTATTCTCTATTATCCCTTCTCCTCCAAGCATGTAATCTCAACAACTTGTATGCGCTTATCGAGGATGTGCTACCTGCCTATAAACATGCACGGCGCCCCCTCATACGAGGGTAAGACGCTTTCCGCCTATCGCACATGGTAATCAGAGCATCCTTCTTCCAATACATCTAGTTCTCCCAAATCTCCATTAGTGCCTAGCATGTCTTCCTCCGGCTCCTCCCAGATCGGCCTCAACAGCCAGGTCACGGAAAAGCTCACCCGTACGAACTACGTACTGTGGCGCGTCCAGATCACGCCGCAGCTAAGGGAGCGGCGTCTTCGGCTATGCCGACGGCAAAGACGCCGGAGCCAGCCCGCTTTTCTTCCCGGCAAGGACAAGGACGGCAAGGACTCCACCGCCCAACCCTCTCCACCCAACTGGGTCCGGAGGATCAACAAGTGCTCGGGTACTGCTCAATAATCTCTCAAAAGAGGTGTTGGTGCGGTGACCGCGATCACCACGACGACGCTCACGGACCACGCTGGCGGCCATGTTCTCCTCGCAGTCGCTTAGCCGTGTCAACAACATCCGCACGGCTTTGCTGCATGCGCAAAAGGGAACTCAGCTGGTCGCCACCTTCTTCGCCCACATGCGCGGCCTCACCGATGAACTCGCCGCGGCCGGCAAGCCGCTGCAAGACGACGAGATCGTCTCCTACATCATCCACGCGCTGGACATGGAGTACCAGCCTCTGGTGTCGGCCCTTGATGCCCGCACCTCCCCCGTCACCCTAGATGAGTTGTTCACCATGCTCAGCAATTTTGATCAGCGCATGTCACTCTATCAGGGTTCGGGCGGTTTTAAGCCTTCTGCGAACGCTGCCTCTCGTGACCGCGGCCGCCGCCGCGGCGGACCTCCACGCGGCAAGAACCGCTCGGGCGGTGGCGGCACCTCCTCCAACAACACCACTCCTCGGACCAGCCGTTCCCCCTCCACCAACTCCAGGGGACGCGGCGGCGGTGGTGGCCGGCTCAACCGAAGGCGCTTCGATGCGCCATACGCCAGATCTGTGGCAAGCTCGGGCACACCGCTCGGGACTGCTGGTACCGCTATGATGAGGACGATGATGACTCCCAGGATGAGGACAAGGTGGCTGTTGCTGCGGACGGCTCCTACGGCGTCGACACCAACTGGTACGTCGACAACGGTGCCACCGAACACATCACCAGAGAGCTTGAGAAGGTGACCACGCGGGAAAAATACCGCGGCACGGATCAAATCCACACTGCTAGTGGTGCAGGTATGAGGATTCATCACGTTGGTCATACAGTTATTAAAACTCCCCATCGCAAACTTCATCTTAGAAAATTTTTGCATGTCCCTAGTGCTAGTATGAATCTTCTCTCCGTTCATAGAATTGCCATTGACAATCATGTATTCCTCGAGTTTCATCCTTTCTTCTTTTTGACCAAGGATCAGGCAACGAAGAAAGTGCTTTATCGAGGTAGATGTGTTCGAGGACTCTACCCGTTGATTCCGGAGCGTCGAAGATTCAATAAACATGCCTACGGTGTTGCCAAACTTTCGTCAACACGATGGCATGATCGATTAGGACATGCCTCTTTTTCTTTAGTTGAAAGATTGCTTAGGAAAAATAAGCTCCCGTTTGTTGGTGAGCGTAATATTGAAACAGTTTGTGATTTATGTCAACGTGCTAAGAGCCATCAGTTACCATATCCAATATCAACTAGTGTGTCTACAAAACCTTTGCAATTAATTTTCTTTGATGTTTGGGGCCCTGCCCCTAGCTCCGTTGGTCGACACACATATTACGTAAGCTTTATCGATGACTACAGTAAATACTCTTGGATTTATCTTCTTAAGAAAAGATCGGAGGTATTTCAAGTTTTCCAAAACTTTCAAGCTCTTGTTGAGCGCAAGTTTGACAGCAAGATCATTGCTGTTCAGTCAGACTGGGGGGGGGGGGAGGGGGGAGAGTACGAAAAGTTAAACTCTTTCTTCCAAAGTCTTGGCATCTCTCATCACGTGTCCTGTCCCCACGCTCACCAACAAAATGGTTCGACAGAACGTAAGCACAGACACATTATGGAGGTAGGACTCGCTCTCTTAGCTGGCGCCTCTATGCCTCTTAAATTTTGGGACGAAGCTTTTCTCACGGCTGTTCACATTATTAACATGCTCCCTAGTCGTGTCATCAATAATGAAACTCCAACAGAAAGGCTACTTCATGTTAAACCCGACTACAAATCACTTCGTGTGTTTGGGTGTGCCTGTTGGCCTAATCTTCGCCCCTACAACAATCGCAAACTCATGTTTAGATCAAAGCAATGTGCTTTTCTTGGGTATAGTCCACTTCACAAAGGTGTCAAGTGCCTTGACATCTCCAATCGGTCGTGTCTATATTTCTCGCGATGTGATCTTTGATGAAACCAAATTTTCTTTTGCTGATCTTCATCCAAATGCGGTGCCTTACCGCAAAAGAAATCCTTCTTTGCCATCTCATCTATCCGGCATTGATCATGGGGAGAAAATAATTGTGCCGATCAAACGATGACTAACCCTCCTAATCGTACCCATGAGCTTTGTGATGTTGCAGGAGAAAACAACAGCAAAAATGGAGAAGAAAATGATGCACAAATCACGTCCAAAATACCATATTTCATGTGTCGTGACATGGGGAGCAAATCGGCCTTGGAACTCGCCGGATCCGCCTCGGGATCGCTGCAAGAGCAAAGAAGGCAGTAATCTGCGGATCGGTCGGGCCGACGTCAGAGTCGACAAGAAGGCCAAGACGCCACAGAATCAGAAGCGAACCCGCGCATGCCACGCGACCGAGCGCAGCTGAAGGTGGCCCCAAGGCTGCCCTGCCCCACTCGTCGCCTCACAGTTGGCAGCCCCCAAGTGGCCAACGCGGTGTGCGCTTCCCGGACGAGTTGCGCTGCTACAAGCGGCGGGCTGAGCCGCGACTGACGGGCGCCGGATCCGGTGCTGATTTGGTCGGTCCCACGCAATCATGCGCCCGTGATGAGCCGGTCGACCAGCCGGGATCTTCTGCGGCCTCCACAGCACCTGGATCACGAGATGCAGCCACAGAAGATCCAGGAGATGCACGAGGCGAATCTGCCTCGGATGTTGCAGCGTCCAGGACTCCTGCTCGCCGGGATCCTCTCATACTTACCGATCTCGCCGCACCATCAACAAGAAGAACAAGGCTACTGACAAGGTTTGATAAAACACGTTGATTATAAGCATGTAACAAAATATGGCTTAGTTTGTTCAACAGGTGAACCAGGTGAGCCGAGCACCCTTGAGGAAGCACTGCGTGATGAAAAATGGAAAAATGCAATGAAGGAAGAAATTTTGGCACTAGAGGAAAATAACACGTGGCATCTAGTTCCCTCACAAAGAAGGTAAAAATCTTATTGATTGCAAATGGGTCTTCAGAATAAAAAGGAAATCTGATGGAACCATTGATCGGTATAAGGCAAGGCTTGTTGCCAAGGGTTTTAAGCAACGGTATGGAATAGACTATGAGGATACCTTTAGTCCCGTTGTTAAAGCCGCAACCATACGTCTTGTTTTGTCCATTGCTGTTTCCAGGGGCTGGAGTCTCAAACAACTGGATGTTAAGAATGTGTTTCTACATGGCGTTCTGGAAGAGGAGATATACATGAAACAACCTCCTGGGTTTGAAAATAAAAATGCACCTTCACTTGTATGCAAACTTGACAAAGCACTGTATGGGTTAAAGCAAGCACCACGAGCATGGTACTCACGTCTCTGCCATAAGATGCAAACACTTGGTTTTGTTCCGTCCAAGTCTGACACCTCATTGTTCATTTACAATAAGTTGAACACATACATATTTGTCCTCATTTATGTTGATGATATTATTGTGACAAGTTCATCTAATGAGGCAATAGTTGGATTGTTAAAGGATTTGAGTGCAGATTTTCCTCTCAAGGATCTTGGAGATCTTCACTATTTCCTAGGGATTGAAGTGAAGAAACATGATGATGGGCTTCATCTTTCCCGTGAAAAATATGCCACCGATTTGGTTAAAAAGGCTGGCTTGCAAGGTTGTAAACCCTCATCTACTCCTTTGTCAAGTTCTGAAAAACTGTCTCTTCTGAAGGTACTCTCCTAAGTAAAGAAGACGGCACTAAATACAGGAGCTTGGTAGGTGCATTGCAGTACTTAACATTGACAAGACACGATATTTCCTTTCTTTGTCACAACAAAGTATGCCAGTTTCTTCATGCACCCACTTACATTCATTGGACTGCTGCAAAACGTATAGTTAGATATGTCAAAAATACTTTGAGCATTGGTCTTAATTTCAGCAAGTCACCATCTACTTTGATCAGTGCTTTCTCAGATTCTCGATTGGGCGGGCAGCCTAGATGATAGGCGCCCACCGGTGGGTTTGCGATTTTTGGTCCTAACTTGATATCATGGAGTGCAAGGAAACATGCAACTGTGTCTAGATCCAGTACATAGGCAGAATACAAAGCATTGGCAAATGCAACAGCAGAAGTTATATGGGTTCAATCCATTCTTAAGGAACTTGGTGTGAGAAACACTAAAGCTCCATGTTTGTTGTGTGACAATCTTGGTGCTACATATCTGTCTGCTAATCCTATGTTTCATGCCAGAACAAAACACATAGAGATAGATTTCCACTTTGTCAGAGAAAGGGTTGCTAATAAGCAACTTGACATTCGGTTTGTGCACTCTAGAGATCAAGTTGCAGATGGATTCACCAAAGCTTTGCCCGCACGGAGTTTTGAAGACTTCAAGCATAATCTCAACTTGATGAAGTTGTGATTAAGGGAGGGTGTTAAACGCAACATTGTACGTGACATAGGGATAGATAGAGATAGATGTTTAAGTGTTTTCGGTTGGATAGATGATACTTATCTCTTGTAAACCGAACCTTTTATTCTCTCTTATCCCTTCTCCTCCAAGCATATAATCTCAACAACTTGTATGCGCTATCAGGGATGTGCGCCCCTGCCTATAAACATGCACGGCGCCCCCTCATATAAGGGTAAGACGCTTTCCGCCTATCGCACAGTCTCTTTCTTGGAATGACTTTCCTAACAAATCTCCCTGGACGAACTAGTCACAACAACGACGCGAACCATTAAAGAGTTCCATGATGAGCTAATAACCAGGCTAAGTAGGACCCCCTCATTCGATAAGCTCGACAGACTGAATCTGCTAGTGCCAGCAGATCTCTGAGGAAGATCTTTTCTGTTTCTCTCTCTACTACACTAGCATACTTGTCACTGACCAAGCCAGACATGTCTTTCGTCTGGACCAAGTTAGCACCGACCGGAACCTACCAGCCAATCACTCAACGTTGAGCTTCCGGGAACAGCAGCGCCGGGTCCATGGTGAGCTGGGCGTTTGGCACAGTGCCAGGCATGCCAATTATTCGCCCACCATTCTGTTGGCTGATTGGTAGTTTGTTCCATTTGTTAGCTTTCTGTCTCTATAGCCTTCCGCGCTGCTTCCCTCTGACCCTCTCTCCCTCCTTTGTGTGTCCTCTCCTCTCCTCTCCTCTCTGTCTGCATATAAATAGGCCGGGGCAACTTGTTGTTGATAAGAGGTAGTAGCTCATCTTGCACTGTCAAATTGCACAGGGCAACTCTACTGACAAGCTAGACAAGGCTACAGCTCGTGAGAAACATTGTGCAAGCAAGATGGTCAAGGTTCGTCGCAAATCAAGCAAAACTTTTAGTGTTTATTGCTCAGTTTTGTGCGTCGATCTGAACGTGTTTTGCTCTTTTGCTGCAGCAAAAGATTGTTCTCAAGTTGCCGTTGGATGGCGAGAGGAACAGGAGGAAGGCCTTCAAGGCGGCTGTTGGCATGGCAGGTACGAAAAGAAGCCACTGATCATGATCAACAACTGTTTAATTATCTTCTTCTCTTGGTTGGTTCTCACAGAGAGGTGGTGGATGAATTCTGCAGGCGTGACATCCGCGACGTTGGAGGGGGACAAGATCATCATCCTCGGCGACGGCGTCGACCCGATCGCGCTGACGACGATGCTCCGGCGCAGCCTAGGCAAAGCCGAGCTCGTCAGCGTGTCGTCCGGCGACGACAAGAAGAAAGATGGCGGCTACGGCTATGGCGGCTACGGGTACGGCGGAGAAAAGAAGAAGGACGGCTACGGCTACGGCGGAGCGGAAGGCGGCGGCGGCAAGGACTCCAAGGGCAACGGCGGATACCATCAGAACGCGGTGGCGCCGATTCCCTACCCCGCGTACCACCAGTACAACGCCATGCCGTCCTACCCTGCTTACGCGTACGCTCCGTATCAGCAACAGCAAGAGGATCCCGGTTGCAGCATAATGTAAGCTAAGGTGGCGAGACGAGAAGAGCTCGGGGAGACTCAAAGACTTGGTCCAGGACAAGCTTTCATTTCAAAATAAGTTCAGGACAAGCTTAGAAATCCTGAACTGATCAAGCGAACTACGATGAAGCAAGAGATGCGCTGGCTGCTTGAGCTGCACGTACATGTACATAGCCTGTGGAATCATGTGGAATGGTTGTCTGTAAATTCAGGGTTTCAGTTCAGAGTGTACTAGTGTTGTGGTTTGTGCAAGATTGAAAAGGGTGGACGGAATAAATGGAACAGAGAGTCTGCGCAAAAGCACACTGAATTTTTAAGAAAGAAAAAACTTCCGATATATTTATGACAGCACAAAGAACAACAGATGTGATAAAAAAAACATTCACATCCGGAGACTACCTAGGAATGACTACAAGCACTGAAGTGAGCTGGAGGCGTACCGCCGTCGTTGCCCCTTCCTCATCGAAGCTGGACAAAATTTATTGTAGTTGACAGTCGCAAAGTCGTCGTACTAAGCCCGCAGGACCAGTGCACCAGAACAGCAACCGTTGCCGATGAAGAAAAATGTAGATTAAAAAATCCAACCTATAAACACATGAAACGAAGACTGGATCCAAGCAAATCCATCAAAAACCTGCGTCAACTGAATTGTGCGAGATCCGTCGGAGACACACCTTCACACGCCCTCCAACAATGCTAAACGCATTGCCGATGCAAGGGCTAGGTGAGGAGAAACTTGTCCCATCTTCAAGAAGCCTCCACGGCCTCATTTTACTAAGCAAGACACAAACCCTGAATGAACTTAGAAATACCTATAAACGGAGCAGGAATCCTCCCACCTGCAAGGTCAGGGTCCACCACGCCTCAATGGCCCTAGGGCCACCAAAGAGGAGGCAGACCAGAAGGTAGAAGAACCCTAAACTTTTTTTCTTTGAAGAGGATTCGACAATTGCATAAAGCGACATGCTAAAAGCACACTTGAATTATATCTAAGAAATGAAGAACCTAACGAAACTTTGTAGCAGCAGCAACATTAGCTATATGTAAGTCGCATGTTTTATCTATTTGAGTCGGTTGATCCATGAAGAAGACAATGCGCAACCTTGAGACCAAAGACGATGGTGTTGTAGCGAGTACAGGGAGGCACAGGGAGACCGGCGAGGACGCGAACGACATCGCATGTGGAGGGCAACCCAAAGGTTGACTGGTTCGGGAGGGGAGAGGGAGGTGCAGGCTCTCCGGAGAAATTTGTTGCTCGGGGACGATTTGGAGGGATAGTGGGCGATGGCCTGAGGGAAGGCGGGAATGAAGTGGAGAGGGAGAGGGGAAAATCAATTAACCCTTATTTTTATTCCGACGAGTGAGGAGCTACGTATAGTCTGTTTTTGGGGGCGGGGTGGGTTCTGACGTATAGCCCCAAACAAAAGATATACTGTATTTTTTTAGACGTAAAAAAAACTTCTTTTCTGGGCAACAGGGCGGCGATCAAAGTTGAGCCCGGTCCAATAGAAAGGCGGGGCCGGGCCTGCTAGGCTATGCTTCAGATGAAGGGCCTGTCTCCATGCGCACGCGCACATTCGGGAACAGCCACGTCGATTAATTCCATGGCCTAGACCTTTTCTTCCATCTCCAGGAGAAGAACAAAAACAAAGAGAGAAAGAAAAGCTATTGGCCTCTCCAATTTCCGGACGCCGGGAAGAGAAGAAACCCAACCCGACCTCTGATTCCCCAATCGCCATCCCTCCTCCGCCGCCACCCATGGCGTCCGCGGCCGCCACCTCCGCCCCGCTCCGCCTCCTCTCCTCCTCGCCCCTCTCCAGGCCGCTCCTACCCAGGCCCCACCTCCTCACCCTCTCCCGCCCTGTCTCCTTCCAGCGCCTCGCCGCCAGGCCCGCCGCCTCCCCGACCCCCTCCACCTCCGCCTCCTCCCCGCCCCTGTCGACCCGGCGCAGCTCCCCGGCGCTCAGGGACATCATCGCGCTCTTCCAGTCCGTGCCCGACGAGCGCACCCGCTACAAGCAGCTCCTCGCCTACGCCGCCCGCCTGCCGCCCATGGACCCGGCGCTCAAGTCCGACGTCAACCGCGTCCGGGGCTGCGTCTCCCAGGTCTGGGTCCACGCCGCGCCGGAGGCCGACGCGCCCGGCTGCGTCAGCTTCCAGGCCGACTCCGACGCGCAGCTCACCAAGGGCCTCGCCGCGCTGCTCGTGCTCGGCCTCTCCGGCGCGCCCGCCAGGGACGTCGCCATGGTGCCCGTCGAGTTCATCGAGATGCTCGGGATCAGGCAGAGCCTCTCGCCCTCTAGGAACAGCGGCCTGCTCAACATGATCAACCTCATGAAGCTCAAGGCGCTGGAAATCGCTGCCGGCCAGGAGGTGACTGGCAGCCAAGAAATCCGCCAGGAGCGTACTGAAACGCCTGCCGTGGAGAAGGAGGAGCCTCAATTTGAGGCTTTCGGTGGGCAAGCGCATGAGAGTTCAGAGGCGGAGAGGCCTGAGGAGGAGGAATTCGAGGAGGAACCGGCTGCTGTTGTGGAAGGAAATGGCAGCCTTGGAGGTGGGAGGAAGGAGAGGATCAGGGATAGTTTGGAGAGAGGGCTTTCACCAGTGGAACTCAAGATTGAGGACATTTCGTATCAACACAGTGGGCATGCTGGGGTAGCAGGTAGCGATGGAGAGACGCATTTCAATGTGCGGGTGGTGTCCAAGGAGTTTGAGGGAAGAGCATGCTCAAGAGACACAGGGCTGTGTATGATCTCCTGCAGGATGAGCTCAAGAGTGGGCTGCACGCGCTGTCCATCGATGCAAAGACACCATCTGAAGTCTAGGTATTGCATACAGCGTGATGCTGCACATGAGGTTCATTTTTTGTAGATTTCTCTAGGATAGTGCTTCTCACTTGCTGAGAACTCTTTTTCTTTCACAATTCTCAATGGCTTAAAGATACGTCACATATGATATTTTTTGTGCCAGCAGCGGATGATGGTATTCCGGGTATACTAAACTTAATTTTCTTCGGTGATTAAACTTTCATGATGCTAATAATATTGAGTGCAATGGTTCTCTTCACCACCCAATTACACAACATATACATTGCATGATTCCAGTTCTTTGAGGTATGTTGAGTGGTATTATGTGAATCCTAAGCATCAACTAGTCCAGCCGCTCATCCTAGTTCCTTGGGTTCAGCTTGTCCTCCTTGATGCCGTAGCCTGGAAATCAGATGTATAGGTTTCCAAGCTGTGACAGATTAATCAACTTATATACAATTTATGCCTGAAATAGTGAAATATAACTACAGTAGAATCTGTTTATCCTCGGTGGTGGTTATCTGTATCATCATAAAGTTTAAATAAATTCATAACACCATGGACACTGCTGCCTCCAACAAGTGCCTCGTGCAAATTTATTCCAGACACAGATTATGTTTCTCTTATCTGGACTATGCAGAAATTATGTACTTAATTATAATTAATTTAAGGACTCAGAACTACCGATTCGGACATAAGGATGTTTCAGTAATTGGTTGGTTGCCAGTTCAAAATGAATGTTGTTTCTAAAGAACTGTGTAGTCTTTGTCTTTCTCCTCATGTCCTCTCCTACAACTATCCTGTGACCAGTTCATTTCATCGGAAATCCTGCATCCACCTCTGCCTATAGGACCAAAATTAGCTCAGTGTCTGTGACTCGATTTGGCAAACTGTAGCATGATTGCAATTCCACTGAAATTATTAGCCAGATGTTCCTTAAAATCGGGTCATATTCCGTTCCACAATGTAGTGCATATTAGGTTTTCTAGAGTCAAACATGTCTATGTTTGACCAAGTTTATAAGATAAACTATCGATACCTAAAGTACTATATAATATAAAAGTGCACTTGATGATGAACCTGATGATACCAATTTTGTATTGTGGATGTTTATTTGTTTTTCGTTAAACTTGGTCAAACATAGACAGTTTTTACTTTCAGAAAGCAAAATATGCACTATATGTTGGAATGGAGGAAGTATCATTTTGTAGGGACAACATGTTCAGATTCAGTGTATGCTTTTTAGCAGTTATTGTGCAGTTGTAGCTATCATGGAAATTATTTCCAGTTCATACATGCCTTGTTCATTATTGATGTGGGAGCAGCCAGGTGACTAAATTATTTTGAGTATCTTTCCGCTGAAAATACAGATATTCTCCATATAGTCCTGGCACCCTTATTGAAGCAGTAGTATGACTGGTGCTCTATTTGGCCTTCTCTTTCCGGCTTGGGTGAACTATTTCTACATTTCTTGCAAGAAAGTCACGAGTAGACTGAGAAGTGATGGAAATAAACTTAGCCTTCCCTATGATAGAGAACTTGATGGTTCATTTGTACAAAATCCGCGCTTCATGATTTTACGCTTTCACTCTCTACCTAATTTTCAGGGTTGTGTAGATACTTCTCCTCCGGCAGTTGCCATCCCTACTGTATAGGTTGATTAAAAGGAACAAACTGAATAGGAGGATAATATTGTTTAAAATTTGATCATGTAGTTCTCATTTCTCATTTTTGGTTGTCTGTTTGCTTTGCATGACTTAACAATGTAACATTTGGTTTAAAAAATTAAACTGTCCAGTAGTACTGCTCTAGCAACAATTGTCACTTTTCTGCATTATTTCGAACATACGTGAAATCGCTGATACCATTCGAATTCCACATGCAAAATGTTTTGATCATCGATATCAAGTCCATTGCTTTCTCCAGATTGCCACGCCAACAAACTCTGCCACCTCAGCTCCATTGTGAAGGAGGGTATTAAGTAACACGGGGGGGGGGGGGGGGGGTACGTTGCGGAGCTTCACCGTAATATTTCTGATTGGAATGATTGCTCTCTAGCATTGCCTGGCAAATTTACAGTCCCAAAACAAATGATGTGCAGTTTCTTCAGAGCCTTGGCTACATAGTGCGCACGTATAACCATCCATGAAGACTTGCTTTAAGCAAGGCTCTGGTGTTTAGCATGTCATGGAGAATTAGCCAAAAGAATATTTTATGCTTGAGTCTACTGGAGCCTTTCAGGACTTCGCTAAAGAGTTTAGGTGCCGCCTAACCCATGACGGCTTTCTGCATGAACATAGATGAGTAGGCATCTAAGGATGACCCACATTTCCAAATGTCTCTGGTCAGAATTAGTGGGGTTCTGGAGGACTATATTTTCAAACTCCAAGAGCTGCTGATATGCTTGGTATGTGGAAGTGCTCGACTAGATCTTCGGAGGAAATAAGTTGCTTAAAGGAAGCATGTCCATTGAGGACGAAAGAGTATAGATCGGGAAATTTTTCAGGAAGAGCCTCGTTATTCCATCTGTCATGCCACAATAAAATGGTGTCTCCCCGACTGAATGAAAATATAGCAGGTTCTTTATAAATAGGCGAAAGCCCAGATCAAATTGACCCAAAGAATATCAGCCTTGTTGAAGAACTTGTGAACGTTTCTGACGACTAAAGCTTTGTTGTGAGTGGTCACATCTAGGATGCCCATACCTCGTTGATTTTTGGGCTTGCACACTTTATTCCAAGTAATAAGAGCATGGACTTTACCTTCCATGCAAAATTTTCTCTAAATGTACTGCGTCAAATTTTTTGTTGGTGGGCAAGGAAGAAAAGAAAGATTTGACTAGAAGCAGTCTTATCATAAGACAAAAAGTCAAACAACCAGCTAATCTTCTTTCAATCACTTTGCATGAGAAGTGAAATCCTCAATCCTTGTGCGGACTCATGGGCAGACCCAGGTAAGAGCATGGTTAATAAGAAAGCCCGCTGCTGGCTGTATATCACTGCCATGTCACATAAAGCCTACTTAGAAGCCCATTAGTACAATAGATTAACTATAGTTTAGCTACTAGTATTTAATGTTTGCATGTGTATAAAAGCAAAGAGAGACAGGTGATTGGTGAAAAGGGAGGAACGCCTGCTCACAGGACTGCATGCGGAATTCTTTTTCTTGTTTCTTGTGCAGCAGCCGGCGATAGCGGAGTCGCCCGCTTCCTTCTCTTTCCTTTGTTCTCTTTCCTCCAGCAATGATTTTGATGACGTGGGACAGTATATAGCCAGCTGACTAGGACCTATTGTACTTGCTCTAAGTGAAAGGGAAGGTTCCCCGCGGGCATCCTAAAGCACCTAATCATGACACTTTGAACATTAATAGGAACAAGCACGTATTTGTTGTAGTTAACCTTTAGTGTGGGAGGCAAAGTGCATGGGAAGAGTTTTAGCTTATATGACTTGCATTTCTTTTGCAGTTAAAACCAAGATGGTGTCATCGACATATTGCATCACTGATAATCAGTTCTTGAGGATGGTTGTGAAATTACTTTGATGGGTTGGTGATACATAGCTTCATTGCATATTGATTGTACTCGGTTAGCAGCAAGGACAAAGAGCAGAGGAGAAAGGGGATCTCCTTCTCTAACTCCTATGGAACTCGTTGAGCAATGTAGCAGAAGTGCCTTATTTGAAGATCATGTGTATCCAAAGGAGCCATCCAGGGCCAAAATCTTTAGCTTTGAGAATATCCACGATGGTACTGTGCTCAATAAGATCAACAACTTTTTTAAAACTTGACTTAACCACCACGATCCGTTTCTTGGAGTGATGGCATTGGTATATATATTCATAAGCCCAGACCAAGCAATTTTGAATTGTTCTCTTGATAAAACCGTATTAATTAATGTGGACCAATTTGAGAATGACCTTCTGCAATCTATTAGCTAGGATTTTGGTAATGTTCTTTATGGAGCAATTTAACATAGATATGGGTCTAAGTCATTAGCATCAAGGGTGACGAAGGAATTAATGCTCAATATGTTCATTTTTCCCTAGTAAAATCCTCATTAAGGTTGTAAAAATCCTAGCAAATAATGTTCTGACAAGCCTTGATGAATGCACCATTGAAATCATCTGGTGATGGGGCTTTATCGAAGGGAAATTGCATAACCACATCACAAATTTCTTTTTTTTGGTGAAAGGGGCATCAAGATCTTGTAGATTATCCGCCCCTTCCACCAAAGATTTCAAATCAAGTATGGAACAAGTGGGAAAGGATTGTCCAATTATCTTTGAAAGCCCTCCACAAAATAGCAGCTCTAGGTAGATGGTCATGATGCTCATTGCCAAATCATCTTGCAACATGGAAATGTGATTCGACCTATATTTAACGGTGGCTTTGCCATGAAAGAACTTTGTGTTCTCATCACCCATTTTAACCCATTTGATAGTGGCTTTCTACTTCAAATAGATTTTCTAGCGAGAACAGAGCTTGAGAAGGGGACTTTGATTATATCTCTACCATTAAGCTTAATGGTTGTAAGGTTCTTGTATTCCTCCATGGTATCCCACAATAGTTTATTTGCAGCTTCGATAGTACTAGTTAAATTTGAAAGACCTTTGGGCTAAAAAATTTAAGGTCCTTTAACCTTTTAAATTTGGTAGTGATCAGCTTTGCACTATCGGTTTCTTGAACTTCCTGGTCCTAAATCCTCTTAACCACCTCCTTAAAAACATGATGCTCAAGCTAGAAGTTTTAAAATATGAAAATATTGGTACCCACTTGAATAGTAAATGGATTAGTACCCACCCCTTAAAAACATGGTATGTGATCAGAGATAGGTCTAGTAAAGGGATTGCAATGTTTTAGGATAGCTGATGGTCCAAGATTTCGAAGAGAAGAACCAACCCAGTCTCTCAAGTAACAGAGCCTCTTGCATATTACTTCAGGTTAGTTTATGCCTTTAAGTGGGATTTCAACAAGAGCAAGAACATTGATGGCTTAATTAAACTGCAACTTAGTAAGGATGGAAACCGTCCGTTCGTCAGCTTTGCAAAGCATGCACAATGACTCCCATTACATTCGGCGTGCACCAAAGGTGCGTCCTTCCGGTCCTCTCGTAATAGGGAAAGGTCCTCTCGATGCTCTACCACCAAATAGAGATGAATATTATATGATAGCAACAGAAAATTATTTGTCCTTGAATCAAGGTATTCAGGAAGAACCGGTTGTTTCCTCAGATCGAATCATGTCCAATGGCCATAGGAATTTTATCCACCCTTCTATTTTTCAAGATAATTCAGATTTTTTGACTAAAAAAGTGGGTCACTAATGATTTTTTTTGCAAATATATTAAGACGCTTGGCCTAATTTTTGAAATTGTTGAGTTTTAGGTGCCCGATTCACCCGTTCCTGCATAGTCGGCCGGTCGGAAGAGATTGCTACTTGATTAATGCATTGTCCATGAGATATCCTATGTGCTCGGAAGCTATGTTATTTGTTGTCTCGCCTTGAGGCTGCTCCTCGTCCTTCGATGTGTCATCCCTTGATGATCCAATTCTCAGTTCATAGGAGCACTTGGTTTCAACGCGGAGCACGTGATGGAGTCTTCGACAAGCCGCTTCGGTCTCAGGTTGTAGTGAGCATGCGTGTTACGGAGGTGACGCAAGTTGATGCATCAGCATTATCTTTGGAGGAATTTTTCAGCAAGCTTACTTGTGCGGTAACCCCCCCCCCCAAGCTTGAGACCTAACAGGTTTAAACAGGGACAAGGATGATGGGTGATGAAGCGAGCGTATGCAAAAGAAGAACCAGGCATGCAACATCTCAACGGCCAAGTGCGTAGAGTATAGGTTGTTGGAGATTTTTGGTGAGCTGCCAAAGGTGAGCAACGCGGAGGGCGCTGAGCAAAAGATGAAAGCATACCTAGACATCTACAAAAAATTGCTTTAACCACAAGTGATTGCGGCATTGAGCACTTCAGCGACATTGCCGAGAAGTCAAAGATGGACCTTGCAGGTATCAGATTCAGGGCTCTGCAGACGCAGAAAGGTTCGAACTCTGGGGCATGTGCAAAGAACTCAACCTCTCCAGCCAACCAACTCGTCGTTCTCACGGCCTAGCTCGATGAACGGGAAAGGAAAGAGAAATGGCAGTTTACCCAGGTTCGGGCCACCTTGCTGTGTAAGACCCTACTCCTGCTTTGGGGTGGATTAGCCTCGCGCGCGGGGGGGGGGGGGGGCTGAGGATGAATTGGTACAGAGGAAGAACAACCTCAGGAGGTCGGTTCTAGTGTGAGTGTGAGCTAGCGGGGGTTTCAGGTTTCGATGGATCGATCCCCTCCTATGGTGGTGGCTAAGCTATATTTATAGTGGCCTTGGTCCTCTTCCTCCGAACGAAGGCGGGAAGGGATCCCGCAGTGGCCAATTTCAAAGGGGAACAAGTAGTACATCTTATCCTGACGAAAAGTGGTCTTCGCCTGCAAAGCTTCTACTTGTGACACCGTAGTGGGCTCGGTGATGACATCCGTCCTGGCGGTCTTGGTCTCGTTGCACGGGAATGGAAACCTTTGGCTGATTCCTCGGGTGAAACCTGCTTTTCTGCGCCCGCTGGCGCCCGCTTGGCCTTCGTCGTCATGGCTTGCGCCACCCAAACCTTATGAGGTGGGCACTCGCATAGGAATTTCCGCTCCTCGGGAGCCAACCTAGGGAGGCCGCTCCCTCCGGAGGTCTTGGTGTCATCCGCCTCGCGAGGGTCTCGTCTTGTCGATGCTGAAGATGGGCCGTACCAGGCCGTCGATGGAGCCACGCCGTGGGCCGCAGGTAGGAAAGTCTGGGTACCCTGGTTTCTAGAACACCGACAGTAGCCCCAGGGCCCAAGGCATGCTCGGACTTGGATTCGAGGCGAAACCAAAGGGCAAGGCGAAGCGCCATGGGCCACAATAACCTGCGGGGCAGGTCGATGCGTCGCGCTTGATGGGACATGTGCGTCTCCACTTCTCCACGCTGCCTCGGCAACCGTCTGGCTGACAAAAAGACTCGCGCCTACAGCTAAGCTTTCATTGCCTTCTCTTAGTCTTGCTCCAAATCCCCTTTTCTCCCTGCCGATAACTCCTCCAGATCTGCCAAATTTCTTCCTCAAGCTCTTCGCCGATGACGTCCAAGAAGGTGAAGGCAGCCGCTCCGACTGCGCCCTCTGCCTCTGCGCCCGCGCCGGCCCTCAGTACATCCTCCATCACCGAGGCGGGGCACCTTGTTACCATGCTCCCGCTAATGGCGGGCAACAACAACGAGGGGAGGGAGAAAGCGCTTCGGGCTGGCTCCACTAAGCGGGAGACTTTGGCGGAGACATTCTACCCCTTCTTCCTCCACAGCGTCTTTGCGGGGATTGTCCTGCCCTTCTCCAAATTCTTCCTCGCCGTCCTCGACCATTACCAGGTTCATGCTCTGCACCTCCAGCCCAACTCCATCCTTCTCTTGTCGATCTTCGCCTTCTACTGAGAGGCCTTCGTGGGCGTGATGCCCTCTGTTGCGCTGCTCTGCCACTTCTTCTTCCTCCGGATGCACGACCCGACCCAACGCTCAGGCTGCATCTCCTTCGTCGCGGTCCACAGCGGCAACGCGCTCATCAGGGCCGGAAAGAAGGTGGAGGACTTCCGGCGTAAGTGGATTTACATGGACGCCAAGGGCCTCCATGCCCGGTTGGAGCTGCCGACCGAGATAACGGAGAAGCTGGACCAGTGGGCTCGCGAGAAGCTCACTGATCACCGGGCGGCACCAGTCCTGAGGCTGATGCAGGCGGACCTGGCGTCCGGGGTGCCGACTGGGGCCATGCTTGTTAGGGAGTTCTTGACGCAGCGCCTGGCCCCACTCCAGGTGCACTCATGCCCCATGTGGGACTTCAAGGGCGTGAGGGACGACCTCCGGCTGCGCCCAGGGAGCCTGACAGCAGGAGTCGGGCAAGGCTGCAGGCGCATTTTACTTGAGAAGGATCCAGGCAGCCTCCCGGCAGCCTGCCTCCTGTTGTACCACCGTGGCGACGGGGCAGAGCTGGCCGCCGCCATGCCCATCTTCAACGAGCTAGGGCTCGTGCTGCCCAAGCTCCCCAACTCCCTAGTGCCGGTGTCCTCGGGCGAGGGCTCCAAGGAGGAGGGGGAGGAGGACTCGAAGGCGACCATGGACAATGTGGAGGAGACTTCTCCTCTGTCACAGAGCGAGCTCCTCCGCGATTTCTCCGATGATGACGACGCCACCGAGCACTCAGCCAAGGGGTCCTCGCGCCCCGCCGGGGTCGCTACAAGGTCTGGGGGCACCCCCTTGCATAGGCTGAGCCGAGCGACTCCGAAGAAGGGTGAGGCGGCGTCGCTTCCTTGGGGCGACGCCCCCTCCTTGTCGTCCGTCGCCGCCCTTGCTGGAACCCGGCCGCTCCGTCGATCCTCAGGGCACAACAAAGCCCACGCTCAGGAAGACCGGGGGTGCCACGGTCCTGGCCAGAAAAATGGCGTACATCGCCGATGATGAGTAAGCATCTTACACTACAAAAAAAATACACTCCCGTGATGATACGTGTTTGTCACAGTAGGTCACGTTTTCTGTCATGCATGTACATCCATGACAAATTTATGACAGAATCAAGATAGTCATATATCTTTGTCAGAGAAGTGTGCCATGACATTACCAAAATT
This sequence comes from Aegilops bicornis, assembly GCA_021605145.1. Taxonomy (NCBI): domain Eukaryota; kingdom Viridiplantae; phylum Streptophyta; class Magnoliopsida; order Poales; family Poaceae; genus Aegilops; species Aegilops bicornis. The sequence goes on along the minus strand of CM038673.1, from coordinate 397,338,145 downwards.
ATCATCACGGAAGTGTCCACTTCCATGACAATAAATCGCGCGTCACAGAAGTGCTTTCGTCAAGGGTGACCGACACATGGCATCCACCGTAACGGAATGCCATTAAGCTATCGGGTCCGGTTTTGGATCCGATAACCCGTTAACAGCCCCGACCAATGGGGATTTTCCACGTGTAAAATCATCATTGGCTGGAGGAAACACATGTCGGCTCACCGTTGGGACAGATGTCATCCACTCATTGGACACAAAGCGCCTATGATACGTTGACACATGGCACGGCCCAACAGAGGCCCATTCATGTGAAAAGGCCGGCTGTTTGACTTGGTCAAAGGTGGCGAGCTAGCCCGGCAAGCTCGTTAACGGCTTTCGCATATAGCCCATTTACGTTTCGCTATCCGGGGCCCGTTTATGGCCTAACCGAATTAGGCCCGATGGCGTCATCTGGGCGTCCAATATAATTCCAGCCCGTTTAACTTCCGCCCAGGTATGGCCCATGACGTCTTTCGGCCCATATGAGGCCCTTAGTAACCCTCGGCCCCTTAACGACCCATGGTAAAACTGGCCCGTAATGAACAGTGTATCACTTTATACCCATTAACGGCACATGGTGAAACTGGGCCGTAATGAACAGTGTATCACTTTATACCCATTAACGGCCCATTATTTCGTTGGGCCGTTTCCAACCCATGTTATTTCGGCCTTCTCGGGGCCCATTTATTCTTGGGCTCATTTCCATATTTGTTTACTTACGGCCCGTTACTGTCATTTTCTGCTTGTGGGCCAAATTTAGCCCGTGGTTACAGTTGGCCCGTTTGTGGCTCGATAATACGTTAAAAAACCGTTGGGCTGTTTTCATAGATTTATCAAATACGGCCTATTAATGGCCCGTTATTGTCCATGAATAGTACAACCCATGATTGGCGAAATGATGATACGCCCCGTAGAAGGCCCATGGATCCTACGACCCGTAAAAGGCCAATGAATCGTACGGCCCGTAGAAGGCCGTGGATCCTACGGCTCGTATAGAAGGCCAATGGATCCTATGGCCCGTAGAAGGCCCATGGATCATACGGCCCGCAGGAGGCCCATGGTTACAACAGTCCGTGTGTTGCCATGATTATTCTGGCCTACTTTCCAAAGATAGGTTATTGTGGCCACTAGAAAAACACAGAAAAAGAACTGCAGTGACTACAAGCAAACAACTAAACAAGACAATAAGGAAATAAATAAGCAAGCAATTAACACTAGCCTATTACCACTATTACACATATTACATCCACTGGGCATCAAAGTTCGCCACCAGTGCAAATATAGGGAACAAAGTAGCATATTACATACACTGGCCGTCAAAATTGGCCACCAGTGCAAATAAACACGGCAGCAAAATAAGAGTATAACTGAAACAATTTCAGAAGAGCTCAAGAAACGTGGTATCCACCATGCTGGCAATAAGCTTAGCAAGCTTATTAGCTTTGTCCTGTTTGGCGCTAAAATTCTCCAACGCTTGCTGTTGCACCAGAAAGTATGCATCTGAATGCTCCAGGGACTTCCGCAGTCCTTCCGCTTCTTGTCGCAAAGACACCGATCAATGTCTTTCAGCTTGTAGTTGAGACTCAAGAAACCGAACTGATTCGCATAAAGTTGAGTTTGAATAGCTTGTGCAAGCGGTAGTGGCCAAGAACTCAACACTAAACCAAGACAGGACTTTGGGGTTGTCTCACCGTCTTCGAGATAGTCTTCCTTAGCTGTTTTATCAGCTTTGTTGGAGACCAACAAGGATGTGTCACTATCTGAACCTTATCTGCATTACTTCCTTTACCATTGCTTAATAAGGCACTCTTCCCCAATATTCTCACAAGATTCTAAAAGAAGAAACAAGCAGACACATAACAGTTTAGCATGTACTAGTATATGAAACTCATTTCGGTGAACCAGTTCATTAGTAAGGTGGACAGAATTAAACTACCAAGTCTTCTATTGCCAAGTACTAGTACATAATAAAAGCATCAAACAAACATATATCTATGTCCTATGGTCACTGCATTGTCTTGCCAAATCAAAATAGAGACACGGTTCAAATCATATCAGTTAAAAACAAAGCAGCAGTGAAAGAATACAAAGCGTGGTGTCGTGGTTTTGTCACGGAAGATGTCCTCATGAAAGGACTTAGTCGTGGAGCCATCACTACGGGTTAGCTTGAAGGGGTTAAAGCGGACACAAGGACGCAAGAGAGTTTATACTAGTTCGGCCCCTTCGATGAAGGTAAAAGCCTACGTCTAGTTGTGATGGAATTGATGGGGGTTTCGATGACTAGGGAGCAAACAAGCTTCGCCTAAGTCTCGAGTTGTTGTCTGTTATCCTCAGACCGCCGCCGGGTCGTCCCCTTATATACATGGGTGACACCCGTCGGTTTGCAGAGTCCCGAGACCGGCTCATAGACGTGTCTGCTTCGTTCTCTAGTATTTCTAACTTACAACACAAGTTACATACTAATGCTGGTTCACGGCTACAAGCCTTAAACCAGTTATGGGCCTTGGGCCCTTATAAAATATCCTCATGGGCTTCAAGCATACTTGACTACTGATGAAGTTAACCCGACCTCTCCTGGCCGGTTTACGCCCAGTAGTAATATCCCCAACATTAGGCCCCAGATTGATTTGAACAGGTTCATGTCAATCCTTAGTAAAAACTTCGTCTTCAACATCTTCTTGGTTGAACCGCCGTGACGTCATCTTCTCAGATTGTGGTGAACCGGCATGACGTCATCAGTCATAAAGAACTGTATATTACACCTTTTCATTAATGAGTCTGCAACAATCGAGGCGACAGCTCCGCTTCCAAATTTGCAGCCCCTTGATTTTCGCGCCTGACACACATATGCCTTGCCTTTATAAATAGACCGAAGGGTCATTTCTTTTCTCCCATTCGTGCCCCTCTGCTTCGTCTTCCTCGCGCCGCCCAGCTTCGGAGCTCCGCCGCCGCCGTCAACTTCCGCACCGACCTTGGCCGCTGCATCACCCTGAACGTACCAGAGCATCGCGGCGACCTTCCGCCTCTTCCTCAGCCCCGGTAAATCTTCTATCCTTTCACCATAGATCTTTTCTAGGGTTTCCATGTTCTTCGGTGTTCATCGCTTGCTTCTTGCTCATATGATAACTTTTAGTTAAGTCTGCGAGTCCTTGTTCTGCGTAGCGGTAATTTTTTAGCATCCGCTGTCACCTGCGCATCTCAAGGTCATAGATCTCCCTGCGTCCTTGCTCATTGATTCGGTACCGCTCCGTTTTGGACCTTGAATATTTATTTCTTTTCTGAATATGCTCCAGATCCAAAACTGTGACAAGCTTTTGTGAAACCTGTTTTAGCACATCCACTCTTGATTCATCAATGTTTCGCATCAGCGGTTTAACTTTGTAGAGAAATTGACAACTCGGCATATACCATTAGTCCCCTTGTTGAACCGCCAAGGTTTTCCGGTTATGTATTGCCACTTTGCAGAACTCCGGTTTATAAGCAACTTCTTCCGGTTTAAAAATGAATGTATCAATACATAGCCTTCCAACATATTCTTGAACCGATATTACTGCTTTGCAGGTTGCATCATGGCCAAGCAAGTGTACGAGTGTAATCGGATCCCTTCTCGGTGACTGAAACTCAATCGGATAACTTAGTCCGCACCGGCGCTTTAGGCAAAAAATACGTCATTCATCGGAGGGTCCTCGCCGGAGAGTTCTCGTAACCGAGGATGGAGAAGTTGTTGTTTTTGCTGATCATTTAGCCCGGGCTTCAGTCCACCAGTTCAAAGTTTTATCGGGATGTCTTGGCCAACTTCCAACTGCGTCCACAAGACACTGGCCCCAACTCCATAACCAATATATGTCACTTTCAAGTGCTCTGTGAGGTGTTTTTTCAAGAGGAGCCCACAGTTGAATTGTTCAGAGATTGCTTCCATCTAAACCGCCACACTGAATTTTCTGATGGTCCCAACACTGAGTTGGGTGGTGTGGCGATTCAGAAGCGGAAAGAGGTCACTTACCCTCACGCCAAACTGCACAGCCATCCCAAAGAGTGGAATTCAACATGGTTTTATCAAAAGATACCTCCCCTGAGGGAGAAAATCCTTTACCGGGTTACCGTCCGGAGCGGCTAAGCAACACACATCCCCTCCCTCACAGACTGACTGCTAAGGAGAGAAGCAAATATGCCCCTCAACTATCCAAGCTCCGGGCCTTCATGGCCAACGGGTTGACAGGAGTTGATCTTGCTCGCTGCTGGATATCTTGGAGTATCGCCTAAGCTCGCACTCCGGTTTGATGTGCAAATATACAGAAGATGTGAAAGACCCTCTACGGCACATTGAGATCCAGCTGACAGACGATGAAGTTACTGAGGCTGTTAAGATGATGTTAAACGAACCGGAAGCTGCTTGCGCCCAAATCGGCCTGGCTCCCTTTTCTGCCATTAACAAACCGCCAGCCGTAAGACTCATATCTTATGCCTTTATAAAATCTGACTATGTTTAAGTACTCTTTGTTGATAGTAACATCTTTCAAACAGGGTGATGATCCATTTTGGAGCAGGAAGACTCCACAAGAGAAACCGGTGGCAATAACCCGCCCAAGACCAAAGTTGTGAAGAAACCAGCAAATAGAAAGAAAACCATCGCCTCCTCCGATCCACCGGTGGCGATGATGTGGGTAATCTGGATCTTGTGGTAGAACTTGACTCACTTGGTCTATTTTTTACACGCCTTATTGATAATGATTATTGCCAGGATGATGCTGAAGCTATTTATGATGATGTTGTAGAGGTAATCGCCCTTTCTTCCGATGCAAACCCTTCACCTTCTGTAAAAATCCGTCGGGCAAACCGGAAAGTTAAATTTTCTCATCCTCTTGCTTACTTGGATCGAAACTTATGAAGACACAACAGCATGAAGCTCCTCGCGCAACCCGGCACAGCGGCCAGGTAGTCACCTCCACCGGTTTACCAAACAGTCCGGTTCAGAAAGGCTGTTCAGAGGTCTCTAACTGTTTTGTCAATGCTTATCCTAAAGCGGGTTGCATTCGTTAACCTCTTAATCCATCTGACTCCGATTATGAGGTGACTTCTCATTCTTCCTCCGGCGAGTCGACAGGCACCCAACTCCCACCACTCAAGGCAGTGCTTGGGTGAGCCATATTCCTGATAATGATGTTTGGTATTCCACTTTCAATGTTCATTGGACTTGATATGTCTTTTTCCTTTCAGGGCCAAGCCTAGGCCAAGCAAGAAAGCTCGCCTGGACAAAGCGGCAGAAGACGATGCTCCTGAACCGACCCAAATGCCAAATCCCGAGGAACACATCCAGGATGATATGCTGACCGACCCACCATTGCAAGATCATGATGTTCTTGTTGAAGAGGCACATGTTGATACCACCGGCCCTTCAAATCAACCCACGAGTCCTGCTCAGTCGACAAGACAGCGAGTCCACCAAGGCATATGGATAAACCGGCGACCCCAGTGCGAACCGGCGAAGCCAAGGATGACGATGTTGTTATTACTGGCTTTGGCCATTCCGAGCCAGGTAATCCTATCGCCTTGTCCAAGCATTAATCGCAAAGGATGAATTCTGCGTTTGGTAAAGGCAAGTGGAATGCCGATTTGGCAACTTATGCCGCTTTGAATCCCCAAGATCTTCATTCCGGTTATCTGAACCGGTTATATACCAGCCGTGATTATGAAGCCGGTCTGGTAAATATGATGAAGGACAAATATGAGGTAAATTCCATGACTCTCTGTTTGTATATTTCAATCTATCAGCTCTAATAGCCCCCAAGTGACGGTTTTAAAATGTGAACTTAAACCGGGACTTCCCAATACAATCCTGAGCAAAGTTGTACTTTTGGGAAAGTAGCCCCCAAGGGCCGGTTCAACTTAATGTAGTTAAACCGGGACTTCTATAATAAATCCAGTATCCCTCAAGGATAGAGCAAATAAGCATTAGCCCCCAAGTGCCAAACTGAATACTTGTATTGAGCTTGGGACTTGATATAGAAATTGTAGGATGAACAACAAATATGCATTAGCCCCCAAGTACCAAAGGCATAGCTTGTTATGGGGTTGGTACTTCAAATCTGCACCTTAATCTTTATCAAATGATTTTCTGTATGTAGGCTGATCTGAACAAGAAAGAAAAACAAATCGCTGATCTCCAAGAAAACGTGAAATCCCAGCAAGCTGAAACCTCCAAAGCAAAGAACGAATTAACCAGCGCTTTAAGCGTCATGGAAAAGCTTAAGGAAGGCTTCAACAAGGAGCGGGCGGATTGGGCCACTGAAAAGGCCGCTTTAACTCAACGGGCAGAGAATGCTGATGCTACACTCAAACCGTGGTTGATTTACGACCGATTAATAAAGCGGCAAGTGCATGCCATGACCGCCGGTGTTTGGTAAGTCTTTTTGATTTCTGACGTAATGAATCCTTCTCATTTAATTGCCGGTTTATTAACCCTTTGAATGATACAGGGACACGTATTGGCCACTTGGGATCAGACGTGCGGAAGAAATTGAAAGCCTCTTATACATTGATAGAGCAACTCTATATTGGTGCGCAGCGGATCATCAGCACCGCTTCTCATAACAACCCTGCGCCGACCTTGATCCAGGACACCCTTAAAAGGTTGTCAATGCTTCCTGCCCGGTTTGAAGAATTAAAGAAATCTGCTGCTAGAACCGGTGCCATATAAACGCCTTTAATCCGGGCCAAAGTGTGGGTGCCGGATTTTGATCCTGATGAAGCGGCGCAGGCTTCCCAAGCTTGAAGGAAGACGTGATGAATTCAGCGAAGAGGATCTCGAACAATAAACCGGAAGTGCGCCCTTTGGCTTGCCAATTGGTTGAAGAGGCAAATCTGTCTCATTATCAAGCCCAATATGATGGAGAAAATAAACGAGTGCCTGCACCAATTCCTGAAGCGGAGAACCTTATACCGCCAACCCGTAAGCAAACTTACCGCCGATATTGAACCGTCGTTGCTGATCAATGATGAAGCCGTATTCCAAGCATTAATGGGAATCGATTGGACAACTGTTGATTTCCACCGCTTAGGTAGGGAATCGAAGTTGAAGCGGCGCAGATGACCCGCAACCATCGTGCCAAGTGGCGATCAAGCATAAACCGGAGGCCGATTTACGTATCGCTTCCCTACGTTATGCCAAAAACAATTATCTTATCCGGCAATCGTGTTGCCTTGTAATAGACTAGTTGCCACACTTTGTGTTGATATGCCTTCGTGCATATTTATTGCAATTTATGTTTTTGTTGAATCATCAACCTTAAACTGTTATCTGCAGCAAAAAGCTTAAAACGCCATTGTGGTTGTATCACCAGGCAGGTCATCATATCCATGTATATGAAATTAAAGATAATACTTTAGATGAAACATATGATAAAATATGGGAATATATGATACCTGTCATCGTAGGGCATGAAGTTGGCTGTGCCAATCTTGAAGCGGAGTTGTAAGAAACCTACTCTGCTGAAGGAGGAAACAACTCTTGTGTATATAGGGTCGGTTTACCAGGTGAACCGTTCCGGGTTAAGATGAACACCGGTGTTACTCCATAATAGGATGTTTATCAAAAATCAAACCGGGCAAAAATGTCTCCGGATGAAAAACAAACCGTGTCCCGTCAACTGATAGTCGAATCGGTTTAATAATTGTCGGTTTAAGAACACAACAAGAGAAATATGCAAAAAGACAAACAAATTTCAAGCAAAGGCAAAGACAAAATCTTATGCGAAAAGAGGCTGTTTGAGCCGATCAAGTGGCATTACCATGGTCGGACACGACCAAGCCCCCAATTAGGCGTAGCTATGGTTCATGTCACCAGGTCCCCAAATGATGCGGTGGCATTACGCCGATCAAGAGGTGTAGCGATGGTTCGGGTTCGACCAAAAGCCCACAAGTGATTACGTGGCCTTAGGCCGACCAAGAGGCGTGATTTGGTTCAGACGTGACCAAGTCCCCAAAGTGATCTCGTGGCTTTACATCAGAAAAAGGTGTTGCATTTGTTCGGACACGACCAAGCCCCCAAGTGACATGATATAGAGCTTTGTTAAAAAGCTAACTCAAGGGGTAAACCGGAGACCGCTTTTAAGATAAAAACTCCGTGTAACCACTCATGATGTAAAAATAACAGAGACCCCTCTTTAGCTAAGGCTCCGGTTTATTGTATTGATCATAATATATACATTGTCATAATATGTACATAAGTAGAGCCCATGGCTCAAGTATAGTAGGGCCAAAGATGAGCTATGTTCCACGGCTCACCGGGTCTCCTCCTCCGATGTACGTGAGTCTTTATGCTCTCGAATATCAATCGATAGTACGACCACAGTGCAGATTCTTGCGACCACGAAAGGTCCCTCCAAGGTGGGGATAGCTTGTGCATATCACCTGGTCTTGGATGAGCCGGAGCACCAAATCTCCTTCTTGAAACGTTCTGGTTCTAACTCGGCGACTGTGATAGCGACGAAGATCCTGCTGGTAGATCGCCGAACGGGCAGCTGCAATGTCACGCTCCTCATCCAACAGGTCCAAAGCGTTTTGCCGAGCTACCTCGTTGTCCGCTTCAACATAAGCTGCTACACAAGGTGAATCATGACGGATATCACTGGGGAGAACCGCCTCCGCTCCATAGACCATGAAGAACAGTGTGTATCCTGTCGATCTGTTGGGCGTAGTATTGATGCTCCATAATACAGATGGTAACTCCTCAACTCAACAATCCGGCGTCCGCTGCAAAGGAACCATGAGCCGGGGTTTGATGCCTCGTAGGATCTCTTGGTTAGCTCTCTATGCTTGGCCATTGGACTCTGGGTGAGCCACTGATGAGACGTCAAGCCGGATGTGCTCACGTTCAGAGAACTCCTTCATAGCACCCTTTGATAGATTGGTACCATTATCAGTAATGATACTGTGTGGAAAGCCAAACCGGAAAATCACCTTTTTAATGAATTGAACCGCCGTGGCTGCATCACACTTGCTGACGGGCTCCGCTTCCACCCACTTTGTAAACTTGTCAAACGCCACCAAGAGGTGGGTCTTCTTGTCCTTGGATCGTTTGAAAGGCCCAACCATATCCAGCCCCCAAGTCACAAACGGCCAAGTAATTGGAATCATCTTCAATTCTTGAGCCGACATATGAGCGCGTCTTGAGAACTTCGATGTACCGCCACATCGCCTAACCAGGTCCTCCGCATCAGCATGAGCAGTCAACCAATAGAAACCGTGATTTAAACGCCTTTAGCCACCGTAGATTTTGAACCGCATGGTGACCACAATCTCCTTCGTGAATTTCGCAAGAAGATTTCACAGCCTTCCTCCGGCGACATACAACGTTGAAACGCTCCAGACACACTGCAATGATGCAACTCGCCATTGACAATAGTCATGGACTTGGATCGCCGGATTATCTATCTGGCTAGCGTCTCATCCTCTGGTAACTTGCCTCGGTTCATGTATGCAAGATAAGGAACCGTCCAATCCGAAATGACATGCAGAGCCGCCACCAACTGAGCCTCCGGATCAGGAATAGCCAAATCTTCTTCGCCAGGGAGCTTGACCGACGGGTTATGCAGAACATCTAAGAAGACATTTGGCGGGACCGGTTTACGCTGAGAGCCCAGCCGGCTTAAAGCATCCACCGCTTCATTCTTCCGTCTGTCCATGTGATCCACCTGATATCCCTTGAAGTGGCCTGCAATAATATCCACCTCACGACGGTATGCTGCCATGAGCGGGTCCTTAGAATCCCAAGTGCGGACACTTGTTGGGCCACCAGGTCCGAGTCATCAAGCACTTAACTCGGTGAGATTCATCTCCTTAGCCCTCCGGAGACCATGGAGTAAAGCTTCGTACTCAGCTGCATTGTTAGTACAAGGGAACATTAAACGGAGAACATAACAGAACTTATCACCTCGTGGGGAAGTTAATGCGATTCCAGCCCCCGAGCCCTCCAATTGCCTGTACCCATCAAAATGAATAGTCCAATAGGTGTGATCCGGCTTTTCTTCATGTCCTTGTAGCTCCGTCCAATCATTGATGAAATCCACAAGTGCTTGAGACTTGATCGCCGTCTGAGGCACGTATTTCAAACCGTATGCCCAAGCTCTATAGCCCACTTGGCAATCCGCCGATTGCCTCCTGTTTTGAATCATATCTCCCAAAGGAGCAGAGCTGACCACTGTGATGGGATGTCCCTGGAAGTATTGCTTGAGCTTCCTGCTTGCCATGGAAACTCCATACACCAGCTTCTGCCAATGCGGGTATCTTTGCTTGGACTCAATAAGCACCTCGCTGATGTAGTAAACCGGACGTTGAACCGGATATTCCTTGCCCGCCTCCTTGCGCTCCACCATGATAGCTACGCTGACTGCACGAGCATTAGCTGCCACATAGAGTAGCAATGGTTCCTTGTCAATCCGAGCAGCAAGAACAGGCGTATTGGCTAGCTGCCGCTTTAAATCCTCCAACGCTTTATCAGCGGTCGGACTCCAGACAAAGGGATCTGCTTTCTTCAACATCTGATACAAAGGGATCGCCTTCTCACCGAGGCGGCTGATAAACTAGCTCAACGCGGCAATCCGGCCTACCAAGCACTGGACATCATTGATACATTTCGGTTTATCCAGGGAGGTGATAGCTGCGATCTTCTCCGGATTAGCCTCAATTCCCCTGTTGGACACCAGAAAACCCAATAACTTGCCTGTCGGTACACCAAAAACACACTTGGCCGGGTTGAGCATCATCTTGTATGTCCGTAGGTTATAAAAGGTTTCCTTCAAATCATCAACCAGAGTCTCCTTCTCCCTTGACTTAACCACGATATCATCCACATAGGCATGCACATTACGGCCAATCTGCTTATGAAGGCAATTTTGTACACACCGTTGATAAGTTGCGTGAGCACTCTTGAGCCCAAAGGGCATAGATACATAGCAGAAGGTGTTGGAAATATGCCCTAGAGGCAATAATAAAAGGATTACTATTGTATTTCTTGTTCATGATAATTGTCTTTTATTCATGCTATAATTGTATTATCCGGAAATCGTAATACATGTGTGAATACATAGACTACAACATGTCCCTAGTGAGCCTCTAGTTGACTAGCTCGTTGATCAATAGATAGTCATGGTTTCACGACTATGGACATTGGATGTCATTGATAACGGGATCACATCATTAGGAGAATGATGTGATGGACAAGACCCAATCCTAAGCATAGCACAAGATCGTGTAGTTCGTTTTGCTAGAGCTTTTCCAATGTCAAGTATCTTTTCCTTAGACCATGAGATCGTGTAACTCCCGGATACCGTAGGAGTGCTTGGTGTACCAAACGCCACAACGTAATCGGGTGACTATAAAGGTGCACTACAGGTATCTCCGAAAGTGTCTGTTGGGTTGACACGGATCGAGACTGGGATTTGTCACTCCGTGTTACGGAGAGGTATCACTGGGCCCACTCGGTAATGCATCATAAAAATGAGCTCAAGGTGACCAAGTGTTTGGTCACGGGATCATGCATTATGGTACGAGTAAAGTGACTTGCCGGTAACGAGATTGAACGAGGTATTGGGATACCGACGATCGAATCTCGGGCAAGTAACATACCGATTGACAAAGGGAATTGTATACGGGGTTGCTTGAATCCTCGACATCGTGGTTCATCCGATGAGATCATCGAGGAGCATGCGGGAGCCAACATGGGTATCTAGATCCCGCCGTTGGTTATTAACCGGAGAGCAGTCTCGGTCATGTCTGCGTGTCTCCCGAACCCGTAGGGTCTACACACTTAAGGTTCGGTGACGCTAGGGTTGTATGAATATGAGTATGCAGCAAACCGAAAGTTGTTCGGAGTCCCGGATGAGATCCCGGACGTCACGAGGAGTTCTGGAATGGTCCGGAGGTAAAGAATTATATATGGGAAGTCGAGTTTCGGCCATCGGGAAAGTTTAGGGGTCCATCGGTATTGTACCGGGACCACCTAAGGGTCCCGGGGTCCACCGGTGGGGCCACCTATCCCGGAGGGCCCCATGGGCTGAAGTGGGAGGGAACCAGCCCCTGATGGGCTGGTGCGCCCCCCCTCTGCGCCTAGGGTTGGGAACCCTAGGGGAGGGGGCGCCTCCACTTGCCTTGGGGGCAAGTCTCCCCCCTTGGCCGCCGCCCCCCCCTAGGAGATCCCATCTCCTAGGGCCAGCGTCCCCCTGGGGTCCCTATATAAAGAGGGGGGGAGGGCAGCCGCACCCAACACCTGGCGCCTCCCTCCCCTCTCTGCTACACCTCTCCCTCCCGTAGTTGCTTGGCGAAGCCCTGCCGGAGCCCTGCTGCATCCACCACCACGCCGTCGTGCTGCTGGATCTTCATCAACCTCTCCCTCCTCCTTGCTGGATCAAGGTGCGGGAGACGTCATCCGCTCCGTACGTGTGTTGAACACGGAGGTGCTGTCCGTTCGGCACTTGGTCATCGGTGATTTGGATCACAACGAGTACGACTCCCTCAACCCCGTTCTCTTGAACGCTTCCGCTCGCGGTCTACAAAGGTATGTAGATGCACTCCTATCACTCGTTGCTATATGAACTCATAGATGGATCTTGGTGAAATCGTAGGAAAATTTTTATTTTTTGCAACGTTCCCCAACAGTGGCATCATGAGCTAGGTCTATGCGTACTTCTCTTTGCACGAGTAGAACACAATTTGTTGTGGGCGTAGATGTTGTCAACTTTCTTGCCGCTACTAGTCTTATTTTGCTTCAGCGGTATTGTGGGATGAAGCGGCCCGGACCGACCTTACACGTACGCTTACGTGAGCCAGGTTCCACCGGTGACATGCACTAGTTGCATAAGGTGGCTAGCGGGTGTCTGTCTCTCCCACTTTAGTTGGAGCGGATTCCATGAAAAGGGTCCTTATGAAGGGTAAATAGAAGTTGACAAATCACGTTGTGGCTTTTTCATAGGTAAGAAAATGTTCTTGCTAGAACCCTATTGCAGCCACGTAAAAGATGCAACAACAATTAGAGGACGTCTAACTTGTTTTTGCAGCAATTGCCTTGTGATGTGATATGGCCAAAAGTTGTGATGAATGATGAATGATATATTGTGATGTATGAGATCATGTTCTTGTAATAGGAATCACGACTTGCATGTCGATGAGTATGACAACCGGCAGGAGCCATAGGAGTTGTCTTAATTATTGTATGACCTGCGTGTCATTGACTCAACGCCATGTAATTACTTTGCTTTATTGCTAAACCGTTAGCTATAGTAGTAGAAGTAATAGTTGGCGAGCAACTTCATGGAGACACGATGATGGAGATCATGATGATGACAATCATGGTGTCATGCCGGTGACAAGATGATCATGGAGCCCCGAAGATGGAGATCAAAGGAGCTATATGATATTGGCCATATCATGTCACTACTATATAATTGCATGTGATGTTTATTATGTTTATGCATCTTGTTTACTTAGAACGACGGTAGTAAATAAGATGATACCTTATAATAATTTCAAGAAAGTGTTCTCCCTAACTGTGCGCCGTTGCTAAAGTTCGTCATTTCGAAGCACCACGTGATGATCAGGTGTGATAGATTCCTACGTTCACATACAACGGGTGTAAGACAGTTTTACACATGCAAAACACTTAGGTTAACTTGACGAGCCTAGCATGTACAGACATGGCCTCGGAACACAAGAGACCGAAAGGTCGAACATGAGTCATATGGAGGATACGATCAACATGGAGATGTTCACTGATGATGACTAGTCCGTCTCACGTGATGATCGGACACGGCCTAGTCGACTCGGATCATGTAACACTTAGATGACTAGAGGGATGTCAAATCTGAGTGGGAGTTCAAGAATAATTTAATTAGATGAACTTAATTATCATGAACTTAGTCTAAAATCTTTGCAAAAATGTCTTGTAGATCAAATGGCCAACGCTCATGTCAACATGAACTTCAACGCGTTCCTAGAAAAAACCAAGCTGAAAGATGATGGCAGCAACTATTCGGACTGGGTTCGAAACCTGAGGATCATCCTCATAGCAGCCAAGAAACAATATGTTCTAGAAGCACCGCTAGGTGAAGCACCCATCCTAGAGAACCAAGACGTTATGAACGCTTGGCAGTCTCGTGCTGATGATTACTCCCTCGCTCAGTGCGGCATGCTTTACAGCTTAGAACCGGGGCTCCAAAAGCGTTTTGAGCAACACGGAGCATATGAGATGTTCGAGGAGCTGAAAATGGTTTTCCAAGCTCCTGCCCGGTCGAGATATGAAGTCTCCGACAAGTTCTATAGTTGTAAGATGGAGGAAAATAGTTACATCGGTGAGCATATACTCAAAATGTCTGGGTTGCACTGTACTTTGTCCCATCTGGACATTAACCTCCGGACGAGGCGGTCATTGACAGAATCCTTGATCGCTCCCACCGAGCTACAAGAGCTTTGTGATGAACTACAATATGCGGGGATGGTGAAAACTATTCCTGAAGTATTTTCAATCTTTGAAGTCGTGAGAGGTAGAAATCAAGAAGGACCATCAAGTGTTGATGGTCAATAAAATCACTAAGTTCAAGAAGGGCAAGGGTAAGAAGAACTTCAAGAAGGACAGCAAGGATGTTGCCGCGCCCGGTAAGCCGATTGCGGGAAGAAGTCAAAGAATGGACCCAAGCACGAGACTGAGTGCTTTTATTGCAAAGGGAAGGGTCATCGGAAGCGAACTGCCCCAAATACTTAGCGAACAAGAAGGCCGGCAACACTAAAGGTATATTTGATATACATGTAATTGATGTGTACCTTACCAGTACTCGTAGTAACTCCTGGGTATTTGATACCGGTGCCGTTGCTCATATTTGTAACTCACAGCAGGAGCTGCGGAATAAACGGAGACTCGCGAAGGACGAGGTGACGATGCGTGTCGGGAATGGTTCCAAGGTCGATGTGATCGCCGTCGGCACGCTACCTCTACATTTACCTACGGGATTAGTTTTAAACCTCAATAATTGTTATTTAGTGCCAAGTTTGAGCATGAACATTGTATCAGGATCTTGTTTAATACGAGATGGCTACTCATTTAAATCCGAGAATAATGGTTGTTCTATTTATATGAGAGATATGTTTTATGGTCATGCTCCGATGGTCAATGGTTTATTCTTAATGAATCTCGAACGTGATGTTACACATATTCATAGTGTGAATACCAAAAGATGTAAAGTTGATAACGATAGTCCCACATACTTGTGGCACTGCCGCCTTGGTCACATTGGTGTCAAGCGCATGAAGAAGCTCCATGCTGATGGACTTTTAGAGTCTCTTGATTATGAATCATTTGACACATGCGAACCATGCCTCAAGGGCAAAATGACCAAGACTCCGTTCTCCGGAACAATGGAGCGAGCATCCAACTTATTGGAAATCATACATACTGATGTGTGCGGTCCAATGAGTGTTGAGGCTCGCGGAGGATATCGTTATGTTCTCACTCTCACAGACGACTTAAGTAGATATGGGTATGTCTACTTGATGAAACACAAGTCTGAGACCTTTGAAAAGTTCAAGGAATTTTAGAATGAGGTAGAAAATCAATGTGACCGAAAAATTTCTTACGATCAGATCGTGGAGGAGAATATTTAAGTCACGAATTTGGTACACACTTAAGGAAATGTGGAATCGTTTCACAACTCACGCCGCCTGGAACACCTCAGCATAACGGTGTGTCTGAACGTCGTAATCGCACTCTATTGGATATGGTGCGATCTATGATGTCTCTTCTTGATTTACCGCTATCATTTTGGGGATACGCTCTAGAGACAGCTACATTCACTTTAAATAGGGCTCCGTCTAAATCCGTTGAGACGACACCGTATGAATTATGGTTTGGGAAGAAACCTAAGGTGTCGTTTCTAAAAGTTTGGGGATGCGATGCTTATGTCAAGAAACTTCAACCTGAAAAGCTCGAACCCAAGTCGTAATAATGCGTCTTCATAGGATACCCTAAGGAAACCATTGGGTATACCTTCTACCTTAGATCCGAAGGCAAGATCTTTGTTTCCAAGAACGGATCCTTTTTGGAAAAAGAGTTTCTCTCGAAAGGAGTAAGTGGGAGGAAAGTAGAACTTCGATGAAGTACTACCTCTTGAACTGTAAAGTAGTGCGGTAGCAGGAAAATGTTCCTGTGGTGCCTACATCGACCGGAGAGGAAATTAATGATGATGATCAAGGTACTTCGGATCAAGTTGCTCTTGAACTTCAGAGGTCCACAAGGACACGTTCCACACCAGAGTGGTATGGCAACCCTGTCCTGGAAATCATGTTGTTGGACAACGGTGAACCTTCGAACTATGAAGAAGCGATGGCGGGCCCAGATTCCAACAAATGTCTTGAAGCCATGCAATCCGAGATAGGATCCATGTATGAAAACAAAGTATGGACTTTGACAGACTTGCCCGATGATCGGCGAGCGATAGAAAACAAATGGATCTTTAAGAAGAAGACGGACGCGGATGGTAATGTTACCATCTATAAAGCTCGACTTGTCGCTAAGGGTTATCGGCAAGTTCAAGGGGTTGACTATGATGAGACTTTCTCTCCGTAGCGAAGCTAAAGTCCGTCCGAATCATGTTAGCAATTGCCGCGTACTATGATTATGAGATATGGCAAATGGACGTCAAAAGCGGCATTCCTTAACGGCTATCTTAAGGAAGAACTGTATATGATGCAGCCGGAAGGTTTTGTCGACCCTAAGAATGCTAACAAGGTATGCAAGCTCCAGCGATCTATTTATGGGCTGGTGCAAGCATCTCGGAGTTGGAACATTCGCTTTGATGAGATGATCAAAGCGTTTGGGTTTATGCAAACTTATGGAGAAGCCTGCGTTTACAAGAAAGTGAGTTGGAGCTCTGTAGCATTTCTCATATTATATGTAGATGACATACTTTTGATGGGAAATGATATGGAACTTTTGGACAATATTAAGGCCTACTTGAATAAGAGTTTTTCAATGAAGGACCTTGGGGAAGCTGCTTACATATTAGGCATCAAGATCTATAGGGATAGATCGAGACGCCTCATAGGTCTTTCACAAAGCACATACCTTGATAAGATATTGAAGAAGTTCAAAATGGATCAGTCCAAGAAAGGGTTCTTGCACAGTATAACAAGGTGTGAGATTGAGCTCGGCTCAATGCCCGACCACGGCAGAAGATAAAGAAGAGATGAGTGTCATCCCTATGCTTCAGCCATAGGATCTATTATGTATGCCATGCTTTGTGTACGGACTGATGTAAACCTTGCCGTAAGTTTGGTAGGAAGGTACCAAAGTAATCCCGCAAGGAACACTAGACAGCGGTCAAGAATATCCTGAAGTACACGAAAAGGACTAAGGAGATGTTTCTCGTTTATGGAGGTGACGAAGAGCTCGTCAGAAAGGGTTACGTCGACACTAGCTTCGACACAGATCTGGATGACTCTAAGTCACAAACCGGATACGTGTATATGTTGAATGGTGGAAGCGATGGCTGGTGCAATGCAAGCAGAAGCGTCGTGGCGGGATCTACATGTGAAGCGGAGTACATGGCAGCCTCGGAGGCAGCGCATGAAGCAATTTGGGTGAAGGAGTTCATCACCGACCTAGGAGTCATACCCAATGCGTCGGGGCCGATCAAAATCTTCTGTGACAACATCGAACTATTGCACTTGCCAAGGAGCCTGGTTTCACAAGAAGACCAGGCACATCAAGCGCCGCTTCAACTCCATTTGTGAAAATGTTCAAGATGGAGACATAGAAATTTGCAAAGTGCATACGGATCTGAATGTCGCAGATCCGCTGACTAAACCTCTTCCATGAAAGCAAAACATGATCAACACCAGAACTCTATGGGTGTTCGAGTCATCACAATGTAACTAGATTATTGACTCTAGTGCAAGTGGGAGACTGTTGGAAATATGCCCTAGAGGCAATAGTAAAAGGATTATTATTGTATTTCTTGTTCATGATAATTGTCTTTTATTCATGCTATAATTGTATTAGCCTGAAATCGTAATACACGTCTGAATACATAGACTACAACATGTCCCTAGTGAGCCTCTAGTTGACTAGCTCGTTGATCAATAGATAGTCATGGTTTCCTGACTATGGACATTGGATGTCATTGATAATGGATCACATCATTAGGAGAATGATGTGATGGACAAGACCCAATCCTAAGCATAGCACAAGATCGTGTAGTTCGTTTTGCTAGAGCTTTTCCAATGTCAAGTATCTTTTCCTTAGAACATGAGATCGTGTAACTCCCGGATACCGTAGGAGTGCTTTGGGTGTACCAAACGTCACAACATTACTGGGTGACTATAAATGTGCACTACGGTATCTCTGAAAGTGTCTGTTGGGTTGACACGGATCGAGATCGGATTTGTCACTCCGTGTTACGGAGAGGTATCATCAGGCCCACTCGGTAATGCATCATCAAAATGAGCTCAAGGTGACCAAGTGTTTGGTCACGGGATCATGCATTACTGATGCGAGTAAAGTGACTTGCCGGTAAGGAGATTGAGCGAGGTATTGGGATACCGACGATCGAATCTCGGGCAAGTAACATACCGATTGACAAAGGGAATTGTATACGGGGTTGCTTGAATCCTCGACATCGTGGTTCATCCGATGAGATCATCGAGGAGCATGCGGGAGCCAACATGGGTATCTAGATCCCGCTGTTGGTTATTGACCGGAGAGCAGTCTCGGTCATGTCTGCCTGTCTCCCGAACCCGTAGGATCTACACACTTAAGGTTCGGTGACGTTAGGGTTGTATGAATATGAGTATGCAACAAACCGAAAGTTGTTCGGAGTCCCGGATGAGATCCCGGACGCCACGAGGAGTTCCGGAATGGTCCGGAGGTAAAGAATTATATATGGGAAGTCGAGTTTCGGCCATCGGGAAAGTTTCGGGGTCCACCGGTATTGTACCGGGACCACCTGAAGGGTCCCGGGGGTCCACCGGGTGGGGCCACCTATCCCGGAGGGCCCCATGGGCTGAAGTGGGAGGGAACCAGCCTGGTGGGCTGGTGCGCCTGGGCCCCCTCACGCCTAGGGTTGGGAACTCTAGGGAGGGGGCGCCTCCACTTGCCTTGGGGGCAAGTCTCCCCCTTGGCCGCCGCCCCTAGGAGATCCCATCTCCTAGGGGCCGGGCGCCCTGGGGTCCCTATATAAAGAGGGGGTGGGAGGCAGCCGCACCCAACACTGGCGCCTCCCTCCCTCCTGCTACACCTCTCCCTCCCGTAGTTGCTTGGCGAAGCCTGGGAACCTGCTTGCATCCACCACCACGCCGTCGTGCTGCTGGATCTTCATCAATCTCTCCCTCCTCCTTACTGGATCAAGGTGCGGGAGACGTCATCCGCTCTGTACGTGTGTTGATTACGGAGGTGCTGTCCGTTCGGCACTTGGTCATCGGTGATTTGTATCACGACGAGTATGACTCCCTCAACCCCGTTCTCTTGAATGCTTCCGCTCGCGATCTACAAAGGTATGTAGATGCACTCCTATCACTCGTTGCTAGATGAACTCATAGATGGATCTTGGTGAAACTGTAGGAAAATTTTTATTTTCTGCAACGTTCCCCAACAGAAGGCTCCAAAGGGAGTTATGAACGTCGTCTTCTCCTGGTCCTTAACTGCCATCTTGATCTGATGATAACCAGAATATGCATCCAGAAAACTCAAACGCTCACAACCCGCCGTAGCATCAATAATCTGATCGATGCGGGGGTGGGCAAAAGGATCTGCTGGACAAGCCTTGTTAAGATCTGTGTAATCCACACACATGTGCCAGGTGCCATTTTTCTTAAGGACCAGCACCGGATTAGCCAGCCATTCAGGATGGAATACTTCAACAATAAAGCCAGCCGCCAAGAGCCTGGCCACTTCCTCTCCAATAGCTTTGCGCCTTTCTTCATTGAACCGGCGGAGAAACTGCTTCACCGGTTTGTACTTAGGATCAACATTAAGAGTGTGCTCAGCGAGTTCCCTCGGTACACCTGGCATGTCAGAAGGCTTCCATGCAAAAATGTCCCGGTTCTCACGGATGAACTCGATGAGCGCGCTTTCCTATTTCGGATCCAAGTTGGTGCTGATACTAAATTGCTTGGACGAATCGCCAGGTACAAAGTCAACAAGCTTAGTCTCAGCTGCCGATTTAAACTTTAAAGCCGGATCATGCTCTGTGGTTGGCTTCTTCAACGGAGTCATGTCCGCCGGACCAACATTATCCTTGTAGTACTTCAACTCTTCCGTGGCACAAACCGACTCTGCATAGGCCGCACCACCTTCTTCACACTCCAAGGCAATCTTGCGACTTCCATGAACGGTTATGGTCCCCTTGTGACCCGACATCTTGATCTGCAGATAAATATAACAGGGCCGTGCCATAAACTTGGCATAAGCCGGCCGCCCAAATAAAGCGTGGTATGGGCTCCGGATCTTCACCACCTCAAAAGTCAATGTTTCTGACATGGAATCATGATCATCTCCAAAGGCCACCTCCAGAGCTATCTTGCCAACGGGATATGCTGACTTACCAGGTACCACACCATGGAATACTGTATTGGACGGTTTAAGATTCTTGTCTGTTAACCCCATACGGCGGAAGGTCTCATAGTATAAGATATTAATCTCTTCCTCCAGAGCTATCTTGCCAACTCTTCCTCCATCCATGAGCACCATGGTGAACTTATAACCTCCCACCTGAGGTGCCACCACCAACGCTAGCTGACCCGGATTGTCAACCCGGGGAGAGTGATCCTCTCTGCTCCATATGATTGGCTGTTCGGACCAGCGTAAATAACGAGGCACGGCCGGTTCAACAGAAATTCACTTTGCCGCTTGTGAAGCTTCCGGTCTCGCTTGTCTAAGCTAGTGGTGAATACATGATATTGCCCGCTATTCAACCGCTTTGGATTGCTCGATAGCCCATTCTGCTGCTGGTTGTAACCACCACAGCCATTACGATTGTTTTGATTGCTATGTCCACCCTGATCTCCATTGAAGCCTGAACCGGCATTTCCTCCACCGTGACCCGGCCCATGGAATCCGGATCCCAAGCCACCACCTGATCTGTGATCATACCGGAAAGCATTAGAATTTTTGAACTCCTGCATAATATAGAAATCCTTCCAAAGGTGGGTGGCTGGCGTCTCCTTCGTCCCGTGCTTTGGTCAGGCTGGTTTAATAGATAAGTCGTGGTGCGGATTGGGGTTTGGAGCTCCACCGTGATTTGGCGGTTTACCCTTCCGTCAGCCGCCCTCGCCCCTGCGGCGCTTAGTATTAGCCACAAAGTCCATGATGCCATCCGCTTTACGCTTGCCTCCGCTACCATGACCTGCCGTGTTGTGTTGCTGCCCTTGGAGTTGTTGTTCTTCTTTCCCTTCCCTGTCTTGTCATCATCAGACTCGGGATCCTTGGTACCATCAGAATCAGCATACTTCACTAACGTAGTCATGAGGGTCCCCATATCGTTACAATGGCGCTTCATCCGTCCAAATTTCAACTTCAGAGGTTTAAACCGGCAGTTGCTTTCCAAAGTTATAACCATGAGTCGGCGTTGATCTGATCGATGAGTGCAAAATTTCCGAGACTTCGGCGTACCAAATGGGTTGTTGACTCTCCTTCCTCCACGGACACGAAGCCGCTAAGTCCACTATCGACATGGGCTGCTTACATGTATCCTTGAAATTCTGGATAAACCGGGCTCGCAACTGGGCCCATGAACTGATAGAATTGGCTGGTAAGCTCTTTAACCAAATACGGGCTGTCCCTTCAAGCATCATGGTGAAATATTTTGCACATGCCGCTTCATCTACGTCAAGCATCTCCATGGCCATCTCATAGCTCTCTACCCATGCTTCCGGAGACAAATCGACCGTGTAATTCGGCACCTTGCGCGGGCCCTTGAAATCCTTGGGTAGGCGCACATTGCATAAAGCGGGGACAAGACAAGGCACTCCCAAAGAACTAGAAGTAACTCCTGGCTCGATCGAGGTGGTTGGACGAACCGGCGTAAGCTGACGAGCCTCATGTTGCGCCGCTAACTCGGCATCCCTTCGTGCTCGGGCCCGGTCCACCACTTCCTGAGCATCACCTGCCGGGTTATGGCCACGGGGCGCTTCACGGTTCCGTGCATTACTGGATACGGCCGGTTCATCCATCCGCCTGCTGTAACTCCGGCTTGGACGGGGGGTGGAATGAATTCGGTCACGGCTATATGAATATGCTTCCTGCTGAACCAAGGCTGTTCGAAGAAGTTCCTTAACCCGGCGCGTCTCCACCGCTTGCGGAGAATCACCTTCAATCGGGATGGCCTCTAGCCGTGAAGCGGCGGTGATAAGATTGTCCATTGGAGTGGAATAATGACCTGGAGGTGTTTGGACAGGCTGAGGTACAATATTATTCTGTCGAGGTGGCTCCATCAGGCGAGGCTGAACCGACGCACCCGGCCCAGGTGCCTCCGCCCGGTTTAACCACGGTGGGTTAGTAGTCCCTGCTCCTGGGGTATTAAAGAGGTTTCTGGCATCGAAAACCGTCGGCAGGCGAGACCAATGCTTCCTTTTCAAGACTTCATGCGATGCGTTCTGGTCCAGCATAAGCTTATAGGCCTACGCATCCAAAGTGGCCCGCTCTGCGGCCATCCTGTTGTTCTCAGCCGCTAGGTCGGCCTTGGCCTGAGTGATCTGTTCCCTCACTTTTGCAATCTCCACGTTGTGGGCGTCCTAATCTGCCGGGTTAGCCTCAGCCATAAGCACAACCAACGCATCAAACAAATCAGATAAAACTTGAGCCGGCGGGCGAATAGAGCCTCCT
Organism: Aegilops bicornis; assembly: GCA_021605145.1. Taxonomy (NCBI): domain Eukaryota; kingdom Viridiplantae; phylum Streptophyta; class Magnoliopsida; order Poales; family Poaceae; genus Aegilops; species Aegilops bicornis. The sequence continues at coordinate 397,315,254 of CM038673.1, read as the reverse complement.
GCCCCGGCTGCTGCCGCCGCCGCTGTTTCGGAGAACATTGCTGCTGCAGTCGAAGAGTGGACCGCCGCCTGCATACCGGCCATGAATATTCCAACCCAGTTGGGCAGATCAGAGGGATCCGGAATACTGTCACCATCGGAGCTGCCCCCAATACGGCTGTCTTGCAGTTGATACAATGATTCGGTTTCTCCGGTTGAGGACTCGTCGCCGGAATAAACGACGGTCTCGCTACCAGATGCCGATCCATCTTCATATTCTCCTCCGTGGATGACTCCCATGAAGGCACGCTTCACGGCCGGTTTAACCTGGGCAGATCTCGCATGCTGAGCCGTTTCGACTAGGTCGGTGCAGATGTCCGGCTCAGGGTCCGGTTCACCGATCTTGCCGATGAAGACGCGTATGCCACCAAAGGGGACCCGATACCCGTACTCAAGCGAGCCGGCCTCGGGGCCCCAGCCTGAATCGTCGATGTAGAGCTTGCCGCAACGACTCTTGGTCATCTGGCCCACAGCGTAACCCTTGAGTCCTTCGAAGTTGCCCTCCAAGAACTTGAAACCATCGTGCGATAGCCCCACGGTGGGTGCCAACTGTCGTGGTTTTGTCACGGCAGATGTCCTCATGGAAGGACTTAGTCGTGGAGCCATCGCTATGGGTTAGCTTGAAGGGGTTAAAGCGGACACAAGGACGCAAGAGAGTTTATACTAGTTCGGCCCCTTCGATGAAGGTAAAAGCCTACGTCTAGTTGTGATCGAATTGATGGGGTTTTCGATGACTAGGGAGCAAACAAGCTTCGCCTAAGTCTCAAGTTGTTGTCTGTTGTCCTCAAACCGCCGCCGGGTCGTCCCCTTATGTACATGGGTGACACCCGTCGGTTTGCAGAGTCCCGAGACCGGCTCATAGACGTGTCCGGTTCGGTCTCTAGTATTTCTAACTTACAACACAAGTTACATACTAATGCCGGTTCACGGCTACAAGCCTTAAACCGGTTCTGGGCCTTGGGCCCTTATAAAATATCCTCACGGGCTTCAAGCATACTTGACTACTGATGAAGTTAACCCGGCCTCTCCTGGATGGTATACGCCCAGTAGTAATATCCCCAACACGTGGGAAACTACACGGCACAACAAGATTTCAGATGGGTACCACGGGTCTACATGTACAACAACACTATTGGCTCTGTTGTGATGCTAGTAATGTGCATGATATGAGAAGTCAACTGTATACACAATTGAAATTGAAATCAATAGAGCTATTGTTAAGAGCAAGCCTGTTAAAGAAACGTGCGTGAACATACCTGTTGTGCCATTGCAGTTTTGATTGGATCCTTCAATTTAAAAATAACTTTGTATGAGTAAATACAGTGATACAAGAGCAAACCAGTATGCACGATAGTAGTCATAGTTAAAAAAGGCGCGCCTAAGCGAGCGCTTAAGCGCGCCTAGGCTCTAGGCGTTGGCGAAACGCATTGCGCATAAGGCGGTGGCAAAACGCACAATTAACGCCTAGCGCTTTTTTGAACTATGATAGCAATGGAATCTTAAATTAGAACAGTTGTTCTTCAGGTTTAGGCACTTGTTCTACATAAACAGAGTACAGTAAGACGCAAGAATATAGTACTTAAAAATAGAAAATGAGCTCATAGACCTTACCACATTCTTGGTTCGGGACCAAGATAGTGAACAAGGCGTTCCCGATCATCGTCCAAAGAAATGTGTCTCAGGAGAACGTAAGGGAATTTGATGAGTTTCTTTGCCGGTGAAGTATGTTTTCTTCAGGTAATTCCGATACTGCCGCAAGCATTCTTGAAGATAGCAGAGGTATTAGCACATGTTACCTCATCCCGAGTTTCCAAATCGGTCCTTCTCTATAGAGAAAAATGGGAAAATTTGCTGTATTATAACCATCATGGAGGTAGGATGTATGGGACAAAGCAAAGTAATTGCCATGAATAACATTACTTTCACATAACTCTGGACAAACACCTGAATCGGCATTTTCCTTCATCTTCAGTATAATATTTCCAAGATGGGAAGATACGCACATATGATTTAACAACATCTAATGCGATAGATGCTAAACTACGACTAGTTGGTTGTGCTTCCTCCACCGGAATAGGCGTACTAACTGGTGGAGTTGGGGTTCGCCGTGGTAGTACCGGCCCTTTGGGCACTGGAGCTGCCTTACTAACTGCTCTTGTTTGAGAGCTCTGTGGTGGAGATGGTGCTGTGTCAACAGGAACTGGGTTACTATCTGCTGGGGTTGGGGTTAGATCGGGTGAAGCTGGTTCTCTGTCCATCGCAGTAGGGGTACAATCATGAGAGTTTAGGTTATGTGTGGTAGGGCTGGTTCTCGTGCATGTACAACCGGGTGCTATCTCCACCAAGAGGTAGCACTGCTTTATTTGAAGACCGTGTTTTTAGTCCGCTAGATCTTGGCATCACCCACTCCAATTCAAATGGCTGATAAACAGGAAACATAGTTGAATGTACAGGACATTGTATGAGAAATGAAGCAATAGATAGTGTGGAAAAAGAGGGCATGAAATAGTTGACATGTATATTGTTTAACTAAAACGGATAGCATGACATAATTTCACATATATGATGTCTATCTAAACTGGATAGCATAGCATAACATAATTCAAAGATATGATGAATAACTAAACAGGATCGCATGACATAATTCACGTACATGTTATCTAACTAATCAGGATCACATCATTTAATTCACATATGTGATTTATATGCTAAACAGAGGGCATTAGATATGATGTCTGAACTAAGAACATGGTGTTGAATATTGTGTATATGATGTCTAATCTATGCAATGCAAGACACCATATGCATGATATGAGCAGTATAACCGCATGCGGTTAGAGCATACACCTCGGTGGGGGAATAGGACTGGTCATTTGTCTACGAATCCATATCACGAGGAGCTATCGGGACCCAACAAGAGATCTGCTTCAACAGGTAGCATGCTCGCTCAAGGCCTTGTTTTCACTCCAGATTTTTCAATCTCCCACCCAAATGGCTGATTCACAGGAATAGTAGTTTAATGTACAAACATTGTCGACAAATGGAAATGTAATGAAGAAAAGGATGGGCAAGATATCATTCAAATATATGATGCCTGGTTAAACAGGATGGCATTGCACATTTCACGTATATTATGGCTGGCTAAAAGACATGAGACTGCACAATTCCCATATATGATATAGAAACTAAACAGGTGGCATTACGTAACATGTCTAAACTAAGCGGATGACATATATAATGTCAAAAGTAGGCAACAGAAGGCAACATATGCATGATATGACTAACATCATCATGCCAAGGTAGAACAAACACCTTGGGGGTAAATAGGAGTGGTCGTGGCGTCTGAATCCACCTCGAGCAGATATCTTCCTCACGGATTACAATCTAGAGAGGTGGGGATGGTTTGCCATTGAACCCACCATGGAGCGATGTCTGCATGACATTGTATTGCCGTGCAAAACTCTTCTCTTTTTCTCTACATGTTCAGCATGACTGTGTACAATATCTGACATGCATACGAAAAAAATATGGTGAGATTATGTAAGGAGAGCATGCAAAAATTTAGAGTGATGGTAACAAGCAGTGGATGGATCCAAAAATAATGATAGCAGGCTGATGATTGCTTTAATTTAATAAAAAGACAGATGGTGATTGCTTTATTATTTGTTTGCCACCCAAGATGAACAACATAGGCATACCCTAGGTGAACCAGATATTAGACAGAGATACTATTCATTGCTTCCTTGATATGTGCCCCACAACTAATTTAGAACTCAAGTTTGAACATTAATTTGGACCTGACTTGGAGTCCAAGAGGTGAACATGACGATAAAGTAGCAGGTAATTTTAAGCAATGCATAACATAAGCAGAATCAAAAGAGTGCGACCTCTCTTATGGACCCATGTACTCCTCAGGTTCATCTACTGAGTCGATGATGGTGATGCCATTGCGGTGGGTGCCGGCAACAGGGAAGGAGATCTGAGGCGGCGAAAGACGGTCAGGAGTCGTAATGTCTGGTTTGGTGGATGTTTCTGTCGATGGAGCACCTCAGGTGAGGTGGACGACGTCGCGGCAGGAGCATGACAAACCACACAAATTTCCCTTCGACACCTACATGTAACTGAAGTAATTCTGCAAGGGCTCATTTGGCTTGCATGATTCTAAAAACGCAGGGATAGGAAAAACACCGGAATAGGATAGGAATGCACATGGTAAACAGAGCATTTGTAAACACAAGATTTCTGTCAACTTGGGTGTTTGGTTTATAGGAATTGGAAGAGCAGAGGAATGCAAAGAAACATGACCAAAATAAAGTGAAACCATATGAAAGCGTGTACATTTAGAATGTTATTCTGCCACTAATGCACTTGGTCTTGTTTTCATGCATAGGATTTTGAAAAGTAGGTCCAGGTGGATGTTTTGCTTCATTCCTTTCAACAAAATGCATGAATAATTGAATAGTAGAGTGCCATTGGAAAATTCCCTATTGCTATGTTTTTCCATCGAACCAAAATAGCCCTAATGGATCGACATGAATGTATAGTAATAAGTGATGCAACAAGTGTACAACCTCTTTGCCGTGGCCGTGTCGACCTCAGCATCATTGGGTTGGTCATTTGAAGCAGTTGAGGAAGAGGTGGCTGCCGGAGGTGTGGAGGAAGATCTCGAGGAATCAGAGAGCGGTGTCTAGGGCAATCGCTTTCTGTTGTGATGGATCGATTACGTCGTTGGAGCAGCCCGGTGAGTCAGAAGACGTCAAGGCTGAAGCAGCACAAGACATACATCGTCAATCTCAAGTGGGATTCTAATAGCATCTCCAATAGATGATGTAAAATAGATGTAAAATTTACATCACCAAAAATCACCTGACTACAACAGATGAGGTAAAAACAGTTGACTCTGAACTTAAGCGTCGAAACTGAAATTTCTTGTGGAATCTGAATATTCTTGTAAACTGAACGCAATGGTAGCAGAGAGGCACTTGACATGTAGTTTAGGAGGGTCTGCAGTTCATCTTCAACCCGCACCCCACGAGGCACTTGACCACCACCGGCGAACCACGGCCCCAGCGCCGCCTCGCCGCCGAAACAACTCCCCACCGCCGGTCCGCCGCCGCCCCGGCCAGCCCTATAGGCCCCCCGCCCCCACCCTGAACCCTAAATAGATAGTGGGGTACCTCTCCGGCGAGCCCCCGTCCCCGCGGGATGGAGCACCGTCGGTGCCGGGAGGTCGAGCTAAGGAGAAGGTGTGATGCAATGAGTGTACAACCTCTTTGATGGCACCGAGTAGGCCTCGGCTTCATTCGAGGAGTCAGTGAGGATGCTGCGGTTCTGGTGGAGCAGGTTAAGGCGGTGCTGTCGGGATGGAGCAGCCGCGATACACGGGGCGATCGTCGGAGCAGCTCCTTCGAGGTAGAGGACGAGGCGGCTGAACCAGCGGGATGATGAGATGGACGACAAATCCTCATCCGGGGAGGTGGACGAGGGACGTCGAGCTGTTGCGGTGGACGAAGTCATCGGGGAAGAGGCTTCGACTAGGCAGCGGTGAGGTGGCGGACGGAGGAGGGTGGGGTTTCGCGGCTGGAGTGGAGAGGTTATGGCGGCCTGGGATTTCGAATGGCGAAAAGGAGGCGATGGGAGGGGGTGAGCCATGACTTAGGGACGTGCTTGTCCAAAATATAGGGTGTGTTAAAAAAGTACCCCCCACCGATTTGAACTAGCGGCCCTTTCGGCTCAGGGTTAGAAGGGGGATTTCACGTGTCGGGATTTGGCAGCTGGAGGGAGTTTTCGCGCGCGTTGTAATTTCAGGATAGCAAGGCACGGGTTGTGAAGGCGCCAGTTTTGGGAGCACGATATCTGAATTTTTGGGATATAACAAGGCGCGGGTTGAATTTTAGGGACAAGCCTAACATGTAATATTGTACTTGTACGTACCAAATCAATTCGCACTTCCCTCAACCAAAAAAAAATGAAAAAATAGAACTATTCACACCACACAAAGAGAGAGTCTTGCCCCGTTTTACTATAAAAATGCTATTTAAAGCTACTCATACCAACAATTTAGTGCAATTAAAAGCTATTCGGTAGTATGAATCCATGTTATGTCCAATTAGTTTTGTTCGCTTGCTGTATAATGGATGTAACCTACTCATGCCAACATTTTAGTGCATTCCAAATGTCTATACTACCGCTGCAATTCGAACTGAATTTGAATTCGTTTCTCTATTTCAGTAAGAATCTACAATCATGATTGTTGCCAACTTCAACCACCATTCGTGTATTACCTTAATAACACACCACATGATTACTATAGAGATAGATATGAACTATGTGTACTACATGAATTCGAAATCTATTTTTTGAATACACTTGATGTTGATTCCAAATAATAGTACATTTGATGTACTAACTATATATATTCATAATCTAAACCATGTTCCATACGTGTACACCGTGTTTATCACACATAGTATAGTGCCCCGCCCCTACATTATGACAAGTATTTAGACCTGAGCTGCAAAAGCCACACATTAGCACAAATTATGATCAATGTTCTATATGTTATCGTAGTACTAGCAAGATGCCCATGCGTTCCACGTAACATCAACATGATCAAGGGGAGGCCTAATTTGCAAATATGGAGAGGGGTGTGGGTATCTTTTTCAAAATTGCCATAGTTTCCTTCCTATCCGCCGAGATATAAATCGGACGGCCTATATTGAGGATGGCACCATCATCAACAACTCCGTTTTTATAAGAGTAGAGATAAAATATATTATATGTAGTATAACATGTTCATAACCACACCATGTGTATCACCGTTATATATATTCACACATGCATCGGTTTAAAACACCATGATAAATTCTTCAAATATCCGAATTCACTTTTTATAATGAAGTATGATCTCTATTCGTCTTTTACACCCACACAATCCTCTTATATTTGTAGCTAGCTAGCGCTAACTTTCTCTCGTGCATGCAGACGCCCGCATCCCTCTCACCCTTCCTCAACATTCTCTAGCTCCATCGCGCAAATTCGTCTTTTCACTTTAGGTCGTTCACCAACGGTGTGTGTAGGCCCCCCAAGCTCCTTCTTTACGGCACACATCAATCGATATGCCTCTCTAGCCAGGTGTGCCTAGCACAAACACAAGCTTCCCCTCTTCTCTTATCACCGTCCATGACTCACTCCCACCACTCTTTTCATCGATCTCGTACTACGCACTCCTTCCCCCTCGATATAGTATGACTCTCGCACCACCTCCTAGATGCATCCCTCTCTCTCTATCCTTCTCCCCATGCCTCATTTTCTTCTAACACACACATGCATGTATACCGATCGATCTCCCAACATATACCTAGGTCGACTTTAACTATTCCCCCCATCGATCGACGTACCTCACAAGTTATGTCTCTCCTTTCTGTGACAAAGGACGATTGATCTTCCTATGTAGTTATGTCTGCTTACCACAGCCATATCTTTCCCCCCTGATCATTCGTGCATGCCTCCTGACCCGTCACTCACACGCACGTGCACAGACAGGCAGCCATCACCTCTCTTATTGATATTGCAGGCGTGCCCTCCGGTTGTCTAGCAAGCCTATCCCACCATTTGTTAGAAGCAACTCCACTACCACCCCTCCAACACTCTAGCTCTGTCTCTCCCAACCTTATTCCTCTCCTACACATACGCATGGATGTCGATCGATCTCCCTTAATACATGAGGTAGATCGATCTCCCCTAATACATGAGGTAGGCCTCTCTCCTCCTCCACACATATACCAGCCATTGTACCACTATAGTTAATTAGGCCTCCCTCCCCCCACCACACACCGATAGTCGAGCGCTGTAGGTAGGTATCCATGCCACAGAGACAAACCGCACCTGTCCCCTCTCTCGTTCTAGTAGGCCAGCCACTCTATATCTTTGACGTGGGCACACACAAATTCGATGGAACTCTTTATCGACCGCATGCGCACACACACACATCATCCCTCTCTTCGATTCTATGGACACCTCAAGTCGATGATACCTCCACTCTTTTCTCGTGGATTGCTACGTCTCCGTCGTATCTACTTTTCCAAACACTTTTGCCCTTGTTTTGGACTCTAACTTGCATGATTTGAATGGAACTAACCCGGACTGACGATGTTTTCAGCAGAATTGCCATAGTGTTCTTTTATGTGCAGAAAACAAAAGTTCTCGGAATGACCTAAAACTTCACGGAACATCTTTTCGCAAATAATAAAAAATCATTGCAAAAGATGAAGGCCAGGGGGCCCACCACCTGTCCACGAGGGTGGGGGGCGCGCCCCCTACCTCGTGGGCCCCCTGAGGCTCCTCCGACGCCAACTCCGACTCTATATATTTGCTTTCGGGGAGAAAAAAATCAAGGAGAAGAAATTATCGCGTTTTACGATACGGAGCCGCCGCCAAGCCCTAAAACCTCTCGGGAGGGCTGATCTGGAGTCCGTTTGGGGCTCCGGAGAGGCGGATTCATCGCCGTCGTCATCATCAACCATCCTTCATCACCAATTTCATGATGCTCACTGCCATGCGTGAGTAATTCCATCGTAGGTTTGGTGGACGGTGATGGGTTGGATGAGATTTATCATGTAATCGAGTTAGTTTTGTTAGGGTTTGATCCCTAGTATCCACTATGTTCTGAGATTGATGTTGCTATGACTTTGCTATGCTTAATGCTTGTCACTAGGGTCCCGAGTACCATGATTTCAGATCTGAACCTATTATGTTTTCATGAATATATGTGTGTTCTTGATCCTATCTTGCAACTCTATAGTCACCTACTATGTGTTATGATCCGGCAACCCCGAAGTGACAATAATCGGGACCACTCCCGGTGATGACCATAGTTTGAGGAGTTCATGTATTCACTAAGTGCTAATGCTTTGTTCGGGTTCTCTATTAAAAGGAGGCCTTAATATCCCTTAGTTTCCATTAGGACCCCGCTGCCACGGGAGGGTAGGACAAAAGATGTCATGCAAGTTCTTTTCCATAAGCACGTATGACTATATTCGGAATACATGCCTACATTACATTGATGAATTGGAGCTAGTTCTGTGTCACCCTATGTTATGACTGTTACATGATGAACCACATCCGGCATAATTATCCATCACCGATCCGATGCCTACGAGCTTTCCATATACTGGTTTACGCTTATTTACTTTCCCGTTGCTACTGTTACCATCACTACAAAACACCAAAAATATTACTTTTGCTTTCATTACTCTTTTGTTACCGTTACCACTACTATCATATTACTTTGCTACTAAATACTTTGCTGCAGATATTAAGTTATCCAGGTGTGGTTGAATTGACAACTCAGCTGCTAATACTTGAGAATATTCTTTGGCTCCCCTTGTGTTGAATCAATAAATTTGGGTTGAATACTCTACCCTTGAAAGCTGTTGCGATCCCCTACACTTGTGGGTTATCATGGATCGCCCCCTCTATATATATGATATATCCAGGACTCTATTTCACACACATTGCATATGTTACATTTTTTGATTGACCCCCCCTAAAAAAAACTCTCACGAACCCACACACTATATCTCTCTATGTTTGTATCTCTCTCACACAAACCCACGTAGGTGGTGTACGTATACAAGAAGAGAATAGGTGCACCGTGCACACGTACTCACGCTTCGTGCCCAGCCACACCCGCGCGGGTACACGGTGGAGCTCATTTCTGTACGAAATGGCAGCCCACGTGCTAATTTGAACGCGTGTAGCGGTTGTTTACCTACGGAGGTCGTGTACCACGCGTGCACAAAACAAAGTTCGACTTGATGCATTGGCGCGTTATTTTTAAATAAAGTTATATCGCTCAATGGCACGTACACAGAATATGAAATGATTTTTATGGAGAAAAAGGTAGTCCGCTCCACTATATACAATGGAGCCTCCCTGCCTGGTTTGTCTCTCTTCAGAGTATCCCACACAAGGCTGCGGTGGTCTCTCTCTCTCTCTCACCGTTGGTCACTGATCTGGCTGCATCCCGTCCGCCGGCGGAAAGGGAGGACGTGCATCGTTTCTCCGTTCGACGGCGCCGAGGCAGCACGTCCCGACCTGTGGTACACGTCGTTCTCTCTGACCAAGCTCCGCCGCGGTAGGGCCTACGCCACCTGCTCGCTGTCGCAGTATGGGCAGATTCCGCCCGCCACCGCTCACCTAGTTACATCCCGACGACCTCTAGGTGTCCCCTCCGGGCTTTCTCCACTGCCCGTCTTCCCAAGACGCTGCATGTGGATCTTCCATAGTTCTTTGCACAAAATGTAGCTCGTCCGGCGTACTTCCCATATTGCAATCTCGTCCTCACACTGTTTTAGACAAACACAACCGTGTTGTTATCTTCCCTTAGGACAAGGAATATGCTTCTTTTTTGTCATCGCAACTATCATCAACAATATTTGTCTTTTTACAAATTTCAAATGGGCATATTTTAGAGTGTAGATTCACTCATTTTGCTTCGTATGTGTACTCCCTCCGTTCCTAAATATTTGTCTTTCTAGAGATTTCAACAAGTGACTACATACGGAGCAAAATGAGTGAATCTACACTCTAAAATATGTCTATATACATCCGTATGTAGTAGTCCATTTGAATATCTAAAAATACAAATATTTGAGTAGTCACTCGTTGAAATCTCTATAAAGACAAATACTCTGGAGTATATTTAAGAACCGAGGGCGTAGTGCATAGCCGCATGGGAGACTCAGACCGGTCGTTGCGCCGCATTAATAGTGAGTAATGAGCAGTCAAATCATAAGCCCCACCTTTCCTAATTGTAAGTTGCTCGGAAGAAGCAACCATCAATACGATCTTCTTTGAATCCGCTCATACTACTCCATCCGTCACTTTGTTTATAGAGCGCGCTTAAAAAGAGAAAATCTACGGGACCAAGGCGACTAGCGATCAGCCTGAAAAATAGCATTGGTAGTTATAGCACGACGTCTATTACTAGAGGAAATAATGCATACACACATGCATGCAGTGCTTCCACCCCGGGTACACACATGCATGCACTTACTCCACTCTGTAGTACTACATCGAGAGAAAATTGCGGTTACCATGCCCTAATTAATTGAACATTAAACCAAACACGTCTAAAGTCTCTCTGGTGGTGGAAATGCATTGAGAGAAATGCATCATAATGAAGCGCGCCCTGTAAACTGTGAAGAAGGGAGGAGTAGTATGAAGGTGCAAAACCAAGTATGCAGCGTCTGACGGCGATCGGTCAACGCACCTCCTCTTAGCATATCACTGACATGTGGGACCGGAGTGTGAGCAAACCGATCTCAATTGACGGCAAAATGGCCAACCCGCCGTTCCTTGAGAGAGACGAGGAGCGAGAACACACAAACGAGCTCGCACGGAGGCCAAGATATATTCGAGCATGGTTGATCGATATCATCATTACATGTTGGGCTGCCGTTTTCCGCCCTTCTCCGGAATGAATGTGTACTTTATCAGAGATTAAAAAAATAAGAGTACATAGGCTCAACCATGCGGTTCTAGTAGTAGTACTACTCGTACTACTAAACCTTGCGCTTGGCTCTTCGCCTCTTCGTGAAGTCAAACAATATGATGGTACTCCGCATATTCGATAATACAGTGTATGCCTCTGGCAATCTGACACCGAATGAACTGATGCATGTCCACTACCTGGGCGAGGATACGTTGCATTAGTCAAAAGGCGTAAGCGAGCTTCACCTTGTCCTGCAAGCTTCTCCTCGTTCTGCGAGTTGACGGGACACACCAACAAGTAGTGCTAGTCCATACTCCCTCCTTTCCGGTTAATATTGCTTAATCTTTTGTGCGGGTAAATGAGAGAGCTTTATTCATATATAAGCATTCTTAGGACGATCAGCCAAGACACTGGTCACTAGGAAGCGAGGTACCCCGCAAAAAAAGAAGTAGGCAGCAAAGTGTTTCATCAAGCCAACTCTCGGCCACATTCAAAGTGCAGCAAGCACGGTTCGCACAAAGATGCGCCGCAAGGTTTGCTGACCCGTTTACATGCTGAATAACAAAAAAAGAGGAGATAATACCGAGCGCTCCTATTTGTAACAGGATATGAGCCAGAATTAAGCGAGAATTGTGGCGAGTGTTCCAGGCAATCAACTTCCATTATCACATGCGAGAACCCTCGAAGAGAACCAAATGTGTTGAAGGTTGCTTTATCACATTTTAAAAATATAATGAAAGTGCAGACGCTCCTCCATCCAGTTCCTAGTACTACCTCTGTAGACTATAGTAGTAGTACTAGTACTAGTAAACTTTGCTCTTGGCTATTCGCCTCTTCGGGAAGTGCAACAATAATAGTACTACTAGTATAGTGTATGCTTCTGGCAATCTGACACCGAATTAACTGTTGCACGTCCACCGCCTGAGCGAAGGACAGCTTGCATTAGTCAAAAGTTTCTCCTTGTCCTGCGAGCCACCGCGCGCAAGCTTCTCCCATCCTGCAAGCTTCTCCTCGTTCGGCAAGTTGACGGGACACAACAAAGTAGTGCTAGTCCGTACTGCCTCCTCTCCGGTTAATATGGCTTAATTTCAAACGAGATAAATACACTGTCTGTCATTGTATATTTGTAAAAATACGGTCAGTGGACTTCATAATACGCTCATTGCGCTCAATATATACATTTTCCGGTGTTTATACGGTCACTAGATCACCCTGGCTGAGTATGTGTGTGCATGCACGTTTAGGTTGAGCACTTGAGCATGACCGTGTGTGTTCTGTCGTGTGCTTGGACATGCATGCATTAGGGCGTCACGCGCGTTTTTGTGTCCATGTGTACGTGTGACTGTTGCATACACGTAGGGGGAGTACGTGTAGGGGCCACTAAAGGAGCAGTCAAATCACACAATAAGTTAGTCGGAAGAAGCAACCATCATTTCACTCTTCAATGACATGTACGCAATATAAAATGGTTGATATGGAGAGAAAAAGAAAAACCACTATATATACACTAGCAGGAGCCTAAGCTACAAGCCTACTTGCTTGGGTTGCTCTCTTCACAAGCATAGAACGACGGTGGCCACACCGCTGGTCACATATCCGGCCTGATCACGAGCCGGGAAGGGAACAATGTTCTGCGTGACGCCTTGTCGACATCGTGAGGAGAAAATCCACAGTCGGTGCGTCCCAATTAGGGGTCACCGCGGTATGGGCCGATGCCGCGTCCCAACCGCCCTTCTAGCTACAGCCCAACGTCCGTTTCGAAAATATTAGTGCATGTCAACAAAAATTATACTAGTATCACTGTTCCGTTTCAAAAAAAGCATATAAGCTGTTACTTCTTACCCAAAGGATCTTTATATCCAACAGACACAAAATATCCATTCGACTGTTCGAAATTACTTTCATTGCTGATCTGATGTCGAGGTAATTGTTGCATCGCCACCAAAACCCACCATCTCTTAAGCTAAAGTAGACCGAGTTAACCCCTATATTAGCATATTACTAAGATAAACAAAAGGCACTGTAGAATCATTTAGGACGTGAGCTTGTCAATCTGAATGTGGAGGGACACCAGCTTAGCCCCGACCAGCAGCTTGGGCGGAACTATGAAGAAGGTCAGCTCCTGCACGGCGACGTCACCGGGATCCCTGCTGCTTGTCACCTCCATTTCCTTGACGGCGTCGGTCCTGCCTTTGGGCTCCTCCGGCGGGCCGTTCGCCCATAGCTTGGCCATGTAGTGCGGCAGTGGGGACGCCCCCACTCTGATGCAGATGACCAACATGGAGATAGGCGCGCCAATGTCGAGCACGCCACCGACCAAGAAAAACGTGCGGCCGCCCTCCTCCATGAACAGCAAGAGCCGTGGCTCCGACAGTGGCACTTGCAGCTGGAGCGCCTTGCCGTACTGGATCCTGTGCACGGGTATGGGATGCACAGTGCTGATGTGGTGGGAGAGCACCGGCGGCGGGCCTTCGTAGCCGCAGACGGGCACGGGGCATTTGCAGGGCGTGAGCGGACACACGCTTTGGTGATCGGCGAGCTTGTGGTAAGTGACATAGAGCCCATAGCCTTCGCGCGGGCACTCCACCCTCACCGAGGAGAGGACGGCGTCCACTGCCATGTTCCGCACGTCGAAGCCACCGCCGCGCTCGCACTTCTGGCACTGCCCTTGGTTCCCGGGGCGCTCAACGCGGCAGTCCACGCAAGCCAGGTTCCCTCCCTTGCACTGCAGAAATCAATCAAAAAACACATAAATCAAGAAACCTGCACCTTGCTTGATCAGCCGAACGGACGAGGTGTATTCGAACCTCATACACTGGAGGCCTCAAGGGGCGGAGGCACAAGGGGCAATGGAGCAAGGTGAGGTCCATCGAGACCATAGAGAGCTCCATCGTCGGGTCCTGATACATGCGCATGATCTCGCCCTCCTCGTGCACAACCATCTCTCGCTTTATCAGGGCCAGGGCATTACAAAGCTTTAACGTCACATATTCATACTACTTCAAGGTGCATTAAATCAACACATGCAAGTATCAAAAGGAGAGTCACGGCATGCATGCATGCATTGTAATTAATGCATCGGTAAACGCAAATTATTGAAATATATCGAGTGCAGTGCTTTGATGTGTCGCATCAACTCGTACAAGACCGAGAAGTTTGATTACTACAATGCCCTCTCGCCTTAACCGCACCTGCCTTTGGCTGCATGATAGGTGGGCCACCGACCTGTTGGGCCCACCTGTCATGGACGCAAGGGTAGGAGCAGTAAGTCAATGAAGCTGCATCATTCCCTCGCCCATGAGCGTGGTGGCTGGCAGGACTAGGAGAAGCTTTCGTTCGCTACACGCTCTCCCTCCCGTACGCGGTGGACATGCAGCAGTTCACTCGGTGTCAGATGGCACTTCCTCGAGGAAGATCCCTCCTCACTTCCTCGAAGCTTCTTGTCCTCTCCCTCCCTCCCTCTCGTACCGCCCGTGAAGGCGCCTCACCGTATCCGCGCTCCATCTAACCCTGCTATCCAAACACCTTTTTGGTTAGAGTTAGTTCAGGGTTAGTTCAGGGTTAGAATCTTACTCTAACCTCTAACTGAGTTAGAGTATCCAAACAGGGCCACTGTTTGACTTCCCAAAGAGGCGAAGAGCCAAGCGCAGCCCGGACGCTCGTGTGGCAGTTTCATGTGTAGAGTAGTCTAGGATAGCATGTACCGTGCCTGTAAGCTTAAAATCGTTGGGGTCGGCTCCATGCTATATTTTTTGGTTAAAATAATCTTCTGGCCCTACCTATCATCCTGGTGATTCTAGTTTGCACGCTCATCTGGTCAAGACAGGAATATATATTTTAATTTGTGGTGGGGTAAATGTTAGAAGTTGCAGCAAATGGAGTATTGTACACTGCGGGTCTTTCAGCCAAGTTTAGAGGCAACCATGTGGGCCCAGTGCTATGATGTGTCGTGTTAACTCGTACAATGAGGAGAAGCTTGATTTTACTACTACTACATGCCTTCTCCCTCGCCCATGCGCGCGGTGGCTCGTAGACGAGGACAGGCTTTTGCTTATCCCTCCCACTCGCGATGGACGGACATGCAGCAGTAGATTCGAACATGCAGCAGTGGATTTGATACTGTAAAAGCAGTAGTAGTAACATCATTGTTCGTCTTCTCGAAGAGCCGAAGAGCCAAGTGCAACCCGAATGTGGCAGTTGCGAACCTTGGTGCACACATATAGCCAGGCTCTTGCATGAGACAAAATTGCTATGTGAGCCCACTATTGTAGTACTACTTGCTAGTATAGCCCTGTAAACCAGAAAGGAGTATTTGCCTTTCTAGAGATTTCAACAAGTGACTAGACTCCACCGAGATGGAGTACCTATGGAGCAAAATGAGTGAATCTACACCGTAAATAAATACGTAGTTCTCTCGTTTTCCTCTCGGCCTTGGTCGCAGTGCACAATATTGAGTATACTAGTACTATCATCTTGAAATTTATGAAGTCACCATAGGCACCTCGTTGTCGACGGGAACGTCTCCTGACACGCGATAGACGCGAGCGGCAGTCGCCTCCATAGGTGCTTGAATGCCAAGGAGGGAGAGGGTAGCGGTTCCCGAGACATTGAGCGGTCAATGATGCATCCTCAAATTACTCTACATGCAGAGGGAATTAATTGGAGAAACAGAATAGATCCAACACGATGTGAATGCAACAGAGTTTGGATTCTCATATAAAGGCGCCCCACCACTGCAATCCATCTACTCCTTAGTCTCTGCGCAACACTGCTCACTCCAATCCAAGACCAAGTGACCAGGAGCCAGAAGCACCTATGGAGGCGATGGTCGCGAGCGGCAGTCGGCTGTGCCAAATCATCCAAGGCGCCGGCCTGCGGCCCCGCACCGCGCAACATTTCCAAACGGTGCTGGCGACCGCCGGTGTCGTAGCCCTCGCCGACGCCGGCTTCACCTCTCGCATGGACGACATGATGGTCAACTCCATCCACAAGTTCGCCGCCGTCAAGAAGCGTGCAGTGAAACCTCCTACTAATCTTGCCAGCCACCATGCTCATGCGCGAGGGAGGGACACAGCTTCATTGACTTACTGCTCCTGCCTTTGCGTCTATGACAGGTGGGCCCAACAGGTGGTTGGCCCACCTGTCATGCAGCCAAAGGCAGTGCTAAGGCACCGAGCTCACCATGAGGGAGAGGGTGTTGTAGTAATCAAACTTCTCGGTCTTATGCGAGTTGACGCGACACATCAAAGATCTGCACTTTCGATATAAGTCTTTTTACACATTTCAAATGGACTACTACATACGGATGTATGTAGACATATTTTGCTTTGTATGTAGTCACTTGTTGCAATCTCTAAAAAGACTTATATTTGGAAACGAAGGGAGTACAACGCATCCATGCATGCCGTGACTTCCCTTTTGATACTTGCATGTGTTGATTTGATGCACCTTGCCAAATTTTGACTATAAATTTAACTAACCAAATTTTCATGCATGTCACAAAAAATTACGGGGCTGTTTGGATTGTGACTATGTTTGTCTTATGTTGCCACATTATTTTCCCCACACTTGCCACACTTGCCTAACTTGAGTTGCTCAAATTGTTAGACACACTTTGGCTTGCCTAAGGGAATCTTGCCACACTTTTTGTGTCTATGACTTGTGGGGTTCATTGCTAATAAAAAAAATTCTTGTCTTAGGTTTGGCTAATAAAAAAGACTTATATTTAGGAACGGAGGGAGTAGAAAATATAAATAATAATGCATGTTGGGGAAACCCACGTTTCCGATAATTTTAGCCGTGGGCTTGTTCACAATTTTACGAGGGGTGGTTGTTCATTTAATGGAGGGACTTGTACCAGGTGAACGATACAAAGTGCGACTGGCACACCATAACACCACTTGGAACAAGCGGGTAGCTATCTCAAAAACAATCAACAACTAAAAAAGCGGCGACACGACCGTAGTACACAATTTTAAACGATTGTTTTGATGGAGTGAAAAGAAAAACTACCCCACTACGTATATATAGGTCGGAGCCTCCGCGCTTGCTTGCTAGGGGTTGCTCTATTCACACACTCTCATTCTCTCCATATCTAAAGAAGATAGGGGTGGTAACAACATCTTTCTCCCTTCAAAAACACTATCTTTCTATCCTCACCGCTGGTTACAGATCCGGACGTATCCCCTCCGCCGGTGAAGGGAGGAGGGCAGCGTTTAGGCCGTCGTCGGCAGCGAGGGAGGAGACCCACTGCCCGGCCGCACCGTTAGCTCGGCCGGCGCGCCGGCTGGAGGTCCTCCGATCCCTTCGTCGTTGCCCTAGTGTGGGCGGATCCGGCCTCCCACCGCCCACCTATCCACATCCCGATGACCTTCAGGTATATCTTCTTTTGAAACTTCCTTAGCTCTACTTCCCCAGCTCGCTACATCGCTGCATGTGCATCATTTTCTACCTCTCAACCCCTCTCGATCGGATGGTCCAACGTCACCTATTTTTTTATTCTATTGTTAGAGGTAAAGCTACTTCATGGAGTCGAATCTTGTACTTGGTTCAAACAAGAAATAAAGTGGAGGTGGGGGAATTTAGTATGTAGTACATTGGACTTGGTACAAACAGGAAGGAAAGGGGGTGAAAGTAGTACATACTGGTCATCCAACCGGTCTCTTGGTCGAAAAGGGAAATATAGGGGTAACGCTGTACACAGTGGTATGACCAGGACTAGATTTGCTATCCACACATAGGAGTATGTGGCTAGAGTGAACAAAAATGGGACCAACCCAGATATGTTTTGAAAGTGCGTTATATCGACTAGAGGGGGGTGAATAGGCGATTTTTATGAATTCTTCACTGAGGAATTTGCCGGTGAGGAAATTCCTTAGCGAAGAACTACTTGCAGCGGAATAAGTACTCAGAAGTAAGCATAACAGAATGCGGGCATGGTCATCATGATGAAATGAAGACAAACAAAGAGTACGGAAAGCGTAAACACAGGATAGCACA
This sequence comes from Aegilops bicornis, assembly GCA_021605145.1. Classification (NCBI taxonomy): domain Eukaryota; kingdom Viridiplantae; phylum Streptophyta; class Magnoliopsida; order Poales; family Poaceae; genus Aegilops; species Aegilops bicornis. Next base: position 397,296,720 of record CM038673.1, on the reverse strand, counting down.
GGATGAAGACAAAGCGGTGAAGAAATTGAACTGAGGAAATAGAGAAAGTCTTGATCAAAGTCTTCAAACACAGATATGAATGAACACTCAACACAGAATGAGGAAATGAAAGGGTTGAGGAAATAGAACCAATAAGGTTGGTGAAGACAATGATTTGGTAGACCAGTTCCAAGCTGCTGTCTCGGTTGTACGTCTGGTTGGAGCGACTTAGTATTTAAACTCGAGGACACACAGTCCGGACACCCGGTCGGCCGAGCACGCAGCTCAGGACACCAAGTCCTCACCGTATTCTCCTTGAACTAAGGTCACAGACCTCGTCCAATCACTCGTGGTAAGTCTTGAGCGACTTCCAAACCTTCACAGACTTGGTCACTCGGCGATCCACAATTCCTCTTGGATGCTCTAGACCATGACGCCTAACCGTCTAGAAGAAGCACAGTCTTCAAAGGTAACAGGCGTCGGATCCACGCAGGATCAATCTCTTGATGATGCTCAATCACTTTGGGTTTGTAGGGGTTTGATTTTGGGGATTTTCCTCACTCGATGATTTTCGCTCAAAGTCCTCGGAGGATGGGTTGCTCTCAAATGACAAGTGTCAAGTTTCTCTCGGAGCAGCCAACCAGCTAGTGGTTGTAGGGGGCGGCTATTTATAGCCTAGGGAGCAGCCCGACATGATAAGACATAAATGCCCTTAAATGATATGACCGTTAGGTGGATAAGATATTTTGGGACAGCTGGCGCGCAGCACAGCAACGGTCGGAATTTTGAATTTCAAATTCCTAAGGGCTATCATGTTCCTCCTTTGTGTAGGCAATCCAAGACTGGCTAATTCCTAACTCCTCGGTCGGAACAAATTCCTCAAATGACCAGAAGAACTTCGTCTCTGTCACTGAAGAAATTGACTGAACTGTATGAGATTTCCAAAGCTTCACTCGAAGGGATTGGTAGGTGTAGGATTTTGAGTTGAGCATCACATGGAAATTTTTCCTTAGTATTTCCTCGACCCCCTTTAACAGTACGGTGTTTCCTATGACTCAAGAAAGAGAAAATGAAACTACGAAAACAAAAGTCTTCACGCTTCATGTTCCTCAAATGAATATCAAGTCTTCAAGGTCACACCAATTTCTTCACTTTCAAAGTCTTCAAAAAGTCTTCAGAATATCAAAGTCTTGATAGAAGAACTTCATTTTTAGGGTCGACTTTCTCTGTAAATATCAAACTCCTCATAGACTTATAGACTGTGTACACTCGTAAACACATTAGTCCCTTAACCTATAAGTCTTCAATACACCAAAATCACTAAGGGGCACTAGATGCACTTACAATCTCCCCCTTTTTGGTGATTGATGACAATATAGGTTAAGTTTTCAACGGGGATAAACATATGAACCGTAAATACTGATATTGAGGAATTTGACTGCAAGATATAGAAGAACTCCCCCTGAAGATGTGCATAGTGAGGAATTTGCTTTTGAGGCAATGCACACTTGAAGAGTTGAATCATGGAGATCTCCCCCTATATCTTGTAATTCATACACGCATTTGACATATAATATGAAGAATTTGAAATGCATGATGAAATATGGTGCTTGATGAAATTCAACATGCGTGCAATAACAATAATGAGGAACAGGCATGCAAAATAACGCATCAAAATAACGTATCAGAGCTCAAGAGAATCAGAGCTCAGTGCATCAAAAGTATCAGAGCATAGTGCCAGAGCACAGTGCATCAAAAGTATCAAAGCACCATCGGGTTTAAGATTACAACTCGATCCAATAAAAGTTTCGTAAGAACGAGAGTTGTAACTTAACAAAAATAAATTGCCCATATAATAGACCCGCTTGAAGACTAACTCAAATTTCTCCCCTTTGTCATCGAATGACCAAAAGGATCGAAACTGAGGACTAACGCCCCTGAAGAATTTCAAGTTGAAGAAGGAGCGCCAGCGTTGTTGGGGTCGATTGTTGTAGTAGGGCCTGCCGCAGTGTCGTCCAAGTCTTCATTTTTATCAGTGTCTCGTGATGAAGAATAGGATCTGGCCACCAAGGAAGGGACTTTGACCTTGTTGTATTTCTTCGGAGGAGGTGCAGACCAGTCAAATTCTTCCTTGAGACCCATTGTCGCCAGTTCTTCTGCACTGTAGAGATTAGAAAGAACAACCCAGGTGCGTTTGAAGGTTTCATGGAGGTAGTAGTGGTTTTTCTTCACTGCATTGTGTGTAGAGGTCATGTTGTGAAGAATTGAACCAAGCTGACGCTTGACCCATTTATGATTGCGATCAACCTTCCGATGAAGACCGAGGAGTAACTCACGATCGATCATCACCACAGGTGTTGTGGCTTGAGGACTTTGCTTGGCCGAGGTATTTATGGCGAGAATCATGTGTGGCAGAGTCATCATTGGTGGAGTAGGATGCAGCTTTGCGAAACTGTCCATCCAATGGACGAATGCCTTCATCGATCACAGCAGTAGCCTTGCCCTTGTTATCAGCTGGGGTAAATGTCCGTTTGAGGACTTCAATCGGGGGCAAGTAGCTGCAGTGGTTCAGTGTATCAGCCTTGTAATTGAGTGAAGACCTTGTCCTGATGAATCTCATTATCCAAGGCGCATAAGGCTTCAGCTCAAATGGTGACATAGCAATGTTTGCCAGAGTCCTCATGAAGAAATCATGGAAGTTGACGGGAACTCCGTGAATGATATTGAAAAGCATATTCTTCATGATGCCAACGACTTCTTCACCATTTGAGTCGTGGCCTTTGATAGGACTCATTGTCTTCGTCAGAATCCGATAGACAGTCCGAGGCACATACAATAATTCCTTGACGAGGAATTTGGTTCTTGGGGCCTGCCTTGGCTTCAAAGGCTTCATCAGCACTTGCATATAGTGATTTGAAAGTTCTGGTTCGTTGTAGATACAACAAGCACCATCAAGTGGAGGACTGAGTGGTAGGGCACGAAGCAATTCAGTTGCAGGTGCCTTGTAGTGAGTATTTTCAGACGTCCAGTCTAATACCCATGAGTTCACGTCTTCAGCGTCTCCGGTGATGTGGAGCGTTGCATAGAATTGAAGAATGAGTTCTTCATTCCAATCACAGATGTCAGTGCAGAAATTCAGAAGTCCTGCGTCGTGAAGAACACTGAGGACTGGCTCAAAGCCTGGCAGAGACTCCGTATCCACATGAGGAATATGTGCATGATCGAAGACTTTGTCTTTGTTGAAGAGCACTGAGGAATAGAAATTGGCTTGACTGGCAGTCCAGAAACGCCTCTTCCTTATGCGAGCAGAATCATAAGGATTGTAATCGATGAAGAATACGTGCTTTCACAGAAGAAATCTTCAGCCTTGAACTTTTGCTTTGTTGAGAAGGGATTCTTTGGCTTTGGCAAAGGAGTGTCGATGAGTTGTATCACGACCTCCGGAATCGCAATCTCAGGTTCTTCAGCCGAGGAATTTCTTGTTCCTCAACAGGTGCAGTCTAAGGATCAGCAGCAGCAGGTTCATCAGCGCTAGTGGCTGGAATTTCTTCATGGACAGATGAAGTGGGATGAGTTTCTTTAGAGCCCATTTCAACCGTTGGAGCAGGGGACTGAGGTATCTGTTGGATTGGGGTGAAGAGTGGAGAATTTTGATGCTGACTTTCCCAAAAGTCATCGTTCATCACTGGCGTTGTGCTTCCAATATCCACATCTTCTTCAAGTTCCTCAACACCGGCCTCTTCACTGTGAACTGAGGCATAGGCGAGGAAATGATTGGGGTTGAAGGATTGCTTCCACTTCAATTTCTTCATCAATCTGCTCGACGAAGCGGCAGAATGATTTTCTTCATCGAGATCCGCTTGGGATCTCATAATCTTCATCATAAGGAACAAGGTCCTTTGATGGAATTGAGGAAGTGGAACAACATCAATAGGATTTTCAAAGGAGCTGGTCATTGGCTTCATCTTCTTCGCAGCCGAAGAATTTGACGCAGCTGATGCTTTCCGTTTCTTCACAGCAGCTCGTTCTGCAGCCTTGGTCTTCTTCACATCAGATGCAGATGGAAGAATTGGAGTTGGTGTAGGCGCAGGAGGAGCTGAGGAATCTGGTTGATTTTCCTCGGTATGGCCCGATGCAGTTGCCCTGATTTATTCGATTTCTTCAGCGCACCACTAGTGGATGCCCCAGCAATTTCTTCAATTTGGAATGGGATCATCGATACAGGCGGCATTTTCTTGACCTTTGAACTTCATCGGTGGTCTTGGCATGTTCTTCGATCTGCTGAAATTTGAGGCTCCAGCTTGAGGAATTTCATGTTGCGTTGGGACAGCAACATTGGTGAATTTCTTCGTCAGGTTGACGAATCTGACTTTTGCTCCTTGCCAATCAGCATAATAAGCATCAAAGTTTTTGCTGAGGGCTTGGATTTCATTCTGGACCTTGAGAAGTTCCTCAGGTGTCATTCTGACAACCTTTTTCTTCAGGAACTTCTTCTTTCTGTATTGAGCTTTCTTGATCTGTCTTGCCTTTTCAAACTTCCATTTCTCTTCAGTGATGAAATGGGTCAGCATGTGACTTTGTCCAGGGGTCAGATGAAAATCAGGCATAGGGGTGTTTGGATCTTTGTGCCAGAGATCAATGTAATCGAGGATTTTCCTCGGATCCAACAGCAGTGGCACAGATGTGCCTTTGGCTCTAGCGGCCCTTTCTTGGCGGTCTCTGATGATTTCCGCAAGTTCATCATCATCTTCAGGTGCTCTTGGAAGGCGACCTGTTTCTTCTTGGGACTTGGCCGAGGACCTCGTCCAGCTGTGGCCTTAGTCTTCAGCACAGTCGGGCCAGACGAAGACTTTGGTGCAGCTGAGGAACTTGCTGAAACACCAGATGCAATGGAGAAGCCTGCAGTCCTTTGGCACGTGGCCAGATGCACAGGTGCTGAGGACTTTGTCGGAACTGCTGAGGACTTGGGAGTAGCTGCTGAGGATTTTGAAGGAGCTGAGGATTTTGGAGGAGCAGGGACAGCATGAGGAATTGGCCGTGAGGGCACAACTGAGGAACTTGGCCGTGAGGGCACTGTTGGTGAAGCACTTGGCTTGTGTGCAGGCTTCTTTGCCATAGATTTTCTTGGCTTGACAGAGGCCTCAGTGGCAGCAGCAGTAGTAGAGTCCTCACTGAATTTCCTCACTGCCTCGTTGGCTTGTCTTGCCAACTTGGCTTGGCGCTTGGCCCATTCTTCAGGAAAGTCCTCGCCACGCTTGATGCTGGTGGGGTCAGCTTCTTGACCAGGTGCCAATGGAGCTCTTGGGCATGGAGGATTGAGTGCGAATTTCTTCATGTACTTTGGAGTTACATATATGTACTCCCTCCATTCCCTTGCCCATCTCCGTTCAATCCTTTGAATGCGCACCTTGCGCCGATTTTTGTTTTCTTTGCCGAACTCGGCTTCATCAGGTGTGCAATAATCAGCATATATTTCCTCAGGGATTTCAAACGCGGTCATGACCTCAGGCCTCTTTCCTCCTTTCTGTGGCTTCTTTCCTTCTGCCATATTCTTCAGGTGAGGAATTTGAACAAAAGAATTTTCTGAAGAAGTATGCAACTTTTCTTCGAGGAACGCTACAAATAAGTTAAGTTGATGAGAACCTAGTGATTCAGCAGCGGACATGAGTACCTATGAACAGAGTATAGTTGCGAGGAATTTGGAGAGGTCATATGCGTTCTGAGAAGGTTTTTCAAAAAGAACAAGTTTTGAGGAATTTGACCAGATGAGCCTTGAAGAATTTCACTAAGCGTTCTTTGTCTTAGGTTCCAGAGTTGTACAGATCGAGGATCCACACAATTGAGGAATCTTGAATAAAATCATTGCTTAGAGAAACGAATCAAGAGCATATTTTGTTTGAGGTGTTCATATGTGTGTGAGGATTTGAAGAATAAACACCTTTGAAGATTTTGTAGTGAAAATTTGGATCAACGAGGGCAGTAAAAGTAACTTTTAATTACCCTAAATGAAGAACACGACGAACTGGGTGGTGTAGATGTGAAGCTAAATCTGCTCAGATCTTCCACGCCCTAACTTGGCGGAGGAAGATGGCTACGGCGGCGATTTAAATGAAGATTTCCAAGAATCGGGCGCTGAAAGTACGACGGCGACGAGGTCGAGGCAGTGAAGCTCTTCCTCACCGGCGACGATGGAGTAGCGGCGGCGCTAGGGTTTGAGGAGCTCGAGCGGGAGAGAGATCGGTCGAGCGGAGTAAAAGAAGTGAGGATGGAGAGAGGGGTATTTATAGAGGCAGTGAAAAACTATTCGCCTGAAGATTTTGGATGAACGTGCCCCTGACCATTCTCCTTCTCACGACATGTGTCACCCACGTACTGTGTAGTGGAGCTCGTGTACGATCGTGGGTGAGTAAAATAATGCATCGTGGGATGCGGAACGGTTTGAGCCGCAAATCGAAAGTTTGGATAGTTTTAAAGTTCCGTTCGCAATTTCTTCAGCTGACAAGGACACAGTGAATATTTTGAACGAGTTTCAAATAGAACGCACATGAAGAATTTGTGAATAGATTGGGTTGAGTATAGCATAGAGGGAGAAGGGTCCGATCACATTCACTTAGCAGAAAAAGCAACTTGAAGAATTAGCCATAAGTGTTGTAGAGGACATAAACCCATATATATATAGCCAATGAAGAAAAACGACGGAAACAGTGAGGATTTTGAAAAGTTGAAGAATTTGAAAAACTAAAGAATTTAAAAAACTGAGGAAATACTCAAATTGAAGATTTTCAACTTTAGTGGTGGCGTGACCCACCGTATAAGAATGATGATTTCAGACACCGTGTACAATTGTCGTAGGGTTCTGAGAATCAAATTCTTCATTAATTTCTTCACACTTAGAGTGTTGTCCTTCATTGATTGAAGAAAAACATTTCTTCATGTGTTGCACATCTAAGTCATCAATTTTGCATAAGTGTCAGGATGTGTGTCCTTTTCAAAGAACGTTTGAAGATTCTAAGATATTTAGCTCACACCGCAACTTGCTAAATCTCTTCTCATCCAAGGGCTTAGTGAAGATATCGGCTAGCTGTTCTTCAGTCTTCACATGCTCGATGGAGATGTCGCCCTTCAACACATGATCACGAAGAAAATGATGACGAATTTGAATGTGCTTTGTCTTCGAGTGCTGAACTGGGTTGTGAGCAATCTTGATGGCACTCTCATTGTCACAGTAGAGAGGCACATTCTTCATGTTGATGTCGTAGTCCTTGAGAGTTTGCTTCATCCACAGCAATTGAGCACAACACGAGCCAGCAGCAATGTATTCAGCTTCCATGATGAAGCGGTGATACACGATTCTGTTTCTTCGAGGACCAACGGACCAAAAGATCGTCCGAGGAAATGACAAGTACCAGATGTTGACTTGCGGTCCACACGATCACCAGCAGATAGTCAGAGTCGTAATATCCAATGAGATCAAAAGTAGAGCCCTTGGGGTACCACAATCCTAGTGTTGGTGTGTGAGCTAGATATCGAAGAATATGCTTCACAGCCTTATGGTGTGATTCCTTGATTGTAGCTTGAAATCGGGCACACATGCAAACACTAAGCATTATATCTAGCCTAGATGCACATAAGTACAATAAAGAACCAATCATGGAGCGGTATACCTTGTGATCAAAGTCAATACCATTTTCATCGATTGCATAGATGGCCATTTGTGGGCATAGGAATTTTAGCGCCTTTGCAATCTTGCATGCGAATTTCTTGAGGACATCTTTGAGGTATTTCTCTGAGATATGAATATGCCATTGTGTTGTTGACGAATTTGAAGACCTAAAAGAATTTCAACTCTCCCATCATAGACATTTGATATTCTTCACTCATCATATAGGCAAATTCATCACTATAACGTTGGTCAAGACAGCCAAAGATAATATCATCAACGTATATTTGGCACACAAACAGTTCACCATCATATGACTTAGTAAAGAGAGTAGGGTCGAGTGAACCGGGTGTGAAGCCATTCTTCACGAAGAATTCCTTCAATGTATCATAGCACGCCCGAGGGGCTTGTTTGAGACCATAGAGGGCCTTGTTGAGTCTGAAGACTTTGTCGGGATTCTTTGGATCTTCAAAACCTGGGGGTTGAGCAACATATGCTTCTTCCTCAAGCTTACCATTGAGGAATGCACTTTTCACATCCATTTGATATAAAGTGATATTGTGATGGGGATCTCTAATCCAGCATTTAGCACCGAAGACTTTGAAATAACTCACATTGGGTTTCTTGTCGTTGAGGAGTTCATAGGCAGTCTTCTTGAAGAATTTGTGAAGATATACTCTGTTGATGATGTGGCACGCAGTATCAATTGCATCAATCCAAAACGACTAGGCGTTTTGTATTCATCAAGCATAGTGCGAGCCATCTCAACAAGAGTTCTGTTCTTGCGCTCCACGACGCCATTCTGCTGAGGAGTATAGGGAGCAGATAACTCATGAGTAATACCAAGTTCATCAAGATAGGCATCAAGAACGGAATTCTTGAACTCAGTTCCATTGTCACTCCTGATGTGTCTGATCTTCACACCAAAGTTAGTTGAAGCCCTCGAGGAAAATCGTTTGAAGACTTCCTGCACTTCATTTTTGTAAGTAACAATGTGTACCTATCGGGGAGGCTGATCGTACCCACGGACACCTATGGGGCCGGCGGACCAGGCCCCTTGTGGTTCGGAGGGGGGCGGAGATCGCACGAAGAGCGGATCGATGCGAGGCACACGAGCAGTTTACCCAGCTTCGGAGCTCTCCGGAGAGATAAAACTCCTACTGCTGCTTGTTTGATGTATTGTGTTCTTGCTAGGGAGCAATGAGAGCTACAAAACCTAGCGTGAGTGTCTCTGGTCTCGAGTGAGTCGAATGAACCGAACCAGCCGAACCCCTTCTACGCTATGCACGGGCCTCCTTTTATATGCTCAAGGGGTCTCCGACAGTGGCAACACAGGCGGGGTACAAATGTAAAACAGGAGTTGGTACACCTACCGAGCGATTACTGATGCAAAATACCTAACTCGACGGCAAGGGACAAAAGCAATAAATGCCCGTCGATTGTCGCCCGAACGATCTGCAACAGAGGCCGTCAGTGCGCCTCCGCCGCCACGATGGCAAGCTTGTCGCCGCCGCTTATCGCTGCTCTCCGCTGGCTGCACAGCCTCCTCTCGACGCGCCCATGGAACGGCCCCCATGGCGACCGCGTCGCTGGATGAGCTGGAGCGGAGGCGGAGAGAGTTGCATGCATGGCAAGCGCCTTGCCGCGGCCGAATCCTTGTCGCGCCCGGAGGCTTGTCGTGCTCCGAGCCTTCCCGGCAAGCTCCTCTTGCCGGGGCCTTGTCTTCTGCATGCCTCGAGTGGCCTTCCCGACAAGCTCCTCTTGACGGGGCCTTGTTTTCTTAATCTAATACTTTGTTCTTGAATGGCTCCAATGGAGCCACGGAGGATAATGGCGGTGTGAGGCAAACCTTGCCGCTGGGTGTCAGAATCGTCTGCAGGCACGAGTACGGGATACTAGGGTACCCCTACTCTAGTACACCGATAGGAGCCCCCGGGCCTTGGCCGTACACGGTGCCTAGCGCTTGTCGGGCCAGGCCCAAAACTATGCACGGACACACGCGGCCTCGACCACGTCGCAACTCGCCCCGGACCCACCACGATCCCCACTAACGGCACGCACCGGAAGTGGCGTCGTGCAAGAGATCGTGGGCGCGGTCGTGGGGGGTTCTTTATTAGTATAAGCGGAACGTCCGCCCCCTCCTCCCCTTTATAAGCGAAGGAAACAGAGGCAGGCCGACCACCCCTGCCATTGCTGTCTTGTCAAGAAACCACCGCCGCTCCCCTCTTCTTCTCCGGTGCGAAGAGAGCAGCGCCCCACCCCCTTTCGCCACAAGCATGCTCACCGCCGTCGGCCTCCTCCGCCTCCCTCGCCATGGCTCCGAAAGCCGACAAGGAGAAGGGCGTCAAGTCGGCCGAGGCGTAGCGGCTCGCGGCACTATGCAAGGAGCGAGCCATCTTCCCCCTGCAGCTCGGCGCAAGGGAGCTGCGGAACGTCTTCTACCTCTTCTGGTCGACGGAGACGCGTGCGCATCCGCGCACGAGGGTTCTCCCCGCCTCCGCCGCTGATTTGGCCCCTACAGGGTACCCCTTCTTTGCCCTTTTCTTCTATTGCGGGCTTTGCCCGCCCTTTTCCGAGTTCTTTTGCGACATAATGAACACCTTTAGCCTCCACCTCCTTGATTTCACCCCCAACGCCGTCTTGACCATGGCAGTTCTCGCGCATTTGTGCGAAAACTTTGTCGGAGTCCACCCGAACGTGGCACTCTTCCGCCATTTCTTTGTTCCCCGCGTCGAGAGGAGAGCCACTTGCCGGAGGGATAGCACTGGTCTCTAGGATCGGCAAGAAAGAGGCCTACCTAGGGGAGAGTTCCGCAACAAGTGGGAGGAGTGGAGAGCCAACTGGTACTGGGTCGTAGAGGAGAACCCGCAGCCCTTCACCGTCGTGCGCCAAACCCCAATAGTGCGCGGTAGAGATTGGAGTAACTTGGCACCGGAGGATGCGAAGCTGAAGATAGCTGTGACCCGAATTCTGCGCCTCAGGCTTGCCGGGTTGACCGTAGGCGCAGTTGGCGCGGACTTCCTTCGCCGCCGCATCGCTCCCTTGCAGGAAAGGAGGAGGCCTGCTTGGGAGTTCCAAAATGCGGCGGACATCATGAGGCTGCGCCCGGGATTGAACTGGAACTTCACCGTCTTGGAGCTGGACTCGATACTGCTCGAGCTGTTCAAGAACGACCCCGACCACCCCAAGTGGTTTAGGTTGCCGCGGGGAGTCGTCCCATTGTGCAACAACTTGGCGCTCGACCGCATCCGCGCCATGATGCCACTATGCGACTCCCACGGGATCGTCCCAACCTGGCAGGAGCCCCCCGACGAGGTCGTGCAGCAATTCTTGACGATTTGCAAGAAGTGCCGATCCGCTCCGACGAGCGAAAAAGGCTCACCCGCGACACCACCGACCGGGAGATGGCGCGGATTGCCACCAGGGTGGAGGAGGCGGCAGCTGCCGTCACCGGAGCCTTCGGGTTCACCGTGGAGGAGGCGGACGCGCGAAGGCGGCAAGCCTTGCCGGCGAGGGAGGTCGCCCGGCGAGGACGCGCTTGTCGCGCCCGCGGCCGGGCCGCGTGGCCCCGCCGCGGGCGCTTCTTCCCCACCGCCAAGCGACTTGCCGCCAGCGGAGCCCCCGGCTCCGCCGAGGAGGCGTCTCCGCAAGGCTGGAGACGAGCCGGGGCGACAGACCGGCCCACAGCTGTAGCATCGCGTGACGCGCTCCACCGCGGCAAGCGAGGTTGCCGCGGGAGCGCCTCACACCGCAGCGACAACTGGGGCGGAGTCTTCTCAGGCCACCGCCGACGCCTCCGCCAAGCGGCCAAGAGAGCCCACGCCTCCGCCTCGTCGCACCGGAGGCGAGCCGGAGTTTGACTTCTCCGCGCTCAGCTCCGAGGAGGAAGGCGAAGAGTAAGCTTCTCGAGATTGTGCTTGTATTTCTTCAATTTTATTGCTTCATCTTGAATCTGATTTGCTTCGTTCTGGACTCTTTCCTTTTCAGGACGCTGGCCCAGAGAGCGAAGAGGGCCAAGATCCCGACGGTCGTCGTTGAGGACGATTCTCCCGTGGCGACGGGGGCCGTCAAGACTCCCTTGCCGACCCGCAACCCTTCCTCTGAGCAGCCCCCAGCACAGCCCCCAGAGTAAGTGTGCAGTTTTCTTCTTACTATTGGGTGTGTAGGGGCGTCCCTTCTGCGTTGATATCTGATTGTTTGCTTGTGTAGGAGCAGAGCAGCCTCATCAGGAGGGTTCGGAAGCCGCCTTCGAGATCCTACCCGTTGCCACTACGCCGCCAAGGGAGAACTCCCCGGCAAGGGAGCGCCCTCCGACAAGGGAGGCCACCCCGACAAGGGAGGCCACTCCGGGAAGGGAGGCTACTCCGGCAAGGGACGGCGCCAGTGACCCTCCAGTGGTCGGGGCCATGGCTGCGGATCCCGTTGCAGGTAATTCCCTCATGCGAAAATCTCCCTTGGGCTTGCTTTCTTTTGTTTCTCTTTTTGAACATCTGCTTGACTGCTCTTTCTTCGTCGGCCTTGAGCCGATGGAGGTCGAGGCCACCGGCGAGGAGGAAGCGCAAGGCAACATCGACGCAGGCCGCCGCCGAGGAAGAAGAGGTCGTCGTCGTGGAAGAAGAGGCCGTCGCCGACGAGCCTGTTGGCGAGGAGGCCACCGAGGCTGCCGACGCAGAGGCCGGCGAGGGGTCGGGTGATTGCACTGACGGCCCTGAGGCCGCAGGAGCGGCAAGCGCTACACCGACAGCCGACTCCCCCGCCGCTGCTGCGGTGGCGGGCTCCAAGGAGCCCCAGCCCGGCGCCTACCTGAAGGCCGGCGAAGGCGTCTTCATCAAGCTCCCCTGGGAACCGAGCTCCAGGGCGCTGGTCGAGGGAGAGACCTTCGACGGCGAGCTACTCGCCTCCGGGTTGGCGTTGGTGGATGCGCCAAGCAGCAGCGGGCGAAGTTCGAGGAGGAGCAGCTGCTGAAGAAGCTGCTGTCGCTCTACCGCACCCGGCAGGCCAAGTTAGAGACCCGGGAAGCCCTTGTCGCGAGGGCGGGAGCGGACATGGAGAAGCGTGCCGAGGAGCTCCGGAGCGCCAACAAAGAAGCCCTCCGCGACGTGGCGGAAGCGCGGGGGCAACTCGAAGAAGAGCGCACGGCCTTCATCCTTGAGAAGGCCTTGGTGAGGAAGGAGCGATGGCTGGCTGCCGAGAAGCTTCGCCGCAGGAAAGCGAGCTGGCAGCGGAAGGTCAACCTGGACAGCCACAAAGAAGACCTTGCAGCGAGGAGTCGCTTGGCGGGCGCTTCAGAAGCGGGCGACGCTGCCGTAGCCGCCGAGGCCGCCAAGGAAGAGCTGAAGGCGAAGGTGGCACAACTGGAGGCCACCCTCAAGAAGAGCGGCGAAGAGCTTGCCGTGCTCAAGCGCGAGCGCGAGAAGGATGCTTACACCCTGGGCGAGCTGCAGAGCCGTCTCGCCGATAGGGGCCAAGGAGCTCGACGCCGCCAAGGATTCCAAGGCGGATCTTGAGCTGAAGCTGACCACTCTGACGCAGACGTTGGATGGCGCCAGAGAGCGGGAGGTTGGCTTGTTGGAGGCGATCAAAGCCAAGGAGGAGCTGCTGGCGAATGCTGCCTCCGTCCGGAACACCTTGAGGGAGAGCGTGGAGCACTGGACCGAAGGTCTTGTGGACACCGCCGCCGACATCCACAACGAGCTGATGGAGCTGGGGATGGCGGACCTTGCGTACTCCTCCGACGAGCATCTCCAACCCAGCGCCAAGCTCAACTTATTCTTCAAAGGCGTGGTGACGGGCCTCCAGCGACTCGAGAAGAGGTCAGAAGCGGCTGGCCGAGGAATCACGCCAGTCTGCGGGGAGCCCTCGAGAAGGTGTTGATCAAGGTGGCCTTCCACAATCCGGGCCTCAACCTTAACAGCGTCCTCAGATCCCTGCCGCCCGATGCGAACGTGGAGGAGCTCAAAGCCCTTGTCGCACCCATTGTGGACAAGGTGAACAAGATCAAGCGGATTGAGGGCGACCGCGTAGACTAGGCCGCCAACTTTATCTTTCCCTTGTCGCTGCTGATCATGTTTAGAACACTTTGTTAGATCAGAGACAAGTTATTTTGTTATGTACTCTATCTTAGGCGATCAATGCAATGTTATTTCCTCTACTTGATTCCTTCCTTTATGCGTTTACGCCTTACGCATTTGGGGGACTTGTCGGTGCGGGCACTTTTGCATGGCCGAGTGCGAACGTCGGCGACTGGCAAGGTGCCCGCCTCGACAAGCAACCTTGTCGCGACTAACGCAGCTCACTTAAGTTGTTGAGCGGACTCGAAACAAAGTAAGGGCACGACCAGCCGGCGAGTTGGTTCCTCTGCGCACAGGTTCTCCATACAAAGTACTATCGTTCGAGGAAGATAACTTAAAATTTTAAAAATTGATTGCTCAAACTTTGGCAACTTAGCTTTTCTATCTCTTGCTACCCGATGAGGTGAAGCTTCCTCGAGCGGTGCCTGGTCCATAGTATTATCTCCTCTTCCCCCCTGGTTAACTTGTGCTCGAGGGAGCCTTCCTTTCTTTGAGAAAAGAAAAAGAAGAGGAAATAACGTTATGGAGCCAATGACTCGATTCTGCTTACGAGGCGTGGTTGCTGCACAAAGTGTTAGCCAAAACATGCAATAAAATGATGAAAGCATGAATTTGACAAGTTGTGCGCAACACATGAGCTTTCTTGATGCACGGGGTCACGCCCGGCTTTGTACAAAGGATTACATGCAAGCTGCGGCAAGACTTGTACAAAAGGTGGTTGCCGGAACGGGTTCCGCAAACCGCGCACTATGGGTAAAACTTACGAAGATGCTCAATGTTCCAGGAGTTGCTCACCGGAATGCCATCTTCGGTCTCAAGGCGGACGGCCTTGAGCCTAGTGACTCGTTTCACCCGATAAGGGCCTTCCCACTTGGCGTCAACTTGTTTGAGTTCTTGGCGGACTGAACGCGAAGAACAAGGTCGCCTTCCTCGAGACTTCGGCACTAACCTTGCGGCTATGGTAGCGGCGCATAAAGCTTCTTGGTAGCGAGCAGCTTCGCCGCAATGACTGAAGGCGATCCTCCTCAAGGAAGCGGTAGCGTCATCTTGTCGCAGCTTGCTCTTGCTCAAGCTCATCATAAGCGAGCACTCGAGGCGATCCGTATCTGAGTTCCGTGGGGAGAACTGCCTCTGCTCCATAGACTAGAGCAAAGGGTGTCCGGCGGTGGCTCGATTTGGCATCGTCTGATCGACCAAAGAACCACCGGCGACTCCTCGATCCAGCTTTCTTGACACTTGTGCAGCACTGTCGAAAGTTACGGTCTTGAGCCAGCGCAAGACTTCAGCATTTGCCCTCTCGCTTGACCGTTGCTTCTCGGGTGAGCAACGAAGCAAAAGCAGACCTTGGCGCCAAGGTCTTGGGCGTCTTGCATGAAGGTGCGACTCAGTAAATTGTGTGCCGTTGTCGGTGATGATCCTGTTAGGGATTCCGAAGCGGCAAACGATTGACTGAAGAACTTGATCGCCGACCGTGCCGTCACCTTCCTCATCGCTTCCACTTCCGGCCACTTTGTGAAGTTGTCGATGGCGGCGATACAAGTACTCAAAGCCCCGACAGCTCGGGGAAGGGGCCGAGGATGTCGAGCCCCAGACCGAAAATGGCGGTGATAAAGGGATCGTCTGGAGAGCTTGAGCTGGCTGGTGTATCTGTTTGGAATGGAATCGCACGCTTCACACTTGGTTACTTGTGCGATTGCATCACGGAGGGCTGTCGGCCGAAGAAGCCTTGCGGAAAGCCTTGCCGGCAAGTGCTCTTGCGCCAATGTGGTGACCACATATGCCTCCATGTATCTCTGCCAACAGCTTACATCCATCTTCACAGGAATACACTTCAATTTCACACCGTTGAGTCTTCTTACATGCGATATCTTTGTCGACAAACTGGTACATACTTGACCGCCGGGCTACTCTTTCCGCTTCTTCTTGTTCTTGGGAAGTTCTCTGTCTGAAGGAAATGGACAATCTCTGCGCCCATCTTTGGAGCTTGCGGCTCGACAACAAGGACTAAAGGCACATCTGCTGCTGCGGAACATCAGCTTCCACGGCAAGAACCTGCGGCCTGCCGAGCTTGATGCTCCCGACAAGCTTGCCGGAGCAAGATTTGTCGGGAGCGTCCGCTTCAACGAAACAAACCACAGGGTCTGCTTCGAGGCTGCTCCTCGGCTGCTTGTTGGTGTTGATCTTGGGGACCTTTGCAGCGGCTTCGGGAAGCTGGCTGGAAAGTAGTCACCAGAGGCCAACTTCCTCTTCTTGCTTTGTCCGATTGATGGTGTTACGGTTGGCTGAGTCAGCTTGAGCACGAAAATCCACTGGTTCCACAGTGTAACTTAAGCGCAGCGCACTTTAATGAGCCGTCGGCAATATCATTACGAGCTCTTGGAACATGTTCCATTTGTAGGCCGTCAAAGTGCTCTTCTAGCTTCCTCACTTCATCAACGTGAGGCTTCCATCAACGGACTCGGTAATCTTTGTTGACTTGGCGGACTGACGAGTTGTGAGTCTCCCCGACAATAAGCTTTTTGATCCCAAGGTCCACGGCGATCCACGAGACCGGCAAGCAAACCTTCATACTCTGCGGTATTGTTCGTCGCTTGCTCCTTGGGAAAGTGCATCCGGACGACGTGCTTGAGGTGCTCTCCGGTGGGTGCGATAAGCAAGACGCCGGCACCGGCGCTGCAGCGAGAAGGCACCATCAAAGTACATCAGCCACTCTTTGCTTGCTTCTTTGACGGAATGCTCGTCTCAGGAATCTCTTCATCCGGTGTTGGCGTCCATTACGCTATGAATTTCGCCAACGCTACGCTGGATAGTTGATGTGCTTTCAAACTTAAGACCAAATCTTGACAGCTCTAATGCCCACTCGACAATCCTGCCCGTCGCTTCTAGATTCTGCAGTATCCTCTTCAGCGGAAAGCGAGTGACAACTATGATCTCATGTGCTTGGAAGTAATGGCGCAGCTTTCTCGAGGCCATGAGGAGGCCGAAAAGCAATTTCTGCACACCAGAGTACCTCGACCTAGCCCCCTGCAGGAGGGAACTGACAAAGTAGACTGGGCGCTGCACCATCCTTTTTTGCATTTGGTCATGTGTCTTCGTGGACTCGTCCTTGTCGGGACCAGAGCTTGTCGGCGAAGCCCCCTGCTTGTCGCTGGAAGTGTTTGTCGTGGTTGCTGGCTCGTCATCCGCCTCCCTCTCTGCTACTAACGCAGCACTAACCACTTGATTGGTTGCCGCTATATATAGCAGCAACTTCTCTTGTGGCCTAGGTGCGACAAGTGTTGGAGTGGAGGACAAGTATCTCTTCAAGTCTGCAGCCGCAGCCTCCGCTTCGGAGTCCATTTCATTGGACCTGCCTTTTTCAAAATCTTGAAAAGCGGCGGTAGCTCAGCAGAACCTAGAAATAAACTTCTTTGAGAGCAGCCACGCAACCGCAAGTCTTCGTACATCCTTGGCGCTTTGGTGCTTCAATCTGCTCAATGGCCTTGATCTTGTCGGGATTAGCTTCAATCCTCATTGAGACACGAAGAACCCGAGAAGCTTGCGGAAGGGACTCCAAACACGCACTTCTCGGGGTTGAGCTTGAGGTTGATCTTGCGCAGATTTGCAAAGGTCTCGTCCAAATCTTGAACCAGAGTTGCTCTGTCCTTGCTTTTGACCACTATGTCATCCATGTAGGCTTCTACATTTCGTGCATTTGCGGCTCAAAAGCGTCATGGACCACCCTTGCAAATGTTGAACCGGCATTCTTCAAAACGAAAGGCATCCGTATGAAACATAATGTGCCACATGGTGTAATGAATGCGGTCTTCTCTTCATCTTCTTCAGCCATGAAGATCTGATGGTATCCTGAGTATGCATCAAGAAACGAAAGCAAATCACATCCAGCCGTGGAGTCAACAATCTGGTCAATGCGGCGGCAAGGGAAATGGATCTTTGGGACATGCTTTATTAACATCCGTGAAGTCAATACAAAGTCTCCATTTTCCATTCGCCTCCGCGCGACTACTTCTGATTGGCCAACCACGTAGGATGGAGCACTCCTCGACAAGGCCTGCCGCTTCCGGTTTCTTGATCTCTTCGACTATGAATTCTTGGCGCTCCACTTCTTGCTTCGACTTTTTGCTTGACGGGCGCGATGAGGACAAACGGCCAGGTGGTGCTCAATCACTTTCACAGGAACACCGGGGATATCGACGGTTGCCATGCAAACACGTCGACATTCGCTTGAGGAAAGCAACGAGCGCGCCTTCCTATTTGGGGTCGGGAGAGGCACGCGATGGTGAAGGTACCACCGGTGCCGTCCTCCTTGGCGGGCACCTTCTTGGTCTTCGGTGAGCCACCATCTTCTTGCACTTGCGGTGGAGCTCGATGGTGCGTCCTCGACGGTAGCGCAGCACTCGAAGAGGTGCGCTTGCCGGAGTGAGCATCGAGCCCTTGCCGGACTTGGACTTGGTCTTCTTCCCCGGGAGCTTGGCGGCAAGTGTCGGCAATCCGTCGCTGCTGCATCCCGGTAGATCTTGTCGGCACAGATAAGGGCATCCTTCTTGTCGCCGTGGACAGAGATGACGCTTATCGGGCCTGGCATCTTGAGTAGATTGTAAGCGTAGTGAGAGGCTGCCATGAACTTGGCGAGTGCTGGACGGCCAAGTATCCCATTGTAAGGCAATGGTAAATCGGCAACGTCGAATGTGACCCTCTCAGTCCTAAAGTTCAGCTCGCTGCCAAATGTGACCGGCAGCGAAATTTTCCCCTTGGCTTGCTCCTTCCCGGATTGATTCCTTAGAAGGTACCGGTCTCTTCGAGCTTCGCTGTCGAGGATTTGAAGCTTCGGAGCACCGGAGGAGATCGATTCAAGCCGGCCCGCCGTCAACTAACATTTTGTGACCTTGAGGTTGCGGATGGTTGGAGAGACCAACATCGGCAAGCACCCGACCGCGATTATGCGATCGTGGTGGTCCTCAATATCAAAAATGATAGGCGTCTTGGACCACTTGAGAGGCTTGCGTGACTCTACGGATGGTTCCGCTGCATTGACCTCCGCATCCATTGCTTGAGTTGGCGGTGGGAGGCATGCGAGGGAAGCACCTCCGTCAACGCAAAGGACCTCTGTGGCTTTCTGAAACTCCTGCTCATCGGCGTCGTCGTCTTCCATATCTTCGTCGTCGTCCTCATCTTCATCCTTGTCGCGGCCGCGGGGAGGTCGATCTCCTTGTCGCTGCTTGGCCTTGCCGCGGCGTCCTCCCCGGCCGGGACGTTTCTTGCTTGCTCCCCCAGCACCTTCCTGGGCCTTCTCCTTGTCGCGCCGCTTGTACTCAGTTCTCTGCTGTTCGACAAGCTGCTCGACCTTCTTGCAGCTCTGGAGGTCGTGGCCCTTGGTGCGGTGGATCTTGCAGTATTGATTGCCGGAGCTGTCCTGCTTGTCGGCGGCCGCCACCGGCTGGTGGTTGGCATCAGCGGCAACCTCCTTGCCGGAGCCACCAGCCTTGGCGTTCTAGTTGCCACCTCCATTGCCGGACTGCTCGACTGCTAGCACTTCTCTGGCTTTCTTCTTCCTGTTGCCTCGCCGCCGGCCCTTCTTTGCCGGGGGTGTCCTCCTTGTCGAGATCCTGTACGCAATCTCTCACGGAGTCTCCTCCCTTCCTCAGTAGCGTGCACACTTGTCGGCCAAGGCGTGCAGCTCCGGCGTCCTTGACTTTGCACATCGCCATCTCCTCCCTCATCCTGCGGTTCCGCACATTACGATGAAATGCGCCGATCACCGCGGGGGTGGACGTCACAGGGATGTTGTAGTGCACACGGCTGAATCTCTGAATGAACTTCTTGAGGACTCTCCTTCCTTCTGGGCGAGCAAGTGAAGGTCACTCTCTTGGCCATGAGGTTTGTGGCCACCCGTGAAGGCGCCAACAGGTCTGCCCAAGAGGATATGGAGCTGTCTGGCAAGTGCATGAGCCAAGATCTGACGTTGGGCTTGAGCACGAGCGGGAAGTAGTTGGCGAGGATCTTGTCGTCCCGTCCCCCCGCAGCCTGCACCGCGATGGTGTAGATGCTAAGGAACTCCGACGGATGCGTCCTGCCATCATACTTCTCCGGCACGTCTGGTTTGAAGTTTTTCTGGCTAGGCCACTGGACATGCCGCAGCTCACGAGTGAAGATTTTGAACGAGTTTCAAATAGAACGCACATGAAGAATTTGTGAATAGATTGGGTTGAGTATAGCATAGAGGGAGAAGGGTCCGATCACATTCACTTAGCAGAAAAAGCAACTTGAAGAATTAGCCATAAGTGAATGTTGTAGAGGACATAAACCCATATATATATAGCCAATGAAGAAAAACGACGGAAACAGTGAGGATTTTGAAAAGTTGAAGAATTTGAAAAACTAAAGAATTTCAAAAACTGAGGAAATACTCAAATTGAAGATTTTCAACTTTGGTGGTGGCGTGACCCACCGTATAAGAATGATGATTTCAGACACCACGTACAATTGTCGTAGGGTTCTGAGAATCAAATTCTTCATTAATTTCTTCACACTTAGAGTGTTGTCCTTCATTGATTGAAGAAAAACATTTCTTCATGTGTTGCACATCTAAGTCATCAATTTTGCATAAGTGTCAGGATGTGTGTCCTTTTCAAAGAACGTTTGAAGATTCTAAGATATTTAGCTCACACCGCAACTTGCTAAATCTCTTCTCATCCAAGGGCTTAGTGAAGATATCGGCTAGCTGTTCTTCAGTCTTCACATGCTCGATGGAGATGTCGCCCTTCAACACATGATCGCGAAGAAAATGATGACGAATTTGAATGTGGTTTGTCTTCGAGTGCTGAACTGGGTTGTGAGCAATCTTGATGGCACTCTCATTGTCACAGTAGAGAGGCACATTCTTCATGTTGATGCCGTAGTCCTTGAGAGTTTGCTTCATCCACAGCAATTGAGCAATATCCAATGAGATCAAAAGTAGAGCCCTTGGGGTACCACAATCCTAGTGTTGGTGTGTGAGCTAGATATCTAAGAATATGCTTCACAACCTTATGGTGTGATTCCTTCGGTGTAGCTTGAAATCGGGCACACATGCAAACACTAAGCATTATATCTAGCCTAGATGCACATAAGTACAATAAAGAACCAATCATGGAGCGGTATACCTTATGATCAAAGTCAATACCATTTTCATCGATTGCATAGATGGCCATTTGTGGGCATAGGAATTTTGACGCCTTTGCAATCTTGCATGCCGAATTTCTTGAGGACATCTTTGAGGTATTTCTCTGAGATATGAATATGCCATTGTGTTGTTTGAATTTGAAGACCTAAAAAGAATTTCAACTCTCCCATCATAGACATTTGATATTCTTCACTCATCATATAGGCAAATTCATCACTATAACGTTGGTCGATCTGACCAAAGATAATATCATCAACGTATATTTGGCACACAAACAGTTCACCATCATATGACTTAGTAAAGAGAGTAGGGTCGAGTGAACTGGGTGTGAAGCCATTCTTCACGAAGAATTCCTTCAATGTATCATAGCACGCCCGAGGGGCTTGTTTGAGACCATAGAGGGCCTTGTTGAGTCTGAAGACTTTGTCGGGATTCTTTGGATCTTCAAAACTGGGGTTGAGCAACATATGCTTCTTCCTCAAGCTTACCATTGAGGAATGCACTTTTCACATCCATTTGATATAAAGTGATATTGTGATGGGGATCTCTAATCCAGCATTTAGCACCGAAGACTTTGAAATAACTCACATTGGGTTTCTTGTCAGTGAGGAGTTCATAGGCAGTCTTCTTGAAGAATTTGTGAAGATATACTCTGTTGATGATGTGGCACGCGGTATCAATTGCATCAATCCAAAAAGCGACTAGGCGTTTTGTATTCATCAAGCATAGTGCGAGCCATCTCAACAAGAGTTCTGTTCTTGCGCTCCCACGACGCCATTCTCTTTGAGGAGTATAGGGAGCAGATAACTCATGAGTAATACCAAGTTCATCAAGATAGGCATCAAGAACGGAATTCTTGAACTCGGTTCCATTGTCACTCGATGTGTCCGATCTTCACACCAAAGTTAGTTGAAGCCCTCGAGGAACATCTTTTGAAGACTTCCTGCACTTCATTTTTGTAAGTAACAATGTGTACCTATCGGGGAGGCTGATCGTACCCACGGACACCTATGGGGCCGGCGGACCAGGCCCCTTGTGGTTCGGAGGGGGGCGGAGATCGCACGAAGAGCGGATCGAGGCGAGGCACACGAGCAGTTTACCCAGCCGGAGCTCTCCGGAGAGATAAAACTCCTACTGCTGCTTGTTTGATGTATTGTGTTCTTGCTAGGGAGCAATGAGAGCTACAAAACCTAAGCGTGAGTGTCTCCGGTCTCGAGTGAGTCAAATGAACCGAACCAGTAGAACCCCTTCTACGTTCTTGCAGGGCCTCCTTTTATATGCTCAAGGGGTCTCCGGCGGTGGCAACACAGCGGGGTACAAATGTAAAACAAGAGTTGGTACACCTACCGAACAATGTCTGATGCAAAATACCTAACTCGACGGCAAGGGACAAAAGCAATAAATGCCCGTCGGTGTCGCCTTAACAAAGGCAACAGAGGCCGTCAGGTGCGCCTCCGCCGCCACGATGGCAAGCTTGTCGGCCGCCGCTTATCGCTGCTCACCGCTGGCTGCACGCCTCTCGACACGCGCCCATGGAACGGCCCCATGGCGACACGTCGCTGGATGAGCTGGAGCGGAGACGGAGAGAGGTTGCATGTCAGCGGCGCCTTTGTCATGGCTGAATCCTTGTCGCGCCGGAGGCTTGTCGGCGCTCGAGCCTTCCGGCAAGCTCCTCTTGCGGGGCCTTGTCTTCTGCATGCCTCGAGTGGCCTTCCCGACAAGCTCCTCTTGTCGGGGCCTTGTTTTCTTAATCTAATACTTTGTTCTTGAATGGCTCCAAAGGAGCCACGGAGGATATTGGCGGTGACGAGGCAAACCTTGCCGCTGGTGTCAGAATTGTCTGCTGCATCTGCACGGATACTAGGGTACCCCTACTCTAGTACACCGACAGTACCCATGTGTAACGAGAGTAATCATCAACAATAACAAAGCCATATAAAGATGCATCATTAGTGACTGCTGAGTAATAATTAGGACCAAAGAGGTCCATGTGAAGCAATTCGAAGGGACGAGTGGTGGTCATGATAGTCTTCGCTGGATGCTTGGCCTTGGTCATTTTTCCAGCTTCACGGCTCCACACAAGTGATCCTTGAGGAATTTGACGTTCTCAATGCCAATGACATGCTTCTTCTTTGCAAGCGTGTGCAAATTCCTCATGCCTGCGTGACCAAGTCGCCGATGCCATAGCCACCTATACGAAGCTTTTGCAAGTAGACACACGGCTGGTTGTGGTCCTCAGAGAAATCAACAATATACAAGTCTCCTCTCCTAAAGCCTTCGAAGACTTTGGAATTGTCAGCTTCCATAATCACAACACAACGATACTTGCCAAAGATAACAACCATATCAAGATCACAAAGCATTGAGACTGACATGAGGTTGTATCCTAAGGACTCAACAAGCATGACATTGTCCATGTGTATGTCCTTAGAGATCGCAACCTTACCAAGACCCAATACCTGACTTTTCCCTTTGTCAGCAAAGATGATATGCTTCAGATGTGACGGTGATAAGGGAGCATCCATCAATAGATTCTTGTCACCAGTCATGTGATTTGTACATCCACTATCGAGAACCCACTCAGTGGCTTTGGGTTGATCATCCTGCAGATGAATTAGTGCAACTTACGATCTCATATACTTCATCAGTGAAGAATATGTTATCAAGTTCATCAGATGTATTTCATCGAGCGATATAATGAGATAAGCAGTATGAGGACGTGTGAAATGAAAGTTCATTTCATCATGATTAGCTGCGTCCTTTTCAGGCATGTTTGTCGGGCCCCGGAAAAATTCTTTCAGACGCTTTAAAGCACGCCCGGAGACCTGACCTGCAGAAGAGGTTAGTTATTTTCTTCACCACCCACATCTGAAGGGGTGGCAAAGAGTTCATCACTCTGCGAGCACCATATGAGAATGGTGGCATAGAGGCCAATCCATTTCGTTTCACATAAGAGGGTTAGGGTAAGCATATGAATAAGCGGAGAAATTCTTCGAGGACTTATGAACATATTGGTTTGAAGAATAATGCACATATTCATAGCCCTTAGCTCTACCTGCGAAAGCAGAGTTGTTATACGATGATAATCATATGAGGACTTTGATCCTTTTGAGGAATTTGATCCACGTGAGGAATTTGGTCCGTATGAGGACTTGGATCCATATGAAGAATTTGGTCCATATGAAGAGTTTGATCTGGGGTTCCTATTCTTCATAGGTGGTGTCATGAGGACATTCACCTGAAGACTTTCAAGGCACTTCTTGGGAACCCAGATTTTCTTCATAGGGGAACCGTTCCTGCAGTTAGTGCCAACATATCTAGTAAATACTTCACCATTCTGATTTTTGAACAGTTTATAGTTGGAGTCAAATGACTCATCAGAAGAATGAGGAGATTCACATGTAAAGCCAGATAAGTTAGATGGATCAACTGGAGGTCCCTTTGCAGCAACCCATGAGGTTTTGGGGTCTTGCTCGGGCTTCCAATATGTTCCATCAAGATTGAGTTTCCTCTCAAAGGCAATACCCTCTTTCCTTGGGTTCTGTTGAGGATCGCTTTATAAGCACATCACAAAGAGTGCGATGCCCTTTGAGGCTTTTTGTACATGCACTGTCATGTACAATTCCTTCAACCCTGCATCGTCGGTGATACTAGCAATGTCCTCGGATGAGGAATTAGTGATAGTAGAGGCAGGTGAAGAATTTGTAACAGTTGAAGCATTTGAACATTCAGGTGAAGAATTAGCGATTCACGTTCAATGCACTTTAAGCATGGAGGAACAAATTCTTCTTGAGAAGCGCTGATTTGTTGAGCAAGTAATGAATCGCGCTCCTTCTGAAGATATTCATGACTCACTCTTAGCTTCTCAAGATCTTGCTTTCTTTGAAGAAATTCATAAGAAAGTTTCTCATGATCAGACAAGAGAGTGTTATGATGACCTTGAAGGCTGTCAAACCTAGACTGAAGCCTCTGAAGATTTTCAGTCAGGGCTTTAGTGCGATCCATTTCTTCACCTAACATATCATCACTCTTATCTAGCATGTTTTGAACCTTTTCAAAAGCCCTTTGTTGTTTTACAGAAATCTTAGCAAGTTTTGAGTAACTGGGCTTTAGATCTTCATCATATTCATTTTCACTAGATTCAGAGGAGGTATATTTGAGTACCTTGGCACCCTTTGCCATGAAGCAATAGGTGGGAGCGTAGTCATCACTATCTTCATCGACTTTGTTGGTGAGGTCATTTTCTTAAGAGTTGAAGATGGACTTCTTGTGAAAGCGATGGCGAGGGCTAGACTCGCCACACCAGACTCAGATTCTTCTAAAGCCTCCTCTTCCTCATGTTCCTCAGATTCAGCTTCAGAGTCCATTTCCTTGCCAATGAATGTCCGAGCCTTCTTGGAGCTGCTTTTCTTGTGAGAAGAAGGCTTCGAGGATTTTGATGATGAAGATTTCGACGATTTCTTCTTCTTCTTAGCATCATCAGAACTGTAATCCTTGTGTTTCTTCTTCTTTAATTCCTTTTCCCACTGAGGACAGTCTTGAATGTAGTGACCAGGTTTCTTGCATTTGTGGCAAAGTCTTCTCTTATAGTCCTTTGGATGAGGAATCACTGCTCCTTGAGGATTTTCCAAAGCGACCACGTCTTGAGAACTTGGAATTTCTTCACGGCGGTGCTAGCTCCTGGCCTAATTCTTGAGGATCTCCAAGGCTACTAGAGTCTTCACACTCCAGATTCGAGACACGGCCTTGGCCTTCGTGGCACGTGTTTTTCCATAGCTAGAACCATAGAGATCTCTCTTTTGACAGCTGGAACTCATGAGTATTTAGCCTCTCGAGGATATCAATTTGGATCAAGTGACTTGTAGTCGGCCGCGCTCTTGTATCATCAGTGCTAGAGTATCAAATGAGGAATCAAGCGATCTAAACAATTTCTTCACCACCTCATGGTCGGTGATGTCAGTGGCACCAAGCGCTTGAAGCTCATTTGAGATGTCAGTGAGGCGATCGAAGGTTTGTTGGACATTTTCGTTGTCCGTTCTTTTGAAGCGGTTGAAGAGATTGCGAAGAACATCAACTCGAGAGTCACGCTGAGTTGAGACTCCTTCATTTACTTTGGACAGCCTATCCCAGATGAGCTTGGCAGTTTCCAAAGCACTCACTCTTCCATATTGTCCTTTGCTCGGATGGCCACATATGATATTCTTCGCTTGAGAATCGAGTTGCTTGAATCTCTTCACATCGCTAAAGATTCGCAGAAGGTGTGGTGAGGGAACACCATTTTCCACAACATACCAGAGATCATTGTCAATTGCCTCAAGATGCATTCGCAGCTTGTTCTTCCAAAGGGGTAGTCCGTCCCATCAAAGGTAGGACACCTGCTGAGACCTTGATCATACTGCGGTCGACATAACTAAAACTCGGTGGTTAAACCAAAATCACACGTAACAAGGGAGTACCTTGCTCGATACCAATTGAAAGTGCGTTATATCGACTAGAGGGGGTGAATAGGCGATTTTATGAATTCTTCAACGAGGAATTTGCGGTGAGGAAATTCCTTAGCGAAGAACTACTTGCAGCTGAATAAGTACTCAGAAGTAAGCATAGCAGAATGCGGGCATGGTCATCATGATGAAATGAAGACAAACAAAGAGTACGGAAAGCGTAAACACAGGATAGCACAAGATGAAGACAAACAGACTGAAGAAATTGAACTGAGGAGATAGAGAAAGTCTTCAGTCAAAGTCTTCAAACACATATATGAATGAACACTTAACACAGTAATGAGGAAATGAAAGGGTTGAGGAAATAGAACCAGTAAGGTTGGGGAAGACAATGATTTGGTAGACCAGTTCCAACTGTTGTCTCAGTTGTACGTCTGGTTGGAGCGGCTGAGTATTTACACTCGAGGACACACAGTCCCGGACACCCAGTCGCTGAGCACGCAGCTCAGGATACCAAGTCCGCACCGTATTCTCCTTGAACTAAGGTCACACAGACCTCGTCCAATCACTCGTGGTAACTCTTCAGGCGACTTCCAAACCTTCACAGACTTGGTCACTCGGCGATCCACAATTCCTCTTGGATGCTCTAGACCATGACGCCTAACCGTCTGGAAGAAGCACAATCTTCAAAGGTAACAAGCGTCGGATCCACGCGGGATCAATCTCTTCAGTGATGCTCAATCACTTTGGGTTTGTAGGGTTTGGTTTTAGGTTTTCCTCACTCGATGATTTTCGCTCAAAGTCCTCGGAGGATGGGTTGCTCTCAAATGTCAAGTGTCAAGTTTCTCTCGGAGCAGCCAACCAGCTAGTGGTTGTAGGGGGCGGCTATTTATACCCTAGGGAGCAGCCCGACATGATAAGACATAAATGCCCTTCAATGATATGACCGTTAGGTGGATAAGATATTTTGGGACAGGTATGCCAAGAAGATAAAGAACGGTCGGAATTTTGAATTTCAAATTCCTCGGGGCTATCATGTTCCTCATCGTAGGAAATCCACTGGCGAATTCCTAACTCCTCGGTCAGAACAAATTCCTCGGCGACCGGAAGAACTTCGTCTCTATCCTTTGAAGAAATTGGTGGGCTGTATGAGATTTCCAAAGCTTCACTTTCGAAGGGATTGGTAGGTGTAGGATTTTGAGTTGAGCATCACATGGAAATTTTTCCTTAGTATTTCCTCGACCCCCTTTAACGATGACGGTGTTTCCTATGACTCAAGAAAGAGAAAATGAAACTACGAAAACAAAAGTCTTCACGCTTCATGTTCCTCAAATGAATATCAAGTCTTCAAGGTCACACCAATTTCTTCACTTTCAAAGTCTCTGAGAAAGTCTTGAGAATATCAAAGTCTTGATCGAAGAACTTTATTTTTAGGGGTCGACTTTCTCTGTAAATATCAAACTCCTCATAGACTTATAGACCTGTGTACACTCGTAAACACATTAGTCCCTTAACCTATAAGTCTTCAATACACCAAAATCACTAGGGGGCACTAGATGCACTTACATGTTTCTTGGATGTTTGTTTCTCGGGGCAACAAATTATGAATCACCACTTTATGCCCCTGTTTAGGTACATGGTCTTTGACTCTTTGGTGCACCTTGTCCCATGCCCTTATACCAAATATTTAGCTGTTCTTAATCTAATGCCCCTGGTAAAAATGAAACCATGCCACTGTTATAAGCCATGAAAAGTTTAGCCAAATGTTTTTGCCTGTAATTTTTCTTGACAGAAAGACTGTAAGGGAACCCCCTACAGTATAATTGGTGCAACAAACCCAAATTGCAAGTACCATGTCTTGAACCTGGGTGCATAGGAAGGCATCAGCCCCTTCCCACCACTAGGCTATGCCTTAGTCTGCTTTTTGCCTGTAATTGTTTGAGACTCTGACTATTTCCTTTGTAGCTTTTTGTGCAAACAGGGATATCCATTTCACCTGGTTGCTGTTGTGACCTTTTGGTGCACTGCACAAAACTCTTCTTAAAAGAAGTTACTTTTGTTCTATTTAACTGGAATGTCAGAATGGCACAGTTGGTTCATTTCGATGGAACTGCACAAAGGGAGATCTGTGTTCCAATCCTCATCATCCATATTGGCACCATAACCTTCCTTTAGGTAAGAATGATATTTAATGCATGTGTTCTTCTCTATTTTGCGACTGCCATGATAAAATAATGCTATTTTTACTAGTACACTTGTACTCCCTCACTGACAAAACCAATTCTAAAATAGAAGGCCAATCATGTACTTGGTTTCACCAACTGGTGAGGAGACTGAGAAACAGCGCATGAAGAGGAGGAAGAAGAAGAGTAAACAGTGCCAAGGCAATCTTGCTGAAGCCAGAGGACTGAGTCAAGGCCATTCAAGGGCTCCGACAACGACTACCTTACATGTGAGACGATCCTCCAGGGAGCCCTTCCACTTCTGCTGTCTCACTTAATTAATTAGTACTTAAGTACCACTAATTTATTGCTGCCTAATTTTTCAGTCAGAGTTAAACAAATCTTTAGTAGCACCCTATGTTGAATCATGTACGTGTGTATGTTTGTCTATGATGTGAATCATGTGGTGGAGCAGGGAGGGAATGCTAACTTTACCCATTAAGATAATGAGGGTGCTTCTATTTGTTAGTGTATGTTTCATCAACTAGTCCCAATATTACAGTAATCTCACTCTCTCAATATATGTGCCAACAGGGATGCTCGATTTTGGTGGAACTGCACAAAAACTTTGGGTGCTTCATTGCCTCGACAACTTCCTTCCTTTCCTGTTAGTTGCTAATCTCGGCTTGCATTCTTCCTTTGTTGTCAGTCGCTTGGCTTATCCCGGCTTCCAGTCAAAGGAAATAGTAATTGATATGCTACCTCACACAGGTTGGTCTTGGTCTTTATCCCGATTATTGTGCTTGTCATATGTATTGGTAATTTGGTATTGTGCTCTTGTTTGCGATTTCATGAAGGAGTAACTTGGAGCCTGAACTTCATGAGCAAATCATTACATCGGGTGATTTCAGTAGAACTGCACAAAAAGATCAGATGGACATATACTTATGCTACTGCTATGTACTCCAAAGTTCACTCAGACAAGCATCGATGTTGACAAGAAGAAGTGCCTATATTCATTCGAGTATCAACCGGCGTCAACCAATTCTCAAACTCCAAGTATTAGGAGAGTGAACGCCAAAAATATTGCTTGGCGCATAGCCCAGAAAACACAGTCCATTCTTCGGTCCCAACTTGTGCCTTTTGGTTATCTGCACATATGGTAGCGAACTGTATGGCATGGAGTCTAAAGATTCCAGACAAGTTGGTTGACGCATATATTCATCTGGCACTTAATCGATGCACGCCGAGGATGCTCCATTTCAGTTGAACTGCACAAAAAATTTGGGTGGTTCATTTTCTCAACCGCCTCCTTTCTAAATGCGCAATGTAGAATTTTGGCGAGATACATGACCGAGATGGGCCAGTAAAGTAGTTGGATGAAAGTAGTGGCCAAGTTGCTCAAACCTCCCTCGGCACGAGGCCACTATTTGAGGATAAACCTACAAACAAAGTTCAGATTGTCTATGCTGCCTCTTATGTACTCGAAAGTTTACTCGTACAAGAACTAATTTTAGCAAGAAGTACCTCCGACTGAACACCATTTACTAGTCTGCAATGTAGAATTTTGGCGAGCTACAGGACCAAGATGAGCCAGTATACTAGTTGGATGAAAGTAGTGGCCAAGTTGCTCAAACCTCCCTAAGACGAGGCCACTATTTGAGGATAAACCTACAAGCAAAGTTCAGATTATGCATCTTTGCCTCTTATGTACTCGAAAGTTTACTTGTACAAGCATTAATTTTAGCAAGAAGTACCTCCGACTGAACATCATTTAATTACCAGTCTGTACCCTAGGTAATTAAAGTTCGTCCATGGATTATATTGGCTGTGATCTCAATCATTTGGATGCATAAACATACTGAACATGTGTATATCTAAATCTTTTTGTGAATTATCTATGAATATTGTTGTGTGATCTATCAATCATTTGGATCCATAGACATGCTGAACTTGTGTATATATGAATCTTTTGAGTTGTTGATAGTGAATGTTGGATATGAATATGAACGTGTCCTGTGAACCTGAGTTTGATCTGAATGTTTACCTTTTACATTGTGCTTGTGTGTGAACTTGTTAGTATGCCTCTTTGTGGGGTATGTGGCGTGTGGGTGTCAATGGTACATCTTCTTCCCGAGAAGAATTGCACCTGCTTTGCTAGGGTAGCAACGGCGCATCAGCTCTTTTTAATCTTTTTGCTCTATCTTGCCCCCTCCCCCGCTCAACCCCTGCCGTAATGTTTTCGGACTCAAAAGAAACATAGTACTGTGTTGTTTTTGGTGCTTGATGAAAAATCGAGTGCTGGTTTATGTAGGTTGGCCCGCCCAGCAAATGGGTTGTTGGTCCACCACGGACTGGGAGGCTAAATATATTTATATTATTACTATTATCGTATATTTTATAGAGACTTATATATACATTATGAAAACATCCCACATGTTATTAACTTATAATAGTGAATGTTTAACAGAAGTTGGCAAGGAAAATCCTGGTTGTTTTTGACTCACAGGCAAGGAAAATCCTTGTGATTGCGTACAAAAGCTTGCGAAGATTTTAAGGACCAATGTAATAATAATGAGCTCATTTTTATTTTGAGCAATAACTCACTAATTTGTTAATTATGTATAAAAAAATGTGCCTCTCCGGTTTATTTTTTATATTAATTGCTCCTTCTAACATAACATTATACGAGCCCAGCTAATTCGTGAATTTGAAGGAAGTGCAAATGGGCTGGGATTTCTTAGATAATATAAATGGGACACATCGACGTGAAGTTATTTGTTCACCCAGCCCAGCAAATGGACTGTACATTCTAGAAAACATGGGTTAAATATATGCCACATTTTTGCAGGCTGACATGTGGGCCAATAGGTCGAAGCCTACGCAGGGTGTTGTCAACTTGGTCGGCATGCACCTTCAATCTCTCATCTTCTTCCTCCAGCGTTGCCGGGACCGCCTGGTCCGGCCTCCGGCGGCTAGCGGCTCTGCTTAGCACGCATCGCTGCGAAGCGCTACCCCATCGCCGGCCAGGCTATCCCTCCATCCCTGCACACCTCCTGTTATTCTCCACCGACTGCAGCCCCACGCCGCACCAGAACCACTTATAACCCTTCTCCTCCACTCAATCTGCGACTCCACTGCCGCGTCTTCCCATCTCCGAGTCGTTCCCGTCCGGGGACTCGGTGTCGTCCACTGCCTCGCTGCGCTCGGTGCGGCATGCTCAACAAACGAGAGTCATCGGAAGAGGACTGTACATGGAGAGACTGATGGCTGGGACCCATGAGGTCCATGGTCGCACGCAAGGAAAGTTCCTCCTTATTAAGCTGAAAAAATGTTTCCTCCACCTGACAGCTGGGACCCACCGGCTGTATCTTCGCACGGAAGGAAGTGCCTCCTTGTTATGCGAAAAAATTATTCCTCCCGTTGACAGCTGACTTATGGGCCTACTAAGCGGACGTGTACGCAGGGCTTTGTCAACTTAATCAACAAATGATTCTAGCAGCTGGACCATTGGATGTTAATCCAACAGCCGTGCTCCTTCTTCAACCTCTGTTCTTGCTCCTGTCTCCGTGGGCGCCAGCGGTTGTCTTGCCGGCGCTTTTGAACGATCAAGTTTCCCATTCCTCTCCATCTGCGACTCCACTGCCCCGTCTTCCCCATCTCTGGGTCGTTGCAGTCTGGGGCCTCGCCGTTGTCCACCGGCCTTTGGTGCGCTTGACACGGTGTGGTCAACATGGTCAACAACCGAGAGTCATCAGAAGATGACTGTACGTGAGAGGCTGATAGTGGGGACACATCACGCCCATGGACGCCTGCATGCAACGGAACGCGGTGTGGTCAAGGAACGACTTCCATCGGAAGTGTCTTTGTCGATGGAGAGGTGACGGCTGGCTCCTGACCCTTGACAAGGAAGTGCCTCCTTATTACGCGGAAAATAATGATTCCTCCACCTAGCAGCAGGGACCCACCGGACGGGCCACCGTATTTTGTGAAAAAAACGTTTCCCCCCTGACTGCTGGGACCCACCGGACAAGTCACCGTATTTCGCAAAAAAATCGTTCCCCCCGCTGTCAGCTCGGACCCACCGGAAGTGCCTCCTTATTACGCACAAAAAAATGAATACTCTCCCTGCTAGTTGGGACCCACCTTCATGGGTGGCTCACTTGTGGGCCTACTAAGTTGACGGGGACGGAGTGCTTTGTCAACTTAGTCAATATGAACGATTCTAGCTCCAGTGACCGTACGATGTCCATCCAACGGCCGTAGTGCTTTTTCAACCTCTGGTCTTCTTGCTCTAGCCGCCCAAAGTAGCGCCGGTCGTGCCGCATGCTCCTGCCTCTCGTGGCGGGTCTTTGCCTTGAACCTCACCGCCCTGCTATTCCCACCGCTAGCCAGGGCCTGCGGCGGCAGCCTCACACCGTAGCCGAACCAGTGAACCCTCGTACTCCTCTCCGCGCGGGCTTCCACTACCGCGTCTTCCCCGGCTCCGCGTCGTCCCCTTCCTAGGCCTCGTCGTCGTCCAGCGCCTTGGTACTCTCGGCGCGGCGTGGTCAACGTGGTCAAGGAATGACTTCCATCGGAAGAAATCTTGTACATGGAGAGGCGGCAATTTGGGTCCATGGCGCACCAAGGAAGTGCCTCCTTATTACACGCAAAATAATTATTCCTCCACCTGACAGCGGGGACCCACCGGACGGGCCACCATATTTTGTGAAAAAAACGTTTCCCCCTAACTACTGGGACCCACCAGCTACATCTTCGCACGCAAGGAAGTGCATCCGGGCAAATAAAAAACGATTCGCCCCCTAACTACTGGGACCCACCAGCTACATCTTCGCACGCAAGGAAGTGCCTGACAGTCGGGACCCACCTGGTCGAAGCGTACGTAGCATTGTCATTCCGGTCGCGAACGTTTACATACATACTGGTCGATGTAGAGGCATGCACGTGTCGTAGTAGAGGCGCACACGTAGCATGTACATGTACGTCTGACGGCGATGTGCAAGAAAAAATATGGCCCGCGTCACGTACATACGGGCAGGGTCTCGAACGCCTACTTGCGCATACGTATGGCCAGGGCTCGTGTACATGGCTGGGTCGGAACGGAAACTGCGTCGTTGTCGTGTTCATGGGGAGCCAACCGGCTGGGTCGGAACAGAATGCGTCGTCGTGTTCATCGGGAGGGCTTGGACGGAACAGCCGATGGAAACGAGGCCTAGCGTACCATAGAACGGAGGAAACGGCCTTGTGTTCGACCGACCACATTCGAAATGAGATCCTGTTCATCGGGAGGGGTCTGGCATACCGCAAAACGGAGGAAACGGACCTCCTACGGTCGAAACGGGGGTCCTGTTGATCGGGAGGGGTGTGGCGTACCACAAAGCAGAGGAAGCAGACTTGTGTTGGAGCATTACGGTCGAAAGCAGGGGTCCTGTTCATCGGGAGGGTGTGGCGTCTTGCAAAGCAGGACTCCACGGGATCTTGTTCATCTCCACCATCGACCCCTCTAGCCTCCACGGGTTCTTTGTTCATCCACCGTCGACCTCCTCCGGCCTACACTGCATTTGTTCATCCACGGGCTCCTGTTCATCCGGCCTCCACCGCGCTTCTCCACCGCTCTTTGTTCAACCAGCCCTCTCCACGGGCTCCTGTTCAACCACCCCTCCACGGGCTACTGTTCATCCAGCCCTCCAGCGTCTAATGTTCATCCAGCCCTCCACGGGGTGGTCCTATTCATCCAGCCCTCCACGGGGTCCTGTTCATCTAGCCCCAACCGGCTCGATCAATCGGGGTACTGTTCATCCAGAGGCAACACCACGGGGTCCTATTCATCCACCCCCACCGAAGCTGTTCATCCACCCCCGCAATGATCACTTTGTTCATCCAGGCGGCATCGATCGACTTCAGTTAGCAGCAGTAGTGAAGGAATCACTCGATCGGGTTCAGTTAACAGCCATCGATCGATCCCTCGGGTTCAGTAACGCGTAGCCTACAGTGCAATCGCTCGGGTTCAGTTAGAGCCCAACGCCTCACACCCATGCGCGTGCGTGTGTGAGACAAACGTAACCGGGAACACCCTGATATTTTCCTCGCCCTCGCTTCTACCACGATTTTTTTCCGTCATGGACGGCCCAAAGAATGTCATGCAGCTGCACCTCCGGCCCGCCCAGGACGAAAAGCCCATTTTTTGTCATGTTTTTTTTGTCATAGAAGTAGGACCCCGCCACATCTTGATGATACCGGGTTTTGTCACAATTATCGTCATAGAAGTGTCATAAGTATGACAGAAAAGATTTTCGTTCGACCCAAAATGTCACGGATGTGTCTTTTTTTGTAGTGTTACCTTGTTTTTGTTTTCCATCCCTGATGTTGTGCCCACAATACTCTCCAACTGGTGACCAGGCTGAAGCCTGTGGTGAAGAAGAAGAAGGATGAAGCCGGGGTCTCCGAGGCTAACCGATCTGCCGCGGCCGTGGCGATCCTGGTGCGGACGGAGGAGGCCGCCGTGCGTTCGCCCCTGATGAAATGGGCCCCTCGGAGCTCAGTGGAAAAGACTCAGGAGGAGCCCGCTTCCATGGCCTGACAGACTCCTGAAGCGCCCGTTCCCGCCGCCCCCGCGGGGGGTTTGATGGCTCCAAAGCACCATGCTGCCCTTGCTGCTGTGGCGGAGCCAGTCCAGGCACCGGTGCCGCCTCCTCCCCAAGTCGCCACGTTGGTGGACCATGGCTCCTCTGCCAGGCCCGACACTCTGGAGGAGTCCTATGCCGTGCTGGACCAGCTCGGGACCGATCTTCAGGGCGCCGACAGGGGCGCAGTGATGGGGCGTCTAGGCTGATCTCGGGGTGGCTTGAGGCCGACGCGTCCGTCAGGACGGTCTGGGGCCAGGCCGAGACTGCCGCCGCGGAGAGAAGGAAGGAGATCGGCGAGGCCACGACGGCTCGTGACACAGCGTTGTTCGACGCAGCGTCCGACAAGGAACGCCGCACCACGGTGGAAGTCGAGCTGAAGGCCCTCCACAAAGTGCATGCCACCCGCACCTATCGGCTTCAGGAGCGGGAGGAGGAGCTCAAGGCCCGGGAGGCTGCACTCACCGTCCTTGTTGCCGAGCTGGAGTAGGCGGCCCAGGAGCAAGCCGTGGAGCGGAGCCACCTGGGCAAGCTGAAGGAGGAGGCGGAGATGGCCCAGGCGTCCCACACCAAGCTCGTCTCCGAGGAGACAGCCCGGCTGGAGGCCAGGGAGAAGACCCTCGCCGTGGCTGAGAAGGCGGCCGCCACGGGGCGCGACGCCTTCGTCTCCCTCGAGCTGAGGTCCCTCACGACACTGCAATCCCTTTATGGAGGAGGGTACGAGAAGCCGCTGGTGGCTCTGGAGGATGGCCTTGCCGGTCTTCTCACCAGCTCGCCGAGGAGCTCGAGGGCATCCCTACCAGAGTGGACTCCATGGTAGAAGTGGAGTGTCGCGCGCTCTTCACTGCAGCCGCGACGCATGTTTTCAGCCACTTCCATCTCCAAGACCCAAGTTTCGACCTTGGTGCGCTGATCGAGCCGGTGGCTCCTAAGGCCCGCGACGCCGCTGCTGAGGCCATGATGGGGCAGGTGAAAACCCTGCTAGAGAAGTTCTACTGCGTCGACGCTGAGGCTGGGGCAGCCAGGGCCGGTGGCGAAGATGACGGCGGCATTGCCGATGACGAGCTCCCGAAGGCGGGCGATAGTGGCAACCAAGGTTGAAGGCGGCGTTTCCCCCCAGTTTATTACTGCGACATTTACCGTGCCTCGTGAAGGCATGAGAATTTCTGCTTTGAATTTATGAGACATTATGTTTTCTAATAATTTGCTAGGACTCCACGATTTCCTTTCCGTGCTCAATTTCCTTTCTGTTTACTTTTAGTGTATTGCATCGGCAGGGCCCAGCCCCACGCATACCTCAGCCGCTGTTGGGGCGTCCGGATCACCAGGACGAGGCCAAGGGGTGAGGGACTATGTGAATAGTGAGGCCCATGAGTCGCGATGCTCAGGGGTCCCCCTTGACGTACGAACAACCCTCATAAAGGAAACACGAGCAGCGTCTGGGTTAATCCGGAGCCCTCATACCTTTCCTCGCCAGCTTTTGCATGGGAGGGTCGCAAGAAGACCAGGTGAGGTGGCCTGCGCCAGGCGTGACCTGAGCGCAGCCCCCGTGCCTAGTCCCCTCGCGCAACTCTCCCATGGGGAAAGCGGCGCGGTGGGGCCGGACGGGGAGTTTAAGAGCTCTCATGAGGTTACTGCAGCCGATGGGGTGCCCTCAGTTGTTTATTCACCAGCGCGGAGCATGGTGCTTCCACTCTTTCATGGGCATAGCTGCTCCTCGACCGCGTCGTCTGCTAGCGCGGATCATGGGGCTCCCACTGCTGCGTGGGTGGGATCTCCCTCTGAGGGGAGATTCCGGGGAGTGTACAACCCCGTCCTGGCACGTGGTTTGCACGACAGGACTGGAGGAGGTGTATATGGGCACCCGTGAGCTAGCGCGGGACTCACGGGGCCCTACCTCAAGGTGGGTTGTGATGTCTGCTAGACTACGTCGGTATTTCCCCAAAGAGGAAGGGATGATGCAGTACAACAAGGGTAGGTATTTCCCTCTGTGATGAGACCAAGGTTATCGAACCAGTAGGAGAACCAAGCAACTGTTGGGGAATATAGTATTTCGAAAATTTTGCCTACGATCACACAAGATCTATCTAGGAGAAGCATAGCAACGAGCGGGGAGAGTGTGTCCACGTACCCTCGTAGACCGAAAGCGGAAGCGTTTAGTAACGCGGTTGATGTAGTCGAACGTCTTCGCGATCCAACCGATCAAGTACCAAACGCATGACACCTCCGCGATCTGCACATGTTCAGCTCGACGACGTCCCTCGAACTCTTGATCCAGTTGAGGCCGAGGGAGAGTTTCATCAGCACGACAGCGTGGTGATGGTGATGATGAAGTTACTGGCGCAGGGCTTCGCCTAAGCACTTCGACAATATGACCGAGGTGCAAAACTGTAGAGGGGGGAACCGCACACGACTAAAGATCAACTAGTGTGTCTATGGGGTGCCCCCATTCCCCGTATATAAAGGAGGGGAGGAGGAGGCCGGCCGGCCCTAGGGGGCGCGCCCAAGGAGGGGAGTCCTACTAGGACTCCAAGTTCTAGTAGAATTCCACCAAGAGGGAGAGAGGGGGAAGGAAGGAGAGGGAGAGAGGAAGAAGGAAAGGGGGGTGCCACCCCCCTTCCCTTATCTAATTCAGACTGCAAGGGGCGGGGCGGCCTGCCCTGGCTGCCCTCCTCTCTATCCACTAAGGCCCATGGTGGCCCATTAGTTCCCCCGGGGGTTTCGGTAACCCCTCCGGCACTCCGGTTTTACACGAAACTTTCCAGAACACTTCCGGTGTCCGAATAACATGGTCATATATATCAATCTTTATGTATCGACCATTTCGAGACTCCTCGCCATGTCCGTGATATCATCCAGGACTCCGAACAACCTTTGGTACATCAAATCACATAACTCATAATACAAACCGTCATCGAACTTAAGCGTGCGGACCCTACAGGTTCAAGAACTATGTAGACATGACCAAGACACATCTCCGGTCAATAAACAATAGCGGAACCTGGATGCTCATATTGGCTCCTACATATTCTACGAAGATCTTTATCGGCCAAACCGCATAACAACATACATTGTTCCCTTTGTCATTGGTATGTTACTTGCCCGAGATTCGATCGTCGGTATCATCATACCTAGTTCTATCTTGTTACCGGCAAGTCTCTTTACTCGTTCTGTAATGCATCATCCCACAACTAACTCATTAGTCACATTGCTTGCAAGGCTTATAGTGATGTGCATTAGCGAGAGGGCCCAGAGATACCTCTCCGACAATCGGAGTGACAAATCCTAATCTCGATCTATGCCACCTCAACAAACACCACCGGAGATACCTGTAGAGCATCTTTATAATCACCCAGTTATGTTGTGACGTTTGATAGCACACTAAGTGTTCGTCCGGTATTCGGCAGTTGCATAATCTCATAGTCATAGGAACTTGTATAAGTCATGAAGAAAGCAATAGCAATAAACTAAGCGATCATAGTGCTAAGTTAACTGATGGGTCTTGTCCATCACATCATTCTCTAATGATGTGATCCCGTTCATCAAATGACAACACATGTCTATGGTCAGGAAATATAACCATCTTTGATTAACGAGCTAGTCAAGTGGAGGCATACTAGGGACACTTTGTTTTGTCTATGTATTCACACATGTACTAAGTTTCCGGTTAATACAATTCTAGCATGAATAATAAACATTTATCATGATATAAGGAAATATAAACAACAACTTTATTATTGCCTCTAGGGCTTATTTCCTTTAGTTTCCCACTTCTACTAGAGTCAATAATCTAGTTCACATGGCCATGTGATTTAACACTAATAGTTGACATCACCATGTGATTAGTTCACATCGCCATGTGACTAATACCCAAAGGGTTTTACTAGAGTCAATAATCTAGTTCACATCGCTAAGTGATTAACACCCGAAGAGTACTAAGGTGTGATCATGTTTTGCTTGTGAGAGATGCTTAGTCAAATGGTCTGTCACATTCAGAGCCATATGTATTTTGAAAATTTTGTAAGTCTACAATACTCAACATGGAGCTACTCTAGCTAATTGCTCCCACTTTCAATATGTATCCAGATTGAGACTCAGAGTCGTCCGGATCGGTGTAAAAGCTTGCATTGGCGTAACTTTTTATGATGAACTATTTATCACCTCCATAACCGAGAAATATCTCCTTAGTCTTTTAAAGATAATTTTGACCGCTGTCAAGTGATCCACTCCCGGATCAATATCCTACCCCCTTGCCAAACTCATGGCAAGGTACACAATAGGTTTCATACACAACATAGCATACTTTATAGAACCTATGCATTTGAGGCATAGGGAATGACTTTCATTCTCTTTCTATTTTACGCCATGGTCGTGTTTTGAGTCTTACTCAACTTTACACCTAGCAATGTCTGAGCAAGAACTCCTTCTTTGACTGTTCCATTTTGAACTACTTCAAAAATATTGTCAAGGTATTTACTCATTGAAAAATCTTATCAAGCGTCTTGATCTATCTCTATAGATCTTGATGCCCAATATGTAAGCAGCCTCACCGAGGCCTTTCCTTGAAAAACTCCTTTCGAACACTCCTTTATGCTTTCCAGAAAATTCTACATCATTTCCGATCAACAATATGTCATTCACATATACTTATCAGAAAGGTTGTAGTGCTCCCACTCACTTTCTTGTAAATACAGGCTTCATCGCAAGTCTGTATAAAACTATATGTTTTGATCAACTTATCAAAGCGTATATTCCAACTCCGAGATGCTTGATACGTCTCCAACGTATCTATAATTTTTGATTGCTCCATGCTATATTATCTTCTGTTTTGGACATTATTGGGCTTTATTATTCACTTTTATATTATTTTTGGGACTAACCTATTAACCGGAGGCCCAGCCGAAATTGCTGTTTTTTGCTTATTTGAGTTCATGAAAAAGAATATCAAGCGAGTCCAAACGGAATGAAACCTTCGGGAACGTGATTTTCGGAACGAATATGATCCAGAGGACTTGGACCCTACGTCAGGAAATCAAACAGGAAGCCACGAGGTAGGGGGCGCGCCTACCCCCCCAGGTGCGCCCTCCACCCTCGTGGGCCCCATGTTGCTCCACCGATGTATTCCTTCCTCCTATATATACCTACGTACCCCCAAACGATCAGAGACGGAGCCAAGAACCTAATTCCACCGCCGCAACCTTCTGTACCCACGAGATCCCATCTTGGGGCCTGTTTGAGCTCACGGAGGGGCATCGATCACGGAGGGCTTCTACATCAACACCATAGCCTCTCCGATGAAGTGTGATTAGTTTACCTCAGACCTTCGGGTCCATAGTTATTAGCTAGATGGCTTCCTCTCTCCTTTTGGATCTCAATACAATGTTCTCCCCCTCTCTCGTGGAGATCTATTCGATGTAATCTTCTTTTGCGGTGTGTTTGTTGAGACCGATGAATTGTGGGTTTATGATCAAGTTTATCTATGAACAATATTTGAAACTTCTGAATTCTTTTATGTATGATTGGTTATCTTTGCAAGTCTCTTCGAATTATCAGTTTGGTTTGGCCTACTAGATTGATCTTTCTTGCAATGGTAGAAGTGCTTAGCTTTGGGTTCAATCTTGCGGTGTCCTTTCTCAGTGATAGTAGGAGCAGCAAGGCACATATTGTATTGTTGCCATCGAGGATAACAAGACGGGGTTTTTATCATATTGCATGAATTTATCCCTCTACATCATGTCATCTTGCTTAAAGCGTTACTCTGTTCTTATGAACTTAATACTCTAGATGCATGCTGGATAGCGGTCGATGTGTGGAGTAATAGTAGTAGATGTAGGCAGGAGTCGGTCTACTTGTTTCGGACGTGACGCCTATATACATGATCATAACTAGATATTCTCATAACTATGCTCAATTCTGTCAATTGCTCAACAGTAATTTGTTCACCCACCGTAAAATACTTATGCTCTTGAGAGAAGCCACTAGTGAAACCTATGGCCCCCGGGTCTATCTTCCATCATATTAATCTTCCAACACTTAGCTATTTCCGTTGCTTTTTATTTTGCTTTTATTTTACTTTGCATCTTTATCATAAAAATACCAAAAATATTATCTTATCATATCTATCAGATCTCACTCTCGTAAGTGACCGTGTAGGGATTGGCAACCCCTTATCGCGTTGGTTGCAAGGATTTATTTCTTTGTGTAGGTGCGAGGGACTCGCGCGTAGCCTCCTACTAGATTGATACCTTGGTTCTCAAAAACTGAGGGAAATACTTACGCTACTTTGCTGCATCACCCTTTCCTCTTCGAGGGAAAACCAACCTTGATGCTCAAGAGGTAGCAAGAAGGATTTCTGGCACCGTTGCCGGGGAGGTATACGCAAAAGTCAACATACCAAGTACCCATCACAAACCCTTATCTCCCGCATTACATTATTTTCCATTTGCCTCTCGTTTTCCTCTCCCCCACTTCACCCTTGCCGTTTTATTCGCCCTCTCTTTTTCGTTCGCCTCTTTTCCGCTTGCTTCTCGTTTGCTCGTGTGTTGGATTGCTTGTTTGTCACGATGGCTCAAGATAATACCAAATTATGTGACTTTACCAATACCAACAATAATGAATTCCTTAGCACTCCGATTGCTCCTCTTACTGATACTGATTCTTGTGAAATCAATGCTGCTTTGTTGAATCTTGTCATGAAAGATCAATTCGCCGGCCTTCCTAGTGAAGATGCCGCTACTCATCTAAATAGCTTCGTTGATTTGTGTGATATGCAAAAGAAGAAAGATGTTGACAATGATATTGTTAAATTGAAGCTATTTCCTTTTTTTCTTAGAGATCGTGTTAAAGCTTGGTTTTTGTCTTTGCCTAAAATAGTATTGATTCTTGGAATAAGTGCAAAGATGCTTTTATCTCTAAGTATTTTCCTCCCGCTAAGATTATCTCTCTTAGAAACGATATTATGAATTTTAAGTAACTCGATCATGAACATGTTGCACAAGATTGGGAGAGGATGAAATTAATGATATGTAATTGCGCCACACATGGTTTGAATTTGTGGATGATTATACAAAAAATTTATGCCAGATTGAATTTTGGTTCTAGAAATCATTTCGATTCGGCCGCGGGAGGCACTTTTATGGAAATCACTTTAGGAGAAGCTACTAAACTCCTAGATAATATTATGGTTAATTATTCTCAATGGCACACTGAAAGATCTACTAATAAAGAAGTGCATGCGATAGAAGAAACTAATGTTTTGAGTGGAAAGATGGATGAACTTATGAAATTATTTGCTAGTAGAAGTGTTTCTTCTGATCCTAATGATATGCCTTTGTCTACTTTGATTGAGAATAATAATGAATCTTTGGATGTGAACTCCGTTGGTAGGAATAATTTTGGTAACAACGCGTATAGAGGAAACTTTAATCCTAGGCCTTATCCTAGTAATTCCTCTAATAATTATGGTAATTCCTACAACAATTCTTATGGAAATTTTAATAAGATGCCCTCTGAATTTGAGACTAGTGTTAAAGAGTTTATGAATTCGCAAAAGAATTTCAATGCTTTGCTTGAAGAGAAATTGCTTAAAGTTGATGAATTGGCTAGGAATGTTGATAGAATTTCTCTTGATGTTGATTCTTTGAAACTGAGATCTATTCTTCCTAAGCATGATATCAATGAGTATCTCAAAGGCATGAGAATTTCCATTGATGAGTGCAAAGAAAGAACCGCTAGGATGCGTGCTAAGACAGATTGCTTTATGAAAGCGTGTTCTTCAAATTTCTATGAAGAATAAAGATGAAGATCTAAAAGTTATTGATGTGTCCCCTATTAAATCTTTGTTTTGCAATATGAATCTTCATAATGATGGGACTTATATGATCCACCTTTACCTAGAAGGCATTCCAAAAATTCAGAGTTTTTAGATCTTGATGCTAAAATTGATAAAAGTGGGATTGAACAAATCAAACAATTAGATGTTAATAAACCCACTATTTTGGATTTCAAGGAATTTAATTATTATAATTGCTCTTTGATAGATTGTATTTCCTTGTTGCAATCCGTGCTAAATTCTCCTCATGCTTATAGTCAAAATAAAGCCTTTACCAAACATATTGTTGATGCTTTGATGCATACTTATGAAGAAAAGCTCGAGTTGGAAGTTCTATCCCTAGAAAAATTTATGATGAGTGGGAACCTACTATTAAAATTATGATTAAATATCATGAATTCTATGCTTTGTGTGATTTGGGTGCTAGTGTTTCCACGATTCCAAAAACTTTGTGTGATTTGCTAGGTTTCCGTGATTTTGATGATTGCTCTTTAAACTTGCACCTTGCGGATTCCACTATTAAGAAACCTATGGGAAGAATTAATGATGTTCTTATTGTTGCAAATAGGAACTATGTGCCTGTAGGTTTTATTGTTCTTGATATAGATTGCAATCCTTCATGTCCTATTATTCTTGGTAGACCTTTCCTTAAAACGATTGGCGCAATTATTGATATGAAGGAAGGGAATATTAGATTCCAATTTCCATTGAAGAAAGGCAT
Source organism: Aegilops bicornis (assembly GCA_021605145.1). Lineage (NCBI taxonomy): Eukaryota > Viridiplantae > Streptophyta > Magnoliopsida > Poales > Poaceae > Aegilops > Aegilops bicornis. The sequence goes on along the minus strand of CM038673.1, from coordinate 397,253,067 downwards.
GGAACACTTCCCTAGGAAGAAAATAAAATTACCATATGAATCCATTATGAGAGCCACTTATGGATTGCCTACCAATGATGGCAATACCTAGATCTATCCTTGCTTTTAAGCCTAGCTAGGGGCGTTAAACGATAGCGTTTGTTGGGAGGCAACCCAGTTTTATTTTTAGGTTTTTGCTGTTTGATTCTGTTTAGGAATAAATTTTGATCTAGCCTCTGGTTAGATGTGTTTTTATGTTTTAATTAGTGTTTGTGCCAAGTTAAACCTATAGGATCTTCTTGGATGATAGTTATTTGATCTTGCTGTAATTTCTAGAAACTTTCTGTTCACGAAAATAATTGTTAAAAATCACCAGAACGTGATAAAATACTGATTGAAATTTCTTCTGATCAATAAACAAATTTTCTAGGTCTTCTTATTTTGGCTGATATTTTGGAGTTCCATAAGTTTACGTTAGTTACATATTACTACAGACTGTTCTGTTTTTGACAGATTCTGTTTTTCGTGTGTTGTTTGTTTATTTTGATGAATCTATGGCTAGTAAAATAGTTTATAAACCATAGAGAAGTTGGAATACAGTAGGTTTAACACCAATATAAATAAAGAATGAGTTCATTACAGTACCTTGAAGTGGTCTTTTGTTTTCTTTAGCTTGAAGCTCACGAGATTTTCTGCTGAGTTTTGTGTTGTGAAGTTTTCAAGTTTTGGGTGAAAGATTTGATGGATTATGGAACAAGGAGTGGCAAGAGCCTAAGCTTGGGGATGCCCATGGAACTCCCAAGATAATCTAAGGACACCTAAAATACAAAGCTTGGGGATGCCCCGGAAGGCATCCCCTCTTTCGTCTACTTCCATCGGTAACTTTACTTGGAGCTATATTTTTATTCACCACATGATATGTGTTTTGCTTGGAGCGTCTTGTATGATTTGAGTCCTTGCTGTACACACCTTTTGAGAGAGACACACATGATTTGGAAATTATTAGAATACTCTATGTGCTTCACTTATATCTTTTGAGTTACATAGTTTTTGCTCTAGTACTTCACTCATATCTTTTAGAGCACGGTGGTGGATTTGTTTTATAGAAACTATCGATCTATCATGCTTCACTTAGATTATTTTGGGAGTCTTAAATAGCATGGTAATTTGCTTAAATAATCCTAATATACGAGGTATTCAAGATTAGTAAAAACTTTCTTATGAGTGTGTTGAATACTAAGATAAGTTTGATGCTTGATGATTGTTTTGAGACATGGAGATAGTGATATTAAAGTCATGCTAGTTGAGTAGTTGTGAATTTGAGAAATACTTGTGTTGAAGTTTGCAAGTCCCGTAGCATGCACGTATGGTAAACGTTATGTAACAAATTTGAAACATGAGGTGTTCTTTGATTGTTCTCCTTATGAGTGGCGGTAGGGGACGGCGATGGTCTTTTCCTACCAATCTATCCCCTAGGAGCATGCTTGGCGTAGTGCTTGGTTTTGATGACTTGTAGATTTTTGCAATAAGTACGTGAGTTCTTTATGACTAATGTTGAGTCCATGGATTATACGAACTCTCACCTTTCCATCATTGCTAGCCTCTTGATGCCGTGCATTGCCCTTTCTCACATTGAGAGTTGGTGCAAACTTCGCCGGTGCATCCAAACCCCGTGATATGATACGCTCTTTCACAGATAAACCTCTTTATATCTTTCTCAAAACAGCCACCATACCTACCTATTATGGCATTTCCATAGCCATTCCGAGATATATTGCCATGCAACTTTCCACCATCCCGTTTATCATGACACATTCATCATTTTCATATTTGCTTTGCATGATCATGTAGTTGACATAGTATTTGTGGCAAAGCCACTGTTCATAATTCTTTCATACATGTCACTCTTGGTTCATTGCATATCCCGGTACACCGTCGGAGGCATTCATATAGAGTCATACTTTGTTCTAGTATCGAGTTGTAATCATTGAGTTGTAAATAAATTGAAGTGTGATGATCATCATTTTCTAGAGCATTGTCCCAAGTGAGGAATAAAAAAAGAGAAAGGCCATAAAAAAGAGAAGGCCCCAAAAAATGAGAAAAAGAGAGAAGGGACAATGTTACTATCCTTTACCACACTTGGGCTTCAAAGTAGCACCATAATCTTCATGATAGAGAGTCTCTTGTTTTGTCACTTTCATATACTAGTGGGAATTTTTCATTATAGAACTTGGCTTGTATATTCCAACAATGGGCCTCCTCAAGTCCCTAGGTCTTCATGAGCAAGCAAGTTGGATGCACACCCACTTAGTTTCTTTTGTTGAGCTTTCATATATTTATAGCTCTAGTGCATACATAGCATGGCAATCCCTACTCCTTGCATTAACATCAATCGATGGGCATCTCCATAGCTCATTGATTAGCCTCGTTGATGTGAGACTTTCTCCTTTTTTATCTTCTCCACATAACCCCCATCATCCTATTCTATTCCACCCATAGTGCTATATCCATGGCTCACGCTCATATATTGCGTGAAGGTTGAAAAAGTTTGAGATTACTAAAGTATGAAACAATTGCTTGGATTGTCATCGGGGTTGTGCATGATGAGAGCATTCTTGTGTGACGAAAATGGAGCATGACTAAACTATATGATTTTGTAGGGATGAACTTTCTTTGGCCATGTTATTTTGAGAGGACATAATTGCTTAGTTAGTATGCTTGAAGTATTATTATTTTTATGTCAATATTGAACTTTTATCTTGAATCTTTCGGATCTGAATATTCATACCACAATTAAGAAGAATTACATTGAAATATACCAAGTAGCATTCCACATCAAAACTTCTGTTTTTCTCATTTACCTACTCGAGGACGAGAAGGTATTAAGCTTGGGGATGCTTGATACGTCTCCAACGTATCTATAATTTTGATTGCTCCATGCTATATTATCTTCTGTTTTGGACATTATTGGGCTTTATTATTCACTTTTATATTATTTTTGGGACTAACCTATTAACCGGAGGCCCAGCCCAGAATTGCTGTTTTTTTGCTTATTTCAGAGTTCCGCAGAAAAAGAATATCAAACAGAGTCCAAACGGAATGAAACCTTCGGGAACGTGATTTTCGGAATGAATATGATCCAGAGGACTTGGACCCTACGTCAGGAAATCAAACAGGAAGCCACGAGGTAGGGGGCGCGCCTACCCCCCCAGGTGCGCCCTCCACCCTCGTGGGCCCCATGTTGCTCCACCGATGTATTCCTTCCTCCTATATATACCTACGTACCCCCAAACGATCAGAGACGGAGCCAAGAACCTAATTCCACCGCCGCAACCTTCTGTACCCACGAGATCCCATCTTGGGACCTGTTAGGAGCTCACGAGGAGGGGCATCGATCACGGAGGGCTTCTACATCAACACCATAGCCTCTCCAGGTGAAGTGTGATTAGTTTACCTCAGACCTTGGTCCATAGTTATTAGCTAGATGGCTTCCTCTCTCCTTTTGGATCTCAATACAATGTTCTCCCCCTCTCTCGTGGAGATCTATTCGATGTAATCTTCTTTTGCGGTGTGTTTGTTGAGACCGATGAATTGTGGGTTTATGATCAAGTTTATCTATGAACAATATTTGAAACTTCTGAATTCTTTTATGTATGATTGGTTATCTTTGCAAGTCTCTTCGAATTATCAGTTTGGTTTGGCGTACTAGATTGATCTTTCTTGCAATGGTAGAAGTGCTTAGCTTTGGGTTCAATCTTGCGGTGTCCTTTCTCAGTGACGGTAGGGGCAGCAAGGCACATATTGTATTGTTGCCATCCAGGATAACAAGATGGGGTTTTTATCATATTGCATGAATTTATCCCTCTACATCATGTCATCTTGCTTAAAGCATTACTCTGTTCTTATGAACTTAATACTCTAGATGCATGCTGGATAGCGGTCGATGTGTGGAGTAATAGTAGTAGATGCAGGCAGGAGTCGGTCTACTTGTTTCGGATGTGACGCCTTTATACATGATCATACCTAGATATTCTCATAACTATGCTCAATTCTGTCAATTGCTCAACGGTAATTCGTTCACCCACCGTAAAATACTTATGCTCTTGAGAGAAGCCACTAGTGAAACCTATGGCCCCGGGGTCTATCTTCCATCATATTAATCTTCCAACACTTAGCTATATCCGTTGCTTTTTTTGTGCTTTTATTTTACTTTGCATCTTTATCATAAAAATACCAAAAATATTATCTTATCATATCTATCAGATCTCACTCTCGTAAGTGACCGTGTAGGGATTGACAACCCCTTATCGCGTTGGTTGCGAGGATTTATTTCTTTGTGTAGGTGCGAGGGACTCGCGCGTAGCCTCCTACTAGATTGATACCTTGGTTCTCAAGAACTGAGGGAAATACTTACGCTACTTTGCTGCATCACCCTTTCTTCTTCAAGGGAAAACCAACGCAGTGCTCAAGAGATAGCAATGCTTGCACCAGTCCATAGATGGATCGCTGGAGCTTGCACATTTTGTTAGCACCTTTAGGATTGACAAAACCTTCTGGTTATATCATATACAATTCTTCTTTAATAAATCCATTAAGGAATGCAGTTTTGATATCCATTTGTCAGATTTCATAAAATGTGGCAATTGCTAACATGATTCGGGCAGACTTTAAGCATCGATATGAGTGAGAAAATATCATCATAGTCAACATCTTGAACTTGTCAAAAACCCTTTTCGACAAGTCGAGCTTTGTAGATACTAACACTACTATCAGCATCCGTCTTCCTCTTGAAGATCTATTTATTCTCAATGGCTTGCCGATCATCGGGCAAGTCCACCAAAGTCCACACTTTGTTCTCATACATGGATTCTATCTCAGATTTCATGGTCTCAAGCCATCTATGGAATCTGGTTTCATCGTCACTTCCTCATAGTTCGTAGGTTCATCATGGTCTAGTAACATGACTTCTAGAATAGGATTACCATACCACTCTGGTGCGGATCGTACTCTGGTTGACCTACGAGGTTTGGTAGTAACTTGACCTGAAGTTTCATGATCATCATCATTAACTTCCTCACTAATTGGTGTAGGCATCACTGGAACTGATTTTAGTGATGAGCTACTTTCCAAATCGAGAGAAGGTACAATTACCTCATCAAGTTCCACTTTCCTCCCACTCACTTCTTTTGAGAGAAACTCCTTCTCTAGAAAGGATCCACTCTTAGCAACAAAGATCTTGCCATCGGATCTGTGATAGAAGGTGTACCCAACAGTTTCTTTTGGGTATCCTATGAAGACACACTTCTCCGATTTGGGTTTGAGCTTATCAGGCTGAAACTTTTTCAAATAAGCATCACAACCCCAAACTTTAAGAAACGACAGCTTAGGTTTCTTGCTAAACCACAGTTCATACGGTGTCGTCTCAACGGATTTTTAAACGGTGCCCTATTTAACGTGAATGCAATAGTCTCTAACACATAACCCCAAAACGATAGTGGTAAATCGGTAAGGGACATCATAGATCGCACCATATCTAATAAAGTACGGTTACGACGTTCGAACACACAATTACGCTGTGGTGTTCCAGGTGGCGTGAGTTGCGAAACTATTCAACATTGTTTCAAATGAAGGCCAAACTCGTAACTCAAATATTTGCCTCCGCAACCAGATCGTAGAAACTTTATTTTTCTTGTTACAATGATTCTCAACTTCACTCTGAAATTCTTTTAACTTTTCAAATGTTTCAGACTTGTGTTTCATTAAGTAGATATACCCATATCTGCTCAAATCACATGTGAAGGTCAGAAAATAACGATACCCGCCGCGAGCCTCAACACTCATCGGATCGCATACATTGGTATGTATTATTTCCAATAAGTCAGTGGCTCGCTCCATTGTTCCGGAGAAAGGAGTCTTAGTCATCTTGCCCATGAGGCATGGTTCACAAGCATCAAATGATTCATCATCAAGTGATTCCAAAAGTCCATCTGCATGGAGTTTCTTCATGCGCTTTACACCAATATGACCTAAACGACAGTGCTACTAGTATGTTGCACTATCATTATCAACTTTGCATCTTTTGGCATCAATATCATGAATATGTTTATCACTACGATCGAGATTCAGTAAACCATTCACCTTGGGTGTATGTCCACAGAAGGTCTTATTCATGTAAACAGAATAACAATTATTCTTTGACTTAGATGAATAACTGTATTGCAATAAACATGATCCACTCATATTATGCTCAACGCAAACACCAAATAACATTTATTTTAGGTTCAACACTAATCCCAAAGGTAACACTACAAAAAAATACACTTCCGTGATGATACGTGTTTGTCACATTAGGTCGCATTTTTTGTCATGCATGTACATCCATGACAAATTTATGACAGAATCAAGATAGTCATACCTGTGCTGTCGTAGAAGTGTTCCTTGACATTACCAAAATTATCATCATGGAAGTGTCCACTTCCATGACGATAAATCGTGCATCACAGAAGTGCTTTCGTCAAGGGTGAGCGACACGTGGCATCCATCGTAACGGAACGCTGTTAAGCTATCGGGTCGGGTTTTGGATCTGATAACCCATTAACAGCCCCGACCAATGGGAAATTTCCACGTGTAAAATTCTTATTGGCCGGACGAAACACGTGTCAGCTCGTCAGTCGGTCAGATAAGCGCCTATGATATGTCGACACGTGGTACAGGCCAACAGTGGCCCATTTAGCTTACATAATCGGCCCGTTTGACTTGGTCAAAATTTAACGGGCTGGCCCATGAAAAGTCTGTTAACGGTCTCTTCGCAAATAGCCCATTTTACGGCCCGTTAACTCACGGCCCGTTAGGCCCTAAAGGAAATCGGCCCAACAACGTCATGTGGGCCGTCGAATATAATACTAGCCCATTTCACTTTCGGCCCATGTATGGCCCACGACGTCTTTCGGCCCATATGAGGGCTTCGTATCTTTCGGCCCTTTACAGGCCCACGGTGACTCTAGCCCATAATGAACAGTAATTTTCTTTATACCCGTTAACGGCTCGTGATTTACATGGGCCGTTTCCATTCGTGTTAGCTTCGGCCTATTAATGACCCATACGTTCTTGGGCTCCTTTTCGCCCTCGATTACTTCCGGCCCGTTCTTGGCACATTCGCTAATGGGCCAAATTCGCCCATGGCAAGAGTCGGCCCGTTCTTGGCTGTTCCCTAATGGGCCAAATTCGGCCCATGGCAAGAGTCGGCCGTTCTTGGCTGTTACCCTAATGGGCCAAATTCAGCCCATGGCAAGAGTCGGCCCGTTTACGGCACATTAACCCGTTGCGCCATTTCCAGCCTGTCCTATATTCTGGCCCATTAACGACCCGTTATGCCGGTGGCAGAATTAAGCCTTTGCTGTCCTACGGCCTGTTACCGTCCTGGGCCGATACCAATTATGCCGGATTACGGCCCATGTAGACCCATTTATCCAACGGCCCGAGGCCCACCGATTACAGGCCCATTTATCGACGGCCTGTAGGAGACCCATGGATCCTACGGCCCGTATATGGCCCATGGTAGTTGCTGACCACTAGCAAACCAGGAAAAGAAGACTAGGAAATAAATAAGGCGAAACTAACGCTAGGCTATTAAAGCGATTGCACATATTACATCCACTCGGCATCAAAGATCGCCACCGGTGCAAATATAGGGAACACCCTACACTATACAAAAATGGCTTCTGTTTTTCTTCACCGGTAGCTGCCGTTAAGAATAAATTTTGTATCGCACCAAAACAAATTACAACTATATAACAAAAGGAAGGTTGGCATAAAACTTAACAGTCTAGCAGATAAATGCACCACCGGAAGTTCGGAAGGTCATTCATTTGACCGATTGTTATGTTTTCATCTTTGTATTGTCCGATGGAGCACCATAACCCTCGCCTTCATTTCCCTAGGCTCTGAACAACATAGCAAATGTCCGATAGTCCGGTTTCAAAACCATGCATATCTTGGACGACATTGAGCAATGTTTCTCCTTGTTTCACAAAGGGTCTCTGTTAGGGAATGGACTTGTATGCGGGCCTTGAGATACAACATTGCATTGAGCTTGCATATCTCGATCATGAGGCAGTTTGGACGATATTGCCTTAACAACCAACCCAGTATTACGCAGGAACATGCTTTTGGCACTATTAGTTGACAGTCTTGACCGCATGACAAGAGTCGACATTGCGGTTATAGTTGCCTCGCCACCTTCGAAGGTGGCGGTTCCACCATTTTTCCATAGCTCATTTGAAAAGTTGAGGTTTTATATTAGTAGTACCGAGCAGAAGATATTAAGGAGGCAGCAAAACCAAACAAAATAGCTTTGGTCTATATCTGAGAACTTATTATGGTGAACCCATGTAAAATATTAGTTGTATTTTATTGCAAAGTACATAATAAAACCAGGTTCCAAACATATGACCATGTACCATCGCTAATGTATTGTCTATTTCTTCACATTGTATTGAGGGCTAAGGATAAAGAGACGAAGTTTATAATACGGTAAGCATAGTATGACATCATTCATATCACAAAACAACTGAGAACAGACAAACAGGCAATTGTAACGTTGTGTGGGCAAGTCCAACACGGAACTAGATTACGGGTCAAGATCAAAGGAACATCACTCCTCTCTTTTAAACATTGTAAGGTGCAATGATACGCTAAGACAATTGTGTATAAATTTGAAAAGAGTAAGAGACATTGGCTGCAAATCATGCAGTTCAAGGCACAAGTCAGAGTAAGTAGTAATTAAAAGGCATGAGGATCAAGGACTTACAACAGCGGCTTTGACTTGTGTAGTCATGCCCTTCTTCTTGCTGGTGTGACGGTCCTTGAAGATTTCCACAGCATTTGGTTCAGGTACTTTTTGGTCCTTCGGGCTTTCCTCTGCATTTGGAACAAGTCAATATAGATCTAATAATATGGTACAATGAAAAGAGTGAAACAACGACTAATTACAAGAGCCTCGCGATGTGGAATATAGCTACGAGATCACATGCCTGTTGGAATTTCACTTTCGTATGGTTGGCCTTGTTCTTTGAATAGTTCACCTACAAGAAGATAGATCTGTGTGGCACATGCGTAAATAGGACTTCAACATGTGATCTGATGACATATATATAATGTACCTGATACTTCGGATCGGACCAGTGTTTAACGAGGCCTCTCCAGTCTTCATCAGATATATTTTCCCTTTGGAGATGTTTGGGCAAGTTCACTGTTAGCCTTGCCTTCAAAGTGAGTTTTCCTCAAGTTATACCGATCTTGTCATGAGAGTAGACTTGAAAAAATTGGTGCAATCTTGACTGGTTGCATCATCTTGGCTATCAACTTGAACCTCATCTGTTGAAAATTATGGGAGTCTCATTATCGACAACCTAGAAAGTATTGAATGAGCAAGACGATATTACTAGTTTCCATACATAACCATACTTACGAGATAAATGGTCGAGGAAGGTGTTGAGCGGGTTTCGTCTTTGTCATTCTGTCTTGAATCCATGTTGGGAGGATACGTACATGACACCTAACAGCAACCGCTGCCTCTGATACTAACTTGACTGACTCTATAGCATCAAGTGGCCTTTTTAAACCTTCCTCAAAACGGATCTCCATTCTTCCTCCTCTAGATTTAGTTAACCTATCGAGCATTATCCCTGATGTTTGTTTCCTCTTGCACCTAGGTGCTAGTCCAACAACAAACATAGGAAGTGTTAGTGTACATCAAACTGTGAGACTACATATAAAGAAGCATGCAATTGTAACTTGACTCCAGCAACTACCTTCTTGCTGTTGAAGCTCACAAGGTTCATCTGATATTGCCAACTCGTCTTGTGTCAAGAGTGCTTGGGAAGTAGTGTCAGGTGGCAAGGGAGCTTGTGAACGTGCTGCTAGCTCAGTTGACGACGCAAGTACGTTGTGCAGTACCGGTAGTAATCTTGTGGTAGGTGTTGCAAGAACTAGGGTTGTCTCTGCTTGTTTGGTGGCAGCTATTTGTTTCGCTTGTCTTTTTTGCAACTTGTGTAGCATGGGATGCCGTGTTTGTAGAATTTTCCGCTGGACTTTGACCTTCTATTGCACCATCGATTACCAATGAGAATCTGTAGGATTCAACCGCTTCTCATTCCCTGCCATTATGTGTTTCTTCCTCTTTCTCTGTGCCATGTTAAGTCAAGCCGACAAGAAAAACGAATAACAATTTAGTTCTTCAGAACAAATTGATGCGTGATGGAGATGAACTGAACTTTGATGTTAGACAACCACATGATAGGAGGATGTAATATGTATGAAAAACAGGATGGAAGAGATAACCAGAACTATGATGTGTAAACTAAGAAGAAGACATTCACCAAATTAGAAGCAATGCAATGGAAGGTAGGCACCATATGAAAGATGCTACAAATATCGCTCTGCCAAGGTAACAGTGTCTCATCATAAATGGCGTTTAAACAAATGTGAAGCAGTACAAGAAATAAATCATATGCAAGATGCAAACAACATCACACTACCATGTTAGAGGTCTCTGGTCATTAGTGCCATTGCATATTCACAGCATTGCATATTCACAGCTTATGATGTGTAAACTAAGGAGAAGGCATTTCAACAAATTAGAAGCAATGAAAGCTAGACACCATATGAAAGATGCAACGAGTATCACTCTACCAAGTTAAAACTGTCTCGTCATAAGTGCCATTTCAACAAATTAGTAGTACAAGCTAGAAAAGAATGTGAGATGTAACCTATATCACACTCCGAAGTCAAACGTGTCTTATGATAAGTGATCGTTGCAGGTTACACAACAGTAGTAATTTGATGTAAGAACATGGTGTGATAGAGAGATATTGTATGTTCTAGAAACAGGAACACGTGTCTTATTCAAGTATAATGTGTAAAGTAAGCAGATGGAATTCAACAAAATTAGAAGAAATACAAGCTAGACATCACACATAACATGCAACCACATATAACGATTGCCAAGTTAGAGGGAGCACCGGTGATGCTGCACTAGGGGAGACGCGCTCATCATAAACACAGCTTTGTTGAGTGTCTATGCATGTGTTGTCTTGGAAATCATCTTGGGGGTGTGGAGGAGTAGAAACTGTAGAGGCACTCCGTTCGGAAGGAGCACATTTATCTGCTGCCTTGCTAACTTCCTTCCGCTTTATTGATTTTGAATTGTCAAGTAAAACCGACAACAAAAAGCAATAAAATTCTCTCTTCAGAACTCATTCATGCATGATCTTGACAATCACTACTTTGATGTAAGGCAAACACATGATACCAGGATGGAATATGTACGAAAACAGTGACGACATGGCATGTTCACAACTGTTTGTGTAAACTAAGCGAAACCATTCCAGCAAATAAGAAGCAATGCAAGCTAGACACCACATGAAAGATGCAACCAATATGACTCTGCCAAGTTAAAAGCGTCCCATCATAAATGGAATTTCAACAAATTAGAAGCAGCGCATGCTATAAATCATATGAAAGATGCAACTAATGTCGCACTGCATATACTAAAGGTGTCTCATCATGTTGATTGATGCGGGATACAAAAAAAAGTTTTATGTAAGGACATGCTTAATAGACAGATGTACTATGTAATAAATACAGGAAGGCATGTCACATTAACAGGTATAATGTATAAGCTAAGCAGACTAGCACATGCAGTTTAACCAGATTGGAAGAATTACAATCTAGACACCATATACAACATGCAACCACATATCACGCTGCCAAGTTAGAGCAAGCACCTGCGATGCTAGTGTAGGGAAATGCTGTAATCAACTTCTGAGCTAAGTTCACTATCTTCATCTAGCATTTACATTTCTTGAGAATCATGTCGGAGGTCGACGTTGCATTCTTTAAATGAGGAGTAGTCCCTTGCACGCTTGCCTCGTCTTAAGTGTTTGATGAGGGATACACAAGAACATTAGTTTGATGTAAGAATATGGTTAATACACAGATGTACTAGTATGTACCAAAAACAGAAAGGCATGTCAGATTCAAAGGTATAATGTGTAAGCTAAGCAGATGCAATTTAACCAAATTGGAAGCAATACAGGCTAGACATCCGGCTGGAGTGGTGAGCATGATCATCCAGGACCTGAGAGCCTGGTGGGAGGCGGGCTTCTTCGCCACCATCGCAGCTTTTTAGTTGGCTTCCAGGTGATGCCTATCTTTGCCGGGCTTGTCACTGGCTCAGCCAGTGCCCTGACTAGCTATTTGTCTTCTGGTGCTCACGGGATGGTGGTTCATGTAAAAAAAATATCTTTCCTTATCTTACCGACTTCGGCCTTTCGAATACAAGCTAGACACCATATGGAACATGCAACCACATATGACACCGCGAAGTTAAAGCAAGCACCTGGGATGGTGGTTCATTGCGAGCGAGGTCATCAACTCTAGAGCTACGTTCCCCGTCTCCATCTGCTGACACTACACCCTTTAAAGCCTTGAAACGTGTCTTGCCTAGCTGCACACCAATCTGGAGCGACTTCTCTCTTTTCTTTTTGGCTTCTCTCATGGCAGCAGAGTCTGAAATACCCTTGCATAAAAACACAACAGTGAGAGTAAGGGTGAAGTGTGTGCAGAACTAGTGCACTGTAAAAGTAGCAGATAGCAGGTGGCTGAAAAATAAATGACAGGAGACATATGATAGCTCTACAACATTGCATGGCAAACAAAATTAGATTCTACTCCGTATGATTTTGTAATATATGAGCACAGGAAATGCAGGTACTCCTCCAGCACACCACCACATGTGGTCATATCTAAGATAACAGTCGACTGAAAATAAATAGGTCAGTCAATTTTTTAATGAACCGTCCGATCTATAAGGAACAGGCAGATGGCCTTCGTCTACCTCCCGCTTGATCACTTGTTGGCGATCTTTCTCGAACCAGCCGAGCACCATACAGACCCTGCCTCCGCCACCCCGCTCTCCCATCGACCTCACACCACCGCCGTGGTTGGCAGCGCCCCCAGGCCATCCCTTTAATCCCGGCCGACCTCCAGATCGGGCGCCAGTAGCTCTAGGCTGCACACGCCCCTAAGATAAACACCAAGGCGCTGCTTCCCTGGTGTAATAGGCGTACTAGCGCCTGTTACGCTGGGGAATGCTTCCGTTAATTGGGAATAAACTGGCTAGAAATTGAAATTCAGGGGGGCGACGGACCTCTAGCTAAGGTGAAATAGTATATGAGAAGAAACCTTGTGCATCGCGAGTTACTAGGAACATCTAGTATCAAGAAGAAGCGGTCAACTAGTGTCTTCTATGGGATGAATACCGTGCAAGCAGAGACGTAAGATTTGCACGAATAAGGGAAGAGGAGTACCTTTTTCGGTTGCCGGTGTGGTCACCTCCACATGTCGCTCCGATTTTCTTCTTTTTACCAGGGAAACCAATGTTCTCTCCACATGTCGCGCCGATTTTCTTCTTTTTACCGAGGAAACCAATGTTCTGGAGGGTGCAGGCTTGGACGAACCCATGGCCAAATTGTTGACTGTGTTGTCGTGGCCGTATGTCAACGGAGGGGAAGCAGATCCGAGGCGGCAAAGGACAGCGTAGCAGGAACAGCTCCGGTGTGGTGGAGGGTGGCGAAGTTGGAGCGACAGCGGTGAGGCGCAGGACGACGTGGTTGAACTGGCTCGAGTGCACGACGGCTCGGCCTCGGCTTCAACTACTAGCCGTGGAGGCGTTGCGGTTGAGGTTGCGGTGGACGGCGACATCGGGTATCGGCTCGGCGTGATGGAGGAGGCGGCGGTTGATGGGTGGGATGGGTGGCGAACGGAGGACGCCGGGTTTGTGGCTGGTGGAGAAGTAGTTTTGGCGCCCACGAGTACGAATGGGGAATTAGGCGGGTGGGGAACCATGCTTGATGCAGGGACGCGCTTGTTTTTGGCTTTTTTGAATGTAAGATGGGACGCGCTTGTTTGAAATTTGGGGAAAGTACAAACTTTGCCCCCTCTTAAATTCGGACCCATCATGCGAGTCGGGGTAGGATGGTAATCCTGTGTGTCCCAAATAGTGGGCGGAGGCGATCTCGGCCGCTGCGCATGTGTGCTTAGGCGGCCATTGTGTATGAATGTTTTTCAGATGCGGTTGCGTGGCGTCTAGATGAAGCTACAAACCTACCCGGTTTAGACCTTTGGACGTCGGGCTGGTAGGTTTCACGGGTCGGAGTTATTAGAAAAGTAATTTCCTTGTACTACCAAACATTGGTCTCACGCGGTTTCGGGCGAGTAGAGGCTCTTTTGGTGCTTCGTTCGAAATTTTGAAACACAAGCATTCACGTTTAAAGTACTCTTGAACTATGAGGATTGACCTAAATATACAACGTTATATTTGACTTTCTATGTTTGAAAACCTCATTAAATTATCCGCTTCTTTTTGGAATTTTGACACTTGAAAATCCCATAACTACGATTATTTTGGAATGGAGGAGCTAAATTTGAATCTATTTTGTACACGACTACATACGCTATTATGTACAAAATCAGAGCAAAGATTGGTGCCCCCATAATTTAGGTATGGTTTACAAATGCTATGATATCATATTCAAATAATTGAATGGACTTCATGTTGAATTCGATTTTTTTAAACCACCTTAAGTTGAATTCAAATGTATGCTAGTTCATAGGTAGTAGCTATTTATAATGTCCATTGTGTAACTTTTGTATGTATAATGTGCTTTACACACACAACATGAACTATACTCACGTTTATATTCGATTGCTAAAGTGATGCATTGTCTGGAGTTCAAAATACTAACTATGTGGATTAATTGTGTCTAATAATAACATAGACATGCTCAAATTCGATAGAATCTAGATGTCTGATGGATCAATGACCGCTCCTTACGCGAATTGCAAATATCATGATCCCATCCTAATATTTGGATACAATTTATATCTTTAATCATTGTGTAAAGTAGTCTTTTACGTGTAGTTTCACTCTCCATCGGTGGTCTCTCACGCATGCTCACACACTCTCTCCCGAGGTGTCTTTCTCGCACACATGCTCTAGATATAACCCTCCCTCCCTCTCGTAACCATTTACAACTGTTTTCACTAACCTTTATCACAAGCACTCTTCCTCTCGCAAGCATACACACGCACAATCCTCATCGACCCTTTCTATATACATGGACCTGCCTACGTGTCTCATGTACGCACATTATCTTTACGCATGTCTCTCACGCATTGTCTCACACCTCTCTTCCTAATCGATTTAGTATGATTCTAGCGAGCATTCTGTAGGATGCCCCTTAAAGTTTGGTTGGATGAATAGTAATATCAGAGATAAAGGGGTTACCTTAGTCCGAGAACCTAGGGTTAAAAATCCTAGCCGGCTTTGTCAGTGGACACAGAGTCCTTCACAATTCTGATATCTTTGTCTTGTACGACTAGTCATCCATGGATCTTCCTAAATGCATCACGGGCCGAACAATGTGGCGCAGGACGGAACCGAACGAAGGGCCTCACCTCGACCCACCGGACCTCACGCGGTGACACAGCCTCTGCCCCCACGTCTCATTATCTTCTCACACCCACACATACCAATACAAACACCACACACACAAAAAATTCCTTCTGGTGCCTCTATTCCCTCCCCCCTTGCATATACACACTCAAGAGAATGGAATCTCTTGTCGTGACGTCATATTCGTCTCTTTCTCTCTCTCTAGACCACTCTCATTTCTCGTGCTATCTCTCCCACGCCTGTCGGCCCCTCTATCCATGCCTCTCTCGAATCGTAATACACACACATACCTCTCTAGGCCCCGCCAAATGCATCAACTACACATTCACACATGTTACATCACGTACCCCATTGATCTAAAAAGCCCTCTCTTCACGTTTATTTACGCATACAACATTCCTTTTGAATAAAGTGTGGCCAAAAAAATCATTTTAGAGTTTCTATATATATACAACATTACAAAGTTATATGGAGGAGTTTAACGCTAATTTGCATTGCATGGTGCCCACAATGATATTTATTCAAGACCGTGAATTTGTATATTTTTATACTATATACAAAGTTAGTCATAATAAAGAGAAACGAAGAGCATCTCTCTCTCCATCGCATACCCCCTCAGACGCCCCTTTCACGTATGCACACAAAACTATCTCCAGGTCCTCTAAAAGTAAGCCCCCAGAAAATTCACGCATGTTTCATCTTTCTCTCACGATATATGCAATGACGATCATTGTATTTGAAGCGAAAGCACGATACATACATTGGACTTCAGAATCCACTGATTACGGTGACCATTTACGTTTAGTGGTTATTATACAGTCACGGGCTCACCGTATAACTCTGTATTTGCTCATGACAAGACTAGTTGACCAGTTAAACGCTCCACGTGGCACCTCTAGTGTTGCATCACATTATCTCACTACCATCGTGCCCACCTGTCGACTTGTATCTACTCTACATCTACACTCTTATAAAATACATAAAATACACTCTTATAAACAACAGAGTTGGTGATGATGGTGTGCCTGCCATCCTGCAATATAGGTCGTCCGATTTATATCTGACGGATAGGAAAGAAACTATGACAATTTTGCAAAAAGGTACCCACACACCTCTCCACATTTTCAAATAAGGCCTTCCCTCGTTCATCCTTTTCTCTCACAAGATAAACAAGTCATACAAATGCATCTTGATGTTACGTGCAACGCACGGGCATCTTGCTAGTAAGAATGAAAAAAAAACAACAAAAAAATATTTGGACGGTGGTTCGAAGTCATGACCGCGGGCACAGCGGACAAGGTGGCCTTGTATTGGTATGTTGAGCCGTCTGTTTTAACACACAGGAGCTGGTGTGGTGATTATACACACACGCACGCATGCACACGAACTGCATCCACGCAACACTCACACAAACACATGCACCCACGCAAGCACGCAACACTCACACGTACACACACAACCACACACGCACGCAACACTCACACGCACGCACACAACACTCACACGCACACACGCACGCATGCATGCACACACCAGTACACCACATGACCAACACACACTCTCACGCTCAAGTGCACAACCTACACGTGCATGCGCACACATCAGGCCTCGATGCACACATACACAACCAGGTGATTCCCGCGCACGGGTTGGAGCCTTGTCGCGCCTGCGTAAATTTGTGTTTATCTGACCTTTTGCCTATGCGAACTAACAGGTGGGACCCACAAGGAACATGGTCAGTTTAACTAGTCAACATGGCGCCACGCAGACTATTTGGCCGGTCAACAGAGTGCAATCCGATGCTGAACTGTGAGCAAGTGACCGTATAATCACCGCAAAACGTATATAGTGACCGTAATCAGCTTATTCTGAAGTTCGGTGACCGTAATACGCTTTTCTCTCTGTAGGCCCTCCAAAACTACATCTCTACACGTTCTCGCATGTTACATCTAACAACTATGCAATACGGCACTACTACTACACTCTAACACAATAAATCATATGTGTTTTTAGTTTTACTAGATATCATATTGTTACTTATAATTATTCAGTTTGCATACATTAAAATTGCCTTTGAAATGTATGGCCAGTATCATCTACCGCGCGGGAAAAATCCCTCCCTTTCCTGTTTAATCGGGTTTGTATCGATGGATTGTGCGAAACAGCAAAACTATAGTACTATAGAGTACAAGTGACAGTTCACTGGGCCGTCGTGTCATCTACTCCTCCATCGTAAGAGTGGAGCGCTCGCTTTCATAAATCTTGTAGTCCCTTTCGCCGACATGTGGGGCATCAAGCTACCGGGTCCCCGTGCCATACCGGAATACAGTGCAGAGCAGCCGGGGTGAAGCACCTGGCGCCGGCATAGTAATGAGCAATGAGGCGTCAAATCACAAAGTTGCACCTTTCCCGCAGTTAAGTTGGAGGGACGAAGCAACCATCATTTCACTCATTGCCGAATCCGCTTCTCCCTCATCTTCTTCAACTTAACCACGTGTTGCTTCTGCCGTTGTTCTGCCTCATGTGGGACGCGGATCGGCTTGGTAAAGCACTGACACGTGGGACCGCATGTTAGCAAACCGCCAGGACAACGTCCTCCAAAAATAACAAGCCTAAGCCTAGACTTACAAAGGGCTACGTAGCTGCTACGTATACTTTCCATCTAATCTATATATGCCCCCCCTGATTTTCAGGTGGGGTGGGCCTAATCCTCTCCTTTAATCCAATCAAATAGTCCCACATCACATCAGTTCAGAACTTTACGTAGCAAGACGTGGATGTAGCATTGCTCAAATAAGAAACCTCCCCGCCATCCGGCAAGGCAAAATCACCTCCTTTTACTAATCTCGATTCTATAATTTTTAGATCAATATAATTGAGATTTGTATAGATAGCACACAGAGCAAAACCAAGTGGTACGGTTAAGGCCATCCACAATGTGTAGCCAAATGTGAAAATAGCTTTTGGCATCGTGGGAACCATTGTGGACGGTGTTGCCAAAGCCAAAAAGATGGAACCGAAGCTCCCTGATTGATTGATTAAAGGAATAGAAAAATGCAACGTCTCTCCTCTTTCTCCCATGCTTGGACGCATGTAGTACAGTATAGTGCACAGAGTCTACTCCCCTGTCCCTTCTATCACAAATCACAAAGCAGTGAGGCGTCAAATCACAAAAGCACGGACGAAGTAACCATCATTTCACTCTCTGCTGACTCCGCTTCTCCATCGTCTTCTTCGAGAAGCCATCTCACGGCATTAGTACTCCTAGTAGTACTCCCTCCGTTTCTTTTTAGTCCGCATATAAGGTTTGGTCAAAGTCAAGCTTTGTAGAGTTTGACTAATTTTATATTGAAAAATATAAACATCCACAATATGAAATCAATATTATCAGATGAACTATGAAAGGTATGTTCATACTATATAGTTTTCGTATTGTAGATGTCTATATTTTTTTATATAAATTTGGTCAAACTTTGTGCAGTTTGACTTTGACCAAATCTTATATGCGGAGTAAAAAGAAACGGATGGAGTACTAGTAAAGGACATCCTGGATGCAAATAAGGCGGTTGTCTCGGCTAGCAGGCGGCACTTGCGAACGACTTACCGTGGTCTCCCTCAATGGTGTTCTCCGTCGAACGCACTTCGCCAAACCACCAAAAAAAGATATCGTCGACGTCACCACAATGGGGAAGGAAGTCAAATATAGTTACTACCTCCATTTTTTTGTACACAAGGCCAGTATATCAAAATTACAATTTGCAAAGGGCCACTAACACTAATCAAGGAAAAATTGATGGGGTTAGCAACCAAGGACATTAATATCCCCTGCATGCATGGGGAAGTGAGAAGGTTGGTTTGCATGGCGCTGCATTAATCAAGCGATGAGGAGTGAGATGGTTAGCTCTTTGGTCTTTGGAGAAAAAATACGCATTAATTGACACGTTAAACGAGGATTTGTATCAATTAAATCCCACGAAGGAAAACCCCGCCTTTCTTTTTTAACACTAGTACTCCTAGTACGTACGTACTTATTCTGTTTGGGACTAGGCCTTGCATTGCCAAACTTCGCCACACATTTTTGCCAAGCTTGCCTAAAGTTTTCAAAATGAGAAGGAGGTACACTTGGCAAGACGGCTGTCGCGGTCGCACCGCACCCTCTCACGGTCACTCCTGCACGCCATGTCGCACCACACCCTCACACGATCGCTTCCCGCACGCCGCAAGAACCCAACCAAGGGAACACACCCTCACCGACACGTGATGTCGCATGTGAACAAACCAAACTCAGCCATCCTATTGTCGACACATAATTTTCGCTCATAGAGTATGTTTATCCAACCGCATGTTGGGGAGTATCCAGACGGCCCGTGCGGTGGTCTCTGTTGGGGAAGAAGAAGAGGTGAGGAAGAAGGAAATAAGGGTTAGGAGACGAGGGATATTCATCCAACCGCACTTTGAAATGGTAGATCGACCCAAGTCAGGCGACTTGCATAACAAATATATGTTTTTACACAGCAAAAGATCCATGAAAACAACAACATACAGAAAAACTATCACTGCTCGCGAAAAGAGACGGCCTCGTCGTCTTTGGCTGCCGGCGCGAACCAGCCGTCGCTGCCGACGTGTGTCTCCGCACTGTGGTTGTCCTCGGCCTCCAGCTACTCGTTCAAGCGGAGCATGCGGGCGCTCTGCACGGACGAGAGCACAGCTCGGTTCAAGTCGAAGACGTCCGGTTCCGCTTGCAGGAGGGCCTCGATGGCAGCGCGCTCCGCGTCGAGTCGAGCCTCCGCCGCCCGGTTCAAGTCCAGGACGTCCGGTTCCGCCCGCAGGAGGGCGTCGATGAGAGCGGCATCCGCGCGCTCTGCATCGAGTCGAGCCTCTGCCGTCCGGTTCCTCCTGCAGGAGGGCCATGATGGCAGCGGCATCCGTGCGCTCCGCCTCAAGTTGAGCCTCTGCCGCCCGGTTCACATCCACGACATCCAGTTCCGCCTGCAGGAGAGCCTCGATGGCAGCGGCATGTGCGCGCTCCGTGTCGAGTTGAGCCTCTGCCTCCCAGTCCTCCTTTAGTATCGCCATGTTGAACCGCTGGTCCGCCTGCACTATGGGGGACTCAGACGCCGGCACGAATTCGACGTCCATCGTCTCATACCCATCGGGGGCCTTCTGCGCCGCGACCTCCGCCATGAACATTGGATCGGCTTCCTCCTCCTCGTAGCTTGGCTCTAGAGAACTCGGGGATTGGCCCGCCGCAAAGCGAGCTTGGGAACAGAGGTCTGTGGCACCGACCGCCGCCGCGATTTTTGCGCAGCGCTCCGGCGTCAGCATCTTGTAGTAAGTGATCTTGCAGCGCACCATGGCTTTCCAGAGAACTAGGGGACGCTTGATGCGGGCTAGGGGATCGAAAGGTGGGGGAATGGTCTGGAGATTTGGTGTGGTTTTACGGCAGTGGCTGGCGTAGGCCGAGCAACGAAGGTTACGTGTGAATAGTGGTTCCGGCGACGACCGGTCAATCGGTTTTGACTATACATCGCTCTTGTCGCGTTCGGCGTTGCAGCCCGCACACTGGACCCTCCACGTCGCTCACCGAATGGAACGCGCGCTTTGTCTTGCGTTTTTTCTCGCTTGTGGGACCGCAGTTGAGAGCAAACCGACGTCCCTCCCCCTCCCCCACCCGTGTCATTTATTATACGACCACTCCCTTTGTTTTATGCGGAGTAAATAAAAACAGAGGGAGTATACTACTTGATGAGGATCCTCGACGTGGCGAACCCATTGAGTAACCGACATGCGTGGCCTAGCAAGCATGGGGTCCGCCAAAGAAGTGACCGAAAGGGAGGGTAAGGCAGGGATACCTACGTCGGAGGATCCACTTCCACTATACTACTTTGACCAAATGTTAGAGTAATAATATATGACATGCAACTTACACAAATGTTAGAGTAATAATATATGACATGCAACTTACACACAAAGCATACATGGTCTAATGCATTTTCGAGGCTAACTTTGACCAAATGTTAGAGTAATAATATATGACATGCAACTTACACAAAGCATACGGTCAAATTCAGTATGTGAAAGGAGTTTCAATGATATAATTTTCACATTATAAATCTCATGTACTATTAATCTTGTCAATAGTCAAATTGGAAACCATCTCGAGTACAAATCTAGGAGTACGTACGAATCTAACAATATTGATTGGGCGTTGTTGAATGTTGATACCTTTTTTATCAAAGTAGATATACTTTGACTACACATAAAACTTATATGTAAACTAGAAAGGTTATGAGGGAGTATATTGTACGTTCAAAAACGAAACGAGCATTGAATACCCTTTATATATGATTTGCGGATGCTATGATCACCGGTTCAAAATTTTGAATTCGCCTTAGGTATCACGTGCCTCACTGCTCCTCTCGATTTCATCTCGGGTCCGGAGATCTATTGAAAGAGGACTAGGGTGGGTACATGCGAATGATACTCGGTGGAATGTTAAAATGAGGCATGCGGGAGGATGGACTCATCGGGAGGCGACATGATCGATGGAGAAGAGGGTTGGAGAGGAATGAGAAATAAGCAAACGCCAAATGATTATACTTGAACGGCTCAAATAAACAATAAGTTGTCTCGCTTGACCTACATAGTGAAAGGCCTACGCGCAATGCGCGGAGCAATCGACGCCGAATATGGCCGGAAAACAGGAAACATACATGTGGGGCACACCCATCAGGACGACATAGCGCAGACTAGTCCAATGGAGGAGCTGGCCCACGACCTCCTCGCCACCGACAACCGTTCATGTGGGTCGTTGGGGCCAACAACGGGGCGCAGCTCCAGCACCGCCTCTGGACACGGTGAACGCGGTGAGCGACACGCTCATATCGTCGCTAGACACGGTCGGTTTCAGTCTGCCGAGGGTGGCGTTAGTGCTGCGGCACGACCAACGGTATGTTTGGTTTGTGCCCAAGGTTGCCCCGTCAAAGCATTGGGTAGCCAAAATTTTGGTTGAGGTATTGGTTGCCCATGATTTGGCCGACATTGGCAAGAAAAATGAACTTGTGTTGGCTCGAGTTCATTGGCATGCCAAACAAATGGCAACCATCCAAACAAAGACCGATCTTTGGGTCATGACCAAAATTTTGGTTGAGGTATTGGTTGCCCATGATTTGGCCGACATTGGCAAGAAAAATGAACTAGAGTTGGCTAGAGTTCATTGGCATGCCAAAGAAATGGCAACCATCCAACAGAGACCAATCTTTCGGTCATGACCAAAATTTTGGTAAGGTGCACTTTGGCCACAATCCAAACACACCCCAACACCCGTCTCGTCACGGATGCACGGGGCGTTGCGACGCATCCGCGGAGTGGTGTAGCGCGGCCAACTGCATCCTCTGGACCTGAGACCATGCCGGGTCGTCTTGCTTTTTCAATGACATGTGGGGATCGCATGTGGGCAAAGGGCATCTACAACATTGCCACGACCGCAGCTGACTACCCTGGCACACCAAAATCATCGTCCCTCGCGCCGTCGCGCGGTGCATTCCCAGCCGGCGCCAGCTGCCCGCATTCATGCCGTCCGTTCGTATGTCGTCGTTAAGAGGCTCGATGCTCGAGGAACCAACTCCGACGACTTAATGATGCACCCGGACGCTTGGCCTCACCGGAATGTGCTACTTAAAGCGGCAACGCCCAGCTAACCTCCACACCATATCACATCGTCCTCCTACCTGGAACCACATCCACCATGACCGCAAGCGCGAACGCTCTGCGAGAGAGCTTGTCTTCGGGGATGGAGCTCGAGGTCGCCACCCTCGCTCAAGTCGCCGCACAAGCAGTGGCCACGCTGGCGGCCGACGACGGGAGCACCGTCAGCCACGCGTCCTACTTGCCGCCATCCAACGTCCGGCACCGTCGAGGTCGGGGACTCCTCCGAGGATGAGTAGGGCATGGGAGGCGGCAGGGCATGGTCTGCCAACTGGCCGATCCGTCTCCCGTGTTCTACTTTTCCTCGCTGGAGACCGCACCTTCACTTCACGGGTCTTGAACCCCGCCTGCACATGGAGATCACAGATGGAGGACGCTTGCCGCTGCCAGTAGAATAGGTTTAGGGTCGGGTTTCTTTTAGTTTTTGTCCTATAAAAGTTTGAAATGTAATGAAAATCTGCCGTGTTTGCATTAATCTCGCCGGTGTATATGAACTTTCACAATAATATACATATTGTAGGAGTACTAGCAAGATGCCCGTGCATTGCATGTAAGATCAAGATCTTGTGGGAGAAAAGGATGAACCAGGAAAGCCTTATCTGCAAATGTGGAGAGGAGTGCGGGTAAATTGTCATAGTTTCCTTCTTATCCGTTAGATATAGATTGGACGGCCTATATTGCAGGATGACAAGCACACCATCGTCACAAACTCTGCTCTTTATTGAACCGAGACAAATCTAACATGCGAAGTAAAATAAACACATAGGGTCTATACATACACAAATTATCTTGGGCACTCCAATAGTACGTCCACTACACATTCACGCATTTCACATCTCTCTACATCTTCGGGAACCTACAAAAGGGTTAACGTAAATTGCCTCTCTCTCTCCCCCCTAATTTTCATGGTGGTGGGCCCCTCCCTCCCCCCAATCTACAATCAACAGCTCACACGTTTCACATTACGTTAATTATGTAACTGGGATTACGTACGTGTAGCATTACTCGTCCTAAAAAACCCAAATAAGCCAACCTCCCAGCATATCGCGCGGGAAAAGACCCGGCCGCGCCGTTTTAGTCGGGATTACCGGATTACTAGTAGTAGTATCGATGGATCGAGCGAAGCAGCAATTTTTTTTTGAGGGGGCGAAGCACCTAGTTTAAAAGGAAAAAAGGCGGTACACTCACAACACTCCTGTTGCGGTCGCATTGCACCCCACACACGTTCGGTCCTGCACACGGCTCACGCAAAATGTAACGCGCTTCGGCTTGCCTCTTCACCGACACGTGGACTGCACTTGGAGAAACCGACCATGCGCCAAACTCCCCGCCCAACGCGAAAAATCCTCCCCCACCCACACCCAAAAATTCCCCCAACCGATTCAACCGCCCTTCGGCCAACTAGCCAATAATATTCCCCAAACCCCCCTCCCCGCTATCCCCCTCCACTCCATTCGCTCTGCCAAAGCCGCCCTCCCCGCCGCGCTGATACGTCGGCGCCGTGGTTCGGTGATCCTTTCGCTCCCACAGTATGCGCTCGTAGACTGCCGTCCTCTAGCCGCGCCGCCACCTCTAACTACGTTCCCGTGGAAGCGCACGGCGGTCAGCGCCGCCACCGCTGGCGACGTTCGTGTGGAGATGCACGACGGTCAGCTTCTCCCACGGTACGCGCATTCTAGACGGAGGCCCCGTTCTTGTCGGTGTAGCGCTGAATGTTAATGATAGACGCCGTTAATCTCAATCGCTTGTCAAGTAGTTTACTATCAATATGCTCTTCTTAAGAAGCTTCCTTGCCCTGCTCGCACTCAATCTGCTTAGCTGAGATGGCATGCCAAGGCCGATTAGTTGCTAAAATATCCTGCCATATATTTATTGTGACGTAGATTGCCATGGTCTAGTAGCCAATCTGTTAGTTGAAATAGCTCTACACAGTTTTATACTCGATCTTTGTTGCTGCGATGGCCTTTGATAGTTCAATGGCTGTGTGCTCGCCCTCATTGACTGCTGAAACAGCCTGCCATAATTTGGCACTCAAATCTGTTTGCTGAATTAGCTTTACATATATTTCATTACTTAGATCTGCTCGTCCAAATATCCTGCCATAGCTTTAGACATCGACCTAGGTATTTCTTTTCTGGACTTCATAAAAAAAGCATATATCTTTTTCCTGTAATATCTAGTAGAAGAACTAATTTGTATGTCTAACAGATGGACGGGACTTGGATAACTTCGCGTCAAGATTCTCCGCTGCATATGTCGAGGGGGTTGAAAACTTCCTGAACTTTATCAGAGCTGAGTACGGTGGTCCGAAATCAGATGTGCTCTGCCCGTGTAGTAGTTGTATGAATTCAGTTACAAGACCCCAGTCAACTGTGCAAAATCATCTACACTTGTATGGGATGTCGGTCACATATACTAGGTGGGTTCATCATGGTGAAGCTGTGAACGTCAATGTTATTGACTACGTGGAAGCAGCAGATCACCATCTTGATCCGCCTCGATGCCTGTGTGGAAGAGGAGGAGGAGGTGGTGGTGGCGAAGCGATGAGTTTGACCAACATTGAAACAATGCTACGAAATGCTCGTGCATTCCGTGAACTTTCACCAAGAAAAGCGGTGGGCCCGCATGTTGGAACAATGCAACGTTCTTTGTCACCCCGTGAAATAAGTCGTCAAGATATTCTCAGCTATGGTCACCTTTCTTCGGTGAAGACATCTCGAGCGGATGACCAACAAATCATTCGACGCGATGTTGGCTGCTTTCCGTGAATCTTTCCCAGACAAGGCGTCGAGCTGCCACACACCTACAAGAAAATGAAGAAATTCCTTCGATGCGGTTGGAATTGGATATGATATGATCCATGTTTGTAAGAATAATTGTGTTCTGTTAGGAAGGATTATGCCAACTTAAGTGAATGCCCGAAATGCAAATCATCAAGATGGAAAGATGGCGATCTTTGTGAAGAGGATTCCTCGTAATGTTCTCGAGACATTTCGAATTACACCAAGATTTTAGAGGTTGTTTCATGATCTTTGAAACAAGAGAGGATGTCTTGTGGCATTCTAGGAACCAGGAGTACAGAGATCGTAACGTAATGAGCCATCCATCTCATGGTAGTGAGTGGAAAAGCTTCAATGATAAACACAAAGAGTTTGTTGTCAATTCGAGAAACATTAGACTTGGCTTAGCTTCGGATGGATTTAACCCATTTGGCCACCAGGCGTCACATATAGCATGTGGCGGTGCTTGTTATCCCTTACAACATGCCTCCAAATGTACGCACCAAAGAATCAAACTACATGATGGCCTTGCTCATCCCAGGTCCAAAAAGTCCCGGAAAGGATTTTGATTTGTTCATGGAGCCTCTTGTGGAGGAACTTCAACAGCTCTGAAGGGTGTTCTCACTCAAGACCTATATAGCAGCCCACCGGCTGATTTCTTTCTGCGTCTTTGTTATAATTTGGTGCATCCATGATTATCCGGCTTTGGGCACTATGTCGTAGGCGAACGACACATGGTTACAATGCATGTGTTCACTGTGACAAGAATCCGCTGTCATACGCAATACTTAGCAAGATCTGTTACATTGGACACCGCCGTTTCCTTGCCAAGGACAATCCGCATCCTAGAAAATACCAAAGACATGTGTTCAACGCAAAGAATGAAAACCGTGATGCGCCAAAGAGGCTCACCGCCGATGAGTTGCAAGTGGAATTAGAGAAGGTCGGGCATATTACACCAGGAAACCATCCTGGTAATGGTAGCGGGAAAAGGAAGCATGGCAGGGTAGAAGAGAGATTATTGTTTACCCGTAGGTCCACTTTGTGGGACTTGGAGTATTGGAAAGATTTGGATCTGCGGCATAATCTTGATGTGATGCACATCGAGAAAAATATATTTGACAGCATTATCGGCACACTTCTTAATATTGAAGGCAAGATGAAAGATACCTTAAAATCTAGGATTGATTTGACACACGTGGGTATCAGAAAGGATTTGAAGGTGCAAGATGAAGGTAAACCACGGGATATGGCACCAGCTGTGTATGTCTTGGACAAGGTAAAAATAAAAGAATTCTGCGAGGTCCTGTCACATGTGAGATTCCCACATGGATTTGCTTCCAACCCTGAAAGGAGAGTCGGTCTTGAGATGGAAACAAGGTACAAGGGTTGAAAACTCATGACGCCACGTCCTACTTCAAAGGGTTTTACCTGTTATCCTTAGAGGATTGGGCCGCCCACTTATCTGAGCGATTGCGAGTTGGGACAATTCTTGAGGAGCTCTGCAGAGGAATATCAGGATAGATGCTTTGGAGCGTCTTAGAGACAAGATACCAACTATCCTATGCGACCTTGAGAAGATATATCCTCCACCTTCTTTGATGTGATGGTGCATTTGGCTGTTCATCTACGATGAGGCACTACTTAGAGGTCCAAAGACAGCATGGTTGGATGTACCCTATTGAAAGGCGGCTAGGCACTTTCAAGGGCTATGTTAGGAAACGAGCTAGACCCGAGGGTTCCATTGCAGAGGCCTACATTGCTTTCTGAGCGTTGACATTCTGCTCAAAATACATTGAAACGGTGATCAGCTTAGCAAAGAGGTGGGTGAAGACAATCCCGGCTCAATGTTTTCGATTATTCTGCTCGATTCTGAGGAAGAGTCGACAAGAGGACAAACCTAAAGATTTGGACAAAATGGTTTGGTATGTGTTGAATAACTGTCCTCAGATACTACCTTATATCAAGTAAGTGCAGTACTGCAGCTTATACATCGTAATCTACTAAACTTGCAGCACATTCTTATATATTTAGATGTTTGACGGGATCACTATGTTGTGCAGCATCTACAAAGAGGAGTTTACGGTTCAAGAACCATGTAAGCTTTTGAAGTGCACTGTCAGTTTTTTTTAATATATTGAGTACATAAGATGATCAACTTGTCTATTTTCTAACCATAGGTTAAGAAGATGCGGGAGGATGGGCAGACAGTTGATGATGCCCTTTACTCACTAGAAATGGGTCCTGATACTCGGGTAAGACATTATGAATCTTGTGTTCTTGGAGATGTGCGCTACAACACCCTTGCACGAGACGAAGGCAGGAAGACACAAAACAGTGCCATCATGAGCACGGATACATATGACAAATAGACAACTGAAATGTGTGCTAACATAACAGACATTGTTCGATTGCAAGATATCTCGATTTCGAGGATCATCGGTGTGTGGTTACATTGTCTTTGTCGTTGGTATAACCTGTTTTCCGGGATCGCAAAACCCAGAGCTGATGATTATTTCAAATCCATCAATGTCAAGGCGGCATACCAGACCAACGAGCCTTTTATTTTGGGAAATCAAGCAACACAGATATTTTTCTTGGAAGACACATTTGCACGTAGCGATGACAGGAGAGTATTGCAAAGGTTTGAGCAGAGGAATTCGTTTAATGAAGTTGCACAACAAGATGATGCTTACATCGCCCCGATGTACTAGATAACACAGATGTTCCTAATATCTTTGAGAACCATCACGTCAATGACGCTGACGAAAAGATTGCCTGTCGTGCTGTGGACATACAAGAGTTGATCAAGAAGAAGCCAACGTTCGAGGACGAAGAAGAAGATGACATTGTGGGGAATTACGATTGACCGATACACATGGCAAAGATGTTGGCCGCTTCGCTGCGGATGATGATTACATTGCTTTTGTCGTATTTGCCTGTCAGAAGACGCTTTTTATCTACTATGTGGAATTGTGTTTGCTATGACAACTGAAACCTGATGAACATGTTGTTTAGTATTTTGATGTGAGAACATCACTTGTTATGTATGTTGATTTGTGTTTGGTGATTGTATGACAACTAAAACATGATGACATTGTTGTTTAGTTGTACTCATATTTGGCTGTGAAACTTGAATTTGATGACATAGTTTGGTGTTGGACTGCAATTTGCTCGACGTCTTCGAATGAGAACAAAGCTAACCCGACAGGGCCTCTGCTATTTATTTATTTATATGAGCAAAAGGGGATACCCCCTGATTTCCGTTAATAGAAATCATTAGATGTTCACAACACTACGCCCACTGCTACAGTGTTTCATTCATTACAAGTTTCAAAGAAAGTGCTCATGTCGTAGCCACTGAATACATCACGAGTGCTACATACACTGCAAATAAAGAGACAATCATCCTACAGAGAGCATCGATTTTGCCCATTATCTTCACAAGCTCTTTCATCTCCTCATTGATGTCAAGGCCATTCAGCAGCTGTTGCTTGGCCATGATCAGAGGAACTGCATCTTTAACCTTCTGCTCTGCATCTTCCTCTTCTCGCTGCTCCTTGATTACTTGTCCAACACACCACCCTGCTGGTATTGGGATTCCTCGGCTAACCAAATAATCAGCGTAGTTGCATTCCCCCACATTAGCAACTTCCCAGAAATACAAATCACATGAATCTTCCCTTTTATGCACGAATCAAATTGGTAGATCATCAACCAAACTATTAAAAAATCAGCAACTGAAAGCAGCAGAACAACACTTAAACATATTATTACCCCATGATTCGGGCATTTGTAGAAGACTCGGCCAGGGTTGCGGATTGTGGTTGAGACGCGACGGATGACTCTGCGTGATTTGCAACAGTGGCACCACACCAATGGCAGCGGGTTGTGATGAGCAATCGGCTGCGGTGCACGTGCCGGCGAGGGTGTGATGAGACCCATAGGCGATGGTACGGGTGGCGACTTGGCGCATATCTGGTTGTTGCCTGCTGAAGAACAGGTGGACGAGCAGCCATCAGACATGGTTGCTGCGGCCAAGGCTTCTGATGCTAGGCAGAGTAAGTAGAGAAGAGGAGAAGAGAACATTGGATATGTCAGTTTCATTACTTGCAGAGTAGCATAGCACCATATATAGTCATAGTCTAGGTTTGGATTCGAACCAGCTACAGGAGCACATCTTTCTTTTTCTAAAACTCGGCAACATCTCTTTATCGGTACATTAGCTTGTTCTCAGACGCCTTCCCAAGTCTTTGATTTTCTTTCCTTTTTATGCGAGGAAGGAAGGAGGACAAAATTGAGAGTTCTGGGACTCGAACCCAAGACCTCTTGGTTGAAAACCAAGGGTGCTAGTCACTTATGTGGCTTAACGTTCCTCGTGAGGAGGACGGCGGCATTTAACGCTGCTTTTCCTCGCAGTTTTCTTCCTATATGTTACTTGGTGTTCGCTTAGTCAACAAACGATTGTGCCAACCTTGACTGTTGGATTGACATTCAACGTCTGTCACGTTTCTTCAGTCTCTTCTTCCTCGAGCCACCAAAGCCAAACCAGCGGCTTGGACCGCTTACTCCCGCCTCCCACGGCCGGGCGTGATCTTCCCGGCTCCTGTTCATTACCGTCCGAGGCCTCACCATCGCCCTCCGCCTTGGTTCGCCACAAGGCCATTCGCCTCCGGTGTTGTCAACATGGTCAACAACCGAGAGGAATAAGGAGATGACTGTACATGGTGAGGATGACAGTAGGGACCCAGCAGCGTGCACAGTAATTTTGTTTTTCGGGAGGGAGAAGGGTATCAACAGGGTTGTGCGGGACCCGTGGCCCGTCTAGCCCAGGCTTTTATTTCATACGTTTAGCACATGACCAGCCCAGTTTGTTTTTTTCCTTTCCGAAAATGGCTAGCCAGATATTTTGTTTTTTTGCAGAATAACCAACATAGGCCTACTTGCTTTTCTATGCCCTGCTGGGCCGAAAATCTTTCAAGACGAGGAGGAATGCATTTTGCCCAGAAAATGGGCTATAAGTAATAAGAAATGGGCTATAAGTAATAATAAATGGGTTGTAAAATGAAAAAATACAGCAAACAGGCAATTAGTTCCAAAATACTATTTTCTTTCGGATTTTGATATTTTAAATTTCATTGTTTTTGTGCGGGTAAAATTTCATTGAATTTAAATTAATGTACATTTAGATTTAAAATTAATTTGAATCTGGCTAGAAATTTCGGGCTGTATGATGTTTGGGACAGATTTGGAGGCTGACTTGTGGGTCTACTAGGTTGACGTGTACTTTGGCTTTGTCAACTTAGTCCACAAACGATTCTAGCAGCAGTGACCGTTGGATGTTAATCCAACGGCCGTAGTCGCTTCTTCAATTCGATCTTCTTGCTCCACCGCCCAAACCAGCTCCGGTGGGACTGCTGCTCCGCCTCCGTGGTATTGTCTTTGCCGCCGCACAGCCTTTCCACCCCACCCTACTTCATTGCTGGCCAGGCAATTCCTCTACTCACCCACACCTCCTGTTATTTTCCGGCGACGGCAGCCAGACCAGTAAACCCTCATACTCCCCACCGCGTGGGCAACCATTGCCGAGTCTTCCTCGTCTCCGTGTCATTCCCTTCCTAGGCCTCGCCGTCGTCCACCGCCATGGTGCTCTCGGCGCGGCCTGGTCAACTTGGTCAACGAACGACATCCATCGGCCATGGATCTGACAAGAAAATAATGATTCGTCCACCGACACCGGGACCCACCGGAAGGGCCTCTCAGATTTCGCGAAAAAAACGTTCCCCCCGCTGACATGTCGGACCCACCAGCTATATCTTCGCACGCAAGGAAGTGCCTCCTTATTACGCACAAAAAAATGAATACCCCGTGCTAGCTGGGACCCACCATAGTGCGAGGATTACTTGTGGGCCAACTAAGTTGACGGCGACGGAGGGCTTTGTCAACTTAGTCAATATGAACAATTCTAGCTCCAGTGACCGTACGATGTCCATCCAACGGCCGTAGTGCTTCTTCAACCTCTGGTCTTCCTGCTCCAGCCGCCGGCGGCCGGTCGTGCCGCATGCTCCTGCCTCCGTGGCCGGGTTGTGCTACCGCGGAGGCCTCACCGCCCTACTATTCCCACCGCTGGCGGGCCATGCGGCGACCAGCGATCTCACGCCGCAGCCGAACCAATGAACCCTCGTACTCCTCTCCGCGCGGGCTTCCACTGCCGCGTCTTCCCCGGCTCCGCATTGTCCCCTTCCTAGGCCTCACCACCGTCCACCGCCGTGGTGCTCTCCGCACGGCGTGGTCAACGTGGTCAAGGAATGACTTCCATCGGAAGAATATCATGCGTGGAGAGGCCGATACCGGGTCCACGCCACGGCCAGCTTTTTTTTTGTGATTTGCCAAGTAAGTCGCTTTGCCATGCCTGTTGGGCTGCAAATCTTTCAAGACGAGGAGAGTTTCATTCGGCTGGCCAAGAAAATGGCCCATCAATAATGAGATATGAGATGTACATTTTTAAAACACATCAAACCGACAATTAGTTTCAAATATCTTTTTTTTCATTTCAAGATTTTAAATTACATTAACTTTTATGCATGGAGAATTTGTTGGATTTTATATAGATATACATTTATTTTTTTAATCAGTTTGAATGTGAGTCAAATTTCAGTATTAAAACAGCCTGCATCAGACCGAAATTTGCAAAATTTCGTATAATTTTTTAACCGTGGCCACAATATGGGCTGTACTGCTAACAAAAAGAATATGGGCTCCAAAAAACCTTAAGAATTAGCAAATGGGCTGAAAATTATTAGAAATAATGGCAGATGGGCTGTATGCTGTTTTCCACAGATTAGAGGCTTTCCTAAAAAAAGGTTGACGCACAAGTTGTAGCGACCCGACCCGAATGGATCAAGTCTCTGTGCTCAAGTGTCATCCCTGGATCGGTATGCTGACACACACAGTACTCGAGGACTTATAACAGAGGTAAATCACATATATAAAGTAACGTAAATACTATTACCTCAATCCATATAGCGGAAGTAACAAGGTTGTGGATTCCCATCAACACCAACGGCAAAGTTGAGTGTAGAAATCGTAACCCTAATGTATCACTTACTCGTCGTAAGACAATCCTGCAACATGAGACGTTGCAGCCACAAAGGGTCAGTACATTGAATGTACTGGAAAATTCACACCATAGGATAATGATGAATAATAGCTATCACTATATGCATATTTGGCTGGTGGAAAGCTCTATGGTTACAGTTTTGCGAAAAGCCAATTTTTCCCTACTGCAAAGGAATACATTTTATTTAACTACAAAGTTTGTTGAAAATATTGAGAAGGTACCCCAACTCAATCCCAATTAAAGTAATTAACAACCCAACAATATTAATTAAGAGTGATGAGATACTTAAGATACTCCCAAAGATTAGATAATCTTTGAAGATTGTCCATAACCGGGACACCGCTAACCATGATTAGATTGTACACTCTGCAGAGGTTTGCACTTTTCCCCACAAGACTCGATCGCCTCCGTTGGATTTCTCGCACTACATGGTGTTTGAGAAGCGGATGACCGAGACACGATCTTCGTAAACATTAACTCTCTACTCGGACAGACCATACCAAACCTACATCCCACTACCTGCTGATCTGCCTCTTCAAGAGCTTCACGTAACTTACTCAACTATGCTAGAGCCCATAATAGCTTGTGGCTGCACACGGAAGTTTCTAGCATGAAAATATCTCAGTTCCCCAGGATTTCCAAAAAATACAGGCAACACTGGGTTCTCCAGGTGCCTCAGTCCACCCAGATGTAAATATAAGTTGCCACCTTAAGTTGAACCACTAATTAACAACCTCACATCTGTCATGGATTTCACTCACCCAAACCACGTCTACGAGCATAGCATAGCTATATAAGCAACGCGTAGAAGTAACTCCCAAGGGTTTGAATGTAACATGGCAATAGGTTCCTACCTCATCAACTACTTCCCAACCAACATGTTAATGACATCCTAATCATGCAATGTTGGAGGATTGAAACTAATGCATAAAAACTGGGTAGGAAGGGGATATGATCAAAGTTCGAACTTGCCCGCAATGTTGATGATGATGATTTGCACTCAAAACTCCTGATAGTTCTACTCGTCACACTCCAGTCAATCTATCGTAAGCAAGCAATAGTAACCACACATAAGCAATCTCTCAAAAGACCAGAAAGAACGAAGAAAATGATCTGGAAAACATCAATACCAAGCGAATAACTCTTGCAACATAAAACAGTTTTTAATAGTACCAAAATTATGTGAATTTGGCCTTATCAGAAAGTTTAGGTCAAGAGCTTCGATTTGCAAAAAGAATCAACTAAATCGGAGCTATGAAACTCAAGTTACGATCGAACGAAGTTATAATTCAAATCTGGTCTAATTAAAATTTTAAACTTTCAAAAACATGTTTGAGTTGGATTTCTGGATAGAGGGGATCATAACGAAGACGTGGGCGTTGGTTTCGTTGGATTTGGATAAACGGGTAAAAAGATGTGACCGATTGAAAAACAGGGGCCAATCTGTAAATAAAAATATTCACAAACGAGTCCCTGACAGAAAACTAAATTAAAAAGAAAAAATCCTACTGAACGAACGTTCACTACGAAAACCTAACGAATGAAAAGCGTTCACTACAGAACCCTAACTAACGAATGCTCGCTAACTAACTAGGTTTAAAAGAAAAAACCGGATTTTAAAACCAAAAACCGAAAAACCTAAGCCCTAAAAGAAATAAACCGGGCCGGGCGGTTTACCGGTTCAGCGGTTTGGGCAAGAGAACCGGCGACGACGGTTGACGGCAGCAGCAGGTCCGGCGATGGTTGGCGGGCGGCGAAGGCTGGGCGGCAAAGAAGGCGGTGAGGGGCGAGGGCATGAAGGGCGGCGGCAGTGAAATCTGGCGAAATGAGCAGCGGGCGGCTCGGGACAAGTAAGCCAATGGCAACATGGAGCGAGGCGGCGGCTGTGGCTTGCGAGGGGAAGAGAGAGGCGGGGGAGGCGGCGCTTATATAGGGGGCGGGGCGACTCCGTGGCGTGGGCGAGGGGGCAGGAGGAGGCCGGGCGGCGCACAACGTCCATGGCGGTGCGGCGGCGTGCCCGAGCAGGACTCCCGCTCGGGAAGGAGAGGAGCGACGCGCTAGGCTGGGCTTGGCCTGTTGGGTCGGCCCAGTTCGGCAGAGGGATTTTTTTTGTTTTTTGTTTTAAAAAATAGACAATGAAACATAAAAAAATAAACCTAGTAAAATCGAAATAAACTATAGACATATAATATATCAAAATTTTCAGAAAAAGATTTCCTACAAGCTGTACATTTTTCTAGAGTCAAATAAATTCACAAAAATTTCGATAATTCAAAGAGTGCTACTGCCCTACTAAAATCCAATGAAAATCATTTTAAAATACCAAAATAAATTCAAATTTATTTCTCTCCAATTTTCTATTATATGGAATCATGTTACCCTAATTTCCATGTATTTTATTTTTGGAGAAAAATAATTTGAATAAAACTCAAATAACCCAAATTGAAAAATATTTTCAAATGGATTTTAAATTTGAGTTTCTTTGAAACTCCCAACTCATATTTCATATGTTTGAAGAAGTCATTTTATCTTCTCTCGTGAAAATCATTGAGTTGCATAAAGTTTTAGAATTGGAAATATTTTCAAATGAAATTCAAATATTTTTAACACCCCTTGTCATTTAAATAAATGGAAGAAGTCATGTCATCTTCTCTCCAGGGTTTTGTGGTGAAAAGAATTTGAATTCACGGAGATCATAAAGCAAAGACGAAAGTTTGGCAAAGTCCTTTTATTCCCTCTCATTTAACTTTCAAAAAGTTTCGAATTTCACTCAATCAATCAAACAGTTAAACAAATCTATCTATTTATTATAACATTCCAAAATTTAGAATTTTGGGATGTTACAAACCTACCACCCTTAAAATGAATCTCGTCCTCGAGATTCGGAGAGGCTGGAAAGAAATAGGTTAGGTTTGGGGTCTTCTCAAAATCCATTGATCGTCGGAGGGGTCTGGGGTGCTACCACCCTTAGAAGCATGGTTACGGTCCCATCAAAACTCATATACACCATCCTTATTCTTGACAGGGCCGGTCTTCTCAGATCTTCAGTATAATTCCTTCTCTGACTCTTCCTGTAGTGGCATAACCTTTTCCTCAATTCTTCCGTATCCTTTCTTCTTGGTAAGGTTATTCCGAGACTGGGTCTTCTGTGCTAACGGGTCTGGCGCCCATACTAAACAACTATCGACATCTCATGGTGGTCAACAATTTATGGTTTGTCCTGCAGGAAATGGGTCTGGGTTGAACCTCACAGTATAACCTACGGTTGGCAACAACTGCCGTGTATAAGGGAAAAAATTGCTATACCATTCTAAGGTTTAAACAAGGTTTAAATGTCGTCGTCTCTCTACTATAGGCAAGTCACTCAGATTTACCATCCCACATAGCAAGGCGAATAATAAGAGTAAGTCGGTATGGTGATCAATCCATCCCGCACCCAAATCATTACCTTGTATATGGTTTAGTGAATCTCGCATTCTAACACTCGGTCATCCTCACAAGCATTGCAGAATTTCTCTTGTCGACGAACCAAGTTCGGATAAATCCATGGATTCTGCAAGCCAAACAACATCTATCGTTCCTTCCCAACCCTCAGGTTTTGCGTAACTCCTATAAGATCGTCTGTCGATAAAATCGTAACTTCTTCCAGGGTTTTTCCTTCAGCAAGAGTGTGCTTGCTTCTTGGCAGGTCTTGGGGCCTGTGGGTTATGGCCCATCTCATCACTTGTAGTCCTTGAACTTATCATCGAGCAACTGACCATACTGACCATTATTCCAACTTCCAGCTTCCTAGCATACTTAAAATCCATCCAATGGTACTGTCTCTCTTCCTTCTATTGGTACCAAACTAAGACGGGAATACTCAGACTCATCATGGAGTTACAATTGCTCCATATTACCAACATTATACCTCCTTTATATCCAATAGTACTTCATCTCTTCATACTCTTGGGGTATCCCACATATCAAGACAAAACTCGCACTTATTTTGTCCGAAATCCACTTCGGGGAATAACATCCTCTTTTCCAGGGATCCAGTGTCCTTACAGGGGAATGTCAGCCATCTCTGCATGGAATTTCTTCAACGGGGAAAACTTAAAACACATCATAAACTCCTGACAGTCCTTCGGGTGACTCCAACTTGTTGGCCACTTCTCCCATACGCTCCAAAACTTGATATGGTCCTACAAATCTCGGGGCTAACTTTCCCTTAACTCCAAATCGTTTAACTCCTCGCAGTGGGGTCACACGAAGACATGCTCTGTCTCCAACTTCATAAACTACCTCCTTGCGTTTTTGAGTCTGCTTAACTCTTACGCACTGGTGAGCTACCTTGGTCTATCTCGAATCAACTTAACATTCTCTTCTGACTCCTTGATCACATTTGGTCCAAACAACTGATGGTCTCCAACTTCATCCCACATCAATGGTGCCTGGCTCCTTCTCCCATACAAAGCTTCAAAAGGGGCCATCTTCAAACTGGCTTGGTAACTGTTGTTGTATGAGAACTCCATAAGGTAGATTATCATCCCTACTAGATCCATAATCTAGCGCACACACTCTCAACATGTCCTCCAGAATCTGATTGACTCTCTCGGTCTATCCATCTGTCTGCGGATGAAAGGATGTACTGAACTCTAGCCCAGTACCCAAAGTTTGGTGCAGCTGGTTCCAAAACTTTGAGGTAAACTGTGTTCCTCTATCTGATACGATGGTCCTCGGAACTCCATGCAGACATACGATCCTGGTTAAATATATCTTGGCCAACTTCGCACTTGTATAGGTGGTTTTCACTTGGATAAAGTGAGCCACTTTGGTCAAGCGAATCAACTACTACCCATATAGAATCATATCCTGATTTGGTCCTGGGCAATCCGGTGATAAAATCCATGCCAAGTTTATCCCACTTCCATTCGGGTATCGGCATTGGCTGTAATAATCCTGCTGGCTTTTGATGCTCTCCCTTCACTCTCTGACATACATCACATACGGCTACATACTCGGGTATCCTTCTTCATACCCGTCCACCAGAAACGTTCCTTCAAATCCAAATACATCTTGGTGTTCCCGGGGTGTATCGAGTATGGTGAGTCATGAGCCTCCTGAAGTATTAACTTCCTGATCTCTGGGTTATTGGGCACATAAACTCGGTCCTCAAACCATAAGGTGTCGTGCTCATCCTCACGAAAACCTTTGGCTTTTCCTTTGCTCATTTTCTCTTTTATCTCTACAATCTCTTTGTCATCCTTCTGAGCTTCGCGGATCCTTCCCAACAATGTAGACTGAACTTCCATTGCTGTAACAAAACCTTTGGGAAGAATCTCCAACCGAAGTTCCCTGAGATCCTCGGCTAACTCCTTGTCATCCATTGATGGTTTGGTACATCCTCCACCAAGTATCAGCACCTTTCTCAAAGCACTGAAGAGCATGCTGAGTCATATACTTTCCGACTATAGGGTCATTCTCCATATGATCCTCCATGTTCTGAATCCATCAGTCTATCTCCAATTGACTCATCGGTCCAGACAATACAAGCTCATCTCCATTCCTCCTCTATGGGGTCCATGGGTTTTGGGGTGGGATAGGAGAGATATAGAGGGATGCACACAATACAAACAAAAGTTTTGAAAAGACTGATTTTATTTGTAGCTGTCGGAAAAAAAACATCAAACAAATGACAGCTCACAATTGTCGCATCTAACGTAGGTATAAAACAGGGGTTTGGTCTTCTAAGGGTCAATAAATCTTCAGAGTCATCAAACTCTTCAAGTCATGTTCATGTCTCTGATGGCTTCTTCCAACCGTGCTTGTCCTTTTCAAGTTCTTTTGCCAGATCATCTCTGTTGACGTGAAATCTCTCGTGACATCCTTTAATATTCCGGAGTTGCATTTCAAACTTCTAGGTTTCAACATCCTTGGCATGAACCATGGTCTAGTTCCCCATTTAATCTCCGGTTTCTCGAGGTTCCGCTCCTCGGTTTGGCTACTTTCAACCACGGGTCCCGAGTTCTTCTCAAAATACTTCCTTGTCAAATACGGCTTCACGAAGGTCCATCTTAAACTTCTTGATGTAACACTCCAGATCCGGTGATACACGGCTAAGGTTAAAACTTCATCTTGGCCGATAGGTGCTCCATCAGCCTTCTACAATCCACTCCTTCCATGCATATGCATGCTTAACTCAGCACGGTGAGAAATAGCATAAGCGGGCGATAACATCATGGATAGCCGTGTTTCTGCTCTTGTCATTTCCATGAGCTATCTCTCCATAGTTGATATCTTCTGCCGTAGGGTTTTCTTGACAAAACTTTGAGTTCTATGCTCCATATTCCGGTCTTTCTCCAATACACCTTGATCTCGGGTATTGACAACTTCCATAGTCTGCCAAGTTCCATAAGGGTAGCCTCCCTACATCATAAAAATCTGAGAATTCATTAGAGCCTTCAAATTCTCCTGGTCTTCGGAGTCTTCAACCACTGTAGTTTCCATTATCATAATGTATGCTAAAATCCTCTTCATTCCGAATGGTCTTAGTTGTCCGATATCTTGTACTTCTTGAAGTGGTCTCATCCGTCGAATCTTTGAGTGGTCCAAAGGGAAAAAGGGTATGGTCTCACTAAAAGGGGATATTTGAATAAGCTCAGAAGAGAAGAGAGGTAAAATATTTTTTTTTGAAAAAGTAAGTTTTAGAGAAAATCCTTCCTATGGGCTTGCCAGTTTCTAGGGTCACGTCCTACAGTCAAAATGTGCTCTGATACCATCTTGTAGCGACCAGACCCGAATGGATCAAGTCTCTGTGCTTAAGTGTCATCCCCGGATCGGTATGCCGACACACACAGTACTCGAGGACTTATAACAGAGGTAAATCACATGTATAAAGTAACGTAAATACTATTACCTCAATCCATATAGCGGAAGTAACAAGGTTGTGGATTCCCATCAACACCAACGGCAAAGTTTGAGTGTAGAAATCGTAACCCTAATGTATCACTTACTCGTCATAAGATAATCCTGCAACATGTGACGTTGCAGCCACAAAGGGTCAGTACATTGAATGTACTGGCAAATTCACACCATAGGATAATGCTGAATAATAGCTATCACTACATGCATATTTGGCTGGTGGAAAGCTCTATGGTTACAGTTTTGCGAAAAGCCAATTTTTCCCTACTGCAAAGGAATACATTTTATTTAACTGCAAAGTTTGTTGAAAATATTGAGAAGGTACCCCAACTCAATCCCAATTAAAGTAATTAACAACCCAACAATATTAATTAAGAGTGATGAGATACTTAAGATACTCCAAGTACTAGATACTCAAGATTGTCCATAACCGGGGACACGGCTAACCTTGATTAGATTGTACACTCTGCAGAGGTTTGCGCACTTTTCCCCACAAGACTCAATCGCCTCCGTTGGATTTCTCACACTACATGGTGTTTGAGAAACGGATGACCGAGACATAGTCTTTCAGAAACATTAACTCTCTACTCCGGATAGACCATACCAAACCTACATCCCACTACCTACTGATCTACCTCTTCAAGAGCTTCACGTAACTTACTCAACTATGCTAGAGCCCATAATAGAACGGAAGTTTCTAGCATGAAAATATCTCGGTTCCCTTTGAGCCTGGGTGGCGGTCCATAGGAAAATCACACGGAACCCCGGGATTTCCAAAAAATACAGGCAACACTGGGTTCTCCAGGTGCCTCAATCCACCCAGATGTAAATATAAGTTGCCACCTTAAGTTGAACCATTAATTAACAACCTCACATCTGTCATGGATTTCACTCACCCAAACCACGTCTACGAGCATAGCATAGCAATATAAGCAACGCGTAGAAGTAACTCCCATGGGTTTGAATGTAACAGGGCAATAGGTTCCTACCTCATCAACTACTTCCCAACCCACATGTTAATGACATCCTCATCATGCAATGTTTGAGGATTGAAACTAATGCATAAAAACTGGGTAGGAAGGGGATATGATCAAAGTGTGAACTTGCCTGCAATGTTGATGAAGATGATTCGCACTCAAAACTCCTGATAGTTCTACTCGTCACACTCCAGTCAATCTATCGTAAGCAAGCAATAGTAACCACACATAAGCAATCACTCAAAGGACCAGAAAGAACGAAGAAAACGATTTGGAAAACATCAAAACCAAGCGAATAACTCTTGCAACATAAAAAAATTTCTAACAGTACCAAAATTATGTGAATTTGGCCTTATCAGAAAGTTTAGATCAAGAGCTTCGATTTGCAAAAAGAATCAACTAAATCGGAGCTACGAAACTCAAGTTACGATCAAACAAAGTTTGAATTCAAATCTGGTCTAATTCAAATTTTAAACTTTCAAAAACATGTTTGAGTTGGATTACTGGATAGA
Organism: Aegilops bicornis; assembly: GCA_021605145.1. Classification (NCBI taxonomy): domain Eukaryota; kingdom Viridiplantae; phylum Streptophyta; class Magnoliopsida; order Poales; family Poaceae; genus Aegilops; species Aegilops bicornis. Next base: position 397,211,572 of record CM038673.1, on the reverse strand, counting down.
GGGGGCCATAACGAAGACGTGGGCGTTGGTTTAGTTGGATTTGGATAAACGGGTAAAAAGATGTGACCGATTGAAAAAACAGGGGCCAATCTGTAAATAAAAATATTCACAAACGAGTCCGTGACAGAAAACTAAATTAAAAAGAAAAATCCTACCGCAAGAACGTTCACTACGAAAACCTAACGAATGAAAAGCATTCACTACATAACCCTAACTAACGAACGCTGGCTAACTAACTAGGTTTAAAAGAAAAAAACCGGATTTTAAAACGAAAAACCAAAAATCCTAAACCCTAAAAGAAATAAACCGGGTCGGGCAGTTCACCGGTTCAGCGGTTCGGGCAAGAGAACCGGCGACGATGGTTGACGGCAGCAGCAGCTCCGGTGATGGTTGGCGGTGGCGCGGGCGGCAGCATGCGGCCAGGCGGTGAGGGCGAGCGGCAGCGGCGTCGGTGAAGTCTGAGCAGCGGCGTGAGCGGCAACAAGGCGTCGGCGGCATGGAAACTAGGGTGTGTATGTGGCTTGCGAGGGAAGAGAGGCGAGGCGGCGCTTATATAGGGGCGGGCGACTCCGTGGCGTGGGCGAGGCGAGGAGGTCGGGCGGCGCCTGACAACGTCCATGGCGGTCTTGGTGGCGTGCCAGCGGTCTCCGCTCGGGAAGGAAGGAGGAAGCGGCAATATTTGGGCTGGAGCTTAACCTGTTGGGCCGGCCCACTTCGACAGAGGGAAAGTTTTTTTTGTTTTTTTGTTTTAAAAAAACAGACAACGGAACATAAAAAAGTAAACCTAGTAAAATAGAAATAAACTATAGACATATAATATATCAAAATTTTCAGAAAAAGATTTCCTACAAGCTGTACATTTTTCTAGAGTCAAATAAAATCCACAAAAACTCCGATAATTCAAAGAGTGCTACTGCCCTACAAAAATCCAATAAAAATCATTTCAATATACCAAAATAAATTCAAATTTATTTCTCTCCAATTATCTATTGTAGGGAATCATGTTACCCTAATTTCCATGTATTTTATTTTTGGAGAAAAATAATTTGAATAAAACTCAAATAACCTGAAAAATATTTTCAAATGGATTTTAAATTTGAGTTTCTTTGAAACTCCCAACTCAATAAAACAGGGGTTTGGTCTTCTAAGGGTCAATAAATCTTCAGAGTCATCAAACTCTTCAAGTCATGTTCATGTCTCCGATGGCTTCTTCCAATCATGCTTGTCCTTTTCAAGTTCTTTTGCCAGATCATCTCTGTTGACGTGAAATCTCTCGTGACATCCTTTAATATTCCGGAGTTGCATTTCAAACTTCTAGGTTTCAACATCCTTGGCATGAACCATGGTCTAGTTCCTGACGAATCTCTGGTTTCTCGAGGTTCTGCTCCTCCAGTTTGGCTACTTTCAACTTCTGGGTCCTGAGTTCTTCTCAAAATACTTCCTTGTCAAATACGGCTTCCTGAAGGTCCATCTTAAACTTCTTGATGTAACACTCCAGATCCTGGTGATACACCGGCTAAGGTTAAAACTTCATCTTGTTGATAGGTGCTCCATCAGCCTTCTACCATCCAATCCTTCCATGCATATGCATGCTTAACTCAACACGGTGACAATAGCATAAGCGGGTGATAACATCATGGATAGCCGTGTTTATGCTCTTGTCATTTCCATGAGCTATCTCTCCATAGTTGATATCTTCTGCCTTAGGGTTTTCTTGACAAAACTTTGAGTTCTATGCTCCATATTCCGGTCTTTCTCCGAGACACCTTGATCTCGGGTATTGACAACTTCCATAGTCTGCCAAGTCCCATAAGGGTAGCCTTCCTACGTCATAAAAATCTGAGAATTCTTTAGAGCCTTCAAATTCTCCTGGTCTTCGGAGTCTTCAACCACTGTAGTTTCCATTATCATAATGTATGGTAAAATCATCTTCATTCCGAATGTTCTTAGTTGTCCGATATCTTGTACTTCTTGAAGTGGTCTCATCCGTCGAATCTTCGAGTGGTCCAAAGGGAAAAAGGGTATGGTCTCACTAAAAGGGGATATTTGAATAAGCTCAGAAGAGAAGAGAGGTAAAAGATTTTTTTTGAAAAAGTAAGTTTTAGAGAAAATCCTTCCTATGGGCTTGCCAGTTTCTAGGGTCACGTCCCCAGTCAACATGTGCTCGATACCATCTTGTAGCGACCCGACCGAATGGATCAAGTCTACGTGCTTAAGTGTCATCCCTGGATCGGTATGCTGACACACACAATACTCGAGGATTTATAACAGAGGTAAATCACATGTATAAAGTAATGTAAATACTATTACCTCAATCCATATAGCGGAAGTAACAAGGTTGTGGATTCCCATCAACACCAACGGCAAAGTTGAGTGTAGAAATCATAACCCTAACGTATCACTTACTCGTCGTAAGATAATCCTGCAACTTGAGATGTTGCGGCCACAAAGGGTCAGTACATTGAATGTACTGGCAAATTCACACCATAGGATAATGATGAATAATAGCTATCACTACATGCATATTTGGCTGGTGGAAAGCACTATGGTTACAGTTTTGCAAAAAGCCAATTTTTCCCTATTGCAAAGGAATACATTTTATTTAACTACAAAGTTTGTTGAAAATATTGAGAAGGTACCCCAACTCAATCCCAATTAAAGTAATTAACAACCCAACAATATTAATTAAGAGTGATGAGATACTTAAGATACTCAAGATTGTCCATAACCGAGGACACGGCTAACCATGATTAGATTGTACACTCTGCAGAGGTTTGCGCACTTTTCCCCACAGGACTCGATCGCCTCCGTTGGATTTCTCGCACTACATGGTGTTTGAGAAGCGGATGGCCGAGACACGATCTTCGTAAACATTAACTCTCTACTCGGACAGACCATACCAAACCTACATCCCACTACTGCTGATGCGCCTCTTCAAGAGCTTCACGTAACTTACTCAACTATGCTGGAGCCCATAATAGCTTGTGGCTGCACACGGAAGTTTCTAGCATGAAAATATCTCGGTTCCCTTTGAGCACGGTGGCGGTCCATAGGAAAATCACACTAACCCCGAGATTTCCAAAAATACAGTAACACTGGGTTCTCCAGTGCCTCAATCCACCCAGATGTAAATATAAGTTGCCACCTTAAGTTGAACCATTAATTAACAACCTCACATCTGTCATGGATTTCACTCACCCAAACCACGTCTACGAGCATAGCATAGCAATATAAGCAACGTGTAGAAGTAACTCCCAAGGGTTTGAATGTAACAGGGCAGTAGGTTCCTACCTCATCAACTACTTCCCAACCCACATGTTAATGACATCCTAATCATGCAATGTTTGAGGATTGAAACTAATGCATAAAAACTTGGTAGGAAGGGGATATGATCAAAGTGTGAACTTGCCTAAAATGTTGATGAAGATGATTCGCACTCAAAACTCCTGATAGTTCTACTCGTCACACTCCAGTCAATCTATCGTAAGCAAGCAATAGTAACCACACATAAGCAATCACTCAAAAGACCAGAAAGAACGAAGAAAACGATTTGGAAAACATCAAAACCAAGCGAATAACTCTTGCAACATAAAACAATTTCTAACAGTACCAAAATTATTTAAATTTGGCCTTATTAGAAAGTTTAGGTCAAGAGCTTCGATTTGCAAAAAGAATCAACTAAATCGGAGCTACGAAACTCAAGTTACGATCAAACGAAGTATGAATTCAAATCTGGTCTAATTCAAATTTTAAACTTTCAAAAACATGTTTGAATTGGATTATTGGATAGAGGGGATCATAACGAATATGTGGGCGTTGGTTTCGTTGGATTTGGATAAACGGGTAAAAAGATGTGACCGATTGAAAAAACAGGGGCCAATCTGTAAATAAAAATATTCACAAACGAGTCCCTGACAGAAAACTAAATTAAAAAGAAAAATCCTACCGAACGAATGTTCACTACGAAAACCAAACGAATGAAAAGCGTTCACTACAGAACCCTAACTAACAAACGCTCGCTAACTAACTAGGTTTAAAATAAAAAACGGATTTTAAAACGAAAAACCGAAAAACCTAAACCCTAAAAGAAATAAACCAGGTCGGGCGGTTTACCGGTTCAGCGGTTCGGGCAAGAGAACCGGCGACAGTTGACGCAAAAGCAGCTCGGCGATGGTTGGCGATGAGCAATGGCGGTGAGGGCAAGAGCAATGCGGCGGCGGTGGTGAATTGAACAATGGCACATGGCAGCGCAGACAAGGCCGGCAGCAAGCGAGGGCGGCGGTTGTGGCTTGCGAGGGGAAGAGAGAGGCGGGGGAGGCGGCGCTTATATAGGGGGCGAGGCGACTCCGTGGCGTGGGCGAGGCGGAGGAGGCCGAGGCGGCGCTGGCGTCCATGGCGGTCTTGGCGGCGTGCCGAGAGGACTCCGCTTTCGGGAAGGAAGGAGAGGAGCGACGCAGCTCGGGCTTAACTGTTGGGCAGCTCGATTCAGCAGAGGAAAGTTTTTTGTTTTTTTGTTTTAAAAAAAAAACAGACAACGAAACATAAAAAAATAAACCTAGTAAAATAGAAATAAACTATAGACATATAATATATCAAAATTTTCAGAAAAAGATTTCCTACAAGCTGTACATTTTTCTAGAGTCAAATAAAATCCACAAAAATTCCGATATTTCCAAGAGTGCTACTGCCCTACTAAAATCCAATAAAAATCATTTTAAAAATACCAAAATAAATTCAAATTTATTTCTCTCCAATTTTCTATTGTAGGGAATCATGTTACCCTATTTTCCATGTATTTTATTTTAGGAGAAAAATAATTTGAATAAAACTCAAATAACCCAAATTGAAAATATTTTCAAATAGATTTTAAATTTGAGTTTCTTTGAAACTCCCAACTCATATTTCATATGTTTGAAGAAGTCATTTTATCTTCTCTCGTGAAAATCATTGAGTTGCATAAAGTTTCAGAATTGGAAATATTTTCAAATGAAATTCAAATATTTTCAACACGCCTTGTCATTTAAATAAATGGAAGAAGTCATGTCATCTTCTCTCTAGGGTTTTATGGTGAAAAGAATTTGAATTCACGGAGATCAGAAAGCAAAGATGAAAGTTTGGGAAAGTCCTTTTATTCCCTCTCATTTAACTTTCAAAAAGTTTCGAATTTCACTCAATTTCACTCAATCAATCAAGCAGTCAAACAAATCTATCTGTTTATTATAACATACCAAAATTTAGAATTTTGGGATGTTACACAAGCAGTGACTGTTGGATGTCCATCCAACGGCCATCGTGCTTCTTGAATCTCTGCTCTTCCTGCTCCAGCCGCTCAAACAAGCGCCGGCGGGACTGCTCTCCTCCTCCCTTGGCCGACTATGCCGCCAAGCAGCCTCACCGCCCCATCGTACTCCCATCGCTGGCCTAGCCATCCCTCTACTCACCCACACTGCTGTTATTCTCCGGCTGACGGGACGAGACGATAAACCCTCGTACAGTCGTACTCCCCTCCGCGTGGGAAACAACTGCCGAGTCTTCCCCGCCTCTGTGTCGTTCCCTTCCTAGGCCTCGCCGTCGACCACCGCCCTGGTGCTCTTGGCGCGGCCTGGTCAACATGGTCAACCACTGACATGCATCTGAAGTGGACTGTACGTGGAGAGGCCGACAACTGGGTCCACGGCTGCACGCAAGGAAATGCCTCCTTATTACGCGCAACATAATGATTTCTCCACCTGACATCAGGGACCCACCGAAAGGGCCTCTGTATTTCACGAAAAAACGTTACATGGCCGACAACTCGGACCCACCGGCTATATCTTCGCACGCAAGGAAGTGCCTCCTTATTACGCACAAAAGAAATGAATACTCCCCACATTAGGCTGGGACCCGATAGTGGCGAGCTGACTTGTGGGCCTACTAAGTTGATGGGGACGGAGGGCTTTGTCAACTTAGTCAATATGCACAATTCTAGCTCCAGTGACCGTACGATGTCCATCCAACGGCCGTAGTGCTTCTTCAACCTCTGGTCTTCTTGCTCCAGCCGCCCAAACCAGCGCCGGTCGTGTCTCGTGCTCCTGCCTCTCGTGGCCGGCTGCGATGCGGCAGAGGCCTCACCGCCCCCTACTACTCCCACTACTGGCCAGGCCATCCCTCTATTCACCCACACCCCCTGTTACTCTGCGGCGATGGCAGCCTCACACCGCAGCGAACCAGTGAACCCTCGTACTCCTCTACGCGTGGGCATCCACTGCCGCGTCTTCCCCGGCTCCGTGTCGTCCCCTTCCTAGGCCTCTCCGTCGTCCACCGCCCTGGTGCTCTCAGCGCGGCGTGGTCAACGTGGTCAAGGAACGGCTTCCATCGGACATGGACTGTACATGGAGAGACTGGCAGCTGGGTCCACGGCCGTAGCAAGGAAGTGCCTCCTTATTACGTGCCAAATAATTATTCCTCCACCTGACAGCGGGGACCCACCGGACGGGCCACCGTATTTCACGAAAAAAACATTTGCCCCTGACTGCTGGGACCCACCAGCTACATCTTTGCACACAAGGAAGTGCCTGACAGTCGGGACCCACCTGGTCGAAGCGTACATACCATTGTCATTCTGGTCGCGAACGTGTACGTACATACTGGTCGATGTAGAGGCGCGCACGTGTCGGAGTAGAGGCGCGCACGTAGCATGTACACGTACGTACAGCGTCCAGGGTGCAAGAAAGAAAATACGGCCACGTATGTGTACATACGGGCGGGGTCTTGAACGCCTACTCGCGCATACGTACGGCGAGGGCTCGTGTACAAGGCTGGGTCGGAATTGAGAAATAGCGTCGTCGTCGTGTTCATGGGGAGGCAACAGAATGCGTCGTATTCATGGGGAGGCAATGGAATGCGTCGTGTTCATCGGGAGGCAACGGAACGCGTGGGAGCCAACCGTCTGGGTCGGAACGGAATGTGTGGCCGTGTTCATCGGGAGGGCTTGGACGGAACAGGCGATGGAAACGAGGCTTTGCGTCTGCATGAAGCGGAGAAAGCGGCCTTGTGTTCGACCGCCACGTTGAAATGGGATCCTGTTCGCCGGGAGTGGTGCGGCGTACCAAAAGCGGAGAAACAGACCTCCTACAATCAAAACGGGGTCCTGTTGATCGGGAGGGTGTGGCGTGCCGCAAAAGCGGACGAAAGCGGACTTGTGTTGGGGCGCTACGGTCAAACGGGGTCCTGTTCGCCGGGAGGGTGTGGGGTACCGCAAAAGCAGGACTCCACGCGATACTGTTCATCTCCACCGTCGACCTCCTCCGGCCTCCACGGGCTCCTGTTCATCCAGCCTCCACGGGCTTCTGTTCATCCAGCCTCCACCGCGCGCTACTCCACCGGCTCTTGTTCAACCACCCCTCCACCGTCTCACTGTTCATCCAGCCCTCCATACCCCGGGGTCCTGTTCAACCACCCCTCCATGGGCACCCCTCCACCGTCTACTGTTCATCCAGCCCTCCACACCACGGGGTCCTGTTCAACCACCCCTCCAGGGGCACCCCTCCACCGTCTACTGTTCATCCAGCCCTCCACACCACGGGGACATGTTCATCCACCCCTCCACGGGCACCCCTCCACCGGCTACTGTTCATCCAGCCCTCCACCACACCACGGGGTCCTGTTCATCCAGAGGCAACGCCACCGCTCCCTTTATTCATCCAAACCCCGCAACACTCACTTTGTTCATCCAATCGATCGGCTTGATTAGCGGCGGTAGAAGGAATCGCTCGATCGGCTTGATTAACGACCATCGATCGATCGCTCAGTTCGATGAACGCGTGAGCTGCGGTGAAATCGCTGGGGTTAAATTAGAGCCCAACGCCTCGCCGGGTTCGATTAGAGCCAACGCCACACACGCAGCGCGTCGTGTACGAGAAACGCCGCATCCTCGGCGCCCGACCTCCCACCGTAACCGGGAACTCCCCAAAATTTTCCTCGCCCTCGCTTCTACCACGGTTTTTTCCGTCATGGACAGCCCAAAGAATGTCATGCAGCTGCGTCTCCGGCCCACCCAGGACGAAAAGCCCATTTTCTATCATGATTTTTTCTCATAGAAGTAGGATCCCACCACATCTATGATGATACTGGGTTTTGTCACAATTACCGTCATAGAAGTGTCATATGTATGACAGAAAAAAAAATCGTTCGGCCCAAAATGTCACGGATGTGTCTTTTTTTTGTAGTGTAAAGGGAGTGTGCGATGGTGATCTTATCAACATTTGGAATCATTTCCAACACACATCGTCACCTCGCCCTCAACTAGTCTTTGTTCATTTTGTAACTCCTATTTCGTGTTACTAATCATAGCAACTGAACCAGTATCAAATACCCAGGGGCTACTATGAATACTAGTAAAGTACACATCAATAACATGTATATCATATATACTTTTGTTCACTTTGCCATCCTTCTTATCCGCCAAATATTTGGGGCAGTTCCGCTTCCAGTGACCATTTCCTTTGTAGTAGGAGCACTCAATTTCAGGCTTGGGTCTAGCTTTGGGCTTCTTCATGGGAGTGGCAACTTGCTTACCATTCTTCTTGAAGTTCCCTTTCTTTCCCTTGCCCTTTTACTTGAAACTAGTGGTCTTGTCAACCATCAACATTTGATGCTTTTCTTGATTTCTACCTTCGTCGATTTCAGCATCATGAAGAGCTCGGGAATCGTTTTTGTCATCCCTTGCATATTATAGTTCATCTCGAAGTTCCAGTAACTTGGTGATAGTGACTAGAGAACTCTGTCAATCACTATCTTATCTGGAAGATTAACTCCCACTTGATTCAAGAGATTGTAGTACTCAGACATTCTGAGCACATGCTCACTGGTTGAGCTATTATCCTCCATCTTGTAGGCAAAGTACTTGTCAGAGGTCTCATACCTCTCGTCTCGGGCATGAGTCTGAAATACCAATTTCAGATATTGGAACATCTTATATGATCCGTGGCATTCAAAACGTTTTTGAAGTCCCGGTTCTAAGCCGTAAAGCATGGCGCACTAAACTATCAAGTAGTCATCATACCGAGCTTGCCAAACGTTCATAACGCGCATACGCTCCTGCAATAGGTCTGTCACCTAGCGGTGCATCAAGGACATAATTCTTCTGTGCAACAATGAGGATAATCCTCAGATCAGGACCCAGTCCGCATCATTGCTACTATCATCTTTCAACTTATTTTTCTCTAGGAACATATAAAAAATAGAACAGGGGAGCTATACGCGAGCTATTGATCTATAACATAGATATGCAAAAACTATCAGGCCTAAGTTCATGATAAATTAAAGTTCAATTAATCATATTACTTAAGAGCTCCCACTTAGATAGACATCCCTCTAGTCATCTAAATGATCACGTGATCCATATCAACTAAACCATGTCCGATCATCACGTGAGATGGCGTAGTTTTCAATGGTGAACATCACTATGTTGATCATATCTACTATATGATTCACGCTCGACCTTTCGGTCTTAGTGTTCCGAGGCCATATCTGCATATGCTAGGCTCGTCAAGTTTAATCCGAGTATTCTGCGTGTGCAAACTGACTTGCACCCGTTGTATGTGAACGTAGAGCTTACCACACCCGATCATCACGTGGTGTCTCGGCACGACGAACTGTAGCAATGGTGCTTTTGGGGAACGTAGTATTTCAAAAAAATTGCCTACAGTCACGCAATATCTATCTTGGAGAAGCATAGCAATGAGCGGGGAAAGTGTGTCCACGTACCCTCGTAGACCGAAAGCGGAAGCGTTTAGTAATGCGGTTGATGTAGTCGAACATCTTCGCGATCCAACCGATCCATGTACCGGACGTACAGCACCTCCGCGATCAGCACACGTTCAGCTCGGTGACGTCCCTTGAACTCTTGATCCAGTTGAGGTCGAGGGAGAGTTCCGTCAGCACGACGGCGTGGTGACGGTGATGATGAAGTTACCGTCGCAGGGCTTTGCCTAAGCACTACGATGATATGACAGAGGTGTGTAGCTCTGGAGGGGGCACGTCACACGACTAAAAGGTAAACTTGTATGTTGTGCCTTTGGGGTGCCCCCTGCCCCCGTATATAAAGGAGGGGAGGAGGAGGCCGGCAAACAAGGGGCGCACCTGGGAGAGGGGAGTCCTACTAGGACTCCAGTCCTAGTAGGATTCGGCCCCACCCTTTTTTCCTTCTACCACTGGGGGAAAAGGGGAAGGAGAGGGAGTAGGAAAGGAAATGGGGGTGGCGCCCCCTTACCAAGTCCAATTTGGCCTCCTCCCTTGTGGGGGCCCCACTAGCCCCTTGTGGGCTGGTTAGCCTCCCTCCTATGGCCCATAAGGCCCATATGTTTCCCCGGGGGGGGGGGGGTTCTGGTAACCCCTCCGGTACTCCGGTATGTACCCGATACACTCCAGAACCCTTCCAGTGTCCGAATACTACCTTTCAATATATCAATATTTACCTCTCGACCATTTCGAGACTCCCCGTCATGTCCGTGATCTCATCCGGGACTCCGAACAAACTTCGGTCATCAAATCACGTAACTCATAATACAAATCGTCATCGAACGTTAAGTGTGCGAACCCTACGGGTTCGAGAACTATGTAGACATGACCGAGACACATCTCCGGTCAATAACCAATAGCAGAACCTGGATGCTCATATTGGTTCCTATGTGTTCTACGAAGATCTTTATCGTTCAAACCGCATAATAACATACATTGTTCCCTTTGTCATCGGTATGTTACTTGCCCGAGATTCGATCATCGATATCATCATACCTAGTTCAATCTCATTACTGACAAGTCTCTTTACTCGTTCTGTAATGCATCATCCCAGGACTAACTCATTACTCACATTGCTTGCAAGGCTTATAGTGATGTGCATTACCGAGAGGGCCCAGAGATACCTCTCCGATACATGGAGTGACAAATCCTAATCTCGATCTATGCCAACCCAACAAACACCTTCGGATACATCTGTAGAGAATCTTTGTAATCACCCAGTTAGGTTGTGACGTTTGATAGCACACAAGGTGTTCCTCCGGTATTCGGGAGTGGCATAATCTCATAGTTAGAGGAACATGTATAAGTCATGATGAAAGCAATAGCAATAAAACTAAACGATCATTATGCTAAGCTAACGGATGGGTCTTGTCCATCACATCATTCTCTAATGATGTGATCCTGTTCATCAAATGACAACACATGTCTATGGTCAGGAAACATAGCCATCTTTGATTAATGAGCTAGTGAAGTAGAGGCATACTAGGGACACTCTGCTTTGTCTATGTATTCACACATGTACTAAGTTTTCGGTTAATACAATTCTAGCATGAATAATAAAAATTTATCATGATATAAGGAAATATAAATAACAACTTTATTATTGCCTCTAGGGCATATTTCCTTCAGTCTCCCACTTGCACTATAGTCAATAATCTAGTTCACGTCGCCATGTGATTTAACACCAATAGTTCACATCACCATGTGATTAGTTCACATTGCCATGTGACTAATACCCAAAGGGTTTTACTAGAGTCAATAATCTAGTTCACATCGCTATGTGATTAGAACCCAAAGAGTACTAAGGTGTGATCATGTTTTGCTTGTGAGAGAAGCTTAGTCAAAGGGTCTGTCACATTCAGAGCCGTATGTATTTTCAAATTTTCTATGTCTACAATGCTCTGCATGGAGCTACTCTAGCTAATTGCTCCCACTTTCAATATGTATCCAGATTGAGACTCAGAGTCATCCGGATCGGTGTAAAAGCTTGCATCAACGTAACTCTTTACGACGAATTCTTTATCACCTCCATAACCGAGAAATATCCCCTTAGTCTTCTAAGGATAATTTTGACCGATGTCAAGTGATCCACTCCTGGATCAATATCGTACCCCCTTGCCAAACTCATGGCAAGGTACACAATAGGTTTGGTACGCAGCATAGCATACTTTACAGAACCTATGGCTGAGGCATAGGGAATGAATTTCATTCTCTTTCTATTTTCTGCCGTGGTCGTGTTTTGAGTCTTACTCAACTTTACACCTTGCAATACAGGCAAGAACTCCTTCTTTGACTGTTCCATTTTGAACTAATTAAATATCTTGTCAAGGTATGTACTCATTGAAATTTTTTATCAAGCGTATTTATCTATCTCTATAGATCTTGATACCCAATATGTAAGCAGCTTCACCGAGGTCTTTCTTTGAAAAAACTCCTTTCAAACACTCCTTTATGCTTTCTAGAAAATTCTACATCATTTCTGATCAACAATATGTCATTCACATATACTACCAGAAAGGTTGTAGTGCTCCCACTCACTTTCTTATAAATACAGGCTTCACCGCATGTCTGTATAAAACTATATGCTTTGATCAACTTATCAAAGCGTATATTCCAACTCCGAGACGCTTGCACCAGTCCATAGTTGGATCGCTGGAGCTTACACATTTTGTTAGCACCTTTAGGATTGACAAAACCTTCTGGTTGTATCATATACAACCCTTCTTTAATAAATTCATTTAAGGAATGCAGTTTTGATATGCATTTGTCAGATTTCATAAAATGTGGCAATTGCTATCATGATTCGGACAGACTTTAAGCATCGATACGAGTGAGAAAATCTCATCGTAGTCAACATCTTGATTTTGTCAAAAACCCTTTTCGACAAGTCAAGCTTTGTAGATCGTAACACTACTATCAGTGTTCGTCTTCCTCTTGAAGATCCATTTATTCTCAATGGCTTGCCGATCATCAGGAAAGTCCACCAAAGTCCACACTTTGTTCTCATACATGGATTCTATCTCAGATTTCGCGGCCTCAAGCCATCTGTCGGAATCTGGGCTCATCATCGCTTCCTCATAGTTCGTAGGTTCATCATGGTCTAGCAACACGACTTCCAGAATAGGATTACAGTACCACTCTGGTGCAGATCGTACTCTGGTTGACCTACGAGGTTTGGTACTAACTTGATCTGAAGTTTCATGATTGTCATCATTAACTTCCTCAGTAATTGGTGTAGGCATCACTGGAACTGATTTCAGTGATGAGCTACTTTCCAATTCGAGAGAAGGTATAATTACCTCATCAAGTTCTCCTTTCCTCCCACTCACTTCTTTCGAGAGAAACTCCATCTCTAGAAAGGATCCACCCTTAGCAACAAAGATCTTGCCGTCAGATCTGTGATAGAAGGTATACCCAACAGTTTCTTTTGGGTATCCTATGAAGACGCACTTCTCCGGTTTGGGTTTGAGCTTATCAGGCTGAAACTTTTTCACATAAGCATCGCAACCCCAAACTTTAAGAAATGACAACTTAGGTTTCTTATTAAACCACAGTTCATGCGGTGTCGTCTCAACGGATTTTTAGACGGTGCCCTACTTAACGTGAATGCAGCTGTCTCTAATGCATAACCCCAAAATGATAGTGGTAAATCGGTAAGAGACATCATAGATCGCACCATATCTAATAAAGTACGGTTACGACATTCAGACACACGATTACGCTGTGGTGTTCTAGGTGGCGTGAGTTGCGAAACTATTCCACATTGTTTCAAATGAAGGCCAAACTCGCAACTCAAATATTTGCCTCTGTGACCAGATCGTAGAAACTTTATTTTCTTGTTACGATGATTCTCAACTTCACTCTGAAATTCTTTGAACTTTTCAAACGTTTCATACTTGTGTTTCATTAAGTAGATATACCCATGTCTGCTCAAATCATCTGTGAAGGTGAGAAAATAATGATACCCGCCGCGAGCCTCAACACTCATCGGACTGCATACATCGATATGTATTATTTCCAATAAGTCAGTGGCTCGCTCCATTGTTCCGGAGAACGGAGTCTTAGTCATCTTGCCCATGAGGCATGGTTCGCAGGCATCAAGTGATTCATAATCAAGTGATTCCAAAAGCCCACCAGCATGGAGTTTCTTCATGCGCTTTACACCAATATGACCTAAATGGCAGTGCCACAAGTAAGTTGCACTATCATTATTAACCTTGCATCTTTTGGTTTCAATATTATGAATATGTGTATCACTACAATCGAGATTCAGTAAACCATTCACCTTGGGTGTATGACCACAGAAGGTTTTATTCTTGTAAATAGAATAACAATTATTCTTTGACTTAAATGAATAACCGTATTGCAATAAACATGATCCAATCCTATTATGCTCAACGCAAACACCAAATAACATTTATTTTAGGTTCAACACTAATCCCGAAGGTAAAGGGAGTGTGCGATGGTGATCTTATCAACCTTGGAATCACTTCCAATACACATTGTCACCTTGCCCTCAACTAGTCTCTGTTCATTTTATAACTCTTGTTTCAAGTTACTAATCATAGCAACTGAACCAGTATCAAATACCCATGGGCTACTATGAATACTAGTAAAGTACACATCAATAACATGTATATCGTATATACTTTTGTTCACTTTGCCATCCTTCTTATCCGCCAAGTACTTGGGGCAGTTCCGCCAGTGACCATTTCCTTTGTAGTAGAAGCACTCAGTTTCAGGCTTGAGTCTAGCTTTGGGCTTCTTCATGGGAGTGGCAACTTGCTTGTCATTCTTCTTGAAGTTCCCTTTCTTTCCCTTGCCCTTTTACTTGAAACTAGTGGTGTTGTCAACCTTCAACACTTGATGCTTTTCTTGATTTCTACCTTCACTGATTTCAGCATCGCGAAGAGCTCGGGGAATCATTTTCTTCATCCCTTGCATATTATAGTTCATCACGAAGTTCCAGTAACTTGGTGATAGTGACTAGAGAACTCTGGCAATCACTATCTTATCTGGAAGATTAACTCCCACTTGATTCAAGTGATTGTAGTACTCAGACATTCTGAGCACATGCTCACTGGTTGAGCTATTCTCCTCCATCTTGTAGGCAAAAATACTTGTCAGAGGTCTCATACCTCTCGACTCGGGCATGAGTGTGAAATACCAATTTCAACTCTTGGAACATCTCATATGCTCCATGGCGTTTGAAAACAATTTTGAAGTCCCGGTTCTAAGCCGTAAAGCATGGTGCACTAAACTATCGAGTAGTCATCATACTGAGATTGTCAAACATTCATAACGTCTGCATTTGCTCATGCAATAGTTCTGTCACCTAGCGGTGCATCAAGGACATAATTCTTCTGTGCAGCAATGAGGATAATCCTCAGATCACGGACCTAGTCCGCATCATTGCTACTTTCAACTTTCAACCTAGTTTTCTCTAGGAACATATCATAAATAAAACGGGGAAGCTATACGCGAGCAATTGATCTACAACATAGATATGCAAATACTATCAGGACTAAGTTCATGATAAATTTAAGTTCAATTAATCATATTACTTAAGAAATCCCACTTAGATAGACATCCCTCTAGTCATCTAAATGATCATGATATCCATATCAACTAAACCATGTCCGATCATCACGTGAGATGGAGTAGCTTTCAATGGTGAACATCACTATGTTGATCGTATCTACTATATGATTCACGTTCGACCTTTTGGTCTCAGTGTTCCGAGGCCATATCTGCATATGCTAGGCTCGTCAAGTTTAACCCGAGTATTCTGCATGTGCAAAACTGGCTTGCACCCGTTGTATGTGAACGTAGAGCTTATCACACCCGATCATCACATGGTGTCTCAAAGACGAAGAACTGCTGAACGGTGCATACTTAGGGAGAACACTTATACCTTGAAATTTTAGTAAGGGATCATCTCATAATGCTACCTTGTACTAAGAAAAATAAGATGCATAAAAGATAAACATCACTTGCAATCAAAATATGTGACATGATATGGCCATCATCATCTTGTGCCTTTGATCTCCATCTCCAAAGTACCATCATGATCTCCATCGTCAGCGACATGACACCATGATCTCCATCATCTTGATCTTTATCAAAGTGTTGTCACATGGTCGTCTCGCCAACTATTGCTTTTGCAACTATTGCTATCGCATAGCGATAAAGTAAAGCAATTATATGGCGCTTGCATCTTATGCAATAAAGAGACAACCATAAGGCTCCTGCCAGTTGCCGATAACTTTAACAAAACATGATCATCTCATACAACAATTTATATCTCATCACTTCTTGTCCATATCACATCACAACATGCCCTGCAAAAACAAGTTAGACGTCCTCTACTTTGTTGTTGCAAGTTTTACGTGGCTGCTACGGGCTTCTAGCAAGAACCGTTCTTACCTACACATCAAAACCACAATGATTTTTCGTCAAGTGTGATGTTTTAACCTTCAACAAGGACCGAGCGTAGTCAAACTCGATTCAACTAAAGTTGGAGAAACATACACCCGTCTGCCACCTGTGTGCAAAGCACGTCGGTAGAACTAGTCTCATGAACGTGGTCATGTAATGTCAGTCCGAGCCGCTTCATCCAACAATACCGCCGAATCAAAGTAAGACGTTGCTAGTAACCAGTATGACTATTATCGCCCACAAATCTTTGTGTTCTACTCGTGCATATAACATTTATGCATAAACCTGGCTCGGATGCCACTGTTGGCGAACGTAGTATTTCAAAAAAATTGCCTACGATCACGCAAGATCTATCTAGGAGAAGCATAGCAACGAGCACGGAGAGTGTGTCCATGTACCCTCGTAGACCGAAAGCGGACGCGTTTAGTAACGCGGTCGATGTAGTCGAACGTCTTCGCGATCCAACCGATCCAAGTACCGAACGTACGGCACCTCCGCGATCATCACATGTTCAGCTCGGTGACGTCCCTCGAACTCTTGATCCAGTTGAAGCTGAGGCATGGTGACGGTGATGATGAAGTTACTGGCGCAGGGCTTCGCCTAAGCACTACGACAATATGAACGAGGTGTGTAACTGTGGAGAGGGCACCACACATGGCCAAAAGATCAACTTGTGTGATGTGCCTTTGGGGTGCCCCCTGCCCCCGTATATAAAGGAGGGGAGGAGGAGAGTGTCCAACAAGGGGCGCGCCAGGGAGAGGGGAGTCCTACTAGGACTCCAGTCCTAGTAGGATTCGGCCCCACCCTTTTTTCCTTCTACCGGAGGGAGAAAAGGGGAAGGAGAGGGAGTAGGAAAGGAAATGGGGGTGGCGCCCCCTTCCCAAGTCCAATTCGGCCTCCTCCCTTGTGGGGGGGTGCACCAGCCCCTTGTGGGCTGGTTAGCCTCCCTCCTATGGCCCATAAGGCCCATATCTTTCCCGGGGTCCAGAACCCTCCTGCATCTCAGTATGTAACCGATACACTCTAGAACCCTTCCGATGTTCGAATACTACCTTCCAATATATCAATCTTTACCTCTCGGCCATTTCGAGACTCCTCGTCATGTCCGTGATCTCATCCGGGACTCTGAACAAACTTCGGTCATCAAATCACATAACTCATAATACAAATCGTCATCGAACGTTAAGCGTGCGGACCCTACGGGTTCGAGAACTATGTAGACATGACCGAGACACATCTCTGGTCAATAACCAATAGCGAAACCTGGGTGCTCATATTGGTTCCTACATATTCTACGAAGATCTTTATCGGTCAAACCGCATAACAACATACGTTGTTCCCTTTGTCATTGGTATGTTACTTGCCCAAGATTCAATCGTCGGTATCATCATACCTAGTTCAATCTCGTTACTAGCAAGTCTCTTTACTCGTTCCGTAATGCATCATACCGTGACTAACTCATTACTCACATTGCTTGCAAGGCTTATAGTGATGTGCATTACCGAGAGGGCCCAGAGATACCTCTCCGATACACAGAGTGACAAATCCTAATCTCGATCTATGCCAACCCAACAAACACCTTCGGAGACATCTGTAGAGCATCTTTATAATCACCCAGTTACATTGTCATGTTTGATAGCACACAAGGTGTTCCTACGATATTTGGGAGTTGCATAATCTCATAGTCAGAGGAACATGTATAAGTCATGATGAAAGCAATAACAATAAAACTAAACGATCATTATGCTAAGCTAATGGATGGGTCTTGTCATCATTCTCTAATGATGTGATCCCGTTCATCAAATGACAACACATGTCTATTGTCAGGAAACATAGCCATCTTTGATTAACGAGCTAGTCAAGTAGAGGCATACTAGGGACACTCTGTTTTGTCTATGTATTCACACATGTGCTAAGTTTCTGGTTAATAAAATTCTAGCATGAATAATAAACATTTATCATGATATAAGGAAATATAAATAACAACTTTATTATTGCCTCTAGGGCATATTTCCTTCAGGTGCATACTCAGGGAGAACACTTATACCTTGAATTTAGTGAGGGGTCATCTTATAATGCTACTGTCGTACTAAGAAAAATAAGATGCATAAAGGATAAACATCACATGCAATCAAAATAAGTGATATGATATGGCCATCATCAGCTTCTGCCTTTGATCTCCATCTCCAAAGCACCGTCATGATCACCATCGTCACCGGCTTGACACATTGATCTCCATCGTAGCATCGTTGTCATCTCGCCAACAATTGCTTCAACGACTATCGCTACCGCTTAGTGATAAAGTAAAGCAATTACATGGCGATTGCATTTCATACAATAAAGCGACAACCATAAGGCTCCTACCAGTTGCCGATAACGGTTGCAAAATATGATCATCTCATACAACAATTTATATCTCGTCACGTCTTGACCATATCACATCACAACATGCCCTGCAAAAACAAGTTAGATGTCCTCTACTTTGTTGTTGCAAATTTAACGTGGCTGCTACGGGCTTCTAGGAAGAACCGTTATTACCTACACATCAAAACCACAATGATTTTTTGTCAAGTGTGTTGTTTTAACCTTCAACAAGGACCGGGCGTAGTCAAACTCGATTCAAATAAAGTTGGAGAAACAGACACCCGCCAGCCACCTGTGTGTGAAGCACGTCGGCAGAACCAGTCTCATGAACGCGGTCATGTAATGTCAGTCCGGACCGCTTCATCCAATAATACCGCCGAATCAAAGCCGTTGCTGGTAAGCAGTATGACTATTATCGCCCACAACTCTTTGTGTTCTACTCGTGCATATAACATCTACGCGTAGACCTGACTCGGATGCCACTGTTGGGGAATGTAGTATTCCAAAAAATTTGCCTACGATCACGCAAGATCTATCTGGGAGAAGCATAGCAACGAGCGGGGAGAATGTGTCCACGTACCCTTGTAGACCGAAAGTGGAAGCATTTAGTAACGCGGTTGATGTAGTCGAACGTCTGCGCGACCCAACCAATCAAGTACCAAACGCGCGGCACCTCCGTGATCTGCACACGTTCAGCTCGGTGACGTCCCTCAAACTCTTGATCCAGTTGAGTCCGAGGGAGAGTTTTGTCAGCACGATGGCATGGTGACGGTGATGATGAAGTTACCGGCGCAGGGCTTCGCCTAAGCAATACGACAATATGACCGAGGTGTAAAACTGTGGAGGCGGGCACCGCACACGACTAAAGATCAACTTGTGTGTCTATGGGCTGCCCCTCTCCCCCGTATATAAAGGAGGGGAGGAGGCCGACCGACCCTAGGGGGCACGCCCAAGGAGGAGAGTCCTACTAGGACTCCAAGTCCTAGTAGGATTCCACCAAGAGGGAGAGAGGGGGAAGGAAGGAGAAGGAGAGAGGGAGAAGGAAAGGGGGGCGCCGCCCCCCCATCCCTTTTCCAATTCGGACTGCAAGAGGGGGCGGCCTGCCCTGGCTACCCTCCTCTCTCTCCACTAAGGCCCATGGTGGCTCATTAGTTCCCCGGTGTTAAGTAACCCCTCCGCTACTCCGGGTTCGAGAACTATGTAGACATGACCGGACACATCTCCGGTTAACAACCAATACCGGAACCTGGATGCTCATATTGGCTCCTACATATTCTACGAAGATCTTTACCGGTCAAACCGCATAACAACATACGTTGTTCCCTTTGTCATTGGTATGTTACTTGTCGGAGATTCGATCGTCGGTATCATCATACATAGTTCAATCTCGTTACCGGCAAGTCTCTTTACTCGTTCCGTAATGCATCATCCCGCAACTAACACATTAGTCACATTGCTTGCAAGGCTTATAGTGATGTGCATTAGAGAGAGGGCCCAGAGATACCTCTCCGACAATCAGAGTGACAAATCGTAATCTCGATCTATTCCAACTCAACAAACACCATCGGAGATACCTGTAGAGCATCTTTATAATCACCCAGTTATGTTGTGACATTTGATAGCACACTAAGTGTTCCTCCGGTATTTGGGAGTTGCATAATCTCATGGTCATAGGAACAAGTATAAGTCATGAAGAAAGCAACAGCAATAAACTAAACGATCATAGTGCTAAGCTAACGGATGGGTCTTGTCCATCACATCATTCTCTAATGATGTGATCCCGTTCATCAAATCA
The DNA here is from genome assembly GCA_021605145.1 of Aegilops bicornis. Taxonomy (NCBI): domain Eukaryota; kingdom Viridiplantae; phylum Streptophyta; class Magnoliopsida; order Poales; family Poaceae; genus Aegilops; species Aegilops bicornis. Next base: position 397,191,195 of record CM038673.1, on the reverse strand, counting down.
CAACACATGTCTATGGTCAGGAAACATAACCATCTTTGATTAACGAGCTAGTCAAGTAGAGGCTGTTGGGGAACGTAGCAGAAATCAAAAAAATTCTACGCATCACCAAGATCAATCTATGGAGTAATCTAGCAACGAGAGAGAGGATTGAATCTACATACCCTTGTAAATCACGAGTGGAAGCGTTCAAGAGAACGGGGTTGATGGAGTCGTACTCGTCGTGATCCAAATCACCGATGACCGAGCGCCGAACGGACAGCACCTGCGCGTTCAACACACGTACGGTTGGGGAAGACGTATCCTCCTTCTTGATCCAGCAAGGGGGAAGGAGATGTTGATGGAGATCCAGCAGCACGACGGCGTGGTGGTGGATGCGTGGGATCTCGGCAGGATTCGCCAAGCTCTACAGAGAGGAGGAGGTGTTGGAGAGGAGAGGGAGGCGCCAGGGCCAGGTGCGCAGCCCTCCCTCCTCCCCTACTATTTATAGGGCCCCTGGGGGGGCGCCGGCCCTAGGAGATGGGATCTCCAAGGGGGGGCGGCGGCCAAGGGGGTGGCTTGCACCCCAAGCCAAGGGGGGCGCCCCCACCCCTAGGGTTTCCTGCCCTAGGCGTAGGGGGAGGCCCAAGGGGGCGCACCAGCCCACCAGGGGCTGGTTACCCTCCCCACTTCAGCCCATGGGGCCCTCCGGGATAGGTGGCCCCACCGGTGGACCTCGGACCCTTCCGTGGTCCCAGACAATACAGGTGACCCCCGAAACTTTCCCGATGGCCGAAACTTGACTTCCTATATATAATTCTTCACCTTCGGACCATTCCGGAACTCCTTGTGACATCCGGGATCTCATCCGGGACTCCGAGCAACTTTCGGGTTACTGCATATTAGTATCTCTACAACCCTAGCATCACCGAACCTTAAGTGTGTAGACCCAACGGGTTCGGGATACATGCAGACATGACCGAGATGACTCTCCGGCCAATAACCAACAGCGGGATCTGGATACCCATGTTGGCTCCCACATGCTCCTCGATGATCTCATCGGATGAACCACGATGTCGAGGATTCAATCAATCTCGTATACATTCCCTTTGTCAATCGGTACGTTACTTGCCCGAGACTCGATCATCGGTATCCCAATACCTCGTTCAATCTCGTTACCGGCAAGTCACTTTACTCGTACCGTAATGTATGATCCCATGATCAACCACTTGATCACATTGAGTTCATTATGATGATGCATTACCGAGTGGGCCAAGAGATACCTCTCCGTCATGTGGAGTGACAAATCCCAGTCTCGATTCGTGCCAACCCAACAGACACTTTCAGAGATACCCGTAGTGCACCTTTATAGCCACCCAGTTACGTCGTGACGTTTGGCACACCCAAAGTACTCCTACGGTATCCGGGAGTTGCACAATCTCATGGTCTAAGGAAATGACACTTGACATTTGGAAAAGCTCCAGCAAACGAACTACACGATCTTTGTGCTATGCTTAGGATTGGGTCTTGTCCATCACATCATTCTCCTAATGATGTGATCCCGTTATCAATGACATCCAATGTCCATAGTCAGAAACCATGACTATCTCATTGATCAACGAGCTAGTCAACTAGAGGCTCACTAGGGACACGTTGTGGTCTATGTATTCACACATGTATTACGATTTCCGGATAACACAATTATAGCATGAATAATAGACAATTATCACGAACAAAGAAATATAATAATAACCATTTTATTATTGCTTCTAGGGCATATTTCCAACAGTCTCCCACTTGCACTAGAGTCACTAATCTAGTTACATTGTGATGAATCGAAAACCCATAGAGTTCTGGTGTTGATCATGTTTTGCTCTAGGGAGAGGTTTAGCCAACCGATCTGCTACATTCAGGTCTGTATGTACTTTACAAATATCTATGTCTCCATCTTGAACATTTTCACGAATGGAGTTGAAGCGACGCTTGATGTGCCTGGTCTTCTTGTGAAACCTGGGCTCCTTGGCTAGTGCAATAGCTCCAGTGTTGTCACAGAGGAGTGTGATCGGCCCCGGCGCATTGGGTATGACTCCTAGGTCGGTGATGAAATCCTTCACCCAGATTGCTTCATGCGCTGCCTCCGAGGTTGCCATGTACTCCGCTTCACATGTAGATCCCGCCACGACACTTTGCTTGCAACTGCACCAGCTTACTGCCCCACCATTCAAAATAAACACGTATCCGGTTTGTGACTTAGAGTCATCCAGATCTGTGTTGAAGCTAGCATCGACGTAACCCTTTACAATGAGCTCTTCGTCACCTCCATACACGAGAAACATGTCCTTAGTCCTTTTCAGGTACTTCAGGATATTCTTGACCGATGTCCAGTGTTCCATGCCGGGATTACTTTGGTACCTTCCTACCAAACATACGGCAAGGTTTACATCAGGTCCGTACACAAAGATGGCATACATAGTAGACCCTATGGCCGAGGCATAGGGACGACACTCATCTTTTCTCTATCTTCCGCCGTGGTCGGGCATTGAGCCGTGCTCAATTGCACACCTTGCAATCTGAGCAAGAACCCCTTCTTGGACTGATCCATATTGAACTTCTTCAATATCTTGTCAAGGTAATTACTTTGTGAAAGACCAATGAGGCATCTCGATCTATCTCTATAGATCTTGATGCCTAATATATAAGCAGCTTCTCCAAGGTCCTTCATTGAAAAACACTTGTTCAAGTAGGCCTTTATGCTTTCCAAGAATTCTATATCATTTCCCATCAACAGATGTCATCCACATATAATATGAGAAATGCTACAGAGCTCCCACTCACTTTCTTGTAAACACAGCTTCTCCATAAGTCCTGTAAACCCAAACGCTTTGATCATCTCATCAAATCGGATGTTCCAACTCCGAGATGCTTGCACCAGCCCATAGATTGAGTGTTGGAGCTTGCACACCTTGTTAGCATTCTTAGGATCGACAAAACCTTCCGGATGCATCATATACAATTCTTCCTTAAGAAAGCCGTTAAGGAATGCCGTTTTGACGTCCATTTGCCATATCTCATAATCATAGAATGCGGCAATTGCTAACATGATTCGGATCGACTTCAGCCGCTTACGGTGAGAAAGTCTCATTGTAGTCAGCCCCTTGAACTTGTCGATAACCCTTAGCAACAAGTCGAGCCTTATAGATGGTCACATTACCATCCGCGTATGTCTTCTTCTTAAAGATCCATTTATTTTCTATGGCTCACGATCATCGGGCAAGTCACCAAAGTCCATACTTCGCTTTCATACATGGATCCTTTCTCGATTTCATGGCTTCTAGCCATTTGTCGGAATCTGGGCCCGCCATCGCTTCTTCATAGTTCAAGGTTCACCGTTGTCTAACAACATGATTTCCAAGACAGGGTTGCTGCATTACCACTGCAGTGCGGAAAGTGTCCTGCGGACTCCACGAAGTTCAAGAGGAGCTTGATCCAAGTACCTTGATCATCATCATTAAGCTCCTCTCTAGTCGGTGCAGGCACCACAGAACATCTTCCCGAGCTGCGCTACTTACCGTTTCAAGAGGTAGTACTTCATCAAGCTCTACTTTCCTCCCACTTACTTCTTTCGAGAGAAACTCTTTCTCCAGAAAGGATCCGTTCTTAGCAACAAAGATCTTGCCTTCGGATCTGAGGTAGAAGGTATACCCGATGGTTTCCTTAGGGTATCCTACGAAGACGCATTTTTCCGACTTGGGTTCGAGCTTTTCAGGTTGAAGTTTCTTGACATAAGCATCGCATCCCCAAACTTTTAGAAACGATAGCTTAGGTTTCTTCCCAAACCATAATTCATATGGTGTCGTCTCAACAGATTTTGACGGAGCCCTATTTAAAGTGAATGTGGCTGTCTCTAGAGCGTATCCCCAAAATGATAGCGGTAAATCGGTGAGTGACATCATGGATCGCACCATATCCAATAGAGTGCGATTACAATGTTCGGACACACCGTTACGCTGAGGTGTTCCAGGCGGCGTGAGTTGTGAAACGATTCCACATTTCCTTAAGTGCGTACCAAATTCGTGACTTAAATATTCTCCCCCACGATCTGATCGTAAGAACTTTATTTTCCTGTCACGTTGATTCTCAACCTCACTATGAAATTACTTGAACTTTTCAAAGGTCTCAGACTTGTGTTTCATTAAGTAGACATATCCATATCTACTCAAGTCGTCAGTGAGAGTGAGAACATAATGATATCCTCCACGAGCCTCAACGCTCATTGGACCGCACACATCGGTATGTATGATTTCCAATAAGTTGGTTGCTCGCTCCATTGTTCCGGAGAACGGAGTCTTGGTCATTTTGCCCATAAGGCATGGTTCGCATGTGTCAAATGATTCGTAATCGAGAGACTCTAAAAGTCCATCAGCATGGAGCTTCTTCATGCGCTTGACACCAATGTGACCAAGGCGGCGATGCCACAAGTATGTGGGACTATCGTTATCAACTTTACATCTTTTGGAATTCACACTATGAATATGTGTAACATTACGCCGAGATTCATTAAGAATAAACCATTCACCAAATGGGCATGACCATAAAACATATATCTCATATAAATAGAACAACCATTATTCTCAGATTTAAATGAGTAGCCATCTCGAATTAAACGAGATCCTGATACAATGTTCATGCTCAAAGCTGGCACTAAATAATAATTATTGAGGTTTAAAACTAATCCCGTAGGTAAATGTAGAGGTAGCGTGCCGACGGCGATCACATCGACCTTGGAACCATTCCCGACGCGCATCGTCACCTCGTCCTTCGCCAGCCTCCGCTTATTCCGCAGCTCCCGCTTTGAGTTACAAATATGAGCAACCGCACGGTATCAAATACCCAGAGCTACTACGAGTACCGGTAAGGTACACATCAATTACATGTATATCACATATACCTTTAGTGTTGCCGGCCTTCTTGTCCGCTAAGTATTTGGGGCAGTTCCGCTTCCAAAGGACGGTTCCCTTGCAATAAAAGCACTCGGTCTCGTGCTTGGGTCCATTCTTTGGCTTCTTCCGCAAGAATCGGCTTACCGGGCACGGCAACTCCCTTGCCGTCCTTCTTGAAGTTCTTCTTACCCTTGACTTTCTTAAACTTAGTGGTTTTATTCACCATCAACACTTGATGTTCCTTTTTGATCTCCACCTCCGCTGATTTCAGCATTGAATATACCTCAGGAATGGTCTTTTCCATCCCCTGCATATTGAAGTTCATCACAAAGCTCCTGTAGCTCGGTGGAAGTGACTGAACGATCCTGTCAATGACCGCGTCATCTGGGAGATTAACTCCCAACTGAGTCAAGCGGTTGTGCAACCCAGACATTTTGAGTATGTGCTCACTGACAGAACTATTTTCCTCCATCTTATAACTGAATAACTTGTCGGAGACTTCATATCTCTCGACCCGGGCATGAGCTTGGAAAACCATTTTCAGCTCTTCGAACATCTCATATGCTCCGTGTTGCTCAAAACGCTTTTGGAGCCCCGGATCTAAGCTGTAAAGCATGCCGCACTGAACGAGGGAGTAATCATCAGTATGTGACTGCCAAGCGTTCATAACGTCTTGGTTCTCTGGGATGGGTGCTTCACCTAGCGGTGCTTCTAGGACATAATCTTTCTTGGCAGCTATGAGGATGATCTCGTGTTAGGACCCAATCCGTATAGTTGCTGCCATCATCTTTCGACTTGGTTTTCTCTAGGAACGTGTTGAAGTTGAGGGCAACATTAGCGTGGGCCATTTGATCTACAAGACATATTGTAAAGATTTTAGACTAAGTTCATGATAATTAAGTTCATCTAATCAAATTATTCAATGAACTCCCACTCAGATAGACATCCCTCTTGTCATCTAAGTGAAACATGATCCGAGTCAACTAGGTCGTGTCCGATCATCACGTGAGACGGACTAGTCAACGTCGGTGAACATCTTCATGTTGATCGTATCTTCTATACGACTCATGCTCGACCTTTCGGTCTTCCATGTTCCGATGCCATGTCTGTACATGATAGGCTCGTCAAGTCAACCTAAGTGTATTGCGTGTGTAAATCTGGCTTACACCCATTGTATTCGAACGTTAGAATCTATCACACGCGATCATCACGTGGTCCTTCGAAACAACGAACCTTCGCAACGGTGCATAGTTAGGGGGAACACTTTCTTGAAATTATTATAAGGGATCATCTTATTTACTACCGTCGTACTAAGCAAATAAGAAGCAAAACATGATAAACATCACATGCAATCAAATAGTGACATGATATGGCCATTATCATATTGCTCCTTTGATCTCCATCTTCGGGGCGCCATGATCATCTTCGTCACCAAAGATGACACCATGATCTCCATCATCATGATCTCCATCATCGTGTCTTCATGAAGTTGTCATGCCAACGATTACTTCTACTTCTATGGCTAACACGTTTAGCAATAAAGTAAAGTAATTTACATGGCGTTACTCAATGACACGCAGGTCATACAAAAATAAAGACAACTCCTATGGCTCCTGCCGGTTGTCATACTCATCGACATGCAAGTCATGATTCCTATTACAAGAACATGATCATCTCATACATCACATATATCATTCATCACATCCTTTGGCCATATCACATCCCAAAGCACATGCTGCAAAAAGAAGTTAGACGTCCTCTAATTGTTGTTGCATGTTTTTACGTGGCTGTTATAGGTTTCTAGCAAGAACGTTTCTTACCTACGTAAAACCACAACGTGATATGCCAATTTCTATTTACCCTTCATAAGGACCCTTTTCATCGAATCCGCTCCAACTAAAGTGGGAGAGACAGACACCCGCTAGCCACCTTATGCAACTAGTGCATGTTAGTCGGTGGAACCCTGTCTCACGTAAGCGTATGTGTAAGGTCGGTCCGGGCCGCTTCATCCCACGATGCCGCCGAAGCAAGATAAGACTAGTAGTGGCAAGAAAATTGATAACATCTATGCCCACAACTGCTTTGTGTTCTACTCGTGCATAGTAACTATGCATAGACCTAGCTCATGATGCCACTGTTGGGGAACGTAGCAGAAATCAAAAAAATTATACGCATCACCAAGATCAATCTATGGAGTCATCTAACAACGAGAGAGAGGATTGCATCTACATACCCTTGTAGATCGCGAGCGGAAGCGTTCAAGAGAACGGGGTTGATGGAGTCGTACTCGTCATGATCCAAATCACCGATGACCGAGCGCCGAACGGACGGCACCTCCGCGTTCAACACATGTATGGTTGGGGAAGACGTCTCCTCCTTCTTGATCCAGCAAGGGGGAAGGAGAGGTTGATGGAGATCCAGCAGCACGACGGCGTGGTGGTGGATGCAGCGGGGATCTCGGCAGGGATTCGCCAAGCTCTACAGAGAGGAGGAGGTGTTGGAGAGGGAGAGGGAGGCGCCAGGGGCTAGGGTGCGCAGCCCTCCCTCCTCCCCTACTATTTATAGGGCCCCTGGGGGGGCGCCGGCCCTAGGAGATGGGATCTCCAAGGGGGGGCGGCCAAGGGGGTGGCTTGCCCCCCAAGCCAAGGGGGGCGCACCCCACCCCTAGGGTTTCCTGCCCTAGGCGCAGGGGGAGGCCCAAGGGGGATGCACCAGCCCACCAGGGGCTGGTTCCCCTCCCCACTTCAGCCCATGGGGCCCTTCGGGATAGGTGGCCCCACCCGGTGGACCCCCGGGACCCTTCCGGTGGTCCCGGTACAATAACGGTGACCCCCGAAACTTTCCCGATGGCCGAAACTTGACTTCCTATATATAATTCTTCACCTCCGGACCATTCCGGAACTCCTCATGACGTCCGGGATCTCATCTGGAACTCCGAACAACTTCCGGGTTACTGCATACTAGTATCTCTACAACCCTAACATCACCGAACCTTAAGTGTGTAGACCCTACGGGTTCGGGAGACATGCAGACATGACCGAGACGACTCTGCGGCCAATAACCAACAGCGGGATCTGGATACCCATGTTGGCTCCCACATGCTCCTCGATGATCTCATCGGATGAACCACGATGTCGAGGATTCAATCAATCTCGTATACAATTCCCTTTGTCAATCGGTACATTACTTGCCCGAGACTCGATCGTCGGTATCCCAATACCTCGTTCAATCTCGTTACCGGCAAGTCACTTTACTCGTACCGTAATGCATGATGCCGTGATCAACCACTTGATCACATTGAGCTCATTATGATGATGCATTACCGAGTGGGCCCAGAGATACCTCTTCGTCATACGGAGTGACAAATCCCAGTCTCGATTCGTGCCAACCCAACAGACACTTTCGGAGATACCCGTAGTGCACCTTTATAGCCACCCAGTTACGTCATGACGTTTGGCACACCCAAAGTACTCCTACGGTATCCGGGAGTTGCACAATCTCATGGTCTAAGGAAATGATACTTGACATTTGGAAAAGCTCTAGCAAACGAACTACAAGATCTTTGTGCTATGCTTAGGATTGGGTCTTGTCCATCACATCATTCTCCTAATGATTTGATCCCATTATCAATGACATCCAATGTCCATAGTCAGGAAACCATGACTATCTGTTGATCAACGAGCTAGTCAACTAGAGTCTCACTAGGGACACGTTGTGGTCTATGTATTCACACATGTATTACGATTTCCGGATAACACAATTATAGCATGAATAATAGACAATTATCATGAACAAAGAAATATAATAATAACCATTTTATTATTGCCTCTAGGGCATATTTCCAACAGAGGCATACTAGGGACACTCTGTTTTGTCAATATATTCACACATGTACTTACTTTCCGGTTAATACAATTCTAGCATGAACAATAAACATTTATTATGATATAAGGAAATATAAATAACAACTTTATTATTGCCTCTAGGGCATATTTCCTTCAGCAACACTACGTAAACAGCACATGCACACAAATAACAAATACTCGCAACCCGACGTGTTAAAGGGGTTTTCAATCCCTTTCGGGTAACGGCGCCAGAAATTGGCACGTGGACGGGAGAAAGTTGTAATAAATTGATAGATCGAACGCCAAATTTTAGCAAGGTATTTTTGTATTTTTAATTTAATAGATCTGAAATAAAATAGATCGCAAAGGCAAATATATTATAGAAGAGACCCCGGGGGCGTAGATTTCATTAGTGGCTTCTCTCGATAAAAATAGCAAACAGTGGGTGAACAAATTACTGTTGGGAAATTGATAGAACTTCAAATAATCATGACGATATCCAGGCAATGATCATTATATAGGCATCACGTCCAAGATTAATAGAATGACTCCTGCCTGCATCTACTACTATTACTCCAAGACATTGACCGCTATCCAAAGATGCATCTAGTGTATTAAGTTCATGGAAGAACGGAGTAATGCAATAAGAACAATGACATGATGTAGACAAGATCTATTTATGTAGAAATAGACCCCATCTTGTTATCCTTAATGGCAACGATAAATACGTGTCGGTTCCCTTTCTGTCACTGGGATCAAGCACCATAAGATCGAACCCATCACAAAGTGCCTCTTCCCATTGCAAGATAAATAGATCAAGTTGGCCAAACAAAACCCAAATATCGGAGAAGAAATACGGGGCTATAAGCAATCATGCATATAAGAGATCAAAGAAGACTCAAATAAGTTTCATGGATAAAAAGATAGATCTGATGATAAACTCAAAGTTCATCGGATCCCAACAAACACACCGCAAAAAGAGTTACATCATATGGATCTGCAAGAGACCATTGTATTGAGAATCAAACGAGAGAGAGGAAGCCATCTAGCTACTAACTACGGACCCGTAGGTCTACAAAAGACTACTCACGCATCATCAGAGAGGCACCAATGGACATGATGAACCCCTCCATGATGGTGTCTAGATTGGATCTGGTGGTTCTGGAACTTGCGGTGGCTAGAATTGATTTTCGTCCACTCCCCTAGGGTTTCTGGAATATTGGGGTATTTATAAAGTAAGGAGGCGGTCCGGGGGCACCCGAGGTGGGCACAACCAACTAGGGCGTGCCTGGAGGTTGGTTGTACTCCCCTCAGAGCACTCTCCAGGTGCTTCTTCGGCCCACTGGATGTCTTCTGGTCCAAAAAAATCCACAAAATTTTTCGCTATGTTTGGACTCCATTTGCATTTGATTTCCTGCGATGTAAAAAACATGCAAAGAACAGCAACTGGCACTTGGCACTATGTCAATAGGTTAGTACCAAAAAATGATATAAAATGACTATAAGATGACTATAAAATGATTATAAAACATCCAAGAATGATAATATAGCAGCATGGAACAATACAAAATTATAGATACATTGGAAAGGTATCAGCATCCCCAAGCTTAATTCATGCTTGTCCTTGATGCGGCTTGAAGCTACGTCGGTATTTCCCCAAAGAGGAAGGGATGATGCAGCAGAACGACGTAGGTATTTCCCTCAGTGATGAGACCAAGGTTATCGAACCAGTAGGAGAACCAAGAAACACAACGTAAACAGCCCCTGCACACAAATAACAACCACTCGCAACCCGACATGTTAAAGGGGTTTGTCAATCCCTTTCGGGTAACGGCGCCAGAAATAGGTGCGTGGACGGGAGAAAGTTGTAATAAATTGATAGATCGAATGCCAAATAAAATAAGTAAGAATAAAACGCAGCAAGGTATTTTTGTATTTTTGGTTTATTAGATCTGAAAATAAATGCAAAGGAAAAGTAGATCGCAAAGGCAAATAATATGAGAAAGAAGACCTGGGGGCCGTAGGTTTCACTAGTGGCTTCTCTCGAAAAAAATAACAAACGGTGGGTGAAAAAATTACTGTTGGGCAATTGATAGAACTTCAAATACTCATGACAATATCCAGGCAATGATCATTATATAGGCATCACGTCCAAGATTACTAGATCGACTCCTCGCATCTACTACTATTACTCCACACATCGACCGCTATCCATCATGCATCTAGTGTATTAAGTTCATGGAAAAATGGAGTAATGCAATAAGAACGATGATGTAGACAAGATCTATCTATGTAGAGATAGACCCCATTGTTTTATCCTTAGTAGCAACGATACACACGTGTCGGTTCCCCTTACATCGGGATCAAGCACCGTAAGATCGAACCCACTACAAAGCACCTCTTACCATTGCAAGATAAATAGATCAAGTTGGCCAAACAAAACCCAAATATTGGAGAAGAAATAAGAGGCTATAAGCAATCATGAATAAAAGAGATCAAAGAAACTCAAATACTTTCATGGATATAAAAAGATAGATCTGATCATAAACTCAAAGTTCATCGATCCCAACAAACACACCGCGAAAAGAGTTAAATCATATGGATCTCCAAGAGACCATTGTATTGAGAATTCAGTGAGAGAGAGGAAGCCATCTAGCTACTAACTATGGGCCCAGAAGTTCTACAAAGAACTACTCACGCATCATCGGAGAGGCACCAATGGAGGTGGTGAACCCCATCCGAGATGGTGTCTAGATTGGATCCGTGGTTACGGACTCTGCGGCGGCTGGAATTGATTTTCGTCGACTCCCCTAGGGTTTCTGGAATATTGGGGTATTTATAGAGCAAAGAGGCGGTCCGGGGGCACCCAAGGTGGGCACAACCCACTAGGGCGCACCCTCGTGGGTTGTGCTCTCCTCGGAGCACCCCCGAGGCGCAGCCAAGGCCCATTAGGTGTCTTCTGATCCCAAAAAAATCTTCATAAAGTTCCGTTGAGTTTGGACTCCGTCTGGTATTGATTTCCTACGATGTAAAAGACATGCAGAAAACAGCAACTGCACTTGGCACTATGTCAATAGGTTAGAACCAAAAAGTGATATAAAATGTCTATACAATGATTATAAAACATCCACGATTGATAATATAACAGCATGGAACAATCAAAAATTATAGATAGTTGGAGACGTATCAGCATCCCCAAGCTTAACTCCTACTCGTCCTCGAGTAGGTAAGTGATAAGAACAAAATTTTTGATGTGGAATGCTGCCTATCACGTCATATCATATTTCTTTTCTTTATAGCATGGACATTTGGACTTTTATATTGTTCAAAGCAATAGTCTAGTTTTGACATGATAAATTAAATACTCAAGCATATCAACAAGCAACCATGTCTTTCAAAATATCAACGGTAAAGTAAGTTATCCCTAGCCCATTATGCTCAATCATTGATCCATTCGTGAAACACACTCGCATATTAGCTACACCCAATACTCAAGTAAGATCATATTGCCTCCTAGTTGGTGCTTTTATAAGAGAAGATGGAGACTCAAATTCGAAAATAAAAATTGCATAAAGTAAAAGAAAGGCCCTTCGTAGAGGGAAGTAGGGATTTGTAGAGGTGCCAGAGCTCAAAGCGAAAAACTTAGAGATAAAAACATTTTGGGAGGTGTGTCTTTCCCACCAACGAAAATGACTTAGAGTTCCGAACACTTTCCATGCTACATATATCATAGGCAGTTCCCAAACAAAAAATAAAGTTTATTCCTTTTTCAACCATACTTTCACTTTCCATGGCTAACCGTATCCACGGGTGCCTTCCATACCAACACTTTCCAAGGAATTTATTATTTGATAACATAAAGTAAATTCATTTTTTATTTTAGGACTGGGTATCCCTAATACCTTTGCCTTACTCTCGTGCAATGACAAGTGAATAAACACTCATCGTGAGAATAATACATCTAGCATGGAAAATATTAGCGACCCCTCACCGCTCCGCGAGCGAAACGAACGCACAAAAGAGAAGTTTATTTTGAAAATTAGAGATGACACATGCAAATTTGCTTAGAACAGCAAAATAATACCGCATATAGGTAGGTATAGTTGACTCATGTGGCAAAACTGGTTTAAAGGTTTTTGGATGCACAAGTACTGATCATACTTAGTGCAAAATGGAGGCTAGCAAAAGATTGAGAAGCAACCAACCAAGAAACGAATAATCTCATAAGCGAGAATTAAGCATAGTTAACACCGAATAATGCACCACAAGTAGGATATAATTTCATTGCATAATTATTGACTTTCATGCTTGCATAGGGAATCACAAACCTTCACACCAATATTCTTACTAAAGCATAATTACTCATCAACATCACTCACATATCACATCATCATATCTCAAAACTATTACTAAGAATCAAATTTATTTTGTCCAATGATCTTCATGAATGAATTTATTATATCCTTCTTGGATATCTATCACTTTGGAACTAATTTTCATATGTTGCTTTTGATAAGCTCAAAACAAATATAAGTGAAGATCATGAGCATAATTTTATTTCTCTCAAATTAATTTTAGTGAAGCAAGAGAGAATTTCTTGAAATTTTTAATAACTCTTAAATAAATCTAAGTGAAGCAAGAGAGCATTTCTTAAAAAATACTAAAGCACACCATGCTCAAAAAGATATAAGTGAAGCACTAGAGCAAGTCCATAGCTCATGAAAAATTTAAGTGAAGCATAGAGAGAAATTCTAACAAGTCATGACATAATTTTGTTTCCCTCAAATAGGTATGTCCAGCAAGGAATAAAGACTTAAAACACAAAATAAAACAAGCAAAAACTCATTCCATACAAGACGCTCCAAGCAAAACACATAGTATGTGACGAATAAAAATATAGCTTCGAGTAAAATACCGACGGTCGTTAGAAGAAAGAGGGGATGCCACTCGGGGCATCCCCAAGCTTAGTTGCTTGCTCTATTTTGGATAATAGCTTGGGATGCTGGGGCATCCCCAAGATTAGGCTCTTATTACTCCTTATTCCTTCATCCATCGCAAGATAACCCAAAACTTGAAAACTTCAATCACACAAAACTCAACAAAACCTTCGTGAGATCCGTTAGTAAAAGAAAGCAAATCACTACTATAAGTACTATATCAAACCAATTCATATTTTGTTTTTGCATTATATCTATTGTATTCCAACTTTTGTATGGCAAAAACTCATCAAAGAAAACCATAGAGCCATCAAAACAAGCACACAATGCAAAGAAAACAGAATATGTCAAAACAGAACAGTCTGTAGCAATCTGACTATTTCGAATACTTCTGAAACTCCAAAAATTCTGAAAAATTAGGAAGACTTGAGAAATTTGTATATTAATCTTCTGCAAAAAGAATTGGCATTTTAGAACGCTCTGGGAAAAAATGAGAATTGTTTCCATGAGAGCAAAAGATTTTGTTTTTCAGCAAGATCAAACAAATATCACCCAAGAAGATCCTAAAGGCTTTGCTTGGCATAAACACTAAATAAAACACAAAAAACACAATCATAACAGTAGCATAATTGTGCAAACCCTCAAGAACAGAAAGTAAATGGCAAAAATAAATTTTATTCATTGGGTTGCCTCCCAACAAGCGCTATAGTTTTACGCCCTTAGCTAGGCATAAAGCAAGGATCTAAGTTTTGTCATCTTTGTTTTGAGATCCATAAGATGCCCTCATGATTGATTCATATGGTGGCCTAATTCTTGTTCTAGGAAAGTGTTCCATACCTTTCCTCAAAGGAAATTGGAACTTAATATTGCCTTCTTTCATATCAATCACGACACCGAGAAAAGCGTAAAAACCGTCTACCAAGAATAATTGGACAAGACGGATTGCAACCAATATCAAGAACAATAAAATCTATGGGCACATAATTCCTATTTGCAAGAATAAGAACATCATTAATTCTTCCCATAGGCTTTTTAATAGTAGAATCCGCCAAATGCAAATTGAAAGAACAAGATTCAGGATCGGTAAGACCAAGCACATCACATAAAGATTTCGGAATTGTAGAAACACTAGCACCAAAGTCACACAAAGCAAGGCACTCATATTTTTAATCTTGACTTTGATAGTAGGTTCCCACTCATCATGCAGTCTAATGATATGCCTTCTTGGATATAGAAAACAGCAACTGGCACTTGGCACTATGTCAATAGGTTAGAACCAAAAAGTGATATAAAATGACTATAAAATGATTATAAAACATCCAAGATTGATAATATAACATCACAGCATCAACAATATGATTAGTAAAAGCTTTATTTTGTTCATAAGCGTGGGGTAAATTTATCATGGATTGCAACAAAGAAATACAATCAATCAAAGAGCAACTATCATAATTAAAGTCTTTGTAATCCAAAGGAGTGGGCACATAACTAGTTAAAGTTTTGACCTCTTCTAACCCACTTTCATCAATTTTCTCAACAAGATTTTCACCCTCCGGAATATTGGGACGCCTTCTAGCTAAAGTTGACTCTTCTCTAGTCCCTTTTTCATAAATTTCAATTTTACTAAACAAGGGATAAATAGAAGAAACACCAATCATTTTAAGATCTACATCATTTCTACGAAAGTAATCACTAGAAAACGCTTTTTCTAAAAATTCTCTTTTAGCTCTAAGCATAGCGGTTCTTTTCTTACTTTCATCCATAGAAACATAAAGAGCTTTAATTGATTCATCAACCTTAGGCGCAAAAAATTTCATCTTGAGATTTTCCACATAATGAGAAATTATATCAACACTTCTAGACAAATCATCAATCTTATTCAACTTTTCTTCTATGGAAGTGTTGAAAACTTTTTGCGTGTTGATATATTATTTAATATTATTCTCAAGATCAGAGGTGTTCCTATTATTATTATAAGAAGGATTTCCATAGGAATTACCATAATTATTAGAGGAATTAATAGGAAAAGGCCTAGGATTAAAATTACCTCTATAAGCATTGTTATTGAAATTATTTCGAGAAATAAAATTCACATCTATGGCATCACTATTTTGCTCAATCAAAGTAGACAAAGGCATATCATTAAAATCAATAGGAGCACTTTTACTTACAACCAATTTCATAAGAGCATCAACTTTTTCACTCAAAGAAGAAATTTCTTCAACCGAATTAACTTTTTTACTAGTAGGAGCTCTTTCGGTATGCCATTGCGAATAATTTGCCATAATATTATCAAGCAATTTGGTGGCTTCACCCAAAGTAATTTCCGTAAAAGTACCACCCGCGGCGGAATCTAAAAGATTACGAGAAACGAAATTCAATCCCGCATAAAAAATTTGTATGATCATCCGAAGATTTAACCCATGAGTTGGGCAATTCCATAGCATCATTTTCATCCTTTCCCAAGATTGTGCAACATGCTCATGTTCAAGTTGCTTGAAATTCATGATCTGGGCTCTAAGGTAAATAATTTTTGCGGCCAGAAAATACTTAGTGATAAAAGCATCATTGCACTTATTCCAAGAATCTATACTATTGCGAGGTAAAGAAGAGAACCAAAATTTGCAGAATCACGCAAAGAAAACGGAAATAATTTCCTCTTCACAACATAATTGTCCACATCTATTTTCTTTTGCATATCGCATAATTCCACGAAGGTATTAAGATGGTACGCGACATCCTCATTAGGAGTACCGGAAAATTGATCTTTCATGACAAGATTCAGCAAAGCAGTATTAATATCACAAGACTCCACACTAGTGGTGGGAGGAGCAATCGGAGTGCCGATAAAATCATTGTTGTTAGTATGCGAGAAATCACATAACTTGATGTTCTATTGAGTCATGATGACTACGCAACAAGATTGCACTCAAAAACAGATCCGGCAAGAAAATGGCAAATGAAAAGGTGGGGCGAATAAAACGGCAAATTTTTGTGAAGTGGGGGAGAGGGAAACGAGAGGAAAATGGCAAATAATGTAAATTGCGAGGAGATGAGATTTGTGATTAGGAACCTGGTATATGTTGAAGATCCTCCCTGGCAACGGCGCCAGAAATTCCTTTTGATGCGGCTTGAAGCTACGTCGGTATTCCCCCAAAGGGGAAGGGATGATGCAGCACAACGATGGTAGGTATTTCCCTCAGTGATGAGACCAAGGTTATCGAACCAGTAGGAGAACCAAGCAACACAACATAAACAGCCCCTACAAACAAATAACAACCACTCGCAACCCGACGTGTTAAAGGGGTTGTCAATCCCTTTCGGTTAACGGCGCCAAAATAGGTGCGTGGACGGGAGAAAGTTTTAATAAATTGATAGATCAAACGCCAAATAAAATAAATAAGAATTAAACGCAGCAAGGTATTTTTGTATTTTTGGTTTAACAGATCTGAAAATAAATGCAAAGGAAAAGTAGATCGCAAAGGCAAATAATATGAGAAAGAAGCCCCGGGGGGCGTAGGTTTCACTAGTGACTTCTCTCGAGAAAAATAGCAAACGGTGGGTGAACAAATTACTGTTGGGCAATTGATAGAACTTTAAATACTCATGATGATATTCAGGCAATGATCATTATATAAGCATCACGTCCAAGATTAGTAGACCGACTCCCGCCTGCATCTACTACTATTACTCCACACATCGACTGCTATCCAGCATGCATCTAGTGTATTAAGTTCATGGAAAAACGGAGTAATGCAATAAGAACGATGACATGATGTAGACAAGATCTATCTATGTAGAGATATACCCCATCGTTTTATCCTTAGTAGCAACGATACATACGTGTTGGTTCCCCTTCTGTCACTGGGATCAAACACCGTAAGATCAAACCCACTACAAAGCACCGCTTCCCAATGCAAAATAAATAGATCAAGTTGGCCAAAAAAACACAAATATCAGAGAAGAAATAAGAGGCTATAAGCAATCATGCATAAAAGAGATCAAAGAAACTCAAATAATTTCATGGATATAAAAAGATAGATCTGATCATAAATTTAAAGTTCATCGATCCCAACAAACACACCGCACAAAGAGTTACATCATATGGATCTCCAAGAGACCATTGTATTGAGAAATCACGAGAGCGAGGAAGCCATATAGCTACTAACTACAGACCCAAAGGTCTACAAAGAACTACTCACGCATCATCGTAGAGGCGCCAATGGAGGTGGTGAACCCCATCCGAGATGGTGTCTAGATTGGATCTGGTGGTTCTGGACTCTGCGGTGGCTGGAATTAATTTTCGTCGACTCCCCTAGGGTTTCTGGATATTGGGGTATTTATAGAGCAAAGAGGTGGTCCGGGGGGCACCCGAGGTTGGCACAACCCACCAGGGCACGCCCGGGCCTCCTGGCGCGCCCTGGTGGGTTGTGCTCTCCTCGGAGCACCCCCGAGGCATTGAGAGGGCCCATTAGGTGTCTTCTGGTCCAAAAAAATCTCTGTAAAGTTTCGTTGCGTTTGGAGTCTGTTCTGTATTGATTTCGTGCAATGTAAAAAACATGCGGAAAACAGCAACTGGCACTTGGCACTATCTCAATAGGTTAGTACCAAAAAATGATAGAAAATGATTATAAAACATCCGAGATTGATAATATAACAGCATGGAACAAATAAAAATTTTAGATACGTTGGAGACGTATCAGTCCTCGTGGAGGTAAATGATAAAAACAGAATATTTGATGTGAATGCTGCCTAACATGCCATCTCATATTCTTTTCTTTGTAGCATGGACATTTGGACTTTTATATGGTTCAAAGCAATAGTCTAGTTTTTACATGAGGACTTAAATACTCAAGCATATCAACAAGCAACCATGTCTTTCAAAAATATCAACACTAAAATAAGTTATCCCTAGCCCATCATGCTCAATCATTGATCCATTCATGAAAAACACTCGCATATTAGCTACATCCAATGCTCAAGTACGATCATAGTGACCCCTAGTTGGTGCTTTATAACAAAAGATGGAGACTCAAATTAAAAATAAAAATTGCATAAAGTAAAAGAAAGGCCCTTCGCGGAGGGAAGTAGGGATTTTTAGAGGTGCCAGAGCTCAAAGAAAAAATGGAGTGATAAAAACATTTTGAGAGGCATACTTTTCCCACCAACGAAAATGACTTAGATATCCCAACACTTTCCATGCTAGATATATCATAGTCTGTTCCCAAACAGAAAATAAAGTTTATTACTTTTTCAACCATACTTTCACTTTCCATGGCTAACCGTATCCACGGGTGCCTTTCATACAAACACTTTCCAAGGAATTTATTATTTGACAACATAAAGTAAATTCATTTTTTTTTCATTTTGGGACTGGGCATCCCTAATACCTTTGCCTTACTCTCGTGCAATGACAAGTGAATAAACAATCATCGTGAGAATAACACATCTAGCATGGAAAATATTAGCCACCCCTGACCGCCTTGTTAGCGGTACAAGCACACAAAAGAAAATTTATTTTGAAATTAGAGATGGCACATACAAATTTGCTTAGAACGGCAAAAGAATACCGGATATAGGTAGGTATACTGGACTCATGTGGCAAAACTGGTTTAAAGGATTTTGGACACACAAGTAGTGATCATACTTAGTGCAAAATGAAGGCTAGCAAAAGATTGAGAAGCGACCAACCAAGAAACGAATAATCTCATAAGCGAGCAATGAGCATAATTAACACCGAATAATGCACCACAAGTAGGATGTAATTTTGTTGCACGACTATTGACTTTCGTCCTTGCATAGGGAATCACAAACCTTAACACCAATATTTTTACTAAAGCATAATTACTCATCAACATGACCCCCATAGCACATCATCATATTTCAAAACTATTACAAGGAATCAAGTTTATTTTTTCCGGTGATCTTCATGAAAGTTTTTATTATATCCTTCTTGGATATTTATCACTTTGGAACTAATTTTCATATGTTGCTTTTGATAAGCTCAAACAAATATAAGTGAAGATCGTGAGAATAATATTTCTTTTCTCTCAAATTAATTTAAGTGAAGCAAGAGAGAATTTCTTGAAAATTTTACTAACTCTCAAATAAATCTAAGTGAAGCAAGAGAGCATTTCTTCAAAAATACTAAAGCACACTGTGCTCAAAAAGATATAAGTGAAGCACTAGAGCAATTCCGTAGCTCATAAAGATTTAAGTGAAGCATAGAGAGCAATTCTAACAAGTCATGGCATAATTTTGGCACTCTCAAATAGGTGTGTCCAGCAAGGATTCATGAGTAAAAACAAAAGGCAAAACAAGCAAAGACTCATATCATACAAGACGCTCCGAGCAAAACTCATAGTATGTGACGAATAAAAATATAGCGTCGAGTAAAATACCGATGGTCGTTAGAAGAAAGAGGGGATGCCACTCGGGGCATCCCCAAGCTTAGTTGCTTGCTTCTCTTAGGATAATAGCTTGGGATGCCATGGGCATCCCCAAGCTTAGGCTCTTCTTACTCCTTATTCCTTCATCCATCGTAACATTACCCAAAACTTGAAAACTTCAATCATACAAAACTCAACAAAACCTTCGTGAGATCCGTTAGTATAAGAAAACAAATCACTACTACAAGTACTTTAGAAAACCCATTCATATTTTATTTTTGAATTATATCTACTGTATTCCAACTTTTCTATGGCAAAAACTCATCAAAGAAAACAATAGAATCATCAAAATAAGCACACAACGCAAAGAAAACAGAATCTGTCAAAAACAGAACAGTCTGTAGTAACTGGATAGTTCGTATACTTCTGTAACTCCAAAAATTCTGAAAAATTAGTAAGACCTGAGAAATTTGTATATCAATCTACTGTAAAAAAATAAGAATTTTTCGTTGCTTCTGTGATTTTTAAAAATTAAAACTCTGGACGCAAAAGTTTCTATTTTTCAGCAAGATCAAACAACTATTACCCAAGAAGATCCTAAAGGCTTTACTTGGCACAAACACTAATTAAAACACAAAAAACACAATCATAACAGTAGCATAATTTTGCAAACACTCAAGAACAAAAAGCAAAAGGCAAAAATAAATTTTATTCATTGGATTGCCTCCCAACAAGTGCTATTGTTTCATGCCCCTAGCTAGGCATAAAGCAAGGATCTAAGTTTTGTCATCCTTCTCCAACTCTTCAATCAAACACTTAGAATTCTTCAAAGATTTAGCATAAAGATTTTCAATAACAATACTCCTAGGAACAAATTTAAAGAATTCATTCTTGCCCAAAGGATCTCTTATAACTTCTACAAAATCCGGGTGAATACTAATCATCTTAAGATCCTCTTTGCTATTATTACTAGAAGTTGCACCCTTGTTCTTAGTAACTTGATTACTCTTGCCAATCTTTACGGGAGTTTTTTCAGTAGTTTTGGCGGAAGCAAAAGCCGTGCTTAGATTACTAAAGATTTCTTCCAGTTTATCAATCCGAGACGGACTTTCTTCAATTCTTTCATGAATTACGGTCCCCTTTATTTTAACAACTTAAAAACTTCTCCCGCTTTTGACCCGATTTTAGTAGCAAATTATGCATCTTTTTATCCTAGTTTTCAATATGTTCTTCGGTAAGCTTTTTCTTTTCGATAGCATCTAGTCTTTCCATAACATGCTCAAGAGTTAGAGTTGTTTCATTAACCATAAGCGGTGGTGATCCCACTAAATTTTCCATAGCGTTAAAAGCATCTAGACAGGGACACATCAAGAAATTTCCACCGGTAATCGTATCAAGGATGAATCTATACCAAGTGGCGATGCCCACATAAAAACAGTGAAGAAGAACAACGGTAGATTGCTAACGGATAGATCTATTATGAGCATTGTAAATCCTATACCAAGCATCCTTTAAATTCTCTCCTACCCTTTGCTTAAAGTTGAGAACCTCATTCTCGGGAGTGCACGCAATAGAGGTAGAACTATCCATGATGATAATAACGGCAAACAAGATTGCACACAAAAACAGATCCGGCTAGAAAACGGTGAATGAAAAAGGAAGGCGAATAAAACGACAATTTTTTATGAAGTGGGGGAGAGGAAAATGAGAGGCAAATGGCAAATAATGTAAATTGCAAGGAGATGAGATTTGTGATTAGGAACCTGGTATATGTTGATGATGTCTCCCCGACAATGGCGCCAGAAATTCCTTTTGATGTCTGCTAGACTACGTCGGTATTTCCCCAAAGAGGAAGGGATGATGTAGTACAACGACGTAGGTATTTCCCTCAGTATGACACCAAGGTTATCGAACCAGTAGGAGAACCAAGCAACACTACGTAAGCAACACCTGCACACAAATAACAAATACTTGCAACCCGACGTGTTAAAGGGGTTGTCAATCCCTTTTGGGCAACGGCGCCAGAAATTGGCACGTGGACGGGAGAAAGTTGTAATAAATTGATAGATCGAACAACAAATAAAATAAATTGCAGCAATGTATTTTTGTATTTTCAATTTATTTGATCTGAAAATAAAATAGATTGCAAAGACAAATATTTTAAAGAAGAGACCCGAGGGCCGTAGATTTCACTAGTGGCTTCTCTTGAGAAAAATAGCAGACGGTGGTGAACAAATTACTATTGGGCAATTGATAGAACTTCAAATAATCATGACAATATCCAGGCAATGATCATTATATAGGCATCATGTCCAAGATTAGTAGACCGACTCCTGCCTGCATCTACTACTATTACTCCACACATTGACCGCTATCCAGCATGCATCTAGTGTATTAAGTTCATGGAAGAACAAAGTAATGCAATAAGAACGATGACATGATTTAGACAAGATCTATTTATGTAGAACTAGACCCCATCTTGTTATCCTTAATGGCAAGGATACATACGTGTCGGTTCCCTTTCTGTCACTGGGATCAAGCACCGTAAGATCGAACCCATCACAAAGAACCTCTTCCCATTGCAAGATAAATAGATCAAGTTGGCCAAACAAAACCCAAATATCGGAGAAGAAATATGAGGCTATAAGCAATCATGCATATAAGAGATCAAAGAAGACTCAAATAACTTTCATGGATAAAAAGATAGATCTGATCATAAACTCAAAGTTCATCAGATCCCAACAAACACATCGCAAAAAGGGTTACATCATATGGATCTCCAAGAGATCATTGTATTGAGAATCAAACGAGAGAGAGGAATCCATCTAGCTACTAACTACAGACCCGTAGGTCTACAAAAGACTACTCACGCATCATCGGAGAGGCACCAATGGACATGATGAACCCCTCTGTGATGGTGTCTAGATAGGATCTGGTGGTTCTGGAACTTGTCGTGGCTGGAATTGATTTTCTTCGACTCCCCTAGGGTTTTTGGAATATTTGGGTATTTATAGAGTAAAGAGGTGGTCCGGGGGGCACCCGAGGTGGGCACAACCCACCAGGGTGCGCCTGGGCCTCTAGGCGTGCGCTGGTGTGTTGTTATGCCCTTAGAGCACCCCCCCCCAGGTGCTTCTTCAGCCCACTGGATGTCTTCTGGTCCAAAAAATCCACAAAAAGTTTCACTGCGTTTGGACTCTGTTTGGTATTGATTTCTTGCGATGTAAAAAACATGCAAAAAACAGCAACTGGCACTTGGCACTATGTTAATTGGTTAGTACCAAAAAATGACTATAAAATGATTATAAAACATCCAAGAATGATAATATAACGACATGGAACAATAAAAAATATAGATACGTTGGAGACGTATCAGGTTGCGCCTGGATTTTTGGTTCGGAACATTTGTCAGGTTCGTGCGAGATGGTCAGGGGACCTACGCTGAGTGAATCTTCGGAGGATATCGCATGAGAAGGCCAAACACCAACAACCCCAGGAGGTGACGGGAATGGGGTCGGCCCGCCAGAAAGAGTTCAACGCTGCAGGGACGGACCCGAGCACAGACGCCGTGCCCAATCTTCTCATGCAATGATCCTAAAGAAAGACAACCGGCGCGCGGCTCCCGCGGCGGTGGAGCACTGGGTCGCGCGCCCTAACTCATCCACTCACGATTAGCTCATGCAAGAACAAGGCACCAAGGTCCACGGGAGGTGACGTACACGGGGGCTAGCCGGCGAGACAGAGCTCATCCACTTGGGTTTAGCGATGCTGCAGGGACGGACCCGAGCACAGACGCCCTGCCAGTCCTTAATCATGAGGCGGTCGCGGCCGGGTTCATGAGGGCGCATGATATTCATGGTAGTGAAGCACCGGACATGCAGGTGGTAACATGAAGCAATTCATGAAAGGGTAAGGCCAGTTCTGATATATGCGCAAGACAATACATGTTGTAGGGTCAGACCCGTACAACTTGAGGACAATGCGGCCCGGGAGGCGCCCTCAATTGAACAAACCAAAAAGTCACCTGGTACCGTCGTTGGAGAAGTGTTGGGGCAGCTGAAGATGCGCACCGTAGAAGTTGTTCCTTGCGAGTTGTCTAGCTCGGAGGTCTAGGAGGCTCGCGAGGGGTCGGCACCTTTGCCATCAGGGTCGCCTGGCGCCGGGCCTCGTGAGCCTCCAGGACACCCGCATGTGGCGCTGGTGCATGGCAGCTGCATTCGGCAGGCCGAAGGGCATGCGAACGTTGCTGTGAGGGCGGCCTCCGCACCGGCCGGCGTGGCACTCGTAAGAGCTCCCGAGAAGCATCCTCGCGCGCCGGGATGTTGATGCGGACGCGCAGCTCGCCACCCGTATCAGGGGCAGCAGCCGCACCGGGTGACACGGGACGGCGCTCGCTGCGCATGGCCTGCGCCTTCTGAAGCTCTCTGATCGCCTTGGTGATGAACTCCTGAGCGCCTGGCGCCTCGCGCCCTGTGACGTGCTCGCTGAAGCGTTGGTTGAGGCACGCCTCTACATGGTGCCCGAATGCCTCCCTTGTGACGCCGGCCAGGTCAGAGGCCCTCGAGAGGAGAGCCCCCGAGCCTAGCCTGAGAGGGGCGTCGGGCGCTCCTTCCTATGCAAAAAGGAAGGACGCCTCAGTAGTGGGTGCAGGCCCTGAGGCACACTCGTCAGACACCCGACCCTCCTGAGGTCCACTGAGGAGGAGCTACTTCTTCTACTTGGGGATGACCTCAGGAGGGTGGATGTGATGGAAATATGCCCTAGAGGCAATAATAAAATGGTTATTATTATATTTCCTAAATCATGAGAAAGGTTTATTATTCATGCTAGAATTGTATTGATTGATAACTTTAATACATGTGTGAATACATAAACAAAATACTGTGTCCCTAGTAAGCCTCTACTAGACTAGCTCATTGATCAAAGATGGTTAAGGTTTCCTAACCATTAGGAGAATGATGTGATGGACAAGACACATCCGTTAGCTTAGCATAATGATCGTTCAGTTTTATTGCTATTGCTTTCTTCATGTCAAATACATATTTGTAGCGACCCGACCCGAATGGATCAAGTCTCTGTGCTTTCGTGTCATCCTCGGATCAAGATATCTTTGACACACACAAGACTCGAAGGATTTATAATGAGGTAAATCACATGTATAAAGTAACGTAAATACTATTACCTCAATCCAAATATAGCGGAAGCAACAAGGTTGTGGATTCCCATCAACACCAACGGCAAAGTTGAGTATAGGAAATCGTAACCCTAACGTATCACTTACTCGTAAATGCGAAAAGTCCGCAACATGAAAAGTTGCAGCCCGAAAACGGGTCAGCACATGGAATATGCCGGCAATGTAACACATAGAGAGTAATGAAAGAATAAGCTATACTACATGCATATATGGCTGGTGGAAAGCTCTATGGTTACAGCTTTTATGTAAAAGCCAATTTCCCTACTTCAAAGGAATAAATTTATTTAACTATCATGGTGGTTGTTAAACATTGAGAATGGTTGACAGCATCCTCAATCCCAATTAAAAGTACTCATTAAAAACCCAAACAAATTATATTAAGTAACGTGATGAGATCAACAGGATATCCAGGTACTAGATACTCAAAATTGTCCATAACCGGGGACACGGCTAACCATGATTAGTTTATACACTCTGCAGAGGTTTGCGCACTTTTCCCCACAAGACTCGATCGCCTCCGTTTGGTTCTCGTGACTACATGGTGTTTGAGAGCGGATGACCGAGACACGATCTTTCGTAAGCACTAGCACCTTACTTGTGGGTAGACCGGTACACCTACTTTCCCCTACATCTCGCTAGTCTACCCGTAAGAGTTCGCACAACTTAGTCAACTATGCGAGCCCATAATGGCTTGTGGCTGCACACGGAAGTTTCTAGTTTGAATAATCTTATGATCCCTTTGAGCACGGGTGGCGGTCCAAGAAATACAGGCAAATCCTGTCTACCTGTGTGCCTTGACAGGCAAGTCTGGAATAGCCAGTGCCTCAATCCACCCAGGATGTGTGTTTAAGTTGCCACCTTAGATAAACCATTAATTATCAATCTCACATCATCATGGATATTCACTCAAACCCAATCCACGTCTCTGAGCATAGCATGGCGTAATAAGCAAACGTAGAAGTAACTCCCAAGGTTTCATAAGTAAGCAGGTAATAGGTACTACCTCAATCTACTTCCCATCCCACAATTTAAGTTGATCCTAGACATGCAAGTGTTTGAGGAATAGGGCTAATGCATAAAACTGGGTAGTAGAAAAGGTATGATCAAGTGTTACTTGCTCGCAAAGTTGATGAAGATGATTCGCACTCAAAACTCTTGATAGATCTACTCGTCACACTCCGGTCAATCTATCGTAATCAAGCAATAGTAACCACACATAAGCAATCACTCAAAAGATCGGAAAAATCGAAGAAACAATTCGGAAAACGTCAAAACCAAATCAAATAACTCTTGCAGCATAAAACAATTTCTAACAGTACCAAAACTATGTGTATTTGGCCTTATCAGAAAGTTTAGGTCAAGAGCTTCGATTTGCAAAAAGAATCAACTAAATCGAGATTCTGAAACTCAAGTTATGATCAAACGAAGTTCAAATACAAATCTGTTTGAAATCAAATTTTAAAACTTTCAAAAACATGTTTGAGTTGTATTCTGGATAGAGGAGATCATAACGAAGAAGTGGGCGTTGGTTTCGTTGGATTCCGACTTCTGAGTAAAAAGTTATGAACGTTTGAAGATTAGGGACTACGGATAGGTCCATGACGGCAATTAAAATAAAAAGAAAAATCTATCGAGCGAACGCCGCTAAACAAAACCGGAAAGAAAAACCCGTGAGAAAACCGATCTAGGGTTTCGGAAAGAAAACCAAACGTAAAACCGATCTAGAAAAGCGGGCGGAAACCGATCTAGAAAACGGAACGGAAACCGATCTAGAAAACGTGACGCGGGCTGGGCTAGTACCTCAAGAGGCGAGGATCCGCGGCGACATGAGGGCGGCGGCGGCGGCAAGTGGCGGCGGCGGGCTATGTAGGGCGGCGGCTGGTGAGGGCGGGCGGCGATTAGGGCGGCGCTGGCTATGGCGGCGGCGGCACTTGGTGTTCTTCTGCCGGGCAGAGAGGAGGAGAGGAGAGGAGAGTTGATTTGGTGTGTTGGAGGGGGTGCTTGGGTATTTATATTGGGGAGGGAGGGTTTTGCTTGGGATAGGGGGCAAGAAATAGATTAGGATTAGGAATCCTAGGAAATAGATCTAGGAATAGATACGGAATAAACGAAGTAGGAAAAGAGTCCTACTAGGACTTGGGAAAAGGAGCGGCTTCCCTCCTCCTTGGTGCGTCTTGTGCGTTGTAGCCTCGGCCGGTGGCTCCTAGGCGGCTTGGGCCTTTGGCCCAAGTGCATCTTTTTTTTTTTAATTTTTTTCCGCATTTAAAAAAATGATAAAACTAAATAAATAAATATATTATATAGGCATATAATATATCAAAATTTTCAGAAAAAGATTTCATACATTATGAACTTTATTCTAGTTTCAAATAAAATACACAGTATTTCTAATAAAACATAGTGTGCTATTGCTCTAATAATATCCAATTATATTCATTTTAAAAATAGCAAAATGATTTCAAATTATTGTCTCTCAATTTTTTGATGTAGGGAATCATGTTACCCTATTTTCCATATATTTTATTTTTGGAGAAAAATAATTTGAATAAAACTCAAATAACTCCAATTGAAAATAAATTCAAAAGAACTTTGAATTTAATTCTTTGAAACTCCCAACTCATATTTCATATGTTTTGAAGAAGTCATTTTATCTTCGCCGTGAAAATCATCGAGTTGCATAAAGTTTCAGAAGTGGAAATGTTTTCAAATGAAATTCAAATATTTTCAACACCTTGTCATTTAAATAAATGGAAGAAGTCATGTCATCTTCTCTCCGTGGTTTTGTGATGAAAAGAATTTGAATTCGAAGTTCATAAAAGCAAAATGAAAGTTTGGGAAAGTCCTTTTATTCCCTCTCATTTAACTTTCAAAAGTTTCGAATTCACTCACTTTCAGCCAATCGATCAAGCAATCAATCAAATCTATCTATTTGTTTATAACATTCCAAAATTTAGAATTTTGGGATGTTACAAACTACCACCCTTAAAATGAATCTCGTCCTCGAGATTCGGAGAGGCTAGCAAGAAATAGGTTAGGGTTTGGGGGTCTTCTCAAAATCCATCGATCATTTCCTGGGTCTCGGGTTCTACCACCCTTAGAAGCATTGTTACGGTTCCATCAAAACTCATATACTCCATCCTTATTGTTGGCGGTGTCGGTCTTCTCGAGATATTAAGGATAATTCCTTCTCCGGCTCTTCCGGTAGTGGCATAACCTTTTCCTCAATTCCTTTGTCCTTTCATCTTGGTAAGGTTATCCCAAACCGGGTCTTCTTAGTCGGCAGTGTCCGGGCGCCAATTCTAAACAACTATCGATATCTCATGGTGGTCAACAATTTATGGTTTCTCCCGCAGAAACGGGTGCAGGTTGAACCTCACCGTACATCCTACGGTTGGCAACAACTGCCTTTGTACAAGGGAAAATACTTATACCATTCTAAGGTTCAAACAAGGTTTTGATAAATGCGTCTCTCGACTATAGGTAAGTCACTCAGATTTACCATCCCATATAGCAAAGCGAATAATAAGAGTAAGTCGGTATGGTGATCAATCCATCCCGCACTCCAAATCATTACCTTGTACATGGTTTAGCGAACCTCGCATTCTAACACTCGGTCATCCTCACAAGCATTGCAGAATTTCTCTTGTCGACGAACCAAGTTCGGAAAATCCATTGATTCTGCAAGCCAAACAAACATCTATCGTTCCTTAACAACTCTCAGGTTTTGCGTAAACTCCTATAGAATCGTCGGTTGATACAAGTTGTAACTTCTTCCAGGGTTTTTCCTTCAGCAAGAGTGTGCTTGCTTCTTGGCAGGTCCTGGGGCCTGTGGGTTATGGCCCATCTCATCACTTATAATCCTTGAACACATCATCTGGGCAACTGATCATTATCCCAACATCCAACTTCGGCATACTTAAAATCCATCCAATTGTACTGTCTTCCTTCCTTATATTTGCACCAAACTAAGACGTGATTACTCAGACTCATCATGGAATTTCCATTGATCCATATTTCCAACATCATACCTCCTTTATATCCAATAACACTTCATCTCTTCATCCTTGTGGGATGTCCCACATACCGTGATAAACTTATACTTATGAAATCCATACTCCACTTCGTGGAACCTCATTATCCTTTCCAGGGTCAAGCGTCCTTACAAGGAAATATTGGCCATCTCTGCATGGCACTTCTTCAACTGGGAAACGTGAAACACATCCTGAACTCCTAACAGTCCTTCGGGTGACTCCAACTTGTTGGTAACTTCTCCCATACGTTCCAACTTGGTATGGTCCTGCAAATCTCGGGTCTAACTTTCCCTTAACTCCAAATCGATTAACTCCTCACGGAGGGGGCACACGAAGATATTCTCTGCTTCCGGTTTTATCGACTACCTTCTTGCGTTATTGAGTATGCATAACTATTACATTCGACTGAGCTACCTTGATCTATCTCGAATCAACTTAACATTCTCTTACAAATCCTTGATCACATTTGGTCCAAACAACCTGACGGTCTCCAACTTCATCCCACATCAACGGTGTCCGCTCCTTCTCCCATACAAAGCTTTAAAAGGGGCCATCTTCAAACCGGCTTGGTAGCTGTTGTTGTATGAGAACTCAGCGTAAGGTAGATTATCATCACTACTAGATCCGAAATTTAGCGCACACACTCTCAACATGTCCTCCAGTATCGATTGACTCTCTTGGTTTATCCATCCGTTCATGGATGAAAGGCTGTCTTGAACTCTAGCCTAGTACCCAAAGTCCAGTGCAGCTGATTCCAAAACTTTGAGGTAAACTCCATTCCTCTCTGACGGTCCTCGGAACTCCATGCGCATATACGATCCTTGTCAAATATAACTTGGCCAACTTCACACTTGTATAGGTGGTTTTTCACCGGGATAAAGCGAGCCACTTTGGTCAAGCGAATCAACTACTACCCAGATAGAATCATATCCCAATCAGGTTACGGGAAATCCGTAATGAAATCCATGCCAAGCTTATCCTGCTTCCATTCGGGTATCGGCATAGGCTGCAATAATCCCGCTGGCTTCGATGCTCGCTTTTACTTTCTCCGGCATACATCACTTACGACTACATACTCCATAATATCCTTCTTCATACCAGTCCACCGTAAACACTCCTTCAAATCCAAGTACATCTTGGTGTTTCTAGGGCGAATCGAGTATGGTGAGTCATGAGCCTCCTGAAGTTTTAACTTCCTGATCTTTGCATTATTGGGTACATGTACACTGTCCTCAACCATAAGGTGTCATGCTCATCCTTACGAAAACCTTTGGCCTTTCCTTTGCTCATCCTCTGCTTTTACCTCAACAATATCTTTGTCATCCTTCTAAGCTTCACGGATCTTTTCCAACAATGTAGACTGAACTTCCATTGCTGCAACAAAATCTTTGGGAACAATCTCCAACCGAAGTTCCACGAAAATCCTCGGCTAACTCCTTTGGTAATCCTCCACTTATGAGGGTATTCATCCTTATTTTCTTTATGGTTGTGTCCTATTTCTCCACAAAGCTTGCACGCACAAGGTTTCTTCATATCCTTTCCATAAGGCTTCAACTTCTGGGACACAAACCGAGACTTTAGCAAAGTCAACTTAAATTCTTCCCAAGTGGTTACTCCTGGACACATTGATGGTTCGGTACATCCTCCACTAGATAGCAGCACCTCTTTCAAAGCACTGAAGAGCATGTTGGGTCATATCCTTTCCGGCTATAGGGTTATTCTCCATGTGATCCTCCATGTTCTGAATCCATCGGTCTGTCTCCAATTGACTCATTGGTCCGCATAATACAAGCTCATCTCCATCCATCCTCTAATGGGTCCATGGGTTTGGGGTGGGATAAGAGAGATCGAGAGGGATGCACACAATACAAACAATGGTTTTGAAAAGACAGATTTTATTGTGGTCATTAAAAACATCAAACAAATGACAGCTCACAATCGCCGCATCTAACGTAGGTATAACAGGTTTGGTCTTCTAAAGGTCAATGTCCTCAAACTCTTCAAGTCTTGGTCATGTCTCCCGTGGTTACTTCCGATCATGCTTGTCCTTCTCAAGTTCTTTTGCGGATCATCTCTGTTGACGCCAAGTCTCTCGCAAGGCGTCCTTCAATATTTCGGAGTTACGTTCCAACCGCCGGTTTCAACATCCTTGACATGATCCATGATCCTACTGTCCTTGATTCTTCGTCAAATCTCCCAGATCTCGATGTTTTGCTCCTTCATCTTGTCTACTTTCAGCTTCGGGTCCCGAAGTTCTTCACGAACCGCTTCCTTATCAAATACTGCTTTCTGCAGATCCACCTTAAACTTCTTCATGTAATACTCGGATCCCGGTGATACACCAGCTAAGGTTAAACTCCAACGCTTGCAGATAGATGCTCCATCGCCTTTCTACCATCCAATCCTTCCATGCATATGCATGCTTAACTCAAAGATAGTGGCAATAGCATAAATGGACGATAACGTCATGAATATCCATGTTTCGCTCTTTATTATTTTCATGAGCTATCATTCCATAGTTGATATCTCCTGCCTTCGGGTTTTCTTGATAAAACTTTGAGTTCCTAACTCTCCATGTTCCAGTCTTTCTCCGATACACCTTGATCTCGGTTATTGATAACTTCCATAATCTCTCAATTCCATAAGCGTAACCTTCCTAGGTCATAAAATCTGGGAATTCTTCAAAGCCTTCAAATTCTCCAAGTCTTGAGTCTTCACGTTGTAGTTTCCGTCACACGGTAAAATCATCTTCATTCCAAATGGTCTTAGTTGTCCGATATCTTGTCTCCTTGGAGTGGTCTCATCTACCAAATCTTCGAGTGGTCAAAAGGGAAAAGGGTATGGTCTCACCGAAAAGGAATATTTGAATAAGCTCAAGAGAAGAGAGGTAAAAGATCTTTTGAAAAAGAAAGTTGTAGAGAAAAATCTTTCCTATGGGCTTGCCATTTTCTAGGGTCACGCCCTACAACAACATGTGCTCGATACCATCTTGTAGCGACCCGACCGAATGGATCAAGTCTTCGTGCTTTCGTGTCATCCTCGGATCGGTATGTCGACACACACAAGACTCGAAGGATTTATAACAGAGGTAAATCACATGTATAAAGTAACGTAAATACTATTACCTCAATCCAAATATAGCGGAAGCAACAAGGTTGTGGATTCCCATCAACACCAACGGCAAAGTTGAGTATAGGAAATCGTAACCCTAACGTATCACTTACTCGTCGTTGCGAAAAGTGCGCAACATGAAAAGTTGCAGCCAAAACGGGTCAGCACATGGAATATGCCGGCAATGAAACACATAGAGAGTAATGAAAGAATAAGCTATACTACATGCATATATGGCTGGTGGAAAGCTCTATGGTTACAGTTTTTGCGAAAAGCCAATTTTTCCCTACTTCAAAGGAATAAATTTATTTAACTATCATGGTGGTTGTTAAACATTGAGAATGGTTGACAAAGATCCTCAATCCCAATTAAAAGTACTCATTAAAAACCCAAACAAATTATATTAAGTAACGTGATGAGATCAACAGGATATCCAGGTACTAGATACTCAAAATTGTCCATAACCGGGGACACGGCTAACCATGATTAGTTTATACACTCTGCAGAGGTTTGCGCACTTTTCCCCACAAGACTCGATCGCCTCCGCTTTGGTTCTCGTGACTACATGGTGTTTGAGAGACGGATGATGACCGAGACACAGTCTTTCGTAAGCGCTTAGCACCTTACTTGTGGGTAGACCGTACACCTACTTTCCCCTACATCCGCTAGTCTACCCGTAAGAGTTCGCACAACTTAGTCAACTATGCCAGAGCCCATAATGGCTTGTGGCTGCACACGGAAGTTTCTAGTTTGAATAATCTTATGATCCCTTTGAGCCTGGGTGGCGGTCCAAGAAGAAATACAGGCAAGTCTCGAATAGCCAGTGCCTCAATCCACCCAGATGTGTGTTTAAGTTGCCACCTTAGATAAACCATTAATTATCAATCTCACATCTGTCATGGATATTCACTCAAACCCAATCCACGTCTACGAGCATAGCATGGCGTAATAAGCAAACGTAAAAGTAACTCCCAAGGTTTCATAAGTAAACAGGTAATAGGTACTACCTCAATCTACTTCCCATCCCACAATTTAAGTTGATCCTAGACATGCAAGTGTTTGAGGAATAGGGCTAATGCATAAAACTGGGTAGTAGAAAAGGTATGATCAAGTGTTACTTGCCTGCAAAGTTGATGAAGATGATTCGCACTCAAAACTCTTGATAGATCTACTCGTCACACTCCGGTCAATCTATCGTAATCAAGCAATAGTAACCACACATAAGCAATCACTCAAAAGATCCGAAAAATCGAAGAAACAATTCGGAAAACATCAAAACCAAATCAAATAACTCTTGCAGCATAAAACAATTTCTAACAGTACCAAAACTATGTGTATTTGGCCTTATCAGAAAGTTTAGGTCAAGAGCTTCGATTTGCAAAAAGAATCAACTAAATCGGAGTTACGAAACTCAAGTTATGATCAAACGAAGTTCAAATACAAATCTGTTTGAAATCAAATTTTTAAAACTTTCAAAAACATGTTTGAGTTGTATTACTGGATAGAGGAGATCATAACGAAGAAGTGGGCGTTGGTTTCGTTGGATTCCGACTTACGAGTAAAAAGTTATGAACGTTTGAAGATTAGGGACTACGGATAGGTCCATGACGGGAATTAAAAATAAAAGAAAATCTACCGAGCTTAACGCCGCTAAACAAAACCGGAAAGAAAACCGGCGAGAAAACCGATCTAGGGTTTCGGAAAGAAAACCAAACGTAAAACCGATCTAGAAAACGGAACGGAAACCGATCTAGAAAACGGAACGGAAACCGATCTAGAAAACGTGACGTGGCTGGGCGAGTACCTTGAAGAGGCGAGGGATCCGTGGCGACGGGCGAGGGCGGCGGCGGTAAGTGGCGGCGGCGGCTATGTAGGGCGGCAAGGCCGGTGAGGGCGGCGGCGGCGACTTAGGGCGTGGCGGCACTGGCTATGGCGGGCGGGCAGACTGGTGTTGCTGCTGCTGCAGAGGAGGAGGAGAGGAGAGGAGAGTTGATTTGGTGTGTTGGAGGGGGGGGGGGGGTGCTTGGGTATTTATATTGGGGAGGGGAGGGTTTTGCTTGGGATAGGGGGCAAGAAATAGATTAGGATTAGGAATCCTAGGAAATAGATCTAGGAATAGATACGGAATAAACGAAGTAGGAAAAGAGTCCTACTAGGACTTGGGAAAAGGAGCGGCTTCCTGCCTCCCTTGGTGCGTGCGCGCGTTGTGGCCTCGGCCGGCCGGTGGCTCCTAGGCGGCTTGGGCCTTTGGCCCAAGGCGCTGCATCTTTTTTAATTTTTCTAGATTTAAAAAAAATTTGATAAAACCAAATAAATAAATATATTATATAGGCATATAATATATCAAAATTTTCAGAAAAAGATTTCCTACATGATGAACTTTAGTCTAGTTTCAAATAAAATACACACAAATTCAAATTAAACAAAGAGTGCTATTGCTCTAATAAAATCCAATAAAAATCATTTTAAAAATACCAAAATGATTTCAAATTAATTTCTCTCAATTTTTTGATGTAGGGAATCATGTTACCCTATTTTCCATATATTTTATTTTTGGAGAAAAATAATTTGAATAAAACTCAAATAACTCCAAATTGAAAATAAATTCAAAAGAACTTTGAATTTAATTCTTTGAAACTCCCAACTCATATTTCATATGTTTTGAAGAAG
Source organism: Aegilops bicornis (assembly GCA_021605145.1). NCBI lineage: Eukaryota > Viridiplantae > Streptophyta > Magnoliopsida > Poales > Poaceae > Aegilops > Aegilops bicornis. Next base: position 397,156,105 of record CM038673.1, on the reverse strand, counting down.
TCATTTTATCTTCGCTCGTGAAAATCATCGAGTTGCATAAAGTTTCAGAAGTGGAAATGTTTTCCAAATGAAATTCAAATATTTTCAACACCCCTTGTCATTTAAATAAATGGAAGAAGTCATGTCATCTTCTCTCCGTGGTTTTGTGATGAAAAGAATTTGAATTCTCAAGTTCATAAAAGCAAAATGAAAGTTTGGGAAAGTCCTTTTATTCCCTCTCATTTAACTTTCAAAAGTTTCGAATTCACTCACTTTCAGCCAATCGATCAAGCAATCAATCAAATCTATCTATTTGTTTATAACATTCCAAAATTTAGAATTTTGGGATGTTACAAACTACCACCCTTAAAATGAATCTCGTCCTTAAGATTCGGAGAGGCTAGCAAGAAATAGGTTAGGGTTTGGGGGTCTTCTCAAAATCCATCGATCATTTCCTGGGTCTCGGGTTCTACCACCCTTAGAAGCATTGTTACGGTTCCATCAAAACTCATATACTCCATCCTTATTGTTGGCGATGTCGGTCTTCTCGTATATTAAGGATAATTCCTTCTTCCGGGCTCTTCTTCCTAGTGGCATAACCTTTTCCTCAATTCCTTTGTCCTTTCATCTTGGTAAGGTTATCCCTAAACCGGGTCTTCTTAGTGATGTGTCCAGCGCCAATTCTAAACAACTATCGATATCTCATGGTGGTCAACAATTTATGGTTTCTCCTGCAGAAACGGGTCTGGGTTGAACCTCACCGTACATCCTACGGTTGGCAACAACTGCCTTGTACAAGGGAAAATACTTATACCATTCTAAGGTTCAAACAAGGTTTTGATCGTCGTCTCTCGACTATACGTAAGTCACTCGGATTTACCATCCCATATAGCAAAGCGAATAATAAGAGTAAGTCGGTATGGTGATCAATCCATCCCGCACCCAAATCATTACCTTGTACATGGTTTAGCGAACCTCGCATTCTAACACTCGGTCATCCTCACAAGCATTGCAGAATTTCTCTTGTCGACGAACCAAGTTCGGAAAATCCATTGATTCTGCAAGCCAAACAAACATCTATCGCTCCTTAACAACTCTCGTGTTTTATGTAAACTCCTATAGAATCATCGGTTGATACAAGTTGTAACTTCTTCCGTGGTTTTTCCTTCAAAGAAGAGTGTGCTTGCTTCTTGGCAGGTCCTGGGCCCGTGGGTTATGGGCCCATCTCATCACTTATAATCCTTGAACACATCATCTGGGCAACTGATCATTATCCCAACATCCAACTTCCTGGCATACTTAAAATCCATCCAATTGTACTGTCTTCCTTCCTTATATTTGCACCAAACTAAGACGTGATTACTCAGACTCATCATGGAATTTCCATTGATCCATATTTCCAACATCATACCTCCTTTATATCCAATAACACTTCATCTCTTCATCCTTGTGGGATGTCCCACATACCGTGATAAACTTATACTTATGAAATCCATACTCCACTTCGTGGAACCTCATTATCCTTTCCAGGTCAAGCGCCCTTACAAGGAAATATTGGCCATCTCGCATGGCACTTCTTCAATCGGGAAACGTGAAACACATCACGAACTCCTAACAGTCCTTCGGGTGACTCCAACTTGTTGGTAACTTCTCCCATACGCTCCAACTTGGTATGGTCCTACAAATCTCGGGTCTAACTTTCCCTTAACTCCAAATCGATTAACTCCTCACAGAGGGGCACACGAAGATATTCTCTGCTTCCGGTTTTATCGACTACCTTCTTGCGTTATTGAGTATGCATAACTATTACATGTCTGGACCGAGCTACCTTGATCTATCTCGAATCAACTTAACATTCTCTTACAAATCCTTGATCACATTTGGTCCAAACAACCGACGGTCTCCAACTTCATCCCACATCAACGGTGTCCGGCTCCTTCTCCCATACAAAGCTTTAAAACGGGCCATCTTCAAACCGGCTTGGTAGCTGTTGTTGTATGAGAACTCAGCGTAAGGTAGATTATCATCACTACTAGATCCGAAATTTAGCGCACACGCTCTCAACATGTCCTCCGGTATCTGATTGACTCTCTTGGTTTATCCATCCGTCATGGATGAAAGGCTGTCTTGAACTCTAGCCTAGTACCCAAAGTCCGTGCAGCTGATTCCAAAACTTTGAGGTAAACTGCATTCCTCTACGACGGTCCTCTAACTCCATGCGCATATACGATCCTTGTCAAATATAACTTGGCCAACTTCACACTTGTATAGGTGGTTTTTCACCGGGATAAAGCGAGCCACTTTGGTCAAGCGAATCAACTACTACCCAGATAGAATCATATCCCAATCAGGTTACGGGAAATCCGTAATGAAATCCATGCCAAGCTTATCCTCGCTTCCATTCGGTATCGGCATAGGCTGCAATAATCCCGCCGGCTTCGATGCTCGCTTTTACTTTCTCTCGCATACATCACTTACGACTACATACTCCGCAATATCCTTCTTCATACCAGTCCACCGTAAACACTCCTTCAAATCCAAGTACATCTTGGTGTTTCGAGGCGAATCGAGTATGGTGAGTCATGCGCCTCCTGAAGTTTTAACTTCCTGATCTTTGCATTATTGGGTACATGTACACTGTCCTCAACCATAAGGTGTCATGCTCATCCTTACGAAAACCTTTGGCCTTTCCTTTGCTCATCCTCTGTTTTACCTCAACAATATCTTTGTCATCCTTCTAAGCTTCACGGATCTTTTCCAACAATGTAGACTGAACTTCCATTGCTGCAACAAAATCTTTGGGAACAATCTCCAACCGAAGTTCCCTGAAAATCCTCGGCTAACTCCTTTGGTAATCCTCCACTTATGAGGGTATTCATCCTTATTTTCTTTATGGTTGTGTCCTATTTCTCCACAAAGCTTGCACGCACAAGGTTTCTTCATATCCTTTCCATAAGGCTTCAACTTCTGGGACACAAACCGAGACTTTAGCAAAGTCAACTTAAATTCTTCCCAAGTGGTTACTCCTGGACACATTGATGGTTCGGTACATCCTCCACTAGATAGCAGCACCTCTTTCAAAGCTAATCAAGAGCATGTTGGGTCATATCCTTTCCGGCTATAGGGTTATTCTCCATGTGATCCTCCATGTTCGAATCCATCGGTCTGTCTCCAATTGACTCATTGGTCCGCATAATACAAGCTCATCTCCATCCATCCTCTAATGGGTCCATGGGTTTGGGGTGGGATAAGAGAGATCGAGAGGGATGCACACAATACAAACAATGGTTTTGAAAAGACAGATTTTATTGTGGTGCCGAAAAACATCAAACAAATGACAGCTCACAATCGTCGCATCTAACGTAGGTATAACAGGGTTTGGTCTTCTAAAGGTCAATGTCCTCAAACTCTTCAAGTCTTGGTCATGTCTCCTGTGGTTACTTCCGATCATGCTTGTCCTTCTCAAGTTCTTTTGCCAGATCATCTCTGTTGACGCGAAGTCTCTCGCGGCGTCCTTCAATATTTCTGGAGTTACGTTCCAACTGCCGGTTTCAACATCCTTGACATGATCCATGATCCTACTGTCCTTCGCCATCACAAATCTCCGGTATCTCGATGTTTTGCTCCTTCATCTTGTCTACTTTCAGCTTCGGGTCCCGAGTTCTTCACGAACCGCTTCCTTATCAAATCTCGCTTTCCTGCAGATCCACCTTAAACTTCTTCATGTAATACTCCGGATCCCGGTGATACACCAGCTAAGGTTAAACTCCAACGTTTGCGTATAGATGCTCCATCGCCTTTCTACCATCCAATCCTTCCATGCATATGCATGCTTAACTCAGCATAGTGGCAATAGCATAAATGGACGATAACGTCATGAATATCCATGTTTCTGCTCTTTATTATTTTCATGAGCTATCATTCCATAGTTGATATCTCCTGTCTTCGGGTTTTCTTGATAAAAACTTTGAGTTCCTAACTCTCCATGTTCCGGTCTTTCTCCGATACACCTTGATCTCGGTTATTGATAACTTCCATAATCTCTCAATTCCATAAGCGTAACCTTCCTAGGTCATAAAATCTGGGAATTCTTCAAAGCCTTCAAATTCTCCAAGTCTTGAGTCTTCACGTTGTAGTTTCCGTCTACACGGTAAAATCATCTTCATTCCAAATGGTCTTAGTTGTCCGATATCTTGTCTCCTTGGAGTGGTCTCATCACCAAATCTTCGAGTGGTCAAAAGGGAAAAGGGTATGGTCTCACCGAAAAGGAATATTTGAATAAGCTTCTAAGAGAAGAGAGGTAAAAGATCTTTTGAAAAAGAAAGTTGTAGAGAAAAATCTTTCCTATGGGCTTGCCATTTTCTAGGGTCACGCCCTACAACCAACATGTGCTCGATACCATCTTGTAGCGACCAATTCGAATGGATCAAGTCTACGTGCTTTCGTGTCATCCTCGGATCGGTATGTCGACACACACAAGACTCGAAGGATTTATAACAGAGGTAAATCACATGTATAAAGTAACGTAAATACTATTACCTCAATCCAAATATAGCGGAAGCAACAAGGTTGTGGATTCCCATCAACACCAACGGCAAAGTTGAGTATAGGAAATCGTAACCCTAACGTATCACTTACTGTCGTTCAAAAAGTCTGCAACATGAAAAGTTGCAGCCCGAAACGGGTCAAAGACATGGAATATGCTGGCAATGTAACACATAGAGAGTAATGAAAGAATAAGCTATACTACATGCATATATGGCTGGTGGAAAGCTCTATGGTTACAGCTTTTATGTAAAAGCCAATTTTTCCCTACTTCAAAGGAATAAATTTATTTAACTATCATGGTGGTTGTTAAACATTGAGAATGGTTGACAGCATCCTCAATCCCAATTAAAAGTACTCATTAAAAACCCAAACAAATTATATTAAGTAACGTGATGAGATCAACAGGATATCCAGGTACTAGATACTCAAAATTGTCCATAACCGGGGACACGGCTAACCATGATTAGTTTATACACTCTGCAGAGGTTTGCGCACTTTTCCCCACAAGACTCGATCGCCTCCGCTTTGGTTCTCGCACTACATGGTGTTTGAGAGACGGATGACCGAGACACAGTCTTTCGTAAGCGCTTAGCACCTTACTTGTGGGTAGACCGGGTACACCTACTTTCCCTACATCCGCTAGTCTACCCGTAAGAGTTCGCACAACTTAGTCAACTATGCCAGAGCCCATAATGGCTTGTGGCTGCACACGGAAGTTTCTAGTTTGAATAATCTTATGATCCCTTTGAGCCCGGGTGGCGGTCCGAAGAAATACAGTAAAATCCTGTCTACCTGTGTGCCTTGACAGGCAAGTCTGGAATAGCCAGTGCCTCAATCCACCCAGATGTGTGTTTAAGTTGCCACCTTAGATAAACCATTAATTATCAATCTCACATCTGTCATGGATATTCACTCAAACCCAATCCACGTCTCACGAGCATAGCATGGCGTAATAAGCAAACGTAGAAGTAACTCCCAAGGTTTCATAAGTAAACAGGTAATAGGTACTACCTCAATCTACTTCCCATCCCACAATTTAAGTTGATCCTAGACATGCAAGTGTTTGAGGAATAGGGCTAATGCATAAACCTGGGTAGTAGAAAAGGTATGATCAAGTGTTACTTGCCCGCAAAGTTGATGAAGATGATTAGCACTCAAAACTCTTGATAGATCTACTCGTCACACTCCGGTCAATCTATCGTAATCAAGCAATAGTAACCACACATAAGCAATCACTCAAAAGATCGGAAAAATCGAAGAAACAATTCGAACGCGTCAAAACCAAATCAAATAACTCTTGCAGCATAAAACAATTTCTAACAGTACCAAAACTATGTGTATTTGGCCTTATCAGAAAGTTTAGGTCAAGAGCTTGATTTGCAAAAAGAATCAACTAAATCGGAGTTCTGAAACTCAAGTTATGATCAAACGAAGTTCAAATACAAATCTGTTTGAAATCAAATTTTAAAACTTTCAAAAACATGTTTGAGTTGTATTCCGGATAGACGAGATCATAACGAAGAAGTGGGCGTTGGTTTCATGGATTCCGACTTACGAGTAAAAAGTTATGAACGTTTGAAGATTAGGGACTACGGATAGGTCCATGACGGGAATTAAAAATAAAAAGAAAAATCTATCGAGCGAACGCTCGCTAAACAAAACCGGAAAGAAAAACCGGCGAGAAAACCGATCTAGGGTTTCGGAAAGAAAACCGAAACATAAAACCGATCTAGAAAAACGGAACGGAAACCGATCTAGAAAACGGAACGGAAACCGATCTAGAAAACGTGACGCTGGCTGGGCTAGTACCTCAAGAGGCGAGGGATCCGTGGCGTGAGGGCGGCGGGCGGCGTGTAAGTGGCGGGCGGCTATGTAGGGCGGGCGGCTACTGTGAGGGCGGGCGGCGGGCGACTAGGGCGGCGGGCTGGCTATGGCGGGCGGGCAAGACTGTGTTGTTGCCATCGCAGAGGAGGAGGAGAGGAGAGGAGAGTTGATTTGGTGTGTTGGAGGGGGTGCTTGGGTATTTATATTGGGGAGGGAGGGTTTTGCTTGGGATAGGGGCAAGAAATAGATTAGGATTAGGAATCCTAGGAAATAGATCTAGGAATAGATACGGAATAAACGAAGTAGGAAAAGAGTCCTACTAGGACTTGGGAAAAGGAGCGGCTTCTGCCTCCCTTGGTGCGTATGCTGCTGTGTGGCCTCGGCCCGGTGGTTTCCTAGGCGGCTTGGGCCTTCGCCCAAGGCTGCATCTTTTTTTAATTTTTTCTAGACGAAAAAAATTTGATAAAACCAATAAATAAATATATTATATAGGCATATAATATATCAAAATTTTCAGAAAAAGATTTCCTACATGATGAACTTTATTCTAGTTTCAAATAAAATACACACAAATTCAAATAAAACAAAGAGTGCTATTGCTCTAATAAAATCCAATAAAAATCATTTTAAAAATACCAAAATGATTTCAAATTAATTTCTCTCCAATTTTTGATGTAGGGAATCATGTTACCCTATTTTCCATATATTTTATTTTTGGAGAAAAATAATTTGAATAAAACTCAAATAACTCCAAATTGAAAATAAATTCAAAAGAACTTTGAATTTAATTCTTTGAAACTCCCAACTCATATTTCATATGTTTTGAAGAAGTCATTTTATCTTCGCCGTGAAAATCATCGAGTTGCATAAAGTTTCAGAAGTGGAAATGTTTTCCAAATGAAATTCAAATATTTTCAACACCCCTTGTCATTTAAATAAATGGAAGAGGTCATGTCATCTTCTCTCCGTGGTTTTGTGATGAAAAGAATTTGAATTCTCAAGTTCATAAAAGCAAAATGAAAGTTTGGGAAAGTCCTTTTATTCCCTCTCATTTAACTTTCAAAAGTTTCGAATTCACTCACTTTCAGCCAATCGATCAAGCAATCAATCAAATCTATCTATTTGTTTATAACATTCCAAAATTTAGAATTTTGGGATGTTACAAACTACCACCCTTAAAATGAATCTCGTCCTCAAGATTCGGAGAGGCTAGCAAGAAATAGGTTAGGGTTTGGGGTCTTCTCAAAATCCATCGATCATTTCCTGGGTCTCGGTTCTACCACCCTTAGAAGCATTGTTACGGTTCCATCAAAACTCATATACTCCATCCTTATTGTTGGCGATGTCGGTCTTCTCGAGATATTAAGGATAATTCCTTCTCTGGCTCTTCCGGTAGTGGCATAACCTTTTCCTCAATTCCTTTGTCCTTTCATCTTGGTAAGGTTATCCCAAACTGGGTCTTCTTAATGATGTGTCCGCACCAATTCTAAACAACTATCGATATCTCATGGTGGTCAACAATTTATGGTTTCTCCTGTAAAACGGGTGCAGGTTGAACCTCACCAGACATCCTACGGTTGGCAACAACTGCCTTGTACAAGGGAAAATACTTATACCATTCTAAGGTTCAAACAAGGTTTTGATCGTCGTCTCTCTACTATAGGTAAGTCACTCAGATTTACCATCCCATATAGCAAAGCGAATAATAAGAGTAAGTCGGTATGGTGATCAATCCATCCCGCACCCAAATCATTACCTTGTACATGGTTTAGCGAACCTCGCATTCTAACACTCGGTCATCCTCACAAGCATTGCAGAATTTCTCTTGTCGATTTAACCAAGTTCGGAAAATCCATTGATTACGCAAGCCAAACAAACATCTATCGCTCCTTAACAACTCTCGTGTTTTGCGTAAACTCCTATAGAATCGCCGGTTGATACAAGTTGTAACTTCTTCCGTGGTTTTTCCTTCAAAGAAGAGTGTGCTTGCTTCTTGGCAGGTCCTGGGGCCTGTGGGTTATGGCCCATCTCATCACTTATAATCCTTGAACACATCATCTGGGCAACTGATCATTATCCCAACATCCAACTTCCTGGCATACTTAAAATCCATCCAATTGTACTGTCTTCCTTCCTTATATTTGCACCAAACTAAGACGTGATTACTCGGACTCATCATGGAATTTCCATTGATCCATATTTCCAACATCATACCTCCTTTATATCCAATAACACTTCATCTCTTCATCCTTGTGGGATGTCCCACATACCGTGATAAACTTATACTTATGAAATCCATACTCCACTTCGTGGAACCTCATTATCCTTTCCAGGTCAAGCGTCCTTACAAGGAAATATTGGCCATCTCTGCATGGCACTTCTTCAACTGGGAAACGTGAAACACATCCTGAACTCCTAACAGTCCTTCGGGTGACTCCAACTTGTTGGTAACTTCTCCCATACGTTCCAACTTGGTATGGTCCTACAAATCTTGGCTCTAACTTTCCCTTAACTCCAAATCGATTAACTCCTCACAGAGGGGGCACACGAAGATATTCTCTGTTTCCGGTTTTATCGACTACCTTCTTGCGTTATTGAGTATGCATAACTATTCTGTCTGGACTGAGCTACCTTCAGTCTATCTCGAATCAACTTAACATTCTCTTACAAATCCTTGATCACATTTGGTCCAAACAATCGACGGTCTCCAACTTCATCCCACATCAACGGTGTCCGCTCCTTCTCCCATACAAAGCTTTAAAAGGGCCATCTTCAAACCGGCTTGGTAGCTGTTGTTGTATGAGAACTCAGCGTAAGGTAGATTATCATCACTACTAGATCCGAAATTTAGCGCACACGCTCTCAACATGTCCTCCGATTCGATTGACTCTCTTGGTTTATCCATCCGTCTGCGGATGAAAGGTCATCTTGAACTCTAGCCTAGTACCCAAAGTCTGGTGCAGCTGATTCCAAAACTTTGAGGTAAACTGCATTCCTCTACGACGGTCCTCGGAACTCCATGCAGACATACGATCCTTGTCAAATATAACTTGGCCAACTTCACACTTGTATAGGTGGTTTTTCACCGGGATAAAGCGAGCCACTTTGGTCAAGCGAATCAACTACTACCCAGATAGAATCATATCCCAATCAGGTTCTGGGAAATCCGGTAATGAAATCCATGCCAAGCTTATCCTGCTTCCATTCGGGTATCGGCATAGGCTGCAATAATCCTGCTGGCTTCTGATGCTCTGCTTTTACTTTCTCTGGCATACATCACTTACGACTACATACTCCGCAATATCCTTCTTCATACCAGTCCACCGTAAACACTCCTTCAAATCCAAGTACATCTTGGTGTTTCCGGGCGAATCGAGTATGGTGAGTCATGAGCCTCTGAAGTTTTAACTTCCCGATCTTTGCATTATTGGGTACATGTACACCGTCCTCAACCATAAGGTGTCATGCTCATCCTTACGAAAACCTTTGGCCTTTCCTTTGCTCATCCTCTGTTTTACCTCAACAATATCTTTGTCATCCTTCTAAGCTTCACGGATCTTTTCCAACAATGTAGACTGAACTTCCATTGCTGCAACAAAATCTTTGGGAACAATCTCCAACCGAAGTTCCCTGAAAATCCTCGGCTAACTCCTTTGGTAATCCTCCACTTATGAGGGTATTCATCCTTATTTTCTTTATGGTTGTGTCCTATTTCTCCACAAAGCTTGCACGCACAAGGTTTCTTCATATCCTTTCCATAAGGCTTCAACTTCACGGGACACAAACCGAGACTTTAGCAAAGTCAACTTAAATTCTTCCCAAGTGGTTACTCCTGGACACATTGATGGTTCGGTACATCCTCCACTAGATAGCAGCACCTCTTTCAAAGCAATCAAGAGCATCTTTGGGTCATATCCTTTCCGGCTATAGGGTTATTCTCCATGTGATCCTCCATGTTACGAATCCATCGGTGCATCTCCAATTGACTCATTGGTCCGCACAATACAAGCTCATCTCCATCCATCCTCTAATGGGTCCATGGGTTTGGGGTGGGATAAGAGAGATCGAGAGGGATGCACACAATACAAACAATGGTTTTGAAAAGACAGATTTTATTGTGGTACGTCGAAAAACATCAAACAAATGACAGCTCACAATCGTCGCATCTAACGAGGTATAACAGGTTTGGTCTTCTAAAGGTCAATGTCCTCAAACTCTTCAAGTCTTGGTCATGTCTCCTGTGGTTACTTCCGATCATGCTTGTCCTTCTCAAGTTCTTTTGCGGATCATCTCTGTTGACGCCAAGTCTCTCGCAAGGCGTCCTTCAATATTTCGAGTTACGTTCCAACCGCCGGTTTCAACATCCTTGACATGATCCATGATCCTCCGTCCTTGATTCTTGTCAAATCTCCGGTATCTCGATGTTTTGCTCCTTCATCTTGTCTACTTTCAGCTTCGGGTCCCGAGTTCTTCACGAATCGCTTCCTTATCAAATACCGCTTCTGCAGATCCACCTTAAACTTCTTCATGTAATACTCCGGATCCACGGTGATACACCAGCTAAGGTTAAACTCCAACGTTTGCGATAGATGCTCCATCGCCTTTCTACCATCCAATCCTTCCATGCATATGCATGCTTAACTCAAAGATAGTGGCAATAGCATAAATGGACGATAACGTCATGAATATCCATGTTTACGCTCTTTATTATTTTCATGAGCTATCATTCCATAGTTGATATCTCCTGTCTTCGGTTTTCTTGATAAAAACTTTGAGTTCCTAACTCTCCATGTTCCGGTCTTTCTCCGATACACCTTGATCTCGGTTATTGATAACTTCCATAATCTCTCAATTCCATAAGCGTAACCTTCCTAGGTCATAAAATCTGGGAATTCTTCAAAGCCTTCAAATTCTCCAAGTCTTCGGAGTCTTCACCGTTGTAGTTTCCGTCTACACGGTAAAATCATCTTCATTCCAAATGGTCTTAGTTGTCCGATATCTTGTCTCCTTGGAGTGGTCTCATCACCAAATCTTCGAGTGGTCAAAAGGAAAAGGGTATGGTCTCACTTTGAAAAGGAATATTTGAATAAGCTCAAGAGAAGAGAGGTAAAAGATCTTTTGAAAAAGAAAGTTGTAGAGAAAAATCTTTCCTATGGGCTTGCCATTTTCTAGGGTCACGCCCTACCAATCAACATGTGCTCGATACCATCTTGTAGCGACCCGACCGAATGGATCAAGTCTACGTGCTTTCGTGTCATCCTCGGATCGGTATCTTTGACACACACATTACTCGAAGGATTTATAACAGAGGTAAATCACATGTATAAAGTAACGTAAATACTATTACCTCAATCCAAATATAGCGGAAGCAACAAGGTTGTGGATTCCCATCAACACCAACGGCAAAGTTGAGTATAGGAAATCGTAACCCTAACGTATCACTTACTAAATGCGTTCTGAAAAGTGCGCAACATGAAAAGTTGCAGCCCGAAAACGGTCACACATGGAATATCTTGGCAATGTAACACATAGAGAGTAATGAAAGAATAAGCTATACTACATGCATATATGGCTGGTGGAAAGCTCTATGGTTACAGCTTTTGCGAAAAGCCAATTTTTCCCTACTTCAAAGGAATAAATTTATTTAACTATCATGGTGGTTGTTAAACATTGAGAATGGTTGACAGCATCCTCAATCCCAATTAAAAGTACTCATTAAAAACCCAAACAAATTATATTAAGTAACGTGATGAGATCAACAGGATATCCAGGTACTAGATACTCAAAATTGTCCATAACCGGGGACACGGCTAACCATGATTAGTTTATACACTCTGCAGAGGTTTGCACTTTTCCCCACAAGACTCGATCGCCTCCGCTTTGGTTCTCGTGACTACATGGTGTTTGAGAGACGGATGACCGAGACACGATCTTCGTAAGCGCTAGCACCTTACTTGTGGGTAGACTGGTACACCTACTTTCCCTACATCGCTAGTCTACCCGTAAGAGTTCGCACAACTTAGTCAACTATGCGAGCCCATAATGGCTTGTGGCTGCACACGGAAGTTTCTAGTTTGAATAATCTTATGATCCCTTTGAGCCCGGGTGGCGGTCCGAAGAAATACAGGCAAATCCTGTCTACCTGGTGCCTTGACAGGCAAGTCCTGAATAGCCAGTGCCTCAATCCACCCAGATGTGTGTTTAAGTTGCCACCTTAGATAAACCATTAATTATCAATCTCACATCTGTCATGGATATTCACTCAAACCCAATCCACGTCTACTGAGCATAGCATGGCGTAATAAGCAAACGAGAAGTAACTCCCAAGGTTTCATAAGTAAACAGGTAATAGGTACTACCTCAATCTACTTCCCATCCCACAATTTAAGTTGATCCTAGACATGCAAGTGTTTGAGGAATAGGGCTAATGCATAAACTGGGTAGTAGAAAAGGTATGATCAAGTGTTACTTGCCTGCAAAGTTGATGAAGATGATTCGCACTCAAAACTCTTGATAGATCTACTCGTCACACTCCGGTCAATCTATCGTAATCAAGCAATAGTAACCACACATAAGCAATCACTCAAAAGATCGGAAAAATCGAAGAAACAATTCGGAAGCGTCAAAACCAAATCAAATAACTCTTGCAGCATAAAACAATTTCTAACAGTACCAAAACTATGTGTATTTGGCCTTATCAGAAAGTTTAGGTCAAGAGCTTCGATTTGCAAAAAGAATCAACTAAATCGGAGTTCTGAAACTCAAGTTATGATCAAACGAAGTTCAAATACAAATCTGTTTGAAATCAAATTTTTAAAACTTTCAAAAACATGTTTGAGTTGTATTCTTTGGATAGACGAGATCATAACGAAGAAGTGGGCGTTGGTTTCGTTGGATTCCGACTTCACGAGTAAAAAGTTATGAACGTTTGAAGATTAGGGACTACGGATAGGTCCATGACGGGAATTAAAAATAAAAAGAAAAATCTATCGAGCGAACGCTCGCTGAACAAAACCGGAAAGAAAAACCGGCGAGAAAACCGATCTAGGGTTTCGGAAAGAAAACCGAAACATAAAACCGATCTAGAAAAACGGAACGGAAACCGATCTAGAAAACGGAACGAAAACCGATCTAGAAAACGTGACGCGGCGCGGGGCTAGTACCTCGAAGAGGCGAGGGGATCCGCGGCGACAAGAGGGCGGCGGCGGCGGTAAGTGGCGGCGGCGGCTATGTAGGGCGGCGGGCTGGTGAGGGCGGCGGCGGCGACTAGGGCGGGCGGGCTGGCTATGGCGGCGGCAGACTGGTGTTCTGCTGCCGCAGAGGAGGAGGAGAGGAGAGGAGAGTTGATTTGGTGTGTTGGAGGGGGTGCTTGGGTATTTATATTGGGGAGGGAGGGTTTTGCTTGGGATAGGGGGCAAGAAATAGATTAGGATTAGGAATCCTAGGAAATAGATCTAGGAATAGATACGGAATAAACGAAGTAAGAAAAGAGTCCTACTAGGACTTGGGAAAAGGAGCGGCTTCTGCCTCCCTTGGTGCGTCTTGTGGCGTTGTGGCCTCGGCCGGCCGGTGGCTCCTAGGCGGCTTGGGCCTTTGGCCCAAGGCGCTGCATCTTTTTTTTTTAATTTTTTTCTAGACGTAAAAAAATTTGATAAAACCAAATAAATAAATATATTATATAGGCATATAATATATCAAAATTTTCAGAAAAAGATTTCCTACATGATGAACTTTATTCTAGTTTCAAATAAAATACACACAAATTCAAATAAAACAAAGAGTGCTATTGCTCTAATAAAATCCAATAAAAATCATTTTAAAAATACCAAAATGATTTCAAATTAATTTCTCTCCAATTTTTGATGTAGGGAATCATGTTACCCTATTTTCCATATATTTTATTTTTGGAGAAAAATAATTTGAATAAAACTCAAATAACTCCAAATTGAAAATAAATTCAAAAGAACTTTGAATTTAATTCTTTGAAACTCCCAACTCATATTTCATATGTTTTGAAGAAGTCATTTTATCTTCGCTCGTGAAAATCATCGAGTTGCATAAAGTTTCGAAGTGGAAATGTTTTCCAAATGAAATTCAAATATTTTCAACACCCTTGTCATTTAAATAAATGGAAGAAGTCATGTCATCTTCTCTCCGTGGTTTTGTGATGAAAAGAATTTGAATTCGAAGTTCATAAAAGCAAAATGAAAGTTTGGGAAAGTCCTTTTATTCCCTCTCATTTAACTTTCAAAAGTTTCGAATTCACTCACTTTCAGCCAATCGATCAAGCAATCAATCAAATCTATCTATTTGTTTATAACATTCCAAAATTTAGAATTTTGGGATGTTACAATATTCCTTCGACTATGAGATTATGCAACTCCTGGATACCGAAGGAATGCCTTGTGTGCTATAAAATCTCACAACGTAACTGGGTGATTATAAAGATGCTCTATAGGTATCTCCGAAGGTGTTTGTTAGGTTGGCATAGATCGAGATTAGGATTTGTCACTCCGAGTATCGGAGAGGTATCTCTGGGCCCTCTTGGTAATACACATCATAAGCTTGCAAGAAAACGACTAAGGAGTTAGTCACAAGATGATGTATTATGGAGCGAGTAAAGTGACTTTCCGGTAACGAGATTGAACTAGGTATGAAGATGCCGACGATCTCTCAGGCAAGTAACATACCGATGGACAAAGGGAATTACGTATGTTGTCATAACGGTTCGACCGATAAAGATCTTCGTAGAATATGTAGGAGCCAATATGGGCATCCAGGTTCCGCTGTTGGTTATTGATGGGAGAGGTGTCTCGGTCATGTCTACATAGTTCTCGAACCCGTAGGGTCCGCACGCTTAACGTTCAATGATGATATAGTATTATACGAGTTATGTGATTTTGTGACCGAATGTTGTTCGAAGTACTGGATGAGATCACAGACATGACGAGGAGTCTCGAAATGATCGAGAGGTGAATATTGATATATAGGACGATGGTATTCGGACACCGGAAGTGTTCCGGAGGGTACCGGGTACATATCGGATCACCGAAAGGGGTTCCGGGCACCCCCGGCAAGGCCTTATGGGCCAAGAGGGGAAACGGACTAGACACAAGGGCCTGGTGCGCCCCCCATATGGGTCGGCCAAGGTGGAGAAGGAAAGGGGAAGAAGGAAAGGAAATAAAGGGAATAGGATTCCCCCTTCCTCCCCCTTCCCCCTCGTTCCTTCCCCCTCCGACAAATATGGCAAGGGGGCGCACCACTTGGGAGGACCCCAAGTAGGATTCGGCCTACTTGGGGCGCCCTCCTAGCTGCTCCCTCCTCCCCCCACCTATATATATGTGGGAAGGGGACACCTAGCACAACCAGACAATTGCCTAGCCGTGTGCGGCGCCCCCCTCCACTGTTTACACCCTCGGTCATATTTTCGTAGTGCTTAGGCGAAGCCCTGTGAGGATCACTTCACCATTACCGGTACCACGCCGTCGTGCTGACTGAACTCATCTACTACCTCGACGTCTTGCTGGATCAAGAAGGCGAGGGACGTCAATGAGCTAAACATGCGCAGAACACGGAGGTGTCGTGCGTTTGGTACTTAATCGGTTGAAGCGCGAAGAAGTTCGACTACATCAACCACATTGAGAAACGCTTCCGCTTACGGTCTACAGGGGTACGTAGACACACTGTCCCCTCGTTGCTATGCATCTCCATGGATAGATCATTGTGTGCGCATAGAATTTTTTTTTGTTTTCCATGCAACGTTTCCCAACAGTGGCATCATGAGCCAGGTCTATGCATAGATGACATGCACGAATAGAACACAAAGAGTTGTGGGCGGTGATAGTCATACTGCTTACCACCAACGTATTATTTTGATTCGGCGGTATTGTGGGATGAAGCGGCCCGGACCAACCTTACATGTCCATGCACATGAAACCGGTTCCACCGACAGACATGCAACTAGTTTTGCATAAAGATGGTTGGCGGGTATCTGTTTCTCCTACTTTAGTTGAATCAAATTTGACTATGGATGGTCCTTGAATAAGGTTAAAACAACAAACTTGATGAAACACCGTTGTGGTTTTGTGCGTAGGTAAGAACGGTTCTTGCTAGAAGCCTGTAGCAGCCACGTAAAACTTGCACCAACAAAGTAGAGGACGTCTAACTTGTTTTTGCAGGGCATGTTGTGATGTGATATGGTCAAGAGATGATGTGATATAGGTTATTGTATGAGATGATCATGTTTTGTAAAGTTATCGCAACCGGTAGGAGCCTTATGGTTGTCTCTTTATCGTATGAAATGCAAACACCATGTAATTGCTTTACTTTATCACTATGCGTTAGCGATAGTTGTAGAAGCAATAGTTGGCGAGACGACCACAATGCAACGATGGAGGTAAAGGTGTCGAGCCGGTGACGGTGGAGATCATGATGATGCTTTGGAGATGGAGATCAAAAGCACAAGCTGATGATGGCCATATGTCACATATATTGATTGCATGTGATGTTTATCTTTTATGCATCTTATTTTGCTTAGTATGGCGGTAGCATATAAGATGATCCCTTCACTAAATTTGAAGGTAAAAGTGTTCTCCTTGAGCACCGTTGCTATAGTTCTCCGTGTTGAGACACCACGTGATGATCGGGTGTGATAGACTCTATGTTCACATACAACGGGTGCAATACGGTTTTGCACATGCGGAATACTTGGGTTAAACTTGACGAGCCTAGCATGTATAGACATTGCCTCAGAACACTGGAGACCAAAAGGTCGGATGTGAATCATATAGTAGATATGATCAACATAGAGATGTTCACCATTGATGACTACCCCATCTCACATGATGATCGGACATGGGTTAGTTGATGTGGATCACGTATCACTTATATGACTTGAGGGATGTCAATTTAAGTGGGAGTTCTTAAGTAATTTGATTAATTGAACTTAATTTATCATGAAGTTAGTCCTGATAGTTTTGCATATCTATGTTGTAGATCAATAGCTCGCGATTTAGCTCCCCTATATTTTTGATATGTTCCTAGATAAAACTAACTTGAAAGATGATAGTAGCAATGATGCATACTAGGTCCGTGATCTGAGGATTATCCTCATTGCTGCATAGAAGAATTATGTCCTTGATGCATTGGTAGGTGATAGAACTATTGCAGGAGCAGATGCAGACGTTATGAATGTTTGGCAAGCTCGATATGATGACCACTTAATAGTTTAGTGGGCCATGCTTTATGGCTTAGAATCGGGACTTCAAAAACGTTTTGAACGCCACGGAGCATATGAGATGTTCCAAGAGCTGAAATTGGTATTTCATACTCATGCCCATGTCGAGAAATATGAGACCTCTGACAAGTACTTTGCCTACAAGATGGAGGAGAATAGCTCAGCCAGTGAGCATGTGCTCAGAATGTCTGGGTACTACAATCGCTTGAATCAAGTGGGAGTTAATCTTCCATATAAGATAGTGTTTGGCAGAGTTTTCTAGTCACTATCACCAAGCTACTAGAACTTCGTGATGAACTATAATATGCAAGGGATGACGAAAATGATTCCCGAGCTCTTCGCGATGCTGAAATCGGTGAATGTAGAAATCAAGAAAGAGCATCAAGTGTTGATGATTAACAAGATCACCAGTTTCAAGAAAAAGGGTAAGGGAAACAAAGGGAACTTCAATAAGAATGGCAAGCAAGTTGCCGCTCCCATGAAGAAGCCCAAAGCTGGACCCAAGCCTGATACTGAGTGCCTCTACTACAAAGGAAATGGTCACTGGAAGTAGAAATGCCCCAAATACTTGGTGGATAAGAAGGATGGAAAAGTGAACAAAGGTATATTTTATATACATGTTATTGATGTGTACCTTGCTAGTGTTCATAGTAGCCCCTGGATATTTGATACAAGGTCAGTTGCTAAGATTAGTAACTTGAAACAGGAGTTGCAGAATAAACATAGACTAGATAAGGGCGAGGTGACGATGTGTGTTGGAAGTGATTCCAAGGTTGATACGATCACCATCGCACACTCCCTCTACCTTCGGGATTAGTGTTGAACCTAAATAAATGTTATTTGGTGTTTGTGTTGAGCATGAATATGATTTGATCATGTTTATTGCAATACGGTTATTAATTTAAGTCAGAGAATAATTGTTGTTCTGTTTACATAAATAAAACCTTATATGGTCATACACCCAATGTGAATGGTTTATTGAATCTCGATCTTAGTGATACACATATTCATAAAATTGTTGCCAAAAGATGCAAAATGATAGTGCAACATATTTGTGGCACTGCCGTTTAGGTCATATTGGTGTAAAGCGCATGAAGAAACTCCATGCAGATGGACTTTTCGAATCACATGATTATGAATCATTTGATACTTGCGAACCATGCCTCATGGGCAAGATCACTAAAACTCCGTTCTCCGGAACAATGGAACGAGCCAATGACTTACTGGAAATAATACATACCGATGTATGCGGTCCGATGAGTGTTTGAGGCACACGGTGGGTATCGTTATTTTCTGACCTTCACAGATGATTTGAGTAGGTATGGTATATCTACTTGATGAAACACAAGTCTAAAACATTTGAAAAGTTTAAAGAATTTTAGAGTGAAGTGGAGAATCATCGTAACAAGAAAATAAAGTTTCTATGATATGATCGTGGAGGCCAATATTTGAGTTACGAGTTTGGCCTTCATTTAAAACAATGTGGAATTGTTTCACAACTGACGCCACCTGTAACACCACAGCGTAATGGTGTGTCCAAACGTCGTAACCGTACTTTATTAGATACGGTGCGATCTATGATGTCTCTTTCCAATTTACCACTATAATTTTGGGGTTATGCATTGGAGACATCCGCATTCACGTTAAATAGGACACCATCTAAATCCGTTGAGACGACACCGTATGAAGTGTGGTTTGGCAAGAAACCTAAGTTGTTGTTTCTTAAAGTTTGGGGTTGCGACACTTATGTCAAAAGGCTTCAGCCTGATAAACTCAAACCCAAAATGGAGAAGTGCATCTTCATAGGATACCCTAAGGAAACAAATGGGTACACCTTCTACCACAGGTCCAAGAAGGCAAGATCTTTGTTGCCAAGAATGGAACCTTTCTAGAGGAGTTTCTCTCGAAAGAAGTGAGTGGGAGGAAAGTAGAACTTAATGAGGTAATTGTACCTTCTCTCGAATTGGAGAGTAGCACACCAGAGAAATCTGTTCCCGTGATGCCTACGCTAACTAGAGAGGAAGCTAATGATGATGATCATGAAACTTCGGATCAAGTTACTACTGGACTTCGTAGGTCAACCAGAACACGTTCCGCACCAGAGTGGTATGGTAATCCTTTTCTATAAGTCATGTTACTAGACCAAGGCGAACCTACGAACTATGAAGAAGCTATGATGAGCCCAGATTCCAATAAATGGCTTGACGCCATGAAATCTGAGATAGGATCCTTGTATAGAACAAAGTGTGGACTTTGGTGGACTTTCCCGATGATCGGCAAGCCATTGAGAATAAATGGATCTTCAAGAAGAAGACAGACGCTGAGGATAATGTCACCGTCTACAAAGCTCGACTTGTTGCGAAAGGTTTTCGACAAGTTCAAGGAGTTGACTACGATGAGACCTTCTCACCCGTAGCGATGCTTAAGTCAGTCTGAATCATGTTAGCAATTGCCGCATTTTATAATTATGAAATCTGGCAAATGGATGTAAAAACTACATTCCTTAATGGATTTCTTAAAGAAGAGTTGTATATGATGCACCCAGAAGGTTTTGTCGATCCTAAAGGTGCTAACAAAGTGTGCAAGCTCCAGTGATCCATCTATGGACTGGTGCAAGCATCTCGGAGTATTTATACAGACTTATGGTGAATCCTGTATTTACAAGAAAGTGAGTGGGAGCTCTGTAGCATTTCTGATATTATATGTGGATGACATATTGTTGATCGGAAATGATATAGAATTTCTGGATAGCATAAAAGGATACTTGAATAAGAAGTTTTCAATGAAAGACCTCGGTGAAGCTGCTTATATATTGGGCATCAAGATCTATAGAGATAGATCAAGACGCTTGGTAGGACTTTCACAAAGCACATACCTTGATAAAAGTTTTGAAGAAGTTCAAAATGGATCAGCCAAAGAAAGGGTTCTTGCCTGTGTTACAAGGTGTGAAGTTGAGTAAGACTCAAAACCCAACCACGGCATAATATATAGAGAGAATGAGAGTCATTCCCTATGCCTCAATCATAGGTTCTATAAAGTATGCCATGTTGTGTACCAGACCTGTTGTGTGCCTTGCCATGAGTTTGGTAAGGGGGTACAATAGTGATCCAGGAGTAGATCACTGGACATCGGTCAAAAATTATCCTTAGGTACCTAAAGAGGACTAAGGAAATGTTTCTCAGATATGGAGGTCATAAAGAGTTCATCGTAAAGTATTACGTCGATGCACCGATCCGGATGACTCTGAGTCTCGATCTGGATACATATTGAAAGTGGGAGCAATTAGCTAGAGTAGCTCCATGCAGAACATTGTAGACATAGAAATTTGCGGAATACATACGGATCTGAATGTGATAGACCCGTTGACTAAACCTCTCTCACAAGCAAAACATGATCACAACTTAGTACTCTTTGGGTGTTAATCACATGGTGATGTGAACTAGATTATTGACTCTAGTAAACTCTTTGGGTTTTGGTCACATGGAGATGTGAACTATGGGTGTTAAATCACATGGTGATGCGAACTAGATTATTGACTCTAGTGCAAGTGGGAGACTGATGGAAATAGGCCCCTAGAGGCAATAATAAAATGTTTATTATTATATTTCCTAAATCATGATAAAGGTTTATTATTCATGCTAGAATTGTATTGATCTGAAACTTAAATACATGTGTGAATACATAAACAAAATACCGTGTCCCTAGTAAGCTTCTACTAGACTAGCTCATTGATCAAAGATGGTTAAGGTTTCCTAACCATTGACATGAGTTGTCATTTGATAACGGGATCACATCATTAGGAGAATGATGTGATGAACAAGACCCATCCATTAGCTTAGCATAATGATCGTTCAGTTTTATGGCTATTGCTTTCTTCATGTCAAATACATATTCCTTCGACTATGAGATTATGCAACTCCCGGATACCGGAGGAATGCCTTGTGTGCTATCAAACGTCACAATGTAACTGGGGGATTATAAAGATGCTCTATAGGTATCTTCGAAGGTGTTTGTTGGGTTGGCATAGATCGAGATTAGGATTTGTCACTCCGAGTATCGGAGAGGTATCTCTGGGCCCTCTCGGTAATACACATCATAAGCTTGCAAGCAAACGACTAAGGAGTTAGTCACGAGATGATGTATTACGAAACAAGTAAAGAGACTTGCCGGCAACGAGATTCATTTAGGTATGAAGATACCGACGATCGAATCTCGGGCAAGTAACATACTGATGGACAAAGGGAATTACGTATATTGTCATAACGGTTCGACCGATAAAGATCTTCGTAGAATATGTAGGAGCCAATATGGGCATCTAGGTTCGCTATTGGTTATTGGCCAAAGAGTTTTATTGGTCATGTCTACATAGTTCTCGAACCCGTAGGGTCCGCGCGCTTAACGTTCGATGACGATATAGTATTATATGAGTTATATGATTTGGTGACCGAATGTTGTTTGGAGTCACAGATGAGATCACGTACATGACGAGGAGTCTCGAAATGGTCAAGAGGTAAAGATTGATATATATAGGACGATTGTATTCAGACACCGGAAGTGTTCCGGAGGCTACCGTGTACATATCGGATCACCGGAAGGGGTTCCGGGCACCCCCGGCAAAAGATATGGGCCTTATGGGCCAAGAGGGGAAATGCACCAGCCACAAGGGGCTGGTGCACCCCTCATATGGGTCGGCCAAGGTGGAGAAGGAAAGGGGAAGAAGGAAAGGAAAGGAAGGGAATAGGATTCCCCCTTCCCCCTCTTTCCTTCCCCCTCCGACAAATATGGCAAGGGGACGCACCACTTGGGAGGACCCCAAGTAGGATTCAGCCTACTTGGGGCTCCCTCCTCCCCCCACCTATATATATGTGGCAAGGGGGGCGCCTAGCACAACCAGACAATTGCCTAGCCGTGTGCGGCGCCCCCCTCCACCGTTTACACCCTCGGTCATATTGTTGTAGTGCTTAGGCGAAGCCCTGCGAGGATCACTTCACCATCACTGTCACCACGCCGTCATGCTGATGAACTCATCTACTACCTCAACGTCTTGTTGGATCAAGAAGGTGAGGGACATCACCGATCTGAACGTGTGCAGAACACGAAGATGCCGTGCATTTGGTACTTGATCGGTTGAAGCGTGAAGGAGTTCGACTACATCAACCGCATTGAGAAACGCTTCCGCTTACGGTCTACGAGGGTATGTAGACACACTCTCCCCTCGTTGCTATGCATCTCCATGGATAGATCATTGCGTGCGCGTAGAATTTTTTTTGTTTTCCATGCAACGTTTCCCAACAGGATGGCACCCTCATCGTCTGAGTTCTCCGACCGTTGCAGCCTGGTAGGCGTGCTCGAGGGAGCACATCGCATCCTTCTCATCACAGGCGATCGTGATGATGGTGCAGCTTCCTGGCATCTTGAGGACGTTGTAGCCGTGGTGCGTCACCACCATGAACTTGGCGAGGGCTGGGTACCTGAGGATGGCGTTGTACGGTAGGCGAATGTGAGAGACGTCAAAGTCGATGAACTCGGTGCGGTGGTTGTCGCGCTTGCAGAAAGTGACTGGGAGGTGAATCTGCCCCAGGGGGGATGGTGGAGCCGTCGGTCACCCCTCAGAAGGGCCTTGTGGGGAGGAGCTAGTCATAGGGCACCTAGAGCCTCTTGAATGTCTCAATAGAGAGGACATTCAGCCCTGCACCTCCATCGATGAGTGTCTTGGTAATGAGGACGTTGCTGACGGTCGGCGAGCAGAGTATTGGGAGCGTGCCAGTGGTGGCTGCGCACTTGAGCTGATCTGTAGAGTCGAAAGTGATGGCGTACTTGGACCACCTGAGGGGACGCGTCGCCTTGAGCTTGGGGAGGGCCGTGTTGACCTCACGAGCGAACTGCTTGAAGACGCGATGGGAGGTGGGGGCCTGAGGGCCACCCGGGATACAGGCAATAGCACGAGGCTCTTGGAAGCCCCCGGCCCCATCATCTTGGCGGTGGTCATCGTTCCTCCTTGGTGGCGGCGGTAGCGGAGGAAGGCCGGCATTGCCCTGAGGATGATCCTCACGAGCCTGGTCCCTCCGGGGGCCATCGCAAGTCTGGCCCTACCAGCGGTCCTCACGAGGCTGATCACGCCAGTCCTGGCGGGGGTCGCGGTTGTCCCAGCGACCTCCGCCACGGCCGTAGCCACAGTCATTGCGCTCAGGACGCCGGCCAAGGCGCCAGTCTCGGATGGCCCTGAGCTCTTGGCGATCGTTGTGTTGTGGCTGTGGACATTGTGGAAGATGCAGAACGGTCGACTGCCCTTGGAGGACTCGGGGTGGTCGCAGCCGCGCTTCATCTCAGGCTTAGCCGCAAGCACAGTCGGGCCCTTGCGCTTCACGTCCTTGGCCTTGGCCTTCTTGTCTTCAGGGTCGGCCTCTGGGAGCTCTAGGAGTGAGAGGCGACCTTCCTCTGCCCTCGCGCACTTTTGGTTGCCATGTTGAACATATCCAGAGCCGAGCACAGGTCCTCGTGTATGGCGAGTTCTTCCTTCATCCTGACATCTCGGACGCCATCAATGAACGCCGAAATGATGGCCTCGTCCGACACCTTAGGGATCTTGAGGTGAACGTTCGTGAAGCGCTGGATATATTTGTGCAAGGTCTCCCCTGGCTACTGCTTGATGCACCGCAGGTCACCCGAAGCAGGGGCGCGGTCGCGAGTGCCCTGGAAGTTGGCGATGAAGCGCTCCCGCAGCTCTTCCCAGGAGGAGATCAATCCCACCGGAAGGTTCAGGAGCCACGAGCGCGCGCCATCCTTGAGAGCCATGGGAAACCAGTTCGCCATGACCTTCTTGTCACCATTCGCCGCCTCGATGCTCAGCTCGTAGAGCCGGAGAAACTCAGCTGGGTCTAGGGTACCGTCATAGCACAGAGGTAGATCTGGCTTGAACTTGCCAGGCCAGACGACACGACGCAGCTCTGAGTGAACGCACGACAGCCCGCCGAACTCAAGGGAGCCCACCACTGAGGGGGAGCCAGGATCTGACGCCCGCGAGTGATACATCTCCAATGTATCTACTTTTCCAAACACTTTTGCCCTTGTTTTGGACTCTAACTTGCATGATTTGAATGGAACTAACCCAGACTAACACTGCTTTCAGCAGAATTGCCTTGGTGTTATTTTTGTGCAGAAATAAAAGTTCTCGGAATGACTTGAAAATCCACGGAAACACGTTTTGGAATTAATAAAAAATACTGGCGAAAGAATCAGCATCAGGGGGCCCACACCCTGTCCACGAGGGTGCAGGGTGCGCTCACCCCCTGGGGCGCACCCTCCTGCCTCGTGGGCCCCCTAAGACTCCACCGACCTCAACTCCAACTCCATATATTCACGCTCAGGGATAAAAAATCAGAGAGAGGGATTCATCATGTTTTACGATACGGAGCCGCCGCCAAGCCCTAATCTTCTTCGGGAGGGCTGATCTGGAGTCCGTTCGGGGCTCCAAAGAGGGGAATCCGTCACCATCGTCATCATCAACCATCCTCCATCGTCAATTTCATGATGCTCACCATTGTGCATGAGTAATCCCGTCGTAGGCTTGCTGAACGGTGATGGGCTGGATGAGATTTATCATGTAATCCAGTTAGTTTTGTTAGGGTTTGATCCCTAGTATCCATTATGTTCTAAGATTGATGTTGCTATGACTTTGCTATGCTTAATGCTTGTCACTAGGGCCCGACTGCCATGATTTCAGATCTGAACCTATTATGTTTTCATGAATATATGTGAGTTCTTGATCCTATCTTGCAAGTCAATAGTCACCTACTATGTGTTATGATCCGGCAACCCTGAAGTGACAATAATCGGGACCACTCCCAGTGATGACCGTAGTTTGAAGAGTTCATGTATTCACTAAGTGTTAATGCTTTGGTCCGGTACTCTATTAAAAGAAGGCCTTAATATCCCTTAGTTTCCAATAGGACCCTGCTGCCACGGGAGTGTAGGACGAAAGATGTCATGCAAGTTCTTTTCCATAAGCATGTATGACTATATTCGAAATACATGCCTACATTACATTGATGAACTGGAGCTAGTTTTGTATCACCCTATGTTATAACTGTTGCATGAGGAATCACATCCGACATAATTATCCATCATTGATCCATTGCCTATGGGCTTTTCACATATTGATCTATGCTTAGTTACTTTTCCGTTGCCACTGTTATGATTGCTACGAAACTGCTACTGTTACTTTTGCCACCGTTACTGTTACTTCCATACTACTTTGCTACTAAATACTTTGCTGCAGATATTAAGTCTTTCAGGTGTGGTTGAATAGACAACTCACCTACTAATACTTGAGAATATTCTTTGGCTCCCCTTGTGTTGAATCAATAAATTTGGGTTGAATACTCTACCCTCGAAAACTGTTGCGATCCCCTATACTTGTGGGTTATCAAGACTATTTTCTGGCGCTTGGGATTTATATTTGTTGATCATTATGAGGAACTTGAAAGATGAAAGAACCAAGATTTATCCCTCAACTACGAGGGGAGGTATGGAACTGCCATCTAGCTCTGCACTTGATTCACCTTACATTATGAGTAAATTTATACACCTACACCGTTATTGATTACGGTATGTCACATGTTATTGATGATGCCATACATTATGCATAATGCTTACGATGAAACTACTTCTATGCTTGATAGTACTGTGCCATTAGGTGAATTTCTTGATGAACAACTTGCTAGGGTTAGAGAGAATGAAATTATTGAAACAGATAATATTGATGAAAGTGATGATGAAGATTCTCCCCCTACATATGAATTGTCTGATGTGCCTGAGGGTTATTTTATGGATGAAGAAACTGCTAGAGATCTTTTTGCTTGCAAAGATAGATATGATCTTAAGAAACGGTTAGCTAAGCTGAAAGAAAAGTCTTTGAATGCTAGAATGAAATATGACCCTACTTTTGCTACTTCACCTATCTGTATTTCTGATAAGGATTATGATTTCTCTGTCGATCCTGAGTTAATTATTTAGGTTAAATCTGATCCTTTTTATGGCTATGAATCTGAAACTATTGTGGCACATCTTACTAAATTGAATGATATAGCCACCCTATTCACTCATGAGGAAAAAATTCGTTATTAGTTTATCCTTAAGTTATTTCCGTTCTCATTTAAGGGTGATGCTAAAACATGGTTTAATTCTCTTGCTCCTGGTTGTGTGCGTAGTCCACAGGATATGATTTATTACTTCTTTGCTAAATATTTCCCCGCTCATAAGAAACAAGCTGCCTTAAGGGAAATATTTAATTTTGTGCAAATTGAAGAAGAGAGTCTCCCACAAGCTTGGGGGAGGCTTCTCCGATTACTTAATGCTTTGCCTGATCATCCTCTCAAGAAAAATGAAATACTTGATATCTTTTATAATGGACTAACCGATGCTTCAAGAGACCACCTGGATAGTTGTGTTGGTTGTGTTTTCACGGAGAGAACTGTTGAGCAAGCTGAATTGCTATTGAATAATATATTGAGTAATGATAATGATTGGACACTTCCTGAACCAATTCCTAAGCCAACTCAGAGGAAAAGGGGTATTCTATTTCTCAGTCCTGAAGATATGCAAGAGGCAAAGAAATATATGAAAGATAAGGGTATTAAAGCTGAAGATGTTAAGAATTTACCACCTATTGAAGAAATATATGGTCTTGATAACCCGACATAGGTAGTAAAGGTAAATTCGCTCTATAGATTTGATGAAGGGGATATTCCTCGTAATAAGTGTGCTAGACAATGCTTGGATGAGTTTGATAATTTTATTGTTAAACAAGAAAACTTCAATGCTTATGTTGGTAGACAATTGAAACGTAATGCTTATATGATTGAACACTTGAGTGATTATATTTCTAGAGTTAAAGGTGACCTTAAACTTATTAGTAAACATGCTTCTACGGTTACCACTCAAGTAGAACAAGTGCTTAGAGCACAAGATTATTTGCTCAATGAATTAAATAATAAGAAAAATGGTAATGATGTTAGAGTTGTGACTAGAGGGGGTAGAATGACTCAGGAACCTTTGTATCCTGAGGGCCACCCTAAGAGAGTTGAGCAAGACTCTCATAGAACTAATGTTGATGCACCTAGTCCTTCTAAATGATAGGACTTTGCATGCTTCTAGTGAACCTGTTGTTGAAACATCTGAGAATCCCAATGATATTTATATTTTTGATGCTGAAAGACAATCTGGTAATGAACATGAACATAGTGATAATGTTAATGATGATGTTCATGTTGATGCTCAACCTAGCAATAACAATGATGTAGAGATTGAACTTGCTATTGATCTTGATAACCCACAATCAAAGAATCAACGTTATGATAAGAGAGACTTCATTTCTAGGAAGCACGGTAAAGAAAGAGAACCATGGGTTCAGAAACCCATGCCTTTTCCTCCTAAACCATCCAAGAAGAAGGGTGATGATGAGCGCTTTGCTGAAATGATTAGACCTATCTTTTTGCGTATGCGTTTGAGTGATATGCTTAAAATGAACCCTTATGCTAAGTATATGAAAGATATTGTTACAAATAAAAGAAAGATACGGAAGCTGAAATTTCCACCATGCTTGCTAATTATACTTTTAAAGGTGGAATACCTAAGAAACTAGGAGATCCGGGAGTACCAACTATACCATGCTCCATTAAAAGAAACTATGTTAAAACTGCTTTATGTGATCTTGGAGCCGGTGTTAGTGTTATGCCTCTCTCTTTATATCGTAGACTTGATTTGGATAAGTTGACACCTACTGAAATATCTTCGCAAATGGCTGATAAATCAACTGCTATACCTGTCGGTATTTGTGAGGATGTACCCGTTGTGGTTGCAAACGTTACTATTTTAACAGGCTTTGTTATCCTTGATATTCCCGAGGACGATAGTATGTCGATTATCCTTGGTAGACCCTTTTTGAAACTGCAGGGGCTGTTATTGATTGCAACAAAGGCAATGTCACTTTTCATGTTATTGGTAATGAGCATATGGTACACTTTCCGAGGAAACAACCTCAAGTCCACAGTGTCAATTCTATTGGAAAAATTTTGACAATTACTATTGGAGGTTTTGAATTGCCTCTTCCTATTGTCAAGAAGAAATATGATATTCTTATTATTGGGTACATGCATATCCCCGTAGAGGTAACCTAGTGTTATTTGAAAATTCTTCGGTTTCATGCGATTCGGAAAGAGTTTGTTAACAAGACTTGAACAACCTTGTTAGTGGATTCATTTTGATGAGCATGAGATGGATGAAGTTAGAAAGCACAACTCTCTGTACCCTCCTTTTACTTTCTGTTATTTAGATTAAATAAAGCAAAAATATTATATTTTTTTGTCTGTTTTCTGAATTATCCTTGCAATAAAAAATACCACGAAAATAATAGTTCTCCAAATGTCCTGAAAATGAAATCTGAATTTTTATAGAATATTTTAAGAATATCTGGCACTGAGAACACACCAGGGGGACCCACCATCTGGCCACGAGGGGCCAGGGCGCGCCCCCTGCCTCGTGGGCCCCATGTGGACCCCCTCCACTTATTCCAGCACCCACTCACTTCGTCTTCCTCCAGAAAAAATCCTCCCATAGCTCAAACCCGTGTTCTAGCTCATCTTGCTGCCATTTTTGATCTCCTTGCTCAAAGCTCCATTCACAAAACTGCTTTGGGGGATTGTTCTTCGGTATGTGACTCCTCCAATGGTCCAATTAATTTTTGTTCTAGTGCTTTATTTATTGCAAATTTTTGTTGCTGAGGTGACCCTGTTCTTGAGCTTGCATGTCAAATTTATATGGTCAAAGTAGTTTTAATGCATGATTTAGCCTCTAGGCACTTGTGGGAGTAGTTGCTATCAATCTTGTTGAGTTTGGTTCACTTTTATTTTGAGTCACTAAAAAATTTCAGAAATTTTTTAGAGAAGGAAAAATGGTTAGGAAAATGTACCAAGGTGGTTCCTTAAGGAAGCAAGGACCTAGGCTCGCGATACGTGAGCCGGACGATGAACCACCGAGGGAAGCTCAAGTGCGGCCTTGTGAATGGCCATCAGAGGAGTTTATGGTCCAAGCAGGTATCAAGGATGAATTTGACGCGTATGTGAGTAATGCTGATCTTGAGGAGTTCGTGTCAGATAAGTGCCCGCAATACCGCTGCCTAATTGATTCCTTTATGAGAAGGTTTAAATTTACATCCTCGCGCAATTCTCACACTGTTTTATTTGATCTTTATGATAAATCATATACTATGGATTTAGAAGATTTTAATACTGCTTGTAAACTCCCGCAGTGGGGCAATGTTAGTGAACCTAGGAAATCTGAATATAAAGACTTTCTTGCTAGTATCACTGTGGGGGAATCTAGAGAAATCACACAAGCTACAATAGGGAGCATTCATTTCCCTTCCATCCATTATTTTGCTCTCTTTATAGGTAGATACATTAACGGTAAAGATGAGGATTGTCACATGTGCGTTCCAGATCTTTGTGTCCTCAAGAGTGCAGTATTAGGTGATAAACAATATAACTTGGGGGCTATTGTTGCACGAAGGTTGCATCTTAACGGTACAAGTGGAGATTTGTTTGGTGGAATTTATGCAACTCGTGTAGCTAATTATCTTGATGTACCCATACATGAAAATGATGTCTGGAATTGCCTCCTGCTTATCTAGATTATAGTGCCATGGTTCACCATCAGTTTGTTGAGAGGAATGAACAGTTCCTCCAGTACCGACTAATCTTTGACAGATGGCGCACTGTCCATGTTGCTCTCCCTGCTCCTACTTTCTTTGACTTTCAGGCAAAAAGGAGATATGTTATAACCAGGGAGGAGGCGAACGAATATGGGAGGAGGACGGAGGCAGCTCGCCTCCAAGCTGCAGCTCATCAGGCAGTAGCTGCTGCATCTCAGTACGACCCTAGATACAACTTAGGATATCCGCCAAGCCAGCTGTGGCCATAGACCAACGTAGGCCAAAATCCTAAGCTTGGGGGAGTACGTGTTTCTCACCGATATTACATTCATGTTCACACACTCATCCTAGTTGTCGGTGCTCATACTTCTTCATTGTACTATCCATGCTAGTTTATTTCTGTTTTAAGCCTTCTTCTTGTGTGTTTGAAAAACCTTAAGAAAAACCCAAAAAAATTAGTTGTAGCTTTTAGCTAGTTTACTTTCCGTGCATGTAGTAGTAGTAGTAATTAAAAGAAAACACAAAAAGTTTTCTCGCTCTTCTTTTGCTTGTTGGGAGCTTTCCCGTGTAAATAGTTTTATTTTATTTCTTTTCTTTGGGGGTCGAGAGGAGAAGACCATGATGAAAATGTTGAGTGTCTCTCATATGCATTATTGTTGATTTAACCGAGAGCCCATGTTACCTTGTCTTCTCCTTTGTATTAAATGCTTGCAGATTCCAGCTTAGTCCAATGCACTTGCACTATTATTATTATCCACACCGTTCGGTCGTGCGAGTGAAAGGCAATAATGATGATATATGATGGACTGGTCGAGATGAGAGAAGCTGGTATGAACTCGACCTATCTTGTTTTTGTAAATATGATTAGTTCATCATTCCTGATTCAGCCTATTATGAATGAAACATGTTTACAATGACAATTAGAGATTATAGTTGCTCATGCCATGCTTAATTAGCTAGGAGTTTATAATGGTTTACCTTGCGTGCCAACATGCTATTAAAATGGTTGTGGTGTGGTATGGTAGGGTGGTATCCTCCTTTGAACGATTCGAGTGGCTTGACTTGGCACATGTTCACGCATGTAGTTGAAACAAAATCAACATAGCCTCCGCGATATTTATGTTCATGGTGATTTATATCCTACTCATGCTTGCAATCATTGTTGATTAATCTTAATGCATGTTCATGACTATTGTCGCTCTCTAGTTGGTCGCTTCCCAGTCTCTTTCTAGCCTTCACGTGTACTAAGCTGGAATACTGCTTGTGCATCCACTTCCATAAACCCCGAAAAGTTATTCCATATGAGTCCACCATACCATCCTATATGCGGTATTTACCTGTCGTTCCAAGTAAATTTGTATGTGCCAAACTCTAAACCTTCAAATGAAATTCTGTTTTGTATGCTCGAATAGCTCATGTATCAACTAGGGCTGTCTATATATTCCATGCTAGGTGGGTTATTCTCATGATGAGTGGACTCCGCTCCTCATTCACGAGAAAATGGTCGGTAACCGGGATGCCCAGTCCCATGCTCAAATCAAAATAATTGCAAACAAAACTCCCCCAGGATTTTTGTTAGTTGGAGGCACCCGTTGTTTTGGACAAGCCATGGATTGATGTTTGTTGGTGGTGGGGGAGTATAAACTTTACCATTCTATTTGGAACCGCCTATAATGTGTGTAGCATGGAAGATATCGAGATCTCTTGGTTGTTATGTTGACAATGAAAGTATACCACTCAAAATATTATTTATCTCTATTTCAAAACTCGAGCTCTGGCACCTCTACAAATCCCTGCTTCCCTCTACGAAGGGCCTATCTATTTACTTTTATGTTGAGTTATCATCCTATTATTAAAAAGCACCAGTTGGAGAGCACCGCTGTCATTCGCATGCATTGCTATTAATTTACATTGAGTATGATCAGAATCGGATCTCTTTTGCCATGAATTACAATGTCTAGTCGGTCATTGATCTTCGTGGGTGCTCTGCATTTATGTTTTGCGGTCTCAAAAGGGTCAAGTAGATACCATCTTGTTATGTCATATTATGATTGTTTTGAGAAAGTGTTGTCATCCGAGATTTATTATTATTGCTCGCTAGTTGATTATGCCATTGATATGAGTAAACATGAGACCTAAATGTTATTGTGAATATGGTTAGTTCATAATCTTTGCTGAAAACTTGAATGCTGGCTTTACATATTTGCAACAACAAGATCAAACAGAGTTTGTAAAAGTTATTCTTTATCACTTTCAGTTTGTCAACTGAATTGCTTGAGGACAAGCAAAGGCTTAAGCTTGGGGAGTTGATACGTCTCCAACGTATCTACTTTTCCAAACACTTTTGCCCTTGTTTTGAACTCTAACTTGCATGATTTGAATGGAACTAACCCGAACTGACGCTGTTTTCAGCAAAATTGCCTTGGTGTTATTTTTGTGCAGAAATAAAAGTTCTCGGAATGACTTGAAAATCCACGAAGACACGTTTTGGAATTAATAAAAAGTACTAGCAAAAGAATCAGCATTAGGGGGACCACACCCTGTCCACAAGGGTGCAGGGTGCGCCCACCCCCTGGGGCGCCCCCCTGCCTCGTGGGCCCCCTGAGACTCCACCGACCTCAACTCCAACTCCATATATTCATGTTCGGGGAGAAAAAAATTAGAGAGAGGGATTCATCGTGTTTTACTATACGGAGCCGCCGCCAAGCCCTAATCTTCTTTGGGAGGGCTGATCTGGAGTCCATTCGGGGCTCCAGAGAGGGGAATCCGTCGCCATCGTCATCATCAACCATCCTCCATCACCAATTTCATGATGCTCACCACCGTGCGTGAGTAATCCCATCGCAGGCTTGCTGGACGGTGATGGGTTGGATGAGATTTATCATGTAATCGAATTAGTTTTGTTAGGGTTTGATCCCTAGTATCCATTATGTTCTAAGATTGATGTTTCTATGACTTTGCTATGCTTAATGCTTGTCACTAGGGCCCGAGTGCCATGATTTCAGATCTGAACCTATTATGTTTTCATGAATATATGTGAGTTCTTGATCCTATCTTGCAAGTCAATAGTCACCTACTATGTGTTATGATCCGCAACCTCAAGTGACAATAATCGGGACCACTCCCGGTGATGACCGTAGTTTGAAGAGTTCATATATTCACTAAGTGTTAATGCTTTGGTCCGGTACTCTATTAAAAGGAGGCCTAAATATCCCTTAGTTTCCAATAGGACCCCGCTGCCACGGGAGTGTAGGACGAAAGATGTCATGCAAGTTCTTTTCCATAAGCACGTATGACTATATTCAAATACATGCCTACATTACATTGATGAACTGGAGCTAGTTCTCAGATCACCCTATGTTATAACTGTGTCATGAGGAATCGTATCCGACATAATTATCCATCATTGATCCATTGCCTACGAGCTTTTCACATATTGACCTTTGCTTAGTTACTTTTCTGTTGCCACTATTATGATTGCTACAAAACTGCTACTGTTACTTTTGCCACCGTTACTGTTACTTCCATACTACTTTGCTACTAAATACTTTGATGCAGATATTAAGTCTTTCAGGTGTGATTGAATTGACAACTCAACTGCTAATACTTCAGAATATTCTTTGGCTCCCCTTGTGTCGAATCAATAAATTTGGGTTGAATACTCTACCCTCGAAAACTATTGCGATCCCCTATACTTGTGGGTTAACAGCGAGCCACCACCTCGAGTGGCACACGTTCTTGACGTGGTAGTGCTGGGAGTGCACGCGCCTCTCCTTGAGGCCGCTGCACCACCTGGCAGCTTTCTTCATCGCGCGTCGGCGCCCTACGCGGCGGTCGCGCTGGGAGGCCTCACGCCTTGGATAGGGGACGACATCACGCCGGAGAGGAGGAGGAGGCGCACCATGGGCCACGTTGCCCGCCTAAGGCGGTGGGGGAGGCAGCGAGCGAGACGGCGCAGGAGCCTCTCCATCAACGCTCGTGAGCTCGGCGATGTGGTCCAGCCAGTCCTCGTAGAGTTCATCAGCCGGACGATAATGTAGAAGCTCGCGCGCCATGAGCAATGCAACCTGCGCGTTTGCCGTCCCGCGACGAGCATGAGAAGACAAAGCAGCGGCTGGAGTCAGCAATGGAGTGGCTGTGCGACCATCGCATCGCACGGAAGGCGACAGCAACGAGTCCTGCTGCTCGTAGACCACAGGGCCGGTGGCAGCGTTAGCTGCAGGTGACAGGGAGTGGCGAGGAGCACCGTCGCCCGTAGGCGCAGTATGAGCAACACGGGCGGTGAGGGCCGCCCGGCGCTTAGCACGAACTCGAGGAGCGTCGTCCATGAGAACGGCGGAACGATGGAGAAACAATCGACGGAAGAGAGGCTTCGACACGCCCCTACCTGGCGCGCCAGATGTTAGATTCAGGGCTCTGCAGTCCCGAGAAAGGTTCGAACTCTGGTGCGTGTGCGAAGAACTCACCCTCTCCAGCCAACCAACTCATCACTCTCACGGCCTAGTGAAAGTGCAATCATGCCCTTACATCATGTTTTGATGTTGATGACAATAAACATGTAGGGGACTAACTATGTTTGTCAATTAAATCTCAGGTGTTAGTCCTCGGTTCATCCATAGTGTGTGGATCGTGAACATACGAAGTGATTTTACTCAAGGATGAAGTATCAAAATGATTACATATTTGT
The DNA here is from genome assembly GCA_021605145.1 of Aegilops bicornis. Taxonomy (NCBI): domain Eukaryota; kingdom Viridiplantae; phylum Streptophyta; class Magnoliopsida; order Poales; family Poaceae; genus Aegilops; species Aegilops bicornis. The sequence continues at coordinate 397,121,122 of CM038673.1, read as the reverse complement.
TTTCTTGATTATAGGATCCCACACTATTAAGAGGGGATCGATAGGGTTAGTAAAAGGCTTGCTCTTGCCACAAATCTCCTTCCCAAAATTCATTATGATCTATCACTATACTCTCAGGTTCACTCTGCCTATGGCTATGCCGGATGTCCGGGTTGCCTGCCGGATGTCTAGGCCTCCTGTCGGATATTCGGCCCACACGCCGGATATCCGGATCTTGCTATCCAAAGAACAACATATGTGGTACTTTCTTCCGGATGTCCGGGCTGCGTGCCAGATGTCCGGGTCACCTGCCGGATATCCGGCCCACATGCCGGATATCCGCCCTCGCTATCCAGAACACCATATATGGTGGGATGTCCGGTCCTCCATGCCGGATGTCCGGGCTCTTCATACACCCGGATATCCGGCCTCCATGCCGGATGTCCCACCAGCTATCCAGAGTGCATCTTTAGTTGCGTGGGCCTGCCGGATGTCCGGCCACCTTGCCGGATGTCCTCCTCTCTTCACACCTCCTACTCCTAGTGATGAGTATCTTGATGCGGAGGATAATTATGATTATAATGATATAGATGACCCCATGTTTGCTAAATTAAATAAGGTCATGTGCTCCCTCAAAGGAAAGAAGCTCACTATGTTTCGTATGCTTATGGAGATGGTGGGTAAGCACACCGTCACCATTAAGGAACTCGAAACCCTCGCAACCGAGGAAAAGGAAAAATATGAAATCCTTGAGCGTAAAGTCCAATATGAAGAAGCACGAAATGATGAACTATGCTTGAAAATTGGTGCAAACATTGATGTTCATGCTAAAGATCTTGCCTCCTTGAAAAAGTCTAAGGACTCTTGCGAAGAGTTGATGAATGATAAAAGTGAGCTTGCTAAGTCTCATGTTTCTCTCTCTAAGGATTGTGAGCTCCTTCCCATGTCTCTCAAGACTAAGGAAGGAGAGCTCACCTTTCTTACAAAGAGTTTTGAGATGCTCAAGCTTACTTATCTTGAAACTCTAGCCAAGGCTTACTCTTCTCCTATTATCAATGTTGATGCTTGTACTACTAACTCTAGTAGTGATCTAGCATCTATTCTTGAGGATAATTGCTTTCTCAAGGCTCAAATCGGGAAAGGTCTGATGACATGTGCTCAAGGACAAAAGAACCTTAATGAGGTATTGAGCCAACACAATGAGGTGTTTGCCAAAGAGGGGCTCGGGTTTGACCCAAGCACAAGCAATAAGAAGTCATCTTCTCAAAAGTGCACCACCCTCTAAAAGAAACATTTGCACGGGAAGGGCACAAGGAGAAAGGTAAGGTGGTTAGAGGGAAGGCCAAAGGGGCATGCCCACTCTCAACAAGCCAAAAGAGTTCATGCCTCCATCATATGTACTTCGTAAGACTAAGGATGGAGAAGTTTATGCAAAATTTGTTGGTCCTCGAAATGCTTTCCGATTCTATGCTATTTGGGTCCCTAAGACCCTTGTAACTAACTTGAGAGGTCCCATTGCAAAATGGGTGCCTCTAACCAAGTCATAATTGTGTGTAGGTTGCTTTCTCTGGTGGAGTAAAATGGGTGATTGATAGTGGATGTACCAATCATATGACCGGAGATAGAAAATTGCTCTACAATTTCATGGAAGCTATTCAACCATTTATGAGCATTATGTGTGGTGGAGGATGAAAAGGATAGGTACTCGGGTTGGGCAAGGTGGCTATCACAAATGACATGTCTCTAGCAAATGTCATGCTTGTTCAATCCCTTAAATATCATTTGCTTTCTGTTCGTCAATTGGCTTCGTTGGTTATGATACACTCTTTGGACTAACGGATGTGAAAGTCTTTAAGAGAGATACTCTCGAAGTGGCCTTTGTTGGAAAGTTGGATGGAAACCTTTACACGGTTGATTTCTCGAAAGAGAGCACATTCCATGCAACTTGTCTAATGGCCAAGGCCGACAAGGGGTGGCTATGGCATCGCCGGCTAGCCCATGTCGGCATGAGAAATCTTCAATATCTCTTAAAGGGTAACCACATCCTAGGACTAACCAATGTGTCTTTTGAGAAAGATCGTGTGTGTAGTGCATGCATAGCCGGGAAGCAACATCAACCAAAGCACCCACCCAAGAATATTGTGTCTACTTCAAGGCCTTTGGAGCTCCTTCATGTGGATCTTTATGGGACTCCTTCACGGGATAGTCTTGGTGGGAAAAAGTATGGGCTTGTCATTGTTGATTATTACTCAAGATATACATGGGTGTTCTTCCTCAAGTCCAAGGACGAGACAAAGATCACCTTCATTGATTTTTTCAAGCAAGCACAACGCAATTTTGACAAAGAAATCTTGGCAATAAGAAGTGATAATGGCTCTGAGTTCAAGAACTACACCTTGGAAGAATTTCTTAGTGATGAAGGGACTGAGCAACAATATTCAGCTCCATACACTCCTCAACGAAATGATGTATCTGAAAGGAAGAACCGCACACTTGTGGAGATGGCAAGGTCCATGTTGGATGAATACAAGTCGCCACATAGTTTTTGGGCCAAGGCTGTCAACACCGCATGCCATGCATCAAACCGGCTCTTCCTCCGCACAATATTCACTACTGCAGGATGGTCCAAACGTGACACTACGATCAGAGACCCTTCGACGAAACTGTGTGCGATGCCATAATCGCAAACGGTGGTGTAAAAAACCGTCAAAAAAGGTGCAAAACATTTGCGATGACAGATGCATCAAACACGGTTCAGAATTTAGTTGTGTGTGCGATGTAGGGCATATGGTTCAGCTCAATGAACTATCTGTGATGAGGACGCACAAAAGAAACGGGCAGCCAGATGAAGGCGTGTGCGATATACAGCATACGGTTCACTGGGATGAACTGTGTGTGATTAGGCAACACAATGGAAATGGTTCAACTGAACAAGATGTGTGTGATACGCGGCAAACAGGTCCGTAATCTGAAATGTGTGCGAAGACCAATAATAACACAAACGATTGCTGCTAATAAGCTGTGTGAATTGCTCTGTCGACAATAGAATAACATGTATATATATAACTGAAATAAACATCCAATTACATAAGTGATTATACAGATCATTCGCACACACCTCAATAAACAATTGCATGCATTCTAAAGTAGGAGAAATGATCGTCTAGTCATCTACTTCTTGTGACGCTCCCGCCACTGCTATGTGGCTCGATCCCTCGTCTGGGTCAGGAAGAAGACGGTTCCTCATGTCAACGATCCGCCTGTGCATCTCGTAGCTTGTGTACGCATACATGGCCGCGTACTTGACATGTTGTTCATCCAGTCTCTTATGCCACACATTGTGCCAGGCGTTCTTGTCCTTATTGCTCTCTTGCTTCATCTTCAGGTAGTAGGGGTCGATGATGGCTGAGGCGAGGTCAACCAGGGAGTTCAGTTTGCTTTTGTCGGTGCCCCAGATAGTGGTGCTGGATGTTGACAAGATTAGGTAAATTCATATCCGAAACATTGAGCGCTATTAGATCGTTGCTGGTGTCCACCGTAGCGTAAACCGTAGTCGAGCTCTTGATAAACCTGGAGAAACGCTCGCAAGGCCTTGTGGCAAGGTGGAAGTGGTAGACGAGGACGTCATGTCGCACACATAACTGGGCGACGGCAACCTTTTGATCGTGCCTGGCACGACCGATGGTGTACACGAGGTCGAAGCCGACCACTCGGTACTTGTCCTCGGCAAGGAACTGCTCCATAGTTTGGATGGAGCTCTCCACTGAGACCGGATCATTCGTGTACACCACCGAGCGGGCCTTCCCCCTCACGTGGATGTCCACTATGTGATGCATGGTGAACTACCCGCCGTTATCGTCATCGGCCGCTGGGAGCGCCATTGGAGCCACAAGGAGCGCCATTGGAACCGCTGGATGTCCTCTCTGTATGTGTCCTCGTGGGCGTGCTTATTGTGTCGTGTGAGATGAGAGATGAAGGTAAATGGCCGCAGGAATAAAAGGGGGTCGGGCGGCATGGATTCTCGGCGCGTCCGCATGGCAGTTTTGCAGCGGGTAACTGCATCGTCGCGCCGCGCCCGACGCAACCGCTTGCACACGAACGTGCGTGATCGTGCGCCGGCCCAAAACACTGGCAGCGCGCGTGGAGGGACGAGGGCAGAGCACCCGGAGGGACGCGAGAGCAGAGCGCGCGCGGCGGGACGCGAGCAGAGTGCATCGCGGCCGCCTGAACCGCAAGCAACCACAGGCATGGAGCAGTTGAACACGCAGAAAATGGTCGCCTACAAGCCGGCCGACAGTTGCCTCGCTGCGTAGAGAGCGGCCGTGTGGTACCACCTTCGTCTAGTGTATAGTCTCCTTTATATTCCGTGCCATACTTTGCCCTCAAATTTAACCAACAAAATGTTAATGCATGTTTTAAAAGTTATATAATTGGAAACTATGTTCAAATACAAATCCAACTATATAATCTTTGGCGACATGCATTCGTATTTTATTAGTTAAATCATACTTATAAACGAGGACGGTGGTATAGTAGGTAATTAAATTGCAAACGTTTTTTTATTAACTGTATGTGTATGTGGCCTTTCGTCCTCCTCTCGCATGTCTTGTCACCAAGCTGCCGCAGACGGCTTACAGCGCAAGCTTGCGCAGCGGCGGGGGCGTTCTTTTTGCCAAATGGTGGCGCCAATGAATCATCGGTGAGCCCGTTCCCGCGCAACCTCGCAGGTTCCCGCGCAAGCTTCCCGCCCGACTCGGTGAAATCCCCCAAAATCCCAATGCCATCGGCTCGCTATAAAACCCTCACGGCCGGCGAGTCCTGCGTCGCATTTTCCCCTCCATCCCTGTAGATTATCTCGTCTGCTTCTCCCACATTCGCCAATGGCACCGGTCCGTCATCGTCGCTCAGCCACTCCGCCGTCATCAGAGGACAACTCCAGCTAGGAGGCTACGCCGTGGCGGCGGCGCAGTCCCCGGCGTAGTGTAGTGCGCGTGGCGTCCTTGTTGGGTGTGCGCGGAACACCCCCCACACGCTCCGCCGTCGGTGCCCGTCGGCAGCTGTTGCCGGCCGCCGTTGCCACCACACCATCGTCGAAAGCCAGGGCCATCGCCTGCTCCGCCGCCGCGGCCTGAAGGCGGGAGATGGCCGTCATGGCCGCCACCCCACTGCCGGCCACTGTGGCCATCACCCGCTCTGCCACCGCGGCCCGAAGGCGGAAGGTGGTGGTCGTGGCCGCCACCCCGTCGTCGGCCGCCGTGGCCGCCAGCCCACCGTCGACCGCCGGGGTCATCACCCGCTCCGCCACCGCCGCCTGAAGGCGGGAGGCGGAGGTGGATGCCCGCACGTGCGATAGCGACCTTGCGTGCTACACCGAGTTCCTGCGGGAGGAGGAGGAGCGCCTCGTCGAGCACGCAAAGAGCCTTATCGCCGCAGTGGCAGCGGCACACGCCGCCTCAGAGGCGAGGAATCAGGAGATCTACGAGGAGAACCACCGCTTCAAGAGGGGTCGTCTGGGGTGGTAGAGGGCGTTCGAGGTGAGCGTCGCTGAAGCTGCATTAGCGGCAGGCACCGCATTGCGGTTTCCCAGCTCGTCGGTAGGCTCCTCCTCCTCCGCCTCTTACTGAGCGCGCTCGGCAGAGGAGAGGCAGCCGGAAGTAGTACAAAGCCCCTCCGCAGTAGTAGTACTAGTATTTAGGGGCTATTTTGTTCAGTTCATCTGACTATAGATGTGGTGGAACTGTACAACATACTTAAATTAGCTAGTATATTTAGTTGAACTAGCTATTTCATTACGTGGTTGGCAACAATTGGGGAAAAGTTTGGTCGGTTCAGCTGTCGAGTTGAACTGTTTGTATAAATTAAGAACGACTGCTCAATCTATAAATGAAATCTATGCTTAATTACTAAATTTTAGTTGCAAAAATTAGATACTGCTAGTGATTTTTAGCTTCATATTTTGACAAATCGCACTGTTACAAGGATTGACAAATCTTACCAAATTGTTTGTACGTGGTCCCACACGGGTCATCCAAAACAACCGTTTGCATTGAAGGGATGCACAAATGCTACGCTGATCTCACTTTGCATACGGGTGTTCTATCTAAAACGTTTGCGATCAAGAGCTGCAGAAATCCTGCTCGGCACATTTTCTCTTGGCTTCCTGGGGAAGCTGTCGGTTTGCATACGTGTGTTCTAACTAAAACGTTTGTGATGAGTGTTTTATATTTAAAAGGCGAATTAAACTGCGGCTTGGGCGCCATAAATGGAGAGGATGCGAGCAAGGCGGGTGGCCATGGAAGTCAAAGGGCTCGCTTCCGAGTGAGCCTGCGCAAGGTACAGCTCGCACGCTTCCCGGTGAGCCTGCGCACTCAAGGACAGCTTGCACGCCTCATGGTCAGCCTGTGGACCGTACGGCGCTCGCACGCCTCTCGTGCAGTCAAGGTCAAGCAGCTATCCGCATGGCACCTCCTACATCCATTAAAACCAAGACACGTGGCGTCACGTGAATGGTTAACAGAATTTTGGATTTACTAGAATTTAAAAACCAGGCATCTTGATGTTTTGCCGACAATCAACGGTGCCCTGGTGTTTGAAATTCATTCCCATTTCTTGCATGGGACCTAAGCATGCACCCAAGGACACAGATTTGATTTTTCAACCAATTTATATGCCTTTGGAGCATGTGCATGTAGTTCAAATTTGAATTATGCACATAAATGCAGTGAAAACTCACTTAATTCATAAAAAATGTACAAACGAAACCCACAAATCAAAAAAAACATCACAACACTCCTGTTGTTCTATGTTGGCAAGAGTAAAAAATTGAAAGCAATAAGAGGCGAGGGATATCGTCATTCCACAAAGGTGGGACGTTCCCTACCGAAAACCATCATGCTTGTTGTGAGAAGCTCCGGTTTGTGAGAAACATATACCCAAACCTGCCCCAAACGGGACAAAATTTGTACCATGTCATGTTGATGCTGCTCCATGATAGCATGCCAAGTTTCATGAATTTCGGACGAATTTTTAATTTACTATAATTTAAAAACCAGGCATCTCAATGTTTTGCCGGCAATCAACGGTGCCCCAGTGTTTGAAATTCATTCCCATTTCTTGCATGGGACCTAAGCATGCACCCAAGGACACAGATTTGACTTTTCAACCAATTTATATGCACTGGAGCATGTGCATGTAGTTCAAATTTGAATTATGCACATAAAATGCATTGAAAACTCAGTTAATGCATAAAAATGTCCAAACGAACCCCGGAAAATCACAAAAAATCACACAACACTCCTGTTGTTCTATGTTGACACGAGAAAAAAAATTGAAAGCAATAAAATTCAATGGATATCGTTTCGTCCACAAAGGTGGGATGTTCCTACCAAAAACCATCATGCTTGTTGTGAGAAGCTCCGGTTTGTGAGAAACATATACCCAAACCTGCCCCGAACAGGACAAAATTTGTACCATGGCATGTTGATGCCGCTCCATGATAGCATGCCAAGTTTCATGAATTTCAGACAAGTTTTGGATTTACTAGAATTTAAAAACCAGGCATCTCAATGTTTTGCCGACAATCAATGGTGTCCTGGTGTTTGAAATTCATTCCCATTTCTTGCATGGACCTAACCATGCACCCAAGGACACGAATTTGATTTTTCAACCAATTTATATGCACTGGAGCATGTGCATGTTGTTCAAATTTGAATTATGCACATAAAATGCATTGAAAACTCAGTTAATGCATAAAAATGTCCAAACGAACCCCAAAAATTCACAAAAAATCACACAACACTCCTGTTGTTCTATGTTGACACGAGAAAAAAATTGAAAGCAATAAGAGGCAATGGATATCGTTTCGTCCACAAAGGTGGGACGTTCCCTACCGAAAACCATCATGCTTGTTGTGAGAAGCTCCGGTTTGTGAGAAGCATATACCCATACCTGCCCCAAACGGGACAAAATTTGTACCACGGCATGTTGATGCCGCTCCATGGTAGCATGCCAAGTTTCATGAATTTCAGACGATTTTTTAATTTACTAGAATTTAAAAACTAGGCATCTCAATGCTTCGCCGGCAATCAACGGTGCCGCGGTGTTTGAAATTCATTCCCATTTCTTGCATGGGACCTAAGCATGCACCCAAGGACACATATTTGATTTTTCAACCAATTTATATGCACTGGAGCATGTGCATGTAGTTCAAATTTGAATTATGCACATAAATGCATTGAAATCTCAGTTAATGCATAAAAATGTCCAAACGAACTCAAAAAATCACACAACACTCCTGTTGTTCTATGTTGACACGAGAAAAAATTGAAAGCAATAAGAGGCAATGGATATCGTTTCGTCACCAAAGGTGGGACGTTCCCTACCGAAAACCATCATGCTTGTTGTGAGAAGCTCCGGTTTGTGAGAAGCATATACTCAAACCTGCCCCAAACGGGACAAAATTTGTACCACGGCATGTTGATGCCGCTCCATGATAGCATGCCAAGTTTCATGAATTTAAAAACCGGGCATCTCAATGTTTTGCCGGCAATCAATGGTGCCCTGGTGTTTGAAATTCATTCCCATTTCTTGCGTGGGACCTAATCATGGACCCAAGGACATAGATTTGACTTTTCAACCAATTTATATGCACTGGAGCATGTGCATGTAGTTCAAATTTGAATTGTTCACCTGAAATGGCTAGAAAACCACTTTAATGTATAAAATGTTCAAACGAACCCTGAATAATTCCAATTCTTTTATGACACACATATAGCTGCATGTTCACTCCAGATAAAAGGTCTAGCAATTGAAACACCGTCCATTGCCGTTGTGACCCCATTATGTAATTCAAATCAAGATGAAAAATCAAGTAGATCGCACACAGTTTATTATTAGCAAACGTGTGAGATGTAGTACAAAATATCTTGGAGCACCGTCGGTGTATAGTACGCCTATGGCTCACGCAAGAAGGTGCGTCAGCTACAATCCACGGCCGGTGTCTCAAACACACTAGCTCACTCCCCAAATATCATTTCACTGTTCAATCGTCGCCGGTGAAAGATGAGCACGTGGACCCGCGTCGTGAGGGCAACTTCGGTGGCCCACTCCGGCGAGAGCGCGGCCGCAGCCGCCATGCGTGTGCTTACAAGGTGCATGAGCGTGGCCGCAATTTGCGACCGGGCGGCGAAGGCAGCCCAAACGGCCGCTGTTGCTTCTCAGGTGGCGGCAGCAACATCTGCCTCAGGGATAGCAACTGGCGAGAGCGGCATAGCAGCTGTCCATTCCGCAGCGGCGGCCTTAGCCCTGACAGAGGCCGCCCACGACCATGTCAAGGCCGCCCACGCCCAGCTCCTGGCGGTCACCGCACAAATCGAACGAAGCTTCTCCGACAACGGTCGGCAACCCACGGCCGAAGAGCTGGCAATCGCCGAGAGCGTTCGAGCAGCCATCCGTTCCTCCACCGCATACCTTGCGACGACGGAGCCCGTCCAAGCACAGATCGTGTCCGCCCACGCCCAGCTCATGGCGGCCTTTTCCAAAGAGATGGCGGACGCGGATGGCGAGATGCTTGCCGAGTATGGTGCGATGGATGTCATGGAGCCCCTTCCTGTGAGACCGCCGGGCGCAAGCTGGACATGGAGGCAGCGGCGGAGATCGACGAGCACCAGCCGTAGTAGTACTCTATGTTTTGTTTAATTAAGAGCGTCGGTCTTTAATTTCTTAGAGTAATGTTTAGGTCAGCTAGCTCGCTTAATTGCTGAACTTGCTCGATTAAGAAGTGTGGTGTGTCAGTAGTCTCCTTTGTGTACCCAAATTATGCAATGACGTGGATGACCATCAGAACCATGGAAATTCGAACCAAAACTTTTGACGCTCAAACTCATCACACACGGGTTAAGCTTATCTGAATCGCTTGTGATGTCCACATACCATACACGCTCAATAAGGGTCGGTTCCGATACTCGATGACACTTTATGCGTGCTTTTTTGGTCAAGCGATTCCAAATTTTCAGCTTTCACGGAAATATCTACCTCCCCGCCCCCACCCCCTTACCAAAAGCCCCATTTCCCCACGTTCCGCCGTCCTTCCCAAGGTGAAACCGTCACTCCGTGCTTGCAGCGCCGCCACGCCTCGCCAATGACCCTCCTTCACGCTCGGCCTCCTCTATCCAGCAGTAATCCACACCACCCACATCCTCCTCCTCCTTCCACATCCCACATGCCCGACCACGGCCATGGCCGACACCTTCCACCCAAATCACCGAGCCCTCCACCAAATAAGCACCGGCCTAAGCCATGGTGCACGCAGTATAGCCAGGACCTCAAGGAGCATTTGGCAGCGGAGAAGAAAATCGCGGTCGCACGCCCGGATGAGGTCATGATGGCTGCCATTCGTGCTGACCCCCAGATCTTGGAGGAGCACCTTGACAATTGCTAGCTATGCCGGTTAAGCATGTTCGGTTTACCCGTTGCGTGTGTTGCTCCTGCCTTTCCTTCACAAAATCTAGTGAATTGTGCTATCTAATTTCACCATGCAATCTGTTGCCCTAGTGTATATGTTCTATATGTCGTGTAGTGTGGTGCTCACTTATTAACTATTTTTTTAATTAGTTGTTGTCTTCAGTTAACTGCTTGGTTCAATTCTGCAAATGTGATGTTCAATTCTTCAGGCTGCAATTTTGTATTATCTTCCATGTGAGAAATAAATTGAATTTATCTTTACAAAATGGTGGGTGCATTCTGTTATTGTATACCATGTGAGGAATAAATTGAATTTGGCTGTAGTAAATACATGAGAAACAAATACAATTGCTACAATTGGCTATAGTTAACTGCTTGGTTAACTCTCCGATCTTCTATTAGGAGTATGTTATATTGTGCAATGTGGTGCTTCGATTAATGTTTGGTTCATTTGTTGTGGTGCTTAGTTAACTGCTTGGTTCAATGTTATATTGTGCAATGTGGTGCTCACTTAATATTTGGTTCATTTGTTGTGGTGTTTAGTTAATCGCTTGGTTCAATTCTCCAATGCAATGTCCAATTGTCGTGGGTAGAATTTTGTATTGTTGTGCATGTGAGGAATAAATCAAATTTGGCTGCACTTAATACATGAGAAACATATACAAGTGTTATATTTCCTAGTTCTTAATCATGCTTGGTTTGTGTAAATGGGTTTTCCGTGTGGCTTCAGCTAACTCGATGAATCTGCAATATGCTTATTTTTCATCAACATATTTTACTGATAGCATGTGAACCCTTACTTAACCTGATGACTACCTTATATGTGTTGCAGGGAAACAATGGGAAGCACTAAGGTTTACAATCGAGGTTAGCACGTGCATGGTCCGTTGTCTAATAGCACATTATTGTGCAATTGCAGGAACAATTCTAATATTTTGGTTTTTAACAATTTGGTCTTGCACATGTACGTCCTGCTGTCAGAGGTTTTGACCCACTATTCGACCCTTTTTGCATATGGGGAAATGAGTTGTCCATGAATATCAATGAAATCAAGAAACTCAGAAAGATTGTTAGGATAAAGAAATTAGCGACAAAAAACAACAAGATCTTTGTCTGCACAATGAAGAAGACATCAGTTCACTACAGGATGGTACTAACTATTATACCTTGCCTTCTTTATTCCTTTGCCCCATTTCAATATAGAGAAGATATTTTTGCACATCCTTGTTTTCATGATTTTCCAAAGCAGTTCACTGATGATTACCTATCAAACCACCTCTATGGTCGGGAGGCGAGGAAGGTTTTCATACAACACCCACGGTTCAATATTGAAGTGTTCTGAAGAGGTCAAAGGACGGACGGTCAATCATCCATGTGCACCGCCTAAAGTTGCAAAGACCTTCAACATGAATGAAGGCTCAATATTCGCCTTCCGCTTTAGCAGTTTTCCATATGAGATGCATCTATCTACATACCGTCTATGATGCTAATTTCGAAAGGTTCTACATGTTGCATGTGGAACTTTCTGCTCGTGCAGTTGTGTAATGGGGTAGCTGAGTGTCAAGCTATATCATGTTGTACTACGATGTATTTCAATTATGAAATTCTGCTTCCTTAATATGGAAATGAAATATATTGTGTGCTTAATATGAATGTCAATTAGATTAATAAATGGATTATTAATAATAGGGCAATTAGCCTGCTAATTGGGTTTTGATATTGCAAACGGTTGTTGAAAAAATACCATGGACGATGACCTCAGGCAACGCACACAGTTTCTTGGAATAAACCGTGTTGGATCAATGAACAATCACACACGACTTTCTCTTGAAAACTGTTTGCGTTAGGCCACCTTGCACAAACGTTTACCACATAAAAACTGTGTGTGATGGACAGCCTTTGCCACATAGTTTCTTCTACGGAACGTGTGTGCTACATTCAATAACGTAAATGATTTAACGGGAAAAATTGTGTGTGATGTACCTGTGAACGGAAACATTTTCCTTGGAGCGACTGTGTGGGATGTGCATACGAACGGAAACGTTTAGTGGGGACTGACTCTGTGGGACGTACTTGCGACCGGAAAAAAATTCTCCATATAATTGTATTTTTTATCTGTACTGTACGTATTTCTGTATTTGAGCGCTCGCCGGTCGGACACGACCTCATTTTGCCGAACGTGTGTGCCAGGAGGGCATATCCTCGATGTTTTCTAGGTTGTGTGGGAAGGAACCCCCTATTGCCCACACTCACTTGGAGACGGTTCCAGATGCCGTCGCAGAAAAGGGTTTTAAACCGTTTGTTTAGGACCGATGTGCACCCGTGATTGGAAAAGACTCCATATGAGCTCCTAACTGGTAACAAGCAAAATGTCAAGTACTTTCGTGTATTTGGGTGCAAATGTTTCATCCTCAACAAAAGACAACGGTTAGGAAAATTTCAATCCACAACAATTGAGGGCATATTTGTTGGCTATGGATCAAACTCTCGCGCCTATAGAGTCTACAACAAATCCAATGGATGTGTTTTAGAAACTTGTGACGTGGTGTTTGATGAATTTAATGGCTCCCATGGGGAGCAAGTTGATCTAAGTGATGTAGGTGAAGAAGATTCTTCTCAAGATATTCTGACCATGGATGTTGCACTTCTTCCAATGGAATAAGAACCTCATGATGATGAAGAAGAAGATCGAAGCCTTACACATCAACAAACTACTTCAATACCTATACCATCACAAGCTCCTATTGCTCAACCAATGCCCTTAGTTCAAGTGCAAGAAGATGATCAAGTTCCTCTTCATGATAATTTTCAAGAACAAGATCATTATCAAGGGCAAGAACAAGAAAGTGTAATCATTGATGATGAACCTCAACAAATGCAATGTGAAGAAGAAGATCTTCCACCACACATTAATGATCCATATGCTAAGGACGTGGATGATGGAAATGAAGTTGAACCTCGCGAAACCCTAACCTCCATCATGCCTCGAGTGGCCGGTCGTGTTAATGTTGACAAAACTCTCACCAGCATATCAGAAGGTAGAGTTACTCGTAAACATTTGACAAACTTTTGTGCTCACTTCTTGTTTGTCTCTAGTGTTGAGCCTCTCAAGGTACAAGATGCATTCATGGACAACGATTGGCTCATTGCTATGCAAGATGAGTTGAACAGTTTTGAACGCAGCCAAGTGTGGTCATTAGTCAAGAGGCCAACTACGGAGCACATTGTCATTGGAAAAAAGTGGATTTTCAAGAACAAGCAAGATGAAAATGGTGTAATCATCCGTAACAAGGCAAGGTTATATTGTCACAAGGGTACTCACAAGTTGAAGGTTTGGACTTTGGTGAGACCTTTGCCCCTGTTGCCCGTCTTGAATCCATTCGCATCTTACTTGCTTATGCTGCTTTCAATGATTTTACATTACATCAAATGGATGTGAAGAGTGCTTTCCTTAACGGTCCTCTACAAGAAGAAGTATATGTATCACAACCACCTGGGTTCGTTGATCCCGATCACAAAGACTATGTGCATAAACTTCATAAGGCTTTGTATGGCCTCAAACAAGCACCTCGTGCTTGGTATGATCATCTTAAGAAGTTTTTACTCGATGATGGTTTTGTGAGAGGGGTGATCGATCCCACTCTTTTTACTAAGAGGGACAAGGGTGATTTGATCTTATGCCAAATCTATGTAGATGATATCATCTTTGGTTCTCCTAACATTCATTTGTGCAAGAAGTTTGTGGCCTCCATGACCAAGAATTTTGAAATATCACTCAATGCAGATTTGAAGTTCTTTCTCGGATTTCAAATTCAACAATTTCAAGAAGGAACTTTCTTGTCTCAAGCAAAATACCTCAAGGATATCCTAGAGAAGTTTGGCATGTCTGATGCTAGTCCATGTAAGACACCCTTGCCAACCAAAATTTTACTCATTGAAGACACAAATGGTATCCCTTTCGACCCATCTATTTACCGCTCTATGATTGGTTCATTGCTTTATCTTTGTGCATCTAGACCAGACATCATGTTTAGTGTATGCATGTGTGCTAGATTTCAAGCTTCCCCTAGGGAAAGTCATCATAAGGCGGTTAAGCATATTCTTAGATACCTTGTTCACACCCCAAAGTTGGGTCTATGGTACCCCAATGATGCTAAGTTTGATCTCATCGGGTACACGGATGCGGATTGGGCTGGAGACAAAGTGGGTCGTAAGTCCACCTCCGGTGCATGTCAATTTCTCAGACACTCCTTGGTAAGTTGGTCCTCGAAGAAACAAAATTGTGTTGCTCTCTCCACCGCCGAAGCTGAATACATTGCAACCGCCAGTTGTGCAACTCAATTACTATGGATGAGGCAAACTTTGAAGGATACGGTATCACCTATAGAAATGTGCCTCTTCTATGTGATAATGAAAGTTCCATCAATATTGCTAAGAATCCCAAAGATCATACCTGCACCAAGCACATTGATACTAGGTATCATTTCTTGAGAGATCATGTGGAAAAAGGTGACATTGATATTGCTCATGTTGGCACAGATATGCAACTTGCAGACATTTTCACCAAGCCATTGGATGAAGCAAGGTTTTGTCAACTTAGGCGTGAACTTGGTATCTTGGAGCTTGACAACATTATGTGAAATCTAGTACCCATGCATGCATTTTCATAATGTCTTGTCTTGATGTAGGCATATATTTAGGGGGAGACACTCAATTAATGAGTACTCTCACCTTACATAAAGCATAAATAGAACAAACACTCTCAAAGCTATCATGGCTTATTTTGAACTATGGTGCTTTAAAATGATGGAGTCGTGACTATGTCCCAAAAGTCGCAATCTTTGCGGTACTATGTCACATATGCTCAAACATGGTGACCTCAGTCACCACTCAAGGATTGCGTATATGAACCTTTCTTTACTTCATATTGTTGGGTTATTATTTCTCATCTTAGTATGGCCATAGATTACTCAAGTTTTCATCCCTAAATCTCCTTGGCGGAGTCTATATCAATACATTTTAGTTGGCCCTTACACAAACTTCCCCTGTTTGGGCTCTCTGCCCACGTGCCGGACATCTGGGCCTTAGCTGGACATCTGGGCCCTCGTTGTTGCTCCCTGACTTCTATTCACCGGATATCCGGGCTTGGACCCCGAATGTCCAGCCCGTCGGCCGCAGACACACAAAAGGGGGAGGGGGAGGGATTTGGGGGCAGTTCCCCCATTCTCTCCCTTGCTCTCCCCATCTACTCTAAACAGCCACCACCACCGTCGGGCTGTGCTCCGGCGCTGCCCCGGCCATCTCCTCCGTCCTCCGGCCCCGATCTCCTGCCCACGCCTTCTTCTCCTCCTGATCTATGTTTCCATCCAACCCATTCCTTGGGTTGCGGTGTGAATCACTCGGGAGGGACCGGTTCGGGTGTTGACTTGTGGATCGACCGCCAGAGTTCTTCATGGCGCATACCAAGCAATGCGTCCCTCCTCCTTCTTCCATGGGTATGGCTGCTATCTACTCTTGCCTCTTTTGTGTTTGGCCCAACCATCCTAGGTTTTCATTATATCTCATGACTATCTTGATGTATATGTCTCTTTAGACATTTGATGTCACTTGCCTAGCCTAAAATCCTCTCTATGTACTTGGCTAAACAACTTAATCATGGGCATGTCAATATTTTGATCTACCACTTGGACTTTTCCTATGGTCATGTTCGAAAATGTTCATCCCATTGTTTAATTTGCCTTACCCTGGTCATATTTTTTTACTCCTTCTCATCGGTACACTTATCATGTATCCATTTCAGTCGATCGCTGGCAAGGTTCCACCGACTCTGATGAACATGCTCGACCTAAGAAGAAGAAGACCACCACTAAGAAGAAGCGTCGGGCACCATCCCCAAGTCCGTCGGCCTCTGATCCGGATGATGAGGATTATGTTGGGGAGGAAGAGGATGACATTGCGCCAAGACATTCTGTTGGTCAGTCCAAGCCTGGAACTAGGAGGGCCCCTGTGCCTCAAGTGCGTGGTGCTGCAATGCCCGTGGTCCATGGTCGTCGCATCTCAATGGAGCTTCCCTTCAGCGGGGACCTCCTCACACACGACTTCACCATCGTGGGGGCTGGCCCATACCTTGAGTTCCGACGGGATACCAACCAATATGAGATGGTGGCTGATGCCGAGGATCCTCGTTTACATACTCGCTTGCAGCAAGATCTTTACTCGAGTTTCGTCCATGGTCGTGGACTTGCCCCTCATAAATACCTAGATCTTCAGATCATGCATGATCATCCTGCCGTGTTCCCTGACGACACGGTCAAGATCATTGATGATATGACTCTGGGTCAAGCAATGACCTTCAAGTGTGATTGGAATGAAGATGCCATCCTTCAGTTCTATGCCACCAGCTTCTTTGGGCCAGACAACACTCTCACATGGATGACTGATGACACTGTGTTGTGCATCACCTATGACCGTTTTGTTCAGATTTTAGGCTTCTCCGGTGTTGGTCATCACATCCACAGTACGGATCCTCACTATAGGCCCAAAAAGGGATTGATGCTTGCATGGCTCTTCTTAAGCCCATCTCTGAGCTCACTCCAAAGGAACATGAATATCCACCCAATGAGACATCCATTTTCCGGTCTCCCTACTACATTCTCTATCAGTGTGTGCTTCGCACTCTCTATCCTAAGAAGGGAGATCACTCACGGGCTCGCAACTACTGCATTGATTTGATGGTACGTATGCATGACGCACCTACTGAGCCTCTTGACACCGCTCACTATATTTGGCATGAGATCCGTCTCTCCAGCTTTATTCAGACGCGTCAATTCCCACATGCTCCATTCATTCAGGCCATAATTGATCACACTACTCCATTTGAGGTTGCTAAGACTGTTGTGCATTCCATTTGGAAGCCTCCTGTTCATATGCGCATGGCCGCTCCTGCATCGGATGTTGCACCTCGACCACCTAAGAAGTCTATTGGTGGGTCTTAGCCCACGGGTTCCTCCATGCCTTCCTCCTCGACTGCTCCTCGTGGACGTCTTGCCTCGTTCTTGGGCAAGGCTCGGTCTGCGATCATGAAGGCAATCACTTTCAACTGTCAGCAAAACCATGATGTTCGGTTACTCATCATCTCCAAGAACCAGCTCAAGCAGCGCCTTCACGACCGTGGGAGTCCTGTGAGTGATGATGATCCGATTCCCGCAGCTCCGTCTTCTTCCACCTTCGGTTTACCGTCTCCTGACGAGTATGCCGAGTTCTTTGATGATAATGATGACATCCGCCAGGAGTGACCAAGTCCGTCTAGTTCTTCGCCCCTTTTTTACTTGTTGTTTTCAAAGGGGGAGAAGTGGTATATTAGTATGGTCATGCTATATGTTGGCTATTTGTGTTAGCTATTATTCAAACTTGCTATGTATGTCTCTTTATGTTGCTACTTATGGTACTTGATCGTTTGAGACTATGATGAGACTATGTTGTTATCTTGTGGCTATGAAATGCTTGAGTCTATGTGTGATGGTTGTTTCATATGTGTGTGTCTCACATTTATATCTTTTTTGAGCTACATATGCTACCATAAGAGGTTGTGCTATACATCTTAACATATTCATCTGATGCACACAATGAGGGGGAGCTAAAGCAAATAGGAACATATTTTGTATTATGCTCTCATGATTGTCAATGCTAAATTTATTTATTGCATCTATGATACTACATTTATGATTGTCATCAAAAAACAAAAAGGGGGAGACTGAAAGTGCAATCATGCCCTTACATCATGTTTTGATGTTGATGACAATATTCATGTAGGGGACTAACTATGTTTGTCAAGTAAATCTCATGTGTTAGTCCCCGGTTCATCCATAGTGTGTGGATCGTGAACATACGAAGTGATTTTACTCAAGGATGAAGTATCAAAATGATTACATATTTGTTTTCTTGAGTATACACTACTGGAATCGACTACTTTGCCATCTGCCAGCTCTTTGCCGTCCGCTAGCAGACGGCAAAGAAGCTCTTTGCCATCAGCTAACCAAAAGCAGACGACAAAGAACTGGCTGATGGCAAAGACCTTCTTTGCCATCAGCCAGTTCTTTGCCGTCAGCTGGCAGATGGCAAAGAGGGAGGCGCCCACACTAACGGCCTCGATTAGGGAAAACCTATGGGTCTTTGCCGTCCGCTAGCAGACGGCAAAGAGTATTAAAGCGGACGGCAAAGGGGGGCGGACGTTAAACGTTTAGGTTACTAACGGCCGAGCCCCACCCCGCCCATCTCTCTCTGTTTCAATCTGTCCCCCTCCTCCCCGACGACCACCGCCACCCGCCGCCGCCCCCGCCACCCACCGCCGCCTTGCCCCACCTCCCCGCCCGGAGCCGGGCTCGCCGCCCTGCGCCCGGCCGCCCCTCCATCCTCCATCGAGAGGAGCCAAGGTGAGCATTTTTTTGTTTTTTTCTACTGTTTCTTTCCTGTTTAGGTTTAATTAGGTTATTGATAGGTTTAGGTTAGTGGTTGGTTTAGGTTAGTGCTAGATTTAGGTTTAGATAATTAGAAGAAGAAGAAAGTTGAAAAAAACAAGATGAAGTAGAAGAAGAGGAAAAAGGAAAAAAGGAAGAAGAATAAGAAAAAGTTGAAAAACAGAACAATATAGAAGAGGAAAAGGAGAAGAAGAAAGAAGAAGAAGAAGAAGAAGAAGAAGAAGAAGAAGAAGAAGAAGAAGAAGAAGAAGAAGAAGAAGAAGAAGAGGACGAAGAAGAAGAAGAGGAAGAAGAAGAAGAGGAAGAAGAAGAAGAAGAAGAAGAAGAAGAAGAAGAAGAAGAAGAAGAAGAAGAAGAAGAAGAAGAAGAAGAAGAAGAAGAAGAAGAAGAAGAAGAAGAAGAAGAAGAAGAAGAAGAAGAAGAAGAAGAAGAAGAAGAAGAAGAAGAAGAAGAAGAAGAAGAAGAAGAAGAAGAAGAAGAAGAAGAAGAAGAAGAAGAAGAAGAAGAAGAAGAAGAAGAAGAAGAAGAAGAAGAAGAAGAAGAAGAAGAAGAAGAAGAAGAAGAAGAAGAAGAAGAAGAAGAAGAAGAAGAAGAAGAAGAAGAAGAAGAAGAAGAAGAAGAAGAAGAAGAAGAAGAAGAAGAAGAAGAAGAAGAAGAAGAAGAAGAAGAAGAAGAAGAAGAAGAAGAAGAAGAAGAAGAAGAAGAAGAAGAAGAAGAAGAAGAAGAAGAAGAAGAAGAAGAAGAAGAAGAAGAAGAAGAAGAAGAAGAAGAAGAAGAAGAAGAAGAAGAAGAAGAAGAAGAAGAAGAAGAAGAAGAAGAAGAAGAAGAAGAAGAAGAAGAAGAAGAAGAAGAAGAAGAAGAAGAAGAAGAAGAAGAAGAAGAAGAAGAAGAAGAAGAAGAAGAAGAAGAAGAAGAAGAAGAAGAAGAAGAAGAAGAAGAAGAAGAAGAAGAAGAAGAAGAAGAAGAAGAAGAAGAAGAAGAAGAAGAAGAAGAAGAAGAAGAAGAAGAAGAAGAAGAAGAAGAAGAAGAAGAAGAAGAAGAAGAAGAAGAAGAAGAAGAAGAAGAAGAAGAAGAAGAAGAAGAAGAAGAAGAAGAAGAAGAAGAAGAAGAAGAAGAAGAAGAAGAAGAAGAAGAAGAAGAAGAAGAAGAAGAAGAAGAAGAAGAAGAAGAAGAAGAAGAAGAAGAAGAAGAAGAAGAAGAAGAAGAAGAAGAAGAAGAAGAAGAAGAAGAAGAAGAAGAAGAAGAAGAAGAAGAAGAAGAAGAAGAAGAAGAAGAAGAAGAAGACCCCGACACGCCAATTCCGACGCCTGCCCGACACCCCGACCCCGACACCCCGACACTCGACCTCGACCCCGACACCTCCCCGACACGCCACCTGCATACACCCTGCCCGACACACCCTGACCACCACACCCGACACCTGACACCTTACACGACCCCGACACTCGACACTGACTGACACGCCATCACACACCTGCCCGACACCTCACCCCACCCACGACCTCACACTGACACTGACACCACACCTGACTCGACACGACACCCCGACACCCGACTCACCTCACCTCACCACCTCATGACACCACCTCAATTTCAAACCCGACACCACACCTCACCCCGACACCACACCTCGACAACCGACCTCACGACACTTTACCCCGACACGACACCTCACCTCGACTAAACGGCACTCACCCCCGACACGCCACCCCGACACCCCTACCGACACTTTCACCCCGACACGCCACCCCGACACTGCCCGACACCCCACCTCACCCCGACACCCCGACCCCGACACGCCATCGCGACACCTCTGCCCGACACCCCACCCCCACCCACCACCCCACACTGACACCACACCTGACCCCGACACGACACCTCGACACCCGACCCTAATTCCCCGACTCACCTCGACACCCGACACCTCGACCCCCAACCCCGACACCACACCTCGACCCCGACACCTCACCCCGACAACCACCCTCGACCTCGACACTGACTCGACACGACACCTCTAATTTCGACCTCAAACAAAGACTCGACCTCGACACGCCACCCGACACCGACATCGACACCCGAGCCCGACACCTTTAAAAGGTGTTCTTTGGCCTTCCAGAGGCCGACGGGGTCATATATTTGTGACTTATTAGTTAGGTCATATATTTTTCGATTTTGTTATGAAAAACATCATATATAATTGTGTTGATCGGGTAGTTTTAAATGTGCAGTTCTTTCATCGATGTGAGGTTTGGTGTTCACGACCTCGCCGGCGCTTCGACGAGCTCGCCTTCGCTCGTGGGTGAGCACAAATGACATGTCCTCCTCCCCATTAATTATTTGATCTATTCCGATGAAACTTGATAGCTAGCTATATATGTGTCTTGAATCATCAAGATATGTAATCAATATGTGTCTCCTGCTCGAGTAAGTGTCATAGTTATAAATATGCATGCATTTGCATATTTATAACCTTGATTCTTTCAATTGTCCAACGCTATCCATCGACAGCCAGTATGTGTAGATTGGGTTCGTTTTCCCATATGCTTTGCTCCGGATTCGACGCATAAATTTGCTGCTGTTTCCTCGTTGTTCTCCTGCACACATCCTCTCTGCTTATTGCGTAGACGTGTATCAGAGAACAATGGGAGGTGCCGAAATTTTATGCCGATCCAAGCATAGCATGGGAAAATAAACCCAATCTACACATACACGGTGGGATTAGGACCTATCATTACCTATTAGAGTGTAGGTTGCATGGACGTAATAAAATTGACAAAGTAGATCAACCGATGAATATATACATGGTGAATTACATATATAATTGGTGTGTGTCCAAGAGGCTCTAAAAGTCAAGATGAGTGATCGTATGTGGATGTATACCGATCACACCGGGTCGTAACAAATGGAGCTGAATGGTTCACAAAAACCAAGGGGTTTGTGCAAGCCACATTTGCAAATGGCTAGAGGAAAACTCGGTGCCCTGCTTCCGGCAAGCGGCAATTGGGAAAAGAGGACAAAGGCTGAAATGGGCAAACACCTGCAGAAGAGTGGTTTTACGCCCGATTATACGGTGTGGACATTTCATGGTGAGTCTGTCTATCGTGACCGAGCTGAGGTGGATCGTCGTCGCACCGACGAGCATGGTACCGGGATGGAAAACATGGTGCAAGACTATGATGATGCTCGGGATTCGAACGAGGAGATGGAGGAATCTGCAAAGGCCTTCAATGAAATGTTGGAGTCTTCAAAACGTTCGCTTCCACGAGCACACCGAGCTTTGTCGGGCTTGATGCCATCTCACAAGTAATGGCTCAAGGCTCATTTCAACTTGGGCAGAGAATGCTATGACGCAATTATGACGGTATTTGGACGCTTTCACCCAAAGGCCATGTAATGCCCGCAAAACCTGCATCAGCCGGACAAAATCCTCCGTGCAATCAAGATGCCCCACGAGAAGATACATGCCTGTGAGAAAGGATGGGCCTTATTTAGGCTTGACTATGTGGACTTGAACTATTGTCCCATTTGCAAGTCTTCCGTATATTGTGGTAGACAACGGTATGGGTGAGAAGACACGCACCAAAATCCCGTTAGTGTTCTTCAGATATGCCAATCGTATCAAGACTTCAACGCCTTTTCATGGTCGAAGAGACGGCCGCATGATGACATGGCACAAAACAGGCAAAAGAACCGAACTAGATGCAGATGGGAATCTGATGATGGTACACACATCGGATGGTGTTGCGTGGAAAAAATTTGATGAATTACATGCTGACAAAGCGGCAGATCCGAGGCATCCTCGAGGCAATGAGTACAAAATTTGCCTGCCAAGTGACGGCAAAGGCCTCATTGTGTAGTGACGCCCACCGACATCATTCGCCAACGGCAAAGGCTTGCTAAAATTTGACGTCAAGGGCGGACGGCAAAAGCTCGCCGTTAAACACCTAACGGAGTAACAACGCATTTATTGCCATCTCGCATTCTTTGCCGTCTGGCCGATGGCAAAGGCCTCTTGCCGTCACCGCCTTGAAGCGGACGGCAAAGTAGCTCTTTGCCGGACCTTACTTTGCCGTCTCCTTTTGCCGTCCACGGCAGACGGCAAAGACCTTTGTCGTCCGCCGTCCATGCCTTTGCCGTCTGCCGTGGCAGATGGCAAAGTAGCTGATTCCTGTAGTGATAGGATCCCGCACCATTAAGAGGGAATCGATAGGGTTAGTAAAAGGCTTGCTCTTGCCACAAATCTCCTTCCCAAAATTCATTATGATCTATCACTATACTCTCTGGTTCACTCTGCCTATAGCCATGCCGGATGTCCGGGTTGCCTGCCGGATGTCCCGCTCGCACGCCGGATATCTGGATCTTGCTATCCAGAGAACAACATATGTGGTACTTTCTTCCGGATGTCCGGGCTGCCTGCCGGATGTCCGGGCCACCTGCCGGATATCCGGCCCGCATGCCGGATATCCGGGCCCTGCTATCCAGAACACCATATATGGTGGTGTTTCCTTCCAGATGTCCGGCCCTCCATGCCGGATGTCCGGGCTCTTCATACACCCCGGATATCCGGGCCTCCATGCCGGATGTCCGGACTAGCTATCCAGAGTGCATCTTTAGTTGCGTGGGCCTGCCATATGTCCGACCACCTTGCCGGATGTCCGGGCCTTCTAGTATCACGGATGTCCGGCTCGCCTTGATGTCCGTGCCTTCTGCTCGCTTCTCGTCGCCTGCCTTTACACATACTGCAATAAGCCGGATGTCCGGGCCCTGTCCCGGATGTCCGGCCTACCCTGTCACTTACACTTCAACGGCCATATTTTTCTCACACACTATATATAGCCCTCTTCCCCCACGGGAGAGGGTTGAACATTCACTTTGAACAAACCCTAGAACACATTTCACTCTCTCCCTCACTCTTCCACACCAAATCTTAGATCCCTAAGGGATTTGAGAGCATTTCAGAGAAGTTGTCCGACCAAGTGATAGATCCACTCCTTCCCCTTCTTTGCACCAAAGGAATTCGTGATTTGAGCAAGTCTTGAGCTTTTCCCCGTCGTTCTTGTTACTCTTGGAGGTTGGAGACTCCTAGGTGATAGGAGTCTTTCGGAGAGGAATCGACCATTGTGATTACCCCAGGAAAAGTTTGTGAGTGTTTGGAGACCACCCCAAGGTCTACCACTAGTGGTTGAGAAACGCCTTTGTGGTGTTATCTCAAAGGGAGAAAAGGGTGAGCCTTCGTGGCGTTAGTGTGCCTTCGTGGTAACATGCACCTCTCTAACGGTGACGTAGCTTCCCAAGGAAGTGAACATCGGCATACATCCTCGTCTCCCAGAGTTGCGGTTATTCCTAACCCTAACTCTCTACTTGTGGTTACTTGTCTCTTAGCACTCACTTATATCATATTGTGCTTGCTTACTCACATACTTGTGTTACTTGTTTATCTTGCTTAGCTCTTAACATCATTCTTGCAATTGTTAGGCTCACTTTCATATTCCGCATTATTGCCTAAAATTGCTTAGTAATAATTAAAATTTGTAATTGTACCTATTCACCCCCCCCCTCTAGGTCCATCTCGATCCTTTCACCTAGCTCGATGAACGGGAAAGGAAAGAGACACGGCAGTTTACCCAGGTTCGGGCCACCTTGCGGTGTAAGACCCTACTCCTGCTTTGGGGTGGATTAGCCTCGCGGGGGGCTGAGGATGAACTGGTACAGAGGAAGAACAACCTCAGAAGGTCGGTTCTAGTGTGAGTGTGAGCTAGCGGGAGTTTCAAGTTTCGATGGATCGATCCCCTCCTATGGTGGTGGATAAGCTATATTTATAGTGGCTTTGGTCCTCTTCCTCCGAACGAAGGCGGGAAGGGATCCCACAGTGACCAATTTCGAAGGGGGACAAGTAGTACATCTTATCCTGACGAAAGGTGGTCTTCGCCTGCAAAGCTTCGCCAGACGTCGTGGTGGGCTCGGTGATGACATCCGTCCTACCGTCCTGGCGGTCTTGGTCTCATTGCACGGGAATGGAAACCTTTGGATGATTCCTCGGGACCCCGTGCCTGCGCTTGCCTCCTTAGCACAAAAGAGGAAACCTATTGTTCTGCGCCCGCTGGCGCCCGCTTGGCCTTGGTCGTCATGGCTTGCATCACTCAAACCTCATGAGGTGGGCGCTCACATAGGAATCTCCGCTCCTCAGGAGGGAGGCCGCTCCCTCCTGAGGTCTTGGTGTCGTCCGCCTCGCGAGGGTTTTGTCTTGTCGATGCTGAAGATGGCCCGTACCAGGCCGTCGATGGAGCCATGCTGCCGCAGTGCAGAAAGTCTAGGTACCCTGGTTACCAGAACACCAACAAGGACGTTTCCAGCATGGTAATGTTAGCCATTGATGCACCCTCTCATGGAGAGGTAGATGCATCATTCGATATGGAAGAGTTCTCTTCGTCGAGCAGTGGTCAATATGGTTGCACTAGAGCCTCACCCAATTGCTATGGGCCTGGGTACTGGGTGTCCTGCTCTGCATAACGTCCCTTGATGTTGCATTTTCCTTTGCCCCTATCCCCAACTCTACTGTCTTTTTTTGGGTTTTCACTCGGTTTCCCTGATTAACCGGGAACATTAGGTTTTTGGGTCTGGTTTTCCTTATAAATTGGATAATCTCTCTTCTTCTTAATGAAATGCAGGAACCCCCAACCCTGGCGACAAGGTTTCTCAAAAAAAATGGTAGCTAGGGCAGTTGACATAGGTAAACAAAGATTCGAAACAACTAGTCCCCGCTTTATACAAGCTATAAGCATCGCAAAAGCAAACACATAAACCATGAGACAAACGGCAAAGATCAAACATAGCGACCAACCTAGCAACTCCAAGAATTTAGCAGTCAAATTATATAATCAAGGGAGGGTGGTTAGAATTTGGCAAGCACAACTATCCATCCTCTCTGCTAACATTGATGGTAGTATTAAATTAGCTCTAGCTCTCTTTGAAGCAACCGAGGACTTCGGAGATCTCTAAGTGGTGGCTAGAACCTCAAGAATCCATGGCAAGCTTAATCAAGGCTATGTTTGGCATTGCGGTGGATTGTTGAGTTGTAATTTTTGAGTTTGCATAACATGTTCGTTGAGTTTAGATTATGGAACAATGTTTAACAATTTCTTTGACATCATTCATGGTCCTCTCTAGGTACAAATTTGCAATTCTACTGAATTCTCAGAAAGACCCCTCTTAATGTACATGTTGAAATGATATTGTTTTAATTGATTGAAATATCGCATTCATCAAATTCATATAAAGAATTAATTCTAATAACGAGACCACAAGTATTAGTTAGAAGAGTGTCATCCATTGGAAGTCCTCAAACTCATAAAAATAATTAACTCTAATTACATGACCACATGTATTAGTTAGAAGAGTGTAACCATTGGAGGCAATCTCTTTGTTTATTTCATATCTTCTCTACTCAATGTAAGAACACTTCTTTTCTTGGGAGTAGGTGTTGGTAATAACTCATTTGAGTTCCAATCATCATAACTTTTAGAGGTACTATCCAAAAGTTACTTAGCTTCATTCATTGTAACTTTTCCTGCATAACTATAGTTGCATTCTGGATACTTAGGTTAGACCATTACAAATACGTCAAGATCTTTAATCCCATGAAGTGGATTCTTTCTTTGCAATTCACAAAACCTCTTCCAAGTTTTGAGGTAAAGCCTCACTCTTGTTTGAAAAAGAATATGAATATCTCTAACTACAATATGGATATATATATATATATATATATATATATATATATATATATATAATCCCATTTCCCCACCTGTTTTTCTTATTTCAGCGTTTGTTTGACCCGCTTTTGCTTATTTTTAGGCTAGTTTTTCACAACAGTTTATAAATAAGCACAACACAATTCAGCAACTGCAAGTTGAGCCTGAATCTCTTCTTAGCTAGTAAAGAATTTATTGAAAAAGCAAAGAGACACTATCAAATGGGTAAGTTTGGCGATCAAGGAACACAATTCTTCCATGCCAATGCCACCATCACGTATAGAGAAAACTTGTCACAAGTTTGCATGATTGAAGTGTAGTCACATATCAAAGGTAAAGTTGGTCTGCTTTCGAATGTTTGTAAAGAGAGGATGGAAACCTTTGATTTTCAGCAAATGCACTTTGATGTGAACAATCATTTACAAGCAATTGATAATTTCAATCTTTTCGAGGAGCCTTAACTAAAAGGGGATTGTTGGGGCAGTTAAGTCCTTATCCTCTGATAAATCCCTTGGGCCAAATGGGTTTCTAACACCGATCTTTTACAAAAAAAAAGGGTTGGGCCCATTTTCTCGAGGGATTTATATGAGTTGTATGAGGTCCAACGGGACAATGTATCTTTAGGGCATCAATGACTCATGTATAACACTGATGCCCGAGAAAGGTGCACCCTCCGTGGTTACACGCTTATTTCCCTTTTGCACGATTCCATAAATATAATTAGAAAGTTTTCGGCTCATACTAGGTTGCAAAAGGTAATCTTAGAGCTTATTCAAAGAAACCAAAATGGCTTTATCAAGACAAGAATCATTCAGGACTGCTTTGTCGGGTCTTTTGAGTATCTTAACTTGCCTTCCTCGAACTATGCTCATGCTCAAAAAAAGAAGGAAGAATTAATGTCCAAGGCTAAAGCTTCGCCAGTGTTGCACCATCTTTTTCAGCTCTCACTTCAGTGCAAGCCTATGAGTTGCTTGATCTTTAGCAGCTGACAAAAAATCTCCCAGAAACTGGAAAAAAAAAGGATTGTTCATATCTTGTCTTCGGCTAAGGTCTGCATGTCTCTAACAACAAGACATACTGAAGTTCATATCTTTTTTGGGTAACTATTGAAATCATCCTGTCGACGTAAGCATGATGGTTTCTTTTGTTCGATGTTGAAGGATCGCCTAAACACCAGGGAATTCCGCACTAATTTAAGTACGAACAAGGATGTCCGTACCTATGACTATTTCTTGTGTCTAGAGGCAACGATGAGAGTTTGGTGCATCTCTTTTTACACACGGGAATTCTCCATATCATTTTTATTTCTCATCAAACGAATGTTGTGATCTCTTGCAACAATATTGGGCCATGTTGGGAGTAGTGATTCCATCCCAAGAGGGTCCCTTCCGTATATTGCAACATGTCAAGAGTCAATTGGTTTCGCCAGCAAGAGAGTCAGTTTGGCAGCCTCGTCCTTTTTGTCTCGTGAAAAATGTTATTCTCATGTGCTGGAGTATTTGGATGTCCCATTCCAGCAAGTTTAGTCGAAATTGGGAGCTCCACATTGCCCGTGTCATCGGCGATCATAGGATTACCCACTTTTGCCTGCCCTTTCATAGGATTGCTAAGTGACTGTTCTGGATTTAGGAAATCTGTCTTTTACATCGTTGAGTAGAATTGCAGCCAACATGACGAAGTTTCACTGGCTCCTATGAACTGGGCCTAGATTTTAAGAAATTGGAATTGGATTTTGGCTACCACAAGAACTTGATATCATAAATACCAAACTCAATAGTACTAGTGAGTTGTGTATATAGAATTGAAAGGAAAGAACTGTCCCGTCAACACACCAAATTAGCGAACACTGGAATGAGATAACTTGGTTTACATGGCAAGAGATAATACGGGGTCAACAGTAAATAGTGTGCCACAACAATGAGCATTGCACACGACCTGGAATGGAGCTGACCGTGCCAAAAAAATTATCCGGGAAACAGACCTTCAATCAAACAACTAGATAGAAATAAACACTGGACTGGAGCAGCCTTTCCTGCCTCGTTCTGTCAAATGTCTCCCACCCAAGATTATACACACACGGGCAAATATATGTGTAGCCAGACTCGCCTGCGACCACGTACCGTCCAGCCAATCATTTGTACATTTCACCTCTTCATTCACTGGGGCGGCTCATGGGTTTTCAGTTAGTGTTAAAACGAGTTCATGGGAAGAAATATGAACAAAGAGCATAGGAACAGATAAAAAAATGGAGAACCGGCATAACAAAATTCCCGTAACAAATAAAATTCTTCCAACATCATCCGTCTTGAACAGAATAAAACAAATTATGCACAATCCCGTAATAGTAGCAAATTCATTCCAGGAAAATACTATCAATGTCAATTTCAACACACGGTTATCGTTTTCTTGTAAGAAGCACAAAGAGGCAATTCTCGTTTTCTTGTAAGAAGCACAAAGAGGCAACACACAACCTGGGTGACACAATGTTTTCAGGCGCTCAAGAATTTGTACAGTGGTATTAGTTGGCTTTGGAAATTACATTCTCAGCTCCCTAAACTGGGTATAATTTGCACAATCAGTTCTTTCTTCAGGAGTTTCGATATAACATGCTGACAGACATGATCTGGTGATTCTATCAGAGATAGTACCACCCAATTGATCCTGACTCCCAGGTAGCTGTCCATGCAGTGGCTCCAGCAACCACAGCTCGCTTAGTACATGCATAAATCAAGAAGCTGACCTTCTTGTATGTTGTTCCTCCCAGAAACTGCAAGTCCTAGAGGTGTTCGATCAAATGATGGAAGATGGTGCGGAAAGACAAAGTGAGAGGACACAGTTTAAGTAACCATGTCTAGAACACAGGAGAAGACTACCCGCCCAAAACAGGGGGATGGGGTTATAGAACATAGCATCTGATAGACAAGAATATATTGTCGTGATTCTAGCAAACTAGCTCCAACAAGAGTGTGAAGCCAAATGTTTTGCTGAACCAGTTCAGCTGGACCAAGAAATCCCACCGTACAAAAATCTTTGAGATTCAAGAAGTAATCCCAGATACACCAACCAATCCTCTCCTTTTCCAAGATGACATATGTTTTCAATACTACTCCCTCCGTTCCTAAATATAAGTCTTTTTCGACATTTCAAATGGACTACAACATACTGATGTATGTAGACATATTTTAGAGTATAGATTCACTCATTTTGCTCCGTATGTAGTCACTTGTTGAAATCTCTAAAAAGACATATATTTGGGAACGGAGGGAGTAGAAGATATCATTCTAACAAATTCGTACCATATTGGTCTACATTCATCCTGAATGTGCCAATTATTTTCGTTGGTACACCTGAACTCAAGATCAGAAGAACTTGTTTTAGTGTTGAAACCACTATAAATCAGATTAGTTTACACACGGTTGATCTGCTGGCCAACTCTTCATGAGGCTAGTTGCCAACAGGTTCGCCCCACCACCCTCAGATAGATGTCAACCTAGAATGCCAGCTCATGTTTTAATAAGATCATATGTGTTCTATGTCCTGACCAGACCCAGAAAAACCTAGTGATACAATTGCATGGATTAATCTCTTGTGGTACATAATATGCAGTTAGTTATTGGCTGCCTCTATGCACACGATTTAAGATATATGTGACCCATAAAATTTGAGATCACTTCAATTACCAAACTCAGCAAGCGATTAGCAAGTGTTAGTCAGATGAACGGAAGAGCATAATACATTACAATAGGATAAAGTAATGACCTGATCACAATGCCATTTCAGCTTGCAGTGCAGCAAGCTCATCCTCCTCAGCCGACGCTTTCTGTGGAGCAGGGCGAGTTGGTTGCACCTTGCCTGGGACAGGCGTCGTATGAATAGGAATAGTTACAACAGGCTCCAGTAGTTGGGATTCCAACTCTGCTCCCTCCAACTCTTCCAGCTCCGCTTCCAGTTCATCCTGTCAAATTTTCAGTGTGGTAGGTATTAAATGCATCAGAACAAGAATGAAATCTAAACCCCAAGATCATAAATCCTAATTGGCTAGTGAGTTACCTCGTCAAAATCAGCAGAAGCTCCAAGAGGAGCTGACAGAGCATCTTGTATTTGTTTCATGTTTTCTGTCTGTTCATTAATTTCGGCCCATAGTCTTGTCGACATCATCGATATTTCTGTAGCACAAAGAAAAATGTTCATCTTGAGACCTCAATTCCAGGAAACAATTAGTGGAGCAAATCCTAAATTAAAATGAACCAATACTCACGTTGCTTTTTGCATCGCTTTCATAGCTTTAGCTCCAGTCCTCAATGCATCAACAGTCTCTGTGGTAGCTTTAGCAGCTTCTAACATGATCATCTATGTAACAAGATCAAAATTGTGAGATACATGGATGCAACAATCAGGAAAAAAAATAGTCAGAACTAGGAGGTAACCTGATCATGGATTCTCAACTGGAAATTCCCAAGCTGCTCAATTTGCTGCTCATAAAGTTTTTTCCTCTTCAATGATTGGATAGCCGCTGATGAAAAACAGTGATTCAATTGACATACGGTATTTCTGCAGTTCTGTAATACTCTATTCTACATTGCATAATAATTAAGGCCAGATAACATTTCAAGGTAATCAGATTTTCTCAACTGAAGAAGAAAGAATGGACAGAAGCAAAATGAATAAGCTGTATTTAGCTACATGAAGAATCATCACTGCTTTAAGTAAAATGACGGTAAAGGTTGGCCTCCATAAAACACTAAATAAAACATGCACCTTATACACATTGGATCAAAATGCAGAAACATAGATGATCATTACGAAGTAGGACCATGGCCTGTGTATAACAGAAGTTGATTTACCATTTTACTTTGAGAAAAGCATATTGCCTCCAATCAACAGGGGGCGTGCTATGGTGGTCAACCATACCTCTTTTATTCTTTGCTTTTGAGAACTCCTTGGCCCTCTCAAGCTCAAGACCTGCTTTTTTCTCTAACACCTTCTCTTTCTTCTCCAGCATATCACGAGTCTAAATACATAAAAAAAGTGAGAATTTTAAAATGTTAAATATAATATAATAGGCAAGTGTCCAAAATTGATTGTAACACTAGGATAGTTCAGCACTAGATCAGCAAATAGAGGCCATCTTCCCTCCTTAAGAGGCTAATAGCTTAACGTTTGCAACTTCAGAAGCAGACGATGAAATTAAGGACAAGAGTTTACTAATCATACAAAGTTTGCACACCAAATACACTTGACGAAGCGGAAATCACATGAGAATTCCTACACACTAAATTCCCCATATACCAAGACAGAAAATTAAAGAACTAGTTGATCAGAAACTGCCAATGCGATACAAAATGACCATCAGAATCTTAATCGTGCATTCAACAACTTAATTATACAAGCTAGCAAGATTAACTACCTCTTTAATTCAGGACTCTCTTATCCAACGAACGTCAGCGGAGAAGCATGACAGTTGCGAACAATTTGCATGGCAATTTATGTTTGCCAAGGACGGCAAGTTTAGTTGGCGAACATGGCAAATCCGCAACAGTTCATTTTTTTAGCCAGAATTTTAGTGTGCTTGCAAACTAGAGTTGCCATCCTCACCACAATTAAGCCGCCATAAAAAACATTCAATTTGCTACCCCCTCCCAGCGGACGTTCGCCAGTTAGCATTTCCGTTAATTTATCCAAAGTGTAGCCGGTATAAGAAAAACAAAACGGTAGACTTGACGCCTCACCTCGTTTAACTTATCCAAAGTGGCCAACGCGCCGGCGTTGGCCTGCTCCTTGGGCTTCCCAAATAACCTGTTGAACATGGTGGCACCTCAAATATGGACTCAGAACCTGCGACACGGAAGCATAGTAAGAGGCATGATCATTCACCGGACAATCATGAGAACAGAAGCTCGAAGAAATCTGGTGCGCAGCAGCGTGACTAGCCAACAAACACGAGTTTGCGACTCACAATCTGGCATTAGGACGCAACAGAGGAAGCCAATAGCAGCTAGACGCGACAAACCTAGATGACAAATTCGCCACTAGAACCACCCTACATCAATATATCCCACGAGCTAGGAAATCACTTGGGCGCAAGTAAAATTTCTTACAAAAACGACGGAGATGAACTAGCACTTGTGATTTGCGACTACAATCGTAATAGGCGCAGCTAAACCCAAAAGCATCAGCGGAAACCGAGCCCGGAAGCGCCACGACCCCGACCCCGATCCGATGAGAAGAAGCCAGCCGCCTAGCCGCGATGGACCGACGCAAAAAGAGAGATGGGCACCGAACCAGAGGGTGTGGAGGAGATATGGGTGCGGATCTGGCGAGAGCGGAGAGCGGGCGCTTACCGGATTCAGGCGGCGGAGGAGTCGAGATTGGGGTTGGCTGGCTGGCGTCCGGTGGGATTGGCTGCGGGGGTGGGTTGGGATTCTGTTTAGGTTTCTGGTTGGGGAGACGAGGGGAAGAAGGTAGGAAAGGGAACGAGTCGAGTTGGAGGCCACGCGGACGGGGACAGCCGCGTGCCTGCGTACCCCACACGGTGAGGTGAAAGAGTAGGCTAAGCAAACGAAACGACTACCTACACGTTCAATCCTTCTCCCTGTTACTCCCTCCGTTCCAAAATAAATGATCCAACTTTGTACTAGAGGGAGTATTTTTTTTAACACGGTACAAACACAAGCGCTCATATACACGTGCATACACTCACCCGGTCACCCCTATGAACGCACACCCTACCCCTATGAGCACTTCCGAAAGACTGAGCTGGCATATCATCTTAAAATTTACGAAGTCACCGTAGCCACCTCGTCGTAGACGGGAACGTCTCCTCCCACTTAATGCATACACTCACCCGGTCACCCCTATGAACGTGCATACACTCACCCGGTCACCCCTATGAACGCACACCCTACCCCTATGAGCACTTCCGAAAGATTGAGCTGGCATATCATCTTAAAATTTACGAAGTCACCGTAGCCACCTCGTCGTAGACGGGAACGTCTCCTCCCACTTAATGCGCATCGCCGGAAATCCTGAAATAATCCAGGAATAAATGCGAGCACTAGGATTTGAACCCCGGTGGACTGGGGATATCACAGTCCCTCTAACCATCCAACCACAGGTTGGTTCGCCTTCCTGTTATTAAAACCAAAGTCTATAGGTCTTTTTTTCAGGGAAAAGCCTATAGTTCTTGCCCCGATAAGTTTCACACGTGTCGCACAAACACATGACTACTCCGAACGTTTTTAATCACAAGCTTAGTGATGCGAGGATGATAACTTTAGTTGTCAAGCATGGCAACTTTCTTTTTGGATGGTTTCAGGGTTTTTTTTTTCGAATGACAACTTTAGTTGTAAAAACTGTCATAACCGGAGAGATTCGTGCCACACGTGTGGCAATTATCATTTGGGTAGTTTTTTTTAGGAAATTCGAGCAACATTTGTGCCCGCCCCTTGGATCAGACACGCGAATCTTGACGATGGAGGAGTCGACACGTCATGTTTTTGAAGCGTTCGCTTTAACCAGCGTCCAAACGAACGTTTCCCCCTTAATTCCTCCTACCCTCTCCTAGGCTCATCCACTCTCTCGTTGCCTCCCAATCCGCCTGCCATGGTGATTCCATTGGGAGGGAGGAGCCGATGGAGGTGGCGCTTGGCGACAAGTTCCTAGCCGCAGCGACCTCTGGAGGAGAAGGCCGGCGGCGGTCGAGCACTCGCTCAGGATGTATCTTCAACCCACTCAAGTGCTCTTAGCATGTGAGTTGGATTTACTTCTCATCACCGATGCCTTTTGTTGGCATCAGCATCTAGGAACCATCCCACGGTATGGGAGGGATGCCATGGACCAAGGGAAGCCAGGGTTCACCATTGCTCGCCAGATGCAGATCGACCACTTCCTGATATTCGAGGTCCTCACCCATGATGCTTTCAAGGTCATTGTCTTCGATCGTTCATGCGCAGAGGTGCTCATCAAGTGCGGCCAGCACGAGCCACCCTTTGCCATGATCGATGAGTGAGGGCTTTGTTATCTCTCTTCGTTAGTATGTGGGTCCTGAACTTGTGTGAATGTGGTTAATGTGCATGACTGTGTGTGGCACTATTATGTGTATGCTTGTTCAATGTGGTTTAATCTATGCTAGCCGCTATATCATGCCTATGACTGTGTGTGCTGCTAACACCACCTCTCTAAGAAGAGATTACCGTGTGTGTTGGTAACATCACCGCTCAAAGAAGAGATTATCATACCACACATGTTGCACGTTGCATCCGAGGGGCGCAGACTTGCAACCAAAATTTGGGCTTGTGTTTTCTGTTCTCGTGCACTTTGCGGCCTTATGGGCAACCAATAAACTGCAAAACATGATTCAGAGGTTGTATTAGCTCAGTTGTGCTCTACCGGACCACTTGTGCAAGGAGGGGACAAAATTGACGCGAGCAACCAAATACGACCCACGCAAACCATTATATATCATTGATTGCTGCTCCCCCTATTTTTTCTCAAAAAGTTGAGAAGGCAATTCAGACCCAGTTTTCTTAGTGAACATCCTATTGTCTTATGTCTCTAGCCAACGAGTTGCTGCCAATGAAGAGCATGTTCATAGAGGTATCATGTGGATGCGTAGCGGGCCTTTTTATTGATGATATAAGGGTGTGAGGACAGTTGTGAAGAGTCCATAATAGCTTCTTGACGACAACTGCTAGGACATATTTTGTATGCATGAAAATGAACACAAGCAGAGCAATGTAGATGGCTTGCGGGCCCTGCGACATGATTTTGCCTAACGCATTAGCGCACATGCATGCACACACACACACTCTTGCACGTTTACTAGGGCATGTTTGATTACTCGCATCAATTTCACGTTTCAGGTGAGCATGTCCGAGGAAAAACAACATTTGGGTCATGTTCTCCACTTCGTTTGGTAGCCCACATCGCATCACCGCGGATTTTTCTGCACTATGTTTGGGTGCACCATGTTTTGGGATTTTGGGTTAGGCTTATGCAAGGCGTTATGCTTGTTTGCACACATTTGCCCTGATTTGGCCTGATTATAGTTATAGATCTATCCATCTACGCGTGTCAAAACAAAAAACTTATAGCAGGAAAAATTCTATGAAACAACGAGATGAAGGTAGTAATCAAAGTAAATTTCAATTGGACGACATGTGCAAGGGATTTGCCGAAATTCATCTAAACCAGCATGCACACATCACATGAACACATTAGTATAATACAGTAGGGAGATACACACGAGCATCAAAACACAAAACTTACAACACGAAAGTTGTGTGAAATAACGAAGTGAACCTACTCATCAAAGGAAATTCCAAACGATGGATCAAGTGCGGTGGATTTGACAAAATTCATCTAAAAATGTCCAACATGAACACAAAATTGAACATTTACAGTCAACAAAACTACGAACCAATCACCCAATGGCATCATAATGTCGATGCGCATCTTTTTCATGTGTAACTTGTCTCGAATCAAAGAACCGTTGTGTAGATTAGAAGAGACCAAGGGAATAAGGGAAGGAGATTAAGGAGGGTCAACAAAACACACCACATGCAAAGCTAGATAATATGAACACATAATCGAACATTAACAGTCAATGGAACTACGAACCGATCACGGGAATGGAATCACAACATCGATGTGCATCTTTTTTCGTGTGGAACTTATCTTGAATCAAAGTATAGTTGTGTAGATTAGAAGGGCTTGTAAAGGAGATTAAGGGAGGTAATAGAACATACCACGTGCAACGTGCGTACCAGCTCACACTGTTAGGGCCCACCACTTGTGCTCACTAGCTCCTTTTTGCGCCCGCTCGGGCCTGGCTGAGAGGTGCTTTTAAGATTCGTGTTATGCAGGCCCAACAATGTTCAGAAGCAACCAAACGTGTCAAAGTTGCATCCTCAGGACCTGGCTAAGGAGTATGCAGGCAAAACATACACGTCCTTATGCACCGAACCTCGAGATTTCTCTCTTAGGCATAACACCAAACATGTGATGCTCGTGGTTCGCAGCAGGGGGTTGAGCCGGTGAGGTGAGCGCTGGACATTTGGCGGGGTGGTGCGTTCGGGATGGCTCTCAATGCAAAAGCAGTGGCGCAACCGCTAGAGCACCAGGGCAACGAGGGTGTAGGTGGTTGGGGGTGTCGACGAGATGACGATGCAAAGGTGGACCGCGAAGCCCAGAAGATCATGTACGAGCGGTGGAGTGAGTGCAGCGAAGGTCAACGCTCAACAATCCCATCCGCGCGACCACAGGAGCAACAACCGCATCAAGAGCAAGGATGACGACAACGATTTTCATGGTGCCGCATTCACAAGGTGAAACGTGGCAGACAGGATTCCGTCAACATTCGAGATCGATTTGGGCAGCAATGCAATGGGGGCAGAAGCCGGCGCTGCGTGAGAGATGGAGGTGGTGAGATTGGTCCGGGTGGGGCAACGCATGAAAAAAAAAATCAAGTGACAATCAAACGGACAAAGCAACATCCGAGTCAAAACAAAGCAACGTCCAATGATAAGGGCAAATCAAATATACACATTTTTTGGCAGAAACAGTTCTCCTTTTAATATTAGGTAATGATTATTAATTATATATATAAAAGAAAAGGGTAAAATGCAGCTTATTGCAGTTTGGACCAGGTATTACAAGTTGCATCAGTTTGCTCATACCAACATCACAATTGTATATAAAGGCTTCTCTAGTTCGGATGATTTCAGCAAGGGCCTTTTTGATTCTCATGAATTATAAACTAAGGATTAGAGCAGCATGTCTTTTTCAATACTACATAATTAGTTTGGACGATTGATTGTGCACAAGAAAAACAGAGGATATTCACAAGAGGTTAGAGTGGATGAAAACTTTCCTATGAAAACCAGTACATATGAATTCTAAGGGGAAAATAATCCTATGGATATGCAAGCAAGCAAACATAAAACAAAAGACAAACAACATGCTTCTAAACTGAAAGATGCTATGTACAACTGTGTCGAAAATGAATTTCCTGAACTAGACAAACTTGCTCCAAAAAGAATTAACTAAACAAACACCAAATATAAGAATCAATCGCCGTCGCCAACGCCAAGCCATTCCCGGAATCCAGCGAGGATTGCAATCTTCCACATGTCAAATTGAACACCAAAACTACAAATCAGAGAAGCTGATGTCGGAGCTGCTGGTTTTCCCTTCTCAGTTGCTGCACTTCCTTGGTCAGGCCTTCCAGCTTCTCCAGGACCAAGTTCATAACGCCAGACGTTTCCATCTGCTTGTTGCAGAAAAGGTCATTATGTTAAATACATGTACTAAAAAACGTAACTAGCACAACTGAAAACCACACGGATAAACAATCTAATAGATTCTCCATCCCATGGGCTGAGCTGAACTGGTAGTAACAATTGTGTCAAAAGGAACATAAGCACCAAATAATAGCAAGATGCATTAAATGGGAGGCAATTGGTAGAACGATAAACACAAGCGAGCTTATCACTTGCATAGTGGACTCTTGCCACCAGCTGGCCAAACTTCCAAATACACAAACGTTCAGTTTGCCTAGGTCAAGAAAAGGATGCATGCCATACCAACAACTCGGAGTATACTATGTCAAAAATCCTGTTTTGGCTAACTACATATAGGTGATTTTGAGATAATACCAAGAGCTGCATGTGTTAGCCAAGTTGTCATGTTGAACGCTGATGTTTCGAATTACATTTACTAACAGGTGATAATGGCGATACATGGCCTGATACAGCTAGATACCATTAGCAAGGACAGTCGTGTATGCAACAACAACAACAAACAACGATAATTTCTGGCAAGTAAACCATAACAAAAGAAATATAGGTGCTTGCAATTGACAACAAGAAAGAACTAGGCCACAAAGCAACTACACAAAACAGAACCTACAGTTTTCTTACCTCCTGCATGTGAAACTGTCTTAGAAGTTCAATGTGGAGATTTCTCACATCCTCATGTATAGACTTGTGAACCGATCCTAGAGATTCCTCGAGCATGCGCTGAACATACTGAAGGGAGAACGAAGAAGCTCCCTGTTGATCAGCTGACGAACCTGAGGTTGGCAATTGTGGTGGCACTACCCCCTAATAAAATTGCATATGGACACTCCATTAGTAAATACTCCCTCCGTTCCATATTACTCGTCGCTGGAGGGAGTAGTTGTGTTTACATTTTTAAGTCGAAAAATTAACAAAATAATTCTTACGTTGCTTGCTAGAAGGCTTCCAGACGAAGAGGTCATTGGTGCCTCCTGTCTTGATAATAGACTAGTAATCAGTTCATCTTTTGTTTCTGCTCCAGTCTTCTTTGATTTTGGCGAACCAAATGCTGAAGCTAATCCTTCACTAAAAACAGAGGATGTGCTCAATCTATCAGTCAAAGTTGACGGTTTCCATGCGGATTTGGAAGGTGCTGCTCCTGGTAAATCAGAATTCACCGATGGCAGAGTCTTGGACATGAAGGATGAGGAAACTGAAGTCTGTAGGCTGGCACATGATGTCTCGAGGGAAGACTGCGTATTGCTCAAGATGCCCTTGTTTTGTAAGTTCATTAAAATGTTACTTGTCAGAGAACCTTTCAGTGAGAGACTGGTGGATGAAGCTGAATCCTGTAAACCTGCAAACGCCAAACTGCCAGTCTGAAAGGCTGATTGCCCAAAGCGTGAGATTTGTTGACGATGTGTCAGCCTGTCGGGCAATGCATTTCCAGTTGATGATTCTGGTGGGGAGATAGATGGTTCACTCTTCCATGATGGCACGGGTGAGCTACTCACAGATGAGGCGCCATCCTGCAGAACAAAGTTAAGAAGGCTCAATTGGCATCCTGAGATGACAGAGAACAGAGACAGTAAAAATAATAAAAAAACAAAAAAAATCTGATGTCAGATTTTTAGGCATGGCAAATCTGACGTTTTTCATGGCAGTTTATATTGGCGCAATGATGGCAAATTTAGCTTGCAAGCACGGCAATTTTCTGACAAAACTGAACTGAGGCGGATTTGCCATGCTCGCCAACTGAACTTGCCATCCTCGGAGACCATAATTTGTCATGAAAAACGTTCGATTTTCCATGGTCAAAAATCTGACATCAGATTTGTAGTGGAGTCCAAACAATAATAGGTTTTCCAGAAGAAAGAAACCTGTCTTGAAACGGAATTAGACCTCCAGTCCGAGATTGGATGTGGCTCACTGTTCCCTTCCATATACTGGAACTTCCTAGTTGCTAATAACTTCTTATCTCCAGATTTATCATCTTTTTTTGTTTCATCACTCCCCTGCTCATCCCACCAGCTGTTGCTGGATGGTGTGAAAGGCTGGACATCAACAAGTGGAGAAAATACATCCATATCATCCTTTATACTGAAGTTGCCACGAGGAGCCTGTAGCTTTGATAATGGCCCACCAGACAATGGACGGGCCCTATATGGAGTTTCCTCTGCAGTAGAAGACTTTGAAGTGGAAAGAAATCCACTTGTGTTCCCTGTCAAAGAAGAGCGAAGACTCGTAATGCCTGCTCCAGATGGAAAAGTTGAAGGTGTTGCTGAAGGCAAAGGATCTGGCATAAGAATAGAATCTTCACTAGTTCCCCCCAGAAGGGCAACTTCTGAGGAACTGTTCTCGCTAACAATGACAGGTTTTGACCGTTGCCAGCATAAACTTGTCACAGCCTGGCAAGCAATGTAAATTCGAAAATGTTAAACTCAAGAGAGCAGATATAATGGAACTTGTTAAACAGTTATACATCAAAGCCCATGGCAGTCTTTTAACCTTGTTTAACTAGGAGGTTATCAAATTTCACAAACAGGGACTCTGCAAAGTGCACAAATTTCTGTGCAAGCATAACAAAATTACAAAATATATGAAAGTCACTAATACTATTCCCAACATTGAGCGCACAAGAACAAATAGCGAATTGATTTGCGAAACATGTTTTACAGATTTACATACAATATGAGAGTTCGAAATAACATTTAAGCATAGACTAAGAAGTAGAAATACCATTGTTAATATTCAGTATTAAATTTGACCAGCAACATTGTTCATACAGTTCCATCTCCATGCAGGTTTCTATTTTCAAAAGGAATGAATAATTTGTTCTCGTATTATGGTGCAGTATAAGCTATAACCAGAGGCAGCGCTTTTTTTAATCATCTGCGCTGAACTAATAAAATATACTCCCTCCGTTCCTAAATAATTGTCTTTCTAAAGATTTCAACAAGTGACTACATACGGAGCAAAATGAATGAATCTACACTCTAAAACATGTCTACATACATCCGTATGTTGTAGTCCATTTAAGATGGCTAGAAAGACAATTATTTGGGAACGGAGGGAGTATTGAACAGTGGTAGTTGGCATACTTTTATACGAGTGGAAGTGTTGCACTAATATGTGTACATATTACTATACAAACCACCAGAGAACATCATTATTTCTATGTCAACAATAAATCGCAGGGCACCAATGAGGAAAAGAGAGATGTAAGGTTCCCCACCTCTGAGCTATTGTACGCACGAAGAATTGTCAATGGCTGGGGTTTGCCCCGAACATCATAGAATACCACACGCCCACTGTTTGTGCCAGCTGCCAATATTGTGCCATCATCATTATATGCCAATGATGAGAAAGGGGCATCATGAGGAATAGTGTGTGTCGCTCTTCTTGATGCAGAATCAAGTGTGTATAGCTTCTTATCGAGGCCAACTGTAGCAATTATCTAAAAGAACCAAATATGATAAAGATTATTTGTGCCCAGTAAAAAATCAAACATCAAACGCCAAGCATAATACTAAAATAAACCTTGTCACTGGAGGGTGAGATACAAACACCACTTGTGGGTGCAGAATGTTGCTTTAGCCATGAGACCTGCATAAGGCATTAGTCGATTCAAGAGTAGCATTGAAGAAAGCACAAATACACCATGATAAATCTGGGTTAACACATCAAGTCATAAACAGCAAGGGCAGTTCACATAACTGATCTCAACCTTTTACACTAATCAGTGAACCAGCAATTGTATGAATCTTAGAGCATCTCTAGTAGATGCCCTAAACTTAATCCCTCAAACCTTCTCCCTATCCCAAAAAGTCAAAAAAAAAAGAGGGATTAAACTTTTTCTCAGCTAGCAGATGCCCTAAACTTAATCCCCTAATAAAGCCGATATTTGGTTCAAACATTTCATCAAACACCTTCAATATACACTCACACAGTCTGACTTTTTGCACATAATGGCACGTGGGGTTCCAACTATCTAAAACTGTCATAGGCCTAACATCGATCTGCTTTGGATAGCAACAATAAAAACAGTAGCACATTAAATTGTTCAAAAGTGTCTAAATATTTCCCCAGCAGTAGTACACAGCAGCAGCACAAAATCAATCAATGACATCTTCTCCTCTCAATCTTCAGAACGCGTTGCCCCTCTGCTATTCTCTCAATCAACGCACACAGCAGCTAGCTAGCCGGCAGTCCAAATTAACCAGTCGCTAGCTAGCTGAAGGACGCTGACCTGAAGGAGG
The DNA here is from genome assembly GCA_021605145.1 of Aegilops bicornis. Lineage (NCBI taxonomy): Eukaryota > Viridiplantae > Streptophyta > Magnoliopsida > Poales > Poaceae > Aegilops > Aegilops bicornis. The sequence goes on along the minus strand of CM038673.1, from coordinate 397,078,922 downwards.
TGAGAAGGCAGGTGTTGATCCAGGCCTGCTCGTACACCACCGTCGCTAGCTAACCGCAGCCTGCCATCGCCCACCAGGCCAACGTGCCACGTGACCGTCCACCGGCCAAGCTCCTGGATGCGCGCGTCCTCCACGTCCGGGATGGGGAACCACCCGTCAGGCATCCAGACGGCAGTTAGCGGGAGCCCGGGAGATTTCTGGAGTGTGACGGACGGCGGCGGCGATGCACTTGGTGTGGTCGGACTCGAGGTCAAACCGTAGGGCGCGCGCTGCCAGAGAGGCCACGAAGAGGACGGCCAAGAGGAGCGTGGAGGGGGGCAGCTATCTGGGGGCAGAGGATCAGGCTCACGCGGTCAACGACAGTCAGCAGGAGCCGGGGAGATACCCAGAGTGCGACGGACGGCAGCACGGGAGGGGGCGCGACGCGAGCGCGGCGCACAGCGTGTGTGCGAGCTCTAGCGAGCGCCGGCGGCCATGGCGGAGTTGTGGGAGCTAATCCACTTGAGCAAGCAGTTTTACTAATGCCAATCAACAAATAGTGAATCTTGATCTCAGCTTCGCTAAATACTACAAAAATCCTTGGTGTATCTGCATCAGTTTTGTTCAATCTAACTTGTCAAACTTGAAACTTCAAATGAAGCTCCTGTCGGAAGCTTCTCCAAGAAATGAAGAGAATCTCAGATAAGGCGATACGGCAACATAACTTTCATATCAAAATCATCGTCACAAAGGGACAGACTGCAAAGGAAGCTGAGGATGAAATGCACGTTCATTGTTCTGCAGAAAAAGATGATTGGAGTGCAAGAAAGGATAATGATCTATAATACACGTTGTTGGCAAGCATACATTCAAAGTTTAGAGAGGTATTGAAACTCAACTTTCCTTTTTCACATATCAATTTGCTATCTCAATTCTGCATTCTACTTTCGCATTAAATACAACAAAATGGCAACACCCATGTCATAGGGTGAACACTAGAATAACAGGTGGAACCTAACTAGTTACCAAGGCAATATTATTTACCTTTGGAGTCCTCGCGGTTGTATCCCAAAGATGCACAGAACCATCATCGCCTGCTGTCGCCAATATATGCCTACTATTATGTGAATAACCGAGCACTCTCAAAACCTGGCCTTGCAGAAAAAAAATAAAAGAAAGCTCATAAAGTCAGAATCAAAATTTCCAGAATTCCAGTAAAGCTAGAGCATACTGTGAGGCATTGTCATTTACAAAAAAATATATATTACCTGTCCATTTGGATCACTAAGTTCAGCAGCACGTGCTCCAGAAGCAAGATTGTGAAGAATCAGGTCGCCCTTCATGCTTATTGATGCCAAATGTTCATCTTTGCAGTTATACATTACACCAGTAATGGTGTCAGTGTGACCACTTAGCCATTTGATACATCTCTTCCGCTGCAAATCCCATATCCTAACAATATGGCCACTCCCACCAGAACAAAGATATCGAGAACCTTTGTTGCTAAAACTGATGGAATATATGGATTCCTGCCAAGAAAATACAATTTGTTGTGTTCAGCCCCAGCTTATATATAGGAAATAATATATTCGAGATGTCATCGGCCGATTGTCTAGTACGGAAAGGCAGCTGTTACATATCATGGGGTTTGAGAAAATAAGTGAAAGCCCCATTGCCGTATTTCAAGTTAGAGAGCAAGATAAAGCCGTTTTCGTAGAGTAAAGAGGCAAAAAAATAAAAAGAAACAAGCATGCTTTTAAACTTACATCATGGGTATAATAGAACAAGCAAGTAACAGAAACGATGCTATAAAAGGTATCACTGTAAGTCTGGTTGTTGCATTGCTGCCAGAGCAAACAATATTAGGTACACCTTTTAGTTGTATTACCAAACTGCTCATTTGAAGCGGCGACGAGATACCTATGCAACAACATCAATGGACAGGCAACTGAAACTGCAGGCCTGTCATACAAATAAATGACAGACGAAAATTGGAACTGCTACTCGAACTAGCAACAGAATGTTACATGAAAATGACTATCACACATATCTGACAGTTAAAGATATGAGCACAAAATCATAAGAATGCACTGATACCTCAATGTCATCCCCACGATCAACAGTTGATGTCGGTAGCTGTCCTACATTTTGACCCTTTTTATGCCACAATGAGATCTTTTTATCATCCCCAGCACTTGCTACGATTAGATCTGCAGGTTTAATACGGCAATGAGTTGGTGTTATTACTTAGATTCATTATGCAATTAGATTATGGAACCATTTCATTAAGATAATAAGTTTAAACTTCTTGTAAGAAAACCTAGTTAATTCAGGAAACACATCATTAGACTCAAGAGTGACATAACAAACATTGCACTAAGATTAAATACAAGAACAGCGTTATAACTTTATAGATATCATGTTTTCCCTAATATGCATTATGTATACTTCATTGAGATTTTAATACAAAACCAAACAAGGGCATGAAGAAGGCACACCGCATCTTGCCAACCTCCTAGTACTACAACAACAACAACAACAACAACAACAACAACAACAACAACAACAAAAACTAAGCCTACAGAACATGAAAATTGATCATGGGAAGACTGGAAGTTAAAATTTTAGTTCGATTGCTCGAGGTTGTACTACAAGTCATGCCACTTGACTAAATAAATAATTGACAAAATCAACAATGCAAGGAATAGCTTTCCTAAGGAACAGATAATATGCTATTTCAAGGCCCTATATGGGGAAAGTCTAAAATCATCTAAAAAAGATGTGGAAACTCCTCAAATGTGTCTTCTAGGGTTCCACGTACAAGGAAGGTGAAGAACCTCTCCACTACCTTTTTTACAGAAGCTAGCTTCTGTAGGATGATATCCCTCTCAAACAGGACCCAGGAATTACAAGGAGCTATTATAAGAATTGCATTGCTAAGAAACCAGCAATCATGATCACAACCCAAATTCATGTGCATAGAAATGCAAAATGCAAGGTCCATGGAACAAGGCAAGTGAAATGAAACTGCAGACTAGCTCATCACTAGAACAGAAAATAATGGTTGCATAATCACTATAATCATGCACCAGTAGGCAGCTGATAGTAATGGAGTGTGTAATTAAATATAATAATATTCGGAAAAAAATATCATGGGGTGCAACAGTACTGATACTATTTATTCGTCAGTTATTGTCTTTGAGCAAACAGAGCTCTTACAAACTACGTACAAAATTACTGTTGGCAAACCGAGTAGATCCATCCATCAATGTTGATATCTCCAAAAGACCTCTTGTTTATTCCGCCCATATACCGTTAGTAAGCATAGCTATATGAGCTACATTTTGATCCTGCGTCTCTAGGATGAGAAATTTAGACAAATAACTTATATACTGTCCCAGAAGATTGAAAACTCGGTGACAACGCTAGAGACTGATGGCACGTCAGACGACGACAAAAGGATCGAAGCTCTACTCGCAAACGGAGATCCTCGCGTAGACGCAAAGCAGGCGAATTGGGGAGATCTGAGAACGGGGGTGAGAGAGGGCAGCGAGCGAGCTGGGGGGAGGGAGATGGTTACTGACTGGTGTGGTTCCACTTGACGGCGTTGACGGGGTGGCCGGGAGCGGGGGAATAGGCGAGGACGCAGGGGTCGCCGGACTCCACCGTGACGTCGAAGAGCTTCACCGTGTCGCCGCCGCACGTGGCGAGCAGCGGCGCCGCCGGATCCACGAACCCCATCGGATCCGGGCCCCGGGCTGGACGGGGGACGGCGGCGGCTTGCGGATTTCGTTAGGGTTTGGGCCTGTGGCCGGCTCCCGTGGGGGTTTGGCGCTGGTGGGTGCGGCTGCGGCGGAGGAGGAGGAGGAAATTTGAAATTGAAATTGTTTTTGCTGGATTGAACTGAACCGGTTGGTGACGTTGGGGCCGGCTTCTCGCTAGTGTGCATTCCAAGGTTCCCCTGCCGGCTGCCACGCTGGAGGCGACCGGTTCTTTCGACAAGTTTTGTTTGGGTCTGTTTGGATTGATGGGTTTTTTACAAAATACACCCAAAGCACATATTAGATCTTATAATTATTAAGAAAAACAGTAGCTAATTACGACAAAAAGATAATTTGACACAAAATGATCAATACAAAATTTATATCAAAAATTATGTTGGTCATCTTCTTCCTTCGATACTACGCTGTCCATCAAAAATTGAAAATTGCACTAAACCGGCAGTAAAGAAAATGGACTGTTGATGTATAATGTGCTGCATAGTCTTTTCCATCAAATCGGTCTTCTGGTTGCATTGGCTAGAGTATGCATTTTTACTAGTATCGGAGCCAAGAGGTCTTGAGTTCAAGACCCTACTGACCCAATTAAATTGCAGCCCATTTTCGATCCACGTTTAGGCCTCGTTGAAGGGACATTGGAGGAGGAGGAGGAGGAGAGGAGGAGGCAACTCAGGCCGTCGCATCATGCCCGTGTACAACAAAGCGACGGAAGCCGCCATGGTTGTCGCATGTCGGATCCAATCCGCGCCTGCTTCTCCGCCTCTCGCACGGCGACGAAGGGGGTCGCCACCGACGCTGACAATGTGGTATGTGAGATCGTCCTCCTCTCGCACAACAACAAAGGGGAGTGTCGCCGACCGTCGTGGAGCAAAGATCAAGACGCCACGCGACGGCCACTACTGTCAATCAAGTCCATCTCCTCCTCTCGCACAACGACAAAAGGGGATGACCGCTGGCGCCGTCAATGTGGTGTACGAGCTCCTCCTCCTCCTTTCGCATGGAAACAAAGGGGAGCGTCGCCGACATCGTCGACGTGGGGAATAAGGTTCGATATGGTAGGCGTTCGCATTGAAGCCCCGATTCAAGGAACAACCTTTGAAGATGAGTTCCAAGATTCGTGCACGGATGATCCGAAACTTTCAAAATCCTATGAGATTTTTAGCATTTAGGAAGAAAAAAGTGCTTAGCACTGCACAAGTTAATTGAGTATTGTGTGGGCAAGTCAAGAATTTATTAGACACCTACATAGTTGACGGTAACGTCTTCTTTTACTGAAAGAACATTGCATCGCCGAAAGGCCTGAAATAAACACTGAAAAATGCGACAACCAATGTCAAATCTCAGACGTGAACTCTTGATTTCCACCGTAAGAAATCTAACCAGCTCTCACTTCACGTGGACAAGTCAAGAATTAAACATGTGACGAATAGCTAAATTTCCTAGACCTAATAATTACTTGTGCCTTGTGCGAGACCAATCTTGACTTCCGACATATAATTAGCAAACACATGCCCGCTGTTCTCTGGCCATTCGTCTCCACTCCATGTTTAATTCCCCGACATTCCCTCGCAACCTCTCTTACCAAACCGAAACAGCGCCCATATTATAACCAACGGCCTCGTCCCTTCCACGCACGGCCTACCCCCCTCCCCACCTCGCCCCCCCTGCCGACGTACGACGCCGGCCTCTCGCTCAGAGCTCCCGCCGCGGCCGGCCGGAGGGACGTCGTCGATATCAATCCCTAACTCGCTAGCTGCGCATACGTCGTACGCACGTACCTAGCTTAACAATAATCACGCCATGGGGAAGCGCAGCGCCCCCCGCTACCCGGAGGACGAGAACAAAGGCGGCGGCGTGTGCTGCTGCTTGTGCGGCTGCTGCTGCTTCCTCTTAGTCCTCGTTGCATTATTTGTCGGCTCGTCGGTCTACCTCGTCTACACCTTGAAGCCCAAGGCGCCGTCCTACTCCGTGAGCAAGATGGCCGTCTCGAAGTTCGACTTCAGCTCCTCCGACCTCACGCTCTACACTAAGCTCGTCGCCACCGTCCGCGCCGAGAACCCCAACGACAAGATCGGCATCAAGTACGCGGACGGCTCCCGCACCGTCGTCTCCTACCGCGGCACGCCGCTGTGCTCCGGCAAACTCCCCACCTTCTTCCAGGGCCACAACAACGTCACCATGCTGGAGATCTCCATGGAGGGGCGCCACGGGTTCGGGTCCGGCCTGCAGGAGGCGCTGGAGGAGAGCGAGAAGGCCGGCAACGTGCCGCTCGACGTGTACGTCACCGTGCCGGTGCAGCTGCTGCTGGATACCTACGACTTGCCGCAGCTCAAGGTGAACGTGCACGCGGCTCTCGTCGTCGACAGCATATCGCCCAAGAAGCCGCCTACCATCAAGTCGGCCACTTACCAGGGCAACGTAGAGTACTGATGTGGTACTCAATTACCGGAGGGCTGGGTTAATTAACTACTCAAGCAGGAATTAACCTTTTACTTTTCGACATATTCGTTGGTTGATTGTCCAGTGGAGCTGGGGAGGAATGGATACACATGTTTGTACTGTGATGTAACCTCTAATTAACGCTGTAGTCAAATGGGTTCCAAATCATATTATTTGATTTGTTTCGTCAACGTGGATTTCCCACGTGGAGTGGACGTCCAAGGATTATCTAATGATCCTGAGCATCTCGAGATTTGTGGGATCCTTTCTCGTATATTTTTTGACAAAATCTATGAAGCACACGCATTACTAGAACCTGAAACTTTTCCTGGTGCCTGATATTTCCCGAGTGCATTTTCTCGAGCACTAAGAAATTGGGTCTATGTTTGACAAAATCTATGAAGCACACGTGTTTGGTTGCCCGGGCTCAATGTTTGGCCTGCGTCGCATGATGTTTAAAGCACCCCACAACCATGCCCATCAGGAACAGCCGAATCGGCAGTTTCTAGCAACAATGGCTCCACCGATTGAGGGGAGGGGAACGTGGCGCGGAGGTCATGCGACCACGGAGCTGGCGCGAGCTCACGCGCGTCTATGAAAAATCGGCGGGAGAATTTAGGGTTACCTCCCGCCGATTTGGTCGCCCTATATAGCCCCTTTCACCTCACCGTTGAAACTGCTATCACCATTCTCCCCCCTTTCGAGCTTTCCCTCCAACGCGGATCGACACCGACGAGCAGGTAAGCGGCGCTTCTTCTCTGGCCGGCGGTCCATGGGGGCAGTGACTCGTGTCCTCTTCTTCGACATGTTCCGTGTCTCCCTCGGGGTTCAGCGAAAGCCTCTGTGAGTTCAGTCACCCATTTCTTTGTACTCATTCTAGCTAGATCTAAGAACATGGGGTAAGGTTTGATCTGAGAGCATGTGGTAGGGTTTGATCTGTGACCATCTTGTAGCATTGTACACTACCGATCTGTGAGAATGTGATGTTGTGGTAGCTATTGGTGACAGATTTGTACCATGTTAGGGTTGTATCGTAGTGTTGAACATAATGGATTGGTAGCTAGTTGTGATGGATTGGTGGAATGCTTGTTGTTGGAGGTTGCTCATATCGTGCTGTGTTGACCTAGATGGTCTGATAGTTTGTGCTATGCTTATTGTCCATGTGTGTGCTATGATTGTAGGACATGGCCACACAAACGCAAGAGGTTACTCATGCCATTATCCTGTCCGAGTGCCCATTTCAACCGTCCTATGTCAAGGACCCCCAGCCTCCCATCGAGGACCAGATGCCTCATGATTCGGATGTGTTCCATGGTCCTCCTTTTGTGCCTACAATGTTTATGTCATTGTGCCAAATCTTCTTTGCCATCATGCGGGTAGAAAAGGCAGCTGCAAAGGCAAAGAAGGATGGTAGGGGGAACACCATGAAGTAGCAGCCGTTCATGTCCACCTTTGTGCTTAACAAGATGTGTGAGCTCATATCTAGTGGGGTTAGGACTAACAAAGGGCTTCAAGAAAGTACACTTGAACACCGTTGCGAAGTAGGTGTTCAAGTTCTTTGGCCAGGAGGTGACCTCCACTCAGGTCTAAACCATCTCAGGAAGTGGAGAGCTAGATGGATCCAAGTGTCCAATATCAGAGATCTTAGCGGCTCCACATGGGATCAGACCACTTGCTCGATCATTCTGAAGGCAGACCACTACCAAGACCACACCGCGGTTAGCTCACGTCCCCTTGTTTAAGCTTGTCAACCATTGTCTTCTTGCAACTAAGCATGGTGTGTTTCTTTCTTAGAACCACTGATACATCTCAAACATATCTGTAATTATTGTTTGTTAAATGCTATTATATTATCACCTTTTTATGCTTTCTATGTCATTCTATATTATTTTTCTGCACTAATCTATTAATTTAGTGCCCAGTGTCAGTTCCTATTTTTTTGCATGTTGTTGGTTTTGTAGAAAATCCATACCTACAGAAGTCCAAACATGATGAAAATTTAAGAGGAATTTTTGTGGAAAATATGCAACACTAGAAGCTTTGGAGGGAGCCAGAAGTGGATTGTGGGCCCCATAAGCATAGGTGGTGCGGCCCCAAGGGGGCAACATGCAGGCTTATGGGAGCCCCACAACTCCGTTTGACCTGATTCCAAGCCTATAAATTCTGCGATTTCCAGAAAACCTCTGAGCGACACCCGAAAGAATTTTATCGCCATCGCAAGCCTCTGTTCCTAAGAGATCCCATCTAGAGCCCTTTTCTGGCGCTCTACCGGAGGGGGGAATCATTGGGGAGTCCATCTTCATCAACCTTGCTGCCTCCATGATGATGTGTGAGTAGTTCCTTCAGGACCTACGTGTCCATAGTAGTAGCTAGATCTCTCTCTCTCTCTCTCTCTCTCTCTCTCTCTTGATCTTCAATACAATGATCTTCTCAAGATCCATGTGATGTGATCTTTTGCGGTGTGTTTGTTGGCATCTGATGAATTGTGGGTTAATGATCAGATTATTCATTCAATTTGTATGAATCTCTTTCTTTGCTGCATAATTTTATAGCTTTGTATTTCTCTCTGATCTATCTGTCTACTTTGGCCAAGTTAGATTGATATATCTTCAGTAGGAGAGGTGCTTTGTAGTAGGTTCAATCTTGTGGTGAACTTGCCCTGTGACATGAGGGGCAAAGGCACGTACTTTATATTTGCTATTAAGGATAAAACAACGAGGTTTGGTCGTATTGATTGATCTTATTTTGTCTATATTATGTCATCTTGCTTAAAGTGTTATTCTGTTTAACATGAACTTAATCCTTTGAGATGCATGCTGCATAGAGGTCTTGGGATGGAGTAATAGTAGTATATGCAGTTGGATTAATGGTCTACTTGTCACAAACGTAATGCATATGTTTGATTATGCCATTAATGATCACAGTTATAATTATGATAATTTTTGTCAATTGTCCAATAGTAATTTGTCTACCACACCATTGCTATGCTTTCGAGAGTGATTCTACTAGTGAACCTATGGCCCCCGAGTCTATTTTCCATCAATACAAAAAGTCTCCACAATTGCTCTTTATTTGCTCTTTTACTTTCTATCGCTTTGCATATCACTATCTACTTGTGTCTAGCAAGAACATGGGGGGTTGACGACCCCCTTGCCTTTGTTGGGTGCAAGCAATTGTTTTGTTTGTGTGTAGGTGTTGTCAAAGTTGTTAGTGTGGTGCCTCCTACTAGTTCGATAAACCTTGGTTCTTAGCTGAGAAAAATACTATCTGCTACTATACTACTTCAACCTTCCTCTTCAGGAAAATACAACAAGTCCATCATGAGTAGAAACCACCCCAAAGACACGGATTTCCTCAACACACCCATTCAAAATTACAACCATATGCATCACATCTTCTTCTTTGGGCTAGCAACCGACAAGCATGCCATGGGCTCCGATGAGCCGCTCGGTTCGCCCATGCCTGAGTTCCCTGACACCCAGGAGTTAGAGATCATTGTCCTTGATGGTCCTACTCCTCACAAGGGCTTTGAGCACGCCCTTGTGCTTGATAGCAAGAGGAAGAGGAGTGGCTTGATGGAGGACAAGATCGGTGTCTTCACCAGCATGACTATGGCCGTTAAGGAGGTGGCAACCGCCATAAGGGAGAGCAAGTCGGTCGACATCCTGCCTGACCTCTACACTGTCGTCATGGACCAAGGTGGCTTAATCCAAGAGGCTCTCATGTCGACTCTGAGCCGCCTGTTGGACAACAAGGCCCAGGGTGTTTGGTTTGTTTCCATGGCAGACGCTCCCAGTGACAGTGCAAAAATACCGTCAGATCCCTCAGTAGGGGTCCAAGCATAGATGGAAGTCTCGGATCGGAGGTCACACAAAGGTTTACCCAAGTTCGGGTCTCCGTAGAGTAATACCCTACATCTTGCTTGCTTTTATTATTCATGATGGACGGATACCTCGTGCGAGGGGTTGCAATGGTGTATGAGGTTGCTACCGAGAGTTGTTATCTAACATTAGATGCCTTGGAGGGTTTTCCCGACATCCCTTTATATAGGCAGGGAGCTCTAGGGTTTACACGATGGAAGCTATGGTAAGAGGCACCGCTGCCCTTGTCTTGGAAGGCAAGAAGGTCTTCGGTGCTTCCTTAGGGTTTCTTCTTTCCCCTGGGCCTTGCGGGCCCCAATAGGTACTGAAGCGTATCCCGATAACCTTGGGGAACAACCGTGATTTTGTAGCAGCTTTTGCACCAGCCGCCAGTCTCATTTGGTCCGACACTTTGGTTTCGGGCGGCTATAAGAGGATGGAAAATATAGGGTTTTTAGTCTCATCCCGCCTTTGCTCATTTCGACTCCTTCACCCGCCGCAAGTCTCATTGACGCGCTGCCAACACATCATCCTTGTTCTCCTGCCGTGCGCCTCACCATCCCCATTTCCTCTACTACTGATGGCCAGGACAAGGAGTGTGAGGGGGGAGTGGGTCTCCAGCCACAAGCCTTCGTCCAGCGCCGCTAGTAAGAAGCGGAAGCGCATCACCTCCAAAAGTGGAGAGAAGCTGGTGCGAGCCGCTCCAATAAGTCCATTGGGAAGTGGTTCCCCTCCACGGCCATGGAAGGAGAAGTCTAGGCATACAAGGACCAACTCCTATTACCGATGGATCTGAGGGTCTGGCTCCTGACTGGAGAAGTTCCACCGGAGCCTCGTGGAGGTGAGCACATCTTATGCTTGGGGTACTTTGGGAGAGGGCTCGGATTCCAGCTCCATGGCTTCGTGCGTGGCCTCCTACGGTTCCTCGGCTGCCAACCGCAGCATATTCCACCCAACGGGGTGCTCCACACCGTCAACTTCATCACCTTCTGTGAGTGCTACCTTGGAACAACTCCTCACTTCGAGTTGTTCGACATTTCTTCCAGGTTTGCGTCCATACAAACGAGGGCGTGGTCTGCGACCTTGGGGGCGCCATCTTGCAAATCCGCCCCAATTCCACCTTCTTCTCCTTTGACCTCCCAAAATTCGTTCGGGGGTGGCATAAGTCTTGGTTCTATGTGGAAGGCCTCGGCGATGATCTGTCAGCCTTTGTGAACGAGCCCCCATAGAAGCTGCAGTCATGGGCTCCGTGGACCGGGTTGTCGCCAGAGGCTAAGGCATTGGTAGATGCTACTGCCCACCTGAAGAAGGGCAGATTGACTGGAGGCCACATCGTACGGACATGGGTGGTGCATTGGGTTTTGCCGCTGTAGGCTAGGGCTCTCCCCCTATCCTAGTATATTGGTCCAAGGGATCCCGCGCAGGTCTCCCAACAAGAACTGATCCCGGAGGACATCGAAACCTATCTTGGTTTCTTGGTGAGGCCCGACGCCATCACAAAGTCGCAGAAGAAGGCCAACAACCCTTTTTTGGCTAAATTATCATGGGGCAATGTAAGTATTCTTTGTAGCTCTGTCTTCATTAAGGGTCAGAGTATTTCATCATACAACTCTATGTTATTGTTGAACAGGGGTTCGTCGCCTTCGTGACATACCACTCAGAGCCCCCGCTGCCGAGCAGCACGTGAGCCCCGCCCTAGCGACTCTGATGACGACAACCCATTTTGAGCCTGTTCGGGCGGAGGGTGGATCCACTAAGAAGCGGAAAGGGGCCGCCGCAGAGGCCACTGAAGAAGAGGGCTCCATGGAGGAGACCTCTGGTGACGTGGACGAGGGAGACCTCAACAAGCAAGAGGGCAATGAGGGTGCGTTCTCTTAACCTAGCGGCCGATGTAGCGGCTACGGTGGAGGTGGTGGTGATGACGACGACGATCATGATGTTGATGGCAACGATGATGATGATGTGGGTGACGTTGAAGAAGCTAGGGAAGATGAAGTTGACGAGCGTGAGTTGAAAGAGGCCATGGTTGAGGTGCCGCGCCAGCCCCTCAAGAAACTCCGCTGTGGTCCTCGAGAGGAAGCCCCGGCCCGCATAAGCGGTCGTGAGCTTTGCGGGAGCTCCCAGAAGTCCCCAAGCCCGTAGATCCCCCTAATCGTCCCAACGTCGTTGTGGAGGAGACACACTCCAGCAGTCATCCCATAAGTTGTGCTTCACCATGGACGACGATGAAGGGACAATTGGTGTAATGCACTGAACCTCATGGGCAAGTACATATAGAGGTACAAGTCTTGGAGGGCAAGAAGTCTTCTAGAGGTAAGATGGAAACAATTTTATACCTATTCTCGTGCAATCTCTGACTATTAAATATATCTCTAACATCCTTCCGCAGTCGTAAACTAGTCACGAACAACATGAGCGTCACAAATGGTCTGACTAGAGAGAAATCAAAGGAAGAAATTGACGGGCCGACATCCTCCTGCAATCTTAGCGGGAGCGTCGCAGAAGCATTGACTATAGAGGAAGCCGATGAGTTCCCCAAGCAAGATGATAACCTGATGTGCTGATGTCGAGGTAGTGGAGAGCATGGGCCGTATAGCCATGGTCAAGGTCGCCCTGCAAGGGACACCATGGTCGATGTCGATGTAGGGTTGCTGGTGTCAAGTTAGCCACATGTGTAGCCGCGGGCACTAGGAAGCACCATGTAGTTGGGGAGGCAGGGATGTGCCAGGACAAAAACAGGGACGTGATCAAGGCAACCAGTAAGGAGGGTGTCGATGCCGACCGAGGATGATGTTGTAAAATTCATCGTAAACTAGGCGCCACACAAGGTTTGCCAAGCCCGAGGACACCTCGAGGGAAAAGGCATGCGTTGATGTTGCCACTATCGGGCGTGCGTAGACGGGGACCAGCATAAAAATTATGCTAAGTACTTGAGCAAGAGACGACGCGGCTAGCGACAACCGTGTGCTAGATGAAGACAAAAATGTAGTCGCTGAAATCAGAGGTAGGCCGAAGATGCCACGTTGGTTGCTTGTAGAAGAGCGGTGGTGATGCTCGAAGTTGGCGAGGAAGAACCCAATAGTGTGATGAATACCATGCACAATGGCGATCCTGCATGGTGACAGAACAAATGGCAAGGTAGATGTCAACACATAGATAAGACGGGGGCGACATAGCTGCAACTCATGATCTAGTGCAACAGCGGGGAGGACCACGGGGAGGCGGTGTTGCGGCCCGAAGAGGCGATGCAGTTGTGGCCCATTGCTCGATCAATGGAGAGGCACACGTACTTGATGCCGATCTTTGCGGGATCCCCCGAGGATCCGATTGGAGCAGGAGAGGACAACTGGCCAAGAACAACATGCAGACGGAACCGCGGATAACGGACGTCCCTTGGGGCGCTGAGTGTTGCCAGCCCACACAATTGAAGAAGAGGACAGTGCAGTCGGTGCCGATGCCGAGGTAGAGGAATGCAGAGAGTCGATGTGTGATGAGCGATGCAAACCGATCTTAGATCAGAAAAACCAAAAAAAGTAACACTTATCAATCAACCGATGAAAGAGAAAAAAACTTGAGCAACAGATCAGAAAAAAACTCTCTCGGCGGACGAACCTTAGTTATGGGTTGTGCAGTCCCTGGAGAGACCATGGAGACCAACCTCCTGAGGGGCGGCACTTCCCGGATGCTATAGGAGAGCTAGGTGCAGGAACTTGCGGCACATACTATGTATGAGGATTAAAATGGAGAGAATTGATGTAATGCTTGTGTATTATTGAACCTAGTGAACGAGTATATATAGTGGTATAAGAGCATCTACAGCCAGGCAGCCAAACCCCCCTCAAACGCCCAGGCGGATGGCCCTGTTATTGACCGATAAAAAAACCCGACACATATGGGCGTCTCAAACGGGCATCAGACGCCCGGGCTGACCGGCACCCCTCATATCCAGCCCAAATATGGGGCTGATAAGGGCAGGCCTGGGCGCGCCTGAGTGCATCCGCTACGCCAGACTGATGATGGGGTCCCAAACAAGAACACTCTGAAACTCGGCAGTCCGTAGCTCGTCTCCTCCATCGGACCGTTGGCGCCACGTGGTGCCATTCCGATGGGCCGCGTAACCCTAACCCGGCAATTTAAGCCGACCACAGGCACCGAAACCCTACCTGCATACATTTCCCCTCCAATCCGCCCTCGTACTTTCCAATTGCCGTCCGCCACCAGTAGTAGCCATGCCCCCACGCCGCCGGGTAAGGAGTTACCCATATAAAGCCACTACATCGGCTGTAGCTCCTTGAGCAGATCCGGGCAAGGCATGAAGCCAGAATTGCTGCAGGGATACCTCTTGACGCGTTGGATCTGGAGGAGGACTTGGAGGAGGAGGAGGAGGTGGAGGAGGGTGGGCAGGACGTGGAGTTGGAGGAGGAGCGGGAGGAGGAGGATTTGGGGGATGCTGGGGATCACTACAAAAAAAATACACTTCCGTGATGATACGTGTTTGTCACAGTAGGTCACATTTTCTGTCATGCATGTACATCCATGACGATTTTATGACAGAATCAAGATAGTCATACCTGTGCTATCGTAGAAGTGTTCCATGACATTACCAAAATTATCATCATGGAAGTGTGCACTTCCATGACGATAAATCGTGCGTCATAGAAGTGCTTTCGTCAAGGGTGACCGACACATGGCATCCACCGTAACGGTTCGCCGTTAAGCTATCGGGTGCGGTTTTGGATCCGATAACCCGTTAAAAGCCCAGACCAATGAGGATTTTCCACGTGTAAAATTTTCATTGGCCGGAGGAAACACGTGTTGGCTCAACGTTGGGACAGATGTCATCCATTCATTGGACAGGAGGCGCCTATGATAGGTCGACACGTGGCACGGCCCAACAGAGGCCCGTTCTGGTGAAAAGGCTGGCCCATTTGACTTGGTCAAAAGGTAACAGGCCGGCCCATGGAAAGCCTGTTAACGACCTGTTCGTATATAACCCATTTACGGCCCGCTAACTCACAAATTCCACGCTACCTATCGGAATTAAGCCCAAGAGCTTCATCTGGGCCGTCCAATATTATTCCAACCCGTTGTAACTTCCGGCCCATGTATGGCCCATGATGTCTTTCGGCCCATACGAGGCCATTTGTAACTCTTGGCCCATTAACGGCCCGTGGTGAATCTGGCCCGCAATGAACAATGTATCGCTTCATACTCATTAACGGCCCATTATTCCATTGGGCCGTTTCCAACCCGTGTTATCTTTCGGCCTTCTCAGGGCACATTTATTCTTGGGCTTATTTCAAGCATTCGGTTACTTACGGCCCGCTACTGGCCTTTTCTACTTGTGGGCCAAATTCAGCCCGTGGTTACAATCGGCCCGTTAATCCGTTGGGCCGTTTTCATAGCGTCATCAAATACGGCCGATTAACGACGACCCGTTATGGTCGGCCCATGAGTGGACGATCCCAAATCTAGCCCGTTTACGACCCATAATGTGGTCTCTTATTGGCCCATGTTTGGCCGTTCGATCATACGGCCCGTAGAAGGCCCATTGATGCTACAGCCCGTAGAAGGCCCATTGTTTCTACGGCCCTTAGAAGGCCCATTGTTTCCATGGCCCGTAGGAGGCCTATGGTAACTACAGTAAATATGTAGCCCATGGTTATTGTGGCCTAGTTTTAAAAAATAGGTTATTGCGGCCACTAGCAAACTGCGGAAAAAAGAACTACACTGGCTACAAGCAAACAAATAAATAAGACAACAAGGAAATATATAAGCAAGCAACTTACGCTAGGTTATCACGGCTATTACACATATTACATCCACTGGGCATCAAAGTTCGCCACCAGTGCAAATATAGGGAACAAAGTCAAGATATCATGTACACCGTTGTCAAAGTTGGTGACCAAAGGTAAATAAACGCCGCAAAGAAAACAAGTCCGTAACTGAAACCACTTGAAGAGATCAAGAAACAATATCCTGGGTACCCATAATGTTGGCAAGATGCTTAGCAAGCTTATTAACTTTCTCTTGTTTGGCGCTTAAATCCTCCAAAGACTTGTTGTTGCACCGTAAAGTATGCATCCGAATTCCGCAGGACTTCCTCAGCCCTTGACTTCCTCGTCAGAAAGCACATCTGATCGATGTCTTTCAACTTGAAGTTGAGACTCAAGAAGACGGACTGATTCAGGAAGCGAGTTCGAAGAGCTTGTGCCAGCAGTAGTGGCCATAACTTGAACACTACATCAAGACATGACTTTTGGATTCTCTCACTGTCGTCAAGATAGTTTTTATCAGCTTTCTTGGAGACGGATAGGGAAGTCTCACTATCTTGAACCTTATCTGCATTACTTCCTTTACCATTGCATAATGGAGTACTGTTCTCCAATATTTTGTCCGCATTCTAAAAGAGAAACAAGCAGACACATCACAGGTTTACCATGTTGTATATGAAACTCATTTTGGTAAATCAATTCAATAGTAAAGTGGATAGGACAACAGTAAGAAACAAACATATATCTATGTACCATGGTCACTTTATGGTCTATATCATTCTAGTTTTTGTTGCCAAATCAATATAGAGACACAGTTCAAATAATATTTGTTCAAGACAAGGTAGAATAGACAGAATATAAGTGTGAGAAACTATAGAGCAATAACAACACTTGTAATGTGCATGACATGAGAACATAACTGTTTATTCAATTGAAAAAATCAACATAAAGCAAGTTACAACAACAAACTAGTTAAAGAAACAGGTTTAAAACATACCTGTTGCGCCATTGGAGTTTCAATTCCATCCATCAAATTTGAAAATAGTTGGTATGAGTAACACAAGTGATGCAAGAGCAAAGGAGTATGAACCATAGCTACGTAACTGACACGAGAACAATTCTCTTCTCCTTTAAGCGTTGAGTTGGGATTCGAAGTGGTGGTCCTCGTGCTTTGGGCACCACAGTTCCCTTACTAACTGCTCGTGTTTGGGTGCTCTGTGGTGGAGATGGTGATATGTCAACTGGAACTGGGTTACTATCTGCTGGGGTTGGGGTTAGAAGGGGTGTAGCTGGTTCTCTGTCCAACTGGGTAGGGGTACAATCTGCGAGAGTCTGGGTTATGTGTGGTGGGGCTAGTTCTTGGGCAAGTACAACCGTGGTTCTATCTCCATCTACTGGTAGCACTATCTTTTCTGAATACCGTGTTTTTACTCCCTTAGATACTGCCATCACCCTCTCCAATTCAAATGGCTGGTAAACAAGAAAAGTAATTGAATGTACAGACATTTTATGATAGACAGATGCAATGGATAGTGGGGAATAAAAGAGGGCATGAAATAATTCACATTTATGTTGTCTAACCAAACATGATAGCATGACACGATTTCACATATATGATGGCTAACTAAACAGGATAGGATGACACATTTTCACATTATGATGGCTAACTAAAAAAGATGGAAAGACATAGTTCAAAATATGATGACTATGTAAACATGATGACATGATATAACTATATAATGTGTTTATTAAATAGGTTGGCATGCCATAATTCACATACATGCCGCCTATGGAAACATGATAGCATGATATAATTCACGGCTAGAATGACATAATTCAAAATATGATGACTGTAACCACTAAACATGATGAGATGGTATAACTATACGATGTCTTTATTAAATGGGTTGCCATGCCATAATTCAGATAGATGTTGTGTATGTAAACATGATGGCATGATATAATTCAAATATATGATTTATATAGTAAGCAAGTAAGCAGATGACAATCCATATATGATGTAAAAACTAAGCAATGCAAGACAACATGCATGACATGGGTAATATAACCCTGCCAAATTTGAGCATAGAACTCAGGGGGGAAATATGACTGGTCATCAGTCTCTGAATCCTCCTGTGAGGAGCTCTTCAGAATCAAAGAAGATGTCTGCTTCAGCAGGTAGCATTGTCTGCTCTGAATACCTTTTTTTCACTCCAGATACTTCCATCACCGCTTCAAATGGCTGATGCACAGGAAAAGTAGTCGAATATACAAACGTTGCCAACAAATGGAACACGTAATACAAAAAAATGATAGCATGATACAATTCACATACATGATGATTGGCTAAACAGCATGGCATTGCATAATTCACATATGTAACGCGTTTGCAACAAGATATCATTGCATAATTCACATATATAATGTCTTGCAACAAGATGGCAATGCATAATTCACATATATGGTAATCAGACACTAAACATGTGGCATTCACACAAAGCATGTCTAAACTAATCAAATGACATAGCAATGCAAGACACCATACGCACGATATGAGCAACATAACCTCGCCAAGTTAGAGCATACACCTCGGGGAGGTAATAGGACTGGTCATCTGTCTCAATCCTTCTACGAGGAGCTATCCATAACCAGCGAGATATGCGCTTCATCGATAGCATAGTCTCGCTCAAGACCTTGTTTTCACTCCAGAATTTTCCATCACCGTGTCAAATGGCTGATGCACACGAAGAGTAGTTGAATGTACTAACATCGTTGATAAATGTAATACGTAACGGAAAAAAAGGATGGCCTGATATAATTCACATATAAGATGACTGGCTAAGCAGGATGGCATTGCAAAATTCACATATATGATGCCTGGCTAAACAAGATGGCGTTGCATAATTCACATAAACGGCGAATAAACTAAACAGATGGCATTCACACAAAGCATGTATAAATTAAGCAGATTCCATATTTGATGTATAAAGTAAGCAACGCAAAGCACCATATGCATGATATAACCAACATCAACATGCCAAGTTAGAGCGAAGACCTCAGGGGGTAAATAGGAGTGGTCTTCTCCTTCTGAATCCCCCTTAGAACAGATATCTTCCTCTCGATTACAATCCGAAATGGGTGGAGGGGGCTGCCTTTGCGCCTACCATGGAGCGACGTCTGCATGAAATTTTATTGCCACGCAAGGCTCGTCTCTTTTGCTCTACATGTTCAGTTCCATTGTGTACAATAACTGACATGCATAGGAATAAAACATAGTGGGATTATGTAAGGAGTGCATGCAGAAATCCAGAGTGATGGTAGCAACTTGTGGATAGACCCGGAACCAATGATAGCAGGCAGATAATGGCTTCCGTTAAAAAATACAGATAATGGCTTCTTTACTATTTGTTTCCCACCCAACTTGAAACTCATAGTAGACACAAGAGATTAACCAGATAGTAGATAGATACTATTGATTGCGGCCCCGATATGTACCCCACAACCATTTAAAAACTCAAGTTTAACCATTAGTTTGGAGCTGACTCAGAGTCTAATCAGTGAACACGACGATAAAATAGCATGTAATATTAAACGATGCATAACATAAGCAGACACGAAAGAGTGCGACCTCTCTTGCGGACCCGTGTAGTCCTCGAGGTCATCTGCTCGGTTGATGATGGCAATGCAGCTTGTCATACGCTGCACAAGGGAAGAAGATCCGAGGCGGCAAAGGACACCGAGGTCGGATCCTCGTCAGGCTTTGGACCCTTCTGTCGTTGGAGCAGTTGAGCTGGGGTGGACGATGGCGCAGCAGGAGTGGGACAAACCACACAAGGTTTTCTTTGGCAACTATCTATAAGAGAAGTAATTCTGTAAGGGCTCGTTTGAATTGGAGGATTCTAACAACGCAGGGATAGGAAATACACAGTAATAGGATAGGAATGCACGTTCAAAACAGAGAATTTAAAAACACAGGATTTCTGCCAATCTGGGTGTTTGGTTCACAAGAATTGGAAGATCACAGGATGCAAAGAAGCATGGTGAGATTAAGTCAAACCACAAGAAAATGTATGGTTATAGTGCTATTATGCTACTAGCTCTTAGTCTTGTGATTCATGAATAGGAATTTGAAAAGGCGGACAAGTGGATATTAAAATTCCTATGGCTTTTCTTTCAAAGAGACGCTAAAGGAACAAATCCTACAGTTTTCCTTCGCTCCATTCCTTTGAACCAAATGCATGAATAGTAGTACCATAGGAAACTTTCCAATTCCTACGTTTTTCCTTCACTTTTCCTTTCAAGCATTGGCAATTCTAGTAGGCAGGCTTGAGCAAGGAAAAGCCTGCACTCAAAAAATGTTTTTGTGCTACTTCTACTACTTTGGACCCAGGCCACTGCCCTACTAGCTCAACTCCCAGGCCCATCGACAAATGCACAGCTCAAACACGCAGAGATAAATAATGATGGCGTTCAAGAGAGTCCATCACGGATAGCTAAGTTGCCTGGTACCTCACTGCTTGTCATATAGTAGGAGAAACTAATCGTATTTCACATTACTACGTGTGCTCAGTGGACAATATATATAACATGTAGAGTAAAAAAGAGATGCAACAAGTGTATAACCTCTTTGGCGAAGCCATGTCGATCTCAGCGTGATTGGGTTGGTCGGCGAGGATGATCCGACTGACTTGGCTGTCGGAGGACGGGAAGAAGATCTTAGGCATCTTGAGATGGAGCCCGGGGTACTGCTCCACTGTGATGGAGGGTTTCGTCGTTGGAGCAGCTCCGGTGAGTTGTACGACGCCGAGGTCAAAGTGACAAGAGAGACAATGTTAACTCGAGTGGAATTCTAATAGCATCTCCAATAGATGACGTAAAATACATAACCACAAAGTGCTAGATGTAAAATACATTAGCCGCTCATCTCGAACTTAAGCGTCAAACTGAATTTAATCACAAAACTGAACTTAACTGCCGAAACTGAATTTTGCTGTAAAAACTGAATTTTATCGTCAAATCGAACGCACTAGTAGCGTAAAAGCAAGAGCAGCTGCGGCGAGAGCCGTGGTACCGGTCGGTAGCAAAGATTACCGATTGACACCACGGGCCAAACCAATGCCCCCGCCGCCCGCGGCTGGCGGTGCACTGCCCCGCCCGCCCTGAAACCACTCCCCACCGCCGGTCTGCCGCCGCCTGAGCCATCCCTCTAGCCTCCCCCCCCCCGTGCCGAGATTTTTCTCCGACAATCCCCACGCCACCGCCCCACCACCACTGGCGACCACCGCCCCCACCCTGAACCCTAAGATAGATAGTGGGGTACCTCTCCGGCGAGCCCCCTCCTCGCCGTGGCTGGTTCTTCCTTAACTCCGGCGAGCCCCCCACCCCCTGAAAATCGACTGATCCAAAAGTCGATTCAGTCAACTGAAGTGTAGCCAAATCGGAGCAGCATCACAAGCAAGAGCGAGAGCAGCAGCGCGAGCAAGAGCAAGGGCAAGAGCAATAGCAAGAGCAAGAGCAGAGCAGCAGCGCGAGCGAGAGCTAAAGCAGCAACAGCTCCTACTGATGTGGACGTCGCCGCCGAGGGAGCGACGCCGTGGAGGAAGTGGCCGGCGACGCCGCCGTGGATGGAGCCGCGCCATGTCGGCTCGGGACCGAGCGCCGGAAACATCATGAGATCGAATCAAGAAGAAAATGCGGCGATTAGTGTACAACCTCTTTGGTGGCGCTGATTAGGCCTCAGCTTCATTCGATGAAACGATGATGATGCCGCTCTTCCGGTGGTGCGGGTGAAGACGGTGGTGTGGGAATGGAGGTGGCGCAAAAGACGAGGGGAACGTCAGGGCAGCTCCTTGCAGGTGGAGGACGGGGTGGCTGAATCGGCGGGACAACGAGATCGACGACGGATCCTCATCCGGTACGAAGGATGAGGGACGTCGAGGTGTTGTTGTGGACGATGTCGTCGGGGAAGAGGCTCCGGTTGGGTGGCGGACGAAGGAGGGTGTGGGGCTTCGCGGGTTTTCGCGTCCTTGGTGTACGAATGGGTGGGTTGATGGGATGGGAGTGGGGAACCATGGCTTAGGTACGCGCTTGTCCAAAATGTGGGGTAAGTTACGAAAGTACCCCCACCGATTTGTGCTAGGCGGTTCTTTCGGTTGAGGGGTATCACAGGCATTTCGCGTGTCGGGATTTCGCAGGAGGTGGGAGTTTTCGTGCGTGTTGTAATTTTGCGATAGCAAGGCACAAGTTGAGATGGAGGGAGTTTTCGAAGCACAACAAGACAAAGATATATCTTAAATATTTCGGGGTAACAAGGCGCGGGTTGAAATTTCCGGACAAGCCTAACATGTACTGTACCAAATCAATTCGCACTTCCGTCAACCGAAAAACAAAAGGAAATCAATTCGCACCTCACAAGAGAGTCTAGTCCCGTGTACTGTACCAAATCAATTTGCACTACAAATCCCATTCAAAACTTTGAATTCATGTTATGTTCAATTAAAATATTTCGCTACGTGTATAATGCATGCAACCTGCTACTCAATACGTTTTAGTGCATTCCAAACGTATATACTACCGCTTCAATATGAACTAAATTTGAATTCGTTTCTCTATTTGAATAAGATCTACAATAATGATTATTGTGAAGTGAAACCATTTGAATTTGTTTATCTATTTTAATAAGATCTACAATCATCATTATTGTCAAGTTAAACCATCATTTGTGTATTATCTTCACAGTACACGACATGATTACTGTCGAGTTAGATATGAACTATGTGTACTATATGAACTCGAACTCGATTTTTTGAATCCACTTTATGTTGATTTTAAATCACAGTACATTTCAAGCTCTAGCTAGATCTTCATAATCTAAACCATGTCTCATATGTATAATGTGTTTATCACATAATGTATGGTGCCCCGCCCCTACTCCTACAAGTATTTAGATGTGAGTTGCAAACGCCACACATTACCACAAATTAAAATAAAATGTGAGATTGTTCGATATATAGTATTATTTAGATTGCTCGATATTTAGTTGTAAGCTGCAAACGCCACACATTATCACAAATTCAAATAATATGTGAGATTGTTTGATGTAAAGTATGGTTTAGATTGTTCGACATTTAGCTATGAGTTGCAAACGCCATGCATTATCATGTTATGGTATAACATGTGCAAAACCACAGCACGCGTATCACCACTATATTCATGCATGCATATGTTTATAACACTATGATCTCCTATTCAAATATATGAATCCACTTTCATATCAAATTATCATCTTTGTTAGTCTCTTACACCCACATAATCCTCTAACCTTTGTAGCTAGCACTAACTTTCTATCTTGCATGCACACGCACTCCTCGCCCTCCCCTCCCTCAAAGATTCTACCATCACGCACATTCATTTTTTTTCTTTAGGTCGTTCTCCCATAGTCTCCACAACTCCTTTCCGACACACACCGATCGATAAACCTCTCGAGCGATGTCTGCCTACAACATACACACGCACCTTCCATCTCCTCCTTTCTGTGTCCATGCCTCGTGTCTCTCATACGGTCCCACACACATGTAAACTCTTGCCCCTCTTTTCACCGATCTCACAATAGAACACTCCTCCCCCTATCTAACTAGTAGCTCGGCCTCTCGCACCACCTCTTAGCTCCATTCTCTCTATCTATCCGTCTCGCTGGGCCTTATTTGCCTCTAACAAATGGATGTACACTGACCGGTCTCCCGCTATACACATAGCTAGCTAGGTCCTTATAACTCGTTTTTCCCCACGCGTCGATCAATCTACCTCATTAGTTATGTCTCTCCCTTCCTCCGACAAACAACAATTGGTCTATCGATCTAGTTAGGTTTGCTTACCAAACACATGGTTCCCCTTCATCATCCATGCATGCGTCCCCGACACATCTATCACGCATGTGCACACACACAAAAACACATCCCCACTCTTATTGATAATATTGCAGTTCTACCCCCAGTTTGTCTAGTAGGCCTCTCCCACCATCTTCGAGAAGCAACTCCATCACCCATCCAGCACTCTACCCCTCTCCCCCCTCTCTCTCTCCTCTCTCTCTCTCTTTGTCCCAACCAATTTTCCGTCCTTTAGTTATGTATGGATGTCGACCGATCTCCCTCAAGACATAGCTGGGTCTCTCCTTCTCAACACATATACGAGTCGTTCTACCTCTCTAGTTAGGCCTCTGCCCCCCCTCCTCCCCCCCACAGACTGATACATCGAGCGCTCTAGTCATGTCTCCCTGCCGCACAAAAACTTTCCCTATGCCCTCTGACATTCCGGTAGGTCAGTCGCCCTATATCTTTGACTTGCACGCACACAATTTCGACGACTCTCTTCATCGATCTCGCACCCACCCACTTAATCCTCTCTTTGACTCTATCGATATCTATGACCCCTCCCTCTCTTCTCGTGGATCGCCCCCTCTATATATGATATCGATAGGCCTCTATTTCACACACATTGCATGTGTCAAATTTTTGTTTGAGATGTCATCGACACATATTCCCACAAATATATTCATGGAATCACCCCCAAACAAAAAACACTCACGAACGCACACGCCATCTGTCGGTGTACAAAAAGAGAGGTACACTTTTTGTACCCCTATAACTGTGCACAGGCAGTCTGAGTCGCGGGCACCACCGCACTGAGCAAGGCAAGGGAGGTGAGCCAAGGTAAGGCCGAAGCTCGAAAGAAGCAGAACGACGCCAAGACCAAGACCACAAAGAGCAAAGGAATGACGGACTCCCGGCAAGATCCTTGCTGGGGGGCGGTTTTAGCAAACCCGACAAGACCCTTGCCGTGGCAGCTCGTCCCACACCTACGGAGCGAATCACCCTTGAGTCCACTGCCCCCATGGGGCAAGGATTCGGGAGACATCCCCGTGGTGGCATGCGGATCTTTGTGAAGACATTCAAGATCAGATACACACTATAGAAGATGACGACCCTTGGCGGGATCCCAGCCAAGGAGGACCACAAGGCCCCCGGCAAGAGCCTTGCCGGGGATGACAGCAGGCACCACGGCAAGACCCTTGCCGGGGCTACGACGAGGCCCTTGCCAAGAACACCCGTGGGGCCACCATCAGGCCCACGCCAATCAAACCTTCACCGCTGCCGCATGCAAATGCCGACCCAACCAGTTGGGCAGGCACCTGCGTGGCGGCAAGCGGATCTTCGTGGAGACCCACTGCCACGCCACCTCAGCTGCCTGCCTGTCTACATGGCACCACGGGCACCACTGGCCAGGGCGCGTGTCGACACGAAGGGGAGCGGCGACGGATGAGACAGGGCTCTCCCCCGTCCCCGATAAAGCAAGGACACCTAAGAAAGCCGCATTAAATGCGCCTTGTCATGTAATGCGAGGGATAAACTCGTATCAGTGTACCCTTTCCACCTCCTGTGTGCCACCGTGGCAACCCCTTTCCCTATAAAAAGGAGGCCCAAGGCGACCAGGAGGAGGATTCGGCTTTTTGGAGCTCCTCACGCCCCATAGCTAGTTCAAGAACACAGATAAACAAACCACCAAAGCGGGAGTAGGGTTTTACGCATCCTCGCGGCCCGAACCTGGATAAAGAGACCATGTGCTATCTGTTTGATCCGCTCTTCTCACGACCCCGCGCCCCGCAACCGTAGTAGGGATTCTTGTGATCCCATAGGTGTCGTCCCCGCACCGACATCTTTGGCGCGCCAGGTAGGGGGCGTAGTTGTGAGAATCAGCTCTAGCAGTTAGTTTGACGCTTCTTCATCGTCATGGCGCCTAAGAAGAAGATGATGGTGGCGGTTGGCCCGTCGGAAGCCGGACATCCCGTCCCGACGCGGGCGAGCAGCGGACCGGTCGCAGAAAGGACCCGGGGCGCCGCCATAACACCAACACCGCCCCAAAGAATCAAGTTTGGGAGGCGGCGATGTTCGGCGCCGTAACGGGCCGCACGCCGCCAAATCCAAAGACGGAGCCAGGCCTCCGCGGGTGGCGCAGGCCTTCCAAGATCGCTGCCACCCCACTCGCAGCGACGCGAGGGCTTCCAAGACTCCACGCCGGCTAGCCGACGCGCGCTTCTTCTCAAGCGGCGCGATGAACGGCGTAATCACGCCGAGGACCCCGGCGCCGCCATGAAAGAGCCCCGAGCGCCACTCCCGGATTTAGAAGACCTACCCGCCGCCGAGGCGCCGGTGAAGATGGCATGCGCATCCGGGGTCGTGATAGAGCTCCTTCCGACATGGTCAAGTCGAAGCGCTGCCGCGATCCAGACAGGTTTCGCCGCCACCAACGCCAGCAGGTTCTCGCGGCGCGGCGCAGTTGCTCCTCGATTTTCCTCCCACTACGGGGAAATTCGACGAATGGAGAGCCACTATCCGAAGCCTTGTTGCGGTGGCCAACAAAGACGAACCGAGTCCGGTGGAGCCCCCGGGTCGACGCTCCGACGGAGTCCCACGCACCAGTGGCAGGAGAGCCGGCGGCACCGCAACCACGGTGCACTCGCCTCCTCCTCGCCCGGTACCGCGGACGCCAGCCCATCGCGATGTTACGGGCGACGAGATCTGCGTAGCATCGTCTGACCCACGGGCCCACTGTGACCAGCGCCAAGTTCTTCGGGAACGAGAACATGAAGACGCTCGAACCACTATCAAGCGCCGGCGTGGAGCGCGCCACCAATCAGACAGGCGAGCAGGGCTAGCTGTGAGCCACCCGGCACCGGGGAGCCCTGGAGGCCTACCTTACGAGGTAGGCTGTCCGGCTTTTACCCATGATTTGCGGCAGTTCCAGTGGCCCACTCACCGCACCTTCAAACCCGACGTGGGCGAAAAGTACAGTGGCAAGACCCACCCGTCCGAGTTCCTCAGCGTCTACACCACCAATGCAGAGACGACACAGCCAGTTGACGTGCCGCCGAAGAAGAAAATGATGCAGCACCCGGTCTACTTTGTTAGTTCCCTCTTGCAGGGGGCTAGATCAAGGTACTCTGGCGTGCAGAAACTGCTCTTCGGCCTTCTTCTGGCCTCGAGGAAGCTGCGTCACTACTTCCAGGCACACGAGATCACTGCCGTCACTCGCTTCCCTCTGCAACGGATATTGCACAATCCGGATGCAACAGGAAGAATTGTGGAATGGGCACTGGAGCTGTCCAGCTTTGGCCTCAAGTTTGAAAGTACTTCGATGATTCTGAGCCGAGTCCTAGCAGAGTTCATTGCAGAATGAACCGCAACGCCTGACGAAGAAGTCCAAGAGACCGCTCTCCCGGCAAGGAGGCAAGTTGTGATTGGATCATGTACTTTGATGGAGCTTTCTCCTTACAGTATGTCCGGGCTGGCGTACTGCTTGTCGCGCCCACCGGAGAGCACCTCAAGTACGTGATCCAGATGCACTTCCCCAGGGAGGTGTCAACAAACAATACGACAGAGTATGAAGGGCTGCTTGCCGGTCTTAGGATCGCGGCGGACCTCGGAATCAAGAAACTCATCGTCAGGGGGGACTCGCAGCTTGTCGTCAAGCAAGTCAACAAGGATTACCAGAGCCCGTTGATGAAGGCCTACGTCGATGAAGTGAGGAAGTCGAAGAGCGCTTTTGACAAGATATCTGGTGAACACGTTCCCGAGCGTAGAACGATATCGCCGATTACTGTCAAAATGCGCTGCCCTCAAGCTACCCGTGGAACCAGGTACCTTTGTGTTTCAAATTAACTCACCCATCCGTTGATCCATCAACAGAGCGAGAATAAGAGGAGGAAATCAGGGCCCGGCAAGTACTTTTCCCGCCGAAGCTCCCTGAGCCGCGGCAAGGATGTTGCCGGGATATCGAACTCCCGCCACGGACGGTAGCTCCGGCGGAGCGTCAAGCTCTTGCCGTCGAGACAGCCGCTCCTATAGAGGAGGAAATGCCTTTAGTCCTCGTCGTCGAGCCCCAGGCTCCAGCATGGGCACAGCATACCGTCCGATTCCTCCAAACAGGAGGAACTTCCTGAGGAGCAGGAAGAAGCGAAAAAAGTAGCCCGACGCTCTACCATGTACCAGTTCGTCGATGACGTCCTGTATAGAAAGAGGCCGAACGGTGTGAAATTGAAGTGTATCCCTCGAGAGGAAGGACTGGAGCTGTTGGCGGAGATAAACGGAGGCATATGTGGATCCCACATTGGGTCAAGGGCCCTTGCCGGCAAGGCATTTCGGCAAGGCTTCTTACGCCCACCGCCCTCCGAGATGCGACGACACTAGTCACCAGGGTGTGAAGCGTGTCAGTTCCATTCGAAGAAGCTTCATCAGCCAGCTCAAGCCCTTCAAACCATTCCTCTCTCGGCCCTTCTCGGTGCTGGGGCTCGACATATCGGGCCCTTTCCCTGGCTGTCGGAGGCTTTGAGTACTTATGCTGTAATCGACAAGTTCACAAAGTGGCCGGAGGTGGAGGCGGTGAGGAAGGTCACAGCTTCGGTCGGCCGTCAAGTTCTTCAGGGACTAGTGTGCCGCTTTACGCATCCAACAGGTTATCACCGACAACAAGACACAGTTGAAGCCGCACCTTCATGCAATATACCCAAGACCTCGGCAGAGAGTCTGCTTTCGCCTGCTGCTCACCCGCGAAGCAATGGTCAAGCCGAGAGGGCAAATGCTTTGAAGTACTGCGAGGATTAAGGACCATGACCTTTGACAGGCTGAACAAGAGTGGAAGGCACTGGATTGATGAGTTGCCGGCGGTTCTTTGGTCGATCAGGACGACGCCAAATCGAGCCACCGGCCAGACACCTTTTGCCCTAGTGTCGTGGAATTGTCACGGCAGATGTCCTCATGAAAGGACTTAGTCGTAGGGCCATCGTACGGGTTAACCTAGAGGGGTTAAAGCGGACACAAGACACGGAGATTATACTGGTTCGGCCCCTTCGTTGAAGGTAAAAGCCTACGTCCAGTTGTGATGTGATTGATATGATTTGGCGACTAGGGAGCAATAGCTTTGCCTTTAGCCTCGAATTCTCATCCCCAACTTCGCCGCCGGTCACCCCTTATATACACGGGTTGACGCCTTGACCGGTCTCTGAGAGTCCCGATCCGGCTCATACAAGCGTCCGGCTCGGTCTCTTCTTTCTTAACTTACAACCCAAGTTACAATACTAAGGCGGTTTACATAAATGGACCTTAATTCGCCTCTGGGCTCCAGGCCTCCTCCGTGGGGCCTGAATCATGGATTTAGGTAAACCGGCCCCTTCGGGCGGTTCACGCCAAGAGTTGTATCCCCAACATTAGGCCCCAGATTGACTTGAACCGGTTCATGTTAATCTTCAACACCTTCCTAAACTCTTGATCTCTTTTCACATTTTGTAAACCGCCACCGCTTGAACCGCCAAATGCTTGAACCGCCGTGATGTCACCTTCCGATCCGCGTGTCGTGGTGTCTTGACGTCATTTTTAATAAAGAAATCCAAACAGTAAGATTCCACGCATTTAATGCCATCCCGAAATCGAGGCGTCACCGCACCATCCGGCCGCTTTTGACTCCTCGAATCTCGCGCCCGTTGATTGCTCCGTTCCTTATAAATAGACCGCCGCCTCTGTCCCTTCTTCTTCTCCTTCCTCGTGCCGCTCCAGTCTTGAAGCTCCGCCGTCAGCCTCCGACCTTGAACGACGCGTCAACGCTGGCCGCCGCATCAACTGGCCGTGCTCGAGAGGCTTCCGGCGCTCCTCCTCGGCTTCGCTCATCAGGTAAGGTCCTTTTTCAACCCCTAGATCGCATCTGTAGACCTTGTTCATCCCGCAGTTCATCTCGGTTCTTTACACCTGCTCCACCATGGCCATGCGATCCAACAGATCAGATATCCTTTGCAGGGATCGCCCGTCGTCCATCTATCCTTTCACGCATCGGCTTTTTTCCGTAGATCCTCGAGTTTAGAATACCCGAACCCTCCCGTTCTTTCCGAGGTTTGCATAGGTCGTGAAGGTTTTTCATCGGAACTTCGTAGATCTTGATTACTTCCCTTCGCATGTGAAAACTGTTTACATCCATACTTAGCGGATTTTTCAATTCTGCCTTATTCGGGCGGTTTAACTTTTGATAGCTAATCCGCTACTCCACTAGCCCTCGCTTAAACCGGAATGGGAGGCCGGGCCATTGAATCGCCGTTTAACAATGCATGATATGCCTGAACCGTTTAATGGTGAACCGCTTTCTCCTTTACTCCACGGCTTAGTCTTCCGGAATGGCTCCTCAATTCTCAGCTTGCAATTGGGTCCGGCCAAAAATCATCAAACGCAACTCAACGGCTATGTCACCACCGGGCGGTTTGGCTCCAAAAATGCGCTCCTTGGCGTGTTCCGGATGGCGAAGTTTCCTCCGGAGCCACAAGAGGGAGAAGTGATTGTGTTTATGCAGCATTTAGACCGGGGTTCTCGCCTACCGTTCAAAAATTTTCCGGACGTCCTTGCAAGCTTGCAACTCCATCCGCAGGATATCGGCCCGAACTCGTGGTCAAACATATGCAACTTTCAAGTCTTCGTGAAGTCTATCTTCGTGAAGAGCCCTCGTGGAGCTATTCCGGGATTTCTTTCACTTGAACCGCCGCACGGAGTTTTCTCGATGGTCCCAACACGTAACTAGGCGGCGCTTCAATCCAGAAGAGGAAGGAAGCGGACTTTCCTCACGCCAAACACCACAGCCATCCAAAGGATTGGAACCAAACCTGGTTCTATTCTTTGGAACACCGCTCCCGCCAACGAGAATCCCTTTGCCGTTACCGTCCTCACTGCTCAAGAACAACCATCCGCTGCCTTCACGCTTAACCGCCATGAACGGAAGAACTTTGCACCTCGGATCATAAAACTCCGGGCTCTAATGGCCAACGGACTAACCGGTGTGGACCTTGTGCGATCTTTGGGTTTCTTGGGGCATCTTGCCTTTAAGCCGCCGCCCGGATTGATGCACGAGTATACCGGCAGCCTCAAAGACCCTCAAAGACGCCACGAATTACCAATAACTGAAATTGAGGTTACAGAGGTCAGAAAAGATGCTTGATGAACCAATCTCCGTCAGAGCCTAACCGGGTTGGCTCCGTTCTATGTTGCCAACCCGCCACTGCTGTAAGACCTTGCTCACCGCTTTTAGGCTTTTAACATTTTGTTGATATTCATTAATCCTTGCTACCTCGCAGTCGACGGCTCATACGGAGACGGACCAAACGGCCCGAGCTCCGCAGATGAAGTCCAAGGCTACCAAAAGGCTGGCAAGAAAACCGCCGGTCTACGATCCGCGGAAGAGGAAGAATCTGCTGAGGTAAAACTTGATATCCTTATGAGGGAGCTGCCAGAACCGGCTTTCCTCCTTGTGTTTCTTCTTATGATTTATCCCTCTCATTCTTCCCTTCACTGACAAATTTAATTCCCAAGATGATGCCGAAGCCAGCCATGCCGACCATTTTGAGGTAATCCTTCTTTCTTCCGACCCGACCTCGTGCGGTTCAAAGAATTTCGCGCCCGTTCGGAAAGTGAAAAAATCTCATTCCTATGCTTATCGAAGACTCAAAGAGCTAAAGAGCGCCGCACAACCCAAGACAAAGGGCCAATGATTCTCTCCTCCGGTTTACTGTGATACACCAACCGGAAGCGTCCCGTGAGGTGACTTGTTCTCTGAAAAATGTTATCCCTTAAAAGGTTTCTTCCGATGTCCTCTCAATCCGTCGACCCAATTATCGGGCCTCTTCCAACTCCTCCGGCGGTTCATCAACCACGCAAACTGCCTCCGCTTAAAGTTCTTGCGGGGTATGTAATCGCTGTCCATCGATTCGATTTACAACTGCCTTGGTTGATTTGCCTTAATCCAATTCTGAATATTGCAGCACCAAGGCTCGCTTGAGTAAGAAAGCGAAAACCCTTGACCCTCTGCGGATCTTGATCCGTAAAAGACCGGAACCAACCCACGAAAATCTCGAAGTCGCCAAAGATAGCTCTGGCGAAGTTGTACAAAGACGATCTTGATCCGCCGTGGTTTAACCGGAGGTCCAAATGGAAACTTCATAGCCTGCTCCACCAAACCCGCCGATAGAGCGAGTCGCAACAGCTTGAACCGCCGAGCCGAGTAAGCAAACATCAAGCCCAAAGAAGACCGCGAAAATGACGATGTTATTGTGGCGAGCAGCTCTGTTGCTCCTAGCCAACCGATCGCTTTAACAAAACATAGTGCCAAGGGTGAGTCGGCCGCCGTGAGTAAAGATAAAGGAAAAACAGACTGTCGACCACGACAACTTCTCCGCCCAAGAACTGCACTCCGGTTTCGAACTGCTCTATACCAGCCGTGACCTTGAAGCCGGATGCAGTAAACCGGATGAAGGACCGCTATGAGGTAATGAATTATGTCTTTTACGTACTTTTAGCTGTATAGTAGCCCTCAAGGGTCGGTTCAACTTAGCGTAGTTAAACCGGGACTTAATTTACATACCCAAATGGCAACCGAGATCAATTAGCCATTAGCCCCAAGTGCCAAGGTGAATATGTATATTGAGCTTGGGACTTGATAATGAGACACCTAACATGCTTCCTTTGTTACGAGAATGAAATAGAGCGACAAAGCATGCAACTCAAAGACCTGCGAGCCAATCTGGAGACTCGAAGCGAGAAACCACTAAGGCCAAGGACGAATTGAGAACGGCCTTGGCCACTATGGAACAATTTGAAGGAGTGGTATAAATCCGAACAAGCCAATCTGGGACACCGAGAAGGCCGGTTTGAAAAAAGCAGGCGGAAGAAGCCAAGCAGCCCTTAAACCGGTGGTGAAGAGCTTACCGACTCAAGCGCCAAGTGCATGCCATGACCTCTGCCGTCTTTGGTAAGAAACTATGCAATCGACTATCTTAATTTTGATATTTTCACCGGTTTATCCTGAATTGTCTTAAACCGTGCAGTAAACGTATTGCACATATGGACTCGATGTGCGGAAGAAGCTCAAGGCCGCTTATACGCTGATTGAGCAGTTGTATACCGGCGCCAATGAGTCATCTGTGCTACATCATCACGACAACACGGCGCCGCCCTCGATCAGAGAAACTCGGACCGGTTGTCCATGGTTCCGGGCAGCTTGAAGAGTTGAAGCGATCCGCGGCTTGGGCTGGCACCTCATCGGCTCGACGCGCCAAGGCGTGGATAGCAGATCTTGATCCGCCGACATAGCCAAAGGTTTCAAAGTGCTCAAGAGAATGGTGACGCCTTTGATAACGACGTACAAACGGATCACAAAGGAAATGCGTCACCGTGGCGAAGTCACCGCGACGGCCAACTTGACGGTTCACCGCCTTTTATGACGCCAACAACAAGCGGGTGGATTTTGTCATCCACGAAGTGCGAGCCTTGTTCCCCAATCCGTAAGCACACTTATGCCCTCGACGTTGATCCGGCTGGTGATAAGTGAAGAAGTCATCTTCGTGCCTTAACCCGGATTGATTTGGTCTACCAATGACTTCCGGCTTTGGGTGAGGAAGAAGAAGAAGTTGAACCGACGTCAGCGCCCTCTACCTCACGCCAACCCGTGAAGCGGCGTAATTCGTCAAGCCGGGTGGCGCCTCCAAGCTTCAAAGCATAACCCCACATGAAACGCTTAGGCCTCCAAAGGCTTTGTAATAGGATAGTCAAGATTACTTTGTTTTGAACAATGTCGTTACAACCTCGGTCTGTAAACTTTTGCATGGCGGTGCGGATACTTTGGTTTTGAAGTAGTGAATCCTTCAACATATTTTGCCCGCAATCACAAATTCTTAACTCCGCCATGGCGGCTTGCGCCCAAATTAATTGTGATGCCAATATATTTATATAAGAAAAATTTGTGATACAAACATACCGCCAGTTGTCGGGCACACAGTGGCTTTAGCCAATCCTCAAACGGAGGCTTTATAAACCATCACCGTCAAAGGAGAACAATCCTCGTAGGTACAATACCGATTTACCGTGTAAATCGTGTCGGGCATGATAAGCCCCCTGTTACTCCATAATGGGATGTTAACAGCAAAATCAATCCGGAACAATCAATTGCCGGATTTAAAAATGGACCAGATTCTGAAAACTTGAAGCCGGTTGAAAGAAGGTTTGTCGGTTTAAGACAACAAACAAAAGCCAAATTATATGTATAAAAAACACATGGAAGCAAAAACAATAACAAAGACTGTTTGCAAGAAGAGGCTTTATTGAGCTCGATCGGATGGCGTTACCATGGTCGGACAGGACCAAGCTCCCTATAAGGTGTAGCGATGGTTCAAGTCAGCCAGTCCCCAATCGACATCGTGGCATTACGCCGATCAAGTGGCATTGCATTGGTTCGGGTTCAACCAAGCCCCAAGTGATTCTATGGCCTTAGGCCGACCAAGAGGCGTGACTGGTTCAGACGCGTGACCATGTCCCCAAATGATCCGGTGGCTTTACCGTCAAGAGGTGTTGCATTGGTTCGGACACGACCAAGCCCCCAAATGATCTGGTGGCTTTCACCGCTAAGAGGTGTTGCATTGGTTCGGACACGACCAAGCCCCCAAATGACAAAAATTTCACAAAAGCAAGGCCAAGGGTTAAACCGGAGGCCGCTTCACGACAAAGATCTCCATGTACCCAAACCGGACTTTGATCTGAGCGGATACCCGCTTTAGCCGAGGATCCGGTTTATTGTCTTTATTCATAATATATACATTGTCTTAATATGTACATAAGTGGAGCCGATGGCTCGTATAATAAGGCCGAAGATGAGCTATGTTCCACGGCTGTTGGTCTCCTCCTCCGACGCGGCGTGAGTCCTTTCGCTCTCGAACATCAATCGGATAGTAGGACCCATTGTATAGATTCTTCGACCACAAAAGGCCCCTCCCAAGGTGGGGATAGCTTGTGCATATCTTTACGGTCTTGAATGAGCCGCAAGACTAAGTCTCCTTCCCGAAAGGTTCGGTTTTAACTCACGGCCGTGATACCGACGAAGATCCTGGCTGGTAAACCGCCCGAACGAGCAGCTGCCATATCGCGCTCTTCATCCAGTCGATCCAAATCGTCTTGTCGTGCCTCGCTTCTATTCCGCCTCAACATAAGCTGCCACTCGAGGCGTAGTCGTGACGGATATCATTGGGAAGGACCGCCTCGCTCCATAGACCATAAAGAACGGGCGTGTATCCAAAGTGGATCGGTTGGGGTTGTATTTATACTCCATATCACCGATGGTAGCTCTTCCACCCAACAACCCGGCGTCCTCTCTAAAGGGACCATAAGCCGGGTTTGATACCTTTCAAGATCTCTGATTAGCTCGTTCCGCTTGACCATTGGATTGCGGGTGGGCTCTGAGAAAGAAACATCAAGCGGATGTGCTCGCTCACAAAATTCCTTCATAGCTCCTTTGGATAAATTGGTGCCATTGTCCGTGATGATACCGTGTGGAAACCCAAACCGAAAATCACCTTTTGATGAACTCAACCGCCGTGGCCGCATCACACTTGCTAATGTGCTCGCCTCAACCCACTTGGTAAATTTATCAACCGCCACCAACAGTGGGTCTTTTTGTCCTTGGACCTTTTGAAAGGTCCAACCATATCCAGCCCCAAGTCGCAAACGGCCAAGTAATTGGAATCATCCTCAATTCTTGGCCGGCACGTGAGCACGCTGGAGAACTTTTGGCAACCATCACATCGTCTGACCAGATCCTCCGCATCAGCATGGGCAGTCAACTAGTAGAAACCATGGCGGAACGCTTTGGCCACCAAGGACTTTGAACCGGCGTGGTGACCACAATCCCCTTCATGGATCTCTCGCAATATCTCACAGCCCTCTTCAAGGGACACACAACATCAAACGCCTACGACACCTTAATCGCAATGGTGCAACTTCGCCATTAACAATGGTCATAGACTTAGACCGCCGAACTATCCGTCAGACCAACGTCTCATCTTTCCGTAACTTCGCCCGGTTCATGTATGCCAAATAAGGGAGCGTCCAATCCGGAATGACATGCGTGGCCGCCACCAATTGAGCCTCCGGATCGTGGATAGCCAAATCAACTTCATCGGGAAGCTTAAGCGATGGATTGTGCAAAGACATCAAGGAAGACATTAGGCGGGACCGGTTTACGTTGAGAGCCCAGCCGCTTAAAGCATCACCGCTTCGTTCTTCCGACGATCCACATGGTCCACCGATATCCTTTAAAATGTCACGCAACAACATCCACCTCCCGACGATATGCAGCCATGAGTGGATCTTTGGAATCCCAAGTACTGATACTTGCCGGGCCACCAAGTCCGAGTCACCAAAGCATTTAACCCGGTGAGATTCATTTCCTTAGCCATCCGGAGACCATGGAGCAAAGCTTCATACTCAGCTGCATTGTTAGTACAAGGGAACATTAGGCGGAGAACGTATGTAACTTGTCACCTCGCTGGGAAGTTAATACGACTCCAAATTTCGAGCCCTCCAATTGCTGGACCCATCAAAGTGGATGGTCCAATAGGTATGATCCGGCTTCTTCAGCGCTTGTAACTCCGTCCAATCATTAATGAAATCCACAAGTGCTCGAGATTTTACGGCCGTCCGAGGCACATATCTTAAACCGCGGCGGACCAAGTTCTATAGCCCACTTAGCAATCCGCCGATTGCTTCCGGTTGCTCGTATGATATCGCCCAAGGGAGCCGAATCGACCACCGTAATGGGGTGCCCTTGGAAATATTGCCTTTAGCTTCCGCTTGCCATAAAAACCCCGTATACTAGCTTACGCCAATGCGGATATCTCTGTTTAGACTCAATGAGGACCTCGCTGATGTAATAAACCGCCGTTGAACCGGATACTCCTTCCCGCCTCCTTCCGCTTCCACCACGATAGCCACGCTTAATCGCCCGCATTAGCGCAACATATAGCAGCAGCGGCTCTTTGTCAATGGGGCGGCTAGAACCGCGGGTTGGCCAACCGCCGCTTCAAATCCTCCAATGCTTCATCGGCCGGTGAACTCGGACATAAACTGATCCGTTTTCTTCAACATCTGGTACAAAGGAATGGCCTTCTCGCCTAGACGGCTGATAAACCGGCTTAGCGCAGCAATTCGGCCCGCCAAACGCTGGACGTCATTGATGCACTTCGGCTTAGCCAAGGAGGTGATAGCCGTAATTTTTCCGGATTAGCTTCGATCCCTCTGTTGGACACGAGAAAACCCAATAACTTGCCTGCCGGAACACCAAAAACGCACTTGTCCGGGTTGAGCATCATCTTGTACACCCGCAAGTTGTCAAAGGTTTCCTTTAGATCCTCAATCAAGGTTTCCTTCTTCCTTGTCTTAACCACGATATCATCCACATAAGCATGCACGTTACGGCCGATCTGTTCGCAAGCAACTCTGAACGCAACGCCGATAAGTCGCTACGCTCTTGAGCCCAAAAGGCATAGATACATAGCGTAAGGCTCCAAAGGGGTGATGAACGCTATCTTCTCCTGGTCCTTCGCTGCCATCTTAATCGATGATAACCGAGTACGCATCCAAAAGCTCAAACGCTCACAACCCGCCGTAGCATCAATAATCTGGTCAATGCGGGAGGGCGAAAGGATCTGCTGGACAGGCCTTGTTGAGATCTGTGTAATCCACACACATGCGCCAAGTGCCATTCTTCTTAAGAACCAACACCGGATTGGCAAGCCACTGGATGAAAGACTTCGACGATAAACCCCGCTGCCAAGAGCCTAGCAACTTCTTCTCCGATGGCCTTGCGCCTTTCCTCATTAAACCGTGAAGAAACCGCTTTACCGGGTTTGTATTTTGGGTCAACATTAAGAGTGTGCTCGGCGAGTTCCCTCGGTACACCCGGCATGTCGAAGGCTTCCGTGCAAAATGTCCCGATTCTCACGGATGAACTCGATGAGCGCGCTTTCCTATTTAGGATCCAAGTTGGTACTGATGGTGAACTGCTTAGACGAATCGCCGGGCACAAAATCAACAAGCTTCGTCTCAGCCGCTGATTTGAACTTCAAGTCCGGATCATGCTCCGTAGTTGGCTTCTTCAAAGGGGTCATATCCACGGATCAACATTGTCTCTATAATATTTTAGCTCTTCAAAGGGCACAAACCGACTCACAGAAGCCGCATCACCTTCCTCGCACTCCAAAGCGATACGGCGGCTCCCATGAACCGTTATCGTTCCTTTGTGACCCGGCATTTTCAGCTGTAAGTAAACATAACAGGCCGTGCCATAAACTTAGCATAAGCCGGCCGCCCAAAGAGGGCGTGGTAAGGGCTTTGAATTTTCACCACCTCAAATGTCAATGTTTCTGATCTGGAGTCATGTTCGTCCCCAAAGGTCACCTCCAGAGCTCTCTTATCGACCGGGTATGCCGACTTGCTGTGCACCACTTCGTGAAACACGGTCTTTGGATGGCCTAAGATGCCTATCCGCCAACCCCATACGCCGGAAGGTTTCAGAGTACGTGATGTTGATGCTGCTTCCTCCATCCATAAGAACCTTGGTAAACTTGTACCCTCCTACCGGGTGCCACCACTGTGGCTAGCTGACCAATTGTAAACCCGGGAGGATGGTCCTCTCGCCCACACGATCGGGTTGCTCGGACCAACAGAGGTAATGCGGTGCGGCCGGTTCAACAACGCCGACCGCCCGCTCAAGTTTTCGGTCTCGTCTGTCCAAGCCGGTGGTAAAGACGTGGTAATCGCCCACTGCTCAACCGCTTTGGGTTACTTTGATAACCCGATCGCTGTTGTTGTTGATTGTAGCCCCTTGGTTCTCGATTGTCCCGACTGCTACGATTACTTTGGTTATTCTCGATTGCCTTGCCCGCCGGATTACCACTGAATCTCGGGCCGGAATTTCCTCCATCGTAATTCCGGGCGGACCGAACCGCCGGGCCCTTGATCATACCGGAAAGAGTTGGAGTTTTGAACTCCGCATAATATAACAATCCTTCCAAAGGTGGTTCATTGGTGCCTCCTTCGTCCCATGCTTCGGACAAGGTTGATTCAATATGAAATTCAAACGATCCGGATTGTGACCGCCCGGTTTGATTGCCTACCCTCAAGGCCGCTGACCCTTGTCCTGCGTTGGTGTTGGCCACAAAGCCCATGTTGCCGCTTCGCTTACGCTTGTTCCCTCCATTGCTCGCCGAATGATGTCTTGGCCCCGGAGTTGCCGCTGTCTTCCCTTCCCCACTTCATCGTTCTCGATTCGGGATCCTTGGTACTATCAGAATCAGCGTATTTTACCAAAACGCCCATTAGAGTGCCCATGTCATGGCAAAACGCTTCATGCGGCCCACTTTTCAATGGCTCGAACCGCAATTGGCTTCCAAGGTCAAGATCGCGAATCAGGGTTGATCCGGTCCAAGAATGTAAAACCTCCAAACGCGGGCGCACCCAATGGGTTGTGGATTCTCCCTCCGCTGGACACAAGCTGCTAAATCCACCACAGACATGGGCTGTTTACAGGTGTCTTTGAAATTTTGAATGAATCGGGTTCGCAACTGGGTCCACGAACTGATAGAGTTGGGCGGCAAATTTTTCAACCAAGTCCGAGCCGTTCCTTCCAACATCATTGTGAAGTATTTCGCACATGCGGCTTCATCCACATCTAGCATCTCCATGGCCATCTCATAGCTTTCTATCCATGCTTCTGGAGCCAAATCGGCAAGATAATTGGGCACCTTGCGCGCCCCTTGAAGTCCTTGGGCAAGCGCGTTACGTAAAGCGGGACGAGGCAAGGCACCCCAAAGAACCAGACGTGACCCTGGTTCAAGATGGTCGAACGAATCGGGCGCGAGCGGATGATCCTCTCGCTTGTGCTGCTAACTCGCCTCCCTACGCGTGCCCGGGCGCGTCCACTACCACTTGAGCATCCTCAAAGCCGCCCGCCGGATTGTTGCCGCGAGGCGGACCACGCCGCATTGCTTGACACGGCCGGTTCGTCGACGGCCGGGCTATAGCTCCGGCTTGGGCGGGGTGGAGTGGATCCGATCCCGACCGTATGAATACGCTTCTTGCTTAGCTGTGGTCAGCCCCACGAGGAGCTCCTTAACCCGGCGTGTCTCTACCGCCTGTGGTGAATCGCCTTCAATTGAATCGCCTCCAACCGTGCCGCAGCCGCCACGAGGTTATCCATCGGGTTAGAGTAGTGACCGAGGCGTCAAGACGCGATGGGGCGCACCGGTATGATGGCGAGGTAGATCCATCACACGGGCTGAACCGGTGCGCTGCCCCAGCGCTTCCGGCGGTTTACCGCCCGGCGGCGTTATCGTCCTCGCCTTACAGGGTATTGAAAAGCTCTCTTCCCTCGAAAACCGAAGGTAAACAGGACTCGCATTTCCTTTTCATGACTTCATGTGACGCGCCTCGATCCAAAGATGAGCCTATAAGCTGCGCATCCAAAGCGACCCGCTCACGCCATCCTCACGTCTGGCCGCTGTGTCCGCTTTAGCTTTAGTGATCTGTTCCCTCACCTTTGCAATCTCCGCGTTATGCAGGTCCTGATCCAGCGGATTAGCCTTCGCCATGAGCACAGCCTAACGCGAAAAAGCTCGACAAAACTTGAGCCGGGCGACATGGGGCCTCCTTCCCTACCGCCATCACTGTTGAACTGGCGACCAGGGGCGCCGTGGTCGAAGAGTGAAGCGCCGCCGCTGCGGCCATGAAGATCCCAACCCGTTGGGTAGATCAAGGGGTCCAGAATACTCTCACCGTCGGAACAGCCCCGATCCGCCATCTTGCGCTTGGTATAGAGACTCGGTTTCTCCGGCCGATTAAATCGCCAGAGTAGACAACAGTTCGTCACCAGATGTCGATCCGTCCTTGTAGCCTCCGTGGACGACTCCCACGAAAACATGCCCGACCGCCGGTTTAATCAGGGCAGGACTCTTCTTCGCCTCACGAGCCGTCTCGACGAGGTCGGGCAGATCGTCTGCCCAGGCCCCGGCTCGCCGATCTTGCCGATGAACACGTGTATGCCGCCAAAGGGGACCCGCACCAGTACTCCAATCGAGCCGCCTCGGGCCCCAAATCCGCATCGTCGATGTAGAGCTTGCCGCGACGACTCTTAGTCATCCGCCCATCAGATAACCTTCGAAGTCCTTCGAACTTGCCCTCTAAGATCATCAAACCATCGCGGCGATAGCCCCACGGTGGGCGCCTAACTGTCGTGGAATTGTCACGGCAGATGTCCTCATGAAAGGACTTAGTCGTAGGGCCATCGTCGGGTTAACCTAGAGGGGTTAAAGCGGACACAAGACACGGGATTATATCGGTTCGCCCTTCGATGAAGGTAAAAGCCTCACGCCCGGTTGTGATGTGATTGATATGATTTCGCGACTAGGGAGCAATAACTTTGCCTTAGCCTCGAATTCTCTCGTCCCCAACTTCGCCGGGTCACCCCTTATATACACGGGTTGACGCCTTGGCCGGGTCTCTGAGTCCCGATCCGCTCATACAAGCGTCCGGCTCGGTCTCTTCTTTCTTAACTTAAAACCCAAGTTACAATACTAAGGCGGTTTACATAAATGGACCTTAATTCGCCTCTGGGCTCCTGTGCCTCCTCCGTGGGCTCGAATCATGGATTTAGGGTAAACCGGTTCTTGAGGCGGTTCACGCCGTGAGTTGTATCCCCAACACCTAGTATACGGGCGTAAGCAGTTCTCCCCACTAAACTCATATCACGGTCACCTCGAGTGCTCGCTTATGACGAAGCTTGAGCAAGAGCAATCATGCAAGATGACGCAATGCTCCTTGAGGAAGATCGCCTTCGGCGGGTGAGAGCAAAGACGCTACCGCAAGCCTTGCGCCGCTACCATAGCCGCAAGGTTCATGCCCAAGCCTTGAGGAAGGCGACCTTGTCCTTCGCGCCGCTCAATCGGCCAAGAATTCCAACAAGTTGACGCCAAAGTGGGAAGGCCCTTATCGGGTAATACGAGTCACCAGGCCCGGTGCAGTCTGCCTGGAGACTGAAGATGCCGTCCCGGTGAGTAACTCCTGGAACATTGAGCATCTTCGCAAGTTTTATCCGTGAGGCGCGGCTTGCCGGGCCCCCCGACAAGCCACCTTTTGTACAAGCATTGCCGATGATGCATGTAACCCTTTGTACAAAGCCAGGCGCAGACCCTGAGCATCAATAAATGAAGCGCTGGCGCCCTAAGTTATAGCATGCATGCTAGGTCGAGTCTCGTCCTTGGTTAGGGTTGATAGTGCTTAGCGGCGACTAACCCCTAGCTTAGAGGTTGAGTGTGCATCTCTTTGCCGTTCTTTTGTCTTCTTTGGTTCGCAGGACTTCGGATATCCTTGCCGGATCACTTGAGGATGAAAAAGAGAAGAGGGGCAGACCGGCATCTAGACCCCGGCAAGCCAGTATTGCTGGGGGCTGCAAGTACAAAGATTCACCCACGACAAACCAGAGTTGCCGGGGCTCTGACTTCAGATAAGTTCTTCATCCCTTATCATGCATTCCCTTATGGACTGAGGTATGTGAAACCTC
Organism: Aegilops bicornis; assembly: GCA_021605145.1. Classification (NCBI taxonomy): domain Eukaryota; kingdom Viridiplantae; phylum Streptophyta; class Magnoliopsida; order Poales; family Poaceae; genus Aegilops; species Aegilops bicornis. The sequence continues at coordinate 397,036,628 of CM038673.1, read as the reverse complement.
GCTTTTTCCCAAAGCTACCATGCTCCCTAAAACTCTAGGCCCTAGGGCCTGCTCCTTGGGCCAGGTTTGGTCAGAATCGGCAGCAAAAGTATGAAACAAGGAGCTCGAACCCACCTCATCCCCGCCTCCGCCAAAGCGTGAGAAAGGTCGAGCGAAGTGGGAAGGCAGCGGGCTGTTGCGGGCAAGGAAATGTTTATCTTGGGGATATCGAGGATTTGCTCCTTGTCGTGGGTTCTACCCACAAACAAATGACCCGCAAGCATCCCTTTTTCATTAAAAACATTCCACTGTGTACAGCCCATGGGGAATGAAAAACATGAATGATGGGATTACAAGTTTTAAATCCAGCTAAGGCCTAAAGGCTTACAAGCTAAAAAGAGATAAGGTGCTCGTAATCCCTTTCTTGTCCCTCTCCTCAGGAGGTAGGTCAAGGAGGCGAAAAGGGCAAAAGGGGCGCCTAGGCGAGCTACGGGTGGCAGGAGGCACCAAGAGAACATCTCGGTGGCCGTCCGAAGGCTGGATGGTGATGGCGGCGCAAGAAGTAGAGCTCGAAGACGAGGCGGCAGGACGTCACCAAGGCCGAAGGCGTCGGTGCTCACAGACTCCGATATGACGGCGTTGCCGCCCGCCCTCTTCCTCTCCCACAGCCTCCCAACGCCAGCCGCCCAAGGAGACGACCCCGAGAAGTTCAGGAAGCTGGCGACACGGATGATGGGATCGCCGGTGCCGCACGGAGCGGCGCCCGACACCTAGTCGGACCCGTCATCCTGTCACCTGCTACCCTCGTCGTTGCTGCCGCTGTCCTCCTCGCCACTCTCGCCCGAGGAGGAGTCTTCGCTATTAGAAGAGCTCTCCAGGCAGCACCTTGCCCGAGTCCCGAAGCACCCGAAGACCTTGATGGAGAGGAGGCCGCGCTCCATCAGCTTGAAATGGAGAGTGAGCCCCGCCGTCAAGCGGTGGATATGAGCGAATGTCTTCCACCCTCGACCAAGATACATCACTTGAGGGGCTGGAAAGTCGACCCGAACTCGCGTACCGCTGATCCAACAGCCCCTCATGTGCAACCACAATGACTCCGGCGGATCCAGCTCCATCTCGCTCGCGAATGGAGTCGGGAGACGAAGGCGACGGTGAGGCGGCCGGCGCAGCCTGACGAAGAACTCGCAAGGGTCATCCCCAACATGGCCCTCCATAGGGGGAGGAACTACTGGCGGAGGCGAGACCGGCGCGCCGCCTGCTTCTCCTCTTCCCCGAGCGCCTCGGGCTCGCCTCTGCCTCGCCTCAGCCTCGCCCGCTCCCCTTCCCCTCGCTGGTGGCTCTGCCACCGCAGTGTGAGAGAAGGAAGGACGCGTTGTCGAGCGGCGACCCTTCTCGCCACCGTTGAAGGGCCATGATTCCCTCTCTCCATGGCGGATGGAGGGGGGGGGGGGGGGGGGGGGAGCAGAAGCTGAAGGAAGGAGAAGATGGAAGAGTGCGGGACGCCGTTCACCCCCGCTCTTTATAAAGGAACGGGGTGGGGGCTCGGCCGCCCCGCTCGGCCAATCAAGACGCAGAAGGCGCAGGGAACTGGGACCTACCCGCTGCCCCAGCCCGCGACGGCCCGGTTTCCCGCCTCCACCATTTGCCACCCCAAGCACATGAGAACCACGTGGCAGGCATGCGGGACCGAAGCAACGGGTGAGGCGACCTCTCCCCACCCCGTGATCGTGGGGAGTGGACGCCTTGAAGACCACGCCCCGGACCCGTTCAGTAAATGGGCCGCACCTCCATGCCTCCCTCCGCTTTATGGGGAAGGCGCGAACCGCCTTTTTACTACGACGTGGACGCATGCGCTGCAGAGCTCAGCCTCACAAGATGCCGCCCATCGCCACGCACGCCCCGACGCCAAGCCATGCGCTGGAGGCATGGGAAGCAAGCGCGAAGAGACTTATCATGCGGTAAAACCACCTCGCCGCTCACAAGACCGCTTTTTGGGCATAGCCCAACGACATTGCGCTCACGTGTGGCCCAGACCGGGGCTCCTGCCGGTGTACAAAAAAGAGGGCACACTTTTGTACCCCTATAACTGCACGAGCAGTTTGAGCCGCGAGCACCACCAAGACCGAGCAAGGCAAGGGAGGTGAGCCAAGGTAAGGCTGAAGCTCGAAAGAAGCAGAACGAGGCCAAGACCAAGACCACAAAGAGCAAAGGGGACGAAGCGGACTCCCCCGGCAAGATCCTTGCCGGGGGGCGGTTTTAGCAAACCCGGCAAGACCCTTGCCATGGCAGCTCGTCCCACACCTATGGAGCGAGTCACCCTTGAGTCCACTGCCCCCATGGGGCAAGGATTCGGGAGACATCTCCGTGGTGGCATGCAGATCTTTGTGAAGACATTCAAGATCAGATACACACTATAGAAGATGACGACCCTTGGCGGAATCCCAGCCAAGGAGGACCACAAGGCCCCCGGTAAGAGCCTTGCCGGGGATGATAGCAGGCGCCACGGCAAGACCTTTGCCGGGGCTACGACGAGGCCCTCGCCAAGAACACCCGTAGGGCCACCATCAGGCCCACGCCAATCAAACCTTCACCACCGTCAAGGTAATCGCCGACCCAACCAGTTGGGCAGGCACCTGCGTGGCGGCAAGAGGATCTTCGTGGAGACCCACCGCTGCGCCACCTCAGCTGCCTGCCTGCCTACATGGCACCACGGGCACCGCTGGCCAGGGCGCGTGTCGACACGAAGGGGAGCGGCAACGGACAAGAAAAGGGCTCTCCCCCGTCCCCGATAAAGCAAGGACACCTAAGCAAGACGCATTAAATGCGCCTTATCATGTAATGCGAGGGATAAACTCGTATCACTGTACCCTTTCCACCTCCTGTGTTCCACTGTGGCAACCCCTTCCCCTATAAAAGGAGGCCCAAGGCGACCAGGAGGAGGATTCGGCTTTTTGGAGCTCCTCGCGCCCCATAGCTAGTTCAAGAACACAGATAAACAAACCACCAAAGCAGGAGTAGGGTTTTACGCATCCTCGCGGCCCGAACCTGGATAAAGAGACCGTGTGCTATCTGTTTGATGCGCTCTTCTCACGACCCCGCGCCCGGCAACCGTAGTAGGGATTCTTGTGATCCCATAGGTGTCGTCCCCGCACCGACACCATCTGTCTAGGTTTGTATCTCTCACACACACCCACGTAGGTGGGGGACGCGCACGAAGAGAAGAGGTGCATGCACGGCACACGTACTCCCGTCTCTTTCCCAACCACACCTGCGCGGGTACACGGTGGAGCTCATTTCTGTACGAAAAGGCACCCCACGTGGTAATTTGACACGTGTACTGGTTGTTGATGTCGCTTGAAGCTACGTCGGTATTTTCCCAAAGAGGAAGGGATGATGTAGCACAGCGGCGGTAGGTATTTCCCTCAGATATGAAACCAAGGTTATCGAACCAGTAGGAGAACCAAGCAACACAACGTAAACAACCCCTGCACACAAATAACAACACCTCACAACCCGACGTGTTAAAGGGGTTGTCAATCCCTTTCGGGTAACGGCGCTAGAAACGGCGTGCGGACGGGAATAAGTTGTAATAATTTGATAGATCGAACGCCAAATAAAATAAATAGAAATAAAATGCAGCAAGGTATTTTGTATTTTTGGTTTATTAAATCTGAAAATAAATCCAAGGATAAAGTAGATCGCAAAGGAAAATAAATGAGAAATAAGACCCGGGGGCCGTATGTTTCACTAGTGGCTTCTCTCGAGAAAAATAGCAAACGTTGGGTGAACAAATTACTATTGGGCAATTGATAGAACTTCAAATACTCATGACGATATCCAGGAAATGATCATCATATAGGCATCACGTCCAAGATTAGTAGACCGACTCCTGCATGCATCTACTACTATTACTCCACACATCGACCGCTATCCAGAATGCATCTAGTGTATTAAGTTCATGGAAAAATGGAGTAATGCAATAAGAACGATGACATGATGTAGACAAGATCTATCTATGTAGAGATAGAACCCATCGTTTTATCCTTAGTAGCAATGATACATATGTGTCGTTTCCCTTTCTGTCACTGGGATCAAGCACCATAAGATCGAACCCACTACCGGGCACCTCTTTCCATTGCAAGATAAATAGATCAAGTTGGCCAAACAAAACCCAAATATTGGAGAGGAAATACGAGGCTACAAGCAATCATGCATATAAGAGATCAAAGAAACTCAAATAACTTTCATGGATATAAAAAGATATAACTGATCATAAACTCGGAGTTCATCAGATCCCAACAAACACATCACAAAAGAGTTACATCATATGGATCTCCAAGAGACCATTGTATTGAGAATTCAAAGAGAGAGAGATGAAGCCATCTAGCTACTAACTACGGACCCGAAGGTCTACAAAGAACTACTCACGCATCATCGGAGAGGCACCAATGGAGGTGGTGAACCCCATCCGAGATGGTGTCTAGATTGGATCTGTGGTTACGGACTCTACGGCGGCTGGATGAATATTTCGTCGACTCCCCTAGGGTTTCTGGAATATTGGGGTATTTATGGAGCAAAGAGGCGGTCCGGGGCACCCGAGGTGGGCACAACCCACTGGGGAGCGCCTGGCCTCTGGCGCGCATACAGTGGGTTGTGCCTCCCTGGGGCACCCCAGCGAGCTGTGGCCCGTTGTGTTCCTTCTGGCCCATAAAAAATCATCGTGGAGTTTCGTGGCATTTGGACTCCGTCTGGTATTGATTTTCTACGATGTAAAAAACATGGAAAAAATAGCAACTGGCACTTGGCACTATGGCAATAGGTTAATACCAAAAAATGATATAAAATGATTATAAAACATCCAAGATTAATAATATAACAAAATGGAACAATAAAAGATTATAGATATGTTGGAGACATATCAACATCCCTAAGCTTAACTCCTACTCGTCCTCGAGTAGGTAAGTGATAAAAACAGATTTTTTGTTGTGGAATGCTACCTATCATGTCATATCATATTATTTTCTTTATAGCATGGACAATTGGACTTTTTATGTGATTCAAAGCAATAGTCTAGTTTTGACATAATAATTTAGAATCTCAAGCATATCAACAAGCAACCATGTCTTTCAAAATATCAACGCTAAAATAAGTTATCCCTAGCCCATCATGCTACACCCAATACTTAAGTACGATCATATTGCCTCCTAGTTGGTGCTTTTTATGAGAGAAGATGGAGACTCAAATTCAAAAATAAAATTGCATAAAGTAAAAGAAAGGCCCTTCGCAGAGGGAAGTAGGGATTTGTAGAGGTGCCAGAGCTCAAAACGAATAACTTAGAGATAAAAACATTTTGAGAGGTGTATCCATCCCACCAACGAAAACGACTTAGAGTTCCGAACACTTTCCATGCCAGATATGCCATAGGCGGTTCCCAAACAGAAAATAAAGTTTATTCCTTTTTCCGCCATACTTTCACTTTCCATGGCTAGCCGTATCCTCGGGTGCCCTCCATACCGACACGTTCCAAGGAATTTATTATCTGACAACGTAAAGTAAATTCATTTTTGCATTTTGGGACTGGGCATACCTAAGACCTTTGCCTTACTCTCGTGCAATGACAAGTGAATAAACACTCATCGTGAGAATAACACATCCAGCATGGAAAATATTAGCCACCCGTCACCGTTCCGCGAGCGAAACAAACACACAAAAGAGAAGTTTATTTTGAAAATTAGAGATGGCACATGCAAATTTGCTTAGAACGGCAAAATAATACCGCATATAGGTAGATATAGTGGAGTCATGTGGCAAAACTGGTTTAAGGGATTTTGGATGCACAAGTAGAGATCATACTTGGTGCAAAGTGAAGGCTAGCAAAAGATTGTGAAGCGACCAACCAAGAAACGAATAATCTCATAAGCAAGCATTAAGCATAAATAACATCGAATAATGCACCACAAGTAAGATATAATTTTCGTTGCATGACTATTGACTTTCGTACTTGCATAGGGAATCACAAACCTTAACACAAATATTCTTACTAAAGCATAATTACTCATCAACATAACTCACATATCACATCATCATATCTCAAAACTATTACTAAGAATCAAGTTTATTTTGTCCAATGATCTTCATGAAAGTTTTTATTATATCCTTCTTGGATATCTATCACTTCGATACTAATTTTCATGTGTTGCTTTTCATAAGCTCAAACAAATATAAGTGAAGATCAAGAGCATACTTTTTCTTCTTTCTCTCAAAATAATTTAAGTGAAGCAAGAGAGAATTTCTTGAAAATTTCACTAACTCTCAAATAAATCTAAGTGAAGCAAGAGAGCATTTCTTCAAAAATACTAAGCACACCGTGCTAAAAAAGATATAAGTGAAGCACTAGAGCAAGTCCATTGCTCATAAAAAATTTAAGTGAAGCATAGAGAGCAATTCTAATAAGTCATGACATAATTTTGGCTCTCTCAAATAGATGAGTCCAGCAAGTATTGATGACTTAAAACACGAAAGGAAACAAGCAAAGACTCATATCATATAAGACGCTCCAAGCAAAACACATATCATGTGACGAATAAAAATATAGTTTCGAGTAAAATACCGATAGTTGTTGGAAGAAAGCGGGGATGCCACTCGGGGGCATCCCCAAGCTTAGTTGGTTGCTCATTTTTGGATAATAGCTTGGGATGCCGGGGCATCCCCAAGCTTAGGCTCTTCTATCCTTCCTTCATCCATCGTAAGATAACCCAAAACCTGAGAACTTCAATCACACAAAACTCAACAAAACCTTCGTGAGATCCGTTAGTGTAAGAAAAATAAATCACTACTATAAGTGATGTATCAAACCAATTATTATTTTGCTTTTGTATTATATCTACTGTATTCCAACTTTTATATGGCAAAAACTCATCAAAGAAAACCATAGAGCCATCAAAATAAGCACACAACACAAAGAAAACAGAATCTGTCAAAACAGAACAGTCTGTAGCAATCTGATTTGTTCGAATACTTCTGGAACTCCAAAAATTCTGAAAAACTAGGACGACCTAGATAATTTGTATATTAATCTTCTGCAAAAAGAATCAGGGCAAAATCTCTTTCTGATAAAAAATGAGAATTTTTTTGTGAGCACAAAGTTTTTGTCTTTTTCAGCAAGATCAAACAACTATCACCCAAGAAGATCCTATTGGTTCTACTTGGCACAAACACTAACTAAAACACAAAAAACATAATCATAAAAGTAGCATAATTGTGCTAACACTCAAGAACAGAAAGCGAAAAGCAAAAATAAAATTTATTCAGTGGGTTGCCTCCCAACAAGCGCCATAGTTTTATGCCCTTCACTACAAAAAAATGCACTTCCGTGATGATACATGTTTGTCACAGTAGGTCGCGTTTTTTGTCATGCATGTACATCCATGATGATTTTATGACAGAATCAAGATAGTCATACCTGTGCTGTCGTAGAAGTGTTGCATGACATTACCAAAATTATCATCACGGAAGTGTGCACTTCCATGATGATAAATCGCGCGTCACAGAAGTGCTTTCGTCAAGGGTGACCGACATGTGGCATCCACCGTAACGGAACGCCGTTAAGCTATCGGGTCGGGTTTTGGATCCGATAACCCGTTAACTGCCCCGACCAATGGGGATTTTCCACGTGTAAAATCATCATTGGCTGGAGGAAACACGTGTAGGCTCATCGTTGGGACAGATGTCATCCACTCATTGGACAGAAGGCGCCTATGATACGTCGACACGTGGCATGACCCAACAGAGGCCCATTCCTGTGAAAAGGATGGCCCGTTTGACTTGGTCAAAAGGTGGCGGGCCGGCCCATGGAAAGCCTGTTAACGGCCTGTTTGCATATAGCCCATTTACAGCCCGCTAACCAAGGCCCGTTACGCCCTATCCGAATTAGGCCCAGTAGCGTCATCTGGGCCATCCAATATGATTCCAGCCTGCTTTTTACTTACGCCCATGTATGGCCCATGATGTCTTTTGGCCCATATGAGGCCCTATGTAACTCTTGGCCTATTAACGGCCCGTGGTGAAACTGGCCCGTAATGAACATTGTATCACTTTACACCCATTAACGGCCCGTGGTGAAACTGGCCCGTAATGAACAGTGTATCACTTTATACCCATTAACGGCCCGTTATACCGTTGGGACGTTTCCAGCCCATGTTATCTTTCGGCCTTCTCAGAGCCCATTTATTCTTGGGCCCATTTCCAGCATTCGTTTACTTACGGCCCGTTACTGTCATTTTCTGCTTGTAGGCCAAATTCAGCCCGTGGTTACAGTCGACCCGTTTGTGGTCCGTTAATATGTTGGGCCGTTTTCATAGCGTCATCAAATACGGCCTATTAACGATGGCCCGTTATGCTCGGCTCATGAACGGACGATTCCAACTCTAGCCCGTTTACGGCCATAATGCGGCCTATTATTGGCCCATGTTTGGCCAATCGATCATACGACACGTATAAGGCCCATTGATGATATGGCCCGTAGAAGGCCCATTGTTTCTCTGACCGTAGAAGGCCCATCGCTTCTATGGCCCGTAGGGAGGCCCAAAGGTCACTACAAGAAATATTAGCCCATGGTTATTGTGGCCTAGTTTTAAAAATAGGTTATTGCAGCCACTAGCAAACCACGGAAAAGAATTGCAATCGACTACAAGCAAACAAATAAACAAGACCACAAGGAAATAAATAAGCAAGCAACTTATGCTAGGCTATCACGGCTATTACACATATTACATCCATTGGGCATCAAAGTTCGCCACCAGTGCAAATATAGGGAACAAAGCAGCATATAAACACCGCAACAAAATAAGTCCAGAACTGAAACCACTTCAGAAGAGTTCAAGAAACAATATCCTGGGTACCCATAATGCTGGCAAGATGCTTAGCAAGCTTATTAACTTTCTCTTGTTTGGCGCTTAAATCCTCCAAATCTTTGTTGCACAAGAAAGTACGATCTGAATTCTGCAGGACTTCCTCAGTCCTTGGCTTCTTGCCACAAAGACACCGATCGATGCCTTCGACTTGTAGCTGAGATCAAGAAGCCAAGTGATTCGGGCAACGAGTTCGAAGAGCTTGTGCCAGTGAATCGGCCAGAACTCGAACACTACATCAACGCAGGATCTGGGGTTTTCACCGTCTACAAGATCGTTTTTATCACCTTTCTTGGAGACCAACAGGGTTGTCTCACTATCTTGAACCTTATCTGCATTACTTTCTCTACCATTGCATAGTGGGTGCTCTTCTCCAATATTCTGTTTGCATACTACAAGAGAAACAAGCAGACACATCACAGGTTTAGCTTGTAGTATATGAAACTCATTTTGGTAAACCGGTTCAGTAGTAAGGTGGACAGGATAACAACATGAAACAAATATATATCTATGTACTATGGTCACTGTATTGTCCATATCATTCTAGTTTATGTTCCCTAATCAAGATAGAGACACAGTTCAACTCATATATTTTTAAGATACAGTAGCATAGACAGAATATAAGTGTGAGAAATTACACAACATTGGCAGCACTTGTAATGTGCATCACATGAGAACATAATTGTTTATACAACTTAAACTGAAATCAACATAGAGCAAGAAGTTAGAACAACAATCCAGTTAAAGAAATAGGTTTAAAACATACTTGTTGTGCCATTGGAGTTTCAATTGGATCCTTCAAATTCGAAAGTAGTTGGTATGAGTAAATACAATGATGCAACAGCAAAGGAGTATGGACCATAGCTACGAAATCTGACATGAGAACAGTTGCTCTTCTGCTTTAAACGTGGAGTTTGGATTAGCTGTGGTGGTCTTCGTGCTTTGGGCAATCGTAGTAGCTTTACAAACCGCTCGTGTGGGGTACTGTGGTGGACATGGTGCTTTTCAACTATAAGTGGGCTACTATCCATTGGGGTTGCGGTTAGATGGGTTGTAGATGGTTCTCGCCTAACGGGCGTAAGTGTGCAATCTGGAAGAGTCTCGATTATGTGTGGTGGGGCTAGTTTGTGGGCCAAGACAACCATGGTTCTATCTGCATCGACGGGTAGCACTGTCTTTTGTGAAGAACGGGTTTTTGCTCCCTTAGATACTGCCATCACGCCCTCCAATTCAAATGGCTGATAAACAAGAAAAGAAATTTGAATGTACAGACATTGTATGATAGACAGATGTGGTAATTCACATATATACTGTCTAACCAAACAGGACAACATGACACAGTTTCACATATATGATGCCTAACTAAACAGGATAGCATGACACAGTTTCAGATATATGATGGATAACTTAACAGGATATAATGGCATAATTCAACATATGATGAGTACCTAAACAGGATGACATGACAAAAATATATGATGTCTTTCTAAAATAGGTTGGGATGAAATAATTCACATACATGTTGTCTAAGTATACATGATGGCATGATATAATTGACATAATTGATTCATGTACTAAGCAGCTGGCACTCGCATGTATGATCTCTAAACTAAGCAGATAGAATTCAATATTGTGCATATGATGTCTAAACTAAGCAATGCAAGACACCATATGCATCATATGAGAAATATAAACATTGCAACTTAGAGCATACACCTCAAGTGGGATATAGGACCTGTCATCTGTCTCCTAATCCTCCTCCGAGGAGCTCCCTCAGAACCATCGAGATATATGCTTCAACAGTACCATTGCTCTTTGTGAAGACCTTGTTTTCACTCCAGATTTTTCCATAACCGGCTCAAATGGCTGATACACATGAAGAGTAGTTCAATATACACAGATTGTCGACAAATGGAATACATAATGAAAAAAAAGATGGCATGAGCTAATTCACATATGTGGTGCCTGGCTCCATGGCGGTGCATAATTCACATATATGATAACTGGCTGAAAAACATGGCATTGCATAATTCACATATCTGATATAGAAAGCAAACAGGAGGCATTCACACAAAGCATGTCTAATCTAAGCAGATGGCATGGCAATGCAAGACACCATATGCATGATATGAGCAATATAACCCAGCCAAGTTAGAGCATGCACCTCGGGGGGATTATTTGGTCATCTCTCTCTCGAATCCTCCTCTCGAGGAGCTATCTGTAACAAAGAAGAAATCTGCATTGACAGTGTAGCATTGATCGCTCGAGAAGACCTTGTTTTCACTCCAGATTTTCCCATGACCGACTCAAATGGTCGATGCACGTGAAGAGTAGATGAATGTATAAACATTGTTGACAAATGGAATACATTATGGAAAAATATGGCACGATACAATTCACATATACGATGATGGCTAAGCAGGATGGCATTGCATGATTCACGTACATGATGCCCGGCTAAAGAAGATGGCATTGCATAATTCCCATATACTCCCTCCGTTTTAAATATTTGTCTTTTAGAGATTTCAAATGGACTACCACATACGAATGTATATAGACATATTTTAGAGTGTAGATTCACTCATTTTGTTCCGATTTAGTCACTTATTGAAATCTCTAAAAGACAAATATTTAGGAATGGTGGGAGTATGATATAGAAACCAAACAGTGGCATTCACACAAAGCAAATCTAAACTAAGCTGATGACATATAAGATGTATAATGTAAGCAATGCAAGGCGCCATATGCATGATATGACCAACATCAAGATGCCAAAGTTAGAGAAAACACCTCGTGTGGTAAACAAAGTGGTCTCGCTTCCTTCCGAATCTCCATCCGAGCAGTTATCTTCCTCGGAATACAATCTGGAAATGCAGGAGGGGGGGCACTTCGCCCACCATGGAGCGAAGGCCTGCATGACATTATATTCGCACGCAATGGTCTTCTCTTTTCTCTACATGTTCAAGATTTATTGTGTACAATATCCGACATGCATAATAAAACAAAATAGTTAGATTTTGTAAGGCCTAAGGGGTGCATGCAAAAATCAAGACTGCTGGTAGCAAACGAGTGGATGGACCCAAAACTAATGATAGCAGGTAGATTATAGCTTCAGTTTAAAAAGATATACAATGGATCATCTATTGTTTGTTGCCCACCCAACATGAACCACCACTACAAAAAAATACACTTCCGTGATGATACGTGTTTGTCACAGTAGGTCGTGTTTTTTGTCATGCATGTACATCCATGACAAATTTATGACAGAATCAAGATAGTCATACATGTGTCGTCAGAGAAGTGTTCCATGACATTACGAAAATTATCATCACGGAAGTGTCCACTTCCATGACGATAAATCACGCATCACGTAAGTGCTTTTCGCCAAGGGTGACCGACACGTGGCATCCACCGTAGCGGAACGCCGTTAAGCTTATCGGGTCAGGTTTTGGATCCGATAACCCGTTATCAGCCCCGACCAATGGGGATTTTCCACGTGTAAAATCATCATTGGTCGGAGGAAACACGATGTCGGCTCACCGCCGGGACAGATATCATCCACTCATTGGACGTATACGCCTATGATACGTTGACACGTGGCACGGCCCAACAAGTTTAATTTGGCCGCCCAATTAAAGGCCCACAAGTTTTGCGGACCATAATGGGCGGTTTAGCTAAAGGCCCACAAGATTTTGCGGACCATAATGGGCCGCCCAAATTAAAGGCCCACGAGATTTTGCGGGCCATAATGGGTCGAAGGCCCACAAGATTTTGCGGGCCATAATGGGCCGGCCCAGCTAAAGGCCCACAAGATTTTTGTGTGCCATAATGGGCCGGCCCAGGTAAAGGCCCACAAGATTCTTGCGGATCATAATGGGCCGGCCCAGCTAAAGGCCCACGAGATTTCACCGACATTAATGGGCCGGCCCACAAGATTTTGAGGACCCTAGTAGGCCGGCCCATTAACTGGCTGCCATGTTTTGGGCCAAATCTTTGGGCCATATCTCGATCCGGTCCATTAATGGTGCGCCACGCTCCGGCCTAAAAGTGGCCCATATGAGATCCGCCCTGTTATAAGCCTACCATGTTCAGGCCAAATTACGGCCAGATCAGTCCGACCCTTTAAGAGGCTTTGGGCTCAATTATGGCCCATATCAAATTCGCCCAAGAATCGGACACTATGCTTTTGGGCCCACTTGCTAAAGGCCCACTTAGTAATTCGGCCTAATATTAGTTTTGGCCTGTTAAGGGCCCGTTTAACATTTCGGCCCTATATTAATTTCGGCTGTTAAAAGCCCGTCATATAGTTGGGCCTAACTACGGCCCGATTTGCATCCGCCCGCTTTCACCGATATCTGATTAGGCCAAACAAGGACCAAGACAATTTTGGCCTGTTAAAAGCCCGTGATTTGATTCGCACAATCATGGGCCGGGGTTCATTTTGGGCTGCTGCCGGCCCGTGAGCTGTTCGGCACGTTTCAGGCCCAACCTACATCGTGATTGCATGATGGCCCAATTATGTACCATAATTTCACGGTTTGGCCGGTTTACTGCGAAGACAGGATATATATACAGTAAAATAACTGCAGCATCGTGAATAAGAAAAAACCTAGACTATACAATAAAGAAATTACGACATATTACATCCACTGGGCATCAAAGTTTGCCACTATGATAATAAAGCACAAGCAGAGCCAGATTACATACATCTGCATCAAAGATCGCCACCAAAGGTGCAAATAAACACGCCGACAAAATAATATACAAAACGGACAAAGACTTCAATAGAGTTCAAGAAAGGTTAGCTCGCTTAGGGAGCTGCATGCAAGCGGTGAGCAAGATGATGAGACTGTGCTTGTTCAACACTTATATCTTCCTCACTCTGAAAGATAAACAAGCAGACAGATGACAGGTTTTGCATGTAAAAGTATCAGTGCTGACAATTCATCACATTTATTACTAACGAATAAAGTGACACAGTTTAAAATTGCATTAACACAATATGGTATTGTTCAGGTCAAGACATGGCAGGAAATGACATTGTGAAGGAGTTGGCAGCTTCACGACAACACCGGATTACTGAGATCAAGAACTCATAAGTATCAATGGTTAGTGTCTTTGTCAATTTATACCATTTCAGATTGGCAAATAAAGAGATGGTTTAAATAATAGTAGAGTGATATGACATTGTTCATAGTTAAGACATTGCAGAATATGACATTGTGCTGTAGTGGGTAGGTTCACCACATCACTGGATTACGGATGAAGAACATAAGCATACATGCAAAGGCAAAAGAAGATCACTTGCTCAGTATAGTTTAATTTACATGGTATGAAGAAGGAACTTGGTTGTACAACTGAAAACTTAAATTGAGAAAGGACAAACTTTTGTTTATGAACTACTCCCTCCGTCCCATAATGTAAGATGTTTTTTGACTCTATTATAGTATCAAAAACGTCTTACATTATGGGACGGAGGGAGTACATAATAAACTTTAAATAAGAAATTTGATGCAAACACCAAAAATAAACAGCTATTGCAGTCATGCCTAACCAAATATATACAACAAAGTTTGAAGGCTTGAGATGGACAAACTTACATTATTGGTGAAGACAGGCTCTATAAAGGCATTGTAAATGCGGATGGGGGCCATTCAAGAAGTTGACCACAGAATCTTCTTCAAAAGCAGTGCCTTTATTCTACATTTTGTTAAGAGTAAATATAGATGTGATAATATACGAAAAAATGGAGAATATTTAAGATAAGATGAAGAGTGATGCTACATAACCAAGTAGCTATAAATGTAAGTGCAACGACACAGCAAAAGGTACAACCAAGAGCAATGCACAGCTAAACTTCTTCATTACCAACCTTATGGTAAGAGTAAATATAGATCCGATGTGTAGAAAATGGAGGGCAAAGGAAAATAAGCCGCAGAGTGATGGTACATGAACAACTACTGTCATTATTATACGATAAAGGACAACATGTACTTACAAGAACAATGCAGAGCTAAAAAACATTGGCATTGGATATATTCTACACTAATGTAACCATTCATACAGATCAGATAATTTGGAGCGAACAATTGATAAGCAAGCTATCATGCATACTGCTGTCACATAATGAACCAGGTATGAATGCAAGTACAGTGATACAGGACAACAGGTACTAACAAGAGCAAAGTAGCGGGCATCATATTTGCGATATCCTGACGTCCTTTTCAAACCGGAATTTTTCTTTGAGCAGATTTCCCGCAAAAGAGAACCGTAAGGCACATGCGGAAAAGTAGAAGTTCAAATTGTCATGTGATTTCATAGAAAGTACCTCATCCTGGGAACAAGACCAGTGCATAGCAAGGTTTTTCCATTCAATGTCTTCTAAATTTAGCACAAGAGACTTCACCAAAAATTCGTTTATAGACTTGCCATCAAAGTGTGATTTCCTCAGGTAACACCGATACTGCTGCAATGCTTCCTTGAAAAGCACAAGCAAGCTTTGCTCGTCATGACTATCTAGATTGACCCTCGCCTAGTTACAACAACGTAATGTAAATCATTGATGTGTTCAATCAGCAGAAAACAGGAAAATAATAACCATGAATAATTGCACTTACGTAAGTTGGACATGAAGATGTGAAAATGGTGTTTGTCTTCACTATAATCTTCCCATGATGGGAATATATGCACGTAGTCCCTAACAACATTGAAAGCATTGTCTTTAAATCGGGAATAAATGGAATGGGGTTCCAATCTGCAGGAATTGGTCGTCTCTGCAGCTTGGGATAGGTCTTCGGCGGTGGACTTCTTTGTACTTTTTCTTTGGAGTGGGATTTTACGTGGTACAGCTCGTGCTATGGCAAATGAAATCGGTATACCTTTTCTTTGGAGTGCAGTCTTTGTGTGGTGGAGCTAGTGGTGTGGCCAGTGAAGTATGGGTACAGTCACTGGAGTCGGTCCTACGTTTTGTGTCACCGGGTTGTACAACCAATATAAATTAAGTCTTTGTCTGATTTCTCCGGCACCACCACATTTTTCAAGGACTTTGCTGGTGCTCCTTCAGGTTCGGCAATAACCCTCTTCCTTTTTGATGTCTGATGCACAAGAACAACATTTGAGTGGAAAAACATGGTATGATGACAGATGGAATATGTATTGATAATGGATGGGCATGGCATCTCAACATATATGATGAGTAAACTAAGCAGATGGCGGTGCAACAAAGTAGAAGAAATGCAAGACAACATATGCAAGATGCCCGCAATCAATAAAACATTGCCAAATTAGAACAGGCACCTTGATGGGTGAACAGGAGATGCCATCTGCCTTTGACTCCTCGAGGTTAGAATAGTCATTAGGATCATATTCTGAACAAGAATCAACAGGTGGGGAGCGTATGAGTTTCATTGCATCCAGAATGGCACTCCATGCCTTGGTGCCAATTTTGTAAGTCATTGCAGTGTTTAGCTTCAAGAGTGGACTCACGCTAGTGTGACACAAAGTAGCCGCACGAGATCGAGTGTAGATATAACGGGAAAACCTTAAGCATCGAGTAAAATCAGCAAAGTGGAACTTCTTTGGAATATATGTGCTAGTATTGCCGATGCGGCTAGAAAGGCTTCGGATACCATCTCTCTTCAAGTGAAGGTGCGGTAATTGTTAATATTAGTGTAACTCTCAAAGGCGAGACAGCTCCTCGCTTTTCCTTGATTTTCTTATAGGATTCAAGTGGGCAGGCCACTACAAATCCTATTCCTATGTTTACAAGATCCTACGAATCAAAGAGGCTCAAAGTGTCCATCACAACCGACCGTATAGACCTCTACACTGCAAATGTCCCTGCTCATCTTCAGTACAAGGAACATACTGTACTACTAGAATACTCCCTCTGTTCCAAAATATAAGTCTTGGTAGAGATTTCCACTATGGACCACATACAGATGTATCCAGATACATTTTAGAGTGTAGATTCACTCATTTTGCTCCATATGTAGTCCATGGTGGAATCTATACAAAGACTTGTATTTAGGAACGGAGAGAGTACATACTAAAGAAGAACGGAAGAGGAACATGGTAAAGAAGAGCAAGCAGATTTTGGATAATAAAATGTTGGTTGTGATTGCCCACACATGGTGAACTGAGGCGCATTAAGAATGCAACTCCCAGCTGTCTCTCGACCATTTCAAAGCGGTTGGATGAAGATCCCACGTCTCCTAACCCTTCTTCTTCCTCGTCTCTGATTCTTCCCATACAGAACACCCTTGCAGACGGCCGGCCAGACCACCGGCCCCCACCGCTGTGTTCCTCCACCCCACCCCCACCCGCGCCCAACCCCCACCCACGTCGAGTTTTCTTCTTTCGGCGAGGCCCCATAAACACCCGAGCCCCTTCGATCGCACCGGCAAACTCCGGCGAGCTCTGAAAAATCGACTGACCCAATTTTGAAATTTAGTCCACTGTGATTTAACTAGTGTGGAATATAAAAGGGGAAACCATAAGCATTGGGAGTATAGTGTTGAGCGTGCCATGGCGGATCTGAAGGTGCAAACCGGACAAAGGCAACTTCGCAACCAAGACAAGAAATCAGAGTAAAGCGATGGCGATCTATTTTCTTGTCGCGATAAATAAGTTGAGCAGAATCTGAAAGAGTACCGCCTGGTGCGGGCGCTGTACGATCTGGCGAGAATTTGACGGTGCTGTGGTAGCGATGGCTGTCGGCAGCGTGGAAGCAGATCTAGGAGGGTAGACGGTGGCGGCGAGGGCGGTGGGCGAGACGGTCGAGGAGCGGCGCCCGGCAAGGTGGACGGCAGCGGGATGAAGCGAGAGGACGGGATGCAAGGATCCCGGTCCGAAGGCGTGGATGAGAGAGGTCGATCTCTTGTAATGGACGACGGCGTGGGGGTATCAGCTCCGGCATGGTGGAGGAGGACGGCGGTGGATGGGGTGGCGGACGGCGGCGGATGGAGGAGGGTGGGGTGGAGAGGGTGTTTTGGCGCCCACGGAGTACGAATGGGGAAAAGGGAGGTAGAGAGGAAGGGGGAACCATGTATTCAGGCGCGCTTGTCTCAAATGCGAGGAAATTTAC
Source organism: Aegilops bicornis (assembly GCA_021605145.1). NCBI lineage: Eukaryota > Viridiplantae > Streptophyta > Magnoliopsida > Poales > Poaceae > Aegilops > Aegilops bicornis. Next base: position 397,018,655 of record CM038673.1, on the reverse strand, counting down.
AAACTTAGCCCCTGCTTTCAAATTTCTACTACATCACAACAACATTAGTCGGTTGGGGATATGACAAGAATCTCGCATACAATCAATATTTGCTTTAGAGAGTTTGTTTTGGCGCCCACCGTGTATGAATATGAATCGGGGAGGGAGTTGATTTGGCCGAGGACACACTTGTGTTTTGGCGCCCACCGTATGAATCCCGGTGAGAGGCGGTTACGTCACGTTTGGGTGAAATTACAAACCTACCCCTATCGAAACCTATAGAAAACCAGCAGATAGGCTTTGCGTGGCGAGGATAGGCGAGTGATTTCCATCTCGCAGATTTTGGTTTCATGGTTCTCGTGACTTTCCCGCTTCGTTCAAATTTTGCAGAGTGCACGCCATCGTGCCAACTCAATTCGAATCCCGCTTGTATTCTATTTTTCAAGTAGGATCCATTTTCAATTGGAATTACATTCTATATACATCATTTTTTTATATATACTTTCAAAAGCACAACAATGAATTCTGCTCCTTTATATGTATAATATGATTTACAAATACAACGATCTCGAAATCTTACGGTTGAATTCGATTTTTTTAAACCATATTATGTTCTACTAAAATGTATGGATCAGTAATACCTACATATTAAATAACATAGATGTGCGTGAATTCATATGAGTATGCATGTTTGATAGATCAGTTTTGGTTTGAGTATGGATTACATGTATCATCATCTCGAATTCAAATATTTGAATCCCTTTTTTTATTCACTCCTTTCACGCCCATCTCTCTCGCATGCATGCTCCTTCAGGTAGCTATCACTCTCTTTTCTCCAGCTCACCCGCATGCTCACTTCATGTTTCTCCTATCCTCGCAAACATGGTCTCTCGACGTCTCCCTTGAGAAGTGTCACACTCTCCCTATCATTATACATTACATGGTTTTCATTATCTCTCACGTCTCTACTGTTCTCTGGTACTCGGTACCTAAGCTTTCTTTTTCACCGCCACACACACAGTCTCCACTCCGTTTTCACTTTGTCTTTCTCTCTATGGGATTCTCTCACACACCCTATATGTCTCTACATATGACTCATACCACTAAAATTACTCTCTCTCTCTCTCTCTCTCTCTCTCTGATATAGACACAACATTTGTTGCGGTCTCCTTTTAAATCTCCATCCCAGGTGGCATTATTCATTTGTTTACCGATCAGACAACCCCGACTACCGTCTCCTCTCTCTCTCTCTCTCTCTCACACACACACACACATAACTCCTGCTTCCACTCCCCTTCCTGACTACCGTCTCTCTCTCTCTCTCACACAAAACTCTCGCTTTCACACCCCGGCTCGTACTTCTCTCACAAACATTTATCGACTAGCTAGCCTCTAGATACGTTTATACACCCGCACACTCGTGCTTCCACCATCGCATACATGTCTCTCTCCTGCTCCTTGTATCTATGTAGATTTTTTCCCTTCTCGAGACACGCCCTCTCGATCGTGCACACACGCACTATCGCCTCATTTTATTTGATACCTATCGCACACACACTCCTTGTATCTTTGTCACACATGCACTCCGTCCTCCTCCACTCTCCCTCTCTCTCACACACACATGGGCTTTTTGCAACAACTAGCAAGATGCCCATGCGTTGTAATGGAACATCAAGATGCATTTGTATGAGTAGTTTATCTTGTGGGGCAAAAGGATGAACGAGGGAAGGCCTTATTTGCAAATGTGGAGAGGTGTGGGTATCTTTTGCAAAATTGTTATAGTTTCCTTCCTATCCATCATATATAGATCGGACGGCCTATATTGCAGGATGGCAGTACACGATCATCACCGACAATGCTTTTTATAAGAGTAGGGATAAAAATAGAGTTGGTGATGATGGTGGGCCTGCCATCCTCGCAATGTAGGTCGTCCCGATTCATATCTGACGGATAGGAAGGAAAATATGGCAATTTACTCCGCACTCTTCACCACATTTGCAGATAAGGCCTTCCCTCGTTCATCCTTTTCTCCCACAAGATCTTGATGTTACGTGCAGCGACGGGAATCTTTCTAGTAAGAGTAGAAATTAGACATATACCACTTCTCGAATCTTGAAACCAACAACATTCCTCCCTTATCTCATCAAAAACGCCAAAGGAATATATTTTGAGTGAAATATAACATATTTTTAGTGATATACATATTTCAAAACTAGACTTTGTTTCTATCAAATCGGTGAATATGCAATAATCTACTTTGATCATGTGGCAACGCATTGGCACATTGCTAGTAGTTATTATAATTTTTTGGACACCAGACAAACGGTGGAGTACATATACGAAGAGAAGAGGCGACGCACGCGATCGGCCTCTCATTTGTCTCGCACACATGAGTGTTACGTAAAGGCAACGTTAACAAATAAACCCTAAAACCCTAGGTGCACGATTGCTGCATTCGCGGGTGCAGTGCGTGGTGGAGCACCTTTGTAGGAATAGTCAGCTCGCGTGATAATTTGATCCGTAGGAGTTTATGGTCAGGACCACAGGTGAACGACTTGGAGCGCGGTGGCTCGCCTGTTGCCATAGATCGAGTAGCCACGTTTAAAATATTGTTTTTTCTAGCGGGGTTAAGAGTTCCGATTTTCAATGGCGCGTTATAAGTAGTAAGTAGTTTTCAGAATGATTGGTATGGAGCGAAAATGGAATTCATAGTACTACGTACCTCCTTGGCGTATGGTTGTATGGTTTTTTTTTGCGATGGAGGTTGTATGGGTTTATGTTGCGAGATGTTGATTCTGGTAGTTCTAGGGAAAATACTATGGTTTAGATTTAGATGCTGGTTTTCAGTAATGAAAATCAGAAGGGGAAACCCTTCTTTGATAAAAAAAACTACTACCTCCATTCTGGTTTACTAGTCCCCATCGTACTTTGGGTCAAAGTTTGTCCACGAATTTTACTTGTAAAATGTGAATGGAAAACGAGATTTTGTTATACCCAAACAAAAAAGGACTGGAGGGAGTGATTGCTCTAACACGGACGCGACCTCTCATATTGCGGGCATTGAACTGGCCTTGGCCAAAAGAGGGCCGCACTTGCTGCGAGGCGGTGAGCACGCCTCCTCGCCGCGTGCAACCAACTTAAGACAGCCCTGCCTGCCTTCATTGAATCCGCGCGTGTGCCGGCAACACGTCACGTCCTTCCGCGAGCCGGCAGGCATTTTAGAACACAAAAAATGACTAAAAGATAATTAATTTACGCATGGTCTTGACTTGTTGTGCTCGCACTGGCAGCAGGAACTAGTAGAGGTTTTTCTTTATTTATAACTCTCCTAAAATTTTCTGGCTTTGAAATGAATCATGGTTGTGGACATTATGTATGAAATGTGCAGATATCTGTGAACATGAGTTTGATGTGGAAGTTGAACTTGGAATGTCGGGCTTGCGCGTGAACTATACCATGTCCAATGCTTTGTCTGTTATTGTTTGGAAAGTAATTGCTGTTACTACATGACCCAAAAAAACATTTTGTGCCACATCAGTAGGTGCACGTACATCACAACAGGCATGCTGACTGGATAAACATTTGAACCTAGATATTATGAAGGAAATTTTGTATTGACAATAGTTTTAGATAGCAGGAGACGCCTAGCCTGCTCTGCCTCTGCTAGCTTCTTTCTGGCTTCTCCCATCTCTTCTTTGGCTTGGGTGAAAAGAGCATCTGATTGCTCTTTTCGCTTCTTCAGGAACTCAGCTACATTCTCAAGGGCTACTGCATGCTTTCTTTTAGCCTTTACTAATGCCACGAGGACACGAACAGCTGACGACTCCACCTGGCTTGTGTGTAATCCAACATCATCTAGGAATTTGCACCTTGTGTCTAATCCAGCATCATTAGGGAACTGGAACCTTGTGTGTAATCCAGCCTCATTTTGGAAACATGATCTCGAGGTTGACCATACTTCCCTCCTCGCAGGAGCTGCATCCCCGACATGAAGTTACTTCTTTTTAGATCAATACTCGGAGCAACCTAGATCCATTTAGTAGAAGCGGATAAATGTAACTTCGGAGAAGTGAATTCAAAAGGAAAAAAATAAAAACAGACTACAAGGTGAGAACACCCACTTCCTACATCAAGCTAAAAACGAAAGCATTAGGACGATTAAGACTCTTCTTATTACACATCGAAGAACACCACGGTCAAGAGAAACAGAAACTACAACATATACACATCGAAGAACACGAGGCTACATGAAAGTAATTGAAAGGGTGTTACTTACCAAAGCTCGTTTTACAGGTTCGGTGCAGCTCCTCTTTAACTTGCCACGCTCCTTGAAGATGTCCCGAATATCCCGTGTTTGGTCTTCATTGCTCCTCTGCATCTTACTTTTCGTGGTTTTAAAATCTCAACATGGAAAGAAAAATATACTACTAGTAATACTCGCGCATCGGTGGGCAACATTAAAACACTTATGCGCCATGTTAGAGCATCTCCAACAGAATCGCATAGCAGCGCTTTAAAAAAAGCGTTCTGATCTTGAGATCGAGAAGTAGATAGAGTAGAGGATAGTTCTCAGCATAGATAGATTATAAAAGATAATTCAACTACTCCTCGTCGTCCGACTCCTCCTCGGTGATGTCCTCCTCCGACGCCCGATCAGAGGCGTGAAGATACCGATCGTCGTTGGATTCCTAGGGCGACGCTGCTCCTAGCCTCATGTTGAATTGAGCATCCGCTTTTCGCCTACGCTTGTCCTCGCGATAGGCGGCTCGCTCCGCCCTCCTCTTATCCCTCTCCGCCCTCCTTTGCGCGTAGAACTCACGCTCGTTGATGATGTCCTGCGGGAAGTGTTGGCGCCACAACGCCATGGCTTCCTCGTCCATCTCGGTGATGCCGAGACGGTGCTCCCGCCTCCGGTTGTCGCGACGATCATCGTCGGTGCTAAGCCGCGGCATAGGCGCGAGCTCCTGCGCCTGCTCCGGCGTCGGCACGTTGGGGAAGTTCAATGTTCTATGAGGCCACCGGAGTCGCCACGCCGCCGCGTCGTACGCCGGGCGGCCTCGTTGGCGATGTCGAAATTGCCGAGGCCGAGGCACATCCCGCGGAACCGGATCTCGGCGGAGAAGTCGCCGGAGGGGCGCGTGCGGACGCCGCGGTATCCCCAAGTTTCCCGGTGATGCGGCGGCATGGTGGCGCGGCGACGGCGAGGCGAAAATGAGCGGGGAGAGAGCGGTGGCAAGGCACAGAGCGGTGGGAGGGCGTTGGATTTTATAAAGCCACGGACGCCAAGACGCCAAAACTAGTGCACGCCCGACTACTTTTTCCCGCCCGCGCGTGATCCTTTCCCGACGTCTCTGCTATCTCTACTCTCTTCTCTACTGTTATATTTATTTTATATTTTATATTTAATATTTATCACTACTTCCTTTACTGTCTACTCTTTTTCTCTATACTTTTTTTCTTGCAATATAGGCCGTCCAATTTATATCTGACAGATAGGAAGGAAACAAATGGGAATTTTGCAAAAAGATACCCATACCCCTCTCCAGATTTGCAAATAAGGCCTTCCCTCGTTCATCCTTTTCTCCCACAAGATAAACTACTCATACAAATGCATCTTGATGTGTGCAACGCATGGGCATCTTGCTAGTTCTAAAAACCTTTCCATCATTTGCCACACTACTGGTTGCAGATGAAAAACCTACCCAAGCACATCGCGATAGAGGAGCGATGCACAATTACAAGCTGATATTCTATTGGACAATGGAGGCTATAACCAATTACTTTTACGGGAACAATAGCACTCAGGAAATTTGAAGGGTAGGTATGAACAAAATTGGAACTGCACATGTACTGCTAAGTGATTCAATTTACACATTACCAATCGAGGAGGAGAACGATGGTCGCGGCGGCCTCTGTGAGTCATGGTTGGCAATGGGAGTCGATTCATTGTCCTGACGGTGGTACTTCTGCGCTTGGCGTCGGCTTCCGGGAAGCAGATCCGAGACCGTGGAAGACGATGCCGGGGAAGAGGCTCCGTGTACGACGACGACAGTGGACCGGCTCCAGTGCGGCGTATGAGGTCGTCGATGAGGCAGATGCGCTGCGGTGGACGAGTGCGCCGATATAAAGGGGAGGAGCACGAAGGCTACGTCGCCGTGGAGAAGTCTATTTTGCGGTGGGGATAGAAAATGGGGAATATTCAGATGTACTACTCTAGGTGCCGGGGTGGGGTTGGCTGGGTAGGGTGAACACAGAGATTCTGAAAACAGCCCCTACCAAGCGTCATCCATAGGCCTGTTCGAAGGCTATGATGGTAACTTCCCATCGCTCGAATTAGGGTCGCGGGAGATTTTCCGCCGACCTCAAAATTTTGTGACATTGGACTCCCGTGTGGCGTGTTGAGTGATTTGGCTAAGCAACTAGCGAGTAGTAGTAGTAAACTCTGCATATTAGGTTTGACCAAGTCAAACTTCCTAAAGTTTGACCAAGTTTATAGAAAAATATAAACATTTACCATAACAAATATGTATGATGTGAAAGTACATTCAATAATGAATCTAATGGTATTTATTTGTTGTTGTATATGTTAATATTTTTTGTTATAAGCTTTCTGAGAGTTTACAAAACTTGACTTTGACCAATGCTAATATGCGAACTTAAATAAAAACGGAGGGAGTACACATTTGTTTTCTTAGTTTGTAGTGAACTAATCATTTGTTGAAATTGTGAAATAAATATATTGGGCTATTGACTTCGAATGTAATGGTCTATACAATTCAATAGTTACAATCATTGTCGAATCCCAAGATGTATACAAGGTCTATAGTACTTCACAACATGCTCAAACTCACATAATCCCAGTCAAATGAGAATCTAAATGCATTTCATAGTTATTACTTTGTAGGATGCAACAAAAATAACCATAACTCTACATCAACCGTTGGCCCTGTTTGGATATTCTAACACAGTTAGAGTTAGAGTTATTTTCTAACCCACTCTAACCCAAATAAGCACCTCTCCACCGGGATAGTTGGGTTAGATGGAACTAACCCACTCTAACCCTCCACTACGGATACTTTTGGGTTATTTGAGCCCCCAACTAACCCAAACTAGCTCTAACCCCATGATCCAAACAGGGCCATTATAGAAGCAACATTTTGACATATCCCAATGTGTGAATGAGACGTGCAGAGAGAGCTTTTTAAGATGGAGCAGATAAGACGGGAAAGATTGTATGTATGTGGACGAGAGAGTAGGAGAAAAACCTAACGAGACAGAAGGAGAGAGACAGAGAGAGAAAGAGAGAGGAAGAAGTTAGGTTTGTGAGAAAGATGGTGTCGTGGTTTTGTCACGGCAGATGTCCTCATGAAAGGACTTAGTCGCGGAGCCATCGCTACGGGTTAACTTGGAGGGGTTAAAGCGGACGCAAAGACACAAGAGTTATACTAGTTCGGCCCCTTCGATGAAGGTAAAATCCTACGTCTAGTTTGTGATGGGATTGATGTGGTCTCGATGACTAGGGAGCAAACAGCTTCGCCTAGACCTCGAGTTGTTGTTGTCTGTCCCTGAGCCGCCGCCGGGTCGTCCCCTTATATACATGGGTTGACGTCCGGCTGGTCTACAGAGTCCCGAGGACGACTCATACCAGTGTTCGGCTCGGTCTCTCCTTCCCTTATCTTACAACACAAGTTACATGACTATGGCGGTTTTACCATTATGGGCCCTAATCCGCCTTTGGGCTCCGGGCCTCTAAGTTTCATAGTAAAGCGCTATCTTTTGAGTCTTTGTGGGCTTCAATGTAGTTGAGGGTGAACCGGCCCCTCCTGGGCGGTTTACACTCAGTAGTTATATCCCCAACATTAGGCCCCAGATTGATTTGAACCTGTTCATGTCAATCTTCAACACTTTAGAAAAACCCTGTGAACATTTTCCTTCATTTCTCGTAAACCGCCATGATGTCTTCCCTTTATAAATCTTGTTAAACCGCCATGACGTCATCCTCTGGACACAGCAACCGATCCTCTTGTCGTCATCTTTATAAAAAAACGAAATAAAAGATTCCCTTCATTTAATATCATCCCGGAAATCGAGGCGACAGCTGCGCCACTGCCGCTTCGGCTCCTCGATTCTCGCTTGTCAATTATTCTACGCCTTATTATAAATAGACACGAGGGCCCGTTCTTTTCTTCCCCTTCCGTACTTCTTCTTCCTCGCGGCCCCAGCTCTGAAGCTCTGCCGTCGCCCTCGACCTTCGAACGCTGCATCAACAAAGGCCGCTGCATCAACTTGGTTGTACCAGAGATCCTCGGTGTCCCTCCGCTATCCTGCGCATCCGGTAAGATTCTCCCTCATACCCCTAGATCTGTATCTTAGAGCTCCTGTTTCCATCTGCGTTCATAGGTGTTCATCCCTAGTTTCTTCGTATTCGCTCCTGCCATAGCTTCTTTAATTCAACTGTAGCATAAATCTTGTGCGGTAGTTGCTCCGCATTCAGTTTAGCACTTAGTAGATCTTCCTTTTTGTTTAGAATCCCTTGATAGAACGCACGAACTTCTCTGCCCTATTTAAAGCCTTTATATATCGCAGAATTTTTTTTCTTACTGAATCATTGGTAGATCCAAATTAATTCCGTCGATGTGTGAAACCTGTTTCTGTCAACACTTAGCAGATTTTTCAGCTCTGTCCCTTCTGCCTAAGGGCGGTTTAACTTTTGATAGCTAATCCGCCATACATCATTAGTCCTCACTTAAACCGGCAACTGAAATTGAATGGCAATCTGCCGGTTTAACACTGAATAATATGCATAAACCGTTAACTGTAAACCGGCCTTTACTTTTCCTTTCACAGTTTTTCTTCCGGAATGGCCAAACAATTCTCTGCCTGCAATTGGGTTCCGTCCAAGATCACTGAGACACAAATCAATGGATATGTCACCACTGTCGCTTTAGCATCCAAAAGGGTCCTTCATTGGCGTGTTCCGGATTCTGAATGTCCGCCGGAACCTCAAGAAGGAGAGGTAATTGTTTTTATGCAACACTTAGACCGGGGATTCAGCCCGCCCGGGTCAAAAATTTTTCGGGATGTCCTCGCAAGCTTCCAACTCCATCCACAAGATATTGGTCCGAACTCTGTGTCCAATATATGCAACTTTCAAGTCTTCTGCAAAGTCTATCTTCAAGAAGAACCAACTGTGGAGTTATTCCGAGATTTCTTTCATTTGAACCGCCGTCTGAGTTTTGAGACGGTCCTAACACGTAACTTGGTGGCGTTTCAATCCAAAAAGGAAAGAAGTGGACTTTCCTCACGCCAAACATCACAGCCATCCGAAGATTGGAATCAAACCTGGTTCTATTGTCGGAACACTTGCTTCCTAACGGAGAAAATCCTTTGACGGGTTATCGCCCTCACCGCTTAGCAACAATCACCCCTTGCCTTCAAGGCTTGACCGCCGCAGAACGGAAGAACTTTGCACCCCAAATTATCAAGCTCCGGGCTCTGATGGCCAATGGCTTAACTGGTATTGACCTTGTCCGCTGTTGGGTTTCTTGGGGCATCCTGCCATTAAGCCGCCGCCCCGGATTGATGCACGAATACGCTGGTGACGTAAAAGATCCTCAACGACATCACGAGCTATCAATAACTGAGCTTGAAATTGCCGAGACAGTGAAGAAAATGCTCGATGAACCGATCTCCGCGTGCAGCCAAACCGGATTGGCCCCGTTCTGCGTCTGCAACAAACCGCCCGCGGTAAGGTTCCACTCATTGCTCTACTGATTTTGATTCCATATTGATTGTATTAATCCCTTATTAATTCTCAGGCTAACAGCTCCTTTTGGAAACGAACGAAACCGGCCCGGGTTCCTCGTGTAAAGACCAAGACCACCAAGAAAGCCGGCAAGAGGAAAACCGCCGAGTCTTACGAATCGCCGGAGGATGAAGAATCAGATCTTTGAGGTAGAGCTTGACTTACCTTGTTCCTTTTGTCATTCATCTTATCGACAATTACAATTCGGTGATGACGCCGAGGCCAGCCATGCAGATCTGTTGAGGTAATCCTTCTTTCTTCCGATTACGATCTTGTACGGTTAAAAGAATTTGCCGCACAGTCCGGAAAGTGAAACAATCTCACTCTCGTGCTCATTTGAATCCAAAACTTTCTTTGAAGACACAACAAACTGAAGAACGCCGTACAACCCGGCATAGCGGTCAACAAATTACATCCTCCGGTTTAGCTGACACACCAACCCGGAAACGTCGTCCAGAGGTGACTTGTTCTCCTGAAAAGCGTTATCCTTTGAAAGGTTTCTTCCGATGCCCTCTCAATCCGTCGACCAATTATCGGGCTTCTTCCAACTCGTCTGGCGGCTCATCAACCACTGCTGCCTCCTCTCAAAGTTCTTGCTTTGGGTAAGCATAGTACTCCTTAATTTGTTTTTTGCATTTGTCGGTCTATCATATTCTAACCCTTGATGTTGTAGCACCAAGGCTCGCCTTTTAGTAAGAAGGCCAAGACCCTCGACCCTCATGGATGTTGATCTGGAAAAAACTCCAGAGCATCATGGTGAAAATCCCGAAGTTGCTAAAAACAACTCTGCTGGGGTTAATCAAGATGACAATGCTAACCCGCCAGAGGCTGAACCGGATGTCCAAGTTGAGACGTCAAATCCTCCTGCTCCACCGAGTCCTGCAGCAGAACAACGAGATTCAACTGCTGATCCACCAAGCCCGGGTATGAAAGCGCCAAGCCCAGGAAAAAATGCCAATCCGGCCAGCCCGACCAAAGATGACGATGTCGTAGTTACGGGCACCGCATATACTGCCCCTGGCAATCCGGTTGCTCTATCAAAACACAGCGCCAAGGAAGAGTTTACTGCCATGAGTAAAGGGAAGGAAAAACTGAACTGTCGACTTATGACAATTTCTCCGCCCAAGATCTTCACTCGGCTTCACGAACCGGCTCTACACAAGTCATGATTTGAAGCCGGATGCGTAAATCTTATGAAGGAGCGCTATGAGGTAAGGAATTATGCCTCTCTTGTACCTTCATTGCGTAGTAGCCCCCAAGGGCGGTTCAACTTAGTATAGTTAAACCGGACTTAATATAAAACTCAAACTTTTCAGACTTCATTGATGTAGCCCCCAAGGGCGGTTCAACTTAGTATAGTTAAACCGGATCAGAATTTATATCGCCGCAGCAGAATATGTTCGAGCAAATAGCCATTAGCCCCCAAGTGCCAAGTTGAATACCTGTATTGAGCTTGGGACTTTGTGATGAAACTACTAACATGCTCCCTTTTTGTCACAAAGTGAGATACGCCAACAAACTTCACAAATCAATGATCTTCATGTCAATCTGAAATCTCAACAAGCAGAAACCTCCAAGGCCATGGATGAGCTGAAAACCGCCTTGACTACTATGGAGCAGCTCAAGGAGTGGTTTAAATCCGAGCAGGCCAACTGGGATACTGAGAAAGCGGGGTTGCTAAAACGGGCGGAAGATGCTGAAGCAGCCATGAAACCGGTGACGGAAGAGCTCACCGGATTAAAGCACCAAATTAACGCCATGACCTCTGCAATATTTGGTAAGAAATGTTTCACCAAGGATGTGATTAATATTCTGTTTTGAAATTTCCACCGGTTTAACCTGAATTGTCTTAAACCGGTATAGGTAAGCGCATTGCTCATCTGGGCTCTGACATGCGGAAGAAACTCAAGGCCGCGTATACGCTAATTGAACAGCGGTATACCGGCACCCAACGAGTTATTTGCGCCACCTCTTATGATAACACAGCTCCGTCATTGATCAAGGACACACTGGACCGGCTATCTATGATACCGGCACAACTAGAAGAATTGAAACGATCTGCTGCCCGGGCTGGCACTTTATTGGCACTAACTCGCGCCAAAGCATGGATAGCTGACCTTGATCCGGCTGACATAGCCAAAGGCTTCCCCAGTGCTCAAGATAATGGCGAAGCATTTGATAATGATGCTCTCAAACGGGTAACAAGGGAGATGCGTCCTCTGGCGAGTCAAGGCAGCAGAGGCCAACCTGATGGTTCACCGCTCCTTCTATGATGCGAACAATAGACGGGTTGAAGCTGTTATTCCGGAAGTGCAGAACCTTGTTCCACCAACCCGTAAGCACACTTATGCCCCTGATGTTGATCCGGCTGAGCTTATAAGTGAAGAGGTTGTCTTCGTGCTTTAACCGGATTAGTGGACCACCAATGACTTCCGGCCATTGGGTGGTGAGGAGGAAGAAGTTGAACCGACGCCAGACGACCAATCTTCTTCACGTCAACCCAGCAATGAAGCTTAATCCGTCAAGCCGGTTGATGCATCAGAAGCTGCCTGTTATGACATCATTCCAAATTTTGGGCCTCTGAATGCCTTGTAATAGGATAGCCATCACTTTTGTTTTTAATATGCCTTCGTGCCATGGTGCGGACTCCTTTGATTGAATGATCGAAACCTTCAATTTAAATTGCCTGCAGTCACAAAATCTTAAATTGCCCCAGCGGTCTGTGCCGCCAGCCGGTTTGTAACATTCATACATATATGAAATATTGAGGTATATAATCAAAATTTTGTGGTACAAAATACCTGCCGTCGCTGGGCATGAAGTTGGCTTAGCCAATCTTGAAGCGGAGGTTGTATAAACCATTACCATCAAAGGAGAGAATAGCTCCTGTGTTTATACTGCCGGTTTACCACGTACACCGTGTCGGGTCATAATAAGCCCCCTGTTACTCCATAGTAGGATGTTAACAGAAAAAACATCAAACCGGTGAAATTATCGCCGGAAAAAAAAATTGACCGAATTCCATTAACTGACAGCTTTGAAAACGGTTTAAGAATGTTGTCGGTTTAAGAAACGCAACAAAAATCAAATAACAGTTATGACAAACATGGGAGCAAAGGCAATGATAAACCGTTTGCCAAAGATAAAGTCAGATCTTGAGCCGATCGGATGGTGTTACCATGGTCGGACACGACCAAGCTCCCTATAAGGTGTAGCCATGGTTCGAGTCAGCCAGGTCCCCAACTGAAACCATGGCATTATGCCGATCAAGTGGCGTGGCAATGGTTCCGGTTCGACCAAGCCCCCAAGTGACTCTATGGCCTTAGGGCCGATCAAAAAGCGTGTTGGTTCAGATTTGACCATGTCCCCAAGTGATCTGGTGGCTTTCGCCTATCAAAAGGTGTTGCATTGGTTCGGACACGACCAAGCCCCAAGTGATATCATAAAGCTTTTGGAAAGCAAACTCAGGGGGTCAACCGGAGGCCGCTTTAAGACAGAACAACTCCATGTAACCACGCACGATGTAACAGAACAGATACCCCGCTTTAGCTGAGGCTCCGATTTATTACTTTGTTTATAATATATACACTGTCATAATATGTACATAAGTAGAGCCGATGGCTCAGGTATAATAAGGCCGAAGATGAGCTATGTTCCACGGCCTGTTGGTCTCCTACTCGGCGTGTGTGAGTCTTTATGCTCTTGAACATCGATCGAGATAGTACGACCCGTTGTGCAGATTCTGTCGACCACGAAAGGTCCCTCCCAAGGTGGGGATAGCTTGTGCATATCCGTCTGGTCTTGGATGAGCCGAAGCACCAAATCTCCTTCTTGAAAAGTTCTGGTTCTGACCCGGCGACTATGATAACGATGAAGATCCTGCTGGTAAATCGCCGAGCGGGTAGCTGCTATGTCACGCTCTTCATCCAGCCGATCCAAAGCGTCCTGTCATGCTGTCTCATTATCCGCTTCAACATAGGCTGCGACACGAGGTGAGTCATGACGGATGTCGCTGGGGAGAACCGCTTCCGCTCCATAAACCATAAAGAACGGCGTGTATCCCGTGGATCTGTTAGGTGTAGTATTTATACTCCATAACACAGACGGTAGCTCTTCTACCCAGCAACCCGGCGTCCTCTACAAAGGGACCATAAGCCGGGGCTTGATGCCTCTCAAGATCTCTTGATTGGCTCTTTCCGCTTGATCATTGGACTGTGGGTGAGCTACTGAAGAAACGTCAAGCCGGATGTGCTCACGTTTGCAGAACTCCTTCATGGCGCCTTTGGACAAATTGGTACCATTATCTATAATGATACTGTGTGGAAAACCAAACCGAAAAATCACCTTTTTGATGAACTGAACCGCCATGGCCGCATCACACTTGCTAATGTGTTACGCCTCTACCCACTTTGTAAATTTGTCAACCGCCACCAACAGGTGGGTCTTCTTGTCCTTGGACCTTTTGAAAGGTCCAACCATATCCAACCCCAAGTCGCAAAGCGGCCAAGTAATTGGAATCATCCTCAATTCTTGGGCCGGTACATGAGCACGTCTGGAAAACTTTTGGCAACCATCACATCGTCTGACCAGATCTTCCGCATCAGCATGGGCGGTCAACCAATAGAAACCGTGGCGGAACGCTTTAGCCACTAAGGATTTTGAACCGGCGTGGTGGCCACGGTCTCGCTTCGTGGATCTCACGCAATATTTCATAGCCTTCCTCGGGGGACATGCGGCGTTGAAACGCCTACGACACCTCGCAATGATGCAACTTCGCCATTAATAATGGTCATAGACTTAGACCGTCGAACTATCCGTCAGACCAACGTCTCATCTTCTCGTAACTTCGCCCGGTTCATGTACGCCAGATAAGGGAGCGTCCAATCCGGAGTGACGCGCAGAGCTGCCACCAATTGAGCCTTCGGATCAGGAACAGCCAAATCCGCTTCACCAGGGAGCTTGACTGACGGATTGTGCAGTACGTCGAGAAAAACATTGGGCGGGACCGGTTTGCGTTGAGAGCCCAACCGGCTCAAAGCGTCCGCCGCTTCATTCTTCCGACGATCCACGTGGTCCACCTGATAGCCCTTGAAATGACCTGTGACAACATCCACCTCACGACGATATGCAGCCATGAGTGGGTCCTTGGAATCCCAAGTGCCAGACACCTGTTGAGCCACTAGGTCTGTCGTGGATTTGTCACGGCAGATGTCCTTAGTGTCAGGACTTAGTCGCGAGGCCAACGCATCTATGTGGTAGCTTGAGAGGGGTTGAGCGGAATCGAGAGACGCAACACAAGGCGAGGATTTAGACAACCGGGCCTCGGGAAACATCATCCGGTAAAAACCCTACATGCTTTGTTTGAGGCTAGGTCTCATTATCATCACGAGGGAGTCGCCAGAACCGGCTCTCCTCTTTGTGTCTAGCCCTAAGATTGTTTCTTCTTGCTTCTAGCTTGTCCCTTGTCCCTCTTTGAGCCCTGCCCCTCCTTATATATGTTGAAGGGCGGGTTACATGTGGAGTCATATTAGGATTAGGACTAGTCTATCTCTAATACAAACCGGATGCAAGTCCATGTCTTAACTCCTTGTAAGACAAATATTCCTTATGCCTTTCCTCTTAAACCGCCCACCGTAGTTGAACCGGCCTTCATGAACCGCCATCAGACCACCGGTCTTGTCGCTCCTCGATCCGCTTTGCCGGATTACCAATGAACCGTAAACCGGGTCGCCAAAGAACCGCCAAGTGTCGGCGGGTTCTTCGTAAACCGCCAAGTCCGCGGGTTATACTTAGGCCGGTTTACGCTTGGGTATATCCTCGACATTAGCCCCAGTTTAATTTGGATTTATCCATGTTAAACTGATCCTGTGAAATAAACACAAGAACAAACTTGACAGATTATGCTCTGGTTAAGAATTCTTGTAAGCGGCATCCGATCATCCTTAAATCCTTGTCATTTCCTCCTTCTAGAAAATCCGTTTTAATAGGCCAGCTTCATAATCAACTTGTCGACATTGGTTTCTCATAGAAAATATATTATGAAGAATAACTCCTTTGATTCAGCTCCCAATGCTTAAAAACAATATCGGTCCTTGAAATACTCATCCAATCTTCAGCCGGTTTAAGGACGTAGAACTTGCCGGTTTATCATTGCCAAGATCACCAGTTTATAAATATTGATGGCATCGGGTCATACTTGTAGTTAACATCCAGCTTGAAAATATACCTCTTATATACCTATCACTTGTAGCCCCCAAGTCTTTAAGAAGGTAGCATAGCAACAGCTTAAGACTTGTTTCAATATAAATATCACAATCTTGAAGAAATCCAGGTTGTTCATCTCAATCACCGATCAATTGAGTATTCCACATATGTAGCCCCCAAGTACCGGGTTGTCATGCTTGCAGCAACCTGGGACTTGTAATTGCCTGATGCTCATAAAAACTTGAATTGTTGACAGGAGCAATTGGTAGCCCCCAAGGGCCGGCTCATTATAATGTGATGAGTCGGTTCTTCAATAATATGAGCAAAAAAAATGACTTTGCATTAGCCCCCAAGTGTCATGGTGCATGCTTGCAGCGACATGATACTTGTATATTTGATGTAATCTCAATTTGATTAATGTAGCCCCCAAGTGCAGGTTCGTAAGCCTGCAGCATCTCGGGACTATTCCTTGTAGAATATATCATACCCATTGATGAAATAATAGCCATTCTTGTTGAGCGACTTTGAAAACCTCAATCATAATATTGGTTATTGATAACCATAATAAAAATCTAGCCATGTTGGCTATTCAAGATAATATAATCTGGTATGAAAAACCTTATTCATTTAATATCATAATGAAAATTCAACCAAGTTTGGCTAGTTGAATAATATAACCCAATGATTTATAAGCGCATGATTCCAATGGCGCAATCCAAATATGTACTGGCGACTTATAGTCCAAAACCAGGCCGGGTTAACAAACACCGGATAATTTCTCATCATATCTTGGCGACTTATCGTCTTAAAGCCGTGCCGGTTTAATAAACACCGGATAATTTATCATCATGCTTTATTCAACTTTGTCTACGCATACAACAAGTTTAAAGTGTCTGGCGGTTTACCACCGGACGGGTCATAATGGCCAACATATAACCCAGGTTTATAACCAAGGTTGCACTTTAAGAATAATCAATGAAATATATCATACCTGTGACATTGAATCACATCATTGGTTTACCAATTTTTTGTAGTAAGGGTGATGACCCCAATCTTGAGTAATGATAACTCCTTTCATACTGTGTCGGTTTATGATAAAACCGTGCGGGTTGTGATAAACACGGTTTAACCATATATATCTTGGCGACTTCGTAGTCAAACCATACCGGCGGATAGTCTCCGGATTATGATTTGATCATGTCTTGACAATTTGTAATTGAAAGTCAAGCCGGGTTAATGAACACCGGTTTACTCCATAATAAGATGGTAACATAAAATCAAACCGGGCAGATAGTCTCCGGATTAGGATTTGACCGTGTTCCGCCAATTTGTAATTGACAGTCTGAACCGGATTAACAATGTCGGTTTAAAAACGCAACAGAAGTAAAAGTTCCTTAGCAAAAAAGAACATAATTCAAGCAAAGGCAAAGATAAAACCGTTTGCAAAAAGAGGCTTTACTGAGCCGATCAGATGGTGTTACCATGGTCGGACACGACCAAGCTCCCAATAAGGTGTAGCTATGGTTCAAGTCAGCCAGTCCCCAAGCTGAAACCGTGGCATTATGCCGATCAAGTGGCGTGGCAATGGTTCGGGTTCGACCAAGCCCCCAAGTGACTCTATGGCCTTAGGCCGATCAAGAGGCGTGACTGGTTCAGACTTGACCATGTCCCCAAGTGATCTGGTGGCTTTCGCCTATCAAAAGGTGTCGCATTGGTTCGGACACGACCAAGCCCCCAAGTGATACTGTGGCATTGCGCCGAAGAAGAGGTGTGACTATGGTTCAGACATGACCAAGCCCACAAGTGATCAATAATATGATAAGCCAATAAGGCATGATACCCATGTCTGAACCGCGCATCATGGCAGCAGGTCCTCTTTGGCACCCTTTAACTTTTTGCAAGAGATAAATCCTTCTTGAACCGGGATTTTGAACCGGATTTGAGAGCTTCAAAGCTTTGTGGGAGATATCTTCCCCTTGAGCCGCGGAATCCCTCTTTTTAAGCCGGAAATTTTCTGACGGCCTTTAAATTTGCACCAATATGGCGGTTTAGGGTCCTGCATTAGACAACTATGCAGGCCAAAGTAATTGCTCTTTTAAAGAAGGCAATATACAATATAAAATATATTGGACGGATTTCACCTGATATATCATGCCAGGGGTTATTCATCGTGGAGTCGATGATCACCATGGAGAAGCTGAAATTAATCACGGCCGAATCGTCCACGGCATTGTAAACCGGTGCGGACGGAGAGTCGGCTGCGGGCGTCGTAAACCGGTGCGGACGGAGAGTCGGCTGCGGGCATTTGTAAACCGGCGCGGTCGATTGTCGGTATAGACAGACGCCAGCAATGTGCTCTCCGTATCTGTGGCCTGATAGCCACTCTTATAATGAGTAATTTTCACGCACAAAGATCACAAACGAGAGTAATTGTTCTCGAAAGAATGAAGAAATATCATAAAAATTGATCGGATGGATATCACCTATTTTGTTCGGATGATGGATGATCCATTCAACGTGACAGGGGTGGATCAACACTGCAGAGGCCGTGAGGCGGGTCTCCGGCAACGAGGCGGCTCGGGTAAGGCGGTGTCCGGCGCAGCGAGCCGGCAGGGTGGCCAAAACGGGGCGCCGGAGCGAAGCACGGAGAGCCGGCAGGGGCTCGAAGTCGGCGTAGACCGCGGCGATTTGAACAGTGAGGCGGCTCAAAGCACGGATGTTGACCCGGAAGGGGCTCGCCCTGCGGATGGAGGTGAGGACGAGGCGGAGATAAGTCCGTGGCTTGATCCACCTCCCCTCATGGCCTGAACACTGTATCTGATGCACCTTTGGTGAAGGTTGGACCGGACATACTGTGTGCATGTACGCGGTTGCGTAGTTTACTCCCAATCTGCTCGTGGGTAGCTAATTAAAATTTGAATTTCTTCCTTGCTTGAATAAATAATCCTTGGAACTACCACTTGATTCCTTTGCGTAGGGACAAATCCATGTGGGATCTCATGCATTCCGTGCATGGACCCAGCTGCCGCTAGAAAACATGGATGCTGCTTACGATTTGGCACGTAGATACTTCGTGGCAGCGCGTACAACATCCCCGTTATTTTCCTTTATTTTTGATTGATAAACAGATGGCTTCATCCTTCATGTGACACAACACAATAGCTCGCACTGCAATATTACTTGCAACCATGTGGCAGATCTTTTCACCCAAGTAGTAGCAATAGTGATCTATCAAATCTCCTGGTGAATTGCTGTGTTGTTGTCGCCTTAAAACTTTAACCAGCGAAAGTTGTATAGTAGCATAACTGGATAGGTCCCGAAATTTTCGTGCTGTGGGAAAAACAGTAAGATTTAGTGAGCCGGACAGACTGCCTGGTCGCACGTGGAAACACTACAACAGTGAGTCGGACTCGACGGATCGCCTGCATGACAGCGCGGGCGGCGTCACATAATCTCAATCTTCTGCGTCTCAAATTTTTGTCAATCAAAATTTTCTTCTCGCCCATGAGTTGTAGCGGATGAACGATGAGCTTGCCAGCTCTGCCTAAAATTGACCCACACCGGGTTCTCCTGGGAGCTTGTACCTGTACGTGGTGATGTACTGGCTCTTGCGGATTACTTTTTTCCTTTCAGATGGATTTGATGCGGAGGCCGTGCACACCACCGCAACTCCCATGAATCGCATAACAACAGACGGGCGGCATCTTGATTAGCTGGCGGACAGGTTACTCCTCGCTTTGTGTGCAAAGAAGAACGAATCAAAGACAACTCCAAACTCATGCCGGTCTTCACGATGTAAACGATCGGTCAAATCGCTAAAGGACTTTTTGGCTGCGCTGTAATCCTAATTTCTTTCGATTTTAATCACGTATGTGCCTTTCCCATCGCTTGTTGATGGCGTAGACCCTCCTCACGCCGGCTCTTACTTCACCCGTGGTCATGGGCGACTCGGTTTGGCACAAAGCGGCCTTTGACCCGACCACCATGGGAATGTAACGCAGCTGTGGAGGCTCGGGAGCGGCAGCGGCAGCTCGGCCGTGGAACCGGGCGGCGAACGGTCAGCGCATGGAGAGCCGGGCGCAGCCACTTACCACGGAGGTCGGCTGCCTGTGGAAGGCGTGAAGCTGGCAGGCAGCCGGCGGCTCAGAGCTCCTGACGGAGGCGGGTTGAAAACGCGCCAGCAGGCCCTCAGTGGCAAGGCAGAGTCAGAGTCGGCGGCGGACGGCTGTTGGTGCGGTTTGGAGAGGTGACCGGGTCAGTACGATTGCAGAGGAGCACCGGCGATGTGAGGCGATTGACACGGCTTATGGACGGCGACTGAAGCATCAGGTCCGTTCGCCAGCAGTTAAAGGCTTCGCAGGTGGAGCAGAGTAGTTGCAGGAGGCTCAATCAACAGCGCGACAGAAGAGCAGCGGAAACTCATGCGATGGTGGCTTGGCCACGTGACACACATAGGTCTCATGGCGGGGCGAGTCTGCGACGGCTCGACGCAAAGCCCAGTGGTCAATCGGGTCAGTCAACGGCGGAGTCCGAGTCTTGGAATAACTCGCTTCTGGGTCGTCATTGGGTTTGAGGAGATCTGGCGGCAGCACTGGATTTCTTCTGACTCGGATGGATGTAATCATCAAGGGGAATACACATCTGATCTAGTAGTATTCAAGTCATGTCGGCCCTCTTCCCAAAAAGAATAATCGGTGGTGGATTTCACGTGGCGTATTGCTCAATTGGACAGTGAGTAGATGATTGTATGTTTGTGCTGGCTGTTGAATTGTTTGAAACTTCTTCCATCATAAACAATAACCAGCTGATGTTTGGTAGGCGAAAATCGCTTTTGTTGATCTCGGCGACTCGTGTCGGCGACTCTCGGAAACGAACAAATTGTAACCCTAATTTCTCTTGAACCTCCGACGGGTCTTCAATCTGACTGCCTGCTTTCGAGGCCATCTAAATCTTTCCGCAATAACTCTTCATCCGAAACATTATGAACTTCTCGTTTCCTAGAAAAAATCCCTTCAAGAACTCAACACCACCGTGCGCTGCCCCACGGTGGGCGCCAACTGTCGTGGATTTGTCACGGCAGATGTCCTTAGTGTCAGGACTTAGTCGCGAGGCCAACGCATCTATGTGGTAGCTTGAGAGGGGTTGAGCGGAATCGAGAGACGCAACACAAGACAGGGATTTAGACAGCTTCGGGCCCCGGGAAACATCATCCGGTAAAAACCCTACATGCTGTTTGAGGCTAGGTCTCATTATCATCACGAGGGAGTCGCCGTAAACCGGCTCTCCTCTTTGTGTCTAGCCCTAAGATTGTTTCTTCTTGCTTCTAGCTTGTCCCTTGTCCCTCTTTGGGGAGCCCTGCCCCTCCTTATATATGTTGAAGGGGCGGGTTACATGTGGAGTCCTATTAGGATTAGGACTAGTCTATCTCTAATACAAACCGGATACAAGTCCATGTCTTAACTCCTCGTAAGACAAATATTCCTTATGCCTTTTCTCTTAAACCGGCCCACCGTAGTTGAACCGGCCTTCATGAACCGCCGGTCGGGCCACCGGGTCTTGTCGCTCCTCTGACCCGCCTGCCGGATTACCAATGAACCGTAAAACGACGAGTCGCCAGAGAACCGCCAAGTATCAACTGGTTCTTCAGGTAAACCGCCAAGTCCGGCCGGGTTATACTTCCGGCCGGTTTACGGCGCGGGGTATATCCCCGACAAGGTCCGAGTCACCGAAGCACTTAACCCAGCTTAGATTCATCTCCTTAGCCATCCGAAGACCATGGAGCAAGGCTTCATACTCAGCTGCATTGTTAGTACAAGGGAACATTAAGCGGAGAATGTAACGAAACTTGTCACCTCGTGGGGAAGTTAATACGACTCCAGCCCCCGAGCCCTCCAACTGCCTGGATCCGTCAAAATGGATGGTCCAATATGTATGATCCGGCTTTTCTTCAGGCACTTGTAACTCCGTCCAATCATTAATGAAATCCACAAGTGCTTGAGACTTCACTGCCGTCCGAGGTACATACTTCAAACCGTGCGGCCCAAGCTCTATAGCCCACTTGGCAATCCGGCCAGTCGCCTCCCGGTTCTGTATGATATCACCTAAGGGAGCTGAACTGACCACCGTGATGGGGTGCCCCTGGAAATACTGCTTCAGCTTCCGGCTTGCCATAAAAACTCCATACACTAGCTTCTGCCAATGCGGATATCTTTGCTTAGACTCAATAAGCACCTCGCTGATATAATAAACCGGACGTTGAACCGGATGCTCCTTCCGCCTCCTTCCGCTCTACCACAATGGCCACGCTTAATCGCCTGGCGTTAGCAGCAACATATTGCGAAGCGGCTCCTTGTCGATGGGAGCGGCGAGCACAAAGCGGTTGGCCAATTGCCGCTTTAAGTCCTCAACGCTTCATCGGTAATTTGGACTCGCATAAACCGATCTGTCTTCTTGACATCTGGTATAAAGGGATGGCCTTCTCTCCGAGGCGGTGATAAACCGGCTCGGTAGCGACAATCCGCCCGCCAAACGCTGGACATCATTAATACACTTTGGTTTAGCCAGGAGGTGATAGCCGTAATCTTCTCCGGATTAGCTTCAACTTCGTTGGACATGAGAAAACCCAATAACTTGCTGCGGAACACCAAAAACACATTTGGCCGGGTTGAGCATCATCTTGTAAACCCTCAGGTTGTCAAAGGTTTCTTTCAAATCATCAATCAGTGTTTCCTTCTTCCTTGACTTAAACAAAATATCATCCACATAGGCATGCACATTACGGCCGATCTGTTCATGCAAGCAATTCTATACACAATGCTGATAAGTTGCTTGGGCGCTCTTGAGCCCAAAAGGCATAGACACATAGCAGAAGGATCCAAAGGGAGTGATAAACGCTGTCTTCTCCTGGTCCTTAACCGCCATCTTGATCTAATGATATCCAGAATACGCATCCAAAAAGCTCAAACACTCACAACCCGCAGTGGCATCAA
The DNA here is from genome assembly GCA_021605145.1 of Aegilops bicornis. NCBI lineage: Eukaryota > Viridiplantae > Streptophyta > Magnoliopsida > Poales > Poaceae > Aegilops > Aegilops bicornis. Next base: position 396,995,678 of record CM038673.1, on the reverse strand, counting down.
TAATTTGGTCAATGCGGGGGAGGGCAAAAGGATATGCCGGACAGGCCTTGTTAAGATCTATGTAATCCACACACATGCGCCAAGTGCTGTTTTTCTTAAGGACCAGCACCGGATTAGCAAGCCACTCTGGATGGAAAACTTCAACGATAAAGCCTGCTGCTAAGAGCCTGGCAATCTCCTCTCCAATGGCCTTACGCCTCTCCTCGTTAAACCGGCGGAGAAACTGCTTTACCGGTTTGTACTTGGGATCAACATTAAGAGTGTGCTCAGCGAGCTCCCTCGGTACACGTGGCATGTCAGAAGGCTTCCATGCAAAAATGTCCCGATTCTCACGGATGAACTCGATGAGCGTGCTTTCCTATTTTGGATCCAAGTTGGCACTGATGCTGAACTGCTTGGACGAATCGCCAGGTACGAGGTCAACAAGCTTAGTCTCAGCTGCCGATTTGAACTTCAGGGCCGGATCGTGCTCTGCAGTTGGCTTCTTCAATGGAGTCATGTCCGTCGGATCAACATTGTCCTTATAATACTTCAGCTCCTCGGTGGCACAAACCGACTCTGCGTAAGCCGCATCACCTTCCTCACACTCCAAAGCGATCTTGCGGCTCCCATGAACCGTTATTGTCCCCTTGTGACCCGGCATCTTGAGCTGCAAATAGATATAACAAGGTCGTGCCATGAACTTGGCATAAGCCGGCCGCCCAAACAGGAGTGATATGGACTTTGAATTTTCACCACTTCAAACGTCAATGTTTACGATCCGAGTCATGTTCATCCTCAAGGCCACCTCGAGCTATTTTACCAACCGGATACGCTGACTTGCCGTGCACCACACCATGGAACACCGTATTGGACGGTTTGAGATGTTTATCTGTTAACCCCATACGACGGAAGGTCTCGTAGTACAGGATGTTGATGCTGCTCCCTCCGTCCATAAGCACCTTGGTGAACTTATAACCTCCCACCTGAGGTCCCACCACCAGGGCTAGCTGACCCGGATTGTCAACCCGGGGAGGATGTTCCTCTCTACTCCATATAATGGGCTGCTCTGACCAGCGTAGGTAATGAGGCACGGCCGGTTCAACAACGTTGACTGCCCGCTTCTGAAGCTTCCGATCTCGCTTGTCTAAGCTGGTGGTGAAGACGTGGTAACGCCCACTATTCAACCGCTTTGGGTTGCTCGATAACTCGATCTGCTGCTGCTGATTGTAACCACTCGGTTATTCGATTGTTACGATTGTTATGTCCGCCGGATTACCATTAAACCACGAACCGAATTTCCTTCGCGTAACCCGCCCGGATCTGAACCGCCGAACCTTGATCATACCGGAAAGCATTAGAACTTTTGAACTCCTGCATAATGTAACAATCCTTCCAGAGGTGATTTGTCGGCGCCTCCTTCGTCCCATGCTTCGCATAGGTTGATTCAACAGATAGTTCAAGCGGTCCGGATTGGGATTAGGCGCTCCACCTCGATTCGGCTGTTTACCCTTGCGTCACTGGCCCTTGTCCTGCGCGTTGGTGTTGGCTACGAAGTCCATGCTGCCGTTCGCTTTACGCTTACTTCCACCATTACCTGCCGAGTGATGTTGCTGGCTTTTGGATTTGCTGCTCTTCTTTCCCTTCCCTGTCTCATCATCATCAGACTCAGGATCCTTGGTACTATCCGAATCATCATACTTCACTAAAGCGCCCATGAGAGTGCCCATGTCATTGCAAAACCGCTTCATGCGTCCCAGCTTCAACTTTGAAGGTTTAAACCGGCAGTTGCCCTCTAGGGTCAAGATCGCAGAATCAGCGTTGATCCGGTCTGAAGAATGTAAGATTTCCGAAATGCGGCGTACCCAATGGGTTGTTGACTCCCCTTCACCCTGGACACAAGCCGCCAAGTCCACCACAGACATGGCTGCTTGCAGGTATCTTTGAAATTCTGAATGAACCGGGTCCGCAACTGGGCCCATGAACTGATAGAATTGGGTGGCAAGCTTTTCAACCAAGTACGGGCCGTGCCCTCAAGCATCATGGTGAAGTACTTCGCACACGCGGCTTCATCCACATCCAGCATCTCCATGGCCATCTCATAACTCTCTATCCATGCTTACGAGCGGATCGGCGGTGTAATTTGGCACCTTGCGCGGACCCTTGAAATCCTTGGGCAAGCGTACATTGCATAAAGGGGGGACGAGGCAAGGCACCCCAAAGAGCTAGAGGTAACCCTGTGCTCAAAGATGGTCGACGAACCAGCGTAAGTCGATAATCCCGATCTCAGACCGCTAACTCGGCCTCCTGCGTGCTCGGGCCCGGTCCACCACCTCCTGGCGTTATCGACCCCACTGCCGGGTTGTTGCCACGGGGTGCACCACGCCCGTGCATTACTTGACACGGCCGGTTCATCCACGATACTGCTATAGCTTCGGCTTGGGCGGGGTAGAGTGGTTCGATGGCCGGTCACGAATACGCTTCCTGTTGGACCAGAGCTGTCCTAAGGAGCTCCTTGACCCGGCGCGTCTCTACTGCCTGTGGTGAATCGCCTTCAATTGGAATTGCCTCCAGCCGTGCCGCAGCTGCGACAAGGTTATCCATCGGGTTGGAGTAATGACCTGGGGGCGTTTGCACAACCTGAGGCATGCTGGCATTATGGCGAGATAGATCTATTATGCGGGGCTGAACTGGCGCGCCCGTCCCAGGTGCTTCCGCCCGATTTACCACCGGCGGATTACTGGTCCCCGCTCCTGGGGTGTTGAAGAGATCTCTTCCCTCGAAAACTGAAGGCAAACGGGATCTGTATTTCCTCTTCATGACTTCATGCGACGCGCTCTGATCCAGCATGAGCCTATAAGCCTGTGCATCCAAAGCGGCCCGCTCTGCCGCCATCCTGGCGTCTGCAGCTGCCAGATCCGCTTTAGCCTGAGTGATTTGTTCCTTCACCTTCGCAATCTCCGCATTATGAATGTCCTGGTCCGCCAGGTTGACCTCTGCCATGAGCACAGCCAACGCATCGAATAGTTACGATAAAACTTGAGCGGCGGGCGATAGGGCCTCCCCGCCGCTACCGCCGCGCCGTTGAACCGGCAATCATTGTCGCAGCGGTCGAAGAGTGAAGTATTGCTTGTGTACCGCCATGAATATTCCAACCCGGTTGGGTAGATCGAGAGGGTCCGGAATCATCACCGTCGGAACAGCCCCAATCCGCCATCTTGCGGCTGATATAGAGACTCGGTTTCTCCGGTCGATGACTCACATCGTGAGTAGACGACGGTTTCGCCACCAGATTCTCGATCCATCCTCATAACTTCCTCCGTGGATGACTCCCACGAAGGCACGCTGACGGCCGGTTTAGCTCGGGCAGGTTTCAGACGCCGAGCCGTCTCGACGAGGTCGGGCAGATGTCCCGGCCAGCCCCGCTCACCAATCTTGCCGATGAAAACGTGTATGCCACCAAAGGGGACCCGCACCCGTACTCAATCGAGCCGCCTCGGGCCCCACCTGCATCGTTGATGTAGAGCTTGCCGCGACGACTCTTGGTCATCCGCCCACAACGTAGCCTTCGAGTCCTTGAGCCTGCCCTCCAAGATCATCAAACCATCATGCGATAGCCCCACGGTGGGCGCCAACTGTCGTGGTTTTGTCACGGCAGATATCCTCATGAAAGGACTTAGTCGCGGAGCCATCGCTACGGGTTAACTTGGAGGGGTTAAAGCGGACGCAAAGACACAAGAGTTATACTAGTTCGGCCCCTTCGATGAAGGTAAAAGCCTACGTCTAGTTTGTGATGGGATTGATGTGGTCTCGATGACTAGGGAGCAAACAGCTTCGCCTAGACCTCGAGTTGTTGTTGTCTGTCCCTGAGCTGCCGCCGGGTCGTCCCCTTATATACATGGGTTGACGTCCGACTGGTCTACAGAGTCCCGAGGCCGACTCATACCAGTGTTCGGCTCGGTCTCTCCTTCCCTTATCTTACAAGTTACATGACTATGGCGGTTTTACCATTATGGGCCCTAATCCGCCTTTGGGCTCCGGGCCTCTAAGTTTCATAGTAAAGCGCTATCTTCTGAGTCTTTGTGGGCTTAAATGTAGTTGAGGGTGAACCGGCCCCTCCTGGGCGGTTTACACTCAGTAGTTATATCCCCAACAGATGGAGACATGTAATATACGTGAGATGCGTGTGCATCCAGATTCTGTATACGTGGAAGGAGAAGAGACAACATGTTTGATGAGAGAGCTGGAAAAACATGGACGAGAGGGGAAGGATCTCGTGGGTTGAGGGATTGACAATTTTGTGCGGGGGAGAGAGGGATCGGTAATTTTGTGCAAGAGAGAGAGTGAGAGAGGGTGAGGGGAGGAGTCAGTCAGCCGTCATCACATCACCCTGCTTCCAAATGACCCCGCATTCTCTAGCGTGGTGTGGTCGCCGTCTTCGATCTGCTCAATGCCCTCTTTGAAGATTGAGGTGTTGTGCATGTTGGGGTGCAAAGAAGCACAAGCGAGAGTGGTCGCTGTATAACCTTGGATGGGGATGAATGGTGTGCTCGGGGGAGTTTGTGTGTGTGTGTGTGTGTGTTGTGCTGCGTGTGTCTGTGTGTGTGTGAGAGAGAGAGAGAGAGATATTGAGAGAAAACAAACCTAAAGAGAGAAATGGGTATTCACAAAGAAATTGTGCGGGCCTTGAGGTGGGGCGGGGGGCCGGGTGAGGGTGTCAAAATGTGCGCGTTGATGCATGTGTTGCATGCGACCGTGCGAGGGACGGACGAATCGAGAGAGATGGTTGTTGTGTTACGATGCTCCTCTCTCTCCCTCTCTCTCTCTCTCACACACACACACACACAAGTAAACTAGAAGACCGTTCTCTCATGTATACACAACGTATCGGCATATCTGTCTATGTCTCACTCATGCATGATCATTTGCACATTCACACCTCTCTATGTCTGTATCACACGCACACCGTCTCCACATTGCCCTTCCGCCACAACACACATATGGACACATACACACGTTATCTCTCAGTCACACACACAAAATCAGTATTAAAAAAACTAGGGCGCACCTAAAACGTCCAAATCCAAATAAACACGAACTGGAGCTACATTCAAATATATGGAAATATTGCAGCGTCAAGAACTTTCCCAGGAAAAAAAAGTTGAGTAATATTCAAGGATTGTTTTCACACACACAAAAAGGTTCGGTGGATGTCCTTCGAGCGCGACACGGTGACGCACCATTCGCTCGACCGCGCGGCCGCGGTTCACGCGCTTGCACAGGATTCCGTATCGTGGCTGTGGTACTAACTAATAAAAGCGCTGCCTAAGTCTAATGTTTACGTGTACTAGTACGGTTTTCTTTTAAGTTTGACCAACCTTATATAAAACTAAAGTAAGCTACCACACGCGCACTCATCAATATGCCGCCGCCGCCATTGCGCATGCCGGCGCCCGCCTGCTTCGGCCAACAATTTCTCGCCCATCACCGCCGTGTCGCCGCCATCCCTTTGCCATGAAGCTGAAGGCTCAGCCGCTCACGTCGTCTGCAGTCCCTCCTCGCGATGCCGCCGCTCTGCCAAGCACGCGAGCAGCTGGTGGAGCTGCGTCTATGCACACAATGTACGAAGAGGAGGACGAGCGCGTGCTCCAGCACGCCGGCGAGGAGGAACTAGCGTGTCATTGTCGTCTCCGCCCGCGTGGAGGAGGCGCGCATGGTGGCTGTCGCGGCGGAAGCCGGTTGCACGCACCTCGAGCCCGCAAACCGGGTGCGGATGCGGAATCTACCTTCGAGACCTTGAATGCCACGTGGATCCTGCAATCTGATGGAGCAATTTGGGTCAGTCGACTCATGTGAGCCGTTTGATGCAACATGGATGGCTAGAAGGGCTTATTCCACCTCTTCTACCGTCTTCTTCCTTCGCTCCGTCGAACTTCTTTCACAAATCGGTGACCCAAATTATACTACTAGTACGTAATGTATTAAGTACAAGAGGAACACGAAGATACGAAAGCAAGAGTACCAAGCTGCAAGAAGAACGATAGTAAGACATAGTACTCGTACTCATGCGTACTAAAGAGTTCAAATAACGAGAAAGAACATACTAAACATAGTTCTGCTGGGGCCTCGGCACAACACATCCTTGAAAATAAACTAAGCAACTAGTCCGCTTGACACTGCAGAGAGAGAACCAAAGAAGAGCGACATCATCGCCACCTACTCAAGTCCGAGTCCACGTCCTCGACTTTGTCCTCGTCCCTCTTCCTCTTCCTCGTCGCTGACGCTTCTTTGCCTGAACCGGACACTGGCTCTGCTTCTTCATCCAACCCTTGTAGATATTTAAAGAAAGGTAGGCATCAATTGCTGCGTACAGGATGTGATCTTCATCTAATGTCTTCGACTCCCATGCATGATGAAACTCGTGATGAGGTTTCTTCAGTTTAGCGTATGAAGGATCAATCATGGCTGCTGCCAGGGTCAGCATTGAAGGTTGAGAGGAGGACACCAGGCTTGCCTTCTGGAGATCGAAGGGCTGGCCTACAACAAGACCTATCCGACGCAGGACATCCCTGTCATTCTTAAAGCCTACAGTAACGAATTTCACTCTTTTGTCCTTGAGGAAGTTCTTCAAATCTTGGCACTCAACGTCGGCATGGCATATGTGGTAGACCAAGCAAACGTTATGTACGCAAACGTGGATCACGACGGGCTTCTTCCTCTCTTCGTCCTTTAGATCCTTCTCTCGTCCTAGGACTGTGGTGTACTCAACATCTAGCCCAGCGACCCACTCATCCGTTGAACTGTTGAACATGCATAGGAAGCGAGCAAGCCATGCTTTCACCGTCGCGGATCCACGTGTGTAGATGAAGATGAACTGATTGCCGGTGATGGCTCTAACCTGGTACTCAGCGGCGACCATGGAGATTTGGGAGGACATGGATTTTGGAGGAGGGTTAGGAGAAGTTGAACTGTTGTACCCCGCAAAAACTGGGAGCGAACTAATGTGAAAGGACGGGACGACTGGGAGCGAACTGTTGTAAGGTAGTAGAAGACGAGGACGAGTAGGGCGTGCGAACGTCGTGGGCTTGCTGGCTTGCCCGGTGGATAAACGGCTGCAAGCCCCCAAAGAGTTCTCGAGAACTATGCGGGACGCACTAGATGTCATGTCTACTAGACCCATATCGTAGGCCTGACGGTATAGCTTCTGCCTGTTCGCACGCCATGCCAGCGCGTGGATGTAACTTCACTTAATTCTGTCAACCGCGCGCCTCCCACGACCTTCACCTCCCTCGCGCGGTCGGGCCCTTTGAGACTTCGACCGGCTATAAATTAGTAATTTTTTTTGCCTACTCCGCATGCATGATACTCCCTCTGGTCCTTTTTACTCCCGTCAACCGTTTGCGAAGTGTTTAACCAAATTTATACTTTTTTTGAACACCACCTTATATTAATTAACCAGCCACACTAGTATACTCATTCGATACAATATTCACCACATAGGGCGGTACGTTATTTACTCCCTCCGTCACAGTTTAGAAGGCACAGTTAAATTTGCGTGCGTTTCCATAATAGACAAGGTTTAGGGCGCATTGCATTTATTTCTAGTAGCTAATTAGTACTTCGATATACTATTTCTATATGCATGCGTAGTGTGAATGCTATTTTTTAGCCCATCTCACAACCAATAGATAACCACCTAGGTATTAGAGTACCACTACCTCCCTTGTAGTTTAAAGGGCTCGATTCAAAAATTTCACCTACTCTTAGCAAGATAGTAGAGGCGGTGGAATAGTTTTTGAAGTCTGCAAAAGTACTCAACTAGTCTTGTCGTTCTTCACACAAAAATGTGTTTACCAATGCATGCATGAACACTAGTTACTCTAACCCCCCTCTCTTCTTTAATTCTTTGCCACATCAGCATGTTTGCTACTATTCCCGTGTGCCTGATACCAGCTAAGATACCACCATTATGGCCAGCCTTAATCATCACATGCAATAATTTAGTGCACCTTGAAATATGAACTTGAGACTATACCTAGCCCGGCATGCAAGATGACTTATTATGCACCTTTCCCCATACCTGCAGGAAGCCCGTTCGTCTCCAAATATTTTCCTCTCCATGTGTGGAAACAATATGCCTGCCAAACTCTCCTTCTCCCTCCGGCGGTCCCACCACTCCACCCCGTGTGAAAAATTTCTGCTTGCATGACTCTCCTCCCCCCACGCTCGTCCAATCCATTGTGACCAGCAATATTTCCACCCCTTCGCTCCCCATAATTTACTCTAACAAATATGCCCATGTAGCTGTTACTTAACTGCAGGTGCATTGGGTCACTGACATATGGGCCCAACAGGTGTTCGGCCCACATGTCAGTGATGCAACTGGACATGCAATTAAGTCAGTGCAGCTCAGTCCATATCTTACGTAGGTGTGCCATTGCTCGCTATAAATACTGCGCCTCCAACGAAATCACTATCTCCTCCCCCTCACGTTCACGTTCATCGCTATCTCCTCCCCCTCCCTCTCATGTCGACCACCATGGCATCGCCCCTCCCAAGCCCTAGGGGCCGCTCGCTGCACCGTGCGGATGGTCACACGTTGCCATTCCGTTCCTCGACCCCACTAGTCGAGGAGGACGCGTCGGTGTTCCGCTCCTCGCCGCTACGCGACGTGTCGCCGTTTCGTTCCTCGCCGCCACTAGTCGAGGAGGACGCGTCGGTGTTCCGCCTCGCCCGCGACACGACGTCGCCCGTTCCGTTCCTCGCCGCCACTAGTCGAGGAGGACGCGTCGGTGTTCCGCTCCTCGCTGCGACGTCCGAGGTGGACGATCGGTGTTCCCAATCTCCGCCAAAGACGCTGCCGAAGGACGCGTCGGCTCCCCGCTACAAGGAGAACGCCGCCACCGCCGAGCCCCCAGCCTTGAGGAGCTTTGGAAAGAAATGGATGTCGCCTTGTGGGAGGCTTTGCCTCTAGCAGAAGCGCCAAAATAGAGGTGGAGAAGAAGGCCAAGGAAGAGAAGCACACATGGAACAAGCTGCCCGGGAGGCCTATGTCGCGTCCGAGAGAGTCGTGCAATTGGCTCTTTGGCAGAAGGCTCGGCGAGGGCCGTGAGGGTGGCGGAGGACGCCTGCGCCGACGCCTTGCGTGCGATCGGGCCCAAGCGCCTCATCTACACTTGGCGGCACGTGGACGGGTGCACGCTTCGGTAGGCGGAGTACTGTTGGCGCCGGATCACCACACCGGTGAGATCGCGCCGCCGCAAGAAGTTGCCAATCAGCACCTCGCGAGTTGTGAGGCTGAGGAAGAGGCGTTGTGTCGGCGCGCTGGGAAACGGCCGCGCACCAGGGCACTCGTGGCGCGCCACAAGCGCTCCTGCGAGCGTCGTGGCTTTTAGGAGGAGTATAATTTTTGTTTCGTAAGGCGATCTCATTAGTTTTGGGACGCAAATGATAAATCCCGAACGCTCGTGAATTTTTAGCGTCCTTAATTAAGTATGTAAAAGGGAAAGTTTGGAAACCTTGTGTATTCGTACGCATTTTGCAAGTACGTGCATATAGCACAAACTCTACTATATACTATCGCACTACACGTCTCTCTCGATATATGCTTGTAGACTATGCTACTCCCTCCGTCCAGGTCAATAAGTCATCTTTGGTTGTGCACTGTGACCAAGGAGGGAAGACTTGTACACCTAGACGGAGGGAGTACTACTATTACTTATGTACGTGCAAATGCACGTTTTAACATTACGACGCGGTTTTTGTAAAAGTAGAAAAACAACACTAGTCAAGCTTGTGAAACAATTCAATGCAAAACTAATGCAAAAATGCTCGTTTGATTGTTTACTTTTAGCTTCTTTCTCTGTCGTTATTTCTCCGTCGTACTTTGTACGGAGTATCTCACTGGTTGGAAAGGCATGCAAATTCCAAACCGCTTCCTACACCCTGTATCGAATTTTTTTGCCTAACAAGTTGTGCCGTGCAATTGGAATTCCAACTTGAGTACTACTACTAGTAGGAGTACCAGGGCCAGTTCTTTTAGGATTCCAGATTAGTAATCCCATAACTACTACCTCCGTCCTGGTTTATTGGTCCCCATTGTAATCTGTGTCAAATTTTGATCATAAATTTAATTAATGAAATGTTAGTGCATGTCACATGCACTACTCCATCCGTCTAGGTGAGTAAGTCATCTTAGGCTGTGCACCGTGACCAGGAGGAGGAGAAAACGAGAAACGTTAATGTTTATTTGCTAAATCTTTGGTCAAAATTTAGCACAAATTACAATGGTGAGGAATAAACCAGGACGGAGTAGTAGTTTAGAAGCCCAAATAAATGAGTGAGGCGCCTTATTGTTACTCTCCACTGTGACTAGTCTTGTGGGAAAAGCTGGGGAAGCCGCCAAAAGAACTGGCCCTAGGAGTAGTAGCTCGGGATCGAGCGTGCGAGATGAACCGGAGAAAGTAAATGCAGAGAGATGAAATGCAAAAAAGACGGAGGGATGTGATGGTTTCTTGTCCGTTTATTTTACCAGGCCACTTATTACTGGGAGTGGTTGGGTTAAGTGATATGACGGCTTTACTACTGCGCCACGAGCGGGGTGAGAGGTGAGACTCCCGTGCAACGCCGCCCTCTACACTTGTACTACATTGGTCGTGGTTTATTAGTCCCCCATTGAATTTGACTGAAGATGTAACTGGCAAAATGTTAGTGCATATCAACAAAAACTATATCGTTGGATTCGTATTTGAACATAGTTTTGAATGATATAATTTTAGGTGACATGCATGAGTATTTATCGTACTATATATAAGGTTAGTTCAATTTTTGGTCGTACTAATCTATAGTAGTAAGGTGCCTGTCGGTGTCAAAACCGGCGGATCTCGGGTAGGGGGTCCCGAACTGTGCATCTAGGCGGATGGTAACAGGAGACAAGGGACATGATGTTTTTACCCAGGTTCGGGCCCTCTCGTTGGAGGATACCCTACTCCTGCTTGATTAATATTGATGATATGGGTAGTACAAGAGTAGATCTACCACGAGATCAAGGAGGCTAAACCCTAGAAGCTAGCCTATGGTATGATTGTTGTTCGTCCTACGGACTAGAACCCTCCGGTTTATATAGACACCGGATAGGTTAGGGTTACACGTAGTCGGTTACAATGGTAGGAGATCTACATATCCAGACGCCAACCTTGCCTTCCACGCCAAGGAAAGTCCCATCCGGACACGGACGAAGTCTTCAATCTTGTATCTTCATAGTCTTGGAGTCCGGCTGTGACGATAGTCCGGCTATCCGGACACCCCCTAGTCCGGGACTCCCTCAGTAGCCCCCGAACCAGGCTTCAATGACGATGAGTCCGGCGCGTTGATTGTCTTCGGCATTGCGAGGCAGGTTCTTCTCCAAATTCCATATACTTGTTGAAGAGTGTCCGACTTCTGATAAATGCTGCGCTCCTCGGCTTCTACGCCCAATAATGGCCATCTTCCACGTGTTTGAATGAATGCGAAAAGCCAGGGTATTTTTACAATTACACCCCTAGCCGCGCAAATGAGCTGCCTATAAAAGGGGCGAGGATCTAGATCTGAGTCACACCATCCCTCCTTTGCGAGCTTTCATCGGAGCGCCTCTGACCAAAGCCAATTCCATCATGGACAGTCGACGCGGCTCCTCCTCTCAAGGCCCCAGCCTCACCGAAATTGGAAGAGATGCTCAGTCCGCATAGCGAGCTAGTTATACTCCAAGCCAAGGGATTTCTTCCCCGCCTTCATGGTCCCGGTTCGAGCCGGACTTGCCACCTACAAGGGCGGAAAGCAAGCGGAGAGCGTCCCCGATCCCTCTAAAGGAGAGCGGGTATGCTTCATCTCTTATCTAGTAAGAGGACTCGGATTTCCAATCCATCCGTTTCTTCGGGGGCTCCTGGAGTTCTACGGCCTCCAGTTGCACCATCCTACTCCTGCCTCCATCTTGCACATCGCGGGCTTCGTGGCCCTTTGCGAACTATTCTTGGGTGTCGAGGCTCATTTCGGGCTGTGGAAGAGAATATTCTGCCTAGTACCCTGTTCTCATGAGGGGTCAATATATCAAGTGGGCGGAGCCGAAGCTATGGCGCATCGCCGGACCGGATACCTATCCGGAACCCCAAAGAAGGCGCCCAAAGACTGGCCTTCGGAATGGTTTTACATGGAGGACGCCCCGCTGCGGATCCTGTTCAGATCGGCCTTCGAGTTCAGCAATGCTCCTCTGAAGAAGCGCCTAAGCAGCGCCCTGAGCCCCGGAGAGAAGATGACCGGGATGTCCGTTATTTGATGAGCCGAATAAGGTTACTGGCTCATGCCGGATTGACCATGACAGGAGTCATGGCAATCTGCATTATGAGGGGAGTGCAGTCGCTCCAATACAGGGGCCACCCCATGTGGGACTTCAACGGGGAGGACGATGCCACTCGCCACGGCCGCAAAGGGCCGGGATCGGTCACCGAACTGGTGAAGACCTTGTCTGCTATGTATAAAGGGGAGGAGGAGGATTTCCTCCGTGTCAATCCACTGAAGGAGTTTTCTTCGAATAATCCTCGAAGCTGGGTAAGCAAACATCTTTGTGGCCTGTCCGATCCACGTTCCCATGGTTAAATATCTCATTTTGTGGTTTACTGCAGAACTGCTACTGGATCAGGAGAAGATACACAGCCCGCCCCCACAACCCGAGGATCCGGAACGGTCCCTCGATCCGACCTCCGAAGAGGATCCGGATATAAAGGTGGAGAGCGCCTTGAATCATAGGCGCCGCCGGACAGTTCTTCGTGACGCGTGTTTCTCCCAAGAGGCCTTGAATGCCTTTGATTCGGGAGATGCGCACCTCCGTGCCGCTCAAGATGGTCTAGCCAAAGCCACAGAGCAGTATGTGAAGGACATACGGGTAAGGAAATTTGACAGTTATATATGCCAGTAGCCCCCGAGACTTAAAATAGTTAGAATAACTAATTTAAGGATCATTTTGTTATGCATGATCTTACAGAAAAGAATACCCGACTGTCCCAGGAGCTGGAAGAGTGCGGGGCCCAACTTGAGGCCGCACTAGCCGCTACGGGGGGAGCCACAGAGACCCCTCCGTAATATATGCTTCAAGATAAATACTTTATGAAGTGCGGCGGTGTGTAACCGACAAAAACATTGCAGATGGCGCCGGACTAGATTCGGACAAGCAACAGCTCTTACGCCGCTTAAAGGCCGGCAGAGCGTGCTTACGAGGGTGCGGCAGAGAAGAATAACCTCCAAGACGCCAACACCAAGCTGGGTCAGGAACTAAAGGACGTTCGTGCCCGGTTAGCTGACTCCGTAAAAAGGAGAATCGGCGGCTTCGCGGCATTTTCAAGAGTGCTTGAGCGAACTTTGAAAGAGTTCGGCGAGGAAGGCGACTAACATAAACATGTATGCAGGTTTGCTCACAGGTGTCGCCCGAGGAGGAGATGCCCAATTCTTCGGGTGATCTTCTTCCCGAATCAAGGCTGCCTGCAAACGAGTCCGGCAGGTGATGAAAGGCATCGGCTGTGCCTTGTGGCCATCTATCTCCTCGCTCAAGGTATTATGGAGCTGGCGGAGCGGCTTCAAGGAGCACGGCGGCGCTTCCGCTATGGAAGATATCGGCCTGCCGTCCAAGGCGCCAGGGAGGCTCGGGCCATGGTAAAGACGTGGTACACGGTTGTCGACCCAAACCACATGGCCGAGGTCGGACCTGTGGGGCCGGATGGGATGGAGATCCTCAGAAAGCTTAATGTACGGCCAAGTAGAAGTGGCCGCCAAGTATTCCCAGCAAGATTGTAAATTAGATAGCCTATTAGATGGCATTGAGGAGGAATACAATGAGTCGGGTTGACTATGTAAAAATATGACATGAAAGAATGTCTTCTAGCCGGATTGTAGATCGTTTATCATAGCGGACCTTTTCGCTTCGACCTCCGGACCCAATAGTCCGGAGTGTGTCCGACTACCTTCGTGGTTATATAAGAACCATGGTATGCATGGAGATCAGGCGTAGGGGTCATTGTTGTTGTATCAGACAAGTGCCCAACTAGTTATGTTATATTACATGGGTAGTAAGAAACATCTTCCAGGGAGAATAGTTCCATTAAGGGTTCCTTTTCATTTGGGATGCATGCCCTAAAGTGCATGTCAAAGCTGCTATAAAGCGTAAAATCATCACGGGGCCAGATGGGTAAATAGTTAAAAATCATCTTTTAGTTCACCGACCGAATATTCCCTTAAGAACGCTAGCTTTCGGCTTCACCCACCTGAGGTACACATCCGGCTGACCAGCAAGAATAATCGCAGAGGTGCTCCCTTTACCACCTAGCCGAACAATCGGGAACGTAGGGGTAAGCACAGGAGCCAGGCAACCCTGCTTGGCCAAAACTTAAGTCATATCGATGCATATAATGGTGAATAAAAGGTATATGCGGAAGTTTAACGCATGTGTTGGGCATGAAAGCCCGTATAAATAAGCTTTTGTTAAAGAAGCCCCCAGGTATAATGAGCGGACAGCGTCAAGTGTCAAAAAAGTAAAAAGCGCAAACGAGCCTCTAGATGCTTCAAGAAGAAAAAGGAGGAAGGAGAGAAACAAAAGACAGCAAAAATAAAAAAATGTGGACAGAGGAAGGAGACGAACTTGGAGTCCGGCACTTAGGCGTAGAATCTTCGAAGACGGGTTGCGTTCCATGGGTTCGGCTTGAGTCGGTTATCCGATGCGTTTCATAGACGGTATGCTCCACCGGTCAGGACCTGGTCGATGATGAAGGGACCTTCCCATTTGGGCTTGAGTTTCTCCTTTTTCTTGTCCGTCAGGCGTAGAACTAGTTCGCCAACGTCATAAGCTTTGGCCCATACTTCCCTGCTTTGATATCTTCGAGCTCGCTGTTGATAGAATGCTTTGAACGAGCTTTTGCCACGCCGTGCTCCTCCTCCAATGCGTCCAAACTGTCCCCGCCGATCAAGCTCGACTTCTCTTTCTTCATACATGCGCACGCCGAGGTGAGTCATGTATTATGTCGCAACGCAAGATCGCCTTCGCGCATACACCATGAAGAATGGTGTGTATCCGTAGTACGATTCGGTGTGGTCCGCAGCCCCAGTACGGAGTCGAGCTCCTCAACCCAGTGCATGTTAGATTCCTTGAGGGACCGCACTAGTCTGGGTTTAATGCCGCTCATGACTAGACCATTTGCCCGTTCGACTTGGCCGTTGGTTTGAGGGTGATAGACTGAGGCGTAATCGAGCTTGATGCCCATGTTTTTGCACCATGATTTGACCTCATCGGCCGTGAAATTGGTGCCATTATCAGTAATGATACCGTGGGGGACACCGTAACGATGAACTACCCCTGATATGAAGTCTATCAATGGTCCGGATTCGGCCGTTTTAACAGGCTTGGCCTCTATCCATTTGGTGAATTTATCCACCATGACCAATAGGTATTTTTGCTTGTGGGTACCTCCCTTGAGGGGTCCAACCATGTCAAGCCCCCAGACCGCGAACGGCCAGGTGATGGGTATAGTTTTGAGGGCGGTGGGTGGCATGTGGCTTTGGTTAGCAAAAAGCTAGCAACCGACGCATCGTTGGACTAAGTCTTGTGCATCTGCCCGGGCCGTCGGCCAATAAAATCTTGTACGGAAGGCCTTGCCTACGAGGGCCCGGGCTGCGGCGTGGTGCCCACCCAGTCCGGCATGAATTTCAGCCAGGAGGTTTCGCCCTTCCTCTTTGGAGATACACCTTTGAAGGACTCCGGTACTGCTTTTCTTATAAAGATCTCCCTCATGGACTTTGTAGGCCTTAGATCGTCGTACTATGCAGCGAGCCTCGTTTTGGTCTTCAGGGAGTTCCTGCCTAGTTAGGTAGGCTAGGAATGGTTCCATCCACGGGGCGATAACCGCCATTATTTCGTGAGCAGAGGGTGTTATCTCGGGGGCAGAGCCTCCGATTGTGTCAGAGTGTTCGGCGTCAAGCAGTGCGGTTGGGTCCGGATTGTTATTGCCGGACTCCCCTTCCCATAGTACGGATGGCTTGAACAGCCGTTCCAGAAAGATATTGGGTGGGATGGCATCGCGTTTTGCACCGATGCGTGCCAATATATCCGCTACCGGTTGTTATCCCGGCTATATGATGAAATTCGAGCCCTTCAACTGCGGCCGACATTTTTAGGACCGCATTGCGGTATGCTGCCATTTTCGGATCTTTGGCATCAAAGTCTCCGCTTATTTGAGATATTGCAAGGTTCGAATCCTCGCGCACCTCTAGGCGTTGAATGCCCATGGAGATCGCCATCCGGAGGCCGTGCGTATGGGCCTCAGATTCGCCGCGTTGTTGGAGTCCGTATACATTATCTCGAAGGACGATTGGACTGTGTCCCGGTTGGGGACGCCAGACGACGCCAGCCTCAGTGCCGCCAACATTTTGGAGCCATCAAAGTGCATGATCTAATTGGAGTATGCGCCATACTCTTTAGGTAGTTCGACCGGTCCATTCGCCACGAAGTCGGCCAAAACCTGCGACTTAATAGCTCGCCGTGGCTTATAAGTTATATCGAATGGAAGGAGCTCTATGGCCCATTTAGCGATCCGCCCGTCGCGCCGGTTGTTTATAATGTCGTTAAGAGGTACTTTGAGGCTACTGTTATCGAACACTCTTGAAAGTAGTGTCGCAGCTTCCGGGATGCCATGAACACCGTGATATGCTATCTTTTGATAGTGTGGGTACCGGACTTGCATGGAGTTAGGACGGTGGACACATAATAAACCGGTTTTTGAACAGGGAACCGGTGTCCGTCTGCTTTCGCTCGACAACGAGCACCGCTGAAAACTTGATGTGTTGCGGCGATATATAATAGCATTGGCTCGCCCATGTTACGCGCCAGACCGGATTTGTTGCCAAAATGTCCTTTATTTCTTCGAAGTCCGGGCGTATGCATCCGTCCCACTCAAGTGTTCGGTGCGGCGGAGGAGGCGGTAAAGGCGTAACGCCTTTTCCCCCAATCGGGAAATAAAATGGCTTAGAGCCGCTACGCATCCCGTCAATTTTTGTATTTGTTTGAGGTCTTTTGGAATATCCAATTGTGAGAGAGCTCGGATCTTCGCTGGGTTTGCTTCAATTCCTCTACCGGACACAATGAAGCCTGTGAGCTTTCCGCTGAAGCGTCAAGACGCATTTTCCCGGATTGAGCTTGATGTCATATTTTCAAGATTGTCGAATGTGAGCCTCAAGTCGCCTACTAGAGTTTCGACGCGTGCTTGGTTTTGACGACCACGTCATCTACATATGCTTCCACCGCTTTTGCCGATCTGGTTTGCCGACATGTCCGGATCATCTTACCGATATGTTGCGCCGGTGTTTTTGAGCCCAAAGGGCATTGTGTTGAAGCGTAACGGGCCGTATGGAGTGATGAATACTGTTGCAGCTTGGTCTGGCTCCGCCATCTTGATTTGGTGGTAGCGAGTGCTACGAGGAAGCACAATGAGTCGTGTCCCGTCAGAAGCGCCAATGATTTGATCAATTCGAGGGAGAGGGAAGGGATCCTTTGGGCAAGCCTTATTAAGGTCCTTGAAATCAACACATAGACGCCGGGATTTATCCTTCTTTGGTACCATCACCAGGTTTGCTAGCCAGTCCGGATGTTTTATATCTCTAATGAATCCGGCTTCCAAAAGTTTGGCTAGCTCCTCTCCCATGGCCTGTCTCTTGGGTTTGGAAAAGCGCCGAAGAGCCTGTTTGACTGGCTTGAATCCTTTTAGGATATTTAAGCTGTGCTCGGCCAACTGACGTGGGATTCCTGGCATGTCCAAGGGTGCTGTGCAAAGATGTCCTAGTTTTCTTGTAGAAATTCTCGTAGTGCGGCGTCTACATCAGGTTTAATTGTGCCCCAATGGAGGCCGTCTTTGTGGTCCATTGGGTGGACTTGGAATTTGACTATTTCATCCGCTGGTTTAAAAGAGGTGGACTTGGATCTTTTATCAAGTATCACTTCGTCCCTGTTCACCGTGGAGCGCATCGCGGTGAGTTCCTCGGCCGCTAGGGCTTCGGATAGTGCCTCGAGGGCTAGTGCGGCTGTCTTGTTTTCGGCGCGGAGTGCTATATTCGGATCACTAGCGAGAGTGATGATTCCGTTAGGTCCGGGCATTTTAAGCTTCATGTACCCATAATGGGGTATAGCTTGAAAAATTGTGAATGCCTCTCGTCCTAATAAAGCATGATATCCGGCTGTTGAACGAGGCCACTTGAAATGTGACCTCCTCGGACTGTAATTGTCCGCGAGCCGAACACTACGTCCCAAAGATGATTTTTCTGCAGCAAGATGCTTCCCGGGGAGATTATTCCTCTAAAGGTTGTGCTGCTTCGGCCAATGCGGTTCCATCTATTTCCATTTTTCGAGGGTTTCCTCATAGATGAGGTTTAGTCCGCTGCCGCCATCCATGAGTACCTTAGTAAGGCGAAAGCCGCCCACTATCGTGCCGAGGACCAATGCGGCTGGTGCCCGGGCAGTTCGGAATTTAGGTTCGTCACTGGCATTAAAGGTAATAGCCGTGTCACTCCATGGATTTATTGGTTCTACTTGGTAGACTTCGGCAAGGTTGCGGAGTGTTCGCTTTTGCATGTTATTTGATTCGAAAGTCTCAAAGACTGTTAATACCGTACTGGTATCCCTGGGCTGGTGCTCTATGGATTCTGGAGTTAGAAGCTCTTCGCCACTTCTGGCCACCTGCCGGAGTATCCAACATGCTCTAAGGCTATGAGTTGGCATGGCGCCTCTCAGACTATGAATTTTACAGGTCCGTTGAGCCATCCCTCCAAAGACGGTTCCATGCCCTATAGAGGGTTTTTGCTTTTGGTGTTTAACCCAGTGCTGGCGATAATGCACCTGTTAACACCAGACCGGTGTTGCTGCTGGGATTCGAAGCTAGAAGCTCTTCGCCACTTTTGGCCACCGCCGTAGTATCCAACATGCTCAAGGCTATGAGTTGGAGTGGCGCCCTCGTGCTATGAATTTTGCAGGTCCGCTTAGCCAACCCTCCAAGACGGTTCCGCACTTTTAGGGGTTTTGGTTTTTGGTATTCAACCTGTGTGCTTGATAATGATGCACCCTTTTGTTCTGGACTAGGGATGTATTTAAATGGATTATCCCAAAATTTACTTTCGGTTTTCCAGCGCCTCCGTCAAGACAAGATTTTTGTACTATGGTCGCCAAGTCAGCAAAGTGTGTAATTTCGCGACGACTTATGGCATTTAGGATTCCCTTGTCCGTGCAATTATTGCAAAAAATTGGGATTGCGTCCTCCTCTCGTCAGTCCTTTATCCTGTTCATAACCAGGAGGAGTCTGGCCCAGTAATGATGTAATCGCTTTGCGGGCTCTTGCCGAATTCGAGAGAGATCGCTAATGTTTGGGTGGGCGGGTGGCACTAAATCCGGAACCCCGTCCAATTTAGGACTCAAGGGCCGAGAAGTTTCCGAACTCGGAAGTTTGGATTTTGAGTGCTATCCAACGAGTCCGACCCGCCGCCTAACTTTAAGTTCAAGGCTTGATCGACATCCGTCCCTCCACAGGAATCCGGCATGGAGGGATCGGGAATCCGGACATAGCTAGTCCTTAAGATAGAAGAAGAATCGCCGCATTGCTCCTCCTCACACAGCAACATGATGGGTAGCCCGAGAGTTGATCTCTCTCGAGATCGGTTTTAGGCCCGATCCGGTCGTAATCTGTGGCGACTCAACAAGGGGCGATGCGATCCAAGAGCTCGGTTATGGAGGAGAGCTCGATCGGATCTAACTGTTCGGCAAGTTCAACTAACATGGAGATTGGTTTCGATGACTCGAGAGGTCATCGTCGCGCAGCGCCAACTAGCGGTCATGAGAAAACGCCTAGCCGGAGAGTCGACCCGATGGCCAAGGCTTCTTTGGCGATGGTATCGCTTTTAAAGACGAGATGAGGCATCCTACCGATGGCGACGTACAGAGGAGCTCTCAATGAAAGCACCAATGTCGGTGTCAAACCGGCGGATCTTGGGTAGGGGCCCCGAATCGTATGCCTAGGCGGATGGTAACAGGAGACAAGGGACACGATGTTTTTACCTGTGTTCGCCCTCTCGATGGAGGTAATATCCTAATCATGATTGATTAATATTGATTATATTTGTTGTACATGAGTATATCTACCACTAGATAAAGGAGGCTAAACCCTAGAAGCTAGCCTATGGTATGATTGTTGTTCGTCTCTGGACTAAAACCTTCCGGTTTATATAGACACCGGATAGGTTAGGGTTACACAGAGTCGGTTACAATGGTAGGAGATCTACATATCCGTATCGCCATGCTTGCCTTCCACGCCAAGGAAAGTCCCATCCGGACACGGGACGAAGTCTTCAATCTTGTATCTTCATAGTCTTGGAGTCCGGCCGTGACGATAGTCCGGCTATCCGGACACCCCCTAGTCCGGGACTCCCTCAAGGTGCCCGTGCATTGCAATCAAGAGTGAAATGCATTGATCGGGAGTTGTTTATTTTGACAAAGGATGTGGGGTCATCTCATGTGTAATGGGTATCGATAGGTTTCTTCGGATATTATCTCATCTCTAGAGCTCACAAACATCCGGTGAAATAGATAAAAGGTATCTTTTGCAAACAAAAGCGTTCAACCTGCTCAACCTGCTTCCAGAACTTGTGAAGAAATAACACTTATTGTGCTTTGCAAGAAATGATCTTTAAGAATTAGTTTTTGAGTATCAATTGTTATACATGTTGGCTACAGATGACATGGCACTTTCTTATAGTCAACAGTTGGCTATACTATTAAGTAATATTAACCATGCCCTTATACACCTAGACGGAGGGATTAAATCAGGATGACTTGCAAGGGGGCAGAGGAGATGTAAGAAATGGTTCATCATAAGTCTTTCACCAGTACTGTAGTAAAAATTCATACATGGACGATTCTAGACTAAACCATAAATGAATACACTTTTATTCATGCGTGATACTCCAATAGAGCAAGATCCTGCATGGAAGTCTCCACATGCTTAGACAACGGATTACATTGAGCGAAAATTAATGATCAACATTTAACTTGATAATGCGTAAATTTTTTTAGAAGAACAGGGAGGCTCCTCCCCGGTTCCATTATCAAATGAAACCCAAAGTGTCTTACATCAGCTCACTAAGAGGAGCAGTTCAAAGGAAGGACTGCGGCGAAAGCCACTCAAGTTTAACGACAAGCTTACACAATCAAAAGCGGCAAAGACACGGGCCATAAGCGCCCACACACACAGTACATGTTTTCTAAGTGCACTTGATAATGCGTATGTCCAGGTGAACCTCCTTGGAGTCCCCGTGCACCGCGTCGGCGGGTAAAGGATGCCATGGGTTTTCCAAGTCCACATTGGCGGGATAGTCCCAGCTCCCCAGAGTCCAAGTCCGTCCGATGAGGCCGGTGTCGCCGTCAATGCGATCCAGAGGGGTAGTAATAGTGACCACGCACCCGTACATCTACCTCGTGTCAAGTCGTGGCCACGGGCGACGCCCCGACACACGCTACGAGAGATGGGGCGGCGGCTGCTGGCCTCGCCGGTGCCCACGATCAAGAGGAAGACACCGCCGTCCTCCTCCGAGACTAGCAGCGGCGGTGATCCTCCAAATGACTCCGCATGGTGAACCGGGTAGCACGTGTCGTAATTGATGTTCTCCGCCAAGGGCCAAGAAGTGATCACGCTGCACACATCCGTGAGGTGATGCACCATGTCCGCCGGTGAGCCACAAAATGGCATCGGGCACTCATAGCAAAGGGACGAAGGGCTCCTTGGAGGCATCGACCAGGCCATCCATGAAACGGGAGTGGCTGTAGGGGACGTTGCGCCAGTTGAATATATGAGCAAGTTACTACGAAATTTAATCCGACTAAGCACAAAATAAATCATGACGGCTATAACAGAGATGAAACTAATCATGTGGACTAGCATAGTAGTTGGATACAGAGTAGAAACATGAATTCTACCACGATTTCAAACAGGAAGGACAGAAACACATACGGTGCAACGGGAGCAGAAACACATACGGTGCAACGGGAGCAGCACCGTTGGCGTTGAGGTTGTCGCCCATGTCGTTGAGGAAGAGGTTGCCGAGGTCGGGGAAGAAGTCGTCGTCGGTGAAGTCGTGGCTGCCAGTCATGCGAGAGTGCGCCTCCCAGATTTCAACAAATACCACTTGAATGGTGCGCATGAGGGGTGGCTGTAGGGGACGCTATGTCATTGAATGGAGCGCAGGAGTAGCACACGGGCAAAGAGATGGTGTCCTTACTAGTACTCCCTAGTCTCTATCTATCTATATCTATATATATCTACTCTTATAGAAAACCAAGTTGGTGATAATGGTATGCCTGCCATCTTGTAATATAGACCGTCCGATCTATATCCCATTTGATAGAAAGCCAACTATGACAATTTTACAAAGATACCGCACCTCTCTCCACATTTACTGAGATAAGGCCTTGCCTCGCTCATCCTTATCTCCCACAACCTCGTGCTCCTCCCTATGTCTCTATCTCTACTACTCTTCTTTATTTTTTATAAAAATTGAATAGTGCTGCGTCCATTGAACGCCTCCTGAACACGCCTCGCCTTCCATCATCACCAACCGAGTCTTTTATAGGAGTAGGAGTAGAGAAAAACTGAGTTGGTGATGATGTTTTGCCGTGCAATGCACGGGCATCTTGCTATTTTTTTGCATATAAGTCCAAACACCACGTGAGACACGGTCTTTGAGCACGGTTCGTAGTGGATTTCCACGCTCGGGCATTGAAGTTTGTAACTATTTTAGATTAGAATATACTACTACTCCTCCGATGCTAGTAGTAGAGCAGAGTCCTACTCTACTACTCTACTCTAGCAAGCTAGGGCATAGTACTGTAGGGAGTACCAGTACTGTGATCACTCAACCAAGTTGTCTGGCATCGATATGACCCTACGCTGCTGGTATGTGTCTTGTAAGTCAAGCGGCGTGCTGTAGTCATCATCACCTGTCCACTTCCCGCAAAGACATATTCGCTTCTCCATCTTTGTCCGCACATAATCTCGTCCAAGCTTCCATCCCCGCTGGAAGCTAAGGCGCCTCCCCCGTCGTCCGAAACCCAAGCACTAACAATGGCAGAACCGAGCACCATCCGCCTAAAGAGTGGCTGGAATTCGCTCCCCACAGAGGTAATCAAGCTCAATGTGTCACGTGTGGACAATCTCAGTACCATGCCGCCGCGGCTCGCCGGGCTGTACCGTTTACTCAAAGCTCTCGGGCCGGAGCTTTTTAAGCCAGCTCCTTGCTTGCCGATGCCACCGATCTTCGTAAACGGGCGTGTCACGCAGCATAACGATCATAGGGTGGCGAGCATCAACCCCCTTCACTGCGATCCGATCCCCGTCAGCCTCAGCTACATTAACGGTATGTACTGGGTCGGCATGAACACGTCTTGGATGGTGCTCGTCGACGGTCGCGGCAGCTGGATGCTCGTGGAGGTCTACACCCGGCGATTGATCCCCCTTCCTTCGATTAACACTGCACTGCTTTGGCACCGCGGCCCAGAATACTCGGAATCTTACAGTAGCCAACATGATACCAAGTTTGATTTGCTCAAGGTTGTAATCTGCCAAGTGCCCACAAGATTTGCGAATTATAAAGACTTCAGGCTAATTGCATTCTTCAACCACGGTCTCGCTTATCTCGATGTGTCACCGCAAAGAAGTGGATAAATCTGCACTTCCATCGCAGGATCATACATCCTCCATGGTTCTCTGATGCCATTGAACACAAGGGCTTCATTTACGCTGTCGGCTCCTTCTATGGCTGGAGGTATTGCTGGCCTACTCCAGTCATCGCTATAAACGGCTGTTACAACACTATGTTACTTTCCTATGATATCATGATGGCTTGCTTATATTACTGTCAACATTTACTGAAAAAATATTCCTGCTCATAACATGTTGTTCTTAAGATTGACTAAATCAAGAGCCCTTTTTTATTTGACTCCAACTTGATATGATGTTGTAGGTCACTTTGGTGTCCCTACCCTTCCTAATCCCAGAACCTTTCAAAGAAAAGCGGCATGGCAGTTGCAGGTGGTTCCTGGCTCGATCAAACGACAGTGAAAAATTGATGATCGTTCGCACATACCGGATGTGTTGTTTCGCGGAATACAATCACAGTCACTGCAAGGTCTTTGAGCAGGATCCCAACTTCTCTGGGCCTTCAGGAATTTTTGACTGGAGGCTGGTAAGTAGCCTTGGTGCATGCTCTCTGTTTGTCGGACTGAATTATCCGATTAACCAGGAGATAACCGATGTCAAGTATCATGATGGCAGCGCGGTTTCATTCATCAGGCAAAACTGTGTGTACACAGTGTACCATGCGTCTCTGCATGCACCATACCCTGATATGTGCCGCCATGCTCTGCAGCCCAAAGCAGGAGAGAGGGTCGCAAGTATTAGACTTCGACCTGCTGGCTAGAGTTTCCCCCGTCAGGCACCCATCTGGTTCAAGCCGTCAACCAATCTCCACAGCTTAATAAATAGTAACGTGTAACTGAGCCAGTTAGTTAGATGCGTACACTTGGTGTAGTAGGATCTTTGTTTAGTTTGATACATACACTTGTTATTTTTTGGTAGCCCTTTTATAATGATGGCTGATGTTTGGTTTGGAAGAGAGAGCTGCGTCTTCACTCTTACGCCTGCTTATCGCTTCGCTTCACCCCAGCCTTGGTTGTTGCTGCTGCTGTTTTCAATGTACAATCAGTAGTATATTTCGTCTGTTGGTTGAATAAATGTGTTGTTAGAACGACAAACACAATGTTTTGGAAGTCGTTGCACGGTTCGATCCTTTAGTGCCCCATACCGTACGTAGCTCATACTATTTTTCGTACGGAACACATTTTCCACTTGTTGATAAGATGCAGCCCACTGATGAAGGCCCAATAGAGAAGCCCATAATTAACTGGAAGGGAGGCTCTCACATGAATCTGGCCCAGGTACATGCTCATGGTCCCCTAAACATAAATGAGTAAATAAATAAATAAAGCTTAATGCTCATGCACCTGTTCTTTGGGAAAATAGGCAGCCCAATATTTCTTTTTGAAGAATACCCAAGCTAGGCCTATTTGTTTTCTCCGAATTACTGGGCTGCAAATCTTTCAAGACGAGGAGGGATGCATTCCATCCTGGCCAAAGAGTATGGTCAATGTCTGTTAAAAGTAATATCAAAAGGGGTTGAAAATTCCAAAAAAATTATAGCAAATGGGATATTAGTTTTTTTTGTTCTTCACTGATATCTTATACATATTTCATTGGATTTAACATGACATAGTACTAATTTATTTTAAATTATGGCTATTAATTTTTGGATTAAGAATATTTCATTCCCCAGCAAAAATTTGTGAATTTTCAAAATTTCCCACATATTTAGTTAATTTTTTGACACTGGTACTGACCAGAAAATGGCCAGCAATTCTAAAAATGGAAAACGGGCTGCAATAAATTCCATATGAATTAGAAAATGAGTAAACATTATGAAAATAATAGCAAATGGCCGACTTGTTTACGCAAGGCTTTGTGAGTGAACACACGATTCTAGCAGCAGTGACTGTTGGATGTCCATCCAACGGCCGACGTGCTTCTTCAATCTCTGATCTTCCCGCTTCCACCGCTTAAACTAGCGCCACGGACTGCTCGCTTCCCTCCTCTTGTGGCTCATTGTGATGTCACAGAAGCTTCCCCGGCCCACCCTACTCCCTCCGTTGGCCTGGCCGCAAGCAATCAACTGCCTCCTTATTACGTGAAAAAAATGATTCCTCCCACTGACATCTGGGGCGCACCGGTTGGGAGGCTGACCTGTGGGCCTACTACCTTGACGCATACGCATGGCTTGTCAACTTAGTCAACAAACGATTCTAGCAAAAGTAACCGTTGGATTTGAATCGAATGGTCCTGCTGCTTCTTCAATCGCTGCTCTTCTTGCACCAGCCACCCAAACCGCCGGGAGACCGCTTCGCCTCGCCTCCAAAGGGTCGGGTCAGGTTGCCGTTGAGGCCTCATCGCCCCTACTACTCCCACCGCTAGCCAGGCCTTGCGGCGACGGCAGCCTCACACCGCAAATTAACAAGTAAACCTCAGATTCTCTCCGCGTGGGCATCCATCGCCGCGTTTTCCCCAGCTCCGCGTCGTCCCCTTCCTAGGCTCGCCGTCGTCCACCGCCTTTGGTGCTCTCGGCGTGGCGTGGTCAATGTGGTCAACTAATCGACTTCCATCGGAAGAGTATCAGACGTGGAGAGGCTGACAGTGGGTCCACGGCCACAACCCAGTTTTTTGTGATTTGCCAAGTAAGTCGCCTTTGTCAGCCTCAAGGGCTGCAAATATTTCAAGACGAGGAGAGCTTTCATTCGGCTGGCCAGAAAATGGCCCATCAGTAATGAGAAATGGGCTGTACATTTTTAAAACACATCAAACCGGTAATTAGTTTCAAATATCTTTCTTTTTCATTTCGAGATTTTAATTTACATTAATTTTTATGCGCGGAGAATTTGTTGGATTTTATATTGATATGCATTTATTTTTAAAATTAGTTTGAATGTGAGTCGAAATTTCGGGATTAAAAACAGTTCGGACCGCACCGAAATATGCAAAATTTCATATAATTTTTTAACCGTGGCCACAATATGAGTTGTAATGCTAACAAAAAGAATATGGGCTCCAAAAAAACCTTAAGAATTAGCAAATGGGCTGTAAATTATTAGAAATAATAGCAGATGGGCTATATGTTGTTTTCCATGATTTGAGGCTTTCCTAAAAAGGTTGACACACAAGCAAAGGACTATTGGATGGCCATCCAACGGCCGTCAGGTTTCTTCAATCTTTGCTCTTCCCGCTCCAAACCGCTCAAACAAGCGCGTGGGACTGCTCGCTCCCTCCTCCCCACGGGCCGGGTCAGGCCGCAAGACACCTCACCGCCCCACCGTACTCCCATCGCTGGCCTAGACATCCCTCTACTAACCCACACCTGCTGATATTCTCCGGCGACGGTAGACGAACCAGTAAACCCTCATACAGTCATACTCCCCTCCACGTGGGAAACAACTGCCGAGTCTTCCCTGCATCCGTGTCGTCCCCTTCCTAGGCCTCGCTGCCGCCCACGTACCGTGGTGCTCTCGGCGCGGCGTGGTCAATGTGGTCAACGACCGACTTCCATCGGAAGAGTACTGTGCGTGGAGACGCTGACAGCTGGGTCCACGGCCTCAGCAAGGAAGTGCCTCCTTATTATGCGCAAAATAGTTATTCCTCCACCTGATAGCTGGGACCCACCGGACGGGCCACCGTATTTCGCAAAAAAAACGTTTCCCCCCTGACTGCTGGGACCCACTAGCTACACCTTCGCATGCAAGGAAGTGCGTCCGGGCAAAACAAAAACAAAACGATTCGCCCCCCTGACTGCTGGGACCCACCAGCTACATCTTCGCACGCAAGGAAGTCCGTCCGGGCAAAAAAAAATGATTCGCCGACCGCCGGGACCCACCAGCTACATCTTCGCACGCAAGGAAGTGCTCGATACCGGGACCCACCTGGTCAAGCGTACGTAGTGTTGTCATTCTGGTCGCGAACGTGTACGTACATACTGGTCGTTGTAGAGGCGCGCACATGTCGTAGTAGAGGTGCGCACGTAGCATGTACACGTACGTACATCGACCAGGGTGCAAGAAAGAAAATATGGCCACGTATGTGTACATACAGGCGGGGTCTCGAATGCCTACTCACAGACATAATGACGCCGTGGCTCGTGTACATGGCTGGGTCGGAATGGAGAAACAACGTCGTTGTCATGTTTATGGGGAGGCAACGGAGTGCCTCGTGTTCATGGGGAGGCATCGGAATGCGTCGTGTTCATCGGGAGGCAACGGAACGCGTGGGAGCCAACCGGCTGGGTCGGAACGGAATGCGTGGTCGTGTTCATCGGGAGGGTTTGGACGGAACAGGCGATGGAAACGAGGCCTGGCGACCACAACGGAGGAAACAGACCTCCCACGCTTTGGAACGGGTCCTGTTGATCGGGAGGGTGTGGCGCATCAAAACGGAGGAAACGGACCTCCTACGGTCGAAACGGGGTCCCGTTGATCGGAAAAGGTGTGGCATCGCAAAACGGATTTAAACGGACCTCCTACGGTCGTAAACGGGTGGAGGAGTGGCATCACAAAACGGATTTAAACGGACTTGTGTTGGAGCGCCGACGGTCAAACGAGGGTCCCGTTCATCGGGAGGGTGTGGTGTACCGCACACGGACTCCACGTGATACCGCTTCATCTCCACCGCCGACCTCCTCCAGCCTCCACGGGCTACCGCCGACCTCCTCCAGCCTCCACGGGCTCCTCGCTCATCCATCCTCCACCGCGGCGCTTACTCCATCGGCTACCGCTCAACCACCCCTCCACCGCCTACCTGTTCATCTAGCCCTCCACACCACGGGTCCTCGCTCAACTACCCTCCACGGGCACCCCTCCACCGCTTCATCGCTCATCCAACCCTCCACACCACGGGTCCTGTTCAACCACCCTCCACGGGCACCCCTCCACCGCTTCACTGCTCATCCAGCCTCCACCACACCACGGGTCCTGTTCATCCAGAGGCAACGCCACCACTCACCGCTCATCCAACCCCCCGCAACGCCACCGCTCATCCCAGGCAGGCATCGATCGGCTTCGCTTAGCAGCAAGAGCGCGAACCGCCGATCGGGTTCGATTAACAGCCATCGATCGATCGCTCGGGTTCAAGAACGTGTAGCTCGCAGGCAATCGCCAGTTCAGTTAGGAGCCCAACGCCGCTTTGGGTTCGATTAGATCCAACACCTCGCACACAAAGCGCCAGACGCGTACGAGAGAAATGCGCATCTCTCGCCCTGCACCTCCCACCGTAATCGGAACTCCCGAAATTTTCCTCCCCTCGCTTCTACCACGGTTTTTTCCGGCCATGGACGGCCCAAAGAATGTCATGCAGCTGCCTCCGCCCGCCCAGACGAAAAAGCCCATTTTCCGTCATGATTTTTGTCATAGAAGTAGGAGCCCACCACATCTATGATGATACCGGGTTTTGTCACAATTATCGTCATAGAAGTGTCATATGTATGATAGAATTTTTTTTCGTTCGGCCCAAAATGTCACGGATGTGTCTTTTTTTGTCGTGCACATAGAAGACCCCAGATGAACCAGATAGTAGACAGATACTATTCGTTGCTGGCTCGATATGAGACCCATTGGCAATTCAAAACTCAAGATTGAACGATAAAGTAGCATGTAATAATAACCAATGTATAACGTAAGCAAACACGAAAGACTGCGACCTCTCTTCCGGAACTGTGTAGTCCTCAGGTTCACCTGCTCAGTCGATGATGGTAATGCAGTTGGCGTGGCTGCCGGCAACGGGGAAGATGATCTGAGGCGACGAAAGGAAGTCTGCAGGGTGGATCTCTGCTGCAGTGAATGCTTCTGTCGATGGTGCACCTCAGGTGGGGTGGATGACGACACGGCAGGAGCAGGACATAACACACAGAGTTGTCTTTGATGCCTATCTG
This sequence comes from Aegilops bicornis, assembly GCA_021605145.1. Taxonomy (NCBI): domain Eukaryota; kingdom Viridiplantae; phylum Streptophyta; class Magnoliopsida; order Poales; family Poaceae; genus Aegilops; species Aegilops bicornis. Next base: position 396,966,077 of record CM038673.1, on the reverse strand, counting down.
AAAATGAAGTAAATCTATAAGGGCTCCTTAGAATTGGAGGATTCTATAAACGCAGGGACAAGAAAAACACAGGAATAGGATAGGAATGCACGTGCAAAACAGAGCATTTGGAAACATAGGATTTCAGTCAACCTGGGTGTTTGGCCCAAATGAATTGGAAGAATAGAGGAATGGAGAAAAAAAGTGATGCGATGAGTGTACAACCTCTTTGGCATAGCCTTGTGGACCTCAAAGATCATTGGGTTGGACGTGGAGGATGGTGATGATGTCAGGTGTGACTGCCGGAGGCGGGAAGAAGATCCGATGCCTTCCGAAATGGCGCCGAGGGTACCGCTTCCACCGTGATGGACGGTTCCGCTGCTGGAGCAGCTCCGCTAAGGTGTACGGGCGACGAGGCTCAAGCATGACAAGACAGACAACGTTAATCTGAAGTGGGACCCTAATATCATCTGCAATAGATGATGTAAAATACATCACCAAAAAGTGCTAGATGTAAAATGCATCAGCCGCGCCACGGCCGCTCCGACAGATGCTGTAAGTACTGTTCACTCTGAACTTAACTGAAGAAAATGAACTTCACAGTCGAAACTGAATTTTACTGTCAAAACTGATTGAACTAGTAACAGAGCATTGCAATAGATGTTTAGGGCATTCGAGCACTAGTAGCAGAGAAGCAGTGATCTAAATAAGCAGACGCCGAGCAGGTGGAACACACTAGCAGAGAGCAAGTCATGCAAGAGCATCGCGAAGCGAGTGCTAAAGCAGCAACTCCTCAGAAGCTGCCGGAGGTCGTGCAGCAAAGAAGAAGCAGCGCAAGCGAGAGCAAGAGCAGAGCAAGAAAGACGAACGAAAGCAGGAGCAAAGGCAAAGAAGACGACCGACATCAAGAACAGAGCCGCAAAGACGAAGCGAGAGCCGAGCAGCCGCAGCTTAGTGTCATGGAAGTCGCCACGAGGAAGCAACGACATGGGGAGATACGCCGTGGATGATGTGTCCGCGACGGCGCCATCGATGGAGACACACCATGTTCCGCCGGTATCGAGCACCGGCAGCCCCGTGAGATCGAATAAAAGATAAAATGCAGCGGTGAGTGCAGAACCTCCTTGGTGGCGCCGAGTTGGCCTCGCTTCATCGGAGGAATTGGTGAGGGTGCTGCAGTTCCGGTGGGGCAGGTCAAGACGACGCTGTGGGGATTGAGGTGGCACGATAGACGAGGCGAACATCGGGGCAGCTCCTTGGAGGTGGAGGACGGGGCGGCTGATCCGGCGGGACGACGAGATCGACAACGGATCCTCATCCGGTGCGGTGGATGAGGGACGGCGAGCTGTTGCGGTGGACGAGTAGTCGGGGAAGAGTCTCCGGCTGGGCGGCGGTCGGGAGGCCGACGGAGGAGCGTGGGGTTTCGCGGGTTTTGGCGGCCTCGGTGTACGAATGGGGGGGGGGGTGGGGGAGCTGCTTAGGGACGCGCTTGTCCGAAATGTAGGGTAAGTTACCAACGACTTCACCGGTTTTGACACCGCGACGTGGAGCTTCATTTCCTACCGAGGGGTAGAAGGGGATTTCAAGGTCCGGGCCAAGTGGAGCGATTTCAATGAGGAGGGAGTTCTCGCAAGGCCCAAATTTCGGATAACAAGGCTGTGCAGGTTGAAGAAGCGGAGTTTCAAAGCAGGTGAGACAAAAGATTCTCGAGCTTGAAAATTTTGGGATAACAAGGTGCGGATTCCTTGTTCTACAGTAACAAACTTAACATGTAAAAAAACAATTCATACAAGACACAAGATAGTCATGTCCCTTTACTATATTGCTATAGATGCCATTGAAAAAACTACAAGAAAAATGTAAAAAAATCGGAGAACAAGATTACCCTCAAGACAAGACCAAATTGATTCGCACTTCCTCAACAACAACAAAAACAAATCAATTCCCACCAAATAAAGAGTAATGTCCCTTTTATATGATTACAGATGCCATGATCTCAATTTCAATTTTTGAATCCATGTTATGTTGAATTCGAATATATCGTTAGGTGACCTTGCGGTTTATAATTGATGTAGTCGTACATTTTGATCTTCCATCATATATGAACATTTTACTCCACCATGTGAACATATATATTGTCGTCTACCATATGGACTAAATTTGTCAATTTTCCTTATTTGAATACAATTGTTGTCAAGTTATACAATAATTTAAATATGATCTTGATAACAAAAAACATACATATAGCAGTAATCATATTTCACTATGAACTGCATGTACCATACGCTCTCCAATTCAAATATTTGTATCCATTTTATGTTGAATTCAAATCATAGTACATTATTGGTCTAGGTAGCGAGATGTTTGGGATAATCTAAACCATGTTTTCATACGTATAATTTTTGGCTGAATTGGGACAAGTTTTGGTATAAGCCTCTTGCAAAACTGGAGATTCTCTCAACAAGCCTGGTGGTTCCGAGAGGGGACGTGTCACCTTTGTGTGCGAAATGATATACGCTGCCTCCCCCCTGATTTTATTTACAGAGGCAACATAGAACTATATGAGTGCCCTCTTAAATTTTGGAATTATTTCGGGTTCATTTGGCCTTTTTATACATTAAATTGAGTTTCTGGACTTTTAATGTGCATAATCTAAATATGAATTGCATGCACATGCTCCGGTGCACCAAAGTGGGTTGAAAAATCACATGTGTGTCCTTGGTTGAATTTCTAGGTCCCATGGAAGAAATGAGAATGAAATTCAAACATCTCAAGGCCATGACTCGGCCGAGAACATCGAGAAACTTTGATTTTAAATTCATGTAAATCCAAAACTCGCCGAAATCATGAAACTTGGCATGGTGTCATGTCATGGCACTAACATGTTGTGGTAAAAATTGGGCCAATTTGGAAGCTCGTGGTTCTAAGAGGGAACGTGCCACCTTTGAGTGTGAAACGATCTACGCTGCCCCCTTGAGTTTCTTAACAAGGCAACATAGAACTACATTAGTGCCTCGTTAAATTTTGGAATTATTCCGGGTTCGCTTTGTCTTTTTTATACATTAATTGAGTTTCTGGTCATTTAATGTGCATAAGTCAAATTTGAACTACAAGCACATGCTCTCGTGCACCAAAGTTGGTTAAAAAATTACATTTATGTCCTCGGGTGAATTTCTAGGTCCCATGCAAGAAATGGGAATAAAATTAAAGCATCTGGGCATCATGGCTCGGCGGAGAACATTGAGAAACTTGGTTTTAAAATTCTTGTAAATCCAAAACACGTCTGAAAATCATGAAACTTGGCATGGATGTCATGTCATGGTACTACCATGTTGTGGTAAAAAAATTGGCCGAATAGGAACAGATTTTGGTATAAGCTTCTTGCAAACCGAAGCTTCTCTCAAGAAGGCTCGTAGTTCTGAGAGGGAACGTGCCACCTTTGAGTGCGAAACGATATACGTTGTCCCCATTGAATTTATTTACAAAGGCAACATAGAACTACATGAGTGCCCTGTTAAATTTTGGAATTATTCCGCTTGGCCTTATTTACACATTAATTGAGTTTTTGGTCATTTAATGTGCATAATTCGAATTTGAACTACAAGCACATGCTCCCGTGCACCAAAGTTGGTTGAAAATCACATTTGTCTCCTCGGGTGAATTTCTACTCCCTCCTTCCATCTATATAGGTCCTAATGCGTTTTTCTAGGCTAACTTTGACCAAACGTTAGAGCAATAATATATGACATGCAACTTACACAAAGCATACCTTCAAATTTGTATGTCAAAGGAGCTTCCAATACTATAATTTTCATAGTATACATCTCATGTGCTATTAATCTTGTCAATAGTCAAAGTTGTCTTGAAAAACACATTAGGCCCTATATAGATGGAAGGAGGGAGTAGGTCCCATGCAAAAAATGAGAATAAAATTCAAACATCTGGGCATCGTGGCTCGGTCGAGAACATTCAGAAGCTTGGTTTTAAAATCATGAAACTTGGCATGGTGTCATGTCATGGTAGTACCATGCCGTGGTAAAAAAATTGGCCGAATAGGAACAAATTTTGGTATAAGCTTCTTGCAAATCGGAGCTTCTCTCAAGAAGGCTCGTGGTTCTGGGAGGGAACGTGTCACCTTCGTGTGCATAATTCAAATTTGAAATACAAGCACATGTTCCAGTGCACCAAAGTTGGTTGAAAAATCACATGTGTGTCCTCGGGTAAATTTCTAGGTTCCATGCAAGAAATGGGAATGAAATTCAAAATTCTGGGCGTCGTGGCTGGGTTGGAAACATTGAGAAACTTAGTTTTTTATTTCCTGTAAATCCAAAACACGCATGAAAATAATGAACCTTGGCTTGGTGCCATGACATGGTACCAACATGCCGTGGTAAATTTGCAGTCCAATTTGCGAAGGCGCACACATTAACAATCAACAAAGTCATTTTGGAACAAGTGCTATCACGTTACAATCGGAAACACAAGTATTATTGAAACCGTGGGTGTTCTACTTACTAGTACCATTTAGGTGCCGCCACACGTCCCCATTTTTTATTATCTAGGAGGCGTCGTGCATGGTAGCTATTTGAGTACGAGAGGCGTGTGATCAGACCCCTGCACGTGCTTATCGGGAGGAGAGCCCTTTGACCTCCATCTGCCGTCCACCTCTCTCCCAAGGTCTCCATTAATGGCGCCCGAGCCTCTGTTTAATGGCGTGGCTATGTCTCACTCGACTGAGATTTAAGAGAGAAAAAGAAAATCTGAAAGCACGGATCTTGATGTAAGATCCGACGGACCTATATAGCATCTACTGTGACTTATAGCAAGACTGATGAATATATAAGGACGATTTTTTTTGATCAAAGAAGGGCTTGTCCCTTCCGATTTTCATTACTGAAAACCACCACAATTCACAAGAAGTTCAACACAACTCCAGCCTAACACGAAGGACTAAAACCTACCAGATTGAAATCGCAACATCCCAAGAGGCCAACAAAGGCCAAACATCCGCGCTAGAACCCAACATTTCACAACCGACGACACAAATCACATCCTAAACCGATTATTACATCAAAAGAAACCAGAAACTGAAGGAAGCCCAAGACAACTAGAAGAACAAAGAACGCCATGGTCGCCACAAAGAAGAGTTTTCTTCATTCCAGCCTTGCAACATTGATCTTCCACGAAAACATAAGGACGATTAATTGTCTTACATAATTATAAAGATAATTAAAAAATCCACATGCGGCTACGCCCGAAATACACAAGGGCAAAAGAAGAAGGAAGACAAGGATCTGGCTCGCTGATCTCTACTTTCTTGATGCGTTGCTGCAGGCTGCGGGAACTAGTCTCCGCGGAGAGCGGCGATGGGCTCTTTCGTGTCCTCAAGACGCTGCTTGAGAACATCCACGGATTCCTCCACCAGCCTTTGGCGCTTGTTGCGGAGCATGTCATTCTCGTCCATAAGTTTATTGACGATGACGCCGGTCCTCTTCAACAAGACACTGGTCTCCTCCTGCTGGTCTGCACTTCGAACGATCTTCTCCCTCAGCAGGCCGCGCTCGGCCCGGAGCCTCTCATTGCCCTCCCTTAGTTGCTGAATGACACCGGTAGCCTGTTCAAACGAGGCTTTCATGTCGTCCTGCAACCTCGCCCAGCCGGAGATCTGATCCATCTGGCTATGGACGATTGCATGCATGCGCCTATAATATCGCCGCCCGCGAGAAATTTTCCCGAGCAGCGGTGCGGCGGGACATCTTCGCTGCATTCATGGCGCGGCGGGACATCTTCGCCAGGCGCGGCCGGACCAGTCTGCTGCATCGACAGCGCGGCGGGACCTCCGTGCTGCTTCAGCGCCGTGGCGGGACCTCTGTGCTGCTACTTCCGCGTGGCGGGACATGTCGGCTGCTCTCGCAGTGAGGCGGGACATCTCTCGTGCTTCCGCTTCCATGCTCGCCTCTCCCTGGTGGCAATCTCTCGACCCAGAACTCACGCTGGCCATGGCAGATGCAAGGGAAGGATGCTGAATGACTTGTTTGTTTTTGTGGATGAGGAGTTGAGGAGGAATGTGCAATCATCTTGGCATACTAGTATTTATAACCGAGTACTAATACGCTCCTAAGTGGGAAACTATTTAGGTTGTGATCGGCATGAACAGGTTTGCAATTCAATATAGCGTGGTACTAATACGCTCCTAAGTGGGAAACCGTTTAGGTTGTGATTGGTGTGAACAGGTTTGCAATTCAATATAGCGTGGAGTAATTTGGAATGTGACGAGACGCAAGCTCAAAATTTAATGACGGTTCTAGTTTCGAAGTGCGGCACTATTCCCGGATGAAGTACTTCTTTTTCTACTCCCTCCTTTCCGGTTTTATAGGGCTTATCTCAAAATTTTAGTTTTTCCATTTTATAAGGCTCAATTTGGTTGTTCCCCAACACATGTTCAGATTCCAAGGTGCATTAAATCATTGCATGCAAGTATTAAGAGAAAATTGACCAATGCATGTACTTTATGCATGCATGCATTGCAATTAATGCATTGATAAACATAATTTTTGAGAAAAACAAGAGCATTAATTAGGTGCTTTTGAAAACTACAAAAAAATATTCCACCACTCACCATCTTGGTTGGTGAGATTTTGAATTAAGCCCTATAAACCGGAAAGGAGGGAGTACTGCTGTGTACGTGCAATAACTGGCACCGTCGTATACATATCTTACGGTTAATGGGGCGTTCGACAGGAATAGCCATGTGGCGAGCTCTAGGCTAGTCTTTTTTTCAGACGCATTAAACCTATCTCTCGGGACTTCTCGCACGACAAATGGAAGGCATGTATTGTGGAACGAAGGGAGTGCTTGTCATCAAAATGGATAAAAAGGGACGTATCTAGAACTAAAATACGTCTACATACATCTCCTTTTATCCATTTTGATGACAAGTAGTACTTCTTACCCAAAGGAACTTTATATCCAATGGACACAAAATATCCGCTCGATCGTTGGAAATTATTGATCCGATGTTGAAGTAATTGCTGCATCGCCACCAAAACCCACCATTTCTTAAGCTAAAGTAGACCAAGGTAATCCCTATATTAGCATATTACTAAGATAAACAGAAGGCAATCAGAGAAACATTTAGGACGTGAGCTTGTCAATCTGAATGTGAAGGGACACAAGCTTAGCCCCGGCCAGCAGCTTGGGCGGAACTGTCAAGAAGGTCAGCTCCTGCACGTCGACGTCACCGGGATCCTTGCTGCTTGTCACCTCCATTTCCACCTTGACGACGTCGGTCGTGCCTTTGGGCTCCCCCGGCGGGCCGTTCGCCCACAGCTTGGCCTAGTGCGGCAGTGGGGACGCCCGCCTGATGCGCATTTAACCGACACGGCGATAGGGCGCCCGATGTCGAGCACGCCACCGACCAAGAAAAACGGCGGCGGTCCTCCTCCGCGAACAAAGAAGAGTCGTGGCTTCACAATGGCACTTGCATTTGGAGCACCTTGCATCTTGGATCCTGTGCATGGGCATGGGATGCGCGGTGCTGATGTGGTGGTAGAGCGCCGGCGGCGGGCCTTCGTAGCCGCAGACGGGCACATGGCATTTGCAGGGCGCGAGTGGACACACGCTCTGGTGATCGGCGAGCTTGTGGTAAGTGACGTAGAGCCCACAGCCTTCGTGCACGCACTCCACCCTCACTGACGAAAGGACGGAGTCCACCACTGTGTTCCGCACGTCGAAGCCACCGCCGCGCTCGCACTTCTGGCACTGCCGCTGGTTCCCGGGGCGCTCGACGCGGCAGTCCGCGCAGGCCAGGTGCCCTCCCTTGCACTGCAGAAATCAATCGAATAGCACATCAATCAAGAAACCTGCACCTTGCTCAATCAGCCGAACGGACGAGGTGTATTCGAACCTCATACACTGGAGGCGTCAAGGGGCGGAGGCACAAGGGGCAGTGGAGCACGGTGAGGTCCATCGAGACCTTAGAGAGCTCCATCGCCGGGTCCTGTTCGGTCTGCATGATCTCGCCCTCCTCGTGCACAACCATCTCTCGACTTGGGCCGGGGTATTACAAAGCTTCTTGTCACATATTTTATACTACTTCAAGGTGCATTAAATCAACACATGCAAGTATCAAAAGGAGAGTCACGGCATGCATGCATGCGTTGTAATTAATGCATCGGTAAACACAATTTATTGAAATATATGGAGTGCAGTGCTTTGATGTGTCGCGTCAACTCGTACATCAACGAGAAGTTTGATTATCCTCTCCCTCATGGACTTAATCACCTGCCTTTGGCTGTATGACAGGTTGGCCACACACCTGTCGGGCCCACCTGTCATACACGCAAAGGCAGGAGCGTCCCTCCCTCGCCCATGAGCGTGGTGGCTGGCAAGACTAGGAGAAGCTTTCGCTGCATGCTCTCCATCCCGCACGCGGTGGACATGCAGCAGTTCAATCGGTGTCAAATGGCTAGAAGAGTACTGTAGTACTCCTCCAGTGCAGTAGTACTCCATCATTGTTCGACTTCCCAAAGAGGCAAAGAGCCAAGCGCAGCCCGGACGCTCGTGTGGCAGTTTCATGTGTAGAGTAGTCTAGGATAGCGTGTATCGTGCCTGTAAGCTTTAAAATCGTTGGGGTCGACTCCATGCTATGTGGCCGTCTTGAAGTTTTTAAAAAAATTAAAATAGTCTTCTGGCCCTACTTGACACCCTGGTGATTGTAGTTTGCACGCTCATCTGGTCAACATAGGAATATATATTTTAATTTGATTTTTTTAAAAGGGGGGATTCCCCGGCCTCTGCATCAGAACGATGCATACGGCCACATATATTTTAATTTGTGGTGGGTAAATGTTAGAGGTTGCAGCAAATATATTGTACACTGCGGGTCTTTCAGCCAAGTTTAGAGGCAAGCATGTGGGGCCAGTGCTATGATGTGTCGCGTCAACTCGTACAACAAGGAGAAGCTTGATTTTACTACACGCCTTCTCCCTCACCCATGCGTGTGATTTGCTCGTAGAACGAGGACAGGCTTTTGCTTAGTAGTACTTCTACAACAAGCTATCCGCTTTCATGGTGGACGGACATGCAGCAGTGGATTCAACACTGTAGAAGCAGTAGTAGTAACATCATTGTTCGTCTTCTCGAAGAGGCGAAGAGCCAAGCGCAAACCGAACGTTGCAGCTGCGTACATTGGAGCACGCATATAGCCAGGCTTTTGCATGAGACAAATTGCTATGTGAGCCCACTATTGTACTAGTACGTACAACTACTTGCTAGTATAGCCCTGTAAACCAGAAAGGAGTATTTGCCCTTCTAGAGATTTCAACAAGTGACTAGACTACACCATGACGGAGTACATATGGAGCAGAATGAGTGAATCTGCACCGTTAATAAATACGTACTAGTTCTATCGTCTTCCTCTCCGAGGTGCACAATATTGAGTATACTGACTAGTCTCTTTTTGACATGCATTTACGTTTTTACACAAGATGCATACAAGCGCTCATATACACGCACATACACTCACCCCTATGATCGCACACACGCATGACACTATCATCTTGAAATTTACGAAGTCACCATAGGCACCTCGTCGTCGACGGGTCCATAGGTGCTTGAATGCCAAGGAGGGAGAGGGTAGCGGTTCCCGAGACGTTGAGCGGTCAATGATGCATCCTTAATTACATGCAGAGGGAATTAATTGGAGAAGCAGAATAGAGCCAGCATGATGTGAATGCAAAAGAGTTTGGACTCTCATATAATAAATGCGCCCCACCACTCCAATCCATCTACTCCCAAGTCTCTGCGCAACACTACTCACTCCAATCCAAGACCAAGTGACCAGAAGCCACAAGCACCTATGGAGGCGATGGACGCGAGCGGCAGTCGGCTGTGCCAAATCATCCAAGGCGCGGGCCTGCGGCCCCGCACCACGCAGTGTTTCCAGACGGTGCTGGCGACCGCAGGCATCGTAGTCCTTGCCGACGCCGGCTTTGCCTCTCGCATGGACGACATGATGGTCAACTCCATCCGCAAGTTCACCGCCGTCAAGAAGCGCGCGGACGACCTTGCCGTACTGCTCCAGCCCGCATGCCCAGGCTCCTCATTGCCCGCCACCCTCATCGGCCTCCATGGTGACGAACTCTTTCAAGCCCTGGTGGCCCTGCAGGTGTCGGAGGTCGCGACGAAGAATGTGCACCTCGAGGCCGCGAGCCGCTCGCCGCGCAGCGCCTCGCCATGCAAGAAACCGTCGACCTGCACATCCGCGTCTATGAGGAAATCGTCTACAGAGGCCACTGCAAGGCAAGCGAGGACATAAAGACGTTGGCCTTCTTCCAGCGGCTGGAATCTTTGGACGCCATTGTTCAGAAGTACGTCGACCTGGCCACGAAAGCCGCTCCTACTTAGGCGCCATTCGGTGGGCCGGCGCCCTGAGTCGAGGAAGTGGATGTCGTCGATGGATGCATCTCTTCTTGCCTCCTGTAACCAGCACTGCATCGCCTCGTGGCCTTAATGTTTTATTAGTATAGTACTCCCTCCGTTCCCAAATATAAGTCTTTCTAAAGATTCCAGCAAGTGACTACTACATACGGAGCAAAATGAGTGAATCTACACTCTAAACTATGTCTACATACATCTGTATGCTTATTCCATTTGAAATAGTATCTAAAAAGGCTTATATTTATGAACGGAGGGAGTATATGGCATTTTTATTCCAGTCGTAAAAGCATGTCTAGTGGATGTTGTAAATTTGGATGTGTATATCTCCATATACACGTCCATATACACCGTGCTAAATTATACACCTCCCAGTTTTCAGTGGAACGTGTAAATTAGGACGTGCATATTAGAAACGCAACGGCGACCTGGGGGCGAGCTCCTCCGATCCTTCCTCCGAGCGGGCGCGGGACGAAGCAGCGGTCTCCTTTTCACGAGCTCACGAGCGTGTCTTGCTCATGTATATTTCCACGCCTCGTACCGTCGTGGCCCGGGCGTGGATGTTTACACGCCCTTTTACACGAGTCGCTGGGAGCAGTTTTTCAGCTCACATCGTGTATATTTGCTATACACGTCCATATAGATGATCCACTAGAGATGCTCCAACGTTTTCACTGTGAGGTGGGGCCGCAGTTGAGCAAACCCACCCCGCCCACCAGGCGTCGGCCGAGTTTAGAATTAGAAGAGAGAAACGAGGGAGGAGAGCTAGCTGTAGCACGGAAGCTGTTGTCAGATGGGACTCGTGTTTATAGAATAGGAGTACTGAGCACTCGTGCCTCTTTTTTTTGAGGGAAAAATTAGTCGTATGTCTAGTACCACTAGTTGGGTGCGTGCGACCTATAGCTGTTATCACTTTAGGTATCCTTTTCAAACCGCGGCTGCACTTCACAGTACATATTATTAACGCATTTATCCTCCTATATGTACTCCTAGGCTATTTCCATGTGCTCCCGTTCGCTGACATGTGGGACATAGAGCATCTGGGTCATAGTGCATGCACGACTCGGAGCATATGCCCGGGTAGTTTACATTTCAGACCTCACGAATTACATGCAAACCCCCCGCAGAAGAATAAATAAATGAATGAATTACTACATGAACCGGATTATTTTCATGGAAACCGGAGCACGTTCATTAAATTTTGGACGTAACACGTTTATAAAAAATGACCGGACCGAAACCAGTCTAAGGGCCTCTTTGATTTTCCCGCAGAAAAGGGCCTCTTTGATTCGCAGGATACTGAAAACACAGGAATGGGGAAAGTATGATGGCGATGAACCGAGACGAGGAGAACTCTAACTCAGTTAGAGGTTAGAGTTAGATTCTAACCCTGAACTAACTCTAAACCAAAGAGGTGTATGGATGGCAGGGTTAGATTGACAATAAATGCTCTATCTCAATCATTTGACTGCTTTGGACTCTATTTCCTGCCGGATTTGGAGGGTGCTTGGATACGTTTTAGTTCCATGACTAAAAGTAGTGGGACTAAAACTTGTTAGCCTCACCCATGCTTGGATCCAAATACTAAAGAGACTAAAATCAATTTAATGAGCATTTATTATCCTCCAAACCCTCCAATCGAACTACTTTGTGTTAAAGGAGAGGAGTTAAATGAGGAGAGAGAGGACTAATCCAGATTTTAGTAGGGGTACCCCTGACTAAATTTTTTTAGTCTCAAGACTAGTTTTAGCCCCTCTTTAGTCAGGGGTGCTTGGAACTTTAGCCTCTTAAAGAGACAATTTTAGTCAGACTAAAATAAGTCCCTTGGATCCAAGCACCCTCTTGGTGTGGCCGGCTCTTCTGTGGCCTCCTCCCGCTCACAATTGACATAAACGAACCATCTATACAAATCAAGCATGCAAAACATGATAATTTTTACTTTCTCCATACAAATGAGATATCCCACTTAAACATACAAGTCATCAATCAAGCTTCACAAAATGAAAAAACACTTCATGAAACAAAGAATGAGCTAACTCATCACGGAAGTCATTCACGATAGGGAGGGAGCCCGGAGCCCCTCACGCACCGACGGAGGAGCTCGCCATCGCCGCCTCGGGAGGAAGGCTCTATAGAGCCCAAGCCCCGGAACCCTCCGACGCCGGCCCTTGCGAGTTGAGGTCGACACCGCATGGGTAGCAGGGCCGCTTGCCGCCATCGGGAACTTAATCTTTGTGCCTCTAGAAATAATGCAAGCTCAGTAACTAAAATACCTAGAAAGGTGAACTAAATCTTTGGGCTTCTAGAAATAATGCAAGCTCAGAACTAAAAAACCTAGAAAGGTGAATCAATCTTTGGGCCTCTAGAAATAATGCAAGCCTGAAACTGAAATACCTAGAAAGGTGAATCAATCTTTGGGCCTCTAGAAATAATGCAAGCTCGAAAGTGAAATACCTAGAAAGGTGAACTGAATCTTTGGGCCTCTAGAAATAATGCAAGCCTGAAACTGAAATACCTAGAAAGGTGAACTGAATCTTTGGCCCTCTAGAAATAATGCAAGCCTGAAATTGAAATACCTAGAAAGGTGAACTGAATCTTTGGGCCTCTAGAAATAATGCAGGCCTGAAATTGAAATACCTAGAAATGTGACCTGAATCTTTGGGCCTCTAGAAGATTTATTACCTCCTCAAGCAGCATCAAACAATTCCATGCGTGCACCACAAATCTATACCAAGTTGATCAAGATCTACTTTTCCAAATCAGAATTAGCGCTAGAGCAAGCAAGATCAATGATATGGCCGTGAGACAGAGAACAAACGAATAAACTCACCCCTCTTGCGACCTCCCTGGTAGATGCGCCACCGCCACAGCTGACAGAGGGAGAAAACGACCGTGAAGGGGGAGCGGGGCGACCTTCGAAGGCCGGAGGGAGAGGGCGGCCGGAGTAGGGCGGCGGAGGCCGGAAGGAGAGGGCGGCCGGAGGAGAGAGAGGGCGAGCAGTCCTATGGGGAACATAGAGGAATCGCGCGAGAGGGGGAGGGGAGCGATCTGGTGCAGGCAGGGGAGATTTTTTAGTTCTCTTTTAGTGGGCTCGAGGATAACTAACCCAATTAGAACCTCTCCACCGGGCTAGTTTTTTTAGCTGGGTTAGAGCAAACTAGCTCAAACTAACCCCTCTTGTTTCGATAATTTGAGGCTATTTCAACCCAAACTAGCTCTAACTCGGGGATCCAAACAAAGAGGAGTGTTATCAGACATGCTACAGTGTGGACCGTAGCACATTGTTTTTTATGGCCATATCACCACATTGTTTTCTACTGCTGGTTCACTGGGCTACCGTGGTTCGTGCTGCTGGTTCACTGGGCTGCCGTGGTTCGCACTCCTCCGACCTGAGTAGTACTCCCTCCGTTCCTAAATATAAGTCTTCGTAGATATTTCACTTTGGACCACATACGGATGTATATAGATGCATTTTATGTGTAGATTCACTCATTTGTCTCCGTATGTGGTCCATAGTGAAATCTCTCCGAAGTCTTATATTTAGGAATGGAGGGAGTAGTATAGTACTAGTACTGCATCATTCTTTGCTCCTTCTTACTACTCCGACATGTGGGAGAGCCAGCATCCAGGTCGACGTGTCATGCACCAGATTAGAGCGCGGAACGGAAGGGGCATCACCTGGTCGGAGCGCCAGAATTCATGACTATAGTGAGTGGTCATATCACAAGTCTTTCCAGCAGAACGCATCACAAATCGCACATCCCCACTCGCTCACCCTCCTCGCCTCTCTGTCAAACCGCCTACCAAAACTACAGACGTCTTGCCGGGAAAAGCCCGCCCTCAACTTTTAACTACCGAAAATAGTTCAAGCTTGTTCGTTTCTATATAAATACAGTACTTACTGTATGTTTATTCACCCGTGGGGTTGTTCAATGAATGGAGGGGCGGGGAGCACAAGTGAACAATATTGTAGTACTACTAGTAGTAAGTAGGAGTCGTACAGTAGTCACCTTAAATAGAGAGTTTCTTTTCTTTAATGCCACGTACACAAATTGAAATGCTTGTTGTGGAGAGAAAAAAGATAATCACTCCACTATATATGGACGCAGGGGCCTGAGCGCTTGCTTTACTATGGTTGCTCTCTTCATTCTCTCATCCTCCAGATATAAACAAGACAACGGTAGCGACATTTTCTCTCTGCTCACCGCTGGTCACAGATCCGGCCGGATCCCTTAGGCCGGTGTGTGTAGAGGACTAAAAGGTGCATTGTTCACGCGGTCATCGCTGCCGAGGGAGGAAACCCACAGCTGCCGGAGGGGCCCGGTCCTCTGCCCGTGCCGTTCTCTCCGACATAGCGCCAGCTCGGGAGGTCCTCCGACCCTTCTTCCTCCCTGCCGTATTGTCCGCAGATCCGACCTGCCACCGCCGACGTCCCGACGACCCTCAGGTATAAGTTCTTCGAAAGCGGCCTTGCTCTACTGCCCCAGCTCCCCACGTGTCTGCATGTGCATCTTTTTCTACTCCTATCAGCTCTTCCAAAGCCACCTAAATTTTTAGTATTATTAGAGGTAAAGCTACTTCATGCATTGAATCTAGGGCTTTGTTCAAACAACAAAAAAGGGGAAAGTTGTAGCATGAATCTAGGACTTGATTCAAAGTGGAAATAATATGGTGAAAGTAGTAGAGACTGGATACCCAACCGGTCTCTTGGTTGAAAAGGGAAATAATGGGGAAAACGCAGTACAAACTGGATAAGGAACAGATCTATTATTGGTTGAAAAAAGGATAGAAAGTGGCGGCTGGTGGACAAGTCAACAGAGTATGTCCAGGATTAGATTTGCTGCCATCACATAGTAAAAGGTCTCCAGGATTAGATTTGCTGCCCTCACATAGTAAAAGGTCTCCTGGATTAGATTTGGTGCCCTAAAATAGTAAAAGGTCTCAGGATTAGATTTGCTGCCCTCACATAGTAAAAGGTCTCTGTGATTAGATTTGCTACCCTCACATAGTAAAAGGTCTCTGTGATTAGATTTGCTGCCCTCACATAGTAAAAGGTCTCTGTGGATTAGATTTTGCGCCTCACATAGTACAAGGTCTCTGTGATTAGGTTTGCTTCCCTCACATATCATGAACAAACTCGGCATCACCACTTTATGCCTCCTCGTAGGTACATTGTGCTGATGCGTCCACTGTCGCATGTCCTTATACCAACCTTTTGCTGTTGTTAATGTAAGGGCGCATGTAAAATGAAGCGGTCACACTGTTACCTTAGGGACATGTTTAACCAGTGTTATTGTTAATCTAGTTCCTCCAGTGATAAGATGCAATTAAACTGTGTTACAAATGGCACTCCTGCTGTTTTCCCCAGTATGATAAGTAAGTTGCTCCTTTACGCTACTGAGTGTCCTGGTGTCCCCACGGTCCCATGCCCTTAAACCAACTCTTTAGCTGCTGTTGGTTTACCGTGTCTGGTAACAAGCAATGCCACCATTAAAGTAATCCCATATTTGAGGAATCTCATTGTTGATCATAATGCTTCTGGTAACATGAAGCATTGCTGACGTTTTAAAATTTCTACTGTCCTTGCGTGATTGCCATGAACATAATTAAGATGCTTCTTTTCATTTTGTATATGTTTCATATATTCTTATTGACCAAAGAATCGCTTACTTTATATCTTTTTGTGCAGATAGGGATATCCATTTCACCTTGTTGCTATTTTGACCTTTTGGTGAACTGCACAAAACAATTTTTTGGAATGAGTGTCTTGTGTAGTTCAACTAAAATGTCACGTGGGCAACATCTCTTAATTTTGGTGGAACTGCACAAAATGGTGATTGGAGTTTCCAAAATCTCCGTCAACTTCTGCTGGTAATCTCGTGCAACATTTTATTAGCCTTTGCAAGATGGAGTCGTCACAGTCACCACAATGGCACTTTATTTTAGTGGAACTGCACAAAAGGATAAGAAAATTATAGTTGCACCTTACATGAGCCGGACAGCCAACCTTAATGTTCCTCAATTTTAGAGAAGCTACTAAAGAAGAACCTGCCAGCTCACAAGAGCAAGTACTTCTTGCTAGCTGAATGATGCAATCTTTGCTTCATTTCAGGTGAACTGCAGAAAAAGGCGCATGAATTGAATCATGGAACTCCAGGCATGCCTCATCCAAGTAGAGATGGAGGTTGAGTTGAAGGAGGCCGCTATTAAAGCGAAATCATGCTCTCCTGTCTTCTTGTTTGTGCTATGCAAACATGCTGTGCAAACAAGAATACTCAACTACAGATGTTGTGACGGTCAAGAGCATTCGCCAAGTTCTTCGATTGTATGACATGGCTAGCCAAGATGGATTTAATCCCGATATTCACTTTATCAAAAGGCTCTAATGGGTTGGTTCTGAATCTTCCAAGCTGGGAATCAGTGAGATGTGTAGGCATCTTTGTTGTACTTATTATTTGAACCTTATTTGTTGGTTCTGAATCTTGCAAGCTGGGAATCAATGAGATGTGTAGGCATCTTTGTTGTACTTATTATTTGGATCTTATTTGTTGGTTACGAATCTTGCAAGCTGGGAATCAATGAGATGTGTAGGCATCTTTGTTGTACTTATTATTTGGATCTTATTTGTTGGTTCTAAATCTTGCAAGCTGGGAAACATGGCATGATGATGCAGAGGACAACAACCATAACAAACAGTTTAAACTTGGTAGTATTATCTTTGTGAAAATGCGACAAATGTGTTGATCGTGTGCGTCCTGAGAATAATAATTCTAATTGTTGTGCATGTTGATCTTGTGGCACTGATAGAATGAGCGAATGCATTGCTTGTTTTAAGTATAAATTTCTATTAAAGCTAATTAAATTTAAGTAAAGTGACCACTAACTCCTGTTATTATAGTACCAATACGGACCCACTCGTGAACCGACGTGTGGCCGAGGGTGCATTTTCTGCCGGGCGTGCAACGGACGAGGTGGGTAGTAATCTGTCGCTGTACACACTCACCATCGTTGAATCCAGTTCCCAAGAGCTGAAAACAAACTGCTGCCGCCCCTACACACTCGCTCACTCGAAGAGACTCCATGGCGATCCGAGGGTGAGCCTGCTGGATATGGACTTCAACAAGGAGTGCCCTTTGAGTTCGCCAGCTCAGTCCTATGGCTGCACCAAGTTGAATGTGATGTACACCAATGATCTGAGACTCGGTGAAGCTACGCCTCGCCTCGATCCTATGGCTGCACCAGTTTCTAGATCATTCACCCGTTTCATCGGCAAATACCGATCGCACCTTCGTTACGGTGGAGAGAAGGAAGAACGTGACGATTCGGCCATCTGGTGCAACAAGCTTGTCAACATCCAGAAGCAATACAAGATCATCAGCAACGGGCAGGAGAAGGAATCCGTGGTTGACCTCGCTGAGCATCATCGACCCCTGATACGCAACCATGAAAGAAGATGACCTGAACATGTGGGAGGTACCTCTGAATCTAGCCTACATAACCTACGCGGCCAAGGACGCATACGCATGCTACGACATGTACAGGCAGATCTTGGACATGAGGGCGGTTCGCTTCTCGTAACCGGCGAGTACACGGACAGCCGCAGTGTCATGATCAAGCGTGCCGGAAGGTCTAGATGTTGTACTTTATCCGCTTTATAAGCACCTTTATCATCCGAGTGTTTCATGCATTAGCCTATGTGTCATAATTATCTGTTTTGTCCGAAATATTTCTTTTAAGAACCCATTAACCTGATTGCTTTTTAGTGGCTATTTTCTTATGTATGTAAACTAGTTCACTTGTCCGTAAAAACTAGTTCACTCGGCTGCCGTGCTTTGAATCTCCTTCCTCCCAACATATTCCCCTCCTCGGTGGACCCAAAGAGGTCTCTGAATTTTCTTCCACTTTCTTTTTCGATGTAAACTGAGTTTTCTCCCAAAGACTTTCCCTAGAACTAACTCAACTGTCCCACGTCTAGCCTAAAAAATAATAATACCCCACGTACTATTAACTCATCAAATTAAAATGATATTTTATTTCGTAAGTTGAAAGTTCTTACAAAATAATAACAATAATAATTGTTTATATATAACTTGGCAAGTTAACTCCTAGTGATTGCGTACATAAGCTTGCAAAGATTTTACTGACGTGCAATTATGTGTTTATGTTTTTATAACATTTCTCCGTCTAGCCCAACATGATATTTTCACCCAGCTCAGCAAGTCCGCGGATTTCGAGGAAAATGCAAATGGGATTTAAACGGGCTGCATAGATGCTACATCATTGTTTCACCCAGCCCACGACCGACATTCTTCTTCAATCTCTCGTCTTCTTCCCCCAGCACTGCCGGAACCGCCTGCTCCAGCCTTCGGCGTCCAGCGGCATTGTTTTCCGCTCCTCAGCAAAACGCTACCCTGCCGACGGCCAGGCCATCCCTCCACTCCGCACCTCAGGTTATTCTCTGCCGAGTGTAGGCCCACCCCGCACCCGAACCAGTCAAGTTTCCCACTCCTCTCCGTCTGCGACTCCACTACCGCGTCTTCCCCATCTTCGGGTCATCCCAGTTTGGGGCCTCGCCGTCGTCCACCGCCTTGGTGCGCTCGGCGCGGCGTGGTCAACATACGAGAGTCATCGCAAGAGGACTGTACGTGGAGAGCCTGACGGCTGGGACCCACGAGGTCCATGGTCGCACGCAAGGAAAGTCCCTCCTTATTATGCACTGTACGTGGGAAGGGCTTCTGTATTTCGCGAAAAAACGTTCCCCCCGCTGACAGGTCGAACCCACCAGCTATATCTTCGCACGCAAGGAAGTGCCTCCTTATTACGTACCAAAAAATGAATACCCCCTGCTAGCTGGGACCCACCATAGTGGGTGGCTGACTTGTGGGCCTACTAAGTTGACGAGGACGGAGGGCTTTGTCAACTTAGTCAATATGAACGATTCTAGCTCCAGTGACCGTCCGATGTCCATCCAACGGCCATAGTGCTTCTTCAACCTCTGGTCTTCTTGCTCCAGCCGCCCAAAACAGCGCCGATCGTGCCGCGTGCTCCTGCCTCTCGTGGCCGACTGTGATGCCGCGGAGGCCTCACCGCCCCCTACTACTCCCACCGCTGGCCCAGGATATCCCTCTACTCACCCACACCCCATGTTATTCTGCGGCGACGGCAGCCTCACGCCGCAGCCGAACCAGTGGACCCTCGTACTCCTCTCCGCGTGGGCATCCATTACCGCGTCTTCCCCGGCTCTGCGTCGTCCCCTTCCTAGGCCTCGCCGTCGTCCACCGCCTTGGTGCTCTCGGCGCGGCGTGGTCAATGTGGTCAACGACCGACTTTCATCGGAAGAGTATCAGACGTGGAGAGGCCGATACCGGGTCCACGGCCACAGCCCAATTTTTTTGTGATTTCCCAAGTAAGTCGCTTTGTCAGGCCTGTTGGGTTGCGAATCTTTCAAGACGAGGAGAGCTTCATTCGGCTGGCCGAGAAAATGGCCTATCAGTAATGAGAAATGGGTTGTACATTTTTAAAACACATCAAACTGACAATTAGTTTCAAATATATTTTTTCATTTCGAGATTTTAAATTACATTAATTTTTATGCATGGATAATTTGTTGGATTTTATATTGATATGCATTTATTTTTACAATCATTTTGAATGTGGAGTCAAAATTTCGGGATGAAAAACAGTTCGGACCGCACCGAAATATGCAAAATTTCGTATAATTTTATAATCGTGGCCACAATATGGGTTGTAATGCTAACAAAAAGAATATGGGCTCCAAAAAAACCTTAAGAATTAGCAAATGGGCTGTAAATTATTAGAAACAATGGCAGATGGGTTGTATGCTGTTTTCCACAGATTTGAGGCTTTCCTAAAAAAAAGGTTGACGCACAAGCAGTGACTATTGGATGTCCGTTGAACGGCCCTCGTGCTTCTTCAATCTCTGCTCTTCCTGCTCCAGCCGCTCAAACAAGCGCCGGCGGGACTGCCTGCTCCCTCTTCCCAGGCCGGTTGTCTGCAGCAGCCTCACCGCCCACCGTACTCCCATCGCTGGCCTAGCCATCCCTCTACTCACCCACACTGCTGTTATTCTCCAAATGACGGCAGACAAACGATAAACCCTCAGACAACAGATTACTCCCCTCCGCATGGGAAACAACTGCCGAAGTCTTCCACCTCCGTGTCGCTCCTTCCTAGGCTTCATTGCCGCCCACCGCCTGGTGCTCTTGGCGCGGCCTGGTCAACGTGGTCAACGACCGACATGCATCTGAAGGGGACTGTACGTGGAGAGGCCAAGAGCTGGGTCCACGGCCGCACGCAAGGAAATGCCTCCTTATTACGCGCAAAATAATGATTCCTCCACCTGACATCAGGGACCCACCGAAAGGGCCTCTATATTTCACGAAAAAACGTTACCGCCACTGACAGCTCGGACCCACCAGCTATATCTTCGCACGCAAGGAAGTGCCTCCTTATTACGCACAAAAAAATTGAATACTCCCCCTATTAGCTGGGACCCAGTATAGTGGCAGGGTGACTTGTGGGCCTACTAAGTTGATGGGGACAGAGGGCTTTGTCAACTTAGTCAATATGCACGATTCTAGCTCCAGTGACCGTACGATGTCCATCCAACGACCGTAGTGCTTCTTCAACATCTGGCCTTCTTGCTCCAGCCGCCCAAACCAGCGCCGGTCGTGCCTCGTGCTCCTGCCTCCCGTGGCCGGCTGCGATACGGCGGAGGCCTCACCGCCCCCTACTACTCCCACCGCTGGCCAGGCCACCACTCTACTCACCCACACCCCCTGTTATTCTGCGGCTACGACAGCCTCACACCGCAGCGAACCAGTGAACCCTCGTACTCCTCTACGCATGGGCATCCACTGTCGCGTCTTCCCCGGCTCCGCGTCGTCCCCTTCCTAGGCCTCGCCGTCGTCCACCGCCCTGGTGCTCTCGGCGCGGCGTGGTTAACGTGGTCAAGGAACGGCTTCCATCGGACGTGGACTGTACGTGGAGAGGCTGACAGCTGGGTCCACGGCCGCAGCAAGGAAGTGCCTCCTTATTACGAGCAAAATAATTATTCCTCCACCTGATAGCGGGGACCCACCGGACGGGCCACCGTATTTAGTGAAAAAAATGTTTTCCCCTGACTGCTGGGACCCACCAGCTACATCTTCGCACGCAAGGAAGTGTGTCCGGGCAAAAAAAAAACGATTCGCCCCCCTGACTGCTGGGACCCACCAGCTACATCTTCACAGGCAAGGAAGTGCCTGACAGTTGGGACCCACCTGGTCGAAGCGTACGTAGCGTTGTCATTCTGGTCACGAACGTGTACGTACATATATACTGGTGGTTGTAGAGGCGCGCACGTGTTGTAGTAGCGGCGTGTACGTGTCGTAGTAGAGGCGCACACGTAGCATGTACACGTACGTACAACGGCCAGGGTGCAAGAAAGAAAATAAGGCCACGTATGTGTACATACGGGCGGGGTCTCGAACACCTACTCGCACATAGGTACGGCCAGGGCTCGTGTACATGGCTGGGTTAGAACGGAGAAACAACATCGTCGTCGTGTTCATGGGGAGGCAACTGAATGCGTCGTGTTCATGGGGAGCCAATGGAATGCGTCGTGTTCATCGGGAGGCAACGGAACACGTGGGAGCCAACCGGCTGGGTTGGAACGGAATGCGTGGTCGTGTTCATCGGGAGGGCTTGGACGGAATAGGCGATGGAAACGAGGCCTGGTGTACCGCAGAACGGAGGAAACGGCATTGTGTTCGACCGGCCACGTTCGAAACGGGATCCTGTTCATCGGGAGGGGCTGGCGTACCGCATAATGGACAAAACGGACCTCCTACGGTCGAAACGGGGGTCCTGTTGACCGGGAGGAGTGTGGCGTACCGCAAAACGGACGAAACAGACCTCTTACAGTCGAAACGGGGGTCCTGTTGATCAAGAGGGGTGTGGCGTACCGCAAAACGGACGAAACGGACCTCCTATGGTCGAAACGGGGGTCCTGTTGATCGGGAGGGGTGTGGCGTACCGCAAAGTGGGACTCCACGGGATAATGTTCATCTCCACCGTCGACCTCCTCCAGCCTCCACGGGCTACTGTCGACCTCCTCCAGCCTCCACGGGCTCCTGTTCATCCCGCCTCCACCGCGCGCTACTCCACCACTCTTGTTCAACCACCCCTCCACCGCTTCATCTGCTCATCCAGCCCTCCACTCCACGGGGTCCTGTTCAACCACCCCTCCACGGGCACTCCGCCACCATCTACTATTCATCCAGCCCTCCACACCATGGGGTCCTGTTCAACCACCCCTCCACGGGCACCCCGCCACCGTCTACTATTCATCCGGCCCTCCACCACACCACGGGGTCATGTTCATCCAGAGGCAACGCCACCGCCATCGCTCATCCAACCCCCCGCAACACTCACTGTTCATCCCAGAGGCAGCATCGATCGACTTCAATTAGCAGCGATGGCGAAGCGAATCGCTCGATCGGGTTCGATTAACGACCATCGATCGATCGCTCGGGTTCAAGAACGCGTAACTGCGGTGCAATCACTCGGGTTCGATTAGAGCCCAACGCCTCGCTTCGGGTTGATTAGAGCTAACGCCTACGCTTTGCAGCGTATGCGTGTACAAGAGAAACACGCATCGCTCGGCCCCGACCTCCCACCGTAACCGGAACTCCCTAAATTTTCCTCGCCTCGCTTCTACCACGGTTTTTTCCGTCATGGACGGCCCAAAGAATGTCATGCAGCTGCGTCTCCGCCCGCCTGTGACGAAAAGCCCATTTTCTGTCATGATTTTTTGTCATAGAAGTAGGAGCCCACCACATCTATGATGATACCGGGTTTTGTCACAATTATCGTCATAGAAGTGTCATATGTATGACAGGAAAAAAATTCGTTCGGCCCAAAATGTCACAGATGTGTCTTTTATTTTGTAGTGCTTAGCTAGGCATAACGTAAGGATTTAAGTTTTGTCATGTTTCTTCTTAACTTTCTTAGAGGTATTTTCATCATGAGGCTTTGTAAACACAACATAAAACATGTTATCCATATAATCCTTAGCAATCCTAAGTTGGTTCTCATCATACCCCTTTTGATTTCCCGCAACAATCCAAGAGTAATGTTGATTAATATTATTGAAAACTTGTTGGATTATATCTAAAACTGGGACTTCCTTTTTAAGATTCTCATCAAAGATTTTATTGTCCCCAAGCAAATATCTTAAAGCATAGTCACTATTGTAAAGAATTTCATCTATCACAGGTTTTTCACTATTCATACCATAAAAATTAAAGATTTCCCTAGCTTCCCGAATTATGTAGTCAAACTCATTAATTAGAACGAGAGTGGCCAACTTTTTAGCCCTAGGATTCTTCATTTCGGGAAGCTCAAAAAACAATCTTTGCAAAGTAGGATGAGTACGAATAAATTTACTTTCAAGTTTCAGAACCAGTGCTGAAATAGCATCCGCATAAGATCTAGTAGTTTTAAGTATAGGAGCTTCATCAATACTTAGATTCCCAACACAATTGAAAAATTCTTGGATACGTTCTTTTCCCATAACGTTCCCTTGTCACAAGATAAAAGATTTAGCATCCAGATTGCCCGTACGTCCAATCTTAGGAGTTAGGCCATCATCTGTTGGTGCCATACCAAAATCGCTCATGATTGCAAGCAAAGGATAGATCTGACGAGAAAACGACGAATGGAAAAGGAGAGGTGAATAAAACGGCAAATTTGTGTGAAGTGGGGGAGAGGAAAAATGAGAAGCAAATGGTAAATAATGCAAATTACAAGGAGATGAGATTTGTGATTAGGAACCCGGTATGTGTTGAAGATCCTCCCCGGCAACGGCGCGAGAAACTCCTTTTGATGTCGCTTGAAGCTACGTCGGTATTTCCCCAAAGAGGAAGGGATGATGCAGCACAACGGCGGTAGGTATTTCCCTCAGATATGAAACCAAGGTTATCGAACTAGTAGGAGAACCAAGCAACACAACGTAAACAACCCCTGCACACAAATAACAACACCTCACAACCCGACGTGTTAAAGGGGTTGTCAATCCCTTTCGGGTAACGGCGCCAACGGCGTGCGGACGGGAAAAAGTTGTAATAATTTGATAGATCAAACGCCAAATAAAATAAAAATAAATAAAATGCAGCAAGGTATTTTTGTATTTTTGGTTTAGTAGATCTGAAAATAAATGCAAGGAAAAAGTAGATCGCAAAGGCAAATAAATGAGAAATAAGACCCGGGGGTCGTAGGTTTCACTAGTGGCTTCTCTCGAGAAAAATAGCAAACGGTGGGTGAACAAATTACTGTTGGGCAATTGATAGAACTTCAAGTACTCATGACGATATCCAGGCAATGATCATTATATAGGCATCACGTCCAAGATTAGTAGACCGACTCCTGCCTGCATCTACTACTATTACTCCACACATCGACCGCTATCCCGCATGCATCTAGTGTATTAAGTTCATGAAAAAACGGAGTAATGCTATAAGAACGATGACATGATGTAGACAAGATCTATCTATGTAGAGATAGAACCCATCGTTTTATCCTTAGTAGGAACGATACATACATGTCGTTTCCCTTTTTGTCACTGGGATAAAGCACCGTAAGATCGAACCCACTACTGGGCACCTCTTCCCATTGCAAGATAAATAGATCAAGTTGGCCAAAGAGACCCAAATATTGGAGAAGAAATACGAGGCTACAAGAAATCATGCATATAAGAGATCAAAGAAACTCAAATAACTTTCATGGATATAAAAAGATATAACTGATCATAAACTCGAAGTTCATCAGATCCCAACAAACACACCGCAAAAGATTTACATCATATGGATCTACAAGAGACCATTGTATTGAGAATTCAGAGAGAGAGAGAGAGAGATAAATCCATATAGCTACTAACTACGGACCCGAAGGTCTACAAAGAACTACTCACGCATCATTGGAGAGGCAACAATGGAGGTGGTGAACCCCATCCGAGATGGTGTCTAGATTGGATCTGGTGGTTACGGACTCTGCGGGCTGGATGAATATTTTGTCGACTCCCCTAGGGTTTCTGGAATATTGGGGTATTTATGAGCAAAGAGGCGGTCCGGGGGGCACCCGAGGTGGGCACAACCCACCAGGGCGCGCCTGGGCCTCCTGGCGCACCCTGGTGGGTTGTGCCTCCCTCGGGGCACCCCCTAGGCGCAGCCAGGGCCCGTTGTGTTCCTTCTGGCCCAAAAAAAATCATCATGGAGTTTCGTGGCATTTGGACTCCGTCTGGTATTGATTTTCTATGATGTAAAAAACATGGAAAAAATAGCAACTAGCACTTGGCACTATGTCAATAGGTTAGTACCAAAAAATGATATAAAATGACTATAAAATGATTATAAAACATCCAAGGTTGATAATATAACAGCATGGAACAATAAAAAATTATAGATACGTTGGAGACGTATCAGTTGTCCACTTGATGGAGGATCATCTACCACGGGTGAACACAAATTGCGACTTGACGCATTATGTTAAAAAAGAGGCAAACCATGTGGGGCCTACCTTTGAGGCAATGCTCTATACACTCGAGATGCTTTGTGCGTATTACTTTTGATGTGTCCCATCAACTCGCAGAACGAGGAGAAGCTTGCTTAGTACACCATCTCCCCCGCCCACGGGCGCGGTGGCTCGCAGGACGAGGTGAATCTTGCTTACTACACCTTACGCCTGCTCCCTCGCCCACGCGCGTGGTGTCTCGTAGGACGAGGAGAACATTTTGCTACTCCCTCTATTTACTCCTTGTCCCTACCTTGGTTAGAGAGATTATCATATTGTTTGGAATATATGTCCTTTAGTAGATTTCAATATGAACTACTAGTACATACTCCAAACACTAATGTATATAGATGTATTTTAGAGTGTAGATTCACTCATTTTGCTCCGTATGTAGTCAATATTGAAACGGACGTAATAGTACGCACTCTCCCTCACCCCTCGACCCTCGCCCACATGGCAGACGTGCATCAATTCATTTGGTCTCATATAGCCAGAACGATATATACTACAGTACCATTATTGCTTGACTTCCCGAAGAGGCGAAGAGCCAATCGCAAGGTTAATATTTTGAAGATGCCAAGTGCAAGATTTATAGGAGAATGAGTAGTAGTAGTAGTAGTAGTACTAGTAGTACGTACCAATGGTACGTACTGTACGAGGAAGAAAGCAACAAGATGTATGTTTTGCGTGACAATCTCTTCTTACACGACGTGCTAGACCTCGTGGACCTCATTGTTGCAATGGGACTACTCCCTATGATAGATGGCACGATTCAGAGTGGTGGGCAGCGGGCATAATTCAGAGCTGCTTAGTCTTAAACCCCATGAAGAAGTCCCATCAAAAGGAATAGCCATCCTCTACACGTGCTCCTATGTAAAATGAGTAAATGAGACAAAAAGAGAAAGAGATAAAGTAAAAAAATCACCAGCCTTAGATCCATCCCTATTGTATCAATGAATGATATTTCTACGTCGTGATTGACATGGCTATATTATTAACCATGCTATGGAGGTAGAAGCAGATTTTTATTTATTCGCGGAGGTAGCAGCGGATGGATATTCAACAAGGAGTGAAATGATGACTGCTTCCTCGGTCAAACATAGAGAAAGGTGGGCCTCGTGATTTCACGGCTTATTAGTCATTATTACTACCTATACTCTTTGCCCATATATAATAACCGCGTGGTAGTACAAAGAGGTGGGCTATACTTTTAATAACCATGCTCGAAGAGAAGAGGTGCACGCACCCACGCACGTAGTGTACTAGTAGCACTCTTTGTGTCTTTTGCGTCTTCCCCAACCACACACGTGACATGGTGGAGCTCATTTCTGTAAGATGATGCAACCCACGTGATAATTTGACACGTCTAGTAGTAGTTACTCACTTATAAATAATGGAGGGTCGGGAACCACGCATGAACGGTGCCGCATCATTTATAAATAAAGCTTTTTTTCTTCAGTGGCACGTATGCAATATAAATAGGTTCATATGGAGAGAAAAGGAAACCGCTCCACTATATACATAGCCAGGATAATCCTACACAGTTGCTTGCTGGGGTTGCTCTCTTCACACTCTCTCGCACAAAACGATCGTGGCAACATCTCTAACATCCCGACGGATCACGTCCGCCGGGGGAAGGGGTCGATGCTTAGTGTATATGCGGTCGCCGTCGCCGACGGTGAAAACCCACTGTCGGCACGTCCCGATCAGGTGTCCCCGCTGTTCTCTCTCACAAAGCCGGTGAGGTTGCCTTCGTCCCTTGCTCACTGCCGCGATGTGGGCAGTTGCCTCCTCCCGCCGTGTTGGGGAACGTAGTACTTCAAAAAAATTCCTACGATCACGCAAGATCTATCTAGGAGAAGCATAGCAACAAGCAGGGAGAGTGTGTCCACGTACCCTCGTAGACCGAAAGTGGAAGCGTTTAGTAACGCGGTTGATGTAGTCGAACGTCTTCGCGATCCAACCAATCAAGTACCGAATGTACGGCACCTCCGCGACCTGCACACGTTAAGCTCGGTGAAGTCCCTAGAACTCTAGATCCAGCTGAGGTCGAGGGAGAGTTTCGCCAGCACGACGCGTAGTGACGGTGATGATGACGTTACCAACACAGGGCTTCGCCTAAGCACTACGACAATATGACCGAGGTGGAAAACTGTGGAGGGGGGCACCGCACACGGCTAAATATCAACTTGTGTGTCTATGGGGTGCCCCTCCCTCGTATATAAAGGAGGGGAAGAGGAGGAGGGCTGGCCACAAGGGGCGTGCCCAAGGGGGGATTCCTACTCCTAGTAGGAGTAGGTTTCCCCCTTTCCTAGTCCAAGTAGGAGAAGGGGGGAAGGAGGAGGAGGAGAGAAGGAAGGAGGGGGGCACCGCCCTCCCCTTGTCCAATTCGGATTGGGGCAAGGGGGGGCGCCACCTCCTGGCCAGCCCTCTCTCTTCTCCACTAAGGCCCATGAGGCCCAATAGCTTCTCGGGGGGGGGGGGTCCGGTAACCCCCGGTACTCTGAAACTTATCCTATACGACTCGAACCATTCCGGTGTCCAAATATAACCTTCCAATATATGAATCTTATGTCTCAACCATTTCGAGACTCCTCGTCACGTCTGTGATCTCATCTGGGACTCCGAACAACCTTCGGTCATCAAATCACAAAAACTCATAATACAAATCGTCATCGAACGTTAAGCGTGCGGATCCTACGGGTTCGAGAACTATTTAGACATGACCGAGACACATCTCCGGTCAATAACCAATAGAGGAACATGGATGCTCATATTGCCTCCTACATATTCTACGAAGATCTTTATAGGTCAAACCGCACAACAACATACGTTGTTCCCTTTGTCATCGGTATGTTACTTGCCCGAGATTCGATCGTCGGTATAATCATACCTAGTTCAATCTCGTTACTGGGAAGTCTCTTTACTCATTCCGTAATGCATCATCCCGCAACTAACTCATTAGTCACATTGCTTGCAAGGCTTATAGTGATGTGCATTACCGAGAGGGCCCATAGATACCTCTCCGACAATCGGAGTGACAAATCCTAATCTCGATCTATGCCAACTCAACAAACACCATCGGAGACACCTGTAGAGCATATTTATAATCACCCAGTTACGTTGTGATGTTTGATAGTACACTAAGTGTTCCTCCGGTATTCGGGAGTTGCATAATCTCATAGTCATAGGAACATGTATAAGTCATGAAGAAAGCAATAGCAATAAACTAAACGATCATAGTGCTAAGCTAACGGATGGGTCTTGTCCATCACATCATTCTCTAATGATGTGATCCCGTTCATCAAATGGAAACACATGTCTATGGTTAGGGAACTTAACCATCTTTGGTTAACGAGCTAGTCTAGTAGAGGCATACTAGGGACACTCTGTTTGTCTATGTATTCACACATGTACTAAGTTTCAGGTTAATACAATTGTAGCATGAATAATAAACATTTATCATGATATAAGGAAATATAAATAAAAACTTTACTATTGCCTCTAGGGCATATTTCCTTCAATCTCCCACTTGCACTAGAGTCAATAATCTAGATTACATAGTAATGATTCTAACACCCATGGAGTCTTGGTGTTGATCATGTTTTGCTCGTGAGAGAGGCTTAGTCAACGGGTCTGCAACATTCAGATCTGCATGTATCATGCAAATCTCTATGTCTCCCTCCTTGGCTTGATCGTGGATGGAATTGAAGCATCTCTTGATGTGCTTGGTTCTCTTGTGAAATCTGGATTCCTTTGCCAAGGCAATTGCACCAGTATTGTCACAAAAGATTTTCATTGGACCCGATGCACTAGGTATGACACCTAGATCGGATAAGAAGTTCTTCATCCAGACTCCGTCATTTGCTGCTTCCGAAGCAGCTATGTACTCCGCTTCACACGTAGATCCTGCCATGACGCTCTGCTTGGAACTGCACCAACTTACAGCTCCTCCATTTAATATAAATATGTATCCGGTTTGTGACTTAGAGTCATCCAGATCAGTGTCAAAGCTTGCATCGACATAACCATTTACGACGGGCTCTTTGTCCCTCCATAAACGAGAAACATATCCTTAGTCCTTTTCAGGTATTTCAGGATGTTCTTGACCACTGTCCAGTTATCCACTCCTGGATTACTTTGGTACCTCCCTGCTAAACTAATAGAAAGGCACACATCAGGTCTGGTACACAATATTGCATACATGATAGAACCTATGGATGAAGCATAGAGAATGACTTTCATTTTCTCTCTATCTTCTGCAGTGGTCGAGCATTGAGTCTGACTCAACTTCACACCTTGTAACACAGGCAAGAACCCTTTCTTTGCTTGATTATTTTTGAACTTCTTCAAAACTTTACAAGGTATGTGCTTTCTGAAAGTCCAATTAAGCGTCTTGATCTATCTTTATAGATCTTGATGCCCAATATATATGCAGCTTCACCGAGGTCTTTCATTGAAAAATTCTTATTGAAGTATCCTTTTATGCTATCCAGAAATTCAGTATCATTTCCGATCAACAATATGTCATCAACATATAATATCAGAAATGCTACAGAGCTCCCACTCACTTTCTTGTAAATACAGGCTTCTCCAAAAGGGTGTATAAAACCATATGCTTTGATCACACTATCAAAGCGTATATTCCAACTCCGAGATGCTTGCATCAGTCCATAAATGGATCGCTGGAGCTTGCACACTTTGTTAGCACCTTCGGATCGACAAAACCTTCGTTGCATCATATACAACTCTTCTTTAAGATATCCATTAAGGAATGCAATTTTGACATCCATTTGCCAAATTTCATAATCATAAAATGCAGCAATTGCTAACATGATTCGGACAGACTTAAGCATCGCTACGGGTGAGAAGGTCTCATCGTAATCAACTCCTTGAACTTGTCGAAAACCTTTCGCAAAAGTCGAGCTTTGTAGACAGTAACATTACCGTCAGTGTCAGTCTTCTTCTTGAAGATCCATTTATTCTTTATGGCTTGCCGATCATCGGCCAAGTCAACCAAAGTCCACACTTTGTTCTCATACATGGATCCCATCTCAGATTTCATGGCCTCAAGCCATTTCGCGGAATCTGGGCTCATCATTGCTTCCTCATAGTTCGTAGGTTCGTCATGGTCAAGTAACATGACTTCCAGAACAGGATTACCGTACCACTCTGGTGCGGATCTTACTCTAGTTGACCTATGAGGTTCGGTAGTAACTTGATCAAAAGTTTCATGATCATCATCATTAGCTTCCTCACTAATTCGTCTAGGAATCACTGGAACTGATTTCTGTGATGAACTACTTTCCAATAAGGGAGCATGTACAGTTACCTCATCAAGTTCTACTTTCCTCCCACTCACTTCTTTTGAGAGAAACTCCTTCTCTAGAAAGGATCCATTCTTGGCAACGAATATCTTGCCTTCGGATCTATGATAGAAGGTGTACCGAACAGTCTCCTTTGGGTATCCTATGAAGACACATTTCTCCAATTTGGGTTCGAGCTTATCAGGTTGAAGCTTTTTCACATAAGCATTGCAGCCCCAAACTTTAAGAAACGACAACTTGGGTTTCTTGCCAAACCACAGTTCATATGGTGTCGTTTCAACGGATTTAGATGGTGTCCTATTTACGTGAATGTAGTTGTCTCTAAAGCATAACCCCAAAACGATAGCGGTAAATCAGTAAGAGACATCATAGATCGCACCATATCTAATAAAGTGCGGTTACAACGTTCGGACACACCATTACGCTGTGGTGTTCCGGGTGGCGTGAGTTGCGAAACTATTCCGCATTGTTTCAAATGAAGACCAAACTCGTAACTCAAATATTCACCTCCACGATCAGATCATAGAAACTTTATTTTATTGTTACGATTATTTTCTACTTGACTCTGAAATTCCTTGAACTTTTCAAATGTTTCAGACTTATGTTTCATCAAGAAGATATACCCATATCTGCTCAAATCATCTGTGAAGGTCAGAAAATAATGATGCCAGCGGCGAGCATCAACACTCATCGGACCGAATACATCAGTATGTATTATTTCCAACAAGTCTGTTTCTTGCTCCGTTGTTCCGGAGAACGGAGTCTTAGTCATCTTGCCCATGAGGCATGGTTTGCAAGAATCAAGTGATTCATAATCAAGTGATTCCAAAAGCCCATCAGCATGGAGTTTCTTCATGCGCTTTACACCAATATGACCCAAACGGCAGTGCCACAAATAAGTTGCACTATCATTAGTAAACTTATATCTTTTGGCTTCAATACTATGAATATGTGTATCACTACTATTGAGATTCAATAAAAATAGACCACTCATCAAGGGTGCATGACCATAAAAGATATTACTCATATAAATAGAACAATCATTATTCTCTGATTTAAATGAATAACCATCTCGAATCAAACAAGATCCAGATATAATGTTCATGCTTAACGCTGGCACTAAATAACAATTATTCAGGTCTAAAACTAATCCCAAAGGTAGATGTAGAGGTAGCGTGCCGACGGCGATCACATCGACTTTGGAACCATTTCCCACGCGCATCGTCACCTCGTCCTTAGCCAATCTTCGCAATCCGTAGCCCCTGTTTCAAGTTGCAAATATGAGCAATGTAACCAGTATCAAATACCAGGCGCTACTACGAGCATTAGTAAGGTACACATCAATAACATGTATATCAAATATACCTTTCACTTTGCCATCCTTCTTATCCGCCAAATACTTGGGGCAGTTCCGCTTCCAGTGACTAATCCCTTTGCAGTAGAAGCACTCAGTCTCAGGCTTAGGTCCATACTTGGGTTTCTTCACTTGAGCAGCAACTTGCTTGCCGTTCTTCTTGAAGTTCCCCTTCTCCCCTTTGCCCTTTTCTTGAAACTAGTGGTCTTTTTGACCATCGACACTTGATGCTCCTTCTTGATTTCTACCTCCATAGCCTTTAGCATCGCGAAGAGCTCGGGAATTGTATAATCCATCCCTTGCATATTATAGTTCATCATGAAGCTTTTGTAGCTTGGTGGCAGTGATTGAAGAACTCTATCAACGACACTATCAACTGGAAGATTAACTCCCAGCTGAGTCAAGTGATTGTGGTACCCAGACATTCTGAGTATATGCTCGCGATGTAACTATTCTCCTCCATTTTGCAGCTGTAGAACTTATTGGAGACTTCATATCTCTCAATACGGGTATTTACTTGAAATATTAACTTCAACTCCTGGAACATCTCATATGCTCCATGACGTTGAAAACGTCGTTGAAGTCCCGGTTCTAAGCCTTAAAGCATGGCACACTAAACTATCGAGTAGTCATCAACTTTACTCTGCCAGAAGTTCATAACATCTAGAGTTGCTCCTGCAGCAGGTTTGGCACCTAGCGGTGCTACCAGGACGTAATTCTTTTGTGCAGCAATGAGAATAATCCTCAAGTTACTGACCCAGTCCGTGTAGTTGCTACCATCATCTTTCAACTTAGCTTTCTCTAGGAACACATTAAAATTCAATGGTACAGTAGCACGGGCCATTTATCTACAACAACATAGACATGCAAAATACTATCAGGTACTAAGTTCATGATAAATTAAAGTTCAATTAATCATATTACTTAGAACTCCCACTTAGATAGACATCCCTCTAATCATCTAACTGATCATATGATCCATATCAACTAAACCATGTCCGATCATCACATGAGATGGAGTAGTTTTCAATGGTGAACATCACTATGTTGATCATATCTACTATATGATTCACGCTCGACCTTTTGGTCTCAGTGTTCCGAGGCCATATCTGCATATGCTAGGCTCGTCAAGTTTAACCCGAGTATTCTGCGTGCGCAAAATTGGCTTGCACCTGTTGTATGTGAACGTAGAGCTTATCACACCCGATCATCACGTGGTGTCTCGGCACGACAAACTGTAGCAACAGTGCATACTCAGGGAGAACACTTATACCTTGAAATTTAGTGAGAGATCATCTTATAATGCTACCGCCGTACTAAGCAAAATAAGATGCATAAAGGATAAACATCACAGGCAATCAATATAAGTGATATGATATGGCCATCATCATCTTGTGCCTTTGATCTCCATCTCCAAAGCACCGTCATGATACCATCGTCACCGGCTTGACACCTGGATCTCCATCGAAGCATCGTTGTTGTCTCGCCAACTATTGCTACTACGACTATCGCTACCGTTTAGTGATAAAGTAAAGCAATTACATGGCGATTGCATTTCATACAATAAAGCGACAACCATATGGCTCATGCCAGTTGCCGATAACTGTTACAAAACATGATCATCTCATACACCAATTTATATATCATCACGTCTTGACCATATCACATCACAGCAAGCCCTGCAAAAACAAGTTAGACGTCCTCTACTTTGTTGTTGCAAGTTTTACGTGGCTGCTACGGGCTTCTAGCAAGAACCGTTCTTACCTACGCATCAAAACCACAATGATTTTTTTGTCAAGTTTGCTGTTTTAACCTTCAACAAGGACCAGGCGTAGTCACACTCGATTCAACTAAAGTTGGAGAAACAGACACCCACTAGCCACCTGTGTGCAAAGCACGACGGTAGAACCAGTCTCATGAACGCGTTCATGTAATGTTGGTCTAGGCCGCTTCATCCAACAATACCACCGAATCAAAGTATGACATGCTGGTAAGAAGTATGACTATTATCACCCACAACTCTTTGTGTTCTACTCGTGCATATAACATTTACGCATAGACCTGGCTCGCATGCCACTGTTGGGGAACGTAGTATTTCAAAAAATTCCTACGATCACGCAAGATCTATCTAGGAGAAGCATAGCAACGAGCGGGGAGAGTGTGTCCACGTACCCTCGTAGACCGAAAGCGGAAGCGTTTAGTAACGCGGTTGATGTAGTTGAACGTCTTCACAATCCAACCGATCAAGTACCAAAAGTACGACACCTCCGCGATCTGCACACGTTCAGCTCGCTGACGTCCCTCGAACTCTAGATCCAGCTGAGGTCGAGGGAGAGTTTTGCCAAGACGACGACGTGGTGACGGCGATGATGAAGTTATCGACGCAGGGCTTCGCCTAAGCACTATGACAATATGACCGAGGTGGAAAACTGTGGAGGGGCACCGCACATGGCTAAAGATCAACTTGTGTGTCTATGGGGTGCCCCCTCCCCCATATATAAAGGAGGGGAGGAGGAGGAGGGCAGCCGCAAGGGGCGCGCCCAAGGGGGGATTCCTACTCCTAGTAGGAGTAGGTTTCCCCCTTTCCTAGTCCAAGTAGGAGAAGGGGGGAAGGAGTAGGAGGAGAGAAGGAAGGAGGGGGCGCTGCCCCTCCCCTTGTCCAATTCGGATTGGGGCATGGGGGGGTGCCACCTCCTGGCCAGCCCTCTCTCTTCTCCACTAAGGCCCATGAGGCCCAATAGCTTCCTGGGAGGGGGGGGGGGTCCGATAACCCCCGGTACTCTGAAACTTATCTGATACGACCCGAACCATTGTGGTGTCCGAATATAACCTTCCAATATATGAATCTTTATGTCTCGACCATTTCGAGACTCCTGTCACGTCTGTGATCTCATCTGGGACTCCGAACAACCTTCGGTCATCAAATCACAAATACTCATAATACAAATCATCATCGAATGTTAAGCGTGCGGACCCTACGGGTTCGAGAACTATGTAGACATGACCGAGACACATCTCCGGTCAATAACCAATAGTGGAACCTGGATGCTCATATTGGTTCCTACATATTCTACGAAGATCTTTATCAGTCAAACCGCACAACAACATACGTTGTTCCCTTTGTCATCGGTATGTTACTTGCCTGAGATTTGATCGTCGGTATGATCATACCTAGTTCAATCTCATTACTGACAAGTCTCTTTACCTGTTCTGTAATGCATCATCCCACAACTAACTCATTAGTCACACTGCTTGCAAGGCTTATAGTGATGTGCGTACCGAGAGGGCCTAGAGATACCTCTCCGACAATCGGAGTGACAAATCCTAATCTCGATCTATGCCAACTCAACAAACACCATCAGAGACACCTGTAGAGCATCTTTATAATCACCCAGTTACGATGTGACGTTTGATAGCACACTAAGTGTTCCTCCGGTATTCGGGAGTTGCATAATCTCATAGTCATAGGAACATGTATAAGTCAAGAAGAAAGCAATAGCAACAAACTAAACTATCATAGTGCTAATCTAACAGATGGGTCTTGTGTCACAGCCCCAGATCAGCCCTTGCTTGACTTTGCCCGCTCATCATGTCATCGTGTTTAAATTCCTAAGAAACTTGAAATGGGGATGTGGAAACCCTAGCACCAAATGAATTCAACTAGGTTCAAACTTAAAACTTTTCAATGAACCCAAAATGCCTTCATAAATGTTCACCATCTTTGGTCCTGGCTAAACCCTCTGCCAAAAAATGGTTTCGTATTTTTGGAGGCTATTCTAGATTTTTGAATTAAATCATTATGTATTTGAATTTGGGCATTTAATTGCTATAATTATTTTAAGTGCTCAAATAATTGTGAAATTAAATGAGGGCTGTTGGAAACAAATTTACAAGTGCCCACAATTAATTTCAGCATTTTAACAAATGGTTTAGTATTTTTACTAAATCAAAACTTACATAAAAATAGAAAATAGAAACTTAAATAAAGAGAGAGAAAGAATTACCTGGCGCTCACCTGGCAGCCCATCTGGCCGGCCCAGCCCACCAGGGGCAGGGAGGTCTTCTTCCTCCCGCCAGTCGGATGCACAGCGCGTGCCCGACGCGCGCACGGCCACCGCACGGCCACCTCCTGCTTGCCGCGACGCCCCGACTCTTCTGGATGCGCCACGGAGACGCCCGAGACCTTCTCCCCCTGTTCCCCTCGCAACTCTCTCTTCCCCCTCCTCTGACACTCTCTCCCGTGACTGACCGTACGCACCCGAAACCGCTGACGAGAACCACCGTAGCCACCGTGCTCCCCTTGCCCCTTTGCCCTGTCCAACGGGTCTGCCTCGACGCCGTGAAGCACCAAGATGAAGCACGCGCCCACGGGACGCCTGAAACGACGCCATCGTCTTCGTCTTCCTCGTTGAGTACCGCGGATCTCCACCGTTGATGTGCCGCCGTCCGAGCTTCCCCGAGCCCGCTTCTACGGCCCCTGCAACCGCTGTGAGGCCACGATCCTTTTCCCCCTAACCCCATGCTCGATTGCCTCCCCTAACCGCCCTAACCACCTTGCCGAGCGCTCCTCGCCGCCGGCTATGGCGCCGCCGCGGCCACAGCTGCTGTAGCTCGCGTCCGAGCCCATAAGCACGCTCAGCACACTCCCAGGAGCACGTAGCACTCTTCGTCTTCCCCTCTTGTGCACCGTAGCATCGACACCGTCCGCGCCCGAACTCCGGCCGCCGCCGAGGTCGATGCCGCGCTCGACTCCGGCCACCCCTGCCGCTAACTCCGGTCCAGTTGGATGCGGAAGAGCACCAGCAACGCGTAGAGCCCCTCAGTCGCCGATTTGGTCGCCGGAGGAGCGTTTCCGACGCCCTCCGCCGTCGCTGGCGTCGCCGGCGACGAGCCGCGGGTCAACTCCGGCGAGTTTGACCCGGGTTTGACCGCACTTTGACCCACTGACACTTTTAGTTAGGATTAAATTAGCACTAACACTCCCTGTTAATTAGCCTAGTCACTGACTAGTGGGTCCCAGCGTCAGTTTTGACCTGGTCGACGCCTGTTGACCTGCTGAGGTCAGCATGACCTAATGCTGATGCAGTAAACATTTTCTGGAACCAAAAATAAATCAGAAATGATTTATAATTTGAAAATGATCTAAACTTCTATAATTCATAGAAATTCAACCGTAACTCCAAATTAAATAATTTATATATGAAAAATGATCAGAAAAATCCAATCTATCCATCTGTATCATTTTCATGCATGTTTGAACAACTTAAATCTGCTGTATACAACAATTTGAATAAATGGCGTTTGAAATGCCTCATGTGGAGTTTGAATTTGAACCTAGGGCTCAAACCAACTTCATTTAACTTGCTTCTAGTTGCATTAGCTCAAAACCACAGCATATTGCCATGTCATGATCATGCATCATATTGTGGCATTGCATTGATTGTGTTCTTTCTCAGTTGCCGGTGTTTGTCCCCTCTCGATGAGCGACGTCTGACGATGAGTTCGATGACACCGATGAAGAGCTATAATATCTTCAGGAGTGCCAGGCAAGCAAAACCCCCTTGTTCATTCCGATACAATCCCACTCTCTCGCTCCTGCTCTCTTTTACTGCATTAGGACAACAACAATTCATCTGTTACTTGCTGCGGTAGCTGAACCCCTTTATCCTCTGCATGACCTGTCATTCCACAGTAATTAGATGAAACCCACTAGCATGAGTAGGAGTTGTTTGAGCCTGTTGTGCCTACTCATTCATGCTTGTTTGTCATGCCTGCTCTTTGCTTAGAGTTGAGCAGTGCGATTCATCGGGGATGAATCGGAGGTGTGTGAACATGTCCTACTGTGTGTGAGCTAAGTGTGTGAACACGATTTGGTAAAGGTAGCGGTGAGAGGCCATGTAGGACTACATGGTGGGTTGTCTCATTGCAGCCGTCCTCAAGAACTGAGTTCTGTGTTTGCGATCCATGACCAGTTACTACCACGCATTGGAATGCTTAAGTGCCCCTCTTGACTTCTTAACCATCCTTGTTCTCTGTCCAGGAGTTGCAACTAGTTTCTGGTGTTTGTAGGATATGTGTTGGAGGCCGTGCGTAGCGCTGACCCTAGGGGTGGGCTATGATGCGGTAGATACACCGTGGCCCCGTGTACCGATTCGCCCGTTTGGTGTCTCGGGAACCCTGCACACATCGTTCGGGGCCGTTAGTGGAAACCTCGGCCGGACTCCCTGCGGATGGAACCCGAATAGGCGATAAACCTGGACTAGAGACTTGAGTGTTTAGGTAGGTCGTGGCCGACACCCTCGCTGGGCTTCCGCTTGAAGGTTGCCGAGTACATATCGTGTAAACGGCGATAAGTGGTGAGAGCGTGTGTGAAGAAGTACACCCCTGCAGGGTTAATATCATCTATTCGAATAGCCGTGTCCGCGGTAAAGGACTTCTGGGTTGCCTATAACAGTTCATAGACAAGTGGAAGTGGATACTCTAAAATGCGCAAGATAAGCGTGAGTGCTATGGATGGCGTTCTCGTAGGGAGACGGGAGCGGGTCCATAGTGGTGTATTGATATGGTGAATATGTGGACTCGTGTGCGCCACCTCAAAAGAGTTACTTGCAAATGTAGTTCGGGATAGCCACCGAGTCAAAGCTGGCTTGCTGCGGTCAAACTCCACAACCCCTTTGTTGATAATGATGCATATGTAGTTAGTTCTGATGTAAGTCTTGCTGAGTACATTTGTACTCACGTTTGCCTATTTTATGTTTTGCAGAGAGACTTCCGTCTCGCTAGTAGTTCCGCGTGGACTTTGATGTTTAGCTTGTTACCTCAGCTACGATCTTGTGCCCTCGGCAGGATCTGGTAGATAGTCAGGTTTCTCAGCGTTTTTAATTTGTAGATGTACGTACTCGGACATGTTAAGCTTCCGCTTGTGTTTTGACTTGTATGCTTCGAGTGTTGGGTCATGAGACCCATGTTTGTAATATCTCGCTCCTCGAGCCTAATGAATAAATATTTGAGTCAGAGAGTTATGTTGTGATGCCATGTTGTATTTACACATATTGAGCATATTGTGTGTATGTTTGAAATGCTTGGTATGTGTGGGATCCGACAATCTAGTTGTTTATCCTTGGCAGCCTCTCATATGGGGAAATGTAGTCTAGTGCTTCTGAGCGATAGTAGTCCGCTCTGCCCGGTTCACGGAGTCCTGCTAGCCCAAAGACTACCGCTTCTGGACACTTGACTGGCCGACATGTGTTTCACTTACGTTCTCGTGGTTCCGTCCCTTCGGGAAATGTCACGCCGGTGACATCCGAGTCCTGCCTTAGCCTGCTACAGCCCGGGTTCCTGAGTCCTGTTAGCCCAAAGTGCTACAGCCCGGATTCACACGCTGCCGATCGACATGCTCGATGTGATTCATGTATGCCTGTCCCCATGGGTTAGTGCCGCTTTGGGTTCACGACTAGCCATGTCGGCCCGGGTTCTCTGTCATATGGATGCTAGCAACACTATCATATCGTGAGCCAAAAGGCAAAACGGTCCCGGGCCATGGTAAGGCGACACCCGTGGGAATACCGTGCGTGAGGCCGCAAAGTGATATGAGGTGTTACCGGCTAGGTCGATGTGACTTGGAATCGGGGTCCTGACATCTTGTCCATCACATCATTCTCTAATGATGTGACCCCGTTCATCAAATGACAACACATGTCTATGGTTAGGAAACTTAACCATCTTTGATTAACGAGCTAGTCTAGTAGAGGCATACTAGGGACACTCTGTTTGTCTATGTATTCACACATGTACTAAGTTTCCGGCTAATACAATTCTAGCATGAATAAGAAACAGTTATCCTGATATAAGGAAATATAAATAACAACTTTATTATTGCCTCTAGGGCATATTTCCTTCACGCCGCCCTCCTCTAGGTTGAGCTACGTCCCGACATCCCTCAGGTACAACTTCCTTTACAGCCGGCTTGCACCACTGCTCCAGCTGCCCACATCACTCCATGTGGATATTTCTCTACTTCTTTGCCCCGCACATACCTCTACTAGCTTCTACGTACTGTATTTGTGATGAGTTTATGTCTCATCAACTAGTCCCAGTAATCTTATTCTAATCACGCTTCTTCAATTTCTTTGCCACAAGGATGCTCATCTCGATTTTGGTGAAACTGCACAAAATGATCCGATGGTGAAAGGGTTGCAAACTTCATTTCTTTGGAAGCTCCAACGTTGCCAGAAAATTAAAGCCTGGTTAGGGTTTACGGTTCAAGGGCTAGGGACTGCATGGATAGTTTTTTTCTTTAGCTGTCTCTGTTCCAAAATAAGTGTCAACTTTAGTAGTAGTACAACTTTGTACTAAAGTTTGCATAAAGTTGAGTCAATTATTTTGGAACGGAGGGAGTACATATGGGGTATGATCTGTCAATCATTGAGATGCAATAGCATGCATGTTAGTCTCCTTTGTATTTGATGAAATGTTATAACGGGCAACCTTGGACGCAAGATACATGAAACAGAAGCTGGAAGCTTCATAGCATTGTACAAATTTATCTCCCTGAGAAATTACAGTACATACTATACTAGTACAGTACGATGTAAAGAGTTAGGTGCCAACGGTGTCCAGAAAATATGTTGATTGTGTGAGATGGGCCATGTAATCACTGAGCCTACGTGTTTTCACTGCTTTCGCACTTCACCGCTGTAAGAATGGAGAAAATTGTAATCTAGTACTACCTCCTTTCGCTGAAAGCATGGGACATCCAGCAGTCGTACCACCTCAGTAATAATGACCAATGAGCCGTCAGATCACATAGACCCAGCAGTAAGTTGGACGAATGAAGCAACCATCACTCTTGAATCCGCTTGTCCCTTTAACGCATGCGTCAGTGAGAGGTCGCGTCTGCTCTGCCCGGGCATCAATGCGGCACCGATTCTTTGGAGTGGCGCTGACCGCTTCGGGCGGGAAGCGCGCGCGGGCGATGGAGGGGCTTTGGGTGGGCCAGGCTGGTCAGGAGCGGGCGTGGCAGCTGTCCTCCTGTCCCGACCGAACGCCTAGAAACGAGAGGATGCACCGACTCTCGCGGCTAAATTGTACAATACACATCATCTCTTTGTAGGAGTAGGTCGATGCGTCGCTCTCTCTAACACACACATGCTGTTAAACACACACACACACACACACACGCCGAGGTAAAACGAGTCTATATCTCAATTAATCAAGACTTGCATGTTACCATCCATATGTTACTACCCACTATGAAGGTAGTAACATAGACTAGTAACATATGCATGTTACTAGTCCAAATTACTCACCACTATGACTAGCCTAGCAATGTAACCAAACGCTCCTTACTCTGCCTTGTTATCTCCCCCCGGAAACCCAATGCATGGACGCAACTACGCGTTGATCAGTCAAGAAGTCAAAGTCAGCTTGCATGCGAGTTAATACGTGGCCCTGCATGGTAGCTAAAATAGCATCTCTTAGTTGTTGTGATTAATTGTTGCGTTTAGAGACAAAAATCAGGGCTTTGATTGGAGGAAGGACCGGTCAAGTTTCTCCTTCTCCTGCAATATGCTTGCACCTTGGTCCCGCTGCACCTTCTAACGTGACTTATTACACCTAGACGGAGGGAGTAGTACGGGAGTAGTACGAGATACGGTGGCATACTGACTTAGGTCGAATAAAAGTGCCCAAAATTGTGTGCATGTTATAATAAGAATTCACTTAAAAAAGTACATGAGCGAACAGAGGGATCAATTGGACAGTGTTCATGAGCAGTAGCGAGATGTGTGAGGTAAGATACACCGCTGGCGCTTTTAACGTACTATGTGGAGAGAGGTAAGGTGACTAAGGCTGCATTATTTCTGTACTACCAACACTGCTTTAAATCCCAAAAGACCTTACCACCAAAGCCACATGACACGATTATGATTTAAATCCCAATGACTCCCACGCAAAAAAAAATGGCATGCTTGTCGCACGAATGCAGGAATGTGTAAAAGGTTATTTTCCTCTCGTTAAACATAACGTAAGGGTGGTGTAGCTGGTTAGCCTGTTCGCTCATCAAACTTGAGGTCTCGGGTTCGATAACCACACTTAAGCATAATTTTGTTTTGTTCGACTTCTTTCTTCCACCCAATGATAGGTAGGCCCCGCATGACAGAGAGACAAAGTGATCTGGGGTGGTGCTAGGAGGATTCTTTGACTGGTCAAAATGGATGGATACGGAGCTATATGTTCTTAGCCTCAGCGTTTGTTTTCTATGGTTTGCACTCTTCACACTCTCTCTCCACTATATATATACACGCTGGAGCCTCAGCGCTTGTAGTTGCTCTCTTCACACTCTCTCACCCTCTCCAGATCTAAACAAGACTTCGTTGGCCTCTCTCTCTCTCTCCCCTCACTCCTGGTCAAAGAGCCGGCAGGATGGCTTAACGATGTTGCCGTCGGAGAGAGAGGGAATACACTACCGGTGCAACTATTCTCTTTCACCCAGCAGCGGCGCGGGAGGGCCTCCGACCCCTTCTTCCTCGCCGCCATACATAGTGTGGGCAGAACGGCCTCCGGTCGCCCACTGAACCACACCCCAAGAACCATAAGGTATAATTTACTTATTCCACATGCATTGCTCTAGCTGCATGTGGGCTTTTTCCGCTTATGCACTGGAATCTAGGTGCTGGATCAAACAGGAAAGTAGTGGGGAAAGTTGTATAGCATGAATCTAGGACGTGGTTCAATGAGGAAAGGAACGAGGAAGTAGTGGGGAAAGTTGTATAGCATGAATCTAGGACGTGGTTCAAAAAGGAAAGGAAGGGGGGAAAGTAGTGGGGAAAGTTGTATAGCATGAATCTAGGACGTGGTTCAAAGAGGAAAGGAAGGGGGGAAAGTAGTGGGGAAAGTTATATAGCATGAATCTAGGACGTGGTTCAAAGAGGAAAGGAATGGGGGGAAGTACTAGTACAGACTGGCTATCCATCACCTACGTTGGTCGAAAAGGGAAAACAATGACAAACGCAGTACGCACATCTGTAACAAACTGATCTTTTTTGTTTTGGGAGATAAGGCTGTAGAGTTTGAGCAGGACTAGATTTGTTGCGCTCACATAGTGAAAGGTGTCTAAAGATAACAAAACTGGGACCAACACAAATATGCTCCTTGGTTGTTTGTTCTTTGTGGCAACAGACTATGCATCACCCCTTCATACATCCGTAGGTGCACATGGTGCTGGTGCGTCCACGGTCCCGTGCAACTTTTAGCTGTTGTTAATCTAAGGCCCTGTTTGGTTAAAAAGTCCTATGACTTTTTTAGTCCCAACTAAAAAGTCCCTAGTCCCTACCTGCTTGGTTCCAGGGACTAAATATGGACTAGAGGTTATTAAATGACATGCTAAAAGACCATGTTACCCCTAGTAATGAACTAATAGAGATAAGGTGCGATGTGGGGCAGGGGCAACTATTGGAAAAAGTCCCAAAAACACTCTCCCTCGGGGTCTTCTTTCTTTAGTCCCAAATGCCCACTTTTAGTCCCTAAAAGTCCCTCCTGTTTGGTTTAGATGGGACTGAAAGGGACTTTTTTTAGTCCCTACACCAAAAAGTCCCTGTAAACCAAACACACTCTAATAATGCCACTGGAAAATTGATGCAATGCCACAGTTAAAAGCAAATTACATGTTTAACAAATTTTATTGTTAATATAATCTCTCTGTTAATATGAATCAATGCCACCGTTTGAGAAATGCTACTGTCTTGCTTTCTTTCCCATTTAGATAAGTTAGATGCTTCTTTTTGTTGGCTTACATGTCATCCACCGTTATTGACCACTAGTTGTTTCCTTTGCACCTCTGTGTAAAAAAGGGTTATCTACTTCACCTCATTGCTATTGTGACCTTTTGTTGCACCGCACAAAACACTTTTGTTTT
This sequence comes from Aegilops bicornis, assembly GCA_021605145.1. Taxonomy (NCBI): domain Eukaryota; kingdom Viridiplantae; phylum Streptophyta; class Magnoliopsida; order Poales; family Poaceae; genus Aegilops; species Aegilops bicornis. The sequence goes on along the minus strand of CM038673.1, from coordinate 396,921,496 downwards.
AAGAGTGTTTTGTGCAGTTCAACCAAAATGTCACACCGACAATGTTGCTTGATTGCTTGATCTTAGTGGAACTGCACAAGAGGAGATCTTACTTCCTATCCGTGTTGGCAAATTTGGTTCAGATCTTCTTGTGAGTTGTTTGAATTCCGTGTCATGAGAGGTCAGTATTAGCCTTCTTTCACATGATTGTGCAGTGGGCTTTCATATGTTGTGCTACTTGTACGATAATGTTGCTTGATTTTAGCGAACTGCACAAATGGAGACAAGACTTCCAATCTGTATGTGCACCGTAATATCCCATTGAGGTAAGATAAGGATATTTCACAACTTTTGGCTTGTATTTTGCCACTTTCATCAGAAAATTAATGTCGTTGTTTAGTGCTATACGTGTGCTCCCTAACTGACATGCCAAGTCTTACATTGAAGGCGAATCTTGTATGTTATTGAACCAAGTGATGAAGGGGAAGAACAAGCGGAAGAAAAAAAAACTCCCTGTGCTGTAATGAAGCACTGGAACTGTGATGACACAAGTAATGATATAGTTTTGCATCTTAATTTACTGCTATGGCTGGAACGAGCAATTGTTTTGCCACTGATTTGATGCCACTCTTAATGTAATATGTAATTATCTCTACTTGTGCAAACATGGATCTTATTTGAAGATACCATATATTTTAGTGGAACTGCACAAGAAGATGTTGGAAACATTAAATTAATCGAGGAGTATAGTAAGCATGGCAACCATAGTAGATAGCAACAGATGGTTCCGGAGAAGTGCTTGATCTGTATGTTCTACGCAATAAGCCTCCTGACAAAGGTTGGTACTCGCCCATGGATTTCATCCATATGATTGAGCTTTGTCATCTCTATTGGTGTTGTGCTACTATTTAGATACTGTCATGAGGAAGTGGTATTGTCCTTGAGAAGTGCTTCATCTGTGCTATTTTAAATATTTCCTTTCCTTTTTTTAGCAAACAGGGATGCTAGCATTTAGTTGTCCTCTTGTCTTTGCACAACAGGATCATCCTCCTATGAAGAAGAATATGGAGTACGTGAAGTGACTAGTTCCGGTTATGCCAGGATGAAGAAGCCCTGTCTATCTTCTCATCAGAAGGAGCAGTTGAAGGATGGTTACATTACTCCCCACAAGACCAAACTAACTTCAGCTCAGAAGGACTGACAGATCTCCATCTTTTTTGCTGTGATGCACAAGTACAATGTTGTTCTAGGATTCTTTCCGGTGAGTTCCGTTTTTTAAAGTGTGCTCTACATGGACCATGCAGGTGCCTGTTTAAACTATCAATTCATAGTACAATTTGCTTTATACTAATCACTTTTTTTGTATTTGTGCAAACAGGGGCGGTCAGCTTGATTTCAATGGGAACTGCACAAAATGTTCATGAATACATCGAATCATTCATTTCCACCACAAGAAAGGAGGTGCTGGTATGTTCAAGGCGTTGCAACATATAAAGGCGAAATCATACAAGCTACACGCGGATTTTGTTGATTTTGGTGGAACTGCACAAAAAGAACAGCTGGTTTATTTTGCACGAGGTGCCATGTCAATGTTCGAACTAATGGCAAAGCCTGCCCATTCCACAATCGTAGGCATTTGATATTTTGGAATGGGAAAACCTTGTCAAAGTTTGCTCATTGATGTATGCAAAACAACACACATTTGACATTTTGGAATGGGACAACCTTGTCAAATTTTGCTCATTGATGTTAGCAAGAAGACATGCGTTTGACATTTTCGAATGGGCTGCCCTTTGCTGTCAACAGCATCGATCGATTTTTCTTTATTCTTTAGTTGTGAAGTAAATATTGGCTCTGACATGTGAATCGTTCAGATGCATAATCATCGATTGTTTTGAATGTTCTCTATGAATTGCCAGGCGTGTGTGTTTGATTTCAATGTACAGGAACGCTAAAAAGCAGCTCAAACTCTTTGTACTCCCTCTGTTCCCTTGTACTTCACATATTAGATTTCTTTCAATTCAGTTGATTTTACATTGTGAATGTTCATACTTTTTTCTAAAAGATTGGTCAAAGTACAGATACTTTGACTGCACACAAAACTTGTATGCAGGCTAAAAAGGACCGGATGGAGTACATGTGAAACTGCTTCAAACAAGGTGATCACCCTGGGAATTATCCTAGTACGTATTGTTTTGCATGTTCATCCAATGCCAGTGATACAAGAATTTGAACTAATCGAACTAAATTCATTCATACACGGTCGGATTTCATATAAACATGTCGGATTTCGTTAAATTTCATACATTCTTCAACTAAAAAGGGGTGCGCTCGAGGTATAATTAACTAACTGAATCTACCCACCTGTGTCCGGTTGAGCCGAACAGAAGCTTATTCTCCAGCGGACTGAGCTTCAGTGACTTAACTGTAGGTGCAGTTGCGTAACTGACATGTGGCTGCTACCTCTTAAGCATGTGTTGGTTTTCCCTTGAAGAGGAAAGGGTGATGCAGCAAAGTAGCATAAGTATTTCCCTCAGTTTTTGAGAACCAAGGTATCAATCCAGTAGGAGACAACGCACAAGTCACCTAGTACCTGCACAAACAATCAAGAACCTTGCAACCAACGCGATAAAGGGGTTGTCAATCGCTTCACGGTCACTCGCAAAAGTGAGATCTAATAAAGATAGTAAAGTAAATATTTTTGGTATTTTTGTTGCATAGATTGGAAATTAAAGATTGCAAAATAGTAAACGAGATGCAATGTAAATAAAAGAGATGCAATATAATAAGAAAGAGACCGAGGGGCCATAGGTTTCACTAGTGGCTTCTCTCTAGATAGCATGTATTACAGTGGGTGAACAAATTACTGCCGAGCAATTGATAGAAAAGCACATAGTTATGAAGATATCTAAGGCAATGATCATGAATATAGGAATCACGTCCGTGTCAAGTAGATCGAAACGATTCTGCATCTACTACTATTACTCCACACATCGACCGCTATCCAGCACACATCTAGAGTATTAAGTTCATAAGAACAGAGTAACACATTAAGCAAGATGACATGATGTAGAGGGATAAACTCAAGCAATATGATATAAACCCCATCTTTTTATCCTCGATGGCAACAATATAATACGTGCCTTGCTGCCCCTCATCCTTTGGGAAAGGACACCGCAAGATTGAACCCAAAGCTAAGCACTTCTCCCATTGCAAGAAAGATCAATCTAGTAGGCCGTACTAAACTGATAATTCAAAGAGACTTGCAAAGATATCAAATCATGCATATAAGAATTCAGAGAAGAACCAAATAATATTCATAGATAATCTTGTTCATAAATCCACAATTCATCGGATCTCTGCAAACACACCGCAAAAGAGTATTACATCAAATAGATCTCCAAGAACATCGAGGAGAACTTAGTATTGAGAATCAAAGATAGATAAGAAGCCATCTAGCTAATAACTATGGACCCGAAGGTCTATGGTAAACTACTCACGCTTCATCGGAGAGGCAATGGTGTTGATGTAGAAGCCCTCTATGATCGGTTCCCCCTCCGGCAGATTGCCGGAAAAGGCCCCAAGATGGGATCTCACAGGTACAGAAGGCTGCGGCGGTGGAAAAGTGGTTTCGTGGCTCTCTCTGATCGATCTAGGGTATAAGAGTATGTATAGGCGAAAGAAGTATGTCGGTGGAGCTACGAGGGGTCCACGAGGGTGGGGGCGCGCCTACCCCCCTGGGCGCGCCCTCCTGCCTCGTGGCCACCTCGTAGAGTCACAGACTTCAACTCCAAGTCTTCTGGATTGCTTCGGTCCAAGAAAGATCATCGTGAAGGTTTCATTCCGTTTGCATTCCGTTTGGTATTCCTTTTCTGCGAAATTCTAAAGTAGGCAAAAAAAAAGAAATTGGCACTGGGCTTCCTGTTAATAGGTTAGTCCCAAAAATAGTATAAAAGAGCATATTTAAAGTCCATTAAACATCCAAAACAGATAATATAATAGCATGGAACAATCAAAAATTATAGATACGTCGGAGACGCATCAAGCATCCCAAGCTTAATTCCTGCTCGTCCTCGAGTAGGTAAATGATAAAAACAGAATTTTTATGCGGAATGCTACCTAACATAATTATCAATGTAATTTTTCTTTATTGTGGCATGAATGTTCAGATCTGAAAGATTCAAGACAAAAGTTTAATATTGACATAAAAAATAATAATACTTCAAGCATACTAACAAAGTAATCATGTCTTCTCAAAATAACATGGCCAAGGAAAGTTAATCCCTACAAAAGCATATAGTTTGGCTATGCTCCATCTTCTTCACACAAAATGTTCAAATCATGCACAACCCCGATGACAAGCCAAGCAATTCTCAAACTTCTTCAACTTTCACGCAATACATGAGCGTGAGCCATGGACATAACACTATAGGTCGAATAGAATGGTGGTTGTGGAGAAGACAAAAAAAGAGGAAGATGGTCTCACATCAACTAGGCGTATTAATGGGCTATGGAGATGCCCATCATTAGATATCAATGTGAGTGAGTAGGGATTGCCATGCAACGGATGCACTAGAGCTATAAATGTATGAAAGCTCAACAAAAGAAACTAAGTGGGTGTGCATCCAACTTGCTTGCTCACGAAGACCTAGGGCATTTTGAGGAAGCCCATCGTTGGAATATACAAGCCAAGTTCTATAATGAAAAATTCCCACTAGTATATGAAAGTGACAAAATAAGAGACTCTCTATCATGAAGATCATGGTGCTACTTTCAAGCACAAGTGTGGAAAAAGGACAATATCATTGTCCCTTCTCTCTTTTTCTCTTTTTTTGTTTGGCTTCTTTGGCCACTCCTTTTTTTTCATTGGCTTCCTTGGCCTCTCTTTTTTTCCTCACACGGGACAATGCTCTAATAATGATGATCATCACATTTACAACTCAAGGATTACAACTCGATACTTAGAACAAAATATGACTCTATATGCATGCCTCCAGCGGTGTACCGGGACGTGCAATGAATCAAGAGTGACATGTATGAAAAAATTATGAATGGTGGCTTTGCCACAAATACGATGTCAACTACAGGATCATGCAAAGCAATATGACAATGATGAAGCGCGTCATAATAAATGGAACGGTGGAAAGTTGCATGGCAATATATCTTGGAATGGCTATGGAAATGCCATAAGAGGTAGGTATGGGGGCTGTTTTGAAGAAGGTAAATGGTGGGTTTATGGTACCGACAAAAGTTGCGCGGTACTAAAAGAGGCTAGCAATGGTGGAAGGGTGAGAGTGCATATAATCCATGGACTTAGCATTAGTCATGAGGAACTCACATACTTATTGCAAAAATCTACAAGTCATCAAAACCAAGCACTACGCGCATGCTCCTAGGGGGATATATTGGTAGGAAAAGACCATCACTCGTCTCCGACCGCCACTCATAAGGAAGACAATCAAAGAAACACCTCATGCTTCAAATTTGTTACACAACGGTTACCATACGTCCATGCTACGGGACTTGCAAACCTCAACACAAGTATTTCTCAAATTCACAATTAATCTACTAGCATGACTCTAATATCACCATCCTCATGTCTCAAAACAATCATCAAGCATCAAACTTCTCATAGTATTCAACACACTTTATATGAAAGTTTTTATTATACCCATCTTGGATGCCCATCAAATTAGGACTAGTTTTATAGCCAAAGCAAATTACCATGCTGTTATAAAAGACTCCCGAAATAATATAAGTGAAGCATGAGAGATCAATAATTTCTATAAAATAAAACCACCACCGTGCTCTAAAAAGATATAAGTGAAGCACTAGAGCAAAATTATCTAGCTCAAAAGATATAAGTGAAGCACATAGAGTATTCTAATAAATTCTGATTCATGCGTGTCTCTCCCAAAAGGTGTGTACAGCAAGGAAGATTGTGGTAAACTAAAAAGCAAAGACTCAAATCATACAATATGCTCCAAGCAAAACAGATATCATGTGGTGAATAAAAATATAGCCTCAAGTAAAGTTACCGATAGACGAAAACGAAAGAGGGGATGCCTACCGGGGCATCCTCAAGCTTAGGCTTTTGGTTGTCTTTGAATTTTACCTTGGGGTGCCTTCGTCATCCCCAAGCTTAGGATCTTTCCACTCCTTATTCCAAAATCCATCAAATCTTTACCCAAAAACTTGAAAACTTCACAACACAAAACTTCAATAGAAAATCTCATGAGCTTCGTTAGTATAAGAAAATAAACCGCCACTTTAAGGTACTGTGATGAAATCATTCTTTATTTATATTGGTGTTAAACCTACTATATTACAACTTCTCTTTGGTTCATACCCCCCGATACTACTCATAGATTCATCAAAATAAGCAAACAACACACGAAAAACAGAATCTGTCAAAAATAGAACAGTCTGCAGTAATCTGAATTGTTGGAATACTTATGGAACTCCAAAAATTCTGAAATAAATTGGTGGACGTGAGGAATTTGTCTATTAATCATATGAAAAAAGAAGCAATCTAAAATCACTCTCCAGTAAAATAATGGTAGCTAATCTCGTGAGCGCAAAAGTTTCTGTTTTTTACAGCAAGATCGCAAAGACTTCACCCAAGTCTTCCCAAAGGTTCTACTTGGCACAAACACTAATTAAAACATAAAACCACATCTAAACAGAAGCTAGATGAATTATTTATTACTAAACAGGAACAAAAAGCAACGAACAAAAATAAAATTGGGTTGCCTCCCAACAAGCGCTATCGTTTAACGCCCCTAGCTAGGCATAAAAGCAAGAATAGATCTAGGTATTGTCATCTTCTCCCTTTTGGTGATAAAGAGAGAATTTCTTATCTAAATAATTTATATTTCTATTTTGTGAGAGTACGTGGCCATTACTGGTAGAATAAAGATTAAGCACACTATGAAAATTTGCATCTAAGCTAGCCTTCATCTCTTTGATAATTTCATTCTGATAAAAACACAAAAGAGAGGTGGATTCAACATTTTCACTCATGGGGTGCCCAAATATAGCTTTCATCTTTTCATAGGTATCAATGGCACACCCTCAAGAAAACCTTCTTCAAAAATAGAATCCAAAACTTGCTTGAAAGAAGAAGGTAAGCCAACATAAAAACTTCTTAAGTAGATCTCAATTTGATATTGGGGCACATAGCTGGCTCGGATCCTTAATAGCCTATCCCAAGCATCTTTCAAAGATTCATCAAGCAAATAACGAAAAATTCTGGGATCATCTTCATCAAAATTATTCAAACTCTCATCAATAATCTTGGTAGGTCTTTCCATAACATCATTATTTATGAGCTTAGAAAGGACAGAGGGACTATCCAAAGTATTAAAACCCGGGAGAAAACCCTTAGCCCCTTTTGGTTCGGCCATGGTGATTGAAAGGCAAAGGTTTTCAAAAATCATTTTAGAAGTGGGGGAGAGGAAAACGAGAGGCGAATGGCAAATAATGTAATGCGAGGGAGAAGAGTTTATGATGGGTACTTGGTATGTCTTGACTTGGCGTAGATCTCCCCGGCAACGGTGTGAGAAATCCTTCTTGCTACGTCTTGAGCATACGTTGGTTTTCCCTTGAAGAGGAAAGGGTGATGCAGCTAAGTAGCGTAAGTATTTCCCTCAGTTTTTGAGAACCAAGGTATCAATCCATTAGGAGACAACGCACAAGTCACCTAGTGCCTGCACAAACAATCAAGAACCTTGCAACCAACGCGGTAAAGGGGTTGTCAATCCCTTCACGGTCACTCGCAAAAGTGAGATCTAATAAAGATAGTAAAGTAAATATTTTTGGTATTTTTGTTGTATAGATTGGAAATTAAAGATTGCAAAATAGTAAACGAGATGCGATGTAAATAAAAGAGATGCAATACAATAAGAAAGAGACCCGAGGGCCATAGGTTTCACTAGTGGCTTCTCTCAAGATAGCATGTATTACGGTGGGTGAACAAATTACTGCCGAGCAATTGATAGAAAAGCGCATACTTATGTAGATATCTAAGGCAATGATCATGAATATAGGTATCACGTCCGTGTCAAGTAGACCGAAACGATTCTTCATCTACTACTATTACTCCACACATCGACTGCTATCCAGCATGCATCTAGAGTATTAAGTTCATAAGAACAGAGTAACACATTAAGCAAGATGACATGATGTAGAGGGATAAACTCAAGCAATATGATATAGACCCCGTCTTTTTATCCTCGATGGCAACAATAAAATACGTGCCTTGCTGACCCTACTATCACTGGGAAAGGACATCGCAAGATTGAACCCAAAGCTAAGCACTTCTCTCATTTCAAGAAAGATCAATCTAGTAGGCCAAACTAAACTGATAATTCGAAGAGACTTGCAAAGATATCAAATCATGCATATAAGAATTCAGAGAAGAACCAAATAATATTCATAGATAATCTTGTTCATAAATCCACAATTCATCGGATCTTGGCAAACACACCGCAAATGAGTATTACATCTAATAGATCTCCAAGAACATCAAGGAGAACTTGGTATTGAGAATCAAAGAGAGAAAAGAAGCCATCTAGCTAATAACTATGGACCCGAAGGTCTGTGGTAAACTACTCACACTTCATCAGAGAGGCAATGGTGTTGATGTAGAAGCCCTCCTGATCGGTTCCCCCTCCAGCAGATCGCTGGAAAAGGCCCCAAGATGGGATCTCATAGGTACCGAAGGTTGCGACAGTGGAAAAGTGGTTTCGTGGCTCTCTCTAATCGATCTAGGGTATAAGAGTATATATAGGCAAAAGAAGTACGTCGGTGGAGCTACGAGGGGCCCACGAGGGTGGGGGGGCACACCCTCCTGCCTCGTGGCTGCCTCGTAGAGTCCCAGACTCCAACTCCAAGTCTTCTGGATTGCTTTCGGTCCAAGAAAGATCATTGCGAAGGTTTCATTCCATTTGGATTCCATTTGGTATTCCTTTTCTGCGAAACTCTAAAATAGGCAAAAAAACAGAAATTGGCACTGGGCCTCCGGTTAATAGGTTAGTCCCAAAAATAATGTAAAAGAGCATATTAAAGCCCATTAAACATCCAAAACAGATAATATAATAGCATGGAACAATCAAAAATTATAGATACGTTGGGGACGTATCAATGGCCCAGATGCCTGTTGGGCCCACGTGTTAGTGACCTAACTGCACCAGCAGTTATGTAACTGAAGCAGCATCCATCTCCAACATAGCTCTCCGATTCCACGTCGCCGCCAAGAAGCTAATCGGCAGTCCATGGTCAACCCGCCTAGCTTGGCTTCAACCGGAGGCTAGTAGCGGTGGCCTTACTTGGACCCGAGCGGTGGCGACCTACCGTGTTCTACTCTTCCTCGTTTTCTGTGTGGTGCGGCCTCGTTGGCAACGGGGCGGGGCCTCGACGGAGCCGGCAATGTCCTCTGTCTCGTTGCTAGCAGGGCGGCGCCTCGGCGGAGCGGGAGAAATCCTCCCCCTCGTTGCCTCCAGGGTGGGGCCTCGGCTGAGCCGGCGATGTCCTCTGCCTCGTTGTCGACGGGGCAGGGTGATACGTCTCCAACGTATCTATAATCTTTTATTGTTCCATGCTATTATATTACCCCTTTTGGATGTTTATGGGCTTTATTTTACACATTTATATCATTTTTTGGACTAACCTACTAACCGGAGGCCCAACCCATATTGCTGATTTTTTGCTGCTTCAAAGATTTCAAGAAAAGGAATATCAAACGGAGTCCAAACGGAATGAAACCTTCAGGAGCGTGATTTTTGGAACAAACATGATCCAAAGGACTTGGAGTGCAAGTCAAGAACCTTCCAAGGAAGCCACGAGATAGGAAGACGCGCCCCCCCTATAGGGCGCGCCCCCTGTCTCGTGGGCCCCTCGGGCGGCCACCGACGTACTTCTTCTTCCTATATATACATACGTACCCTGAAAACTTCCAGGGGCACCACGAAACACAATTTCCACGCCGTAACCTTCTGTATCCGCGAGATCCCATCTTGGACCCTTCGCCAGCACTCTGCCGGAGGGGGAATCAACCACGGAGGGCCTCTACATCAACATCCTTGCCCCTCCGATGAGTTGTGAGTAGTTTACCACAGACCTACGGGTCCATAGTTATTAGCTAGATGGCTTCTTCTCTGTTTTTGGATCTAAATACAATGTTCTCCCCCTCTCTTGTGGAGATCTATTCGATGTAAACTCTTTTTGCGGTGTGTTTGTTGAGATCCGATGAATTGTGGGTTTATGATCAAGTTTATCTATGAATAATATTTGAATCTTCTCTGAATTCTTTTATGTATGATTAAGTAGTCTTCGCAAGTCTCTTTGAATTATCAGTTTAGTTTGGCCTACTAGATTGATCTTTCTTGCCATGGAAGAAATGCTTAGCTTTGGGTTCAATCTTGCGGCGTCCTTACCCAGTGACAAAAAGGGTTGCAAGGCACGTATTGTATTGTTGCCATCGAGGATAACAATATGGGGTTTATATCATATTGCATGAGTTTATCCCTCTACATCATGTCATCTTGCTTAATGCGTTACTCGTTCTTATGAACTTAATACTCTAGATGCAGGCAGAGTCGGTCGATGTGTGGAGTAATAGTAGGAGATGCGAGTGAGTCGGTCTACTTGTTATGGACGTGATGCCTATATACATGATCATGCCTAGATAATCTCATAACTATGCGCTTTTCTATCAATTGCTCGACAGTAATTTGTTCACCCACCGTAATACTTATGCTATCTCGAGAGAAGCCTCTAGTGAAACCTATGGCCCCCGGCTCTATCTCCTATCATATTTGCTTCCAATCTACTTTTATTTGCATCTTTACTTTTTGCATCTATATTATAAAATACCAAAAATATATTTATCCTATCTTAGTATCTTTATTAGATCTCACTTTCATGAAGTGGCCGTGAAGGGATTGACAACCCTTTATTGCGTTGGTTGCGAGTTCTCGCTTGTTTGTGTAGGTGCGTGGGACTTTTGAGAAGCCTCCTCTTTGGATTGATACCTTGGTTCTCAAAACTGAGGGAAATACTTATGCTACACTTGCTGCATCACTCTCTCCTCTTCGAGGAAAACTAACGCAAGCTCAAGACGTAGCAAGAAGGATTTTGTCACGACCGGTTTTTCAATAAAAATATTTATTGAACAACCGACCTGTGAAGTCCAATATGAGGAAAATCCTTCATACCGGTTGACAAAACTTTGATACAAGAAGCCAGTAGCATTACAATATTACAAGGGTCGGATGAAGATGCCCAACCAATTATTACAACACGCCAATGATTAAACATAGTGGCGGATATGACTCAAAGGTGTGGGGTGGAAATACTACTGACTCGAGCTATGAGTGGTTGGTGGAATAACACAGCAGGATGGTTAATAAGTCTACTGCGTTGGCCGCTCATCGAGCGTCGAGGTGAGGCTCGATGAATTTATTCGGGTAGCGGAAGCGGATATATCACAATGACTGATCCAGGGTCGACGAGATCGACCGGGATTCCTCTAGGCGTCGGACTCGCTATCGAACTCTTCATCCATGAGATCGCCTTCGTCAAGATCTCGCCAAATCAACAAGCCAGGTGAGTACTATGAAAGTACTACTTAAGACAGTTCGTACAAAAGATATAACAAATGAATGCATGAATGCAACATGGTTAATCTCAACATTTCTCAATTAAAGCAGCATAGCAAAAATAACCAAGAAGGGAATCGGCGGTAGTCCGCTCAAAAACCCAAAGAAGATAAATCCCAAAACCGATCGGGTGTCTGAAGCGACGGCTCGAAGGGTGAAGAAATAAGCAAAACATGCCACAATCGGGCGTCTAAGCGACACCTCATAAAGGGCTTATATTGAAAATAAAGATACATGCGTGCCGCAGTCGGACGTCTGAGCGACATCACAGAAAGGGCTTATAATGAAAATAGATAAAAAAATGTCACAATGGACGTCCCGGCGACATCACATAAAGGGCTTATAATGAAAATAGATAACAACAATGCTGCGATCGGACGTCGAGCGACATCACATAAAGGGCTTATAATGAAAATAGATAACAACAATGCATGATCCGGACGTCAGGCGACATCACGTAAAGGGCTTATAATGAAAATAAATAGCAACAATGCCGCGATCGGACGTCTGGCGACATCACGAGAAAGGGCTTATAATGAAAATAGATAACAACAATGTCAGCAAAGAGGGACGTCGGCGACATCACAGAAAGGGCTTATAATGAAAATAAATAGCAACAATGCTGCAGTCGGACGTCTGAGCGACATCACAGAAAGGTCTTTCATCACAAAGATATAGCACTCATAATAAATATTCAACACACGAATATAAACGGGTTAGTCCATCCACAGGAATAAACATTTAACCGGACTTAGTACTCATGTGAATCACCGGAGTATCTGTCACCAAAACTGACACTTGCTGTGATAAGATAATACAGAACTTGGACATGGATAAGATGATTTGAGGATTTATGACTCTGCAGAGTTCGTACTAAAATTACTCACAGCCAACGGATTTCCGTAGTCTGAAGGACTAGTTCCGTTTATGGTATTTCGGAAGAAACACAGCTAACCAAGACACACCCATACTACCTCACGAATGCCAGGAATCACCCTAGACATCGTCCGAGAAAAACTTTTGAGTCGGGGAGATCACAATCTCGAATAGCATGTGATCAAATTTATATTCGCGCGCTCTAAGTGGTTCCCCCCTCTCGGTCACAACCGGAAACACCCATGCCCCCTGACCGGATGATTGGCTTTAATCCAGGGCCATGGAACCATCATCACGGCCTCTCCATTTGGTGTGTACCAGGAAAGCGGTTTGCAACTTACTAAGCCATATCCCTTGCGGAAAACATGTGGTAGTACGGGAAGGGAAATGGATGGAAACCAAACTGATACGGGTTGACAATGAAATCAAAATGGTATGGCATAAGACTGGCATGCTACGACACTGCCATCTTACCCATCCTCATGCCAACACATGGCCATGCACATACACATCCATCACGTATGGATTATCGAACTCACTTGCCTCAACTTGCATGAAAAATAACCTTCATCGGTATGCTCACAAACTTGCCATGAAACTACTTAATGCAAACTTGCCAGAACACTCATCATATCAAATGTTCAAACATGCTTGCCTGGTTCAGAGTAGTCGGGGTCTAGCTCGGCGAAGTTCGCGGTTCAATCATCTCCTCCGGAACCTACGGTATAGCGAAAAGGCATACTAACGTGAAAACCAACGCGTGCATAAAAGTTGTTCCAAAAATTTTCCAAATAAATCCCATAAAAAACTAGACAAAATTATAAGACTGTCAGAAAAAGAATCACTCAAAATCACTTTTATTAAAGAGTTATAAGGGTTTCTGTCGAGGACTCATCTGTAATGAAACAGAAAAGTTCCGTGGGTTTAAGCGAGAAAAGCAGAAGACGGTTCGAATAGAAACGCAAGCCCACATGGAAAACGTACTCTGCGAAGGCGCCAACGGAAAAGCAGTTCGCAGGAAAAGAAGAGAGGTGACATGGGGGTCCACATGTCGAGTTTAAAAGACCTCATGGCGCCCGAAAGGCTGCGGTGGTCGCCGGCGTCGAACCACGCGAGTCGGGAGATCGGAGTGTACCAAGAGTATCAGTGTGTCCTTCCGCATCGGTGGGTGGTGGACTTAGGCGTCGGGGAGCACCACGTCGTGGCGACACTTTCTCCGGCGGACGGTGGCTCGGGGATGGTGGATCTCGCCGAGGAGGCTGCAAGGACCGAATTGAGGTGGGGGTTAGAGCACTAGGTGTAAGAGGAGGCTGCGGACGAGGTTTGAGCGCCGGAGATGGCCTCACCATGATGAATCAAGCTGGTGGCCGAGGCGGATCGGGCGGCCGGAGTTGGGAGGAGACCTCCTCGAGGTCCTCCAGTGGCTAAGCAGGTCTTGGTGAAGTGCGAGGTGGTGTGTGCACGAGAGCGAGCTCGGGGCTCCTTTTATAAGCGATCCGAGGCGGTGGCCGTGAACAGACTTCTTCGGTGATGGTTCTGGCGCAGAGCTTGGTCGGGGAGGTTTAGGGAGTGGGGCGTCAGCGTGGAGTTCCACTGGTGCCGTTTTGACGCTAAACAAACTTGGATTAGGAGCCCTGGGTGGATTCGACGGAACGGGGCGGCGCGGGTCCGTCGGTGGCAGAGAGCATGCTCTGTGCGTGCCACGCCACGGCGACGGTGTTGCATGCGCGTGCTGGCGAGGAAGTGGCCACGCGGAGCCACCAGATGGATTGGGCGGCGCCGAACGGCGTTACGTCGCCGTTCTGCTCCCGGTCGGCCGCTACGGTGGTTCGGCCACCGCAAGACACGCCGGCCTTGAGGCGGGCGAGCGCCACCGACGCCCGAGAACACGCCAAGCAGCGTGTGAGGCTCCGGACAAGCACGCTAGGCCGTGAGCAACGTGCCAAAACCTTTGTGAACATGTGACTGAATTAATCGGCGAAGATTGACCTTTGAAACTCTAAACTTTCTAATTTTATATGAAGATGAACAGAGACAGTTCATGCAAGGTGTTCGACAGAATGGTTTTGGCACGTGGGAAATTTTTCTTGAGCTGATCTTTGGTGTGGTGGTCTCTCATTGCATCTGAGGGCTGCCTGAATTTTGGTAGAATTTTTGGAGAAGGGTAGATATGAATTTCACCAAATTTAGCAAACCTGGTCCGAACTTGCAGTGAGTGAAATTTGAAATATTTGAAAAGGAGGAGAGTGGATCAAGATGGTTCTGGGTTGTGGGTACCAAGGACTATCCAAGGGAGTTGGTTTGAGGTCAAAACTCAAAAGCATTAGGGTACTTGCTTTGCAAATCACTTAGGCTCAAAAGAAAAGACAAACTTATTTTTGGGAGAGGAAATAATTGGAATAGAGTCCAAAAATGGATTTTACTAGTTTGGACAGAATGTTTGAGTTGAACCAAAGTGGAAGGAGGGTTTTGGGAGAAATTTACCACAAGAGGCATGGTAAAATCAAGGATGGATCAAAACCAAAGAATAACCCAAAACCAAAAGGTTTCTTTTTAGAAGAAAATAAATCCAAGAAATGCTTTTTGAGAAGAAAACTTCGAGAGAGGTTTTTAAGAAGGGTTTAAATGACCTTCTTCAAACCGAGCAAGGCTTTTGCTGAAAACAAAAACAACAAAAATTTGGAGTGTCACAAAGACCTACCCCTTAGGAAAAATCTAGTCCCGAGATTCCAGTTGATTTTCAAATAATTGTGGGTGCTTTCTGCTCAAGGAAATCCTCTCTTTCCCAAGTGGCTTCATTTTGGTGTGGTTGCTCCTTTGAACTTTGAAGAACTTGGTGGTTTTCTGTCGGGTTCTCCTTCGACTCTTCCAAGATTTTTATCGGATGCTCCCGATATGTGAGATCTGGTTGCACGTCAATGTTTTTATGGGGTACTTGTTTCTCTGGGTTGCTTACGCACTTCCTCAATTGGGAGGCGTGGAATACGTCGTGGATGTCGGATAATTCTTGGGTAAGTCTAGCTGGTAGGCCACCGTGCCTCTTCGTGCTACTATGCAGAAAGGACCGATGAATCTCGGTGCTAGTTTTCCTTTAATCTTGAATCGGTGCAGGCCTCTCATGGGTGATACTCGTAGGTACACAAATTCACTGGGTTCAAAATGGACCCCACGATGCTTCTGATCGTAATAACTCTTTTGTCGACTTTGGGCTGTCTTGAGCCGGTCCTTAATTACCTTGACTTTATCTTGACCTCCTTGAGCAGGTCTGGGCGAAGATATGACTGTCTCCGGTTTCCGACCAATTTAGCGGGTGCGACATCTTCGTCCGTACAGAGCTTCAAATGGTGCCATTTGCAGGCTGGACTGATAGCTGTTGTTATATCCGAATTCTGCGTATGGTAAGCTCTCCTCCCGACTGGTCCCATAGGTGAGGACACATGCTCTCAGCATATCTTCTAGTATTTGATTTACTCGTTCAGTCTGCCCATCTGTCTGGGGATGGTATGCGGTACTGAATGCCAGCTGAGTTCCCAGAGCTTGTTGTAAGTGATCCCAAAACCGGGAGACGAATTGAGTGCCTCTGTCCGAGATTATTTTCTTTGGGACTCCATGTAGGCAAACGATCCGGGGGAGGTAGAGCCTAGCAATCTTCTGAGTGGTGTGTGTTGTCTTCACGGGGATGAAGTGAGCTACTTTAGTCGATCTATCTGTGATTACCCATATGGCATCATGTCCGTGTCGTGACCGAGGTAGTCCAACAATATAATCCATTCCAATTTCGTCCCATTTCCACTCGGGTATCTTCTTCGGTTGCACTAGTCCGGCCGGTTTATGGTGCTCGGCCTTGTTGCGTTGTCAAGAGTCACAACATGCAATAAGCGTGGCTATGTCTCTTTTTATACCATGCCACCAAAATGTCTCTGAAGATCTTTCTACATTTTGTTCCTCCGGATGGATTGAATATGGAGCGGTGTGGCTTTCAGCCGATTTCTTGTTTAAGGTCATGGATATTTGGTACGCAGAGCCTATTCCCGTACCACAATATTCCTTGCTCATCAATACTGAATTCGAGGCCTTGCCCAATTTCATCTTACGCTTTATGCCTTCAATCTTTGGGGTGTCCACGTTGAGCCTCTTTAACCTTCTCTATCAGGGTAGGCTGTACTTCTAAATTTGACACACTGCCTTTGGTGACCACCATCAGGTTGAGCCTTGCGAACTCCTGCTGGAATTCAGGTCTTAAGTCTGGCATGTTGTCGTTGTCTGGACTGGGATTTCGACTCAGAGCGTCTGCTACAACATTTGCTTTCCCTGGGTGGTAGTGGATTCCAATATCATAATCCTTTACTAATTCCAACCAGCGTCGCTGCCGTAAATTTAGTTCTGGTTGTGTGAAAATATACTTGAGGCTTTTGTGGTCCGTGTATATTTTGCAACGATTACCAAGTAGAAAGTGTCTCCATTCCTTGAGTGCATGTATCACTGCTGCTAATTCCAGGTCATGGGTAGGGTAATTTTCCTCATGCTTGCGGAGCTGTCTGGAAACATATGCGACAACCTTGCCTTCTTGCATTAATACGCACCCAAGGCCCTTTCGAGATGCGTCATAAAATACTTCAAAATTCTTGTGTATATCTGGCACAATTAGTACTGGTGTTGTTGTCAGTTTTCTCTTTAGTTATTGGAAACTTTTCTCGTAGGCTTCCGTCCATTCAAACTTCCTGTCTTTCTTGAGTAGTTGCGTCATTGGCTTTGCTATGGTGGAGAATCCTTCAATAAATCTTCGGTAGTATCCTGCCATTCCCAAGAAACTTCGTACATCCGTCACCTTTGGCTGGTGGCTTCCAGCCAAATCTGATCTTGACTTTTTCCGGGTTCACGGCGTTACCTTCTTGAGTTAGTACGTGGCCCACAAAACCTACTTGCTTTAGCCAAAATTCACACTTGCTGAATTTGGCGTACAACCGATGTTTCTGAGTTCTCCTAGTACAATCCGGAGATGTTCGGCGTGTTCTTACGGTGTTTTGGAATATACCAGAATATCATCGATAAATACCACAACAAACTTATCCATAAACTTCATGAATACTTTGTTCATGAGGTGAACAAAATATGCGGGGCGTTTGTCGGTCCGAATGGCATTACGGTGAACTCGCATAATCCGTGTCCGGAGGTGAAGGCGGTCTTGGGAATATCCTCGGTTCGTACTTTCAGTTGATGATATCCCGATCTTAAGTCAATCTTTGAGAATACCTTGGCCTTAGCGAGTTGATCGAATAAATCATTTATTCGAGGCATCGGATATTTGTTCTTGATTGTGACCATGTTTAGCGCTCGATAGTCTATGCACAATCTCAGTGTCCCATCCTTCTTTTTGGCGAATAAAATTGGTGAACCCCATGGTGAGGAACTGGCTCGTATGTACCCTTTTTCCAACAGTTCCTTTAATTGCTTCTTCAGTTCCACCAATTCGGATGGTGCCATTCTGTAGGGTTTCTTGTATATGGGAGCGGTTCCGGGTGCTAGCTCAATGCTGAATTCTATCTCTCGATCTGGTGGCATGCCTGGTAGTTCTTCAGGGAATACGTGCGGAAATTCACACACCATCGGAACTTTGCTCAATTCAGAAATATCCACCTTGTTTAATCTCGGTTGCCTGGATATTTTTCTTTCCTTGGCTGAAACTTTTATGGTCTTCCCGTGGTGATGGGTGAGAATTACAGTCTGTTGAAGCGATCAATAAAACCTTTGTTGGTGGTTAACCAATCCATCCCTAAGATGACATCCAGTCCTTTATTTTCCAATACGATAAGATTTGCGTGAAACTTCAACCCTTCAAACTCGATAACCACACCACCGGCAATAATTACGGGTAACTTGCTTAATTCCGTGGGACTTGGCGATCATAGATTTTCCCAAGGGAAACATCGAAAAATTATTTTGCAAAGCAAAACTTTTCAAAACGAACGAGTGAGAAGCTCGAGAATCAAACAAAACCATGGCAGGTATTTTGTTGATGTGAAACGCATCGAGTCACGATATCTGGGGCATTTTGTGCTTCCTCTTTGGTCACGTGGTTCAAATGACCCTTCCTGTGGTTGTTATTTGGGTTGAAATTGTTGTGCTTTGGTGCCGAATTATTGCTTCCGTTGTTCGGCTTTGGGGTCGAGTTCCTTGGCTTGGGGCACTGCTTGGCGTAGTGTCCTTCTTCTCCACAAGCATAACAGGTAACGCCTGGGCGGTATGTGAACTCCTTGTCCCTTGCGTGGAAATTCTTGATTGGGCGTGAGATGCTTGTCGTGGGTTTGGGTGTCCAGTTCTTCTAAGCATCTGTCTTGCTGCGGTGGTTGCGGGTGTGTTTAATCTGGTCCCTCTTCCGCTTACGGAAATCTTCTAAGCTGCGTCTCTCATTTTCCAATGTAATGGCCTTATCCACCAGCGTCTTAAAATCTGGAAATGTGTGTATGCGACCAATTGACATTTAAGCGCCGGGTGTCGGACAAATCTAGGAATTTCTCCATCTTTTTGTTTTTCGACATACGCTCCTCGTTGGCGTGGCGAGATAGCGAGGTAAACTGACTGTTGTATTCGACACTGTCATTGTCCTTTGCTTGAGGTCATCAAATTCTCTCTTTTTGATCTTCATAAGGCTCTTAGGAATATGTGCCCCACGAAAACTTTCTTTAAATTCTTCCCATGATATATTATTTTCGTTGGGGTGCATGTGCAGGAAATTTTCCCACCACGATGCGGCTGCTCCAGTGAGATAGTGCGGTGCATAAAGTACTTTCTCAAGGTCTGAACACTGGGCGATAATTAATTTTCTCTCCATGTCTCGAAGCCAGTCCTCGGCTTCCAGAGGTTTGTCAGTGTGAGAAAATGTTTGGGGACGCGTCTTCTGTAGCTCAGATAACTTGGATTGCTGTTGATACGGTCCGCGGTGATTTCCCATATTAATGACTTGGTTCAGTATTTCCTGATGTTGCTGCTGACTTTGCTCATAAAGATGGCACATTTGGGAAAGTGCCGTTTCACTGTCCTGCTGATTTGTTTGTCCCTGACTGAAATTGTTGCATGGGGGTGTGTCATAATTTTCCTCTGTCGGAGTTGGCATGGAGCGCGTCCAAGGACGAGACATATTTCACTCTGGGGATATATTTTGGAACACTCATAAGAAAAGAAATTGAGCCGCAAAAATCAATAAATTCAAGAAGATGCAAAAGGTTGGAAATGCTCCAAGATTTTTCAAGAGAAAAAATACGTTTGCGCACGGAGAATGACTGTTCATTACATATCTTACACGCAAGCAGTAATTATACAATACATCACTCAGGATATGCGTACATAAATCCTGACATGTTATTTAGTCTAGTGCACTCCTCCGGATCCTACATGATGCAAAACAGACTACTTCTCACAGCCTATTTACATATAGACATATCGCACCAGTCGGTACATCGCATGGCGGCTAAGCGCACTTAGTCGGAGATGGTAAGGATTTCCCTTGGCCTGCCAAGGGTGAGGTGTAGAGAGGCTGGGGACTCAACCTCCTCCTCAGAGATAGGCTCCAGACGAGAGGTGCTACGCGGAGTTGATGGAGCAGGTGCCCTGTGCGGGACAACACGAATCTGAGCGGGCACGAGGGGTGGTGCAAAACGAACCGGAGTAGGCGCAATGACGTGGTTGAATTCCTCCGTGGTAGGCAGGCAACGAGTAGCGGTGCGAGCAGTAGGAGCGAACGATGCTGTTGATGAGACGAAAGTCAGTGGTGGTGCATCACGCAGGAGTTCCCTCCTGTTGGCGGTACAGCCATGGACTGAGTTCATGCGGGCAGCTACAAAATCGTCCACCAGGTTGTCGAAGGCTGCCTCCAAAGCCCGAAGATACTCGATGAGCATCTCCAAAGCTTCATCCCGTTCTCCTCTGGGGCAAGAGAACGCGTAGTGGCAAGTGTATGGCACGTGACATGGCAGGTAGCGGTAGCGACGAGTCTTCATCGGCGGGGATATCCACAGACGGGCTATCGCTTCACGGGCTGCCATCTGTAGCGCGTGCTTCTCTGTGGGCATGGCTCTCCCCACGAACCGGTAACGCTCAACTCGTCCTCTCTTGAATTCCACCGCGGCTTGGTGCATGGTTAGACGGTCATTGACCTTGTGCTGAGAGAGAGAGAAGCTGGCGACATCTGGCCCCATCGTGACTTGGACGATGAAGGAGAGAAGCTTGACAAACCCATCGGGCATGTTGGCGAACATCTGCGACTCGCAATCGTTGCAGGCCATCTACAAAAGTAGGCAAAAATCCTGAGGAGTCAAAACATAAATTTTATGTCGATCGCCGAAATTGACTACATTTGTAAAAATAATACACAGCTCTACTATGCTAATAACCGATTAGCGATCATACCTAGTGGCTTCCTACAGTCAGCCTGGCTCTGGTACCAAGCTTGTCACGACCGGTTTTTCAATAAAAATATTTATTGAACAACCGACCTGTGAAGTCCAATATGAGGAAAATCCTTCATACCGGTTGACAAAACTTTGATACAAGAAGCCAGTAGCATTACAATATTACAAGGGTCGGACTGAAGATGCCCAACCAATTATTACAACACGCCAATGATTAAACATAGTGGCGGATATGACTCAAAGGTGTGGGGTGGAAATACTACTGACTCGAGCTATGAGTGGTTGGTGGAATAACACAGCGGGATGGTTAATGAGTCTACTGCGTTGGCGACTCATCGAGCGTCGAGGTGAGGCTCGATGAATTTATTTGGGTAGCGGAAGCAGATATATCACAATGACTGATCCAGGGGTCGCACGAGACTGACTGGGATTCCTCTAGGCGTCGGACTCGCTATCGAACTCTTCATCCATGAGATCGCCTTTCACAAGATTCCGCCAAATCAACAAGCCAGGTGAGTACTATGAAAGTACTCGCAAGACAGTTCGGACAAAAGATATAACAAATGAATGCATGAATGCAACATGGTTAATCTCAACATTTCTCAATTAAAGCAGCATAGCAAAAATAACCAAGAAGGGAATCGGCGGTAGTCCGCTCAAAAACCCAAAGAAGATAAATCTCAAAACCGATCGGGTGTCTAAAGCGACGCCTTGAAGGGTGAAGAAATAAGCAAAACATGCCACAGTCGGGCGTCTGAGCGACACCTCATAAAGGGCTTATATTGAAAATAAAGATACATGCGTGTTGCAATGGACGTCTGGCGACATCACAGAAAGGGCTTATAATGAAAATAGATAACAACAATGTCAATCGGACGCCCCGAGCGACATCACATAAAGGGCTTATAATGAAAATAGATAACAACAATGCCGCAGTCGGACGTCTGAGCGACGGCTCGAAGGGTGAAGAAATAAGCAAAACATGCCACAATCGGGCGTCTGAGCGACACCTCATAAAGGGCTTATATTGAAAATAAAGATACATGCGTGCCGCAGTCGGACGTCTGAGCGACATCACAGAAAGGGCTTATAATGAAAATAGATAAAAAAATGTCACAGTCGGACGTCTGAGCGACATCACATAAAGGGCTTATAATGAAAATAGATAACAACAATGCTGCAGTCGGACGTCTGAGCGACATCACATAAAGGGCTTATAATGAAAATAGATAACAACAATGCCGCAGTCGGACGTCAGAGCGACATCACAGAAAGGGCTTATAATGAAAATAAATAGCAACAATGCCGCAGTCGGACGTCTGAGCGACATCACAGAAAGGGCTTATAATGAAAATAGATAACAACAATGCCGCAGTAGGACGTCTGAGCGACATCACAGAAAGGGCTTATAATGAAAATAAATAGCAACAATGCCGCAGTCGGACGTCTGAGCGACATCACAGAAAGGGCTTTCATCACGAAGATATAGCACTCATAATAAATATTCAACACACGAATATAAACGGGTTAGTCCATCCACAGGAATGAACATTTAACCGGACTTAGTACTCATGTGAATCACCGGAGTATCTGTCACCAAAACTGACACTTGTCAGGATAAGATAATACAGAACTTGGACACGGATAAGATGATTTGAGGATTTATGACTCTGCAGAGTTCGTACTAAAATTACTCACAGCCAACGGATTTGTAGTCTGAAGGACTAGTTCCGTTTATGGTATTTCGGAAGAAACACAGCTAACCATACACACCCATCCTACCTCACGATTGCCGTGAATCACCCTAGACATCGTCCGAGAAAAACTTTTGAGACGGGAGATCACAATATCGAATAGCATGGGATCAAATTTATATTCGCGCGCTCTAAGGGTGCCCCTCTCGGTCCCAACGGAAACACCCATGCCTGACCGGATGACTGGCTTTAATCCAGGGCCATGGAACCATCATCACAGCCTCTCTATTTGGTGTGTACCAGGAAAGCGGTTTGCAACTTACTAAGCCATATCCCTTGCGGAAAACATGTGGTAGTACGGGAAGGGAAATGGATGGAAACCGAACTGATACGGGTTGACACTGAAATCAAAATGGTATGGCATAAGACTGGCATGCTACGACACTGCCATCTTACCCATCCTCATGCCAACACATGGCCATGCACATACACATCCATCACGTATGGATTATCGAACTCACTTGCCTCAACTTGCATGAAAAATAGCCTTCATCGGTATGCTCACAAACTTGCCATGAAACTACTTAATGCAAACTTGCCAGAACACTCATCATATCAAATGTTCAAACATGCTTGCCTGGTTCAGAGTAGTCGGGGTCTAGCTCGGTGAAGTTCGCGGTTCCGTCACCTCCTCCGGAACCTACGGTATAGCGAAAAGGCATACTAACGTGAAAACCAACGCGTGCATAAAAGTTGTTCCAAAATTTTTCCAAATAAATCCCATAAAAAACTAGACAAAATTATAAGACTGTCAGAAAAAGAATCACTCAAAAATCACTTTTTATTAAAGAGTTATAAGGGTTTCTATCAAGGGACTCATCTGTAATGAAACAGAAAAGTTCCAGGGGTTTAACTGAGAAAACAGAAGACGGTTCGAATAGAAACGCGCAAGCCCACATGGAAAACGTACTCTGCCCGAAGGCGCCAACGGAAAACGGTTCGCGGGAAAAGAAAGAGAGGCTGACATGGGGGTCCACATGTCAGGTTTAAAAGACCTCGCCGGCGCCCGAAGGCTGCGGTGGTCGCCGGCGTCGAACCACGGCGAGTCAGGGAGATCGGAGTGTACCAAGAGTATCAGTGTGTCCTTCCGCGTCGGTGGGTGGTGGACTTGGGCGTCGGGGAGCACCACGTCGACGGCGACACTTTCTCCG
Source organism: Aegilops bicornis (assembly GCA_021605145.1). NCBI lineage: Eukaryota > Viridiplantae > Streptophyta > Magnoliopsida > Poales > Poaceae > Aegilops > Aegilops bicornis. The sequence goes on along the minus strand of CM038673.1, from coordinate 396,897,668 downwards.
TGGAATGGCTCGGGCGATGGTGGATCTCGCCGAGGAGGGCTGCAAGGACCGAATTGAGGTGGGGGTTAGAGCACTAGGTGTAAGAGGAGGCTTGACGAGGTTTGAGCGCGGAGATGGCCTCACATGATGAATCAAGCTGGTGGCCGAGGCGGATCGGGGCGGCCGGAGTTGGGGGAGGAGACCTCCTCGAGGTCCTCCCAGTGGCTAGGCAGGGTCTTGGTGAAGTGCAGGGGTGGTGTGTGCACGAGAGCGAGCTCGGGGTTCCTTTTTATAGGCGGTCTGAGGCGGTGGCCGTGAACGGACTTCTCCGGTGATGGTTACGGCGGCGCAGAGCTTGGTCGGGGAGGTTTAGGGAGTGGGGCGTCAGCGTGGAGTTCCACTGGTGCCGTTTTGACGCTAAACCAACTTGGATTAGGAGCCCTGGGTGGATTCGACGGAACGGGGCGGCGCGGGTCCGTCGGTGGCAGAGAGCACGCTCTGTGCGTGCCGCGCCACGGCGACGGTGTTGCATGCGCGTGCTGGCAAGGAAGTGGCCAAGCGGAGCCACCAGATGGATTGGGCGGCACCGAACGGCGTTACGCCGCCGTTCTGCTCCCGGTCGGCCGCTACGGTGGTTCGGCCACCGCAAGACACGCCAGCGCAGGCGGGCCAGGGCGCCACCGATGCCAGGAACACGCCAAGCACGCGTGTGAGGCTCCGGACAGGCACGCTAGGCCGTGAGCAACGTGCCAAAGGCACTGTGAACATGTGACTGAATTAACTGACGAAGATTGACACTGAAACTCTGAACTTTCTGAATTTAACTGAAGATGCACAGAAACAGTGCATGCAAGGTGTTCGACAGAATGGTTTTGGCATGTGGGAAATTTTTCTTGAGCTGATCTTTGGTGTGGTGGTCTCTCATTGCATCTGAGGGCTGCCTGAATTTTGGTAGAATTTTGGAGAAGGGTAGATATGAATTTCACAAAATTTGGCAAATCTGGTCCAAACTTGCAGTGAGTGAAATTTGAAATATTTGAAAAGGAGGAGAGTGGATCAAGATGGTTCTGGGTTGTGGGTACCAAGGACTATCCAAGGGAGTTGGTTTGAGGTCAAAACTCAAAAGCATTAGGGTACTTGCTTTGCAAATCACTTAGGCTCAAAAGAAAATACAGACTTATTTTTGGGAGAGGAAATAATTGGAATAGAGTCCAAAAATGGATTTTACTAGTTTGGACAGAATGTTTGAGTTGAACCAAAGTGGAAGGAGGGTTTTGGGAGAAATTTACCACAAGAGGCATGGTAAAATCAAGGATGGATCAAAACCAAAGAATAACCCAAAACCAAAAAGGTTTCTTTTTAGAAGAAAATAAATCCAAGAAATGCTTTTTGAGAAGAAAACTCGGAAGAGAGGTTTTTAAGAGGGGTTTAAATGACCTTCTTCAAACCAAGCAAGGCTTTTGCTGAAAACAAAAACAACAAAAAATTTGGAGTGTCACAGATTTCTGGCGCCGTTGCCGGGGAGGTCTTCGCTCAAGTCAAGACATACCAAGTACCCATCACAAACCCATCTCCCTCGCATTTACATTATTTGCCATTTGCCTCTCATTTTCCTCTCCCCCACTTCACCCTTGCCGTCTTATTCGCCCTCTCTTTCCCAATCTCCTCCTCTCTTTTTCGCTTGCTGTTTTTCTGCTTGCTTGTGTGTTGGATTACTTGTTGCCATGGCGCAAGATAATACCAAATTGTGTGATTTCTCGAATACCAATAATAATGATTTCCTTATTGATCCTATTGCTCCTCTTAATAATGATGAGTCTTGTGAAATCAATACCGCCTTGCTGAATCTTGTTATGAAAGATCAATTCGCCGGCCTTCCTAGTGAAGATGCCACTACTCATCTAAATAATTTTGTTGATTTGTGTGATATGCAAAATAAGAAAGATACGGATAACAATATTTTCAAATTGAAGTTATTTCCATTTTCACTGAGAGATCGTGCTAAAGTTTGGTTTTCGTCTTTGCCTAAAAATAGTATTGATTCGTGGAACAAGTGCAAAGATGCTTTTATCTCTAAGTATTTTCCTACCGCTAAGATCATCACTCTTAGGAACGATATTATGAATTTTAAACAACTTGATCATGAGCATGTTGCCCAATCTTGGGAAAGAATGAAATTTATGCTTCGCAATTGCCCTACTCATGGTTTGAATTTATGGATGATCATACAAAAAATTTATTCCGGTTTGAACTTTGCTTCTAGAAATCTCTTAGATTCGGCCACGGGAGGCACCTTTATGGAAATCACATTAGGAGATTCTACAAAACTTCTTGATAATATTATGGCTAATTATACTCAATGGCACACCGAAAGATCTTCTAGTAAAAAAGTGCATGCTATAGAAGAAATCAATGTTTTGAGTGGAAAGATGGATGAACTTATGAAGATGTTTGCTACTAAAAATACTCCTCTTGATCCCAATGATATGCCTTTGTCTTCCTTGATTGAGAATAATAACGAATCTATGGATGTGAATTTTGTTGGTAGGAATAGTTTTGGAAATAATGCTTATAGAGGAAATTTTAATGCTAGACCGTTCCCTAGTAATCCCTCTAATAATTATGGAAATTCCTACAATAATTCTTATGGTAATTTTAATAAGATTCCCTCTGATTTTGAGAATAGTGTGAAAGAATTTATGATTTCTCAAAAGAATTTTAATGCTTTGCTTGAAGAAAAATTGCTCAAAGTTGATGATTTGGCTAGGAACGCGTTGATAGACTTTCGCTTGATGTTGATTCTATTAAAATTAGATCTTTCCCTCCTAAGCATGATATCAATGAGTCTCTCAAAGTAATGAGAATTTCCATTGACGAGTGCAAGGAAAGAACCGCTAGATTGCGTGCTAAAAAAGAAAGCTTTATAAAGGCGTGTTCTTCTAGTTTACATGAAAATAATGATGAGGATCTTAAAGTTATTGATGCGTCTCCGATTAGATCTATGTTTTGCAATATGAATTTTGATGATTATGGGACTGATGATGAATCAACTTTGCCTAGAAGGCGTCCCAAGAATTCGGAGTCTTTAGATCTTAATGTTAAATTTGGTAAAAGTGAGATTGGAGAATCCTCAACTTCTAATAATGTTGAACCTACTATCTCGGATTTCAAGGAATTTGATTATGATAATTGCTCTATAAAAGGTTGTATTTCCTTGTTGCAATCCGTTGTTAATTCTCATCGTGCTTATAGTCAAAATAAAGCTTTTACCAAACATATTGTTGATGCCTTGATGCAATCTTATGATGAAAAACTTAATTTGGATTCTATACCTAGAAAACTTAATGATGAGTGGGAACCTACTATAAAGATTATAATTAAAGATTATGAGTGTTTTGCTTGGTGTGATTTGGGTGCTAGTGTTTTCATGATTCCGAAAACTTTATGTGATATTCTAGGTCTCCATGATATTGATGATTGTTCTTTAAATTTGCACCTTGCGGATTCCACCATTAAAAAGCCTATGGGAAGGATCAATGATGTTCTTATTGTTGCAAATAGAAATTTGGTGCCCGTAGATTTTATCGTTCTTGATATAGATTGCAATCTTTCTTGCCCTATTATTCTTGGTAGACCTTTCTTTAGAACGATTGGTGCGATTATTGATATGAAGGAAGGGAATATTAGATTCCAATTTCCATTAAATAAAGGCATGGAGCACTTTCCAAGAAAGAAAGTCAAATTACCTTATGAATCTATCAGGCGTGCTACTTATGAGTTTAGTGCCAAAGATGGCACTCGTTAGATCTATCCTTGCTTTTATGCCTAGTTAGGGGCGCTAAACGATAGCGCTAGTTGTGAGGCAACCCAATTTTCTTTTTAGTTTTTTTTTGTTTCTGTTTAGGAATAAATAATCCATCTACCTTATTTTAGATGTGGTTTTATATTTTCATTAGTGTTTGTGCCAAGTTAAACCTATAAGATCTTCTTGGATGATAGTTATTTGATCTTGCTGTAATTTCCAGAAACTTTCGGTTCACGAAACAAATTGTTAAAAATCACCATAACGTGATAAAATAGTGATTCCAATTGCTGCTGATCAATAAAAAATTGCCTAGGTCTTCCTATTTTGGCTGAATTTTTTGAGTTCCAGAAGTTTGTGTTAGTGTCAGATTACTACAGACTGTTCTGTTTTTGACAGATTCTGTTTTTCGTGTGTTGTTTTTGCTTATTTTGATGAATCTATGGCCAATAAAATAGTTTATAATCCATAGAGAAGTTGGAATACAGTAGGTTTAACACCAAATTAAATAAATAATGAGTTCATTGCAGTACCTTATGTGGTGGTTTTGTTTTCTTTCACTAACGGAGCTTACGAGATTTCTGTTGGGTTTTGTGTTGTGAAGTTTTCAAGTTTTGGGTAAAGCCTTTATGGACTATGGAATAAAGGGTGGCAAGAGCCTAAGCTTGTGGATGCCCAAGGCAGCCCAAGATATTCAAGAATAGCCAAAAGCCTAAGCTTGGGGATGCCCCGGGAAGGCATCCCCTATTTCGTCTTCGTTCATTGGTAACTTTACTTGGCGCTATATTTTTATTCGCCACATGATATGTGTTTTGCTTGGAGCGTCATGTATTATATTAGTATTTTCTTTTTAGTTTACCACAATCATCCTTGCTGTACACACCTTTTGGGAGAAGCCTATTTGGTTAGAATTTGCTAGAATACTCTATGTGCTTCACTTATATCTTTTGAGCTTGATAGTTTTTGCTCTAGTGCTTCACTTATATTTTTTAGAGGACGATGGTGTCGTAATTTTGAAGAAATTATTAGTCTCTCATGCTTCACTTATATTATTTTGAGAGTCTTTTAGAACAGCATGGTATTTGCTATGGTTATAAAATTGGTCCTAGAATGGTGAGCATCCAAGTTGGGTATAATAAAAACTATCATAGGAAGTGAATTGGATGCTATGATCAAATTGATACTTGATAATTGTTTTGAGATATGGAGGTAGTGATATTAACGTCATGCTAGTTGGGTGATTATGAATTTAAAGAATGCTTGTGTTGAAGTTAGCAAATCCCGTAGCATGCACATATGGTTAAAGTTGTGTAACAAATTTGAAACATGAAGTGTACCTGGCTTGTGCATCCTTATGAGTGGCGGTCGGGGACGAGCGATGGTCTTTTCCTACCAATCTATCCCCCTAGGACCATGCGCGTAGTACTTGATTTTTGATGACTTCTAAATTTTTGCAATAAGTATATGAGTTCTTTTGACTAATGTTGAGTCCATGGATTATACGCACTTTTATCTTTCCGCCATTGCTAGCCTCTTGTACTGCAGCGCATTGCCCTTTCTCACCTTGAGAGTTGGTGCAAACTTCACGGTGCATCCAAACCCGTGATCTGATGCGCTCTTTCACACATAAACCTCCCTATATCTTCCTCAAAACAGCCACCATACCTACCTATTATGGCATTTCCATAGCCATTCCGAGATATATTGCCATACAACTTTCCACCGTTCCGTTCATCATCATCATGACATACTTTATACATCATATTGCCATTGCATGATCATGTAGTTGACATCGTATTTGTGGCAACGCCATCATGCATTATTTTTCATACATGTCACTCTTGATTCATTGCACCATCCCGGTACACCGCCGGAGGCATTCATATAGAGTCATATCTTGTTCTAGTTTTGAGTTGTAATTCTTGAGTTGTAAATCCATAAAAGTGTGATGATCTTCATTATTAGAGCATTGTCCTAGTGAGGAAAGGATGATGAAGGCTATGATTCCCCCACAAGTCGGGATGAGACTTCGGACTTTAAAAATAAAAAAAATAAAAGGAAAAAAAAGAAAGAAAGAAAAAAAGAAAAGAAGAAAGAAGAAAATAAAAATGAGAGAAAAAGAGAGAAGGGACAATGCTACTATCTCTTTTTCCACACTTGTGCTTCAAAGTAGCACCATGTTCTTCATGATAGAGAGTCTCCTATGTTGTCACTTTCATATACTAAGTGGGAATTTTTCATTATAGAACTTGGCTTCTATATTCCTACGATGGGCATCCTCAAATGCCCTAGGTCTTCGTGAGCAAGCAAGTTGGATGCACACCCACTAGTTTTCTTTTGTTGAGCATTTATTTATAGCTCTAGTGCATCCATTGCATGGCAATCCCTACTCCTCATGTTGAAATCAATTGATGGGCATCTTCATAGCCCGTTAATTATCCTCGTCAATGTGAGACTTTCTCCTTTTTTGTCTTCTCCACACAATCCCCATCATCATATTCTATTCCACCCATAGTGCTATATCCATGGCTCACGCTCATGTATTGCGTGAAGGTTGAAAAAGTTTGAGATTATTTAAGTATGAAACAATTGCTTGGCTTGTCATCGAGGGTACAGAAGTTGGGAACATCTTTGTGTGACGAAAATGAAGCATAGCCTAACTATATGATTATGTAGGGATGAACTTTCTTTTGCCATGTTATTTTGAGAAGACATGATTACTTTGATTAGTATGCTTGAAGTATTACTATTTCTTTTATCAATATGAACTTTTATTTTGTATTCATTTGGATCTGAACATTCATGCCACAATAAAGAAAACTACATTGAGAATTATGCTAGGTAGCATTCCACATCAAAACTTCTCTTTTTTATCATTTACCTACTCGAGGACGAGCAGGAATTAAGCTTGGGGATGCTTGATACGTCTCCAACGTATCTATAATTTTTGATTGTTCCATGCTATTATATTACCCCTTTTGGATGTTTATGGGCTTTATTTTACACATTTATATCATTTTTGGGACTAACCTACTAACCGGAGGCCTAGCCCATATTGCTGTTTTTTTGCCTATTTCAGTATTTCGAAGAAAAGGAATATCAAACGGAGTCCAAACGGAATGAAACCTTCGGGAGTGTGATTTTTGGAACAAACGTGATCCAGAGGACTTGGAGTGCAAGTCAAGAAGCTTCCGAGGAAGCCACGAGATAGGAGGGTGCGCCCCCCTATAGGGCGCGCCCCCTGTCTCGTGGGCCCCTCGGGCGGCCACCGACGTACTTCTTCTTCCTATATATACCTACGTACCCCGAAAACATCCAGGGGCACCACGAAACACAATTTCCACCGCCGTAACCTTCTGTATTCGCGAGATCCCATCTTGGGGCCTTCTCCGGCACTCTGCCGGAGGGGGAATCAAGCATGGGGGCCCTCTACATCAACATCCTTGCCCCTCCGATGAGTTGTGAGTAGTTTACCACAAACCTACAGGTCCATAGTTATTAGCTAGATGGCTTCTTCTCTCTTTTTGGATCTCAATACAATGTTCTCCCCCTCAAACTTTTTTTGCGGTGTGTTTGTCGAGATCCGATGAATTGTGGGTTTATGATCAAGTTTATCTATGAATAATATTTGAATCTTCTCTGAATTCTTTTATGTATGATTAAGTTATGTTCGCAAGTCTCTTCGAATTATCAGTTTGGTTTGGCCTACTAGATTGATCTTTCTTGCCATGGGAGAAGTGCTTAGCTTTGGGTTCAATCTTGCGGTGTCCTTACCCAGTGACAGAAAGGGTTGCAAGGCACGTATTGTATCATATTGCATGAGTTTATCCCTCTACATCATGTCATCTTGCTTAATGCGTTACTCTGTTCTTATGAACTTAATACTCTAGATGCAGGCAGGAGTCGGTCGATGTGTGGAGTAATAGTAGTAGATGCAGACAGGAGTCGGTCTACTTGTTATGGACGTGATGCCTATATACATGATCATGCCTAGATAATCTCATAACTATGCGCTTTTCTATCAATTGCTCGACAGTAATTTGTTCACCCACCGTAATACTTATGCTATCTCGAGAGAAGCCTCTAGTGAAACCTATGGCCCCTGGGTCTATCTCCTATCATATTTGCTTCCAATCTAATTTTATTTGCATCTTTACTTTTTGCATCTATATTATAAAATACCAAAAATATATTTATCCTATCTTACTATCTTTATTAGATCTCACTTTCGCAAGTGGCCGTGAAGGGATTGGCAACCCCTCTATTGTGTTGGTTGTGAGTTCTCAGTTTGTTTGTGTAGGTGCGTGGGACTTTTGAGAAGCCTCCTACTGGATTGATACCTTGGTTCTCAAAACTGAGGGAAATACTTACACTACACTTGCTGCATCACCCTCTCCTCTTCGAGGAAAACCAACGCAAGCTCAAGACGTAGCACAGGGCCTCGATGGAGTAGGGCCTCGCCGAAGCTAGCGAGGTGCTCCGCCTTGGTGCTAGTTGGGCGGGGCCTCGGCGGAGCCGTTGGTGTCCTCTGCCTCGTTGTTGGCTCCGCGGGGCCTCGGCGGAGCATGGCCTCGTCGATGCCAGCAGAGTGGGGACTCGTCAGAGCCGGCATTGTCCTCTGCCTCGTCGTTGGTCTCGCCAAATAGCGCCCCGCCCGCTTCATCGCCCTCTTTGTGGGCGGCCGCAGCCTCCGCCACCCGCATGCGGTACCACCAACGCTCGAGGAGGCCCTCGCGAGCGGAGTGGTATGAGTCGAGCAGCGCCTCCTGCTCTGCCCGCTCCACGGCGATCTGCTCCTCTGCGTGCAGGTGCTCCTCCAGGAGATGGTGGTTGTAGGTGGCGTTGGCCTGCGCCTCCCGGAACTGCTCCTGACACTTCTGCCTCACCGTGTCCATGTATTGGGCACGGGCCTCGCCGATGGTCTTGGTGCAATGCATCGGCGAGGATGGCGTGGAGGAGGGGGTTGGCGCCGGACTGTCGACTATCATGTTATCTATTGGGACGTCGTCGTCCTCCGGCCGCCTGCCGGCCAGCCAGTCGGTAGCAATGGCTGCCATCTCCTTGTGGTCCGTCGTCCGCCCGTCCCGAAGAGCGCTTGAGCGCGATGAAGCCATGGTGGGCAGTAGTGGTGTGGACAGGAGAAAGGGAACGGAGGCGGATGACTGCGGCTATGGCCAGCGCAGCAGCTTATATAGCAATGGTGGGCGGCGGAGGGACGGATGTGTGGCGCCAGAATAGCCGCCTCGGCAACCACGTATCATTAATGTGGGCGGCAGACGGACAGACGGACGGCACTTGTGTTGTTTGAAGGCGGAGCAATCGCCTGCACGGGGAAGCGGGGCGGGCGGCGCTGACCGTTTCAGGAAGAAAGCGCGCGCGGGTGAGGGAGGCAGTCTGGGTGGGCCAGGGCAGTCAGACTCGTGATTGGCAGCGGGTCAGTCTAGCAGCTGGACATGCTGGCTCGCCAGCGAGCTCGCCGAGCTGAGCGACAACAATCAGATGATGGACGTAGTTTTCGACCAGGAGCCGGCACCACTTTCCAAGCCGGTTCATGCCATGTTCACCGTAGAGCAGGTGCAGCCGCACTTCGAAGCCCTAATGGCGGAAGAGCTACCAGCGCAGGAGGACCTGTGCTACAACCTCCGTCTCCTCAATGAGCACCGGTGAATGGACATGTGGCCCCTTGATCCCGACTTCCTGAATGAGCAGTGGGCGCTGTATCAGACCATCCGTAGGGCCAGCGAGGCCCTCTCTGTCGTCCTTCGAGTTTTTGCGCTCGCCGTGGCACCGCCGTCTCGCATTGTCAACATGGTCAACGAACATGAGGAATGAGGAGATGACTTTACTTGGAGAGGTTGACAGTGGGGACCTACCAGGGCCATAGCCGCACGTACGCAAGTGCCTCCTTATTATATACAACTATAATTTTTGTTGCTTCCTCCTGGTTTCCTGACATCACGGTCCCACACCATTGTCAATCTATGTAATCAATAAACGAGAGAATTGCACAAGGAGCGGCCGATAGCTGGGACCAAGCAGCACAAGCAGTATTTGTGTTTTTGAGGTGTGAGCACTGCAGAGTTTTTCTTGAGCGATGTTTTCGTTGTTGTTCAGAGGTGAGCAGGGTATTAACTGGGCGGGCTGTGGCCCGTCTAGCCCAGGCCAGATATTAATTTTTTTGAAGCTAAAAATGGCTATCCCAACAATACTTTTTTTAGGAATACCCAGGCAAGGTCAACTTGTTATTCTCCGCCCCGCTGGCTGCAAATCTTTCCATGGAGGGATGCATTAGGCTTAACAAGAAAATGGGGTTTAAAAAAATGGGATGTAATTATAAGAACTGGGCTGTAACTATAAAAAATGCACCAAACACGTAATTAGTTTATAAAATATTATTTTTGTATTTTGAAATTGTTGCGCGCGCGCAATGTTTCGTTGGATTTTTACGTAATACAAATTTATATTGAAATTGTATTTAATCTAACTAGAAATTTCGGGATAAAAATATTTCGGATCCCACCAAAATGAGGGAATTTTTTTTTGAATTCTGTTTTGAACGGTTGGTTGAAATTATTAATCGTTGTCCTAGCTAGAAAATGGGATGTACTTCTAACAAACTGTAAATGGGTTGTAGTAAATTCCATTAGAATTCAAAAATGGGATGTATGTTCTGACAAATCGCAAATGGGGTATAAGTTCTCTGCCACACACTTGTGGGCCTACTAAGTTGATGCGTCCCCTAAAAAAGTAAGTTGATGCGTATGCAAGGCTTTTTCAACTTATAGTCAACACACGGTTCTAGCAGCAGTGGTCGTTCGATGTCCATCCAATGAATGTCGTGCTTCTTCTTGAATCTCGGATATTCTAGCTTCAGCCACCCAAAATATGATTCCCCCCTGACATCTGGGGCGCACCATTTCGAAGGCTGACCTGTGGGCCTACTAAGTTGACGCGTACCAAGGGCGTTGTCAACTTAGTCAATATAAACGATTCTAGCTGCAGAGACCGTACGATGTCCATCCAACGACCGTAGGCTTCTTCAATCTCTGGTCTTCTTGCTCCATCCGCCCAAACCAACACCGGTGGGACTGCCTGCTCCCACCTCCCGTGGCCGGCTATGCTGCCGCACAGGTCGCACCGCCCCACCCTACTCCATTGCTGGCCAGGCCATTCCTCTACTCACCCACACCTTCTGTTATTCTCCGACGACGGCAGCCGGACCTGTAAACCCTCATACTCCCCACCGCGTGGGCAACCACTGCCGAGTCTTCCCCGGCTCCGTTTCGTTCCCTTCCTAGGCCTCGCCGTCGTCCACCGCCCTGGTGCTCTTGGCACCCCATGGTCAACATGGTCAACGAACGACATCCATCAGACGTGGACTGTACGTGGAGAGGCTGACAGCTGGGTCCACGGCCACACACAAGGAAATGCCTCCTTATTATGCTCAAAATAATGATTCCTCCACCTGACATCTGGGACACACCGGAAGGTCCTCCGTATTTCGCAAAAAAAAATGTTCCCCCCGCTGACAAGTCGGGCCCACCAGCTATATCTTCGCACGCAAGGAAGTGCCTCCTTATTACGCACAAAAAAATGAATACCCCCCTGCTAGCTAGGACCCAACATAGTGGGAGGCTGCATGTGGGCCTACTAAGTTCCGGGGATGGAGGGGTTTGTCAACTTAGTCAATATGAACGATTCTAGCTCCAATGACTGTACGATGTCCATCCAACGGCCATAGTGCTTCTTCAACCTCTGGTCTTCTTGCTCCACCCGCCCAAAGTAGCGCCGGTCGTGCCGCCTACTCCTGCCTCCCGTGGCCGGCTGTGCTGCCGCGGAGGCCTCACTGCCCCCTAATACTCCCACCGCTGGCCAGGCCATGCGGCGACGGCAGCCTCACACCGCAGCCGAACCAGTGAACCCTCGTACTCCTCTCCGCGTGGGCATCCACTGTCGCGTCTTTCCCGGCTCCGCGTCGTCCCCTTCCTAGGCCTCGCCGTCGTCCACCGCCTTGGTGCTCTCGATGCGGCGTGGTGAATGTGGTCAATGAACGACTTCCATCGAAAGAGTACTGTACGTGGAGAGGCTGGCAGCTGGGTCCACGGCCGCAGCAAGGAAGTGCCTCCTTATTACGCGGAAAATAATGATTCCTTCACCTGACAGCAGGGACCCATCGGAAAGGCCACCGTATTTCATGAAAACATGTTTCCCCCTGACTGCTGGGACCCACCAGCTACATCTTCGCACGAAGGGAAGTGCCTGAGAGTCGGGACCCACCTACTCGAAGAGTACGTAGCGTTGTCATTTTGGTCGCGAACGTGTACGTACATACTAGCCGATCGGTCTGTCTGCAGGCTTCAGCGATGAACCGTGGCCGTGTAAGGAAGGGCATGCGTCATAGTAGAGGCGCGCACGTAGCATGTACACGTACGTACAACCAGGGTGCGAGAAAGTAAATACGGCCACGTACGTACATATGGGCGGGGTCACGAATGCCTACTCGCGCATACGTACGGCCAGGGCTCGTGTACATGGCTGGGTCGGAATGGAGAAACTGTGTCGCCATCCTATTCATGGGGAGGCAACAAAATGCTCGTGTTGATCGGGAGGCAACTGAATACGTTGTGTTCATCGGGAGCCAACCAGCTTGGACAGAACAGCCGATGGAAACGAGGCCTAGCGTACCGCAGAACGGAGGAAACGGCCTTGTGTTCGACCGACCACGGTCGAAACGGGATCCTGTTCATTGGGAGGGGTCTGGCGTACCGCAAAACGGAGGAAACAGACTTTTCTTGGACCTCCTATGGTCGAAACGGGGTCCTGTTGATCGGGAGGGGTGTGGTGTACCACAAAACAGAGGAAACGGGCTTGTGTTGGAGAGCTACGGTTGAAACGAGGGTCTTGTTCATCGCGACGGGTGTGGCGTACCGCAAAACGGGACTCCACGGGATACTGTTCATCTCCACCGTCGACCTCCTCCAGCCTCCACGGGCTACTGTTCATCCACCGTCGACCTCCTCTAGCCTCCACCTGCGACTGTTCATCCACAGGCTCCTGTTCATCAAGCCTCCACCGCGCGCTCCTCCACCGGCTACTATTCAACCAGCCGTCTCCACGGGGTCCTGTTAAACCACCCCTCCACGGGCTACTGTTCATCTAGCCCTCCACCGACTACTGTTCAACCAGCCCTCCACGGGGTCGTCCTGTTAATCTAGCCCTCCACGGGGTCCTGTTCATCCACCCCCCCCAACCGACTCGATCGATCGGGGTCCTGTTCACCCAGCCGCAACGACCTCTACTACCACGGGGTCCTGTTCATCCAAACCCCCACCGGGAACTGTTCATCCAACCCCCCTACCCCAACAACGCTCACTGTTCATCCAGACGCAGCATCGATCGGCTTCAGTTAGCAGCAGTAGCGAAGGAATCACTAGTGTTCAGTTAACAGCAAAGGATTGATCGATCGCTTGGGTTCAGTAACGAGTAGCCTGCAGTGCAATCGCTCGGGTTCAGTTAGAGCCCAACGCCTCGCACACGCGCATACCTGTACGAGAGAAACGCGCATCGCTCGGCCCCCGACCACCCACTGTAACCGGGAACTCCCCGATATTTTCCTTGCCTCGCTTCTACCATGGTTTTTCCATCATGGACGACCCAAAGAATATCATGCAGCTGCATCTCCGGCCCGCCCAGGATGAAAAGCCCAATTTCTATCATGATTTCTTTATCATAGAAGTAGGAGCCCACCACATCTATGATGATACCGGGTTTTATCACAATTATCCTCATAGAAGTGTCAGAAGCATGATAGAAATTTGCCCATAATGTCACAGATGTGTCTTTTTTTTGTAGTGGATGCTAATCTGCAAGTGGAGCAGCAGGCGATCCTCAATTTCCTTTGGTCGGAATCGGAGGCGGAGGCCAACTGCCATCATCTGCAGGAGGCAGAGGTGGAGCAGCCTACGGAAGTCGACGATATGCTCCCGTATATGGATGAGGAGGAGGAGCCGGAGCCCTACTATGCGCCCATCTGCCCGGCGCCCCACACCGATGTCGTGGACATCTCTCACGACGAAGCGTAGTTAGGCTAGGGTGATGTGCGTAGTACATAGGATTTCTTTTGCATGGTTTGTATGGATCTAGGAGATGAAATATGAGAGACTTGGATGCATAGCATAAAGTATAATGTGTGACCATTCGTGCCCACGGATGTGCCCGGTCAGGTCCGCGGGCGTTTGAACTAAGTCTAGCTGTAGATGCTCTAAAACTTTGAGGGCAAGAAGCCTTCAAATGTTAAGATGGAAATGATTTCTCTCTAATCCTATGTAGTCCCTGAGTAGCAAATATACTTCTAACAAACACTACAAGCACTGCTCGGTACTATTAAACATCCATGGCTTTGTCTTTTGTGTGTAGGTTACGTGACAAAGCATTTGATCATAAAACTTTGAGTGAATTCCACTTTTTACCTTGCAGTTGTACATTTGTGACACATATTACCCCACTTAGTGGAACTTCTATCAAAATATCAGATTTTGAAGACTTTTAACACCATATTACCCCAGTTTTTCATTTTGGTTGTTTGTGTTAGCTAGGATCGGCATGTTGCATCAATGATTCATAAAAAAGTGTAAAGAACAAAGGGCATCATTGATGACCATGTCCAAAATTCTCTTGTCCATCTGTCTTATTCCTCGTCCTCGTCCATATATTGTTAGACCCCTAGCATGAACCCACACATTGCCTAATGGATATGCATCAAAAAATGAGGGTCCAAAACTTCTTACAACAGTATTCTAGACGACTTTCCACTTGACGGGGTAATTAGTGTCACAAATGCATATCTAGGGGGTAAAATGTGGAATTCACTCTAAAAATTTGTCTATTTGCACGTGGATTGTTTTATATTTTTTGACAAAAAAGAAAAAAAATTAGAAGCTGGGCTCCATGAAACGTGAGCACCATGCATCACCCTCACATTGCCGCCTCCCGATATATTACAGATGCGTTTTTTCTCCGTTTCCTACCAGAAGCAAGTACTATATACGAGAAAACATGGCTTTGGTCCAGGCTAGACAAGAGCAGTAATCCCGGTTCTGTTACGAACCGGGACCAATGGGTGCATAAGTCCCGGTTCGTGAGGCTAGGGCGCCGGCCGGGCTAGGGTCCTGGTTCATCTGACCCATTTGGTCCTGGTTCCAGACACGAACTAGGACTAAAGGCCCTCGCTCCTGGCGCAACCCCTTTAGTCCTGGTTGGTGGCTGGAACTGGGATTAAAGGTTGTCCTTTAATCCTGGTTTTAGACACAAACCAGGACTAAAGTTTTGCCTGTATATATACCCACGCCACCCATCTCCTATATTTTTTGGCCGTGGAAGGGTGGGAGGTGTGTTGCTCTCTGTTTTCACCTCCTATGCACATGAGGTGTTCGATGAAATGTCGGAGCCACACTTAAGCTTTCTCCTCTCCAAGCTCGAACTCCAAGCTCCATTTTCCCCAAGATTTGTCTAGGTTTGGCGGTGCACCAACTACACAAGTATTCTAAAAGGCTAGCTACTTCATCCTTCCATCTGTCACTGCTAGTTTAGGTCATTTCAAATGCTCTAGAAGTAGAGTGGTTTGCGGGTTTTAATGTAGGATTGTATGTGGGAGTTCTTTTGATTTAGATGCACAATTTGAGCTCAAATTAACTTCTTAGAGTCTGCACATGTGTAGGGTGTCATCCCGTCCCCATCCTCACCGTCCTTGATTTTCCGCACCAATCTCGTCACTGGCGCCACCGTGGTGAGCCTCTTGTTCTTATCTTCTTTTTAAAAGAAAAAATTCTTACTTGTATGATTTAGATAGATATACTTGTATAAATTTCTTACTTTTATTATTGCTTGTTATTATATAGAGCCATGGTTTTGGTATCTGCCCCCGTCAGCCCTCGTCCGGTCTATGATTTGGATGTGGTATATTATCTTTTATAACTACTTGTTTCATTTAGTGTTTATGACAATTATGCCGACCAACGTGACATAGATGTTTTTATCTAGGAGGTATGTGAACCGGAAATTCCAACCGACCCTCTTGTCGAGAGGTTAAATTTAGTTGAAAAATAAAACGAGTATTTGAAAGAAAAATAGAAAAGAATTGAGGAGGAGAAGATGAAATTGGAGTTGCATGTTGTCGATGTTGTCGATGATCACAAGACCAAGATGGATGCAATGTGCTTGAAGATTAGAAATATAAAAAAATATGCCATTGATAATGAGGCTTGGTATCATTATGTTGTTGGATCAATTGTTACCTTAGTTGCGATTATGATCGCATTTGTTGTTGCATTTAAATGTTTTAAATAGTTGTATGTTAGTTTCAATGTATGTTTTAATTAGATGCTCTAGAGAGTTGTATGTTGTTCTATGAGAACTATGTATGAACTTTATGTATTTATTTTTTCAGTAATAACATTTGATCACTACTGTACTTTGGTTTTAATGTGATGATGAACTTGTATTAATTTGGCCACTTCTCTATTCATGATGTTCTGTAATGGCTTTTGATACACTTAATTATATAATGCACGCAGATGAAGCGGCAATGGATGTACGGTGACCGACGCACCTCTGAGTACATTGAGGGCCTGCATAAATTTCCTGAAGTGGCTGAGGCAAACAAGCAGAATGGTTTTATGTATTGTCCATGCCGTGTCTGTGAGAATAGGAAGGATTACTCTAACTTGAAAACCCTTCACATCCACCTGCTTGAGAAGGGTTTCATGCCACACTATAATGTTTGGACCAAGGACGGAGAAAGAGGGGTTATGATGGAAGACAATGAAGAAGAAGAGGATGATGACAACTATCCCCCTGAATATGGTGATATTGGAACGGGGAAGCTGAAGATCAAGAGGAACCAGACGATGTGCCCGATGATGATCTTCGCCGGGTCATTGTTGATGCAAAGAGACAATGCCAAAGTGAAAGGGAGAAGTTGAAGTTCGATTGCATGTTACAGGATCACAAAAGAGGGTTGTACCCAAATTGCGAAGATGACAACACAAAGCTCAGTACCACACTGGAATTCTACAATGGAAGGCAGACAATGGTGTATCTGACAACAGATTTGGGAAGGTACTAAAAATAATGAAGAAGAATCTTCTAAAGGATAACAAATTGCCCGACAGTACGTATGAAGCAAACAAGGTTCTATGCCATCTAGGATTGGACGTGCAGAAGATACATGCATGCCCTAATGACTGCATCCTCTACCATGGTGAGTACGAGGATTTGAACGCATGCCCAGTATGCGGTGCATTGAAGTATAAGATCAGACGAGATGACCCAGGTTATGTTGAGGGCGAGCGCCCCAGGAAGAGGGTTCCTGCCAAGGTGATGTGGTATGATCCTATAATACCACGGTTGAAACGTCTATTCAGAAATAAAGAGCATGCCAAGTTGATGTGATGGCACAAATAAGACCGTAAGAAAGATGAGAAGTTGAGAGCACCCGCTGACGGGCCGCAGTGGAGAAAAATTGAGAGAAGGTGGGGGGACTTTGCAGGTGACGCATGGAACGTATGGTTTGGTTTAAGTGCAAATGGCATTGATCCTTTTGGGGAGCAGAGCAACAATCATAGCACCTGGCCCGTGACTCTATGTATCTATAACCTTCATCCTTGGTTGTGCATGAAGCGTAAGTCCAATATGATGCCAGTGCTCATCCAAGGTCCTAAGCAACCCGGCAACGACATTGATGTGTACCTAAGGCCATTAGTTGAAGAACTTTTACAACTGTGGAATTGAAAAGGTGTACTTGTGTGGGATGAGCACAGACAGGAGGAATTTGACCTACATGCGTTGATGTTTGTAACCATCAATGATCGGCCTGCTCTCAGTAACCTTTCAGAACAGACAAACAAGGGATACCCTGCATGCATGCACTATTTAGATGATACCGAAAGTATATATTTGGACAAATGCAGGAAGAATGTGTACCTGTGACATCGTCGATTTCTTTTGACCAACCGTTAATGTCGAAAGAAAGGCAAGCATTTCAAAGGTGAGGCGGATCACCGGAAGAAGCCTGCCCTCCGTACTGGTGATCACATACTTGATATGGTCAACGATTTACAAGTAATCTTTGGAAAGGGTCCTGGCGGACAATCTGTTCTGAATGATGCTGAGGGACGCGCACCCATGTGTGGAAGAATAAATCTATATTTTGAGACCTACCCTATTGGAAAGACCTAGAGGTCCGCTCTGCAATCAACATGATGCACGTGATGAAGAATCTTTGTGTGAACCTGCTAGGCTTCTTGGGCATGTATGGGAAGACAAAAGATACACCAGAGGCACGGGAGGACCAGCAACGTGTGCACGAAAAAGATGACATGCATCCAAAGCAGTATCAAGGTCCTACCAGCTATGCTCTCACCAAAGAAGAGAAGGAAATCTTCTTTGAATGCCTGCTCGGTATCAAGGTCCCGTTTGGCTTTTCGTCCAATATAAAGGGAATAATAAATACCCGAGAGAAAAAGTTCCAGAACCTAAAGTCTCATGACTGCCACATGATTATGATGCAACTGCTTCCGGTTGCATTGAGGGGGCTTCTACCGGAAAACGTTTGATTAGCCATTATGAAGCTATGTGCATTCCTCAATGCAATCTCTCGGAAGGTTATCGATCCAGAAATCCTAACAAGGTTAAATAATGATTTTGTGCAATGTCTTGTCAGTTTCGAGCCGGTGTTCCCACCATCCTTCTTCAATATCATGACGCACGTCCTAGTTCATCTAGTCGACGAGATTGCCATTCTGGGTCATGTATTTCTACACAATATGTTCCCCTTTGAGAGGTTCATGGGAGTCTCAAAGAAATATGTTCGTAACCGTGCTAGGCCTGAAGGAAGCATCTCCATGGGCCGACAAACACAGGAGGTCACTGGGTTTTGTGTTCACTTCATTCCTGATCTTAAGCTGATTGGTGTCCCTCAATCGCGGTATGAGGGGAGACTATTTGGAAAAGGCACGCTAGGAGCAGACTCAATAATATGTAGGGACGGGCATTCTTGGGCTCAAGCACACTACACAGTTCTACATAATTCTACCTTGGTGACCCCGTATGTCAATGAACACAAGAATATTCTATGGTCCAAACACCCGGAGCAGTGTGACGACTGGATTACATGTGAACACATCATGACTTTCGGCAGTTGGTTGCAAACACATCTCATGGGTGACAACAATGTTGGACATGAGTTGTACTCG
The DNA here is from genome assembly GCA_021605145.1 of Aegilops bicornis. Classification (NCBI taxonomy): domain Eukaryota; kingdom Viridiplantae; phylum Streptophyta; class Magnoliopsida; order Poales; family Poaceae; genus Aegilops; species Aegilops bicornis. The sequence continues at coordinate 396,878,636 of CM038673.1, read as the reverse complement.
TTGGCCAGGACACCATCTTTGACTGTATTGACTTACAAAGGGTACGAGATAACTGGGAATACATTTTACACGACCGCCCAAGATCAAAAGAGCACCAATCAAAACAGTGGTGTCCGCTTTGATGCAGTAACCAACAGGGAAAAGGACACATATTGTGGTTACATAGTGGACATATGGGAACTTAACTATGGACAAGAGGCGGGGTACAGGTAGACCCGCAGTACGGAATGCCAACAGTGGATCTAAACAATCTTGGGTACATAGATGAACCATTTGTCCTAGCCAATGATGTGGCGCAGGTTTTCTATGTGAAGGACATGTCTACCAAACCGAGAAAAAGAAAACATAAGGAAGCGAATATATCATAGGTTGTGCCAAAACCCCACATAGTTCTTTCGGGGAAAAGAGACATCATGGGAGTGGAGGGCAAGACATACATGTCTGAAGATTATGAAAAGTTTCATGAAATTCCTCCCATCAAAGTGAAGGCTGACCCGAGCACCCTGTTAAACAATGAAGATTATCCATGGTTACAGCGCAATAAGCAAGGGACACACGCAAAGAAAAAGTGAATACTTTCACGTCACAACTATTCTGATGATGGCTCTAATGATGGCTTGGTTTATGCGAAGAAAAAATGAAATCCCTTTTGTAGTAGATGAGTTTTCGTCCGAAATTATGATACTTCGAAAGAGATTGTCCATTTTGTACACGAAGTGCATCCAGTTTTTGCCGTAGCCCTCTCAACTTTTTAGCACATGCAATGTGGGTGAAATGATGATGCCATGCCAACTTTCAACCTTTCTAGAGTTCAGTTGTAGTGATTTTCAATTTCAGGGCCATTTAGCTAAAAAATCAGTAAATGCATGAAAAATACCGAAGTCAGAAAGGGTTGAAAATTGATGATGTGGCTTTGAATGGTGCATGTCGAATGCATAAAAAGTCTAGAGTTGAAATAAGTTAAAAAATAAATCGCTTTGTAATAGATGAGTTTTCATCCGAAACCGTGATACTTCGAAACAGATTTTGTACACTGATGACCTACAAGTATATGGGATCAATCATAGTCCTTTCGATAAGTAAGAGTGTCGAACCCAACAAGGAGCAGAAGGAAATGAGAAGTGGTTTTCAGCAAGGTATTCTCTACAAGCACTGAAATTATATGTAGCGAGTAGTTTGATAGCAAGATAATTTTTAACGAGCAAGTGATGGTAATAGTAACAAAAGTGCAGCAAGGTAGCTCAATCCTTTTGAGGCAAAGGACAGGCCAAAACGGTCTCTTATGATAAGCAAAGCGTTCTTGAGGGTACATGGGAATTTCATCTAGTCACTTTCATCATGTTGGTTCGATTTGTGTTCACTACTTTGATAATTTGATATGTGGGTGGACCGGTGCTTAGGTGTTGTTCTTACTTGAACAAACCTCCTACTTATGATTAACCCCCTCACAAGCATCCGCAACTATGAGAAAAGTATTAAGAATAAATTCTAACCATAGCATTAAACTTTTGGATCCAAATCAATCCCTTACGGAATGGCGTATAAACTAGGGTTTAAGCTTCTGTCACTCTCGCAACCCATCATCTAATAACTACTCCACAATGAATTCCCTTAGGCCCAAATATGGTGAAGTGTCATGTAGTCTATGTTCACATGACACCACTAAGGGAATCACAACATACATACTGTCAAAATATCGAACACATATCAAGTTCACATGATTACTTGCAACAAGATTTCTCCCGTGACCTCAAGAACAAAAGTAACTACTCGCAAATGATAATCATGCTCAAGATTAGAGGGTTATTAAATAGCATAATGAATCTAAACATATAATCTTCCACCAAATAAATCATATAGTAATCAACTACAAGATGTAATCAACACTACTAGTCACCCACAAGCACCAATCTATAGTTTCGGTACAAAGATTGAACCAAAGAGATGAACTAGGGTTTGAGAGAAGATGGTGCTGTTGAACATGTTGATGGAGATTGCCCTCCCAAAGATGGGAGAGTTGTTGGTGATGATGATGACGATGATTTCCCCCTCCGGGAGGGACATTCCCCCGGCGGAATCGCTTCGCCGGAGGGAAAAAATGCTCCTGCCCAAGTCTGCCTCGAGATGGTGGTGCTCCGTCCCTAAAGTCCTCTCCTTGTTTTTTCTAGGTCAAAATGACTTATATACCTGAAGATGGGCACCGGAGGTGGGCTGGGCTGAGCATAACCCACCAGGGCACGCCTAGGGGGCCTGGCGTGCCCTGGTGTCTTGTGCTCACCAGGTGGCCCCCTCCAGTAGTTATTTGCTCAATTATTTCTTATTTATTCCATAAAAATTCCTCATGAAGTTTCAGCTCATTTGGAGTTGTGCAGAATAGGTAGCCTGACGTAGCTTTTTCAGGTCCAGATTTCCAGCTGCCGGAATTCTCCCTCTTTGTGTGAACCTTGCATATTATGAGAGAAAAGGCATTAGAATTACTCCAAAAAGCATTATTATGCATAGAAACATTATAAATAACAGTAGGTAACATGATGCAAAATTGACGTATCAACTCCCCCAAGCTTAGAACTCGCTTGTCCTCAAGCGAAAACCAAAATTGATAAACATGTCCACATGCTTAGAGAGAGAGAGAGAGAGAGAGAGAGGTGTCGATAAAAACAAAATACAACATAGAAGCATCATGTAAATTATTATAACATAAACAAACTTTAACATAAATTTTTTATCATAAACTTCTCATGAATAAGTAACAATTCATCACAACATTGAAGTACATAGCATAAACTCTATTGGAAACCAACAAACTATGTTCTCAGTCAACTTTGCAACTACAATTCATCATCTTTTCAGGAAGGGTCACGTATGGGAGCCTTTAGGCAAGTCCACATACTCAACCATCATATAGTCTTCTATGATTGCTAACACTCACCGCATACTGTCGGTGTACTAAAGTAGGGGTACCTTAGTACCCCGAACTTATGCACGGGCAGTCGCAGCGTCCCCGCGGCAAACCTCGCCCGGCGTCCGCCAAGACCCTCCGCAGCCATTCTGAAGGCAAGGTCCCAACAAGAGGAGCTTGTCGGGAAGGCCTCTCTAGGCACAGACAAGGCCCCGACAAGAGGAGCTTGTCGGGAAGGCCACTCCAGGCATGCAGAAGACAAGGCCCCGACAAGAGGAGCTTGTCGGGAAGGCCCGGAGCGCGACAAGCCTCCGGGCGTGACAAGGATTCGGCCGCGGCAAGGCGCTTGTCATGCAAGCAACTTCTCTCCGCCCCGCTCCAGCTCACCCAGCGACGTGTCGCCATGGGACCGCTCCATGGGCGGCGTGTCAAGCGGCCAGGCAGCCAGCGGAGAGCAGCGATAAGCGGCGCCGACAGCTTGCCATCGTGGCGAAGCGGAGGCGCACTGACGGACTCTGTTAATCGCTTTGGGCGACAACGACGGGCATTTATTGCTTTTGTCCCTTGCCATCGAAAGTTAGGTATTTTGCATCGCATAATCGCTCAAGTAGGTGTACCAACTCCTGTTTTTACATTTGTACCCCCGCCTATGTTGCCACCGTCGGAGACCCCTTGAGCATATAAAAGGAGGCCCGAGTGCAACGTAGAAGGGGTTCGGTTCAAGCGTCTTCGCAAGGTTGGTCTCATGGGTTCATTCACCCACTCGAGACCAGAGACACTCACGCTTAGGTTTTGTAGCCCGCATTGCTCCCTAGCAAGAACACAATAGATCAAACAAGCAGCAGTAGGAGTTTTATCTCCGGAGAGCTCCGAGCTGGGTAAACCGCCGTGTGCATCGCCGATCCGCTCTTCAGGCGACCTCCGCCCTCCGACCACACAAAGGGGCTCGCTCCGCCGGGCCCCATAGGTGTCCGTGGGTACGATCAGCCTCCCGACATCTCCGGGCGCGCTGTAGGGGGCGTCGAGGCCGTGTGAATCTGATCCGGCGTTCACACGAGCGGCGTCATCAACATCTTCCTCAACATGCCACCGAAGAAGAAGGCTTCGGCGGCAGCAGACCCGTCCGCGTCGTACCCACCCTCACCACAGCGAACGGGTGGTGGGGCGGACGCTGGCGGAGGAGCGGGCGCCGATGAAGGTGCTCGCGACGTTGCCAAGTCCAAGGACAAGGCACCGCAAACCTCGGCGTCCGCGCATCCCCCGCGCCCATCTCAGGAGACGCGGGACCAACAACGTCATGGCGTTCACAAAGCCATACGTTCGTTGGATCGAGACCCTCAAGACCAGCATGCGCGCCAACATGCTGGCACTAGGGAGATATGGTCGCCCAGACGGGGCGCTGCTCCTTCTAACGTAGTTAGAAGTCCGAGCGTGTCCCGCTCCTCGCACCGTTCTCCAATGCCGCCTACTACTCCAGCAGAAGCTCTGGCGAGAGCTCAATCGCTTTCGACTACCCTCCAACGGCCGACAAGGTCGACGAGTGGAGGGCCACTATCTGAGCCTCATCGGCTTTGCTAACGGCGACGCTCAAGGGCAACCAACGCCATCGTTGCCGCGGGCGAGACGACAAGGCACGAGCCGGTGGCGACGAGATCGGCTTGAGGTGCAACCACCGTGCACTCTCCGCCAAGAAGGCCAAGATCGCAGACTCACCGGATCCACCTCGACAATGACTCCACCGCGCCGCCGGATCCGCGAGCTCGCCGCGATCAACGCCAAGTTCTTCATGAGCGACAACAAGAGGACGCTCGAACTCGCATCGAGCAATCAAGAGAAGCGCCGACGTCGATCCGACAAGCCGCTACCGGGCCTTCGCTGACATGCACGCCACGGAGGGGCCAGCGACTTGCCGTGACACGGTAGGTTGCCCTGCGTTCACTCGTGAGCTGCGGCAAGTCCAAAGGGGCCCAGCCGTAAAAACTTCAAACCAGACGCGTCGGAGAAGTATGATGGCCGGACGCACTGCCGGAGTTCCTCAGCATCTACACCATCGCGGTGCAGGCTGCGGGGACGGACGACAAGATCTCGCCAACTACTTCCCCGCCGTGCTCAAGCCCAACGCCGATCTTAGCTCATGCACTTGCCGGACAGCTCCATATCCTCTTGGCAGATCTGTGCCATCGCTTTGTTGGCGCCTTCACAGGTGGCCACAAACCTCATGGCCAAGAGAGCGACCTTCACTTGCTCGCCTGAAGGAAGGAGAGTCCTGCGCAAGTTCATTCAGAGATTCAGCTGCAGTGCACTACAACATCCCGTGACGTCCACCCTGCCGCGGTGATCAGCGCATTTCATCGTAATGTGCGGAACCGCAGGATGAGGGAGGAGATGGCAATGTGCAAAGTCAAGGACGTCGATGAGCTGTACGCCTTGGCCGACAAGTGTGGCTTGAGGAAGGGAGGAGACTCTGTGAGAGAATGCGAAGCAGGATCTCGACAAGGATGACACCGCCCAAAGAAGGGCCGGGCGGCGAGGCAACAGGAAGAAGAAGGCCGGAGAAGTGCTAGCTGTTGAGCAGTCCCGGCAATGGAGGTGGCGACAAGAACGCCAAGGCTGGTGTCTCCGGCAAGGAGGTTGCCGCCGACGCCAACCACCGGGCCGGTGGCGGCCGCCGACAAGGTGGACAGCTCCGCAAGCGGTATTGCAAGATCCACCGCACCAAGGGCCACGACCTCCAGAGCTGCAAGAAAGTCGAGCAGCTTGTCGAGCAGCAGAGAGCTGAGTACGAGCGGCGCGACAAGGAGAAGGCCCAGGAAGGTGCTGGGGGAGCAAGCAAGAAACGTCCCGGCCGTGGAGGACGCCACGGCAAAGTCAAGTAGCGGCAAGGAGATCGACCTCCCCGCGGCCGCGACAAGGATGAAGATGATGATGACGACGAAGATATGGAGGACGACGACGATGGCGAGCAGGAGTTTTAAAGCCACAGAGGTTCTGCGTTGACGGAGGTGCTTCCTCGCATACCTCCCACCGCCAACTCAAGCAATGGATGCGGAGGTCAATGCGGTGGAACCATCCAGAGAGTCACGCAAGCCTCAAGTGGTCCAAGACGCCTATCATTTTGATATTGAGGACCACCGATCGCATAATCGCTGTCGGGTGCTTGCCGATGTTGGTCTCTCCAACCATCCGCAACCTCAAGGTCACAAAATGTTAGTTGACGGCAGGCCGGCTTGAATCGATCTCCTCCACGGTGCTCCGAAGCTTCAAATCCTCGACAGCGAGCTCGAAGAGACCGGAACCTTCCAAGGAATCAATCCAGGAAGGAGCAAGTCAAGGGGAAGATTACGCTGTCGGTCACGCTTTGGCAGCGAGCTGAACTTCGTGATCGAGAGGGTTACGCTTGACGTCGCCGATTTCCCATTGCCTTACAATGGGATACTTGGCCGCCCAAAGACTCGCCAAGTTCATGGCAGCCTCTCACCACGCCTACAACCTACTCAAGATGCCAGGCCCGATAAGCGCCATCTCCGGCCCATGGCGACAAGAAGGATGCCCTTATCTGTGCCGAAAAGATCTTCCGGATGCAGCACGCGACAGATTGCCGACACTTGTCACCAAGCTCCGGGGAAGAAGACCAAGTCCAAGTCCGCAAGGGCTCGATGCTCACTCCGCAAGCGCACCTCTTCGGAGTGCTGCGCCACCACGAGGACGCACCATCGAGCTCCACCGCAAGTGCAAGAAGATGGTGGCTCCGCCAAGACCAAGAAGGTGCCCGCCGAGGAGGACGGCGCCGGTGGTACCTTCACCATCGCTGCCTCTCTCGACCCCAAATAGGAAGGCGGCCGTTGCTTTACTGCGGGCGAATGTCGACGTGTTTGCATGGCAACCGTCTGACATCCCCGGTGTTCCCTGGGAAGTGATTGAGCACCACCTTTCCGTTTGTCCTCATGCGCGGCCCGTCAAGCAGAAAGTCAGGTAGCAAGCAGTGGAGCGCCAAGAATTCATAGCAGAAGAGATCAAGAACCGGAAGCAAGGGCTTGTCGAGGAGTGCTCCATCCTACGTGGTTGGCCAATCCTCGTAGTCGCGCGCAAGGCAAATGGGAAATGGAGACTTTGTATTGACTTCACGGATGTTAATAAAGCTTGTCCCAAAGATCCGTTTCCCTTGCCGCGCATTGACCAGATTGTTGACTCCACGGCTGGATGTGATTTGCTCTCGTTTCTTGATGCCTACTCAGGATACCATCAGACTTCATGGCTGAAGAAGATGAAGAGAAGACCGCATTCATCACACCATGTGGCACCTACTGTTTCATACGGATGCCTTTCGGTTTGAAGAATGCTGGTTCAACATTTGCAAGGGTAGTCCATGACGCTTTTGAGCCGCAAATGCATGTAAATGTAGAAGCCTACATGGATGACATAGTGGTCAAGAGCAAGGACAAAGCAACTTTGGTTCAAGATTTGACGAGACCTTTGCAAATCTGCGCAAGATCAACCTCAAGCTCAACCCCGAGAAGTGCGTGTTTGGAGTCCCTTCCGCAAGCTTCTCGGTTCTTCGTGTCTCTGCTGGGGATCAAGCTAATCCCGACAAGATCAAGGCCATTGAGCAGATTGAAGCACCAAAGCGCGTTAAGGATGTCACGAAGACTTGCCGGCTATGCGTGGCTGCTCTCAAAGAGTTTATTTCTAGGTTCTGTTGAGCGCATACCGCCATTTTTCAAGATTTTGAAAAAGGCAGGTGTCCAAAGAAATGGACTCCCGAAGCGGAGGCTGCGCTGCAGGACTTGAAGAGATACCTGTCCTCCACTCCAACACTTGTCGCACCTAAGCCATAAGAGAAGTTGCTGCTAAATATAGCGGCGACCAATCAAGTGGTTAGTGCTGCGTTAGTGGCGGAGAGGGAGGCGGATGATGAGCCAGCAACCACGGCAAACACATCCAAATGACAAGGTGGGGCTTCACGACAAGCTCTGGTCCCGACAAGGATGAGTCCGCATGTACACGTGAAAAGATGCGTAAAAGGATGGTGCAGCGCCCGGTCTACTTTGTCGGCCCCTCCGCAAGGGGCTAGGTCAAGGTATTCCGGTGTGCGAGAAATTGCTTTTCGGCCTCCTCATGGCCTCGAGAAAGCTGCGCCATTACTTCCAAGCACATGAGATCACAGCTTGTCACTCGCTTTCAAGAGGATATTGCGTAATCCAAGCGGCTGTGCAGGATTGTCGAGTGGGCAATCGGAGCTGTCAAGCTTTGGTCTTAAGTTTGAAAGCACATCAACTATCCAAAGCAGAGCCTTGGCAGAATTCATAGCGTAATGGACCCCAACGCCAGATGAAGAGATTCCTGAGACGAGCATTCCCGTTAAAGAAGCCAAAGAAAGAGTGGCTGATGTACTTTGATGGTGCCTTCTCGCTGCAAGGCGCCCGGTGCGGCGTCGCTTATCGCACTCCACCGGAGAGCACCTCAAGTACATCGTCCAGATGCACTTTCCCAAGGAGCAAGCGACAAACAATACCGCAGAGTATGAAGGTTTGCTTGCCGGTCTCAGGATCGCAGTGGACCTTGGGATCAAGAAGCTTATTGTCAGGGGTGACTCGCAACTCGTCGTCCGCCAAGTCAACAAAGATTACCAGAGTCCATTGATGGAAGCCTACGTCGATGAAGTGAGGAAGCTGGAAGAGCACTTTGACGGCCTGCAAATGGAACATGTTCCAAGAGCTCGAGAATGATATTGCCGATGGCTCACAAAGTGCGCCGCACTCAAGCTACCTGTGGAACCAGGGATCTTTGTGCTCAAGCCGACTCAACCAACCGTAACACCATCAACAGGCAGAATAAGAAGAGGAAGTTGGCCTCTGGTGACTATTTTCCCACAGAGCTTCCCGGCCGTCGTTGCAAAGGTCCCCAAGATCAACACCAACAAAGGTTGAGGAGCAGTCTGCTCCGGCTGCACCCTGTGGTTTGTTTCGTTGAAGCAGACGCCCCGACAAGTCTTGCTCCGGCAAGCTTGTCGCGAGCATCTAGCTCAGCAGAGCCACATGCTCTTGTCGAGAAGCTGATGTTCCCGCAGCAGCAGATGTGCCTTTAGTCCTTGTTGTCGAGCCACAAGCTCCAACATGGGCGCAGCAGATTGTCCATTTCCTTCAGACAGAGAACTTCCCAAGAGCAGGAAGAAGCGGAAAGAGTAGCCCGGCGGTCAAGTATGTACCAGTTTGTCGACAAAGATACTGCATGTAAGAAGACTCAACGGTGTGAAATTGAAGTGTATTCCCAGGGAAGATGGACATATGCTGTTGGCAGAGATACATGGAGGCATATGTGGTCACCACATTGGCGCAAGAGCACTTGCCGGCAAAGCTTTCCGGCAAGGTTTCTTCTGGCCGACAGCCCTCCAGGACGAATCGCACAAGTAACCAAGTGTGAAGCGTGCATTTCCATTCCAAACAGATACACCAGCCAGCTCAATCTCTCCAAACGATCCCTTTATCCTGGCCATTTTCGGTCCTGGGCTCGACATCCTCGGCCCCTTCCCCCAAGCTGTCGGGGGCTTTGAGTACTTGTACGTCGCCATCGACAAGTTCACAAAGTGGCCGGAAGTGGAAGCAGTGAGGAAGGTGACAGCACAGTCAGCAGTCAAGTTCTTCAGGTCAATTGTTTGCCGTTTCGGAATCCCTAACAGGATCATCACCGACAACGGCACACAATTTACGAGTCGCACCTTCATGCAGTACGTCCAAGACCTTGGCGCCAAGGTCTGCTTTGCTTCTGTTGCTCACCCGAGAAGCAACGGTCAAGCGGAGAGGGCAAATGCTGAAGTGCTGCGCGGGCTCAAGACCGTAACTTTCGACAGTGCTGCACAAGTGCGGAAGAAACTGGATCGAGGAGCTGCGGTGGTTCTTGGTCGATCGTAACGACGCCAAATCGAGCCACCGCCGGACACCCTTTGCTCTAGTCTATGGAGCAGAGGCAGTTCTCCCACGGAAATCGTTTACGGATCGCCTCGAGTACTCGCTTATGATGAGCTTGAGCAAGAGCAGCATGCGACAAGATGACGCTACCGCTCCTCTAGGAGGATCGTCTTCAGTCATTGGCGAGCCGCCGCTACCAACAAGCCTTGCGCCGCTACCATAGCCGCAGGGTTAGTGCCAGAAGTCTCGAGGAAGGCGACCTTGTTCTTCGGGCGCTGCTCACCGCCAAGAATTCAAACAAGTTGACGCCGAATTGGGAAGGCCCTTATCGGGTGAAACGAGTCACTAGGCCTGGCGCTGTCCACCTTGAGACCGAAGAAAAGCACAGCTCGAGGAAGTTTCACCTCATCGGGAAGCAAGAAACAGAAAAGCTAAGTTGCCAAAGTTTGAGCAATCAATTTTTAAATTTTCGTTATCTTCCTCGAACGATAGAACTTAGAATGGAAAACCTATGCGCAGAGGAACCAAATCGTGGATCGGTCGTGCCCTTACTTTGTTTCGAGTCCACTCAACAACTTAAGTGAGCTGCGGCTAGTCCGCGACAAGGTTGCTTGTCGATAGCGACCCCGCCAAAGAAGCTGCTGAAGTTCCGCACTTTTCGGCGCCAAGGGCAAGGGTGCCTGCACCGGCAAGTTTCCCTGAAAAGCGTAGGGCAATAACGTACAAAGGAAGGAATCAAGTAGAGGAAATAACATTGCATCGATCGATTCAGATCAGTAATAAGTTTGTAAAGTTATCTTCCTTGAACGACCGCGCTTTGTATGAAAAAACCCGCGCGGAGGAACCAAATCGTGGATCGGTCGCGCCCTTACTTTGTTTCGAGTCCGCTCAACAACCTAAGTGAGCTGCGGCTAGTCCGCGATAAGGTTGCTTGTCGGTAGCGACCCGCCAAAGAAGGTCTGAAGTTCCGCACTGGCCGCGGCAAGGGTGCTCGCACCGCAAGTTTCCTTGAAAAGCGAGGGTAATAACATACAAAGCCAAGAGTCGAGTAAAGGAAGTAACGAGCAGGTATTGCCCAGAATAAAGTTATGTTACAAAAATAACTTATCGCGGCATCAAGCTAAATCGTTCTCGAACTGAAATAACAAATAAGAGGAGAAGAAGGGCGATCGGTACCCAAGCCCCGGCAAGCCGAGTTGCCGGGGCTGCGGCAAGCCAGAGTTGCCGGGGGCTGCGGCAAGCCAGAGTTGCCGGGGCTGCGGCAAGCCAGAGTTGCCGGGGGTTGCGGCAAGCCAGAGTTGCCGGGAGCTGCGGCAAGCCAGAGTTGTCGGGGGCTGAGATATCAGATAAGCCCTTCGTCCTTTTTCAAGCATCCCTTTTTCATTAAAAAACATTCTACTCGGATACAATCCGTGGAGAATGAAAAACACGAAAGGGAAGATTACAAGTATTAAATGCGGATAAGGCCCGAAGGCTTACAAATTAAAAAGATAAGATGCCCGTAATCCTTTTTCCGTCCCTCTCTTCAGGAGGTAGATCAAGGAGGCGAGAAGGGCGAAAGAAACACCTAGGCGAGCTACAGGTGCCAGAAGGCACCAAAGGAACATCCCGGGAGCTCCCCGAGGGCTCGACGGAGATGGCAGTCTAAGCGGGGCTCAAGACCGGGCGGCAGGACGCCAAGACGCCGTCGAGGGCACTACGCCTCAGATTCGACTTGACGGCCTTGTCGCCATCCTCTTCCCTTCCGCAGCCTCCCACGCCATCGCCCAAGGAGACGACCCGGGAGTTCAAGGAGCCGGGCGACGCGATGATGGGGTCGCCGGTGACGACGAAGCGGGCGCCCGACAACTAATCGGGCCCGCTACCCTCGTCGTCATTGCCGCTCTCCTCCTTGTCACTCTCGCTCGAGGGGAATCTTCATTGTCGGAGGAGCTATCCATGCAGCACTTCGCCGAGTACCGAGATCCCCAAGACCTTGACAGAGAGGAGATCACCCTCCATTAACTTAAAATGGAGGGTAAACCCCGCCTCGGGCTGTGGATGCGGGTGAACGTCTTCCACCCATGATCGAGATACATCACATTAGGGGCTGGGAATACAACACGGACTCGCATGCCGCTGATTCCACAGCCCCTCATGTGCAATCTCAGTGTCTCGGGCGGATCCGACTCCATCGCGCTCGCAAACGGAGCTGGAAGCAGGAGGCGGCGACGAGGCGCCTGGCGCAGCCTGACGAAGAACTCGCAAGGGTCGTCCCCGGTATGGACCACCGCAGGGAGGGGAACCGCCGCGGAAGCGGAGACGGCGCGCCGCCCCGTCCGCCTCTTCCCCGAGCGCCTCAACCTCGTCCACGACCTCGCCCCCTCCCTCTTCCTCTTGGGGCTGGCTCTACCGCCCGGGCGTGGGGTTGGGAGGGAGCTGTCTAGCGGCGACCTCGCCGCCACCGATGAAGAACCAAGGTTCCTTTTCTCCATGGCGAATGAGAGAAAGGGGAGCAGAAACTGAGGAAAGAAGGAGATGGGAGAGTGCGGGCTTCTGCGCTCCCCTTCCACTCTTTTTAAGGAAGCAAGGTGGGGGCTCGACCGCCCTGCTCGACAAATTAGGGCATAGGAAGAGCAGGGAATCGGGGCTGACCTGCTGCCTCTGCCAGAACGGCCTGGGCTTCCCACTTCCACCGTCTGTGACCCCAAGAGCATGGGAACCACGTGGGCGGGGATGCAGAATCGAGGCGACGGGTGGAGCGACCTCAAGACGCCGCCCACTTCCCCACGATGCCGCAATTGACGCTGCTGCTACGGGGGACGCGGGCGGATACGGAGTGGGTTTGGTTTGGACCCAGGCCGCGTGTGCAGTGCTCTGTTTTGGGCCTGGCCCAACAGCGCCGCACTGTATGGCCCAGACCCGGGGGCTCCTGTCGGTGTACTAAAGTAGGGGTACCTTAGTACCCCGAACTTATGCACGAGCAGTCGCAGCGTCCCCGCGGCAAACCTCGCCGGGCGTCCACCAAGACCCTCCGCAGCCATTCTGAAGGCAAGGTCCCGACAAGAGGAGCTTGTCGGGAAGGCCTCTCTAGGCACAGACAAGGCCCCGACAAGAGGAGCTTGTCGGGAAGGCCACTCCAGGCACGCAGAAGACAAGGCCCCGGCAAGAGGAGCTTGCCGGGTAGGCCCGGAGCGCGACAAGCCTTCGGGCGCGACAAGGATTCGGCCGCGGCAAGGCGCTTGCCGCGGCATGCAACTTCTCCGTCCCCCGCTCCAGCTCACCCAATGACGTGTCGCCATGGGACCGCTCCATGGGCGCGTGTCAAGCGGTGTGCAGCCAGCGGAGAGCAGCGATAAGCGGCGCCGACAAAGCTTGCCATCATGGCGAAGCGGAGGCGCACTGACGGTCTCTGTTACCTTTGTTTGGGCAACAACGACGGGCATTTATTGCTTTTGTCCCTTGCCGCCGAGTTAGGTATTTTGCACCGCATAATCGTTCAAGTAGGTGTACCAACTCCTGTTTTTACATTTGTACCCCCGCCTATGTTGCCACCTGTCGGAGACCCCTTGAGCATATAAAAGGAGGCCCGAGTGCAACGTAGAAGGGGTTCGGTTCGCGTCTTTCGCAAGGTTGGTCTCGTTGGGTTCATTCGACCCACTCGAGACCAGAGACACTCACGCTAGGTTTTGTAGCCCGCATTGCTCCCTAGCAAGAACACAATAGATCAAACAAGCAGCAGAGGAGTTTTATCTCTCTCCGGAGAGCTCCGAAGCTGGGTAAACCGCTCGTGTGCATCGCCTCGATCCGCTCTTCGTGCGACCTCCGCACCCCTCCGAACCACAAAGGGGCCTGCTCCGCCGGGCCCCATAGGTGTCCGTGGGTACGATAAGCCTCCCCGACACATACACATGAGCAAAATGTTTCAACCGGACACATAGAAAGATAGGGGCTTATAATTTCACCTCCCAACGTATTCACCTCAAGGGTGATGTCAACAATAATAACTCATGCTACCCATATCCAACTGGATATATGTGCCTAGATCTTTCCTCACTACATGGTGCTTGCCAAAAGAGAAAAATAAAAAATAATAGAGATAAAAACTTTGACTCTTGCATGAAAGTAAATATATAAAAGTAAAAGATAGGCCCTTCGCAGAGGGAAGCAGAGGTCGCCATGTGCTTTTTGTTTGTATGCTCAATCCCTTAGTGCAAAAGAACGTCACGTTATATTGCCCCTTATGATAGAAACCTTTATTATGCAGTCTCTCACTTTTATTCTTTGCCATCACAAGTTCGTACAATGCTCAATTTTCTCTTAAACTAAATGATCTAACACTTTTAGAAGCAATTTTTATTGCCTTATTGCACCGATGACAACTTACTTGAAGGATCTTACTCAATCCTTATGTAGGTAAGGTGGACTCTTGAAAATAAGATTTGGGTTTAAGGATTTTTGGGTGCACAAGTAGTATCTCTACTTGGTGCGGAATTTTTGGCTAGCAAAGATGGGGGGCAAGCACCACTTGTTGAAGGATCTATGACAACATAACTTCTATGTGAATATGAACAAACATAAATCATTACGTTGTCTTCCTTGTCCAACATCAACAATTTTGGCATATAATATTTTGATGGGGGCTCACAATCACAAAAGATTTCCAGGATAGTGTATTTGCGTGTCAATCTTCTCTTCCCTTATTGATTCTTTCATGAATTGCATCATTGACCAATGCTATATTTGTCAATCTCCAATAAAATTTTCTACTTATACTTTTGCTTATGTGGTGTCATTACTTACCATAATATTAGCATATGATCTTTTTCATTTATTTGTTTTTTATTGAACATGAAAGTAAAGAAGACAAAACTCAAACTAAACTTCATTATATATCTTGCACACGATTACAAGGATAGATCACTAAGCAAACACTCGAAAAGAAAGGATCAAACTAAACTTTATTCATCTAAAGCAAAAGATAACTATGGATCGAACTAAGGTAAATAAAGGCAAAAGATAGTGGAGGTGATACGATACTGGGGCACCTCCCTCAAGCTTGGTGCAAGCCAAGGGGAGTGCCCATACCCGATATTCAAATTTATTTTGGTGGTGAAGAAGGAGGTGGTGGTGATGAAGTGGTAGCGATCTTGTCCTTTATGATCAAAAGATTCTCCAGTCTACGGATGATGCTCCGTAGGAAGGTGATGTGCTCTTGCATCAGAATATTTTCACGACTGAGATATTTATTTTGCACACGAACCGTTTCAATGACCCGAAAGGCTTCAATCTTAGTGGGGGTATGATGATCATAGTAAGGTTTAAAGATATCTTCTTCTTCCTCTTCGGTAGGCAGGGCTTGCTGGACCATCGGCGCTTGATCTCCAATGGCCTCCTTGCTCTTGCCCCCTTCGAGAGGTTCTTCGGGCTCCTCTCTCTTCAGCTCGATCTTCATCAACCAAGCATCCTCTTCTATGTTGTTGAAGGAGGGAGAAGACATGATGCCTGGCTTAACAAATCTGACCAAAAACAGCAAGAAAAGAAAACATGAGATTTCTCCGCGATACAGAGTTCAATAGGTTTGGGGGGTATGTAAAGATTTTTTATCTTGAGAAACAAGCAAACAGAAGAAAAATGGACTCCGGAAGGTACCCGAGGTGGGCACAACCCACCTGGGCACGCCTGTGGCGCGCCCTGGTGTCTTGTGCCCACCAGGAGTGCCTTCCTGGTTGTTTCTTATTTTCCTACTTTTTGTTATATTCCAAAACAGACAAAAAATATTTTTGCAGATTTTTCGGAGTCTGTTTACTTACCGTATCATGTACCTCCTCTTTTTCACGATTCTGGAGCGTTCCGAAAGGTTTCTTTTATGTGCTCTCCGGTGTCATAGTTTGGATAATATTGCTTTCAACATTAATGGGCGTACCTGAGATATAATGTTTTATTCCTTGCCCATTAACCAACCTTTGGGTTAGTACCTTCGGCAGTATTTATTTTGATAGCTCCAGATCGATAAACTTCCTCGATAACATAGGGTCCTACCCATGTGGAGAGGATTTTTCCTGCAAAGAATCTGAAATGAGAGTTGTACAAAAGAACATATTCTCCAACTTTGAACTCATGCTTTTGGATTCTTTTATCATGCCATCTTTTAACTTTTTCCTTAAATAACTTGGCATTTCCATAAGCTTGGGTTCTCCATTCATCTAATGAGCTAATATCAAATAACCCCTTCTCACAAGCAAGTTTGAAATCATAGTTGAGTTCTGTAATTTCCCAATAAGATTTATGTTCAAACTCAAGATGCAAATGACAAGCTTTTCCATAAATCATTTTATAAGGAGACATACCCATAGGATTTTTATATGTTGTTCTATAAGCCCAAAGTGCATCATCTAATTTCTTAGACAAATTCTTCCGGGACCTATTGACAGTCTTTTGTAAAATTAATTTTATTTCTCTATTGCTAAGTTCAACTTGACCACTGGACTGAGGATGATAGGGTGATGCAATTCTATGGTTAACATCATACTTAGCAAGCATTTTACGGAAAGCACCATGAATAAAGTGTGAACCACCATCAGTCATTAAATATCTAGGGATTCCAAAGCTTGGGAAAATAACTTCTAAGCATTTTAATAGAGGTGTTGTGATCAACACTACTAGTTGGAATAGCTTCTACCCACTTAGTAACATAATCAACAACAACCAAAATATGAGTATACCCACTAGAGGACGGAAAAGGTCCCATGTAATCAAATCCCCAAGCATCAAATGGTTCAATAGCAAGTGAATAATTCATAGGCATTTCTTGACGCTTACCAACATTACCTATTCTTTGACATTCATCACAAGATAAGACGAACTTACGAGCATCCTTGAAGAGAGTAGGCCAATAAAACGAATCAACTAGAAAGAATCGAAATAGCATTAACTAAAATTATCAAAGCATTTATTTGTTAAAAAGAATGAACTAAAAAGAATCAACTAAAATATTACCTAAAAAGAATGAACTAAAAAGAATCAAAATAATATTAATTAAAATTATCAAAGTATTTATTTGTTAAAAATAACGAACTAAAAAGAATCAACTAAAATATTAACTAAAAAGAACGAAGTAAAATGAATCAACTAGAACATTAACTAAAAAGAATGAAATAAAACGAATCAATTAAAATATTTTGTTATGATCCATAAAACAAAACCATAATATTCTTCAATAGCAAAAAGAATCAACTAAAAAGCTTTTATAAACCTCTAGTTATTCTCAAAATAATATTAACTTAAAATTATATATAATTTATGCAACTAAAATTATAAAAGTCTTTTTTGTTAAAAACTTTAATAGGAAAAAGAATTTTCATAAAGTTTTTTTGTTAAAATCTTTAATAGCAAACTAAAATAACAGAAAAAATTAATTGCCCCCTACTAGGAAAGAACGGCTTGCATAGGACTAGAAACCCAACTACTAGTTGGGCTAGGATGGAGGCCCGCTGGGCAAGTAGGCTCCACAGGGCAGTAAGTGGTTCATTAGGCCCACACATGCCTCCTTTAGAGAGGATCTCGAAATGGTAGCCGCGGCGGGGCTTATATACAGGTGCAAGCGCCTCTCAACTAGCGAGGTGGGACTAAACTTTTAGACACCGTTGTGCCAGGCTATTGGTCCTGGTTGGTGGCTCGAACTGGGACGAAAGGGTGCCTTTCGTCCCGGTTCGAGCCACCAACCGAGTAATGTTCTCTTCGTCAGTTCGAGCCACCAACCGGGACTAAAGGTCTCTGCTTCCCGCCCTTTGGGCTGCTGAAATTCACCTTTAGTCCCGGTTGGTGGCACCAACCGGGACGAAAGGGGGGCGTTGGTCCCGGTTGGTGCTACCAACCGGGACCAATGCACTGGGTATATAAGCAGGCACTTAGCAGTTTTCGTCTCAGTTTCTTCGATCTCTCCTCGTCCTCTCCTTCGACGACGACGCCAGGCTGCCCCAACGCCGTTGCCGCGCCCCTGCCCCGCCGTCCCCGAGGCCGCAGGCTGTCTCTCCTCCCCCAGCCCTTGCAGTGCCCCTGCCCTGCCGTCACCATCGCCGCCTCGAGCCCAAGGCCACCCCTCCTTCCCGAGCAATCGACTGCCCTGCAGGTGAGCCGCCATGCCACGGGCCATTTTTACATTTTTTCATAGATTTTTTTGTCCATGTATATAGATGTAAATGTAGATGTATGTATGTAGATATTGAGCAAGTGGCACTTTCAGGATATTGAGCCTGTGCCCCCGGAATGATGATTTTTAATAGATTTTTTTGTTCATGTATGTAGCTAGATGTATATGTAGATGTATGTATGTAGATTTTGAGCAAAGTGGCACTTTCAAGATATTGAGCAAGTGACCCCGATATGTACATGTATGTATGTAGATGTTAATGTATGTAGATTTTGAGGAAGTGCCCCCATATGATGATTTTTTTTCATAGAATTTTTTGTGTTCATAGAATTAATATCGAGTGGCACTTTTCAAACAAAGTTTTGAGCAAGCTAATGGACTCTAGCAGAGATGCAATTGACACTATCTTGTAGATCATAGGAGATTGATCAATATTGATATAAGGCACTAACCCCTAGGATGTACAGAACAATAGTTGTAGACTTTGGAAAACAACTAACTGATGTTTAAAGCTGCAGAATTCTCAGACTTGGCAGAATTTTCAGGATATTGGTAAAAATTTAGAAATTCATAGAAAATTAACCGTAACTCCGATGAAAATAATTTATATATGAAATTCGATCAGGAAAATATGGCGAATCTGAATATGCCCTCCGTTAGTCTATCATAAGTAGCTAGAATAGCAAACCTGGAACCGTCCCCCTGATAAGTCTCCAACGTATCTACTTTTCCTAACGCTTTTCCTCTTGTTTTGGACTCTAATTTGCATGATTTGCATAATCCTCCATCTTGTTTTGAACCCAGGACTGACGCGGTTTTCAGCAGAACTACCATGGTGTTGTTTTTGTGCAGAAATAGAAGTTCTCGGAATGGAACGAAACTTTGCGAGGATTTTTATACAATAAATAAGAATTTCCAGAGCCAAGATCCACCGGAGTGGGACACCTGGGTTGGCACAACCCACTAGGGCGTGCCCCCTCTCCTGGCGCGCCCAGGTGGATTGTCCCCACCTGGTGGCCCCGCAGACACTAAAACCGACGCTATAAAATCCTATTTTTCCAGAAAAAATCTGGGAGAAAGAATTATCGTGATCCACGAGATGGAGCCGTCGTCACCTCCTGTTCTTCATCGGGAGGCCAGATCTGGAATCCGTTTGGGGCTCCAGAGAGGGGGATCTTCGTTCTTCGTCATCACCAACCCTTCTCCATCGCCAATTCCATGATGCTCCCCACCGGGAGTGAGTAATTCCTTCGTAGGGCTCGCTGGTCGGTCAGGAGTTGGATTATATTCATCATGTAATCGAGTTAGTTTTGTTAGGGCTTGATCCCTAGTATCCACTATGTTCTAAGATTGATGTTGCTATGACTTTGCCATGCTTAATGCTCGTCACTTTGGGCCCGGGTGCCATGAACTCAGATCTGAACCATTTATGTTATCACAATTATATCTATGTTCTAGATCCAATCCTGCAAGTTATAGTCACCTACTACGTGTTATGATCCGGCAACCCCGGGGTGACAATAGTCGGGACCACTCCCGGTGATGACCATAGTTTGAGGACTTCATGTATTCACTATGTGTTAATGCTTTGTTCCGGTTCTCTATTAAAAGGAGGCCTTAATATCCCTTAGTTTCCAATAGTACCCCGCTGCCACGGGAGGGTAGGACAAAAACTGCCATGCAAGTTCTTTCCATAAGCACGTATGACTATTTACGGAATACATGCCTACATTATATTGACAAACTAGAGCTAGTGCCGTATCGCCCTAGGTTGTAACTTTCTCATGATGAATATCATCCAACAAGTCACCGATCCAATGCCTATGAATTTGTCTTATATTGTTCTTGCTAAGTTACTACTACTGCTGTTACTGTTGCACTTGCTACAAGATTATTGCTATCACTGTTACCGTTACCGTTACTGCTGCTACTATTATCAAAACTATCATACTACTTTGCTACCGATCACTTTGCTACAGATAATAAATCTCCAGGTGTGGTTGAATTGACAACTCAGCTGCTAATACCTTCAAATACTCTTTGGCTCCCCTTGTGTCGAATCTATAAATTTGGGTTGAATACTCTACCCTCAAAAACTGTTGGAATCCCCTATACTTTTTGGTTATCAAGACCTTTTTCTGGTGCCGTTTCCGGGGAGCATAGCTA
The DNA here is from genome assembly GCA_021605145.1 of Aegilops bicornis. Taxonomy (NCBI): domain Eukaryota; kingdom Viridiplantae; phylum Streptophyta; class Magnoliopsida; order Poales; family Poaceae; genus Aegilops; species Aegilops bicornis. Next base: position 396,858,535 of record CM038673.1, on the reverse strand, counting down.
TATTTGTTGAGTCACTTGGGATTATTATCATATTATCACTATGAAGAATCTGAAGGATGCTAACACTAAGATATTTCCCTCAAAGACGAGGGGAGGTAAGGAAGCGCCATCCGGTTACGCTTTAGATTCACCTTCTGTTATAAGTAAACTTGCAACACCACCACATGCCATCAATTCTGATATGTCGCAAGTTATTGATGATGCTACTTCTGCAATGGATAATGCTTATGATGATGCTAGTACCATGCTTGATAATGATGATGTGCCACTTGGTGGTTTTCTTGATAAACAAATTGCTAGAGTAATACAACATGATGTTGTTGAATTTGATGATGAGCTTGAAACTGAAAATCCTAAAACACCTACTAGAACTAGCCCTCCTAGATATGAATTGCCTAAGGTACTGGAAGGTTATGTTATGAATGAGGAGACTGCTACCTCTTGAGCACTGCGTTGGTTTTCCCTTGAAGAGGAAAGGGTGATGCAGCAAAGTAGCGTAAGTTTTCCCTCAGTTTTTGAGAACCAAGGCATCAATCCAGTAGGAGACTACACGCAAGTCGCCTCGTACCTACACAAACAAATAAGAACCTTGCAACCAACGCGATAAAGGGGTTGTCAATCCCTTCACGGCCACTTGCAAAAGTGAGATCTGATAGAGATAATAAGATAAATATTTTTGGTATTTTTATGATATAGATTGAAAGTAAAGATTACAAAATAAAAGATAGCGTAAATAGTAAATTGATATGAAAGCAATATGATGGAAGATAGACCCGGGGGCCATAGGTTTCACTAGTGGCTTCTCTCAAGATAGCATAAGTATTACGGTGGGTGAACAAATTACTGTCGAGCAATTGATAGAAAAGTGCATAATTATGAGAATATGTAGGCATGATCATGTATATAGGCATCACGTCCGCGACAAGTAGACCGAAACGATTCTGCATCTGCTACTATTACTCCACACATCGACCGCTATCCAGCATGCATCTAGTGTATTACGTTCATAAGAACAGAGTAATGCATTAGGCAAGATGACATGATGTAGAGGGATAAACTCAAGCAATATGATATAAACCCCATCATTTTATCCTCGATGGAAAAAATACAATGCGTGCCTTGCTGCCCCTGCTGACACTGGGAAAGGACACCGCAAGATTGAACCCAAAGCTAAGCACTTCTCCCATTGCAAGAAAGATCAACCTAGTAGGCCAAACCAAACAGATAATCCGAAGAGACTTGCAAAGATAACAAATCATACATAAAAGAATTCCGAGGAGATTCAAATATTGTTCATAGATAATCTTGATCATAAACCCACAATTCATCGGATATCGATAAACACGTCGAAAAAAGAATCACATCGAATAGATCTCCAAGAGAATTGAGGAGAACTTTGTATTGAGATCCAAAGAGAGAGAAGAAGCCATATAGCTAATAACTGTGGACCCGAAGGTCTGTGGTAAACTAATCACACATCATCGGAGAGGCTATGGTGTTGATGTCGAAGCCCTCCGTGATCGATTCCCCCTCCGGCGGAGCGTCGGAAAAGGCCCCAAGATGGGATCTCACATGTACAGAAGGTTGCGACGGTGGAAATAGGGTTTCTTGGTGCTCCTGGATGTTTTTGGGGTATATGGGTATATATAGGAGGAAGAAGTAGGTCGGTGGAGCTGCGAGGGGCCCACGAGGGTGGGGGGCGCGCCCAGGGGGGGCAGGCGCGCCTCCCTGCCTCATGGCCTCCTCACTTCTTTCTTGACGTCCAATCCAATTCCTCTGGATCATGTTTGTTCCAAAAATAACTCTCCCGAAGGTTTCATTCCGTTTGGACTCCGTTTGATATTCCTTTTCTGCGAAACACTGAAATAGGCAAAAAAACAGCAATTTGCGCTGGGCCTTCGGTTAATAGGTTAGTCCCAAAAATAATATAAAAGTGCTTAGTAAAGCCCATTAAACATCCAAAACAGATAATACAATAGCATGGAACAATAAAAAATTATAGATACGTTGGAGACGTATCAAGCATCCCCAAGCTTAATTCCTGCTCGCCCTCGAGTAGGTAAATGATATAAAGAGAATTTTTGATGTGGAATGTTACCTAGCATATTTCTCAATGTAATTTCCTTTATTGTGGCATGAATGTTCACATACGAAAGATTCAAGACAAAAGTTTAATATTGACATGAAAATAATAATACTTCAAGCATACTAACAAAGCAATCATGTCTTCTCAAAATAACATGGCCAAAGAAAGTTATCCCTACAAAATCATATAGTCTGGCTATGCTCTATCTTCATCACACAAAGTATTTAATCATGCACAACCCCGGTGACAAGTCAAGCAATTGTTTCATACTTTTGATGTTCTCAAACTTTTTGAATGTTCACGCAATACATGAGCGTGAGCCATGGATATAGCACTATATGTGGAATAGAAGGGTGGTTGTGGAGAAGACAAAAAGGAGAAGATAGTCTCACATCAACTAGGCGTATCAACGGGCTATGGAGATGCCCATCAATAGATTTCAATGTGAGTGAGTACGGATTGCCATGCAACAGATGCACTAGAGCTACAAGTGTATGAAAGCTCAACAAAAGAAACTAAGTGCGTGTGCATCCAACTCGCTTGCTCATGAAGACCTAGGGCATTTTGAGGAAGCCCGTCATTGGAATATACAAGCCAAGTTCTATAATGTAAAATTCGCACTAGTATATGAAAGTGATAACAAGGAGACTCTCTATCATGAAGATCATGGTGCTACTTTGAAGCACAAGTGTGGTAAAAGGATAGTGACATTGTCCCTTCTCTCTTTTTTCTCTCATTTTTTATTTTTTTATTTGGCCTTTCTCTCTTTTTTATGGCCTCTTTTTTTCTTCTTTTCGTCCGGAGTCTCATCCCGACTTGTGGGGCAATCATAGTCTCCATCTTCCTCTCCTCACTTGGGACAATGCTCTAATAATGATGATCATCACACTTTTATTTACTTACAACTCAATACTTGGAACAAAATATGACTCTACGTGAATGCCTCCGGCGGTGTACCGGGATATGCAATGAATCAAGAGTGACATGTATGGAAGAATTATGAACGGTGGCTTTGCCACAAATACGATGTCAACTACATGATCATGCAAAGCAATATGACAATGATGAAACGTGTCATAATAAACGGAACGGTGGTAGGTTGCATGGCAATATATCTCGGAATGGCTATGGAATTGCCATAATAGGTAGGTATGGTGGCTGTTTTGAGGAAGGTATATAGTGGGTGTATGATACCTGCGAAATGTGCACGGTATTAGAGAAGCTAGCAATGGTGGAAGGGTGAGAGTGCGTATAATCCATGGACTCAACATTAGTCATAAAGAACTCACATACTTATTGCAAAAATCTATTAGTTATCGAAACGAAGTACTACGCGCATGCTCCTAGGGGGATAGGTATTCCTAATATAGTCATACGTGCTTATGGAAAAGAACTTGCATGACATATTTTGTCCTACCCTCCCGTGGCAGCGGGTTCCTATTGGAAACTAAGGGATATTAAGGCCTCCTTTTAATAGAGTACCGGACCAAAGCATTAACACTTAGTGAATACATGAACTCCTCAAACTACGGTCATCATCGGGAGTGGTCCCGATTATTGTCACTTCGGGGTTGCCGGATCATAACACATAGTAGGAGACTATTGGCTTGCAAGATAGGATCAAGAACTCATATATATTCATGAAAACATAATAGGTTCAGATCTGAAATCATAGCACTCAGACCCTAGTGACAAGCATTAAGCATAGCAAAGTCATAGCAACATCAATATCAGAACATAGTGGATACTAGGGATCAAACCCTAACAAAACTAACTCGATTACATGGTAAATCTCATCCAACCCATCACCGTCCAACAAGCCTACGATGAAATTACTCACGCACGGCGGTGAGCATCATGAAATTGGTGATGGAGGAAGGTTGATGATGATGACGGCGACGGATTCCCCTCTCCAGAGCCCCGAACGGACTCCAGATCAGCCCTCCCGAGTGAGATTAGGGCTTGGCGGCGGCTCCGTATCGTAAAACGCGATGAATCCTTTTCTCTGATTTTTTTCTCCCCAAACGTGAATATATAGAGTTAGAGTTGAGGTCGGTGGAGCCTCAGGAGCCCACAAGGAAGGGGGACGCGCCCCCACCCTCGTGGACAGGATGTGGGCCCCCTGGTGTTGATTCTTTCGCCAGTATTTTTTATATATTCCAAAAATATGCTCTGTGAAGTTTCAGGTCATTCCGAGAACTTTTATTTCTGCACAAAAATAACACCATGGCAATTCTGCTGAAAACAGCGTCAGTCCGGGTTAGTTCCATTCAAATCATGCAAGTTAGAGTCCAAAACAAGGGTAAAAGTGTTTGTAAAAGTAGATACGATGGAGACATATCAACGACTCAGCTGCTAATACCTTCAAATATTCTTTGGCTCCCCTTGTGTCGAATCTATAAATTTGGGTTGAATACTCTACCCTCGGAAACTGTTGTGATCCCCTATACTTGTGGGTTATCACCCCCTCTAGTTCATCTATCGAAAAATGCAGATTCAAGAAAACATTCCCAGATGTTATCCCCCTTCACCTAGCTATATCGGGTAGTGCCGCGTTAGAACACCCCTAACTCTCTCGGGAATTCAACATATCCCCGATAACTTTGACATGAGGGGGGGTCCGCAAGTATCCTCGACGACTATGAGAGAGGCAGTCTGCAAAGTATCCTCTCTGGAAAGATAGGACAACTCACCAGACATGAGGGGGGAGGAGTCCTCAACGATCATCTGAAACCGACTGTTATAAAACTTGTCAACTTTGCATGATGTTTGCCACTAATCCATTGCTCATATGCATATGATTCGTTGTTGTGATTATGTCTATGTTTGCCACTAATCCATCTCTCTTGGTTGTATATTGGCATGTTGTAATGTTTGCAGAAACTATGGACGAAGACTTAGAAAAAGAAGAGTTGTTGGGGGATATAATCCGCGACGGAGCTGATATCACCTTGTCATTTCTCAACGACATCGATGGTGAGGAAGGAGATCATGACGACTCTGGTGATCCAACAATGGAGGAGGAAGGAGATCATGATGGCTCCGGTGACCCAATGGAGGAGGAAGGACATCATGACGGCTCCGGTGATCCAACAGAGAAGGGAGCCTTAACTGTTGCAAAGTCTGGCGAGGTATATATATATATATATATACATACATACATATATATATATATATATTAAGCCTCTGCCGACTAGATGCATTAATTGTTTTGTATGTACATATATTGACGCTTGTTTTTCCTTCTAGCCCTCCGGATCGAGCCAAACTTCGGTAAGGAGACGAGGCCCAAAGAAAAAGTTGGGCCAGGATGAAAGGTTCATGATCAAAGAAATCGCTCGAGATAGCCAACCGATTGCTCCCAAGCGGACCAAGACCAAATTTATACACTAGTGCGGAGTTATTGTTAGGGACAGCGTCCCGATGATCAGCATCCAAGAATGGAATAAGACGAAGGACCCTGAAGTTTCTTATGTCCAAGATAGACTAAAAGATGATCTTTGGACGATGCTAATGATAAATTTCAGCCTACCGCCAGAGGAGGATCCGAATAACCCAGTTATACAGCATGAGGTCAAGGCGTTTGCTCTTAAGAAGATGGCCGAGCTATTCAAGAACTAGAAGAAAGATTTGAACAAAAAGTTTGTCGACAAAGTCGAGACTCCAGAATTCATCGGTCAATTTGAGAAGATAAGAGATCACTGGCCTGCATTTGTGGCCTACAAGAAGTCGGAAAAGGGTAAGCAAAGGTACTTATAAACAAGCAAAATGCTGCAAAGAAGAAGTATCACCATACTACGGGGTCAGGTGGCTACAACAAAGCCCGGCCAGCATGGGACAAAGTTGAGCAAGACATGCTTGCTAAAGGGGTCCAACAAACGACATTGCACTGGCCAGATCGGGCAAGGAATTGGTTCTCGGGGTTGGGGGAACTTTGGACCCAGAATCAGGGAAGTGTGTTTGGACGAACGATCAACTTGCAATACCCGTCATGAAGCTTGAGAAAGTAATCAAGGCAACGCAGGAAGGGACGTTCATTCCCGATAGAGAGAAGGACGAGCTGACAGAGGTCCCCTGGAGTCCTGAACACCCTGGACGAACACAAGGCACATCAGGCTCCGTTCCGTGGGTGCATGGGTTTCCCGACAGCGGTGGTTATAGAAGCGGAGAGAGAAAGAAGAAAGAGGAAGCAAGCGAAATGCAGAAGATCAGTGCAAGCTTAGTGAAACTAGAGGAGAAGCAGCATGGCTTCCACGCTCGTTCAGCCTGATATCAAGGCTCCTCGCTAGCCCTGGATTGTATCACGGAGACTGAACATTGTGTGCTAATGGCAAAATGCCAGAACCTAACCTTGAAGGTGGCAGTCGGCTCTGCCTTTCCTCCTCGAGCTGAGGGAACTTTCCATTGCCGTCCGATTCCACATGGCTTTGCTATTGTCGGGATGGATGAAATAATGGAGGAATTTGAGGGGTTGGAGCTTGAGTATCCTACATGTGAAGGTGAGATGCTTACCGAAAATGCCTTAAGGAGTACCTGTCTATGGAGAAAGGAGAACATCAAGCTTCCAAATTGGACGCTGCCTCAGGAGACTCAGCCGGAGGAGACCCCTCAGCAGACTCCTCACAGTCCGGCTCAGCCGTCTCAGCTGCCTGAGTCGTCTCGGGTGCGTGAGCTGTCTCTGCCGCCTCAGCCGCCGTCTCCGGCGGAGGAGGTCCCTCAGTAGAGTCCTCTTTCACCTCAGCTGTCTCCGGCGCATCAGCGGACTATACCTCCTCCTACTCCTACTCCTCCTCCGGCACGTTAGCGAACTCTGCCGCCTCAGCAACGGCGGAAGAGAGCCGCCGCCGCTCCGGTGGCTAGT